>CM042023.1:29482500-30732500 GCA_023525975.1 Smallanthus sonchifolius
TCTTCACGGATAGGCAAGAAGTGTGCGGACTTAGTGAGACGGTCAATGATCACCCAGATGCTATCATAACCGCTTGAAGTGCGAGGGAGTGTTGTGATGAAATCCATAGCTAGATTCTCCCATTTCCATACGGGAATTTCCGGTTGTTCAAGTAAACCAGAAGGACGTTGATGCTCAGCTTTGACTTTGGAACATGTGAGACATTTTGCTACGAACAAGGCAATGTCTTTCTTCATGCCGGGCCACCAATATTGTGGACGAAGATTTTGGTACATTTTATCCGCACCGGGATGAATAGAATATCGAGATTTGTGTGCTTCGGTAATGATGAATGCTCGGAGATCGTCGCGATCGGGAACCCAAATACGATCTAGAAAATAAAGCAAGCCGTTGGTTTTAGTCTCTAATTGGAATTCAGCACCACAAGACATTTCCTTATACATATTGCCCTCGGTAATCGAGACATGTTGAGCTGCTAGAATACGAACTTGAATGTCGGAATGGATCTTGATACTTTAAAGCAGGACATGTTCCTTGCGGCTTAGTGCATCGGCTACAACATTAGCCTTGCCGGGGTGATAACGAATCTCGCAATCGTAATCGTTGAGGAGTTCAACCCAACGTCGTTGTCTCATGTTGAGTTCCTTTTGGTTGAAGATATGTTGGAGGCTTTTGTGGTCGGTGAACACCACACATTTCGTGCCATAGAGATAATGTCTCCAAATCTTCAACGCAAATATGACAGCACCCAACTCCAGATCATGCGTCGTATAATTCTTCTCATGGATTTTGAGTTGTCTTGATGCATAAGCGATCACCTTGCCTCGTTGCATGAGAACGCAACCAAGACCTTGGTTTGAAGCATCACAGTAAACAACTAGATCATCTTCACCTTCAGGAAGGGTGAGGATAGGATCATTGCACAACTTTTGCTTGAGAATTTGAAAGGCTTCTTCTTGTTTCGGTCCCCACTCATAAGGTTTACCTTTTTGGGTTAAGGCAGTGAGGGGAACAGCGATCTTGGAGAAATTTGAAATGAACCTTCGATAGTAACCCGCTAATCCAAGAAACGAACGAACTTCGGTAGGGGTTTTAGGAGCTTTCCAATTCTTAACAGCTTCAATTTTGGCGGGGTCAACATGAATTCCTTTTTCATTGACTACGTGACCCAAAAATTGCACTTCCTTTAGCCAAAAATCACACTTGGAGAACTTGGCGTATAGCTGTTCGTTTTTCAAGAGGTCCAAAATCAACCTCAGATGTTGCTCATGATCTTCCTTGGTCTTGGAATAGATCAAGATGTCGTCAATGAACACGATCACAAATTTGTCAAGATATGGTTTGCACATGCGATTCATGAGGTCCATGAAAACAGCAGGTGCATTGGTTAGCCCAAAAGGCATAACCATGAACTCGTAGTGACCATATCTCGTTCGGAAGGCGGTCTTGGGAATATCCTCCTCTTGCACACGGAGTTGATGATAACCAGATCGAAGATCAATCTTCGAGAAGTAGGTAGAACCTTGGAGTTGATCGAAGAGATCGTCAATCCTAGGTAAAGGATAGCGGTTTTTGATTGTAAGTTTGTTGAGTTCTCGATAGTCAATACACATGCGGAATGAACCATCCTTCTTTTTAACAAACAAGACTGGTGCACCCCACGGTGAATGACTCGGCCGTATGAAACCTTTGTCGGCGAGTTCTTGAAGTTGGCTTGCAAGTTCTTGCATCTCGGAAGGTGCAAGCTGGTATGGAGCTTTAGCCACCGGGTTTGCTCCAGGTACAAGATCGATGCGAAATTGCACTTGCCGAACAGGTGGAAGACCTGGTAAGTCATCAGGAAAAACTTCAGGAAAATCCCGAACGATGGGGATGTCTTGTACACTCCTTTTCTTGTCTTCTTTTTGGATAACATGGGCTAGGAAAACCATGCACTTCTTTCGTATATACTTTTGGACGGAAATGCATGACATTAGTTTGAGTCCTTTGCAAGGTTTCTCGCCAAAGACCGTCAACGTTTCACCGGATGGGAGTGGTATACGGATGCATTTTTCAAAGCACATGACTTCGGCATGGAGTTTCGACAACCAGTCCATACCTATGATGACGTCAAAACTCCCTAATGGCATTGGTACGAGGTTGATTGGAAAAGTGTATTTATTTAGTTCTAGGGAGCAATCATAGATGATGGTGTCAATTGTAACGGTGTTACCATCGGCTACCTCAACGGTAAAGGTTTTCTCTAGTTTAGACCTGGTTTTTGCAAGTAACGGTTCGAAGTCTAGTGACACAAAACTTTTATCGGCTCCAGTATCAAATAGTATAGAAGCATAAAGATTATTCATGAGGAACGTACTGTTAACCACATCAGTGTTGGCCTGAGCCTCATTGGCGTTGATGTTGAAAGCACGCCCACGAGCTCCGCCTTGGTCAACATTGACCAGTCTTGGGCACTGGTTACGGAAGTGGTTCGGGTTGCCACATTCGAAGCAAGCACGTCCATTCGCAATGGCTGGGATGGCTTGGTTAGTTGCTTGTTGATTGGCTTGATTTGCTGGGTTGGTTTGGTTGGCAAGTGCCTTGGCTCGACAAATATTGGCTGTGTGGCCATGTTTCCCGCAGTGGTAGCAAAGGCGACAAGGTATGCTTGGAGGGTGATGAGAGTTGCAGGTGTTGCAAAGTGGGTAGCTGCCCCCATAGGGTTTCTTTGCTGGGTTTTGAGCCATGGGTGTAACTTGATTCACTGGAGCAGCCGGAGTGATTACAGCACAGTTCTTGACCCTTCTCTTCCTAGTGTTGTGGTACGGTTCAGTTTGAACTTCTTTGACATGAGCGGGAGGTGTTGTTGTGTCAGAAACTTTCTTGGCACCCTTTCTTGTAAGTGTACCCGCTTTAACATGGTTGTCAGTAAGTGTAGCTGACAAACGAATAGCATCCTCCAGAGTAGCAGGATTTCCTCCTACCACAGTATCTTGAATTTGTCTAGGTAGACCACCAATGTACTTTTCAATACACCTAGACAGAGGTGTAACCATGTGTGGCACAAGTAGACTCAGCTCGTGGAAACGGGTGGTGTATGCTAAGCTTTCACCACTATCTTGAGCAAGATCCCAAAATTCCGCTTCCAACTTTTTAATCTCATTTCGAGGACAGAATTCCTCAGTCATGATCCTCTTCAACTCATCCCACGGCAGTGCCATTGCTACATCCACTCCCCTAGTCCTTTTCTCACCATTCCACCAAGTAAGCGCCCTTTTTTGAAAGATACTATTAGCATGACGAACACGGAGGTTGTCGGGACAATCGCTATTGAGGAAAGTGCTCTCAATGCTTTCAAACCATTGAAGGAGACCCGTGGCTCCTTCGTTGCCATAGAATTTGAGAGGGTTGCAGGAGTTGAAGTGTTTGAAGGTGCATTGTGGCGAGTTGGCACCACCACCACCTCCAGTAGCAGCACTCCCACTGGCATGACCATTAGTGTGGTTGTTGGCTTGGGTAATTTGATTCACCAGCTGTGCGAGTAGAGCAGCCAGGTCAGTGTTGTTGCTGTTGTTACGACGAGGAGGCATTCTACAGATTTAGACACAATAAGAGTTGTGAGAATTTCTTTTGGATTAAATAGAAGGATAAATAGATATACGTAATTCATAGTTCGGATTGTACTCAAATAGTGACATAATCACTCGAGTATTATGACATATTAAGGTTAATTTAAACTCAGATAATTATCAAGGAGACGTGCTTTAGCCTATAAGTAAACACTCATCCCGGGAATTCCCAGGAAAGCATACGGATCCCTCGGTTGATTGGGATTTATATGAAATACTTTCCTAGACAGAAAACCCAGAATACAGGTGTCACTCTTCCAGATTGCACGTGTCCTTTAACAATTAAAAAAAGTCTAAAAACCTTAACGGGTGTAAGAGAAAATTTTATAGACATGGAAGCAGGCAAGAAGGATGTGTGGCTTAGGATGTGGGTAGGGATATTGTTTAATGAATATTTATATTTACATATAAAACATATAGCATATATCATATAGCATGTAGCACATAGCATGTAAATCATGAAGCATGGCATAAGTGGGTATCCTAAAGTTATAGTCTAGGTCAAAGGTGTCTAATAACCTAATTCCCTATAACCAAGGCTCTGATACCAATCTGTCACACCCCAACCGACGGCGGAAACGTCGGGGCGTGAAGCGTGCAGACTGTTCATTGCTCATGGTTTGCTAAAGTTTGAATATTTAATAATTGTTTTCATTGCAATCAATAGTTCAATCAAAACACAATCAATCCATAAAACAAAAATGTAAATTACATAGAATAAACTGGTTTAATTAAATTCTAGGTCCAAAAATCCTATGTGTAGCATATCTTGATTACTTCAAACATTGGTACCTGAAACATGGTTAAAACAGAGTCAACTAAAAAGTTGGTGAGAATACATAGGTTTAATCGTGTGATAGCAAAATACGTGTTGTGTGCATACAGTTCAATACAACATGACAATTAGGGCAATTATGGAGAGAAACCATTGTGTGACCTATACAATCAAACCTTAGTAACTTGCACTCAAAATTTGTGTTGTCAGTAACAGTCACCCTACCTGGGTGGGTTTGTCAGACTCAATAGATCTACCACTGTTTACTGTCGGCTGATAGTTAATGATTGTACATGAAGAGCATAATAATTGGCCTACAACTAGTACTCAAGCACAAAGCGCAAAATTGTATACATGCATAGGATGGAACTGTATATGTGTATAATTGAAAACATGTAAATAGAACGCATGTTCCACCCCAAAAAGTTTGTAAAATAGAGTGAAAGAGGGGCTATGTAACTCACGTGTTATGTAGCGTATAGATTGCACAAGCAAATGGGAAACGGCGGTGTGTTGTAGATTGCTAAGTTCAACCTAATGAACAAGGTATATGATCATGTGTTATTGATTTGCGTCATTCAATGTCGGAAGTGGATTTGTCATTTTTAAACGTGTAGGGTTTGTTTTAAAATAATAATTAACTATATTATTTATTTAGAATATATATTTATTTGTATAAGTTTAAGTAATTAAAGTTCGTTTGGAAACAAGGGTAAGGAATATAGGTATTCCGGTAATTAGTTTATAAAAATAATTATATAAACTGTAATTTAATTTATTCATCAAATTAAAAGAATGAAAATAAAAATAAAGATTCTGTTAAGGGCTGAACACGACCGTGTTCGTATACGGCACGACCGCGCCCGGCTCGTACGCGACCGCGCTTGGTCGGTAACGCGCCCGTGATTGGTCAGAAGTCAAAACAAGAGTCTGATCATGAGACACGACCGTGCTCGTACCCGGAACGACCGCGCCTAGGGTTTTGACTAGTTCAGGACTTGGTTTGTTCGATAAACACGACCGGGCCTTTCTCAGGCACGACTGTGCTTGGTCAGGCACGACCGCGCTCATAGGTTAGCGCGACCGTGTCTGGTCAATTTCAGAAGCAATTCGCCTGATTCTTGTAATAAAATTGATTAGAAACTTAGGGTTTTCTTGAGAGAGTGTTTGCGAATCGAACCATACTGTTTAATTGGATTTATAACACGTCTAGCGTGTAGTTTGATTAAAACCATTTATTTATCAAAACTCAGATTCAATTCGGTAAAATCGTGTAATGCCGTTACGAATTAAGTTAGGGCTTTCGATTAGCTTGGAGAGACGATCCTAATTACCTATTACTAACCTGTTTTGAATGGGCAACAAGTGCAGACGGCTACGGTGAGACTTCGCGGCTTTTTCTTGATCGACAGACGAGATAGAGGCGATGTAATGATGGATTTAGGGTTTAAGGAGGCTTATATAAGTCGCGGGTGGGTATTGGATTAACTTAATTCGTTTGATTCTTGCTCAAATTACAAGATTTGATTTAAAAGGAAGGTCGGTCTAAAGGTACGCGAATTCGGACGATTGCATGCGTGTTTGGATCGGGTCTACGTCGCAAAAGGTCGAGTAACTTCTTCTACAAGTCCCGCGGTTTCTAAAACTCGTTTGAAATCTATTTTTGGACTGGATTTGAGTCGGTTTGACCTTTTCAGAGTCAAACTGTAAAAGAGGCGCGACCGTGCTTAATGATAAGCACGACCGTGGTCATGGCACAAGCGCGACCGTGCTTAGGACTAAGCACGTGCTTGTGTAGGTTTTTGGAAGTTTCAAGACTAGTCCTTGTAGTTTTGTAATATTGATGTTGTTTTGAGTTTCGGTCAAGTTTAGGTCCTCGAGGTTTGTAAGATTGTTTTAGTTAATATTGTAATATAATGAACGCGTGTATGCTTGTTATTGTACATGAACAACGAATGTAAGGTTGGAATCGGAATCGTCTTTTATTGCACGGCATAAAATAAATAGGAAAAACATGAAAATCAGAAAGGTTACCGTATCCCCATGTTGAGGGAATTTCGTCCCGAAATTCAACTGGTTGAGGCTACTGCTTCGGCAAAAAGATGTGGGTACTTGAGCTTCATTTGGTCTTCTCGTTCCCAGGTAAACTCGGGTCCTCGTTTAGATTCCCAACGAACCTTGACAATAGGAATACGGCTGCGCTTGAGTTGTTTTATCTCACGATCCATAATCTCGACTGGTTTTTCAACGAAGTGCATCGTCTCATCAATGCGCACGCCGTCAAGGGGTATATGAAGGTTCTCATCAGCAAGACACTTCTTGAGGTTGGATACATGAAATGTAGGATGTACGTTGCTAAGTGATGGGGGTAACTCGAGCTTGTAAGCCACTTTCCCAATCCTTTCAAGGATCTTGAATGGACCCACATAGCGAGGTGCTAGCTTACCTTTCTTCCCAAAACGGATCACCCCCTTCCAAGGAGACACCTTTAGAAGTACAAGATCACCAACTTGGAATTCCAAGGGTTTGTGTCGTTTGTCGGCATAGCTCTTTTGCCGACTCCTCGCAACTCGAATGTTGTCACGGATTTGAATAATCTTGTCGGAGGTTTCTTGAATTAACTCGGGACCGGTGATTTGTGCTTCACCAATCTCGTTCCAACAGATAGGAGAACGACACTTACGACCGTAGAGAGCTTCAAACGAAGCCATGTCGATGCTGGTGTGGTAACTATTGTTGTAAGAAAATTCGATAAGTGTCAAATGTGAATCCCAATTGCCACCAAAGTCGATGACACAGGCTCTCAGCATGTCTTCCAGGGTTTGGATTGTTCGCTCGGTCTGACCATCAGTTTGGGGATGGTAGGCCGTGCTCAAATCCAATCGTGTACCAAGTGCCTTTTGGAGAGATTGCCAAAACCGAGAAGTGAAACGAGCATCTCTATCGGAGATTATGTTCAAAGGAACACCGTGACGACTCACGATCTCGTCAATGTAAATTCGGGCCAATTTCTCAACCTTATAGTCTTCACGGATAGGCAAGAAGTGTGCGGACTTAGTGAGACGGTCAATGATCACCCAGATGCTATCATAACCGCTTGAAGTGCGAGGGAGTTTTGTGATGAAATCCATAGCTAGATTCTCCCATTTCCACACGGGAATTTCCGGTTGTTCAAGTAAACCAGAAGGACGTTGATGCTCAGCTTTGACTTTGGAACATGTGAGACATTTTGCTACGAACAAGGCAATGTCTTTCTTCATGTCGGGCCACCAATATTGTGGACGAAGATTTTGGTACATTTTATCCGCACCGGGATGAATAGAATATCGAGATTTGTGTGCTTCGGTCATGATGAATGCTCGGAGATCGTCGCGATCGGGAACCCAAATACGATCTAGAAAATAAAGCAAGCCGTTGGTTTTAGTCTCTAATTGGAATTCAGCACCACAAGACATTTCCTTATACATATTGCCCTCGGTAATCGAGACATGTTGAGCTGCTAGAATACGAACTTGAATGTCGGATTGGATCTTGATACTTTAAAGCAGGACATGTTCCTTGCGGCTTAGTGCATCGGCTACAACATTAGCCTTGCCGGGGTGATAACGAATCTCGCAATCGTAATCGTTGAGGAGTTCAACCCAACGTCGTTGTCTCATGTTGAGTTCCTTTTGGTTGAAGATATGTTGGAGGCTTTTGTGGTCGGTGAACACCACACATTTCGTGCCATAGAGATAATGTCTCCAAATCTTCAACGCAAATATGACAGCACCCAACTCCAGATCATGCGTCGTATAATTCTTCTCATGGATTTTGAGTTGTCTTGATGCATAAGCGATCACCTTGCCTCGTTGCATGAGAACGCAACCAAGACCTTGGTTTGAAGCATCACAGTAAACAACTATATCATCTTCACCTTCAGGAAGGGTGAGGATAGGATCATTGCACAACTTTTGCTTGAGAATTTGAAAGGCTTCTTCTTGTTTCGGTCCCCACTCAGAAGGTTTACCTTTTTGGGTTAAGGCAGTGAGGGGAACAGCGATCTTGGAGAAATTTGAAATGAACCTTCGATAGTAACCCGCTAATCCAAGAAACGAACGAACTTCGGTAGGGGTTTTAGGAGCTTTCCAATTCTTAACAGCTTCAATTTTGGCGGGGTCAACATGAATTCCTTTTTCATTGACTACGTGACCCAAAAATTGCACTTCCTTTAGCCAAAAATCACACTTGGAGAACTTGGCGTATAGCTGTTCGTTTTTCAAGAGGTCCAAAATCAACCTCAGATGTTGCTCATGATCTTCCTTGGTCTTGGAATAGATCAAGATGTCGTCAATGAACAGAATCACAAATTTGTCAAGATATGGTTTGCACATGCGATTCATGAGGTCCATGAAAACAGCAGGTGCATTGGTTAGCCCAAAAGGCATAACCATGAACTCGTAGTGACCATATCTCGTTCGGAAGGCGGTCTTGGGAATATCCTCCTCTTGCACATGGAGTTGATGATAACCAGATCGAAGATCAATCTTCGAGAAGTAGGTAGAACCTTGGAGTTGATCGAAGAGATCGTCAATCCTAGGTAAAGGATAGCGGTTTTTGATTGTAAGTTTGTTGAGTTCTCGATAGTCAATACACATGCGGAATGAACCATCCTTCTTTTTAACAAACAAGACTGGTGCACCCCACGGTGAATGACTCGGCCGTATGAAACCTTTGTCGGCGAGTTCTTGAAGTTGGCTTGCAAGTTCTTGCATCTCGGAAGGTGCAAGCCGGTATGGAGCTTTAGCCACCGGGTTTGCTCCAGGTACAAGATCGATGCGAAATTCCACTTGCCGAACAGGTGGAAGACCTGGTAAGTCATCAGGAAAAACTTCAGGAAAATCCCGAACGATGGGGATGTCTTGTACACTCCTCTTCTTGTCTTCTTTTTGGATAACATGGGCTAGGAAAACCATGCACTTCTTTCGTATATACTTTTGGACGGAAATGCATGACATTAGTTTGAGTCCTTTGCAAGGTTTCTCGCCAAAGACCGTCAACGTTTCACCGGATGGGAGTGGTATACGGATGCATTTTTCAAAGCACATGACTTCGGCATGGTGTTTCGACAACCAGTCCATACCTATGATGACGTCAAAACTCCCTAATGGCATTGGTACGAGGTTGATTGGAAAAGTGTATTTATTTAGTTCTAGGGAGCAATCATAGATGATGGTGTCAATTGTAACGGTGTTACCATCGGCTACCTCAACGGTAAAGGTTTTCTCTAGTTTAGACCGGGTTTTTGCAAGTAACGGTTCGAAGTCTAGTGACACAAAACTTTTATCGGCTCCAGTATCAAATAGTATAGAAGCATAACAATTATTCATGAGGAACGTACCGTTAACCACATCAGTGTTGGCCTGAGCCTCATTGGCGTTGATGTTGAAAGCACGCCCACGAGCTCCGCCTTGGTCAGCATTGACCAGTCTTGGGCACTGGTTACGGAAGTGGTTCGGGTTGCCACATTCGAAGCAAGCACGTCCATTCGCAATGGCTGGGATGGCTTGGTTAGTGGCTTGTTGATTGGCTTGATTTGCTGGGTTGGTTTGGTTGGCAAGTGCCTTGGCTCGACAAATATTGGCTGTGTGGCCATGTTTCCCGCAGTGGTTGCAAAGGCGACAAGGTATGCTTGGAGGGTGATGACAGTTGCAGGTGTTGCAAAGTGGGTAGCTGCCCCCATAGGGTTTCTTTGCTGGGTTTTGAGCCATGGGTGTAACTTGATTCACTGGAGCAGCCGGAGTGATTACAGCACAGTTCTTGACCCTTCTCTTCCTAGTGTTGTGGTACGGTTCAGTTTGAACTTCTTTGACATGAGCAGGAGGTGTTGTTGTGTCAGAAACTTTCTTGGCACCCTTTCTTGTAAGTGTACCCGCTTTAACATGGTTGTCAGTAAGTGTGGCTGACAAACGGATAGCATCCTCCAGAGTAGCAGGATTTCCTCATACCACAGTATCTTGAATTTGTCTAGGTAGACCACCAATGTACTTTTCAATACACCTAGACAGAGGTGTAACCATGTGTGGCACAAGTAGACTCAGCTCGTGGAAACGGGTGGTGTATGCTAAGCTTTCACCACTATCTTGAGCAAGATCCCAAAATTCCGCTTCCAACTTTTTCATCTCATTTCGAGGACAGAATTCCTCAGTCATGATCCTCTTCAACTCATCCCACGGCAGTGCCATTGCTACATCCACTCCCCTAGTCCTTTTCTCACCATTCCACCAAGTAAGCGCCCTTTTTTGAAAGACACTAGTAGCATGACGAACACGGAGGTTGTCGGGACAATCGCTATTGAGGAAAGTGCTCTCAATGCTTTCAAACCATTGAAGGAGACCCGTGGCTCCTTCGTTGCCATAGAATTTGAGAGGGTTGCAGGAGTTGAAGTGTTTGAAGGTGCATTGTGGCGGGTTGGCACCACCACCACCTCCAATAGCAGCACTCCCACTTGCATGACCATTAGTGTGGTTGTTGGCTTGGGTAATTTGATTCACCAACTGTGCGAGTAGAGCAGCCAGGTCAGTGTTATTGCTGTTGTTGCTGTTGTTACGACGAGGAGGCATTCTACAGATTTAGACACAATAAGAGTTGTGAGAATTTCTTTTGGATTAAATAGAAGGATAAATAGATATACGTAATTCATAGTTCGGATTGTACTCAAATAGTGACATAATCACTCGAGTATTATGACATATTAAGGTTAATTTAAACTCAGATAATTATCAAGGAGACGTGCTTTAGCCTATAAGTAAACACTCATCCCGGGAATTCCCAGGAAAGCATACGGATCCCTCGGTTGATTGGGATTTATATGAAATACTTTCCTAGACAGAAAACCCAGAATACAGGTGTCACTCTTCCAGATTGCACGTGTCCTTTAACAATTAAACAAAGTCTAAAAACCTTAACGGGTGTAAGAGAAAATTTTATAGACATGAAAGCAGGCAAGAAGGATGTGTGGCTTAGGATGTGGGTAGGGATATTGTTTAATGAATATTTATATTTACATATAAAACATATAGCATATATCATATAGCATGTAGCACATAGCATGTAAATCATGAAGCATGGCATAAGTGGGTATTCTAAAGTTATAGTCTAGGTCAAAGGTGTCTAATAACCTAATTCCCTATAACCAAGGCTCTGATACCAATCTGTCACACCCCAACCGACGGCGGAAACGTCGGGGCGTGAAGCGTGCAGACTGTTCATTGCTCATGGTTTGCTAAAGTTTGAATATTTAATAATTGTTTTCATTGCAATCAATAGTTCAATCAATACACAATCAATCCATAAAACAAAAATGTAAATTACATAGAATAAACTGGTTTAATTAAATTCTAGGTCCAAAAATCCTATGTGTAGCATATCTTGATTACTTCAAACATTGGTACCTGAAACATGGTTAAAACAGAGTCAACTAAAAAGTTGGTGAGAATACATAGGTTTAATCGTGTGATAGCAAAATACGTGTTGTGTGCATACAGTTCAATACAACATGACAATTAGGGCAATTATGGAGAGAAACCATTGTGTGACCTATACAATCAAACCTTTGTAACTTGCACTCAAAATTTGTGTTGTCAGTAACAGTCACCCTACCTGGGTGGGTTTGTCAGACTCAATAGATCTACCACTGTTTACTGTCGGCTGATAGTTAATGATTGTACATGAAGAGCATAATAATTGGCCTATAACTAGTACTCAAGCACAAAGCGCAAAATTGTATACATGCATAGGATGGAACTGTATATGTGTATAATTGAAAACATGTAAATAGAACGCATGTTCCACCCCAAAAAGTTTGTAAAATAGAGTGAAAGAGGGGCTATGTAACTCACGTGTTATGTAGCATATAGATTGCACAAGCAAATGGGAAACGGCGGTGTGTTGTAGATTGCTAAGTTTAACCTAATGAACAAGGTATATGATCATGTGTTATTGATTTGCGTCATTCAATGTCGGAAGTGGATTTGTCATTTTTAAACGTGTAGGGTTTGTTTTAAAATAATAATTAACTATATTATTTATTTAGAATATATATTTATTTGTATAAGTTTAAGTAATTAAAGTTCGTTTGGAAACAAGGGTAAGGAATATAGGTATTCCAGTAGTTAGTTTATAAAAATAATTATATAAACTGTAATTTAATTTATTCATCAAATTAAAAGAATGAAAATAAAAATAAAGATTCTGTTAAGGGCTGAACACGACCGTGCTCGTATACGGCACGACCGCGCCCGGCTCGTACGCGACCGCGCTTGGTCGGTAACGCGCCCGTGGTTGGTCAGAAGTCAAAACAAGAGTCTGATCATGAGACACGACCGTCGTACCCGGAACGACCGCGCCTAGGGTTTTGACTAGTTCAGGACTTGGTTTGTTCGATAAACACGACCGGGCCTTTCTCAGGCACGACTGTGCTTGGTCAGGCACGACCGCGCTCATAGGTTAGCGCGACCGTGTCTGGTCAATTTCAGAAGCAATTCGCCTGATTCTTGTAATAAAACTGATTAGAAACTTAGGGTTTTTCTTGAGAGAGTGTTTGCGAATCGAACCATACTGTTTAATTGGATTTATAACACGTCTAGCGTGTAGTTTGATTAAAACCATTTATTTATCAAAACTCAGATTCAATTCGGTAAAATCGTGTAATGCGGTTACGAATTAAGTTAGGGCTTTCGATTAGCTTGGAGAGACGATCCTAATTACCTATTACTAACCTGTTTTGAATGGGCAACAAGTGCAGACGGCACGGTGAGACTTCGCGGCTTTTTCTTGATCGACAGACGAGATAGAGGCGATGTAATGATGGATTTAGGGTTTAAGGAGGCTTATATAAGTCGCGGGTGGGTATTGGATTAACTTAATTCGTTTGATTCTTGCTCAAATTACAAGATTTGATTTAAAAGGAAGGTCGGTCTAAAGGTACGCGAATTCGGACGATTGCATGCGTGTTTGGATCGGGTCTACGTCGTAAAAGGTCGAGTAACTTCTTCTACAAGTCCCGCGGTTTCTAAAACTCGTTTGAAATCTATTTTTGGACTGGATTTGAGTCGGTTTGACCTTTTCAGAGTCAAACTGTAAAAGAGGCGCGACCGTGCTTAATGATAAGCACGACCGTGGTCATGGCACAAGCGCGACCGTGCTTAGGACTAAGCACGTGCTTGTGTAGGTTTTTGGAAGTTTCAAGACTAGTCCTTGTAGTTTTGTAATATTGATGTTATTTTGAGTTTTGGTCAAGTTTAGGTCCTCGAGGTTTGTAAGATTGTTTTAGTTAATATTGTAATATAATGAACGCGTGTATGCTTGTTATTGTACATGAACAATGAATGTAAGGTTGGAATCGGAATCGTCTTTTATTACACGGCATAAAATAAATAGGAAAAACATGAAAATCAGAAAGGTTACAAAACCAATTCAATCCAAACTTGTATGCGATTCCCTAGCGTGCTGTGATGGTTAAGTGTGTGTGTTGGTGGGGAAGAGACCCGGATTCGAGTCTCCCCACCCCTACTTTGGGTTTTTCATTATTTTAAACTATTATTTTAATATAAAACTTATCCCCATATTATTATATTAATATATTAATATGTTTTAGCCTCGAAAACCACCCGTAGACTCGGGTTTGGTTTTATAAACCATTTTTTAATATTATTTCACACTTTTAAAATAATATATTTATATTATTTTCAACATGTGACTCCGATTAAAACAATATATTTATATATTATTTTCGCCACATTAATTATATTACTACCCATGTGTATACACTCGAATAAAAATAATATATTTATTATTTTGACACATAATTGATTATCGTATTAACTATCCACACTTAAAATAATATAATAAGTTTATATTATTTTCCTAGACCAGTATTAATGGTACAAACACACGAATATTATTAGATAATATTATTCGTAAATAAAGACGTTTGACACGAAACACTTTTATCTTAGTTATTATATTAAGAAGTCCTTATTCCCTTGGAGAAGTTCGTCTACTCTTTAATCGTTAGTGTGTCTTAGGACGTTCACTGTTCCATGTCGTCGTCACAATCTCTCATGTGTCCCTAATTATTATGCTTATAAATATAGGAAATACGTAGACGGTTCACAGACAAACTTTTGTGCTTTCTATTGCATTCTTGTATGGTGATATCCACTACTAGTACACAACTCAGGTGAGTTCATAGCCCCCTTTCTCTTTACTTTTGATTACAAAATACTCGGGGTGAAACATGTTTACATTACTATACGTATAAATTCAATACCATTGTTCTCATGCTATTACTATGTGCTTTATGTCTTAAACTACTTGGCGACCATAGGTGTGTTCATGTTTAGTACAATCATTAACTTGAGTTGCAAGCCTAAGGTAGTAACTTTTATGATCATTTATACGGGAATCTGATTCATTACATAACATGAACCTTGACGGGTTTTGTGTATACATCTTACTACTTTTTCAAAAGACAATCAATTGGATTGTACCTACAGTTTTCCATTTACACGGTTTGATTGTACGCTTTGAAACCTTGTATGTTTTCACATTTATGCCTTAGTTAAGCTTTTTGAACATATTGAATTCCATATCCTTTTTACTTAACTTTTGTTTGGTGTCAAAACCTATGTTACTCACCAACTACTTGTAGTTGACATTTACACACATGTTTCAGGTACACCAGTTTGAGGATTCTACCTGATCATATAGGACTTGGACCTAGTTTAATTTAACTTATGTCATGTCTTGGACGTTTCATTTTCCATTTTCCTTTGTAACGGATACTTTAATTTCAATGAATAAATATTGTCATTATTAATAGATGATCATGTGCTTATGACCAACCGCGTCAGCCCCGGCGTATAATCCGCCGCCGGCCGGGGTGTGACAAATATTGATGTGTTACAAAACACATGTATTTATCCGTGTATATTTGTGCGTATTTGTATAATTTTTGTATTCGTTTTGTATCAAATTTGGTTCTTTCTGAGTTTGGGTCATGGTTGCAGGTTATAGTGTGCTAAAGGAGCGGAGAATAGAGCTAAAGTATGAAGGAATCGAGCACACAGAGTTGGAGAGCGAAGAGAAGAATTTAATATTAAATTTCTGAGAATTTATGCCCCTCGCGGTACGCGAGGGAGGAGAAGAAATCTCTCGCGGTACGCGAGAGAAATCAGAAATCCGCCGACTATTTTGTCCCTCGCGGTACACGAGTGACCGGCCAGAAACTTCTCGCGGTACGCGAGAGGACCGCAAATCCCAAATTTGAGGAATTTTTAGGGTTTTTATATTTATGACAGCCATTCTTCAAAGAAATCGACTAATTACTGTCAAAGCTTGGATCTTGGGCGATTTTGGCAAGAAAGCAAGGATTTTGATCAAGATTTCAAGGTATTGAAGAAGAATCGGGTTAGAATCAATCATTCGGTCACGTTTAATCATTCGATTGATCTTTGATCTTTGTTTCATGACTATGTTTACTTTTAATACTTTTGAATATTTTGATTTTACTATGATTCTTGGCTAAAACCTTAGATCTACCCAGGTTAAAGTTGATTGCATGTTAAAGTTTGGATTTTTATTGGTTTTTGGGATATTGATTTGATTTTATGCTTTAGTCCAGATCTGATTTGATGTGTTTGATGAATATGCATGCTTGTTATTGATTGTTTGTTGGTTGATTCATCCATACATGCTTTGTTGAATGTCTTTCATGAATAAGTGTGTAGTAGATCATTTACTGTGTGTTGGCGATTAGTTTGTGGTTGTCTAGACGTTGTCACCATAGTATTATCAACTAATAACCAATTAAAATCAAGTGTTCTTCTTATCTAAATACCTGAAAAGTGATAGGTAATCGGTTAGTCTTCAGTGTAAGGGTTTTTGAGTGTGAATTGTCTGAGAGGGCGTTCTCCTTCGAGGTCTAGTATTGTTGCTGATTCGTGTCAAACATAGAGAATTCAGATTGCTCCTTGCATCTTTGATGTGTTGAGATAGCATAACCGAGAGGTGAGCTGTCTATCGAGTCTATAGCATAAGAGGTAATACCGAGAGGTTAGCCGATAACTGGTGAGTTTAATAGCCTTTGAGTTGTCTTCTGGTCACATCCCGTGACCGAGAGTGATCAGGAATCCATTAGTCAGTCTTGAGGGTGTCATATGTAACATTCCTGATTTTTCGACCCTATTTGAATTTATTTTAATTAATAAAATAACAATACGACATTAAATCATATACTTGTTCAAACCTACACCTCATTAATTGTTAGCCGATTGTATTCAATTCGAAGATATAGAACTCTTAATCATGTGGTAACACCTCCTAGAGTTAATACAGTTAGTAATCCCGTTAATTTTCCGTTAAATCCTAACCAAGCTAATTCTGTCAAAGTTGAAGTTGCAAGGGCTGAATCTGTAAATAACCAGAAACCCTAGTAGGCACGGTCGCGCCACGTGTTGGCACGGTCGCGCCTCGTCTGGCACGGTCGCGTCTATTATTAGCACGGTCGCGCCTGAGTAACAGTCTAAACGTAAATGCAGTTTCAAAACGCTTGGTCGTTCGAATTCGAATCCTATGTGCGTTTCATTTCCTGTATCAAAGAAAATAATCGTCTATTTCGATTACTATCATCCAATTGCAAATTCTCTCAAGAAAAGCCATCCAATATTTCTCCCAAGCCTCGAATCATTATTTTCGATCCCGTTGCTACCAAATAATCAAGAAACTCAATCCTCCAATCATCTCTAAGGTTGCTGAAGGAGTTGGAACAGCCGGAATAGCAGCAGAAGCCGCCGGAAGCCACTTTCTCCATCGCCGGAACTCCCTTCTACCGATTGCTATCAATTCCTTTCTGTTTTAGGTAATTGAATCATTCCTCTTGTTCGTTTCAATCCATATATCAAAAGCCCCATATTAATTTGGGCTTCCATTATAGTAATCATCCCGAATCAGAATCTATGTTTCATCCCAAAATGGTTTAATCGAATATGACTTTAAACATGTTTTAAAAGCAATTAATCTACACCAAAAGACTCGTAATAATCTTGTGAATGAAAGCCCTATCAATCCCGACTCCATCAATATAAGGATCAACCAATTCGTGTCTGTTTTGAAAGAGACACGGTCGCGCTAATCATCTAGCGCGGTCGTGCCTCGGGAGACACGATCGTGCCGAATTCTAGCGCGGTCGTGCCTCCTGCTCAGACACAGTCATGCTCGTTGGCTAGACTTGGTCGTGCCCCAGAAGCATAGACACGGGCGTGCCTGTCCAAGGCACGGTCGTGCTTAGTGTTTTACTTAACTATGTCCTCTGTTGATCAACACGGTCGCGCCCTGGCTAGCGCGATCGCACCCGTGATCCGAGCACGGTCGTGCCCTGTCTAGGCGCGGTCGTGTGTGTTGACAGAATATTTATAATTTTTATTTCTTTTTACAAATAGTATTTCAGATTTATTTTTAAAATAAAAATGATTGAAATTATAAAAATCTGTATTATTGTTTATTTAGAAAAGATCAAATATTTAATCTTAAAATAAATGGAAATTATTTAAAGTTCAACATTTAATTCATAAACTCTACTCTTAAATAATATTGTTATGTTTAAGTTACATTTTATAAATAAATGAATAAGTTAATAATTATTTATTTGATTTATAACTAAACAAAAACATTTATTTAATTATACTAAATTACATATAATACCTACGTTATTTCCATAAACTATAATTATTTAATTTACTTAAGTAATTATCCCAAAATCAAACCTTATTTAAAATGTTCTAAAAATATTCATTTCGAATCTTCTATTTTACTTTCAAGTACCAAATCACTAACTCCATCCAATTCAACCATAGACTTAGACTTAGACTATTGTGCATTATTAATGCAATATATTACACTTTAGGTTATCTTGTGCATCTCAAGGATCATTATACTATTTAGTATTTGTGCTAGCTACGCCTTCGAAACAAGTGAGTATTCACAACCCCTTTTTACTCTTTTACATTTTTGGGGTGAAACATGAACACTATTCAACTTACATGTTTACATTTACGCAAACAACACAAGTACAAATCCTATTTACATTCATGTGTGCAAATTTGAGCTTTATGCCCGAGTGCTAGGTGTGTTAACCTCTTGTATGCTATTATGTGCAATCATTAACTTTTCAAGCCGACGGTTTTCAATGATGGATCTATTGAGTCTGACAAACCCACCCATGGTACGCGGTGATTGAAACCGACAACACACTTTGTTTTGCATGCTAGTTACAAAGGTTTGATTGTACGTTTGGTTACACAATAGCTGCTCCCCATAAATGCCTTATTTATCATGTTATGTAAAGGATTTGGTTTACAAACTATATGCTATCTATGTACAAACTTGTGTTATACTCACCAACTTTTTAGTTGACTTTATTTTATTCATGTTTCAGGTGATTTCATTTGAGTTTGATCAAGACATGCTACACATAGGCTTTGGACCTAGTAATATTAAATCAAAGACAAATTGTATTTCATTATGTACTTTGAACTTGTTTCGTGTTTGTTTGAATGGGAATGGATTTAATATATTACAATCTAGTCAACCTTGTGCTCATGAACAGTCTTACATGTCCCGCCCCGATGATTCCGCCATCGGTCGGGGTGTGACACATATCTTTAGATCCCAGTTCCATATCATATTCTTTAACCAATAGAAGCCGAGCTTAGCATTCATGATTCACAGCCTAGGTAGTCCTTTCCATTCTTATTGATTTCATCCCATTCTTTGTTAGATAGTCATTTGTCTTCTTTAGTATCAATTGTCTAGTTTAATCATAGTTTGTAGAATTTCCCCAATCCAATCCAAGTACTAAGTCCTAGTTAGAGTCTAATTTATGTTAGAGTCAGTGCTCGTGGGTTCTATATCCGGACTTCTTTTAGCTGTGTTACAATTGATAGGTACACTTGCCTGTCTTTGTGGTCAAGTTTAGTAGGGTTGTCTAGAGTTTAACTAGAGTATCTAGGTTAGTTTGTGTTTAATTTTATAGACCGTTTGACCGACATCAAGTTTTTGGCGCCGTTGCCGGAGACACTTGGCGATAGAAAAATTAGGTTCAGTTAGTTCTTGTTTGGTTATTTGTTTTATTTTTCCTTTCTAGTTTATTTCCTTAATTTGCTTGTATTCTTTTGTGTCCTTATTTGCTATTTTTGTGCATTTTAGTTTGAGTCTTTTCTTTGTTCTTAGTTCTTCTGTTTCCCCTTTGTTTTCTGTCCAGTTTATGCAACATACTCGCTCACAGGGATCACCCGACTTTGAAGCCTATTCAGAGCCAGAGCGGGAGCTTCGGGAGCGCAGCCGGAATTTTCTCAGTCGTTTGAGCGAGCTAGTTGAGAAAAAGGTACGCATTCCAATTCCTATTGCTGACATGGATGATTCTAATCCACCTGCTAGGCGTACCATCCACCAGAGGGTATGTGATGGTTTCACGAGTGCTAGGTCCTCTATTACATGTCCTGCTCTGTCTAACACTAATACTTGGCAGATTCCATCTCATGTGATGAACACTATCAGCAACTCTACTCAGTTCCACAGACTCGAGCACGAGGATGCACCAGGACATCTGGCCCGCTTTGCACGTATTTGTGATACCTTTCGCATTACTGGTGCTATTGATGACGCCATCTTGTTGCGTCTTTTCCCGTTCACCCTATCTGGTCGCTCTGCCACTTGGTTGGATACCCTTCCCTTGGATTCCATTACCACTTGGGAAGATCTGAAGGCCAAATTCCTAAAGAAGTATTATCCACCATCTAAGGTCGCCCGTCTGAGGGATCAGATTCACTCTTTCCGTATGGACCCCGATGAGCCTTACCACATGGCTTGGGAGCGGTTCAATACTCTGCTGAGCAAATGTCCTTAGCATGGCCTTTCTGATTGGGCATTGGTTGAAAATTTCTATAATGGTCTTACATTTGAGAAACAACATATGTTCAATATTGCTGCAGGGGGCCACATTATGGATAAGAAGGAGCCGGAGGAGTGTGAGGAGATGTTTGAGAGTTTTGCTCAAGCTGAGCAACAACAGCCTTCTACTAGGAATTCCACTCCTAGTGCTAGGACACCTACTTCTGCCACTAGAGGTGTTCATCAGGTTACTACTGAGACTAGCATGGCTGCTGCACTTGCAGCTATGGCAAAGGAGATTAAGGAGTTGAAGATGAGTGCAATGAAGTGTGAGGTATGTAGAGGAGGTCATGATACCATCGATTGTCCTGTCACTCAACAGGAGTAGGTAGACTTCCTGGAGAACCCAAAACCCCCTCTGTTCAACTCTGATGGAGAAACTACCCCAACTCTAATTGGAGATCCGACGGGAACCCACCTGGGTTTCAAAACTGCCAAAATCAGTATGGAGGAGATAGAGAAGCATGACATAATTCTGGTAGCAGCGCTGGGGAGAAGAGGATTGAGGATATGTTAGCTACCCGGACTCAGTTGCTTGCTCAGTTGGTGAAGACGGATCAGGAGACTCAGTATAAGCTGAAGGAGCATTCTGAGTTGTTTAAGCAGCTCAAAATTAATCTGCCTTTTATTGAAGCCCTCCGGCATATGCCGAAATATGCTAAATTCCTAAAAGATCTTATGTCCAATAAGAAGAAGCTCGAGGACCTTTCAACTATCACTCTGAATGAAAGATGCTCTGCGGTGGTTTAGAACAAGCCACCGGAGAAATTAGCAGATCCGGGTGTCTTCACGATCCCGTGTTTGTTTAGTGTTTCGACTCTCCACCACGCGTTGGCCGATCTCGATGCTAGCATCAACCTGATGCCATACTCTCTCTTCGAGAAGCTAGGCCTTGGAGATCAGGCCCCTACGCGCATGAGCATATCTTTGGCCGACCATTCGGTCAAATATCCACGGGGAATAGTGGAGAATCTGTTGGTGAAGGTTGATAAGTTTGTTTTCCAGGTGGACTTTGTCATTCTTGATATGGAGGTTGACAATAGAGTCCCACTCATTTCGGGACGCCCCTTCTTGCGCACCGCCAAGGCATTGATCGATGTCTTCGACGGTAAGATCACACTTCGTGTGGGGGATGAGAATGTCACCTTTGATGTCATGAAGTCGATGAAGCATTCTAGTGGTCAGGACGATTCAGTGTTCTTTCTAGACACTTTTATATCTCACATGGATCGTTTCCTTGACTACGTGTGTGGCGCTGACCTGCTTGACACACAACACCTAGGTGAGGAAGACCAGGAAGTTGAGACTGATGCTCCCCCCGAGCAAAGTCCGAGCCACCCGGCTAGTAACCCTCCTGAGTACCCAGAAGTATTTGAGGTTGCTAAGAATACCGAGGAGGAGGAGAAGCCCTTGGTTGAAGCACCACCATCCCTTGAGCTTAAAGAGCTACCCTCCTATTTGGAGTATGCTTTCTTGGATGGTGAGGCCGGTTTACCCGTCGTGATTTCTTTTGCACTGGCGGAGGAGGAGAAGGAGGGATTGATTGAGGTCTTGAAGGCGAATAAACAGGCCATTGCGTGGAAACTCATTGATATAAAGGGCATCAACCCTACTTTCTGCACTCATAGGATACTCATGGAGGAGGAGCACAAGCCAGTTGTGCAACCTCAAAGGAGGCTTAACCCGAACATGTCGGATGTGGTGAAGAAGGAGGTACTTAAACTCCTCGATGCTGGATTGATATATCCTATTTCTGACTCTACATGGGTCAGCCCGACACAGGTCGCCCCGAAGAAGGGTGGGGTGACAGTCGTGAAGAATGAGAAGAATGAGTTTATCCCTACGAGGACAGTCACCGGTTGGAGAGTATGCATTGACCATAGGAGACTGAATGATGCCACTAGGAAGGACCACTTCCCCCTTCCTTTCATTGACCAGATGCTGGAGCGCCTATCAGGGCATCAGTTTTAGTGTTTCCTTGATGGTTTCTCTAGTTATTTCCAGATCCCCATTGCACCGGAGGATCAGGAGAAAACCACCTTTACATGCCTGTACGGTACCTTCGCGTACCGACGTATGACATTCGGGTTGTGTAATGCTCCAGCCACCTTCCAGAGGTGCATGGTGGCTATCTTTCAAGACATGATCGAGACTTCCATGGAGGTTTTCATGGACGATTTTTCCTGTGTTTGGGAGTTCTTTCGATCATTGCTTGCAGAACCTCGAGAAGATGATGAGGAGGTGCATAGAGACGAAGTTGATT
Organism: Smallanthus sonchifolius; assembly: GCA_023525975.1. Lineage (NCBI taxonomy): Eukaryota > Viridiplantae > Streptophyta > Magnoliopsida > Asterales > Asteraceae > Smallanthus > Smallanthus sonchifolius. Next base: position 29,505,137 of record CM042023.1, read on the forward strand.
CTTAACTAGGAGAAGTGTCACTTCATGGTGACTGGGGGGATTGTGCTTGGGCATAAAGTTTCACGTGCCGGTATCGAAGTGGATAGAGCTAAAATTGACACGATCAGTAGTTTTCCACCACCGACTAGTGTGAAATCGGTTCATAGTTTCTTAGGTCATGCGGATTTCTGTAGACGATTCATTAAAGATTTTTCAAAGATCACCCGACCCATGACCCGCCTTCTTGAGAAGGACGTCCCATTTGAGTTTGATGCGGACTGTTTGAAGGCATTCGAGTTCTTGAAGGAGCAGTTAATCTATGCTCATATCTTGATCTCCCCCGACTAGAGCTTACCCTTTGAGCTCATGTGTGATGCGAGTGATTATGCAGTCGGGCCTGTTTTAGGCCAAAGGAGAGAGAAGCACTTCCACTCGATTTACTATACGAGAAAAACCCTTAATGATGCTCAAGAGAATTACACAACTACCGAGAAGGAGTTGTTAGCGGTGGTGTTTGCATTTGACAAGTTTCGTTCATCCTTAGTGCTCTCTAAAACCATCGTTTATACTGATTATGCGGCATTGCGATATCTGTTCGCAAAGAAGGATGCCAAACCTAGATTGATTCGATGGATTCTCCTGCTTTCCGAGTTTGATATTGAGATCAAAGACAAGAAGGGAGCAGAGAATGTAGTGGCCGACCATCTGTCGAGACTAGAGGACCCCGTAAGGGAAGAGATTCGGGAGGAGGCTATAGGGGACACGTTCCCACATGAGTCCTTAGTGATGATGAGTGCGGAGGAGCAAGGTTTGCCATGGTTTTATGACATAGCAAACTACTTAGCGGATGGCATAGTGGTTGAAGGCATGACATCACAACAGAGACGTAAATTCTTTGTGGATGCCAACCACTACATATGGGATGCATCTCATTTGTTCCGCGTGGGAGCAGATAGAGTTCTGCGAAGGTGTGTGAGCAAGGAAGAAGGAGTGGAGATTCTTAAGCATTGTCATGAGGGTTTGATGGGAGGTCACAACGGACCCTCCTACACCGCCAAGAAGGTGTTTGATTCCAGATTCTATTGGCCGACGGTGTTTAAGGATTCTCATGAGTTGGTAAAGCGGTGTGACGCGTGTCAACGCACCGGTAATATCTCATCCCGGAATGAAATGCCCCAAAACCCGATTCAAGTAGTTGAAGTGTTTGACATTTGGGGCATTGATTTCATGGGTCCGTTCCCTATCTCAAGAGGGAACCGATACATTCTCGTGGCGATAGATTATGTATCTAAGTGGGTCGAGGCTCAAGCTCTACCTACGAACGATGCCCGAGTTGTGGTGGGATTTCTAAAGAAGTTGTTCAGCAGGTTTAGTACTCCTAGAGCCCTAATCAGTGATAGAGGCACGCACTTTTGCAACGCCCAGATGGAGAAGGTGTTGTCACGTTATGGGGTCACCCATCGGGTTTCAACTGCATATCATCCACAAACTAGTGGGCAAGTCGAGAATGCGAATAGGGGAGTCAAGAGTATTCTCGAGAAAACTGTCGGGAAGAATAGGAAGGATTGGTCTGACAAGTTACATGATGCGCTTTGGGCGTTTAGAGCCGCGTTCAAAACACCTATAGGGACAACACCCTTTAGGATGATCTATGGCAAAGCGTGTCATCTACCGGTGGAACTAGAGCACAAGGGGTATTGGGCCTTAAAGGCAATCAACATTGACTTGCCACAAGCAGCACGACACTGGTTTCTCCAGTTGCATGAGTTGGATGAATTACACAAAGAAGCATACGCGCGTTCATGGAGTTATAAAGAGCGCACAAAGGCGTTGCACGGTCATCGGTTAAAGGGAGTGAAAGACTTCAAGTGTGGGGATATGGTGTTGGTATACAATTCTAGACTGAAACTATTCCCAGGAAAGCTTAAGTCGCGATGGACAGGGCCATACACGGTGAAAGAAGTATTTCCTTATGGCACAGTGGAGCTACACGATGGGGAAAGCAACTCGTGGAAGTTAAACGGTCATAGATTGAAGCACTACATCGGGGGACCGATTGAGAATGTCGAGGGGGATGAGATCCTCTTTGACAAGACCGAAAACCAAAACTGAAGGAGAGTAAGTCCTCGGGGAAGAGCCCGAGTGTAGAGTTTGTAAAATTCTTTGTTTTCATTTTTCATTTAGTTTTTGTATATTTTCGGTTTGCGTGTTCTTGTGTTTTCGTGTGTTTCAAGGAATCGTGGCAAAAAGTTTGAAGGAAAACCATCAAAAACAAAGTTCCAGGTATGTTTTCTCAAAATTCTAAGGTTGGAACAAGTTTTGAAACCAAGTTAAAAAAAATATTAAGTGGTGAAATTTTTTCTAACTATAAAATCGGCCATAACTTTCTGTGAAGGGGGGCTCCTCGCGGTACGCGAAGCAATGGGGGAGTGTCTCTCGCGGTACGCGAGAGACAAAGGAGTTTGCCGGATTTTAGGTTCCCCGCGGTACACGAGAGCTTCCATAAAAGTTTCTTGCGGTACGCTGGGCACTAAAGAACTACCGCCGCTTAACCTCCCCCTTGGTACGCGAGGCTGTAATCCAAAGTCTCCCACGGTATGCGGGAGACTGGAAATCTCAGAAAAAAATTAAACAAAACCCTTTTTTTGTTGCCTCGTAACCCAATTCCACCCACCACCACTACCACACCTCCATCATCGCCGTCGTCCTCCATCTTCGTCCATCTTCCACCATCTTCAAACATCTACCTGCGACCACCATCACCTGCTTCCACCACTGAACACCATCAGCTTCAACCATCACCACCATCATCGTCATCTCCGTCGATCGCACCATCTTCATCCTACCACTACCACCGTCGTCCTCTGTCCTCCCACCACCACCTAATCCCATATGAACATCACCAGCTTCCACCATCACCATCATCATCGTCATCGTCGGCTATCTCACACCCTCCACCTCCACAACACCACCGTCACTCTATCATCTTCAAACACACCAGCCGCCACCACCGGTCACCACCATCATCACAGGGGTCCATTTCTGTTTGTTTCGTCACTTGGATTTCACTGATTTGCAACTTAGCTACACATTGAGGTAAGGTTCTCTGTTACACCTTGAATCTGAGTCCATTTTAGTGTAAATTGAGTCGTTTAGAATAAATTGTACTCGGTTCAAGTGTCGTTGGATTTGTGGGTTCAAATTGGTGTAAACGAGCCAGTTATTGTGTATATTAAGCCATTTGGGCATGTACTGTTTGCACAATGAGTCGTTAATTTAGTGTAATTTGAGTCGTATCAGTGTATTTCGAATCAATTGGTTGTAATTTGAGTTGTTATCGGTTTAAGTTAAACCGGATAGAGTCGATTTACAAGTATCTAATGCTATTCATGTTGGTAATTTGAGTTTTATATGCTAATTTTAAGTTAGTTTAGGTTGTATCTTGAGTCTTGTGCATATTTATAATTAATTTAGTTTTAATTCTAATTAATCATAGATTTTTAGCCATTCAAGTCTTGTAGTCAATTGTACAAGTTCAGTCAATTGTAAATATTGTCTTAGGTTATTCCTTGGTTTTTTCTGCAGGTTTAGACCGCCTCGTCCGTACTCAATCTCCATTCGGGCGGGGTTGTCTGTTTTTTAAATAAACAAAAAGGGTATCCTGAATTTTTCAATTTTTTTTTAATTTTTGTAGTGTCCTTTTGAGGTTCTGGCACATCGGACGACCGCGAATGAAATGATATACGGCCGCCCGGCCCATTATAATTTTTTGTTATTATATATTTGTTTTCTAACTTGTACATGCAGGCATGTCTGATCGCGGTGAGTCTTCTAGCGCGCCGAAGCGCAGGCGGGGCCCGATTCCAGCACCGAGAGGTGCGCCAGAGGAGCCACGCCTGATTCGTCGGGCGCCGCGTGTCATACGATACGCGGTTCCTGAGGCACGTCCAGTAGCTAATGCGGACCCGATTCCGCTAGATGCTAGGTCTTACACCACCATACCGTCCTCCGATTTGATCTCATGACAGAGGAGGCTGTCCGGCTAGAGAGGTTCTTGGATATGGAGCTATATCAGCACAAAGGGTTTGATTGGGGGCTCGTCGAGGAGTTAAGGCAACTCTAGAGGTTACGGAAGTTTATCGATGCACGTTGGACGACAACATTGGCCTGTGACGTCACACAGTACATGGATCTCACCGTCGAGTTCTACACTACTTTCCCTGTACGTCACAGGCTAGTTCAAGGAGCCTGCTGCAGCGTCGTTTGCGTTGGGCTGACAGGTTTTCGAGATGTCGGTGCCACAGTTTGCGGTTGTCACGGGGTGGTACACCGAGGCAGAGGTGGCAACACAGCCGTTTCTACAGAGATTACATGGGTTGTTTAGGAGGCGATACGACTAGGGGGTCAGCGACAGTCAGTTACGCGACTTCTGGCATTCCATCGTCGATGGACCGTACTCCTCATCTTTTGTGAAGTCGTCCATTCGCGACCCCCTTTTTCGCTACATTCATAGGATACTTACTTGCACTCTCATCGGACGTTGGTCCGGTATTGAGAAGTGCAGTCAGCTTGATCTTTTCTGCCTCTATTGCATTGTTGGTAGCCGAGAGGCCAACCTGGCAAGCATTTTCATTTCATCTAATAACAGGGGTCGTTGCGGTGGACCTGAGGCTAGGTTGGAGCTTGGGCCTTATATCACTAGGCTGGTTGAGCGTTTAGGAGTTTTTGACCGATATCTGGGCTGTCAAATCACACCGGGCCTAGATACCATTCCATATGGGTTGGTAGAGCTAAGATCAACGGGGATCATAGCGATGGATGATCCGTCGCGGTTCAGGGAGATTAGGCATGGTCCACAGGTTCCACCACCTGGGGGGATGCCTACCGATCTAGCGATTCAGATGGGGGCGCCCGCACCACGACAACGGATTCCATATCACATCGAGCGCCCCCAGGTACAACATACACTCCGTATGAGGCCACCGGCACTACTCACCCTAGAGGAGCACCGGTATCAGGTTTTGGATCGGATGGATCGACTGGACGATGCCATCTGGTACATGATGACACGCCAGGGTATAGAGATCCCACCATTTTTCAGAGAGCCAGACCAGCATCAGCCGGATCAGCCAGACACAGGTGGAGATCCACAGTGATCATCTCCAGCACCTTTTACCGGGTTGTATATTTCCCATGTATTTTATTTCTTACTTATTTTTATGTATTTCTTTGAATTTTATTTTGGCATGTATATAAACTCTGATGTATTTATTATTTTGTACTTGGTAGGCTCGCCGGGGTTGGTTGTGTTGTATATATTTTATTTCTGTGATTATTTGACGTGCTTGCTACTACTTGTTACAATCAGCCGTTTTCGTTCGTGAGGAATTGTTGGAATTTGACAGCTGAGCACGTTCGAATGGAGGGCAAGGGAACACAACTTACGAGGCATTTCACACTGATGCGTAATGTTTTAATATATAAAAATATAATAAATATATTTTTAGGACGGTTTTACGAGATCAAGTTTTAAATTTATAAAATGATAATTACTTTAACTTAAAAACTCACACAATGGCAAGTTACCTATTGCAGCGTATTATAGTTCATGTAAGAACCAAGTATCGAACCAATGGACAAGGTCGAATTCCAATACTCAACCTTTGTTAACGTTTAGCCGGTTTAATTAGTGATTGAGTTTTATGTGCATGTGGAACAGGAAAGTAAATGACAGAAAAGTAGATGGCGGTAAAGTAAATAGCATAAAAGTAAAAACGTGCGTGAAGTGTGTAATAGAAATGTAATGAACAGAATAGTAAATAATAGGAAAGTAAATATGTCGGAAATGATCACGTTACGAATAGTATTGCTTTGGGTTTCGAATCCGCTTGGTACTTGATAATGTTAAGTTGACTAATCCAGTGATATAACTACTACAAATGTGTGACCCGGGTCACCATTAGAGCCTCGTCCTCACAACATTTGATTTGCAAATTTAAAAGCTTTAACAAGTAGTATGCCTCCGTTAAGGACAACAATTACCCTCAACCCATCGAATGGTCATCTCCGGGTTGGTTTAAGACATCGAACGTAAAATGCTTTGTATTAGAGTTAAATAGGTGATTATATTTTGTTCACCGGGAGGTGGTGTAACAATGGGACCAAGTATAAAGACGTACCATTCCTAACATGAGTTCACCAATTCTTGGCCGCATAATAAGTTTGTATAAAGACGTACGATCTTAATAGTGTTAACCAAGCCTTGGCTTATCAATCTTTACTTGTATACAGATGTACAAGCTTCAAGAGAAGTTTGATTAAAAGGTTTTACACTTTAAAAAACAAGAACACTCACAAATATAAAGACGGATTTATGCAATAATGAAAGCCCACCAAAATGGTGGTTTTAAGGACGAATAGTTAAAGACATAAACACATCACTTGGATTAATACGTTAAACATTAACATGCACCAAACTTCATCTTCACCCTAGCAATACAAAGAGTCTAGCCACGAATGACCATACTAACTAGCATAACGCTGAGTTTCGTAGGCTCCCCTATTGCGGAACAAGGAGGAAGAGCCCCTCCACTCACTACTCTCTACTCTTTACTCTAACTATGAAATACGCTCTCAAATGAGGTTTATATGGTTGTTCTAAGATGTGGATGGGTGTGTAAGGGTTATATGAGGTGTGTAGAATGAAGAACCCAAGCCATCTATTTGTAGGCCTCAAAATGAGCAATGCACGACTGTGCATTGGATTACACGGGCGTGCAAACACCCCGAGAATCAAACAGGGTACAAAGGACGATGTACCGGAGGCTGGACAGGGGTTACACGACCATGCATGTCATTGCATTGCCGTGCAATGCCCTGCCAGCTCCCCAGGCTCGTCTTTTAGCTGTTGGTTTGACTATGTTGACCTGGTTTGACTTCTTAGGGGTCAATGCTCGGGTTTGGTCCTCCAAAAGCTTGATTTCTTCACGTTTTAAGCTGGATTTTGCTTTGTTTATCTTGGAGCACCGAATAACATACAATTGTGAAATATTAACGTTTTAAGTATCAATTGTAATCAATTAGTACCATAATATGAGGATTATTACGCATGCAAAACATGTATAATTTAGGACATATCACACACTCATTATACCAGGGAAGTCTGTTCCGATTTTTGTGTATTTAATTTTTGTATTTTATTTTTGGCTTTAATTTCTTTAATTTTTTATTTTTATTTGTGTAAATTTGTTTTTGTGTTATCGTCGTTTCTCGGTCCACATTGAGGACAATGTGAATTTTAAGTGTGGGGATGGGAGACATTCGTCTGGGTTTTGTATTTTGAGTCTGTTGTTGTAGTTTGTAGAAATGTTTTTCAAAAATGTCCTTTGAATTTGAGTCTTGCAAGTACATGGAAAATGATAGATAAAACTGGGAATTATGTGATGTGAAGTGAAATAAAAGAAACAATAGAAAACGTGTCTAATTTGTGATGAATCGATAGGCCCAGCCAGTTGAAAAGCTTAAATATCCTGAAAGTGTTGCTTAGGATTGATAACTTAATTAAATCATGAAATCTTGTGGGTTCTCATCTTAGGGAAATGGTGAAGCTGAAACTGTTAACACAGGGTGATAGGTACCACGGTAAGCTAAGGACTTTATGTTTCTTAAATAAATTGGCACATCACTCTCCTTTTATGCAAATGAATCCGAGAGTTGATGGCGCCCGCATTCCATCTTTGCATCCATCATGAGTATGATTTGAAATTGAAATCTTAGGTTTCGACCTACTTGTTTACCTCTGGGATATCGACTTGGTTGATAAACCCATGGGTCGAGACTTGAGTGATCAATAATTGGGATAAATAAGGTTTAATTTATGTGTTTCCCACGGGGATAGTGACTCTATGGATATGGCTCTAAGTTGAATTCTTACATGCTTTAAGTGATAAAACTGCATCCTATGCGCTTCCTTTTGGGATGGTGACCCAGAATATGCACCACTAGGAAAGGTTGGTTCATACTTCATAATATACTTATTCCATTTCATTCCACACATCATCTATATTTGGATAACATAAAGATTTTGGAGTACTGTGGTAGGAAGATCTATTTGATCTAACCCTGGCCTAAACATGACCATGAGACGGGATTAGGTGGAAGTGTAGCTTTTAAGTGTGAGATCCATAGTTTGATTGATCTGGTGTATAAATTGGATTAGAACACAGTTCGGGGGCTTGATATGAGGTGTTTGGGAGTCGGATAGAAATACCAGTTATTGCACTTTAACGCGTGATTATATTGGTGCTAATTAATTAAGAATGTTAAAGCTTTGTCCAGTTATGATTCCATTGCAGATATCTTTTTCGAGGATGAAAAAAGAGTAAGTGCTGGGATGTTTGATGTGTTGCAAAACACATGTATTTATCCATGTATGCAAATCAAGTCTCCATCAATTAACTAAGTAGTATGCATGAATCAAGAGGACTTAAAAAGGGTTGTAATGTGGCTAAAATAAAAATAAAGGGGTGAAGGTAAAAATCTTTTTGGGTTTTTAGGGATTTAAAAGGTTTTAAGGGCTGCAGCTATCGTGAAACACACAGCTACGACTTCATGGCTTAAAATGGAAAATACTAATAGGTCCCTTTAGAGTACTCGGATCATTAGGGTATAACTAACCCAAGGGCTCGTTTATGGTCAGATTGCCAAGACCAAGATCTCTCATTAGTGCCAACTCTTTCCTTACTGCGTAGTACGCGTTACTGCCTCTTCGTATGGAACTTTCGGCTTGTAGCCTAACAGCTCCAACTTTGATCAGATGCGTATACTCACTTTGGTACTGAGTTTGATTCTTGCTACATTTTCCATCATGGCTCCAGTTGCCACACTTCACACACTTTTCGTATCTTTTGGCTCTTCTTTTGGCGGCACTTTTTGACAAGCCGCATAATGGTGGCAGTTGTTCTTGCATGCACCACCGTTTTCTAACATCACTAGTTGCTTTGAAAACTTTCTCTCGAAGTTCGGACGGTAATTCAAGCTTAGCGAAATGAAGGCAAAAAAGCAAATTGAAATCAAAAGAATGCATATCCAACTCTTTAAGGTCTAACCGGTAAAAGACCAACTTCCTTTTTTTTTATATATATCAAGACAAATTCTTCAATAACTCTTTTTTCTCAATTTCCTTGAAATAATATTTCCATAAATTCCATGTAGATAGTTCGAAGTTAGCCAATAACTGGTGTTTACGAGAAGCTGGTTGGGTGATAACTGTAGTTAGTAGAAAAGAAAAGGCTAAGGCTCAAAGGGTTATCTAAGCGGATTATATTTTTGGAATTTTTGGATTTAAGGATAAGGGTAATAAAGTCCTAGGTGCCTCAATCACTTTCATATTTCTACTAGTTTATGGTCTTAATATGTATAAGTCACACAAGTTCTAATTAGGCATAAAATTCAATCAAAAATCACTCAGTAATGCCAAACGCAAGAGCATGCGAATAGTTATATACTGCGCCAAAAATTTGATGTTGTGTAATAGGCTTGATTTTCCTCACATGAAAACGGATGGAATAGGGTTTAGCGAATCGTTATGAATAATATTCATTTGCTTCTACTTGCCATGTATTCATTTTATTTAGTTAGGTGCGAACTCAAAGAGGTTTTAAAGTTTAAAATTTTGAAAATTTTCCAGGTTTTGCAAAAGGTAGGTTTTTGTAATGTTTTAGTCAAATGGGTAGAAAATCACAAGTTGAAATTTTACTGCTTTGAGGTTACAAGTAGTCCTGAATCTCTTAATTCCCCACCCTACACTTAAAACTGTGCATTGCCCTCAATGTACAGATGCATGTAATGAAATGCTAATGTAGGAATTTAAATGCATGAAGTTTTAAAGGAAAAGAAACTGGTACTCCCCCGGTCAATTCAATCTATAACCTAAGGCCAAAACTTATTGGTGCTGTCAACACTTTGCTTCAAAGACTTCATCTAATTTCACAGAAATTTGTTGTGGTTTTCGATTCCTCAGGTTGTAGAGAAGGAATGTGATTCCTCAAAGAAGTAGAGAGACTATTTGGTGATGCAATTCTACCTGACACATAAGGGAAAACATAAAAGTAAATAAGAAAAATAAAAGGTAGTAGTTAAGCTGCTAAGGTCTTAGTATCGAGAAGGCATACCTCGGGCTGAAGTAAAAGAAACTTAAATTTGGAAAACCAAACCTGAGGTCCATGCGTTCTGCTATATGCACCAAATTCTCAATTTATTCATGATAATCGGGTTGCCTCTCGGAAGCTCCACATTTATTTAAGGGTCATTGGCCAGACCCGTACGTGCTTCGTGAATTTCCAATTTAGTGCAAGTGGTGGAATAATCTATCAAATGGGTGGCTTGTAATATGGAGAGGTTCATCCAACCCATTTGATAACCATACGTACAATGTGATGATAAGCTAATCCAGGAATTAGTGGAGTCTATCCTGGACCAGCCAGACAAGGGAAAACAGGGCAAAAAGAGCTCAAACTTGAAACGGTCATAACTTGAGCTACGTTTGGAATTAGAGGGCCCCTGACCAGGGGACGGAAAGGTTTTGACGAGCCGTATCATGTGGAAAATGCCATAGGCAGTTTGTCCCAGTGTTCCGAGCCAATTTCCCCCATTAAGAGGCCCAATTTCAGAAATCAAAGATTTTCCCCAATTTTCTATTTTTAATACCTTCAACGTTTTTGTGCTAAAATGGGTGAATCATTGATTTATGTGTTTCCAAAGTCTTCTTATAGTTTTAATTTTAGTTTGGATGGATTGATTTGAAATTTTGAAAATTTTTGTAAACCTGCCAAGTTTAAAATGCTCTATAGAAGAGCACCTAAAGAAAATAGTGTAATTAAATCACGCCACCACCATTTGAAATTTCCTGGACCAAACTTCAAGAAACCCATGTAGTGAAGGAGACAGTCACTCCGGTATGATAATTTTGTCACGTAATTTTCATTGGATGAACGTTTCTTCCTCCATGAGAAGTGGTCCTTAGAGTGATGTGCAATATCCTGTGCCTTGTGTGATTCATGGAATGATTCACTGATATGATTGGTCACAGGCCAGCTATCACTGTTGCAAGGAAGAGGTGCCACCATTGTCATTTGTTTATTGATGATCACATCCTCCTGCATAATCTCCTCCTGGATGTTGGTCTCACAATCTGGTTCTTCTAATGATGTTGTCTCTGAAGTGATAGGAACTCCAGACTATTCCATACATCCTTCTTGTGCTTCCATATTGAGGATTCCCACCAGTTCTTCTTTAGATCTTCTCCCTTCTGGCTCCTTTGATTGTCTAGCTTCCGGCTTCTCAGAAAAGTCAAGAGATTGTAAAGTCGAAGTAACCCTCTCTTCTGAATCATCCGGTCTCACTTCTGACTATTCCATGCTTGTGAAGTTGGAAGGTTCTTGCTCCTTAGAGTCACTTGACCCTACTGAAGATGTTGAAGCTATAACTTCCGATTCTTGGATTTTGAGTGGATCATCTTGCTGTTCAGTTAGATAGCTCTTTAGGAGTTGAACCTTAATTTCTTCCAAATGACGAAACAGATTTCCTGGGGTCCATGAGTCAGAATCTAGAGGTGAGTATTGAATTTCTTGGGGCGGTGTGGTTTCCTCATATGGTTGCCAGTAGGGTTGGTGAAAATCTATGGAATACCCTTGATAGTGATAACAATCTTGAGTGTAGTGGGCTTCCCCAAAGATCAACAAACCTCTGAATAGTGGTTCTCATAGTCGTATTGATATCCTTCATAACAACAATCGTAGTTGTCATCCATGAAAGTTGTTGTAAAGAACAATCAAAATAAACCATAAAATTATATGTTAAGGTTAAAAAGGCTAATCCGTTAACTCGAATCTTTCTTGAAATCACAGTGTCCCCTGCAGCGCCGCCAAAAACTTGATGCGTAATGTTTTAATATATAAAAATATAATAAATATATTTTTAGGATGGTTTTACGAGATCAGGTTTTAAATTTATAAAATGATAATTACTTTAACTTAAAAACACACATAATAGGCAAGTGTACCTATCGTAGCGTAATATAGTTTAGGTAATAACCAAGTATCGAACCAATGGACACGGTCGAATTCCAATACTCAACTTTTGTTAACGTTTAGCCGGTTTAATCAGTGAGTGAGTTTTGTGTGCTTGTGGAACAGGAAAGTAAATGACAGAAAAGTAGATGACGGTAAAGTAAATAGCAGAAAAGTAAAAACGTTCGTGAAGTGTGTAATAGAAATGTAACGAACATAATAGTAAATAACAGGAAAGTAAATATGTCGGAAATGATCAGGTTACAAATAGTATTGCTTTGGGTTTAAAATCAGCTTGGTACGTGAAAATGTTAAGTTGACTAATCCAGTGATATGACTACTACAAATGTGTGACACGGGTCACCGCTAGTGCCTCGTCCTCACGACATTTGATTTGCAAATTTAAAAGCTTTAACAAGTGGTAGTGCCTCTCGTTAAGGACAACAATTACCCTCAACCCCTCGAATGGTCATCTCCGGGTAGGTTTAAGACATCGAACGTAAAATGCTTTGTATTAGAGTTAAATAGGTGATTATATTTTGTTCATCGGGAGGCGGTGTAACAATGAGACCAAGTATAAAGACGTACCGTTCCCAACATGAGTTCACCAATTCTTGGTCGCATAATAAATTCGTATAAATACGTACGATCTTAATAGTGTTAACCAAGCCTTGGCTTATCAATCTCTACTTGTATAAAGACGTACAAGCTTCTAGAGAAGTTTGATTAAAAGGTTTTACACTTTAAAAAATGAGAACACTCACAAATATAAAGACGGATTTAGAATATAATAAAAGCCCACCAAAATGGTGGTTTTAAGGACGAATAGTTAAAGACATAAACACATCACTTGGATTAATATGTTAAACATTAACATGCACCAAACTTCATCTTCCCCCTAGCAATACAAAGAGTCTAGCAACGAATGGCCATATTAACTATCATAACGCTGAGTTTTGTAGGCTCCCCTATTGCGGAACAAGGAGGAAGAGCCCCTCCACTCACTACTCTCTACTCTTTACTCTAACTATGAAATAAGCTCTCAAATGAGGTTTAGATGGTTGTTCTAAGATGTGGATGGGTGTGTAAGGGTTATATGAGGTGTGTAGAATAAAGAACCCAAGCCATCTATTTATAGGCCTCAAAATGAGCAATGTACGGCCGTGCATTGGATTACACGGGCGTGCAAACACCCCGGGAATCAAACAGGGTACAAAGGACGATGTACAGGAGCCTGGGGAGGCTGGACATGGGTTACACGACCGTGCATGGCATTGCACAGCCGTGCAATGCCCTGCCAGCTCTCCTGGCTCGTCTTTTAGCTGCCGGTTTGACTATGTTGACCTGGTTTGACTTCTTAGGGGTCACATCTTGGGTTTAGTCCTCCAAAAGCTTGATTTCTTCACGTTTTAAGCTGGTTTTTGCTTTGTTTATCTTGGAGCACCGAATAACCTGCAATTGTGAAATATTAACGTTTTAAGTATCAATTGTAAGGTTATTAATCAATTAGTAGCATAATATGGGGATTATTACGCATGCAAAACATGTATAATTTAGGACATATCACACACTCATTATACCAGGGAAGTCTGTTCCGATTTTTGTGCATTTAATTTTTGTATCTTATTTTTGGCTTTAATTTCTTAATTTTTTATTTTTATTTGTGTAAATTTCTTTTTGTGTTATCGTCGTTTCTCGGTCCACATTGAGGACAATATGAATTTTAAGTGTGGGGACGGGAGACATTGTCTAGGTTATGTATTTTAAGTCTGTTGTTGTAATTTGTAGAATTTTTTTTCAAAAATGTCCTTTGAATTAGAGTCTTGCAAGTACATGGAAAATGATAGGTAAAACTGGACATTGTGTGATGTGAAGTGAAATAAAAGAAACAATAGAAAGCGTGTCTAATTTGTGATGAATCGGTAGGCCGAGCCAGTTGAAAAGCTTAAATATCCTGAAAGTGTTGCTTAGGATTGATAACTTAATTAAATCATTAAATCATATTGGTTCTCATCTTAGGGAAACGGTGAAGCTGAAACTGTCAACATAGGGTGATAGGTTCCACGGTAAGATAAGGTCTTTATGTTTCTTAAATAAATTGGCACATCACTCTCGTTTTATGCAAATGAATCCCATTGTTGATGGCGCCCGCATTCCATCTTTGCATCCATCATGAGTATGATTTGAAATTGAAAGCTTGAGTTTCGACCTACGTGTTTCCCTCCGAGATAGCGACTTGGTTGATACACCCATGGGTCGGGACTTGAGTGATCAATAATTGAGATAAATAAGGTTTAATTTATGTGTTCCCCACGGGGATAGTGACTTTGTGGATACGCCTCTAAGTTGAATTCTTACGTGCTTTAAGTGATAAACCTACATCCTTTGCACTTCCTTTGATGGTCTCCCGGAAGATGCACCACTAGGAAAGGTTGATTCATACTTCATAATATACTCATTCCATTTCATTCCATGCATCATCTATATTTGGAAAACATAAAAATTTTGGAGTACTGTGGTGGGAAGATCTATATGATATAACTCTGGCCTAAACATGACCATGAGATGGGATTAGGTGGAAGTGTAGCTTTTAAGTGTGAGATCCATAGTTTGATTGATCTGGTGTATAAGTTGGATTAGAACACAGTTCGGGGGCTTGATATGAGGTGTTTGGGTTTAGTTGGATAGAAATACCAGTTATTGCACTTTAACGCGTGATTATATTGGTGCTAATTAATTAAGAATGTTAAAGCTTTGTCCAGTTTTGATTCCATTGGAGAAATCTTTTTCGAGGACGAAAAAAGAGTAAGTGTGGGGATGTTTGATGTGTTGCAATGCACATGTATTTATCCTTGTATATTTGTGCGTATTTGTATAAGTTTTGTATCAAATTTGGTTGTTTCTGAGTTTGGGTCATGGTTGCAGGTTATAGTGTGCTAAAGGAGCGGAGAATAGAGCTAAAGTATGAAGGAATCGAGCACCCGGAGTTGGAGAGCGAAGAGAAGAATTTAATATTAATTTTCTAAGAATTTATGCCCCTCGCGGTACGCGAGGGAGGAGAAGAAATCTCTCACGGTACGTGAGAGAAATCAGAAATCCGCCCAACTATTTTGTCCCTCACGGTACCTGAGGGACCGGCTAGAAACCTCTCGCGGTATGCGAGAGGACCGCAAATCCAAAATTTGAGGAATTTTTAGGGTTTTTATGTTTATGAAGGCCATTCTTCAAAGAAATCGACTAATTACTGTCAAAGCTTGGATCTTTGGGTGATTTTGGCAAGAAAGCAAGGATTTTGATCAAGTGTTCAAGGAATTGAAGAAGAATCGGGTTAGAATCAATCATTCGGTCGCGTTTAATCATTCGATTGATCTTTGTTTCATGACTATGTTTGCTTTTAATACTTCTTAATCTTTTGATTTTACTATGATTCTTGGCTAAAACCTTAGAGCTACCTGGGTTAAAGATGATTACATGTTAAAGTTCAGATTTTTATTGGTTTTTAGGATATTGATTTGATTTTATGCTTTTGTCTAGATCTGATTTGATGTGTTTGATGAATATGCATGCTTGTGATTGATTGTTTGTTGGTTGATTCATCCATACATGCTTTGTTGAATGTATTTCGTGAATAAGTGTGTAGTAGATCGTTTACTGTGTGTTTGCGATTAGTTTGTGGTTGTCTAGACGTAGTCACCATAGGATTATCAACTAATAACCAATTAAAATAAAGTGTTCTTCTTATCTAAATACCTGAAAAGTGATAGGTAATCGGTAGTCTTTAGTGTTGGGGTTTCTGAGTATGAATTGTCTAAGAGGGCGTTCTCCTTAGAGGTCCAGTATTGTTGCTGATTCATGTCAAACATAGTGAATTCAGATTGCTCCTTGCATCTTTGATGTGTTGAGATAGCATAACCGAGAGGTGAGTTTTCTATCGAGTCTATAGCATAAGAGGTAATACCGACTGGTTAGCCGATAACTGGTGAGTTTAATAGCCTTTGAGTTGTCTTCTAGTCACATCCCGCGACCTAGAGTGATCGGGAATCCATTAGTCCATTTTGAGGGTGTCATATCTTTAGATCCCAGTTCCATATCATATTCTTTAACCAATAGAAGCCGCGCTTAGCATTCATGATTCATAGCCTAGGTAGTCCTTTCCATTCTTATTGATTTCACCCCATTCTTTGTTAGATAGTCATTTGTCTTCTTTAGTATCAATTGCCTAGTTTAATCGTAGTTCGTAGAATTTCCCCCAATCCAAACCAAATATTAAGTCCTTGTTACAGTCTAATTTGTGTTAGAGTCAGTGTCTCGTGGGTTCGATATCCGGACTTCTTTTAGCTGTGTTACAAGTGATAGGTACACTTACCTGTCTTTGTGGTCTAGTTTAGTAGGGTTGTCTAGAGTTTAACTAGAGTGTCTAGGTTAGTTTGTGTTTAATTTTATAGACCGTTTGACCGATATCAAATATTTCCATAAATTCCTTGCAGATAGTTCGGCTGTTTCTTCCTAATACATCCACTTTCTTGTATATTCCAATTCCTTAGAGTGAAATAGATTCTTTCCAAATTACCTTAATGATAATGAACTTGAAATAACGGCATAAGATAATTTTCCCATTTTGAAGACATTCAGCCAATAACCGGTGTTTATGAAAAGCTGGTTAGTTGATAAATGTGGGTAGTAGAAAAGAAAAGGCTAAGGCTCAGAGGGCTATCTAGGCGGATTATATTTTTGGGATTCTTGGGTTTAAGGATAATATATATAAGGGTAATAACGTCCTAGGTACCTCAATCACTTTTATACTTCTACTAGTTCATGGTCTTGATATGTATCAGTCACACAAGTTCTAATTATGCATAAAATTCGATCAAAAAACACTTAATATACCGAACGAAAGAGCATGCGAAAAATAATAATAATGCTCATGAAAAGGCTCAGATTATTCTCACATGGAAACGCATGGGATAGGGTTTAGTGATTTGTTATGCATAATATCCATTTGTTTCTACTTGCCATGTATTTGTTTTATTTAATTAGGTGCGAACTCAAAGTGGTTTAGATTTTAGGGTTTAAAATTTTTGAAAATTTTCCGGGTTTTAAAAAAGGTAGGATTTTGTAATGTTTTAGTCAAATGGGTAGAAAATCACGAGTTAAAATTTTACTGCTTTGAGGTTACAAGTAGTCCTGAATCTCTAATTCCACGCCCCACACTTAAAACTCTGCATTGCCCTCAATGTACAAATGCATGTAATGGAATGCTATACATGAATTTAAATGCATGAAGTTTTAAGGGAAAAGAAACTGGTACTCCCCTAGTCAATTCGGTATATAACCTATGGCCAAAACTTGTTGCTGTTGTCAACACTTTGCTTTTAAAGACTTCATCTAATTTCAAAGAAATTTGATGTGATTTCCGATTCCTCAAGTTGTAGAGATGGAGTGTGATTCCTCAAAGAAGTAGAGAGACTATCTGGCGATGCTATTCTACCTGACACATAAAGGAAAACATAAAAGCAGACAAGGAAAATAAAAGGTAGTAGTTAAGCTACTAAGGTCCTAATATCGAGAAGGCATACCTGGGGGCTGAAGTAATAGAAACTTAAATTTGAAAACCAAACCTAAGGTCCATGCTTTCTGATGTATGCACCAACTTCTCAATTTATTTATGATCATCGGGTTGCCTCCCGGAAGCGCCACGTTTAATTAAGGGTCGCTGGCCAGATCCGTACGTGCTTCATCAGTCTTTCTCCTCTAGTGGAACTTCGTCCACTATTAGATCAATAGGTCCTTCGAGGTAATGCTTCACTCGATGACCGTTAACCTTGAAAGTTGTCCCGTCTGTTTGTTCCAGTTCCAATGTTCCATAAGGGAATATTTTCCGAATTATGTATGGTCCCGTCCACTTAGATCTCAATTTCCCTGGAAATAGTTGCAATCATGAATTGTAAAGCAAGACTTTTTCCCCTTCTTGGAATTCTCGCTTCCTTAGCTTTTTGTCATGAATTTTATCCGCCCTATCCTTGTATATTACTGAATTCATATATGCCTAATTTCGCAGTTCTTCCAATTCATGAATTTGTAGAAGGCGGTGCTCTCCTGCAGTGGATAGATCTAGGTTTACTGCCTTAAGCGCCTAGTATGCTTTATTTTCGATTTCTATTGGGAGGTGACATGCTTTTCCATAAATCATTCGTTAAGGAGTGGTTCCTATAGGTGTTTTGTAAGCCGTGCGTAGAGCCCATAGTGCATCTTCTAGTTTATCCGACTAGTCCTTCCGATTTGGTCTCACAACCTTTTCCAAGATACATTTAATTGCTCTGTTTGTAACTTCCACTTGTCCATTTGCTTGGGGATGGTAAGCTGTGGATAGCTTATGGGTACAACCATATCGTTTGAGTGTCTTTTCCAATTTTGAATTGCAGAAGTGTGTACCGAATCGTGTGAACAGTCTTTTGAGAAACCGGATGACGACTTTTGCGTCATTGGTTGGTAATGCTTGTGCCTTAACCCATTTTGACACGTAGTCTACTGCTACCAGAATGTATTGATTTCCGCGAGATAGAGGGAACGGCCCAACAAAGTCAATCCCCCATACGTCGAATATTTCACAGACTTGGATGATTGTTTGAGGCATTTCGTCACGCTTTGAAACACTTCCTGTCCTTTGAAGGAGTCGCATGTGCTTATAAGCTTATGTGCGTCCTTGAAAACAGTTGGCCAAAAGAATCCGGCCTCAAAGACTTTCCTTGCAGTGTAATTGGCTCCATGATGCCCTCCCGTAGGTCCTTCATGACATTGCCATAATATCTCATGTGCCTCCTTCCCGTACACACATCGTCAAACTATTTGATCCGTACAAACGCGAAATAGATACAGATCTTCCCAGAAGTAGTGCTTAATGTCTGCGAAGAATTTCTTCGTTTCTTGAAATGCTACCCCTTTTACTAGTTCCCCGCTTGCTAGCAAGTTTGATATGTCTGCAAACCATGGATATTCATCGATGTCTTGTACGTGTAGTATGTACTCATGAGGGAAACTATCATTTATAGCAACCTTTTGGTTCTCTTGAGTAATTTCAAGTTGAGATAAATGATCTGCTCCTTTCTTATCTTTTATCTCGATATCAAATTCTTGTAGTAGGAGGATCCATCTAATTAACCTTGGTTTTGTGTCTTGCTTGTTAAAGAGATGTCTTAGGGCGGCATGATCGGTGTAGACGATAGTTTTTTATAAGACCAGGTATGAAAGGAATTTATCAAAGGCAAAAACTACAGCTAGTAATTCCTTCTCAGTGGTGGTGTAATTTTCTTGAGCATCGTTTAAGGTTTTACTTGCATGGTGAATCAGGTGAAAATGCTTTTCGCTTCGTTGACCTAAAAATGCTCCTACTGCGTAGTCACTTGCATCACACATGAGTTCGAATGGTTTTGTCCAGTCAGGTGCCGTCATGATAGGCGCATCAATGAGTTTCGTCTTGAGAGTTTCAAATAAACAATCGTCAAAGAATAAAAAGGGTCGATATTTTTCTAACAGTTGTGCCAAAGGTCTGGCGATTGATGAAACGTCTTTTATGAATCTTCTATAGAATCCTACATGACCAAGGAAGCTTCTAATCCCCTTCACTGAATTTGGTGGTGGAATCATTGATATAGTTTCCACTTTGGCTTTGTCTACTTCAATACCATTCTTTGAAATATTATATCCTAATACTATCCCTTCTTTGACAATAAAGTGACATTTTTCCCAGTTTAGTGCTAGATTTGAGTCTTCACATCTTGCTAGCATCTTTTCTAAGTTTTGTAGACAATGGTCGAAGGAATTTCTAAAAACTGAGAAGTCATCCATGAATACTTCCATTGATTCTTCTATCATATCATGAAATATAGCAATCATGCATCGCTGGAACGTAGCGGGTGCATTGCATAGTCGAAATGACATACGCCTATAAGCAAAGGTGCAATAGGGACAAGTAAACGTAGTTTTCTCCTGGTCTTCGGGAGAGATAGGGATTTGAATATACCCCGAGAATCCATCGAGAAAACAATATAACATATTCCCGGATAGTCGCTCCAACATTTGATCAATGAAGGGTAGCGGAAAATGGTCTTTTCGAGTAGCTTCGTTCAACTTGCGATAATCAATACATACCCGCCATCCAGTGACTATGCGGGTTGGTATTAGCTCATTTTTCTCGTTTGTGATTACTGTTATACCTCCTTTCTTTGGTACAACTTGAACTAGACTGACCCATGCTGAATCTGAAATGGGGTAGATAACCCCTGCATCTAGCAGTTTGATAACCTCATTCTTCACTACCTCTTATATTTTGGGGTTTAGTCATCTTTGGTGCTGCACACTTGTCTTGTAATTATCTTCCATAAGTATTTTATGAGTGCAAAATGAGGGGCTAATTCCTTTAGGATCCATTAGCATCCATGCGATAGCTTTCTTGTGCCTTTTCAAAACTTCTAGCAGGTTTTCCTTCTCGTCATTTTCCAATCCAGAGGAGGTAATAACCGGAAGCTTGGATTCTTCATCTAGGAAGGCATATGATAGGTCAGGCGGAAGTTCCTTTAGCTCAAGTGTAGGTGGTTCTTCGATAGAGGGTTTTGTTTTCTCACTCTCATCATTATGATTAGTGTGCTTTATCATGAACCCTTCACAAACTAAATATTCCTCGTGTTCCTCTGCTGGCCATTCTTCTTCTTTTCCCAAGACGTCATGCATGAAATAGCCTACTAGGTAGTCGAAATCATCAAAAAGAAAAGCTAGATCGTCATGACAACTTGGTTGCTGCATGGCCTTCTTAAGATTGAACGTGATTTGTTCTTGCTGAATGCTTAATGCCATCCTTCCTCCCTAAACGTCGATAAGGGCGAAGGCTGTATTGAGAAATGGCCTCCCGAGAATAAGAGGGCATCGTGTTCCTCCTTTTATGTCAATCACCATAAAATCCACAGGGAAGACAAATTCATTAATTTTTATAAGCACATCTTTAGCAATTCCCTTTGGATAGCGAACCATCCTATTGGTTAGGCCAAGTTCTGATTTTGTGGGTTGGAATTTCTTAAGATTCATTTTGTCAAATATAGCGCCAGGTAAAATGTTTACGTTGATATGCAGGTCAGCAATAGCATTACCTTGGATTGAGTCGCTTATAAGACAGGAGATCATGAATTGGTCGGGAGGTTTTCTTCCTCTCATAATGTCTGAGCATTCTTCGTTTAATGTGATTTTTTGTTGCTCTTCCATTTTGTTTCGGTTAGTCAGCATATCTTTCAGAAACTTTGCATGAGCTGGCATCTTATAGAGGAACAGTTCGTAAGGCAGATTTAACTGAATATGATTTAATAAAGACTGAAAGCGTCTGAATTGTTTCTCCAACCTCGGTGGTTCTAAGGTTTCCTGTATAATTTCAGCCCTTACTATGTCATCTTCGTTGATATTCCCTGTGTTGTCCATGGGAATCATGGTTATTACCTCCATGTTTTATTCTTGTGATGCCTGATCTGCTTCGACACTTGGTGGATGATCCAGAATTTCAGAAGGATCTTCATGTGGTTCAGTAGCATAGAGTTTAATGATTTGATTTTTTAATTCCTCTAGATTACGGAATAGTGTGTCTGGCTTCCAAGGATCTGGTTCGTAGAATGCACAATCTGTGTTTACTGATGGAGGTGGTGAAGGAAGTAAATCCTCAAATGGTGACGGGTGGAGATTTATCTCATGATCCATGGGGAGCCATACGGAAAGATAACACTCCTCAGTGTAGTGTGATCCTCCACATAACTCGCATCATGAATCTGAGAAATTGCTGTTACATTTGAAAAATTCTTACTCGGTAAAGTTTTAATTGTAGGGATCCATGATTATTTTTGTGAAATTTTTACTTTTTAAAAAAAAAAGGCTAATCCGTTAACTTGAATTTTTCTTCAAATCACCGTGGCACCAGCAACGGCGCCAAAAACTTGATGTGTCGTTTTTAGTATATAAAAATATAATAAATATATTTTTATGATGGTTTTACGAGATCAGGTTTTAAATTTATAAAATGATAATTACTTTAACTTAAAAACATACACAATAGGCAAGTGTACATATCGCAGCGTAATATAGTTTAGGTAAGAACCAATTATCAAACCAATGGACACGGTCGAGTTCCAGTACTCAACTTTTGTTATCGTTTAGCCGGATCAATTAGTGAGTGGGTTTTGTGTGCTTGTGAAGCAGAATAGTAAATGACAGAAAAGTAAACAACGGTAAAGTAAATAACATAAAAGTAAAAACGTGTGTGATGTGTGTAACAGGAATGCAAATATCAGAATAGTAAATAGCAGGAAAGCAAATATCTTGGAAATGACCAGGTTACGAAGAGTATTGCTTTGGGCTTCGAATCAGCTTGGTACGTGATAATTTTAAGTTGACTAATCCAGTGATATGACTACTACAAACTTGTGACCCGGGTCACTGCTAGAGCCTCGTCATCACGACATTTGATTCAAAATTAAAATATTTAAATTAAAATGGTAATGCCTCCCGTTATGGACAACAGTTACCTTCAACCCTTCGAATGGTCATCTACGGGTTGGTTTAAGACATCGAACGTAAATTCTTTGTATTAAGGTTAAATAGGTGAATATATTTTGCTCACCGGGAGGCGGTGTAACAATGGGACCATGTATAAAGACATTCCCAACATTAGTTCACCAATTCTTGGTCGGATAATAAGTTCGTATAAAGACGTACGACCTTAATAATGTTGACCAAACCTTGGCTTATCAAGCTCTGCTTGTATAAAGACGTATAGTTTCAAAAGAAGTTTGATTAAAAAGGTTTTATGATCTTACGCTTTAAAATCAAGAACACTCACAAATATAAATACAGATTTAGACAATAATAAAAGCCCACCAAATGGTGATTTTAAGGACGAATAATTAAAGGTATAAACATACCACTAGATTAATACGTCAAACATTAACATTCACCAAACATCATCTTCACCCTAGCAATACAAGAAGCTAAGCCACGAATGGCCATGCTAACTAGCGTAACGTTGAGTTTCGTAGGCTCCCCTATTGTGGAACATCGAGGAAGAGCCCCTCTACTCACTACTAATACTCTAATACTACTAGAAACGAACTATTCTCTCTATCTTGGGGAGTGGAATGGTGTATTGAGGTGTGTGGAATGAAGAACCCAAGCCATCTATGTATTGGATTGCACGGGTGTGCAAACACCTCGGGAATCAAACAGGGTACAAAGGACAATGTACTGGGCTCTGGGGAGCAGTAGAGGCCAATGCACAGGCGTGCATTGGCGTGCATCCCCCCTCTGCTGCCCGTATTTGTCTTTTAGTTGTTGGTTGACTTCTTGTGGTATAATTTTGACTTCTTGGGGGTTAATTCTCGGGTTTGGTCCTCCGAAAGCTTGATTTCTTCATGTTTTAAACTGGTTTTTGCTCTGTTTATCTTGGGACACCGAATAACCTGCAATTATGAAATATTAATTTAGGGCATATCAGAAGCCTTATGAAATATTAATTTAGGGCAATTGTGAAATATTAATATGGGGATTATTATACATGCAAAACATGTATAATTTAGGGCATATCAGAAGCCTTATGTATTAGATTAGGTTTTTAACTTTATTGTAAAATTGTATTGTAATATATTAAAGACAAGACCAGAATTAAATTGAAGATCAAATACCAACACAACCTGGAGTCCAAGATGGAGATCTTGAAGCAAAGGGAGTTATTTAAGACCAAGAGTTGTGTTTCGGTTTAACGTCCCCTTTTTGTTGGGAATCCATGTACCAGTTTTAACTTTTAAAATATAATTAATTTAATCTTATTAAATAAATAAATCAGATTTATTGAGCGGAAGCGATTGTACATGTTAACGGTTCTGCACTGGGATCCCGTCAGTGATCCGATTACACGCGTAAAAAAAATCAAAGTAAAACCAACCATAGCGGGTAAGGAATTATAACTTTGACGATAACCGAAAGATCTGCACTTTCGTTCAACGAGCGTCTTACTAGTGACAGTGCACGAACTCACTTATCACGAAGAAACTGTTTCACAGTTTCCACGCAAAACGGCGACGACAACAAGGCGGTGGCTGCCGGCGAACAGCGGCGGCGGCCGGTGGTTCTCGGCCGGCGGACGGATGCGGAAAGGGGGGGGTCGGCTCTCCTTTCTTGTGCAAATGGTGTGGAGGGTAGGATTAGTTTTCAGGGTTTAGAGTTAAAGTTATATTTATAACCACCCTAATTACAAATCACACCCCCGGTGTATTAACACTTTAATCCCCATGTAATTAACTACTAATTACATTTAATCTTCATAGTTTACTAATTAAAAATAATTAGTAAAACTTAATCATTTAATTTTTAAAACTTAAACATTTAGTCCTCAGTATTTAATTATTTCTCTAAATAATTAATCACCGAATCAACCGTTAAATATTTCTCAAAATATTTGTTCTCCGAATTAAAATTTCACGTGTTGTGAATAATAATGTTTACAACTAAACATTAATAATTGCTCGTTTCCCAAAGTGTTACTCTTTGGATCGTACATCGATAGTAGCGTTGATATAATCGCCGATCGGACATCATATATCCAACAATCTCCCACTTGGAAGATTCATAGATTAATCGTTTTAACGTAGACAGTGGTGGACACCTAGCTTCTCTCAGACACACCATTTAGCTGCGGTGTTCCAGGTGGAGTGAGTTGAGAAATGTTCTCACATTTCTTAAGATGTTCGTCAAACTCTTGACTTAGATATTCACCACCTCGATCAGATCGAATCATCTTAATCGTTTTACCTAGCTGATTCTGTACCTCGTTCTGGTATTGTTTGAACATTTCAAACGTTTCATGTTTATGCTTCATAAGATAAACATGACCATATCTACTGAATTCATTAGTAAATGTGGCGAAGTATCTCTCTCCACTCCTAGACATTGTTCTGGATGGACCACATACATCAGTATGTACGAGTCCTAACAGATCCTTAGCTCTTTGACCGATACAGGTAAAAGGAGCTTTGGTCAACTTACCACTTAAAAAAGATTAACATTCATCAAAAGACTCTTGACCAGTGGAATTCAAAATTCCTGCAATCTGGAGCTTATTCATGCGATTCTTGTTTATGTGTCCTAGTCGACAATGCCAGAGATACGTATCATTGAAATCTATTTCATACGTTTTGAGGAGATGTTGTATAAAGCGTTATTATCATGGACTTCTATCTCATAGATTCTATGATGAGGCTTTGTAGTAAAATAAAACAAACCATTCAAATATGTAGAAATAAAATCCCCATCAAAAGCATACTTAAATCCTTGTTCACGCAAAGCAGAAACCGAAACAATATTCCTAGTTAAACTAGGAATGTAACAAACATTGCTCAAAACAAGTTCAACACCAGAAAGAAGTAAAAGAACATATTCTCCTACACCCTTTACCGCGACTCTTTGTCCATTGCCAACATGGATCTCCAAGTCGCCTTGCTTCAGCTTCCTAACCTTCCTTAGTCCCTACAAATAATTACAAATGTGAAAACCACATCCAGTGTCAAACACCCAAGAGTTGATAGACAAAGAGAAGATCTCAATAACGAATATACCTGAAGAGCCTGCTTCTGAAGCCTTGGTCTTCTTAGCAAGGTACTTTGGATAGGTACTCTTCCAAAGCCCAATTTCTCCACAATGATGACAAACATCATCACTTCGGACAAAAGCTCTCTTCTTGCCACGCTTTCTTGGTTTGGAGATCAGAGTATTCATGTATCCCATAGTCATCTCGGTAGCCACAATCTCTCGCAGTTCAGATAAGGTCCCTCCAACTACATCTTCTTGTAGTAACTTACGAACTCTTCGTATTCAACTGACAAAGACATCAAGATGAAGTCGATTGCCATATATTAGTTGATGGGAGAACCAAGCTCTTTGAGGCTGTCAATGTGTCTCATCATTTTAGAAAAATGTGAGTTAATCCATGTTCCTCTTTCCATGCAACTTGATAAGGATTTAAGCACTTTAAAATGCTCATTGCGAGTTTGATGATACTTTTTCTTCAATTCGAAAACCATATCATATGCAGGATAGTACTCTAGCTTACGACGAAGTTCGTCAGACATTGTTGATATCATCACAAATGAAACTTCATTTGAATCTTAAACATGTCGTCTCCAAAGCACTTTGGAGCCGCTAGTCGGTGGAACTAAGGGAAATGGAATTTCTAGAACATACGATCTTCCTTCCTCCTTAAGAACACTTCTCAAGAAACGGAACCACTCTGAGAAGTTTCCTCCATGGAGCATGTTCCGATAAAGCATAGACTTTAGAGCGAATAAGGAGTCGAAATGGATTTTGTTAGACATCTACAAAATTTAAAATAAAGTTTTAGAATTTTCATGATTAACATCCTAATTAAATTTATGACCCAATTGCAAAAATATACAATTAGGAATGAGATCCCGGTTCACCATTGCATAGTGAATGGCTGAGCACTCTCCACTGGCATGGCTATGCAGGTAGGTAACGATTACCGATTGTGTCAACTACACAATTCTCGGTTTGAGGGGCATGACGAGTAATGTCAAGCTTAGATACGTTTTCCTCAACTTCGCCCACTTAATACGACTTTAAGTGATATTCGCCCTTCAATTGCAACTGTAGAACCGGCCTAAGTTACTCAGAAATCACGGTTGTACCTTCAACCGAAACCGTAGGCCCGAATGCAGGGTAATTCTCTAACACCGGGGGTTCGGATAGATAAGTTGAAGTGTCATAATTTAGGTGTCGTAGAAATATCGATTTTAATTTGAACCTTGCTATAATGTTTTAAATTACTGAGTAAGGGTCAAAAATATTTTCGACGACTAGGAGCATGAGCCAAGTCGTGCAATAATTTAGTAAACCAATTTTACTATTTAGTTCGTGAAACGCCTTTCAACACTCGACCTGATCCAATTTTAAATACCTTACTTAATCTAGATTAGTCGTTAATCGCGAACCAAATTTTAAACTAATTGACTCTTTAATTAATTTAAATTAGTTTTAAATAAAACAATTTAATTTAAAACCCGTTTTACTTTTAAATAAAAACAATTTTATTTAAATTACCTTCCGAGAAATATTTAATCATTTTAATTTTCTCGTCATTTTAAGATTGTGTCAAAAACAGTTTTTGTCATGTTTTGCGGTTTTAACTATTATCCTAAATAATTATCCACAACCACAAACATAAAATAAATAAATCGAGCACCTAGTAGGAAAATTGTTCGGTTTCGTTCGAGCCATCAAACGACAAACGATCCGGTCTAAAAGGACATACAAAATAACTATTATCATGTCGGCTCCCACTTAGCTCAAGATCTCTATCTTGTCATCCTGGTCATCTCTGTCTTCGGTCTTCAATTCTTTGATTCGTCCGGTTTACAAAATTTGTAAATTTACGATAAATAAATAAATAAAATAAACCTAACTATTACAAGGGTTCCAAATAACCCGAAAAATACTAAGAATACGAAACCGAAATACATAACAAACACAACCACGGGTCACTAGGGCTCGACTTATCAAACACAATCAATCCAAACGAAAAAGGCTCGATCTTTTTGTCAAACAAAAGTTTTGACAAAATGAAACACAAGATCGAAAAATAAATAATTATGTCTAAACGCGCGTAAAGGTGGCTCTGATACCATTATTGGGAATCCATGTTCTAGTTTTAACTTTTAAAACATAAATAATTTAATCTTATTAAATAAAAAAATCAGATTTATTGAGCGGAAGCGATTGTACATGTTAACGGTTCTGCACTGGGATCCCGTCAGTGATCCGATTACACGCGTATAAAAAATAAAAGTAAAACCAACTGTAACGGGTAAGGAATTAGATCTTTGACGATAACCGTAAGATCTGCACTTTGATTAAACGGGCGTCTCGCTAGTGACAGAACCCGCTTATCACGGAAGAAACTGTCTCACGGTTTCCGTGCAAAACGGCAACGACAGCAAGGCGAACAACGGTGACGGCCGGCGGACGGATGTGCAAAAGGGGGGGGGGGTCGGCTCTCCTTTCTTGCGCAAATGGTGTGGAGGCTATGATTAGTTTTTTTGGGTTTAGAGTTAATGTTATATTTATAACCACCGTAATTACAAATCACACCCCCGGTGTATTAACACTTTAATCCCCATGTAATTAACTATTAATTACATTTAATCCTTGTAGTTTACTAATTACAAATAATTAGTAAAACTTAATCATTTAATGTTTAACACTTAAACATTTAGTCCTCCGTATTTAATTATTTCTCCAAATAATTAATCATCGAATCAACCGTTAAATATTTCTCAAAATATTTGTTCTCTAAATTAAAATTTCACGTTTTGTGAATAATAATATTTACAACTAAACATTAATAATTGCTCGTTGCCCAAAGCGTAACATCACAAAATCCAAGGCTCGAGAAACAAGAGCGGCGAATAACAAAGTCCAGCGGCAAAAATGAAAATTTGGAAATTTAGTCTGTAACGGATCGTCATAGATAGTAACAGTCCGTTACGAGCTGTGACGGATCGTCACGTAGGATAACGGTTCGTTACGGGTTGAGCAAGGACTTGATCGGAGAATGACACGTGTCCAGAGACTCATGGTTGTAATCTGACGCGTGTAAACCCTATGACGGACCATCACGATGGGTAAGGGTTCGTTACGAGTCTTGATGAACCATCATGGGAGATAACGGTCCGTTATGTGTTTGCGAAGTACTTGGTGGCTAAGGAAGAAACGGTGACGGACCGTCACCGGCGGTAACGGTCCGGCATGGACCCAGGATGGCGCCTATAAATAGTTGAAGCTGACCATTCACTTTTGGACAACACAAACACACAAATAACAAACACATAAATTGAAGAACGTGCAAGAAGACCTGGTGCGGTACGTTTAAGTTCGATTGTTGTGCGCTGTGAGTGCGGTTCGTATTCGGAGGAACATTTAAGCGAGGAACGAGCATAGGAAACAACTTGAAACTATAGTAAGTACACTAAACCCATACCTAGTCTCATGATTTATGTGTTTATGTGATTAAGTGTTATCTGTAAAACTAAGGTATGGGGGAATAAGGAATTAGTCTAAACACTAAACTGGAATAATGGAGTATCCACGAGATGTCAAAGGGGTGGTGGGTACACCACTGGTACACCCTATATATAAACCTCTTTGATACCTCGGGTTGAAACCATTACAAAGGTTTAAGGGTATAGTCTAAAGATAAATAGCATGGCACGAATGCATGCTAAATAAACGTGAATACATAATGGAAGCTTAGTTTTAAATAAAGGATTATTCATGAGACATTAAAGGGGTGGTGGGTATGCCGCTGGTACACCCTATATATGAACCTCTTTAATGTAACATGTAGAAACCTTTAAGAAGACAAAGTAAGATTATGTCTAAAATACATTTCGGTCAAAATGTATTTCATCCGAAAACGATTTCGTCCGAAAAACAGTCGAAATCTTCTATCTACAAAGAAATCTTCCGTTTTCAGCTCTATCAGACTGTTTTATATGCAATGGCCTACAATTAGTTCCAAAAATCTCTCCAGTCCATTGCAAACCAAATGTATGGTTAGTTATGTTGGTCTTCTCTTCAGCCTTCTTGACCTTCTTGTCTTCAACCTTTTTTTATTATTTTCTTCAACACTTTGGCCTCTTGCCTCATTCGCAAACAACGAGCCACGACTCTCATGTATAACCGTGCTTAAATCCTAACAGCCGTGCCTTCATCACATTATATTTTATTACAGGACAACACTTTCAGGTCTTCATCAGAAAAGCTGAACAGATCCATAGGATCAAAGATTCTAACTTCAGCTTGGTTTCTTTGAAAAATGACAGCTTCATGTGTTTTACATACATAGAACCATCGCTCAAAATCTTTGATGAAGCTTGTTTTACTCCCAGGAATATTCACTTTAACCACAGTATCTGTTGGCTTCATAAGATATATTATCTTTCGCTTTCATGTTCTTTGATCAACGTGCTTTAGCTTTCTTTTATCAGGATTCCTTGGAATGAAGCTTTTAAATTTCTCTTGATTACACTGAGCTCGGAGTAAATTCTCAAAAGTATAAGCTTGATTGTCCTTGGACGGATTAATTAAGTCTAGTTGACTCAGTTCTCGAGCATCCCACCTAGGCAAACTCTGAAGCTTATGACTATTTGCAAAATACTGAATTTCTCCATGCTCCCTCTTCACAGCATACATTCCTTTCTCTTTATCAAACTTCCAGCCCAAAATCCTAACAGTTAGGGCTTTCTCGGATTTTAAATTTTCTGTATAACCCTCTCCACCACCGAAATTTTCTCATCTTTCTTCCACCATGAACTTCCAGCCCATAATTAATTTGTTATTAAAATATTACGTCACTTGTGATAAAAGTGGTTAAAAGAATAGTTATTAAAACTGTTGTCCCTTTAATTACAAATTAACCATCCAAAGATGCAAACATGAACCATAGAAATATCATTATATGGCACGAACAAGTATTTTTTTTATTTTTTATTTTTTATTTTTTTAGAACGGCAACAACAAGTATTTATGTGATAAAATAATCTCAAACAAACAAAAACAAAAAAATTAATAGTCGTTGTACTTAGTTTTATACAACAACGTATAATACAAATAAATTATTCGCGTAAACATACATCTTCATATACAATAATACCTACATGTCTCTTTCAAATCATATTTTTTTAAGAACAATAATAAAACTTGTTGGCTTAATATCTTCTATACTCATTTCTTCATCTAACAAATTTGCATAATGTTCAAACAACTTATCGAGGATTTCTTCTCCAAAGTGTTGAGAAATCATCAGCTCTTGGACCGATCGAATGTTCTTTGCCACTGCGATTCGAGGACTCGTACAAGGACCCGAGTATAGTTCATTTTCGAACATTTCAAACCGGTCCATTTTAAAAGACCCTTCTTTCTTTACTTCATCCTCTAGTTCATTCCTCGAGGGTGCATAAAAGTGGGTTTCGTACTCGTCCACCTTTTCTTGTTTAACTTCTCCCTACGTGAACCATTATTAGAGATTATTTAACAATCAATAGCTTTGAGTACTTTTGAGTTTGTTACATTTTAGTTTACAGCAAATATTTACTTGTATATATGGGTGAGCATATAACCGAACCATAACCGAATTAACCGAATTAACCGAACCGAACAATTAACCGACGGTTCGGTTAAGCAATAATCGATTAACCGAAAATTGTGGGTCGGTTTTGGCGGCTTATCATCTTTCTTCTCACCGGTAACAATAACTTCTTCTTCTTCATCTTCCTTCTCTTTTTCCTCTTCATTCTCTGGTTTTTCCATACCTTCACCTTCAGGATTAAACATCTCATCAACATTAAAATCATCTTCAGATCATGGCATGTTGATTACATGGTCAGAAAGAAGAATCACCTCTGTGAGATTGGACACTAGAAGGTCCTTCCTGAGTTGTTGGGATTGGTTGTTTAGGAGTTGTCAGTTGTGGTTGATATCCAATATGCTTTATCTAATCTTGTACCAACTGTTGAAGCATAATGATTTATTGCTATTGTTTATGCACGTTATCCTTAAGTTCCTGACATTCTTTCACTGCTTCAGCAGCCAAATGTGATTCTATACGTTTACAATTCCCTTGAAAATCATAACCGTATCCACCTTTGATCATTATTCTGTTCTTATCTGCTTTGAGTGCATCCTAATGTAGCTTTGTACACAAATCCTCTAATGTGTTATATGTTAGTCCTTTATTTCTTATATACAGTTTATACATCTCTCATTCATGTGGTTGAGCATTGAGAAAATTATCCATGACTTCTGATTTTTCATATTCAATATCAACATCCTTTAGATCATTTATCAATTCACATATCTGTGATATTAGTAAGTCAAATATTCTCCTTCACCGCGTGTGAACACTTGATATATTTTCTTTAATGTGTCTTGTCTTGATTTTCTTTTCACATCTTCATCATTTACAAATGTTGATTTTATAAGATCTGGATGAACATAACCCATTTCATTTACAAAGACCTTATGCATACAACC
Organism: Smallanthus sonchifolius; assembly: GCA_023525975.1. Classification (NCBI taxonomy): domain Eukaryota; kingdom Viridiplantae; phylum Streptophyta; class Magnoliopsida; order Asterales; family Asteraceae; genus Smallanthus; species Smallanthus sonchifolius. Next base: position 29,537,311 of record CM042023.1, read on the forward strand.
TTCGTCAGCCATTAGTCAATATATATATATACAATTTTTATTTTATTTTTATTTTTTTAACTACTCATTTTTTTCAAAATCAGCCCAAAACATAGGTGTAAACATCATCCAAAATTTTTGACCAAAAATTTTTTCGAAAATACTTTTTTTTACTTTTCGAACAAAAACCATTTCGCACGAAAACTCTTTCGGTCGAAAAAGATTTCGAACAATGAGATTTTGAGCAAACACTTCTCAGACAGAATAATACTTTTCGGAAAACGTTTTCGGTCGAAAACTAGCTGCACTAAAAGGTTTTTGGAAGAAAATGCTTTTCGGTCCCTTCAAAGATGAGATTTCGGACGATGCTTCTAAAGAACAGGAAATCCCGACCTGCAACTCTCGAACGTCAAATTAGACCCCGAAAATCACTCCAAACTCCATCTCCACTGATGTATATGCTAGAATGTCGAAAATGGCAATGAATTGGATCCTAATTGACGACATTTGAATCTTGAAAAGTTGAAAACTTGAACCTTACTACAAAAACCACAAAATAGGGCATCGAAAGCTCTGATACCACTTGTGAAAACCGGTTATTCGTAGCAGATTCAATATTTCAATCGAATATTCAAGAAACAAGATCTGATCAAAAACACATAGTTAACGGTGTAAAACTCAAGTGTTTATTAGATATTGTATGTAAAAAAATATTTTATATAATAAAATATGCCTATGTTACTACGGTGGCAAGGTTCTGAAAAACCTGAGACCGATTTCCGCATAATAACTCTGATAAAATATAGAAATGAAAGTAAGGTGTTTCACACACAGTTCCACTGAGGCCGTCATCCACTTACAATGGATCATAAATACTTAAACTTAGTTGAGTGCAGAATCACTTGACCTTCAATGGTGATTTGGGTGTCATCCTCGTCGCCTGCACCGCTAAAATCACATTACTGGTACTATCTTCGAACGACTAATCCTTAAAACTTTTTTCTATAAATTAGGTTCGTTGATTCCGTGAATAGCCGAACATAATTAGTTTGCTATTAAAATATTACGTCACTTGGGATAAAAGAGGTTAAAAGAATAGTTATTAAAACTGTTGTCCCTTTAATTACCAATTGACCATCCAAAGACGCAAACATGAACCATAGAAATATCATTATATGGCACGAACAAGTATTTTTTTTTATTTTTTTTGAACGGCAACAAGCATTTATGTGATAAAATAATCTCAAACACACAAAAACAAAAAAAATTAATAGTCGTTGTACTTAGTTTTATACAACAACGTATAATACAAATAAATTATTCGCGCAAACATACATCTTCATACACAATAATACCTACATGTCTACGTGTCTCTTTCAAATCATATTTTTTTAAGAACAATAATAAAACTTGTTGGCTTAATATCTTCTATACTCATTTCTTCATCTAACAAATTTGCGTAATGTTCAAACAACTTGTCGAGGATTTCTTCTCCAAAGTGTTGAGAAATCATCGACTCTTGGACTGATCGAATGTTCTTTGCCACTGCGATTCGAGTACTCGTACAAGGACCCGAGTATAGTTCATTTTCGAACATTTCAAACCGGTCCATTTTAAAAGACCCTTCTTTCTTTACTTCATCCTCTAGTTCATTCCTTGAGGGTGCATAAAAGTGGGTTTCGTACTCGTCCACCTTTTCTTGTTTAACTTCTCCCTACGTGAACCATTATTAGAGATTATTTAACAATCAATAGCTTTGAGTACTTTTGAGTTTGTTACATTTTAGTTTACAGCAAATATTTACTTGTATATATGGGTGAGCATATAACCGAACCATAACCGAATTAATCGATTTAACCGAACCGAACAATTAACCGATGGTTCGGTTAAGCAATAATCGATTAACCAAAAATTGTGGGTCGGTTTTGGCGGTTATCATCTTTCTTCTCACCGGTAACAATAACTTCTTCTTCTTCATCTTCCTTCTCTTTTTCCTCTTCATTCTCTGGTTTTTCCATACCTTCACCTTCAGGATTAAACATCTCATCAACATTAAAATCATCTTCAGATCATGGCATGTTGATTACATGGTCAGAAAGAATAATCACCTCTGTGAGATTGGACACTAGAAGGTCCTTCCTGAGTTGTTGGGATTGGTTGTTCAGGAGTTGTCAGTTGTGGTTGATATCCAATATGCTTTATCTAATCTTGTACCAACTGTTGAAGCATAATGATTTATTGCTATTGTTTATGCACGTTATCCTTAAGTTCCTAACATTCTTTCACTGCTTCAGCAGCCAAATGTGATTCTATACGTTTACAATTTCCTTGAAAATCATAACCGTATCCACCTTTGATCATTATTCTGTTCTTATCTGCTTTGAGTGCATCCTAATGTAGCTTTGTACACAAATCCTCTAATGTGTTATATGTTAGTCCTTTATTTCTTATATACAGTTTATACATCTCCCATTCATGTGGTTGAGCATTGAGAAAATTATCCATGACTTCTGATTTTTCATATTCAATATCAACATCCTTTAGATCATTTATCAATTCACATATCTGTGATATTGGCAAGTCAAATATTCTCCTTCACCGCGTGTGAACACTTGATATCTTTTCTTTAATGTGTCTTGTCTTGATTTTCTATTCACATCTTCATCATTTACAAACGTTGATTTTATAAGATCTGGATGAACATAACCCATTTCATTTACAAAGACCTTATGCATACAACCTTCGTCAGCCATTAGTCAATATATATATATATACAATTTTTATTTATTTTTTATTTTTTTAACTACTCATTTTTTCAAAATCAGTCCAAAACATAGGTGTAAACATCATCCAAAATTTTTGACCAAAAATTTTTTCGAAAATACTTTTTTTTTACTTTTCGGTTACACTTTTCGAACAAAAACTATTTCGCACGAAAACTCTTTCGGTCGAAAAAGATTTCGAACAATGAGATTTTAAGCAAACACTTCTCAGACGGAATAATACTTTTCGGTCAACACTTTCGGTCGAAAACTAGCTGCACGAAAAGGTTTTCGGACGAAAACGCTTTCGGACGAAAACGCTTTTCCGTCCCTTCAAAGATGAGATTTCGGACGATGCTTCTGAAAAACAGGAAATCCCGACCTGCAACTCTTGAACGTCCAGAAATCACTCCAAACTCCATCTCCACTGATGTATATGCTAGAATGTCGAAAATGGCAATGAATTGGATCCTAATTGGCGACATTTGAATCTTGAAAAGTTGAAAACTTGAACCTTACTACAAAAACCACAAAAACGAGCACCGAAAGCTCTGATACCACTTGTGAAAACCGGTTATTCGTAGCAGATTCAATATGTCAATCCAATAATCAAGAAACAAGATCTGATCAAAAACACATAGTTAACGATGTAAAACTCAGGTGTTTATTAGATATTGCATGTAAAAAATATTTTATATATTAAAATATGCCTATGTTACTACGGTGGCAAGGTTCTGAAAAACCTGAGACCGATTTCCGCATAATAACTCTGATAAAATATAGAAATGAAACTAAGGTGTTTCACACACAGTTCCACTGAGGCCGTCGTCCACTTACAATGGATCATAAATACTTAAACTTAGTTGAGTGCAGAATCACTTGATCTTCAATGGTGATTTGGGTGTCATCCTCGTCGCCTGCACCGCTAAAATCACATTACTGGTACTATCTTCGAACGACTAATCCTTAAAACTTTTTTCTATAAATTAGGTTCGTTGATTCCGTGAATAGCCGGACATAATTAGTTTGCTATTAAAATATTATGTCACTTGTGATAAAAGAGGTTAAAAGAATAGTTATTAAAACTGTTGTCCCTTTAATTACCAATTGACCATCCAAAGACGCAAACATGAACCATAGAAATATCATTATATGGCACGAACAAGTTTTTTTTTTTTTTTTTTTTTTTTGAACGGCAACAAGTATTTATGTGATAAAATAATCTCAAACACACAAAAACAAAAAATTAATAGTCGTTGTACTTAGTTTTATACAACAACGTATAATACAAATAAATTATTCGCACAAACATACATCTTCATACACAATAATACCTACATGTCTACGTGTCTCTTTCAAATCATATTTTTTTAAGGACAATAATAAAACTTGTTGGCTTAATATCTTCTATACTCATTTCTTCATCTAACAAATTTGCATAATGTTCAAACAACTTATCGAAGATTTCTTCTCCAAAGTGTTGAGAAATCATCGACTCTTGGACCGATCGAATGTTCTTTGCCACTACGATTCGAGGACTCGTACAAGGACCCGAGTATAGTTCATTTTCGAACATTTCAAACCGGTCCATTTTAAAAGACCCTTCTTTCTTTACTTCATCCTCTAGTTCATTCCTCGAGGGTGCATAAAAGTGGGTTTCGTACTCGTCCACCTTTTCTTGTTTAACTTCTCCCTACGTGAACTATTATTAGAGATTATTTAACAATCAATAGCTTTGAGTACTTTTGAGTTTGTTACATTTCAGTTTACAGCAAATATTTACTTGTATATACGGGTGAGCATATAACCGAACCATAACCGACTTAATCGAACCGAACAATTAACCGACGGTTCGGTTAAGCAATAATCGATTAACCGAAAATTGTGGGTCGGTTTTGGCTGCTTATCATCTTTCTTCTCACCGGTAACAATAACTTCATATTCTTCTTCTTCTTCTTCTTCGTCTTCCTACTCTTTTTCCTCTTCATTCTCTTGTTTTTCCATACCTTCACCTTCAGGATTAAACATTTCATCAACATTAAAATCATCTTCAGATCATGGCATGTTGATTACATGGTCAGAAAAAAGAATCATCTCTGTGAGATTGGACACTAGAAGGTCCTTCCTGAGTTGTTGGGATTGGTTGTTCAGGAGTTGTCGGTTGTGGTTGATATCCAATATGCTTTATCAAATCATGTACCAACTGTTGAAGCATAATGATTTATTGCTATTGTTTATGCACGGTTGTCCTTAAGTTCCTGACATTCTTTAACTGCTTCAGCAACCAAATATGATTCTATACGTTTACAATTCCCTTGAAAATCATAACCGTATCCACCTTTGATCATTATTCTGTTCTTATCTGCTTTGTGTGCATCCTAATGTAGCTTTGTACACAAATCCTCTAATGTGTTATATTTTAGTCCTTTATTTCTTATATACAATTTATACATCTCTCATTCATATGGTTGAGCATTGAGAAAATTATCCATGACTTCTGATTTTTCATATTCAATATCAACATCCTTTAGATCATTTATCAAATTCACATATCTGTGATATTGGTCAGTCAAATATTGTCCTTCAGCGCATGTGAACACTTGATATCTTTTCTTTAATGTGTCTTGTCTTGATTTTCTTTTCACATCTTCATCATTTACAAACGTTGATTTTATAAGATCTGGATGAACATAACCCATTTCATTTACAAAGACCTTATGCATACAACCTTCGTCAGCCATTAGTCAATATATATATATATATAATTTATTTTTATTTTTTTAACTACTCATTTTTTTAAAATCAGTCCAAAACATAGGTGTAAACATCATCCAAAATTTTTGACCAAAAAAATTTCCGAAAATACTTTCTTTTACTTTTCGGTTACACTTTTCGAACAAAAACTATTTCGCACGAAAACTCTTTCGGTCGAAAAAGATTTCGAACAATGAGATTTTAAGCAAACACTTCTCAGACAGAATAATACTTTTCGGTCAACACTTTCGGTCGAAAACTAGCTGCACGAAAAGGTTTTCGGACGAAAACGCTTTTCCGTCCCTTCAAAGATGAGATTTCGGACGATGCTTCTGAAAAACAGGAAATCCCGACCTGCAACTCTTGAACGTCCAGAAATCACTCCAAACTCCATCTCCACTGATGTATATGCTAGAATGTCGAAAATGGCAATGAATTGGATCCTAATTGGCGACATTTGAATCTTGAAAAGTTGAAAACTTGAACCTTACTACAAAAACCACAAAAACGAGCACCGAAAGCTCTGATACCACTTGTGAAAACCGGTTATTCGTAGCAGATTCAATATGTCAATCCAATAATCAAGAAACAAGATCTGATCAAAAACACATAGTTAACGATGTAAAACTCAGGTGTTTATTAGATATTGCATGTAAAAAATATTTTATATATTAAAATATGCCTATGTTACTACGGTGGCAAGGTTCTGAAAAACCTGAGACCGATTTCCGCATTATAACTCTGATAAAATATAGAAATGAAACTAAGGTGTTTCACACACAGTTCTACTGAGGCCGTCGTCCACTTACAATGGATCATAAATACTTAAACTTAGTTGAGTGCAGAATCACTTGATCTTCAATGGTGATTTGGGTGTCATCCTCGTCGCCTGCACCGCTAAAATCACATTACTGGTACTATCTTCGAACGACTAATCCTTAAAACTTTTTTCTATAAATTAGGTTCGTTGATTCCGTGAATAGCCGGACATAATTAGTTTGGTATTAAAATATTATGTCACTTGTGATAAAAGAGGTTAAAAGAAGAGTTATTAAAACTGTTGTCCCTTTAATTACCAATTGACCATCCAAAGACGCAAACATGAACCATAGAAATATCATTATATGGCACGAACAAGTTTTTTTTTTTTTTTTTTTTTTTTTTTGAACGGCAACAAGTATTTATGTGATAAAATAATCTCAAACACACAAAAACAAAAAATTAATAGTCGTTGTACTTAGTTTTATACAACAACGTATAATACAAATAAATTATTCGCACAAACATACATCTTCATACACAATAATACCTACATGTCTACGTGTCTCTTTCAAATCATATTTTTTTAAGAACAATAATAAAACTTGTTGGCTTAATATCTTCTATACTCATTTCTTCATCTAACAAATTTGCATAATGTTCAAACAACTTATCGAAGATTTCTTCTCCAAGGTGTTGAGAAATCATCGACTCTTGGACCGATCGAATGTTCTTTGCCACTACGATTCGAGGAATCGTACAAGGACCCGAGTATAGTTCATTTTCGAACATTTCAAACCGGTCCATTTTAAAAGACCCTTCTTTCTTTACTTCATCCTCTAGTTCATTCCTCGAGTGTGCATAAAAGTGGGTTTCGTACTCGTCCACCTTTTCTTGTTTAACTTCTCCCTACGTAAACTATTATTAGAGATTATTTAACAATCAATAGCTTTGAGTACTTTTGAGTTTGTTACATTTCAGTTTACAGCAAATATTTACTTGTATATACGGGTGAGCATATAACCGAACCATAACCGACTTAATCGAACCGAACAATTAACCGACGGTTCGGTTAAGCAATAATCGATTAACCGAAAATTGTGGGTCGGTTTTGGCGGCTTATCATCTTTCTTCTCACCGGTAACAATAACTTCATATTCTTCTTCTTCTTCTTCTTCGTCTTCCTACTCTTTTTCCTCTTCATTCTCTTGTTTTTCCATACCTTCACCTTCAGGATTAAACATTTCATCAACATTAAAATCATCTTCAGATCATGGCATGTTGATTACATGGTCAGAAAAAAAGAATCATCTCTGTGAGATTGGACACTAGAAGGTCCTTCCTGAGTTGTTGGGATTGGTTGTTCAGGAGTTGTCGGTTGTGGTTGATATCCAATATGCTTTATCAAATCATGTACCAACTGTTGAAGCATAATGATTTATTGCTATTGTTTATGCACGGTTGTCCTTAAGTTCCTGACATTCTTTAACTGCTTCAGCAACCAAATATGATTCTATACGTTTACAATTCCCTTGAAAATCATAACCGTATCCACCTTTGATCATTATTCTGTTCTTATCTGCTTTGTGTGCATCCTAATGTAGCTTTGTACACAAATCCTCTAATGTGTTATATTTTAGTCCTTTATTTCTTATATACAATTTATACATCTCTCATTCATATGGTTGAGCATTGAGAAAATTATCCATGACTTCTGATTTTTCATATTCAATATCAACATCCTTTAGATCATTTATCAAATTCACATATCTGTGATATTGGTCAGTCAAATATTGTCCTTCAGCGCATGTGAACACTTGATATCTTTTCTTTAATGTGTCTTGTCTTGATTTTCTTTTCACATCTTCATCATTTACAAACGTTGATTTTATAAGATCTGGATGAACATAACCCATTTCATTTACAAAGACCTTATGCATACAACCTTCGTCAGCCATTAGTCAATATATATATAATTTATTTTTATTTTTTTAACTACTCATTTTTTTAAAATCAGTCCAAAACATAGGTGTAAACATCATCCAAAATTTTTGACCAAAAAAATTTCCGAAAATACTTTCTTTTACTTTTCGGTTACACTTTTCGAACAAAAACTATTTCGCACGAAAACTCTTTCGGTCGAAAAAGATTTCGAACAATGAGATTTTAAGCAAACACTTCTCAGACAGAATAATACTTTTCGGTCAACACTTTCGGTCGAAAACTAGCTGCACGAAAAGGTTTTCGCACGAAAACGCTTTTCCGTCCCTTCAAAGATGAGATTTCGGACGATGCTTCTGAAAAACGTGAAATCCCGACCAGCAACTCTCGAACGTCAAATTAGACCCCGAAAATCACTCCAAACTCCATCTCCACTGATGTATATGCTAGAATGTCGAAAATGGCAATGAATTGGATCCTAATTGACGACATTTGAATCTTGAAAAGTTGAAAACTTGAACCTTACTACAAAAACCACAAAATAGGGCACCGAAAGCTCTGATACCACTTGTGAAAACCGGTTATTCGTAGCAGATTCAATATGTCAATCGAATATTCAAGAAACAAGATCTGATCAAAAACACATAGTTAACGGTGTAAAACTCAAGTGTTTATTAGATATTGTATGTAAAAAATATTTTATATAACAAAATATGCCTATGTTACTACGGTGGAAAGGTTCTGAAAAACCTGAGACCGATTTCCGCATAATAACTCTGATAAAATATAGAAATGAAAGTAAGGTGTTTCACACACAGTTCCACTGAGGCCGTCGTCCACTTACAATGGATCATAAATACTTAAACTTAGTTGAGTGCAGAATCACTTGACCTTCAATGGTGATTTGGGTGTCATCCTCGTTGCCTGCACCGCTAAAATCACATTACTGGTATTGTCTTCGAATGACTAATCCTTAAAACTTTTTTCTATAAATTAGGTTCGTTGATTCCGTGAATAGCCGGACATAATTAGTTTGCTATTAAATATTAGGTCACTTGTGATAAAAGAGGTTAAAAGAATAGTTATTAAAACTGTTGTCCCTTTAATTACCAATTGACCATCCAAAGACGCAAACATGAACCATAGAAATATCATTATATGGCATGAAAAAGTATTTTTTTTATTTTTTATTTTTTTTTGAACGGAAACAACAAGTATTTATGTGATAAAATAATCTCAAACCCACAAAAACAAAAAAATTAATAGTCGTTGTACGTAGTTTTATACAACAACGTATAATACAGATAAATTATTCGCACAAAAATACATCTTCATACACAATAATACCTACATGTCTACGTGTCTCTTTCAAATCATATTTTTTTAAGAACAATAATAAAACTTGTTGGCTTAATATCTTCTAAACTCATTTCTTCATCTAACAAATTTGCATAATGTTCAAACAACTTATCGAGGATTTCTTCTCCAAAGTGTTGAGAAATCATCGACTCTTGGACCGCTCGAATGTTCTTTGCCACTGCGATTCCAGGACTCGTACAAGGACCCGAGTATAGTTCATTTTCGAACATTTCAAACCGGTCCATTTTGAAAGACCCTTCTTTCTTTACTTCATCCTCTAGTTCATTCCTCGATGGTGCATAAAAGTGGGTTTCGTACTCGTCCAACTTTTCTTGTTTAACTTCTCCCTACGTGAACCATTATTAGAGATTATTTAACAATCAATAGCTTTGAGTACTTTTGAGTTTGTTACATTTCAGTTTATAGCAAATATTTACTTGTATATATGCGTGAGCATATAACCGAACCATAACCGAATTAACCAACTTTACCGAACCGAACAATTAACCGACGGTTCGGTTAAGCAATAATCGATTAACCGGGGATTGTGGGTCTCTTTTGGTTATGATGTGTGTCATAACCGAATTAACCGAACCGAACCGAATATACACTAACCAAATAGAAATAATATGTTTTTAATTAAATGCCCATGAATGAATTCATCAGTTGTGAATAAAATTTTAAAGTATATTGAATTCGATTCGAATACACACATTGCAATTGTTAACGGTAGGGGTGAGCCTATTTTTTTTTTTAAATTTCTTTGTTATATTTGAAATTAGTTAGATTGAGTGATAAGCACAATTTTAGTTCACGTCTAGTATATTATAATATGCTTTTTGTTTAGTTTGTATATTTAAACACACCCTATAGTATCTTAGCAGCCTAAATATACATATTTAGGTTTTACTGATTAATTGTGATTCGTGATTACGAAACGAAAGTGATTAATTAACCGTAATTAACCGAAACCGATCCATAATCGACGGTTAACCAAAAAGCGGTTAATCGAACAAGCGCTTATGGTTATGGGTATGGAAGAGGGCATAACCGACCAAGCGGTTATGGTTATGAAAGAGGCTAAAACCGAACCATAACCGACTTTGCACACCCCTACTTGTATACTACATCTACAAATGGATAAATAGAGGTGCTTTTTTTCATCCATGTGGTTTGTCCATTTTAGACACTTTCATCCAAAAACTTTTTTTTTAGCTTTTTCGTCCCTGACTTTTCAAAACCTAGTCATTTTCATCCACCTGACTAACTCTGTCTACATGTTAATGTTAAATCATTGGCAATTTGGTCTTTTCAACTACCTTATACTCTCTATGGCATTCAATATTGATTTTTGAAATGACCATTTTGCCCCTGATTTAACGTTAAAATGTAGACGAAGTTAGTTCGGTGGATGAAAATAGCTAGATTTTGAAAAGTCGGGGACGAAAAGGCTAAAAAAAAGTTTTTGAATGAAAGTGGCTAAAATGACCAAACCACAGAGATAAAAATGACACTTTACTCGAAATTTTATAATCTAAGTTAGTTATTCATGACAATCTTAATCATATATATAGTGACCATTTAGAGTAAATTACCGTTTGCGTCCCTATGGTTTACATGATTTAACACAATGCATCCCTTACACAAATTTTTAATGCTTTGAGTACCTGTGGTATACAATCTGTAACACTCTGAGTCCCTGGACCTAACTTCATTAAAAAACTCCGTTTAAATTCAGGTGAAATGTCCGTTGTACCCTTTTACTGTATAACAGTCTGCGTCACTAGAAACATGTAATATCTGTTTGCGTCCCTGTCTGAGTTCCTGGACCTAACTCACTCGAAACTACTACTTTCGTTCGAAACTACTAGCGACACATTGTGTTAAATCATGTAAACCACATGGACGCATTGTGTTAAATAGTGTAAACCACAGGGATGCATTGTGTTAAATCGTGTAAACTCAGAGATTTTTTAGAAATTTACCCATGATCTTGTAACATCCTGGAAATTCGTTAGCTATTGGATCGAGTTAATGAAGGAACCAAATCCCTTTATAACAACTTCGACTATAGCGGTTCCATGTGGAGTTTGGTTTATCAAAGTTAAGGGACTCGGTTAGCCGTATTGCGAAGGTTCGAGATGAAAGCGCACCAAACGGATTAAGAGGGGCTAGAACGTAAACCTTTGGAGGTTTATAAACCACTTAAAGAAGAAACCCTAGGCCAATCGGCCTAGGGGGTGTCGCACGGCAACAAGAAGGAGCGACGAGAGGAAAGAGCCGGCGAGAGATGATTGACGGTGGTGTATAAGGGAAGGAACCCGATTAGGGTTTTGGTCAGATAGTTAGGCCGTGAATGACGGGCGAAGACCGACGTGGTGGTAGTGGTAGCGTGCGATGGCCGGGGAGGAAGAGAGAGAGGGAAGGGTGACCGGTGGAGGTGGTAGCAGCTTTGGGGTAGCCGGTGGCGACTACGACAGTAGGTGGTGAGGCTCGGCTGACGGTGGGAATACGGGGACAACCCGTAGTAACCAATCATGTGGGTGACACAAGGTGGGAAGTCGTGTGGTGGTGAGACCGGGTAATAGTGGTGGTTCACGGGAACGAGCGAGGGAGGAGAAGGAGACGGGTTACATCCGATTAGGGTTAGTGCATGTACATGCATGCATGGGACCCGACAAGTGTATACGAGTTCTAAACGGGTCACGAACGGTTCGGTACGAAGGTGACATGAGATTAGGGTTGCATGGGGTTGGATGGATAAGCAAATGGAACTCGGGGTTTTATTTTATTATGGTATGTTATCCGGCGTATGTTTTAAACGTATCCTGATCATGTGATCATATGTTTGATAGGTTCAGGGTTTGAGTGAGTACGCACGGTGCAGAGCTAGGATTTGGTCGTGGTATAACCAGTGAGTTCTAATCCCCTCTTTTAAACGTTTTACTGTTTTAGGGCTATCCATACTCGCATGTTTTATTAAACGAACATATTACGAGTTATGACTTAAACTTGAAGTGTTTTATGTGACCGTTATTTAATAATGAATCTAAGGGTCGTTATGGTGTCCATAGGATGGGTGAATAAGAGTTGTGATGATCTGTGTGTGTCATCTTAGGAGTTAGTCGGGGTGAGTCAGGAATTTAGTTAAACATGTGATGGTTATAAGAGTAGATTTAGCATGGGAACTTGTACGTGGTTCATTAACGAGTCATGTAGGTGCTAGTATGCCGTTGTGCATTATATGCTTGGTGTTGTGTGTATTGTGTCGTTGTCCCTGTGACAGGACGGTATGGCATTGCATGGGTCTATGTGGTGTCCTTAGTATGTACGGGCTATGAGCCGGTGTGGTGTTTGTGTGTCGTATAGTTTCCTATTAGGAAAGAGTTGGGTAATGTGTCTAGACGTTATGAGGGTATGTCTAGGTAAGCATTGGATTACACACGTAAGTGATCCGTAAATAGTGGAGAGTCGTAGTACCTGTCCAGGTAGTGTCATGTGTGTATATGTTTTGTTTTGTGTGCTTGTATAGTTGTCCGTGTATACGGATAATAGTGATGTGGAGGATGAAGTCTTTCGGGGTCATCATTGTACGTGTGATCTAGCAGTCATCGTATGGTAGATGATATAGTCACCGTATGGTAGACGATATAGTTACCGTGTGGTGGCTGGGTAGTCGTCATAGATGACGAGTGTGTCGCTATGTTTTGCGGCGGGGCCCTGTAACAAGGGTGGAGCAGAGCTTATGCCGAGGATCTCGACGGGGATAACCCTGACGAGGGTGCAGTGATAAGGTATGTGTTTGTGTGTATATATATGTGTTAAATTGCATGCAAGTGATGAGTTATATTAATTATATACGAGATGATATTGATGTGATAAATAGATGGAATCAATGTGGTGTGTCGAGTTAGATTGACCGTTGTGTCAGGATGAGTATATAGTGTACAACATTTGAGTCAGTTGGTTTATGAGAGTCCTGGTTAGGACTGGTAAGTCGGTGTCTAGAGGTTGGATGACTTAACTAGTGTATGGTTAATATATATGGTAAATTGTGACTTATCAGAATAGTAGGTTCGTTCTATGACAGAAAGACTTACGAAGTTAAAATGGTGGGTAGAGTCTGGGGTGGTGAATCCTTTGGGATATTATAAATAATGGGGGGTTATTTATATGATGAAAATCAATACAACTATTTTCTAATGAGGAGAGGGTCTTGATTGTAGATAAACAATAAATGAGACGAGTTGGCTTTTGTTTATATTCAATTGTTAGAATTCACTCAGCGTAGCTGACTTGTATGTACGTTAGATTGTTTTGTAGGTTAGTCAGCTAGATGAGGTATCTTGGCTTGGAAGCGGGGCTACTCGGGTTGGTGCGCATGCATTCGTCAGGTAACAATATGAAAGTTAACAAGTTTAAAGATAACATTGTTTTGAGTAAGACTTCCACTGTTTATTTAAATGAAAGTTAAAGTTATTTTAAGGAGTAAAACCTGTTATGAAAACCAATTGTAGGGTGCCTGGTTTGGGGCCTTACAAGTTGTTATCAGAGCCGAGGTTTAAGAGAAAACTGGTGTTTTTAAACAAATAAAATGCCTTAACTTAAACTAAAAATGGGACGAGGGTGAAACGAATGCCACCACGAGTAACCGCGAGCCAAGAGGTACGTCTTTCGAGTCGAGCAGTAATTATTATTTACCATTTATGTAGTGATACACTAGGTGAAGTAATTGGTGTGAGTAAGTGATTTTATGGTTCCGTGTGGGATCATGATGTGTACTATATACAGTAGTAGTATGTAGAAATACGTGAAGTTGTGTGGTGTAATTAAATGAGACTATGATGTGAGTTGAGTAATGCGGAGTAGCATTAATTGTAACTATGTGAGATAGTTTGGTGTGAAGATATGATTTAGTGATTTTGTATGTGTGACCTTTAGTGGTGTGAAATTGTGATAGATATGATGACTTGCTAGATTATTGTAAGGTACTATGTGAGTTGTATGGGATGCATGTGCATCCGGTGTGTGTGAAAGGTAGAAGGTTAGTGTGAGTATGATGGGGAAAGGTTTAGAATTTGAGTAGTAATGAGGACCACCAAATTGCATTTGATCACCGTGATTTGGCAGTTCATGATTACTCTCATATTCTGAATTTTATGCCCACAGTAATCACTCCAACGTTCTATCTGGTGCAAGTACTGATGGCCATGATGATTCAGACTAGATAGATTAGGCGAGGAGCTCGCATCAGGCGGTTGATAGAACGGAGGGCTAGACGTGCGGCTGCTGTTCGTACGGTTATCTCTGGGAGAAGATGGATCTTAGCACCTGTTCCATTAACGGTGGTTCCACCGGTGGCTGAGGATGAGCAGGAGCTACCAACATGAGAGGTGATCTTGGCGCTTCCGGCGCGTAATGATCCAAGTACTACCAGGGCAGTTATAAGGGGTGGACTTAGTAGCTCCTTCTACAGGAGGAATGGTTGGAGAGGAAGGAATGCATTTGCGGTTAGGCATCAGCCTCCGAGGCAAGATTAGGGATCGGGAAACGGATGGCTGGAGGAATATGACGTTGAGGAACAAGTGTGTGATAACTTTGACTTGTTCAGTGACTAGAGCAGTGGTGGTTACCACGAGAGGGCTAGAGCATTTTTAGTAATGGCCGTCATACACTTTTGAGAAGAAATAATTGTTCTTGGTTTTTCAATTGCTTGATTTTAACCTTGACAGTGAATCTTACCATGGGATGGTTTAAGACAAAATAATGATAGTTGCATGTGTGATAGCTTGCTAATGGTGGTGCAGTGTTAATTATGCGTGATTATGTGATTACCTTGTTGAATAACGTGAGTTCATACTAAATGTAATCTTTGATGTGATGCTAGCGCTTGGTTGATTAGACTGTATGAGTAAACATGTGTAGACCGGAGTTTTGATTTTTGTGTGTATGTCTACGGTATTATGATAATGTCACCTATGTCTTATGTCTAGGTGACGTTTAAAGTGTAAGGGGTGTGTTGCACCTTGTGTAGATGTTCAGGACGAGGTCCTCTGGGAAATTGTAGCTACATACCTTATGTTTAGGTGTGCATGATCAGGACCAGATCCTGTGAGAAATAAGATATTTATATCTTGTGTGTATGAATGTTTAGGGATGTTTTGTGTCTAGACTGAGTAGTGTGTCATCTTGAAGTATGGGTACGACCCGTATGGGTATGATCGAGTGAACTCTGTATGAGTATATGATGACGTGTGGTAGGGGCTACCGTTGTAGTGAGTAAGAAGTAAGGTTCAGGAGTTTGTGTGTCTATAAATGACAAGGTCATATTGTATGCACATAGATTTACTCAGATCTAGCAGTAGTGTGTGTGTGCACGTGATGGATGTTTAGAGTTTGGGGTTACTAGTACATGTGTAGAACAGTGTGTGTTCTGTAGTTATGTGTGTCGGTGTGTGTCCTTGTATTACACGCTCATTCGTGCATAGGATGGGATGTCTGTGTGCTAATGTATAATATTTCTATCTTGACGATTTTCTCGACGCTGATACATCGAGGTGATGCGAGGAGTTTTGATGTCTTCCTAGACGATCGGCGAGGTACTCTTACGAGATGCCTATGGTTATATCTCGGGAATTCGGAGCACAAAGCCAATGGGCGGAGCTGTGAGAGTAGATGATGAAAGCGTTTACGTGGACGCTTGACCATAAATGTTTATGATGAGGTAAAGGTGATGACGCTGAAGATTTCAGCACGAAGATAACAAGGTGACGAAGGACCTTAACGGAACACATTCCATATGAAGAATTCAGTCGGGGTGAGATACAAGAGGAATAGGGATGTTTTTTTCCTGAACGAGACGACAGATAGCTGAGGCTTGTGAGTAGGCGAACTTCATGTCCGTACATGATAAATGAGATGCGATCGGTAATCGCATGGTAATAGTAGAGCAACAACGAGAAAAGTGAAACCCAGGAGGGGTAAGTGCAGGATTGCACGTAAGTGACTGGGAAGGAGATGCTGCGTAAAAGTAAGACTAGCTTAAAGCAAGCTCCTATGGAGCATACACGTAAAGCAAGAGTGTGGTTGTTTTAACAGGCATGGTGGTAATAAGAGAACTTTTGAGAAACATCGAGAGCTAATGAGGACGACCCTAATGTTGGGTGTATATGCGTACTTAAGGGACGTATGGAATGCGTGATAATGAAGTAAAGGGATACTGTGGTAGAGAAATTTAGTAGAGACCAGTGTAGCTTTGCATAAGCTCCTATAGATCATCGGAGAAGAGCAGAAGTAATACCCTTATGGGTAGGCGGTGGACTTAAGTTTGGGAAATCTTCGCGGGATGACGATCAAAATATGGAGCCTACTTGGGAGGATGATCGTCGGGATGACGAGTTCATTAGGGTTATTCAAGGGACAAAGTCAACTGTACCATGAGCTGGTATAGCAATAGTGGCAGATGCATTCGTTTGGCTTAGGGACGAGAGATAAGGGAATGAGTAGGTGAAACCTACAAATCCCAAAGTCGAAAGTGGGCAACAGAGCAAACGTCTTTGAACACCCGGAATGGTGACCTAGATGTAGCGTAAGGAGACTATGTTGATATATACAACAAGTAAATGACACCTAAGGGTTTTGGTGCACAAGCACGAATAGAAGGATGGGTTGTGTTGGTTTGTACCGACGCAGGATTCGAGGACGAATCCTCTTTTAAGGGGGGTATACTTGTAACATCCCGAAAATTCGTTAGCTATTGGATCGAGTTAATGAAGGAACCAAATACCTTTATAACAACTTCGACTATAACGGTTCCATGTGCAGTTTGATTTATGAAAGTTAAGGGACTCGGTTAGCCGTATTGCGAAGGTTCGAGATGAAAACGCACCAAACGGATTAAGAGGGGCTAGACCCTAAACCTTTGGAGGTTTATAAACCACTTTAAGAAGAAACCCTAGGCCAATCGGCCTAGGGGTGTCGGACGGCAACAAGAAGGAACGACGAGAGGAAAGAGCCGGCGGGAGACGATCGAAGGGGGTGTACGGTTGTGCATCATCTCAATCTCAGTCAGGTAATCTTCATTTAACCTCCTTCGTATCATCTATGAGATTCTAGTTGCATGCAAGGGAAGGAACCCGATTAGGGTTTGGGTCGGATAGTTAGACCGTGAACGATGAGAGGAATGGGGGGACGGACTAAAGACAGCCGATGATGGTGGTGGTGTGAACACGGGCAGAGACCGACATGGTGGTAGTTGTAGCGTGCGATGGTGGTGACTTAGTAATCAAGAGGCCGATGGCCAGGGAGGAAGGGAGAGAGGGAAGGGTGACCGGTGGAGGTGGTAGAAGCTTCGGGGTAGCCGGTAGAGACTACGACATCAGGTGGTGATTCTTGGTGGACGGCGGGAATACGGGGACAACCCGTAGTGACTAATCATGTGGATGGCACATGGCGGGAAGTCATGTGGTGGTGAGACCGGGTATTAGTGGTGGTTCACGGGAACAAGCGAGGGAGGAGAAGGAGACGGGCTACATCTGATTAGGGTCAGTGCATGTACATGCATGCATAGGACACGGCACGTGTATACGAGTTCTAAACGGGTCACGAACGGTTCGGTACGAAGGTGACATGATATTAGGGTTGCATGGGGTTGGATGGACAAGCAAATGGAACTCGGGGTTTTTTATATTATGGTACGTTATCCGGCGTATGTTTTAAACGTATCCTGATCATGTGATCATACGTTTGACAAGTTCGGGGTTTGAGCGAGTACGCACGGTGCAGAGCTAGGATTTGGACGTGGTATAACCAGTGAGTTTCTAATCCCTATTTTAAACGTTTTACTGTTTTGGGGCTATCGTACATACTCGCATATTTTATTAAATGAACATATTACGAGTTATGATTTAAACTTGAAGTGTTTTATGAAACCATTATGTAATAATGAAGCTAAGGGTCGTTATGGGGTCCTTAGGATGGGTGAATAAGAGTTGTGATGATCTGTGTGTGTTATCGTAGGAGTTAGTCGGGGTGAGTCGGGAATTTAGTTAAACCTGTGATGGTTATATAAGGAGAGTTAGCATGGGAACCTGTACGTGGTTCATTAACGAGTCAGGTAGGTGCTAGTATGCCGTTGTGCATTATGTGCTTGGTGTTTTGTGTATTGTGTCGTTGTCCCTGTGACAGGACGAGTATGGCATTGCATGGGTCTATGTGGTGTCCTTAGTATGTATGGGCTATGAGCCGGTGTGGTGTTTGTGTGTTGTATAGTTTCCTATTAGGAAAGAGTTGGGTAATGTGTCAAGACGTTATGAGGGTATGTCTAAGTAAGCCTTGGATTACACATGTAAGTGATCCACAAATGGTGGAGATTCGTAGTACGTCCAGGTAGTGTCATGTTTGTATATGTGTTGTTTTGTGTGCTTGTATAGTTGTCCGTGTATACGGCTAATAGTGATGTGGAGGACGAAGTCTTTCGGGGTCATCATTGTACGTCTGATCTAGCAGTCATCGTATGGTAGGTGATATAGTCACCGTATGGTAGATGATATAGTCACCGTGTGGTGGCTGGGTAGTCGTCATAGATGACGAGTGTGTGGCTATGTTTAGCGGCGGGCCCCTGTAACAGGGGTGGAACTGAGCTTATGCCGAGTATCTCGACGGGGATAACCCTGACGAGGGTGCAGTGATAAGTTATGTGTTTGTGTGCATATATATGTGTTAAATTGCATGCAAGTGATGAGGTATATTAGTTGTATACGAGATGATATTGATGTGATAAATAGATGGAATCAATGTGGTGTGTCGAGTTAGATTGGCCGTTGTGTCGGGATGAGTACATAGTATACAACTGTTGAGTCAGTTGGTTTATAAGAGTCCTGGTTAGGACTGGTAAGTCGGTGACTAGAGGTTGGATGAGTTAACCAGTGTATGGTTAATATATATGGTAAATTGTGAGTTATCAGAATAGTAAGTTTGTTCTATGACAGAGAGATTTACTGAGTTAAAATGGTGGGTAGAGTCTGAGGTGGTGAATTCTTTGGGATACTATAAATAACGGGGGGGGGGGGTTATTTATATGATGAAAATCTATACAACTATTTTCTAATGACCAGAGGGTCTTGATTGTAGATAAACAATAAATGAGACGATTTGGCTTTTGTTTAAATTCAATTATTAGAACTCACTCAGCGTAGCTGACTTTGTATGTACGTTAGATTGTTTTGTAGGTTAGTCTGCTAAACGAGGTATCTTGGCTTGGAAGTGGGGCTACTCGGGTTGGTGCGCATGCATTCGTCAGGTAATGTTATGAAAGTTAACAAGTTTAAAGATAACATTGTTTTGTGTAAGACTTCCGCTGTTTATTTAAATGAAAGTTAAAGTGATTTTAAGGAGTAAAACCCGTTATGAGAACCAACTGTAGAGTGACTGGTTTGGGGCCTTACAGATCCATTCTTTAATCTTTATCATCTTTTACATTTATTTTTTATAAATAAATTAACTATTATAATAAAAAATTTAGCTTTTCGTTTCTTATAAATAAATATAATAAATTCTTAATCATATATCGAAAGTAAAAATAGATACAAGTTTATATATATAAATATATACAAGCTCTTAAATATTATTAAAATACTTAATTTACTTATAGAAAGTAATAAATCTGTTTTATTGAAGTTTAATAAGTTTATATGTTTATAATATATATAAAAAAGATTGAACGGGGACACACACCTTTAATGCGTCCCCACAAACTTTGAGAAAATGCTTGAAAAGTTAAAGATATATGCCTTGATTTTGCATGTGTTGTGGCCCGGTTGCATTTCTTTCTTTCTTTATTATTATTTTTTTTTCTAAAGTTGATTTTCACTCTATTTAAACTAATATTATTTCAACATTTACACTATCCTTTTACACACAACTACTCTAGACTTCTAAGTCTTTATCTTTTGCATATGATCCTTATTGTGAGTATTAAGTCAAAGTCAATAAGTTATTAGTCAAAAATTCAAAATAGTAGTTTCTAGGGTGGTTTACACGATTTAACACAATGCGTCCCTGTGGTTTACACGATTTAACACAATGCGTCCATAGCAGTTTCGGGTGAGTTAGGTCCAGGGACTCGGACAAGGACGCAAACAGATATTACATGTTTCTAGGGACGCAAACTGTTATACAGTAAAATGGTACAACGGACATTTCACCTGAATTTAAATGGAATTTTTTAACGAAGTTAGGTACAGGGACTTAGAGTGTTACAAATTGTATACCACAGGTACTCAAAGCGTTAAAAATTTGTGTTAGGGACGCATTGTGTTAAATCGTGTAAACCACATGGACGCAAACGGTAATTTACTCGACCATTTATGTGCAACTAATATAAGTTACCTTAGAGACTAAGGTGTCAAATGATCGTGAAAGAAGTTCCCAAAGGAATGAGTTGCCCCGATCAACATGGCTTTGGTCTCTCCTTCCTAACAAAATAAGTACGATCTGACCTCTAGATAGTAGTTCTTTTGACCTTGATTGCAGAAACAATGAAAAATCTTCTTTGAATTGATCGCTATATGCTTTAGAGACTTCTGGTGAGCACGATTTGGGGATGTAAACGCAACCTTGGTTAATCGAGCGACCTTCCTTGTCATAAAGTCCCGGAGGAATCTAAACAAGTAAATAGTGTAGTATATATATGATCCATGATCAGTATGAAAATTACTAATGTTTTTAAAATCATAATGGTCTTCGAATTGGTCATCGTATCGATCTACTGGTCGGACCGATTTTAATAACCAAACGATATCATAATTAAATTAAGAATTTAGAAAATATGAAAGATTAAGAAAATACTAAAATTTAGAAGAAAAAAGAAAATCGAAAGTACGAGATAATATATATATACATATATATATATATATATGGGGAGGTTCAAATAAGAAGTGATATTTCGCTAAAAAGCCTCCAAATTGACAAAAACCTTAAGAAACGATATCAAACGAATTTCGATTGAGCTCATTCCAACGGCGTTGGAACCGTCTCGTCGAACTCTACCATCTTAGCTTTTAGGGTTTAGGGTTTAGATTTTAGCGTTGAATTTTATGGTTTTAGCCATGGGGTTTAGCTTTTAGGGTTTAGAAATAAAGCCTAGAGCTAAACCCTAAAAGCTAAACGCTAAAAACATTCACAGCAGCTTCTTTAAATGTTTGTGAGTGGGTTTTATATATTTTATGAAGTGGTTTAAAGTGGTTGTGAGTAGAGTAGAGATAAAAGGTATAAATTTTATGTATATTTGTGAAAACATTATTCACCTGTATAAATTTTTTAATATTTTTTGAAAGTGGTTGTGAGTGGAGTAGAGAGAAAAGGTAATGATAAATGTGTAAAAAAGTATTATTTAATTGAAAGGGAGAGAGAAAATGTAGTGATTTTTAGTTTAATTATAAAAATGAGAATAAAGAAGCTGATAAGAATGTTCTAAAGCTAAACCCTAAAAGTTAAAACCAAAAACCTAACCACCCCACCCCCACCCACCCAAAAACCTAAATCCTTCAACCCCCACCCCCCCTAAAAAAAAACCTAAACCTACCCATCTCACCTCCCAAAAAAACTAAATCCACCCACCCCCACCCCCCAAAAACCTAAATCCTCCAAACCCCCACCCCAAAAACCTAAACCCCACCCCACACCAAAAAACCTAAATCCCCCCCACCACCCAAAAACCTCGACGAGCCGGTTTCAACGCCGCTGAAATGAGCTCAATCGGAGTTCGTTTAACCCGGTTTCAGTTACAAAAGAAATCATTTCTTAGGTTTTTTAGTGAAAATTCACTTCTTATTTGAAATTCCCACTATATATATATATATATATATATATATATATATATATATATATATATATATATAGGAGGTGGATAATATGAAAACCCTGTGTTACATATGTAACAATTTAAAAAATAGGTAAAATCATTTTCTGATTTTTGGGATAGTTTCTATATCTAATTTAATTACTTTTGGTAAAAAAAAACAAAAAAGCACCGAGTAGTTTTTTTTATAAAAAATTTCTAAACATTTTTTTACGTACGTAACATCCTGTGTTAGAAATGTAACATGCTGACATATATATAAAAACGTTGATTTTTTTTAATTTTTCAACATTTAAAAAAAAGTGTTAGACGTATTTTTTTAATTTTTTTGCATTTCTGGTGATGAAATTCCAATTCAAAACACCTTAAAAAAACAAGTTACGAATGAGTTTCGTGGGTTTTCTCATCTCAAGTGGGTTTCCAATTTATTTTTTCCATGTATATATATATATATATATACACACACATATGTAGGGTGAAGTTTAAATGATAACCAATATTTATGTGATAACCACTCTTAAACATAGTGTTACGTATATGTAACAATTATCATTCTGTTAGTATTACATATACGTAAACATTATGTGTCACATATATGTAACATTATTTGGTACGTATATGTAATACCTATTATTTCTGTATTTATGTTCAAGATATATGTTCAAGAAACTAAATACTCTTTTAACAATTAAAAGAAAAAATAATTTATAAATTATGTGATTGTTTGAGAGTGGTTATTACGTTTATCATACAAAAAAATTGGTTATCATTTGAACATTTCCCTATAATATATATATATAAAGGATGAAAAACCCACCTAAGTTGTGAAAATATTGAAAACTCTCTAAACAACAGGTTTTTACAAGTTTTTTTTTGAAAAGCTTTTATATGTAATTTCAAAACTTAAAAAAAAACCAAAAAAGCGCCGACACGTTTTTTTTATTATTTTTTTTAAATTTTGCCCAGTTATTTTACATATGTAACATGTTTTTTTCAACTATTACTTAAGTAACATGATGCGTTTACACAAAAAAGGGATTTTTTTGTCCATTGTGTTTTTTTCCTTTTTTTTTTACGAAAATATTATAAAAAGTGCTTAGAAGCTTTTCTCAAAAAAAAAAAAAACATGTAAAAACACGTTTTTTTTGGTGTTTTCAATGTTTTCAGAACCTAAGTGGGTTTTCATTATATCCTTCCCCTATATCTATATTTTGTTATCGTTTTACAAGTAAACAAAAAGTATATATAAAAGCTCTAATATATATATATATAGGGAATGTATAATTTGAGAACTGCTAAATATTAGGAGAACTCGCTAAAAAATAATATATTTTTATTTGTATAATAAACGCAATCAGGTTTGTGAGTAATTGGTTAAAGGTTACGAGTTCAAATGTCACAGCATTCAAGAAAAAAAAAGAATAATTTTAGTTATCCATTTGGTCTGACCGGCTAAACCCATCATCAAAATCGTGCTGTTGAAACCAACAAAAACGAAAAAAATATAAAAGAAAAAAAAACAAAAAAGAAAAAGAAAACAAAATCCAGACCAGCCTAGTAAATCTGTAGACCGCCCAAACTGGCCAATCCTACACAGAAGGCTCGCAAGTACTAAACTGGACCACTGGTGTTCACGGGTCCAATTGGCTACTCTAGACTTGAAAACATTGAAAATTACCACTTTTGCATAGACACACTTACCCTCGAGAGCCAATGTAAACTGTAAGAGGAGCTAATGAAGTGCAGACATTTGTCCGGAAACAATCTACCATAAAATGTGCCGGGATAACCACCAATGTAGATGCTTGATTCAAGTTTTTGGCACCGAAGACGCCTCTCTGTCTCTAGTTCTTTGTAAAAATCTGGCAGGATCTTGAACACGGCATTGAAGTCGCTGGTTGGTAGATCATTAAGGTAGACACGATACTCAGGTGGTGAGATACAAAATTTAAGCGCGGTTTTGTCTATAGTTTCCACTATTTCCCGTATGGTTGATATGGTGTTTTGGCCACAAGAACAGCCAAGATCGGCTATCCCTAAGCTTTCTGGTGTCGTGGAGACGTAGGTTTCTTCGAGGCTCTTGAGTGTTATGTGTTTGACCATATCTGAACCCTTTTTCTACACACAAATAAATAACATAAATGTTATATGTTTATAAAAGAGTTAGACCAGGGATAATTAATGTGTTCGAGAAGTAAGATTTGCCAATTCCTATAATAAACAGGTCGGTTCAAATTGACCCGACGAACCAATTCCAACATGCCAAACGTCTTCTTTTTTAAATCTTATATTGCTCTCATTCGTCATTTTAGTTGATTTTGACGGGACATTAGTTTATATTTTATCTTTTGTTGTTTAGCTATGAATATTCTTTTTTAACGGCCAACAAACATAGAATTGCCTAGGTACTCCGTACGGGGTGACCCATTGGCAAAAGGCCACCGTCAGCTGGCCCAACCC
This sequence comes from Smallanthus sonchifolius, assembly GCA_023525975.1. Classification (NCBI taxonomy): domain Eukaryota; kingdom Viridiplantae; phylum Streptophyta; class Magnoliopsida; order Asterales; family Asteraceae; genus Smallanthus; species Smallanthus sonchifolius. Next base: position 29,562,184 of record CM042023.1, read on the forward strand.
AGCCGTACGGAGCCCTTAAGCGCCCCAAGTTATCTCCAGTTCCGGGCAAAACCCACCCGCCCGAAAGCCCACTGGTGGTAAAACCCGGACGCCCTCAGGATCGAACCGGAGATCACAAAGATCCAGGTCTTCCCTCATTGAGCCACCATGCCTCTTTCAATAGTGATGCTAGTGGGGATAGAACCTGAGTCTTTTTTTAGAGAACCTGGGTCTTTTTTGGCTATGAATATTAATTAATGGAAATAAGTCGCGCGTTGCGGCGGAAATTTCTTATGTGCACAAAACATGAAATAAATTAAGTTCAACATGGCTCAGTTTTTAACAAAGTTTGTAATGTAACGTAACGTCAGCAGGAAACATGTAGGTATTACAAAATAAAAAAAAAGTGTATTTACAATGGTATTAGGTTTAATGACACAAATTGTCACATGCCCAAAAGGATGTTGACATATATTTTAACATCGATCGAAAACCCTAGCCATGAATACCGGTACTGATATCGATGTTTTTCAGTCGGTATTGGTTCAGTTCGATACGGTACCGATACGGTGTCAGTACGACACTGGTACTTGGTATAGTGTTTTCAATAAAATTTATATCGGAATGTTAAAAAAATTATTCGGTACCGGTACCGAGAAAACCAAACGGAAAATGAATAAAAATACAAACTGAAATTTTTTTTGTTTGAAAACAACTCTATTTTCAATAGAATTTATATTGGAATGTTTGAAAAAAAAAACTAAACAAATACCAAAACGACTCATATCGAAATCGAAAACTATAAAAGCGAATACTATTAACGGTTCTGATGAAGTTCAGCCGGTATCGATTTGGTTTAGTACGGATAAAAAAAACTTTATTTTGAATATAACTCGGTTTAATTTTCAATAGAATTTATTCGGAATGTTTAAAAAAATATATATATATATATATATATAACTGTGTATTTAGAATTTTTAGAAAAAAATAACGAACGATTGTGTATGAAAACAAAAGAATATTTATGAAAACAAAGACTAATTTTAATAATATTTATGTAACCCAGGAGGATTGGGTGCCCATGTTTGATGGATTGGGTGATGGATGAATGGCTGGCGAAGAGCAAGACCAAAAACAACGCAATGAGGGTCTCGAACGTGAGACGTTCGGTAACGAGGAACAGCACAGAACCAGTTGGGCTAGATTTTTACGGATATTATTTAAGATGCACTATATTAGATAAATTTGTATTAATAAAATCACTGTAGATACCGACATTTAGTTTTAAATATATATACAATGACGCTAGTCATACAAACGGGCTATAAAAGGATCATCATGGCTAACCAATTAGATAAAGTTGTTCGGGTAGGGTCCAACTTTTCAATATGCTTAACTACTCGGGTTGATTTAAGAATCCACCACCCGTCAATCCAAATACGATGCAAATTTATAGCCATTCAGTTAACATAAAAAAAAAAGTTGGTGAACGCCTCCATCACAAGTGAATAATAACTTTAGTAATATTGTTTGAAGTGAAATCCTTTTCTGTTTAACAAAACCGTGCTCACCAAATTAGACGTCTATTTATTTAGAGTTAATTGAAATATGTAGCTATATCTTTTAACTTTAATCATGCCTTTTAATTTTAAATGGAACAATAAAAGTTACTTATTTTTGTTCAGGGTTTTGATAATGACAACCTTAACCGTACATAAATCATATTTTCACGTAACACATCAAGGTTTTTCTGACACAATGATTTTGTCGGAATTGCATCAGAATTAGTGATTTGTGACGTATTTCTGACGCAATATTGTGTCGCAAACCTATCAGTTTTCCAGTAGTGTGTTGTTTCTAAGGGTTGATTTTTGGTTTAAAATGATGGTACGATCATGATAATTAGAAGTACTAACTTCATATACAACACCTAACAAGTTATGAATCAGTAATACTTGTTATTAACGGAATAGAATTGATGTGTTACCTGAAAATATGAATTCTGGGCATAGCTATTTTCACCAAGGCCACCATTCATGTGGAAGACTTCGTCAACATCCATTAATGAATGCTCAATATCAATAGTAATGGTTTTGATATTTGTGTGTGAGACCCCTACTTACCACTTATCCCCTCTTTATACTTGCTTCAAATATGCTTGATGGCCGGCCTAACTAATCTCTAAGACAGCACATGCATGCTGAAAGTTGCCAAAATAAACAATCAAAACGTTTTTATTTTATTTTATATAAGCATGATAGTGTTCATTTCAAAACCAATAATATTTTAAAACGACCTTAACCTTTGCGGTAACTATATTTATTTAATGAAAAGTGTAGAATTGAAAAACAAAATGGTTTATTTCTCTATAGCCATTCTTTCTTTAATTTTCTCAGTAATCTCCCGATTTTTCTTTAAAAAAAGTATAAGAATAACAATGTCCATATACGCATGTAGTGTATACGCATATGCGTATGTTGACAAAATATATCAATATCATATATGTTTTTTTAAAATAAATCTCAAACTTATTAAAATTCATGTCTATTTATACAAGCTAAGATAGGATGCTGTTCTCAAAATAATAGTGAATACAAAATTAACACGTCCATATATTATATGTGTGTAGTGGGGTATTTGATTCGTCTTGAAAACAAAATCAAGATTCCAAATGACTCCTGATTTGTCTTATTCATCATAAGTATATATGTAAATTATACATTTTCATGGAGAATGGACTGACAAATTGATTAAGAAATTTAGCAGTTGAAGTAGATCGAAACTGGTCATGAACATATAATTATGTTTAGGGGTGACTGAGTGTAAAACTACTAAAACAAAAAATTTAGTCCTTACATTTTTAAAGTCCTGTGTCTTTTTAGATATATTTTTACTAAATTGATTTTAAATGGGTTAACTATTCTATATTATGTGAAAGAGAACTTTTTTACTAATCTAATTTCATTAAAATCCCAAAAGGTAAGTTTACATTAAAAATATAAAGGGGAGTACTAATCGTACACGGGAATTGACGTATAGGGCAATACGATGGGTATATCCCTTCACAATTTCCTATGCCCGACAGCCTCGTACAAAGTGGTCATTCCAACACCTATATGTATCGTATAGGGCAATACGATGCGTATAGGGTATGAGGTTCCTTCTGCAACTAGTAATCCATCACATCGTTATACGCCGCGTAGAGGTCTATACGTGGTGTATAGAGATGTGATGGATGACTAGTTGCAGAAGTTACGTCGTACCCTAAACCGCATCGTATTGACCTATACATTGTGTATAGGTGTTGGAATAACCACTTTGTACGAGGTTGTCGGTTTGACCAGGATCCTATACGCATCGTATAGGGCTATACGATGCGTATAGGGGCCAAATTTTGTGTATTTAGCCATGCAGAATTCTCATTTGAACGTATCGTTCAAAAATTTTTCAAACAATTTCCCTAAAAAAATTATAGCCATGTCTAGGTGGTGGGATGGTAACGACGGTTTTCAGGTAAATTCTAACGAGTCGCTGCAAAACAACCCGCAAAGTTCTGGATATCAAGATGTGAACCGGGAGGAGGTCTCGTCCGACGTTTATTCTAATCAACGGGTAAGGCTTCCAAATTTGAATGAGCCACTAAGCAATCCCAAGTAAGTATACCGTGAACCCTCTTACCTTACACAACCCACGGACGACTACGTGTACGGTGAAGTCTCTTACCCGACACAACAAACCGACAACTTCGTATACGCGGGGAACAAGCCGGCTAACGACTCCGAAGACGAGGAACAAACCTATCCAACCGTGTCGTATAAAACTGACCAGGTAAAACATTCCTATATATATATATATACATACATTTAGTTTGTTGTTTATTAACTTTTATCGTACCGTTGTTGCAGAATTTTTAGTCTTGTGAACAGTTGGTGGATTGGGCTGTCCGCAGAGGACGTGAGAATTGTTATGTCATTGTCACCCGACGATCAAGGAGAAAAGGCGAGGACCTGTCTGAACCGGTTATCAAGGTGTGGCTTGTGTGTGTCCGTCACGGCGAACGTAAGTCTTCTACCACTGTTCGACGTGTCGGTAGCAAGAAAATAGGTTGTCCCTTTAAATTAGAAGGAGAGTACCAAGTAAATACTAGTGAATGGAAATTAACAGTGAAGGATGACAGTCATAACCATGATCCTAGTCAACATTTTGAGGCGCACTCGTTTGCCAGGAGACTGTCTGAGTCGGAACAACTTTTGGTGGCGAAGCTGTATTCGCAAAATATGTTGCAACGAAACATTCTGGCAACCATAAGGGAACAAAAGCCAGAGAGTAGTTGCATTAAAAAGGACATTTATAATGCGTTACAAAATATAAAAAATGAAACGAGAGTCGGTGAAACTCCAATGCAGGTTCTGGAGCACCTGCTTTCTTCTAAAGATTACGTCTACTATACTCGGGAGGATCTTGTCACAAATGTCGTGGAGGAGGTATTCTTTGTTCATCCGAAATCGTACGAGATGTGGCGTGCGTTCCCGCACGTGTTGATGATCGACGCGATGTACAAAACAAACATGTATAGACTTCCAATTGTCCAAGTGGTCGGTGTGACCTCCACACTCCAGTCGTTTTGCGTCGCTCATGCATTTATATCTAAAGAACGGGAGGAAAACTTCATTTGGGTGCTACTACAAATCAAAGGTATGTTGCAAAAGTGTATGGAGACGCGTGTGATAGTAACAGACAGAGACAAAGCTCTTATGAACGCGTTCGATAAAATATTCCCGGATAGTTCCAAGAACCTATGTCGGTGGCACATACACGAGAATATCTCAAAACATTGCAAGGCATCGTTTACAGACGAAGACTGGGCAAATTTAAAGTATTCATGGTCGGCATTGTAATATCCAGGATTTTCCGACATGTATTTCCTTAAACCTTTGCACGTAATTTCAATTCAAAACTTGAAATTCTATAAAAAAACTATTTTCTTAAATAATAGTTGTTAATTTAATTGATATGAGTTTCAAGGAAAAACAAGTTACACTTGTACATATACATATATATATATATATATGTGTGTGTTTTATAAATAAAATATCATTTAAATTCCTTGCGAGTTTATAATTATATAAATAATCTATATAATTATTTCATAAAATACTTAAACTTGAAAATCATAAATCTTAGAAATTATTTTATAAAATAGTAAAGATATAAAGCTTATGGAAACGTAGTCGGAATTCCAAGAAAATAAAACATAGTTGTTTTTATAAATTCAAGGGACAAAAACCGTCAATTACTGAAACTCATCTTAAACTTGAAACTACTTTTAACCCAAAAATGCAAAGCCTGGAAACCTCAAGGGCCTGTTCTGCCACAAGCCCAAACTTCCAGAATTCAAAAACTGATAATGGGTTCGAGTCCCGCATCACCCGGTTCACACCCAATTCACGCGAAATCGCGTATTACGGCAAGATTCACTACGCCTCGGGCTTCCAATCGCGCATGCGACCACACCCCAAGGTGTATCAATGCTCGGATCCAACTTTAAACACGCGCAAATCCGAATCCAATCCGCCTTTACGCAACCACCATCTCCCCAACCGTTCGTGCATTTAATGCTCAAATTTCCTATAAATACCCGTTGCCATAGCTCAACATCACCACACCGAAACTACCTAAACCTTCAATTCAGTCGTTCGTCACCTGCATTGTCGTTTGAAAGCTCGCGACAGCCGACGAGCCACCACAGCTCGTTCTCCCTCATCTCGACTCCGATTCAGGTATTTCTTGTACTCATTTCGATCGTTACAACCCATAGATCGAAAGCCCTCTGTTTAATTCCATTAACAGAGGGCAATTCGACGCGTATTTGGCAGATTTCGTTTCTATGGTTCATGTGGAAAGAGGATCGATTTGGGTTGTTGTTTAAGTTTTTCTTTTCCGAGTATATACACCAGCGAACCCGTAGCCGGGATGGTTAGTGTGTTTGTGCGTATATGTGAACCGGTCAGCGACCCGGGTTCGAATCCGGGGAAACCGGTTTTGCCCTTTCTCTTTTTGTAAGCCTTTTTAAAAACAGTTTTCAAGTTTTTATAATTTTTATAAATTCTGTTAAACTTTTATAAACTTAAAAATGATTTTTATTGACACTTTTGCATGCTGGAACATTTTTAATTAAATTAAACTTAGTTAAACCTATAAAAAAATTAAACCTTTAATTTTTGTTTTAAATTCATGAGAACTTATATAAATTTTGTAAACTCAGAAAAGTTTAGAAAATTTATTTAAAAATCAGAAACTTATGAATCTATAAACTTATACACTTTATAAAATTTATATAAACATAAATCTATTTGTTTATATTTGCTTCCTAAATAAATATAAACTTACGAAACTAAAACTTTAAATGCTATGAACTTGTAAACATTATATATGAATACCTAATGAAGTCTTAAATACTTAATATAAATTATTTAATTGGATAAAGTAATTACTATTTTTAAATAACTATTTATCCTTGTCAAATAATTGTTATCCTTTAATAATTAATTATTCTTAAATAATTATTAAAACACTTAATAATTATTTGTTTATTCTTAGTCCTTAACTACTTATTAAAAATGATTATCATAGATTTCTACTAATTATTTATTCTTTAAATAAATGTTATTAACCTTGATGCAACCTTATTTACAATACTTAGAGAACTACTTTAAACTATTATCACATAACTTATGTAAAACTTTTTAAATAATTATTTTAATTAATAATTATTTTAATCTATAAATCTATTAAACTTTGATATACAAGTCTTGTATCATTCATTCAAAAAAACCTTCATTTTTAACTTGATTTAAAACTTCATAAACACAACCAACCCACCTCCCATCGGAACCCTAGTCGAATCTCGAAATCCTAGATCCTTTGTCTTAGACTTTTTATTTGAAACTTTAGACTTATATTCTTAGGCTTCGTGAGGATACTCTCCCTCCAAAGCTTGCAAATACTTATCCGTGTCGGATACTATTCATCATCCAAGTGAGTATACTTAGCCCCTTTTTCATTTACATTCTTTTGGGGTGAAACATGTTCAAACTTTAAACTTATACAATTCTTGTACAACTATGACTAGATGATTATTCTTATGTTAAACTTGAGACTTGTATGCTTAGATTAAACTTAAAACTAGCATATTCATTAACTTTGATCAAGCCTATGGTAACAATGATAGATCTATTGCATTTGACCAATCCACCTTGATTGATTGACCCTTCGGGGGGAGCCCTTGGTGTTTGTTACTAAACCAAAACTTTGAGACTTGAGACTTATAAGGGTAACCTGCGGGTTATGCCTAAACTTGGTTGAGGATTGAATGTGCACAATGTTTAAGATACTTGTTTTCTCATACTTACATTATAGAATGCATATATCATAGTGAATTGTAATTCTTTCCAACAAAACCTTTGTATCTCACCAACTATTTTGTAGTTGACAGATTCTTTCACATGTTTCAGGTTCTACATCATGAGGCTTATTTGTGATCACATAGGACGCTTTGGACCTAGACTACTTATTAAATAAATGTTGTATACTTGTTATTTCCTTGTATTGAACCTTTGAATCTATTATTAATGAAATATTGAAACTTTAATAGTCAACCTTGTGCTATTGAACAACCGCGTCCGCCCCGACGTATAATCCGTCGTCGGTTGGGGTGTGACAGATTGGTATCAGAGCCTTGGTTATAGGGAATTAGGTTATTAGACACATGACCTAGACTATAACTTAGGAGACCCAAACATGAGTTATCTCTTGTCCTTTACTAGGAACTTTCTCCTCATTCTATTCTTAAATCTTATACGTGAACGCTTGGAGATTCTACGATTCTACTTACCTACGTGCTACAAGAGTCTACTACATCGAGGATACGTTCTTAGGCTTTAAGTCTAATCCTCCAATAAACTCCCGTCAAGAGTATTTGAGTTCTAAACAATGTATGAGAACTTGTGCGGACCGGAAGGGTGAATACCTGTATTCTGGGAAATTCTGTCAAGGAAAGCATTTCGTATAAATCCAAATCAACCGTTGGACCCGTATGCTTTCCTGGGAATTCTTGGGATGAGTATTCACTTATAGGAATGCATGACTTCTCTAAAACATTAGTGAGCTTAGATCTCCCTTGATATGTCAAAGTACTTACTTAGTGATATGCACTAAACGAGTACTATCTCAAACACTATATACTTCATAAATTCATGATTCAAAAAAAAAAAAAAAAAAAAAAACTTTCCTTTATAATCTTTATTCTATGATTCTTAAGTCACGTCTTGTCACATGACATCATGCTTACTCGTCATGACCTGAAGGAGTTACCTTCAAGGCGAAATTCTTACGAGATTATACAAAAAAAAAAACTACATACGTAAACTTATATTTATAGATACTACCCAATAAACTTCGTGATCGTGGTAATACAACCCTTAAAACTATGTATTACTCTACAAATTCTCCTATAAACTTCATTATTTTATGAGCATGACACTTAAGGGGAAACCCTTGTGTTTTCATCTTATTTTCATCACTCAACCAAACTACTCTAGATAACTCACTTAAACTTTTGCTACACTTCTATACATCTCAAAGTGTTCATACATCCTTAAACTTCATGAACCTTGTAATACCAACACATTTAAAACCAGGTATTATCCTACAAGTCCTTTTTACAAACTTTATTATTTTATAAACTTGGCACATAAGGGGAAACCCTTGTGCCTCATTTCATTTTTCGTCACTCAAGCAAACTTCATTTTATGACTAACTCAAAACTTTGTTACACTTTTAAAACTTTCACACGTCCTTAAAACTTACGCATCACCGTTTCTTGTAAACAAAAACTTAACGTCTTTTAAACCTAAAGTACATTAACAAAGTGATTAGTAACCTGATCGCTTTCCCGCAAGGGAAGAAGACTACTATAGAATAAACAAACTCCACGCTTAAGACCTTAAGCCCACAATAAACCTCAACATAGTACCATAAACCCAAACATCGGTGACAACAAAGAAACGATAGGCCCACGAGGAAATTCTGGCTAGGGAAATAAGGGTACTTAAGCGAGTCCTTACGACCACCCCTTCTTCCGGGAATTCTCTTCGTTAGCCCATCAACTTCCAATTAAAACTATTTTTGAAAATATTACTGTGATAACTCAGTATTATGAATAAAAACCTTTTGAACATATTAAATCAACTTACTTACTTTAATTTTCCGTTTAAATTGTCCTATGTAGAGGCTAGAAGTTCCAATTTTGAAACATATAAATGAAAATTTCTTTGAAATTTCATCTGGTCATCATTTACTAGTTTGACTCTTCTTTCATCATTACAAACTTAACCCTCCCACCCAACACCTTTCGTCAAGAGTAGCTCACGTTAGTACTAGGGATAATTAACAATGTGGCATTAAACTATAAAAACCCTAAGTGACGTGTATACTTGAAGGATAAACTTTGAACAAACCTTCTAATTCGTAAGCACTCTTTTAAAACAACTCGACTTACGAACTACTGACGTAATCAACTATGATCCTTACCCTTATATAGACTTAACACTTCTAAACATGACCTAACTTTTCGTTTGACAATCATACATACCTTTTCATAAGTCTTACTTATACTATTTATCAATGTCCAACTCGTCATTTTTAAACATCTTAATTACACTCTATATAAAAGAAAACTATACATGCTGTTATAAAACGAGATAAAATCATTTATAAACACACTATCATAAACCTTATCGAAACTTTTCCCGTTACCCTATGCTTGGAGACTTTCCTCATTCAACTCTTGTCACGTAAAGGACTTACTATAAATCACAACGGAGACTAAAAGCTTGAATACACGTTGCTAAAACATTAAACTTCGTATACATAACTATGAGGTCAGAAACTTTTGAGTCATGCAAAAAAAAAAACTTATACAAATACTCAAACTCGTATTCTTAAAACTAAACATGATCAATAAAGGATCATGTAAAGCTTAATATTGCAATTGTGATTTATCCTACTTATACTTGAATTCTTAGTCTTGAAACCCATACTTGGATTCTAAATCTTGAAACTTATACTTGAATTCTTAGTTTTGAAACTTATACTTGGATTCTTAATCTTGAAACTTATACTTGGATTCTTAGTCTTGAAACTCATACTTGAATTCTTAGTCTTGAAACTTATACTTGGATTCTAAGTCTTGAAACTTATACTTGGATTCTTAGTCTTGAAACTTATACTTGGATTCTTAATCTTGAAACTTATACTTGGATTCTTAATCTTGAAACTTATACTTGGACTCTTAATCTTGAAACTTATACTTGGACTCTTAATCTTGAAACTTATACTTGGATTCTTAGTCTTGAAACTCATACTTGAATTCTTAGTCTTGAAACTTATACTTGGATTCTAAGTCTTGAAACTTATACTTGGATTCTTAGTCTTGAAACTTATACTTGGATTCTTAATCTTGAAACTTATACTTGGATTCTTAGTCTTGAAACTTATACTTGGATTCTTAATCTTGAAACTTATACTTGGATTCTTAGTCTTGAAACTTATACTTGGATTCTTAGTCTTGAAAACTTGTTGTGTGACGTATTCTTGTTCAAACACAATTTAAACTATCCGATGTTTGACGTATTCTTGTTCAAACACAATGTAAACTACTCCATGTTTGACGTATTCTTGTTCAAACATGATGAACGTACGAGACTTTAAACTACACCATGTTTGACGTATGCTTGTTCAAACATGATGAACGTATGAGACTTTAAGCCACTCCATGTTTGACGCATGCTTGTTCAAACCCGATAGACGTATAAGACTTTAAGCTACTCCATGTTTGACGTATGCTTGTTCAAACACGATGGACGTATAAGACTTTAAGCTACTCCATGTTTGACGTATGCTTGTTCAAACACGATGGACGTATAAGACTTTTCCATGTTTGACGTATGCTTATTCAAACATGATGAACGTACAAGACTTTTAAACTACTCAAGGTTCGATGTATTCTTGATCAAACCCGAGGAAAGTGTAAGGACTTTAAACTACTCGATGATTGAAGTATTCTTAATCAATCGCGAGGAAACTTTGAAATTCTAAATCTTGTCACATTCTTCCTCTTTAATCATTGAACGACGCCCCTCTCTAAGGGTCCCATCAATCAATGATCACTCATACGTGGAAACACTAGTCACGAGTGAAACAAATTCTTGTACTCTTTCATGATCCACACGCAAACAGAAGGACCTATGCGGACTATGCGACGATTTGAATGCTCGCGGGTGCACACGTAAGCATGAAAAATCAGCGTATGGGAAAACATAGTAAAATCTGTTGTGTGCCATGATCTAAGACTTGTCATAAAGGATAACCACGAAACTTAGGTACCATAACAATCCTTAGACGTATTAGACTACAAGCTCAAATCCTTGAAACTACCATCAAATCCATCCTAAGTGATACATCTCGCTTGAAATCCTGAAAGGAAATTCAGCAGATATTCTCTCGAATGCATTCCTGAAAACGAATCTTCATATATTTCAATGAAACTATATGCTTCTTAGGGAAACTCTTGGCAACCATGTACTTTGAAAACTTGAGCGAAATCTTACTCCTGTCGTTTCATCTCATTTAAAACCCAAAACGTAACCCATAGTTTACTAGAGGGCATAAAGTATTTTTTTTCTCATTATTCTTGTGCGCATCATAAACTTAAATCTTGAAAACAGAAACCATCTACTTTAATTTCGAGACGAAATTTCCTAAAGTAGGGGAGACTGTAATATCCAGGATTTTCCGACCTGTATTTCCCTAAACCTTTGCACGTAATTTCAATTCAAAACTTGAAATTCTATAAAAAAACTATTTTCTTAAATAATAGTTGTTAATTTAATTGATATGAGTTTCAAGGAAAAACAAGTTACACTTGTACATATACATATATATATATATATATATATGTGTGTGTGTTTTATAAATAAAATATCATTTAAATTCCTTGCGAGTTTATAATTATATAAATAATCTATATAATTATTTCATAAAATACTTAAACTTGAAAATCATAAATCTTAGAAATTATTTTATAAAATTATAAAATAGTAAAGATATAAAGCTTATGGAAACGTAGTCGGAATTCCAAGAAAATAAAACATAGTTGTTTTTATAAAGTCAAGGGACCAAAACCGTCAATTACTGAAACTCATCTTAAACTTGAAACTACTTTTAACCCAAAAATGCAAAGCCTGGAAACCTCAAGGGCCTGTTCTGCCACAAGCCCAAACTTTCAGAATTCAAAAACTGATAATGGGTTCGAGTCCCGCATCACCCGGTTCACACCCAATTCACGCGAAATCGCGTATTACGGCCAGATTCACTACGCCTCGGGCTTCCAATCGCGCATGCGACCACACCCCAAGGTGTATCAATGCTCGGATCCAACTTTAAACACGCGCAAATCCGAATCCAATCCGCCTTTACGCAACCACCATCTCCCCAACCGTTCGCGCATTTAATGCTCAAATTTCCTATAAATACCCGTTGCCATAGCTCAACATCACCACACCGAAACTACCTAAACCTTCAATTCAGTCGTTCGTCACCTGCATTGTCGTTTGAAAGCTCGCGACAGCCGACGAGCCACCACAGCTCGTTCTCCCTCATCTCGACTCCGATTCAGGTATTTCTTGTGCTCATTTCGATCGTTACAACCCATAGATCGAAAGCCCTCTGTTTAATTCCATTAACAGAGGGCAATTCGACGCGTATTTGGCAGATTTCGTTTCTAGGGTTCATGTGGAAAGAGGATCGATTTGGGTTGTTGTTTAAGTTTTTCTTTTCCGAGTATATACACCAGCGAACCCGTAGCCGGGATGGTTAGTGTGTTTGTGCGTATATGTTAACCGGTCAGCGACCCGGGTTCGAATCCGGGGAAACCGGTTTTGCCCTTTCTCTTTTTGTAAGCCTTTTTAAAAAACAGTTTTCAAGTTTTAATAATTTTTATAAATTCTGTTAAACTTTTATAAACTTAAAAATGATTTTTATTGACACTTTTGCATGCTGGAACATTTTTAATTAAATTAAACTTAGTTAAACCTATAAAAAAATTAAACCTTTAATTTTTGTTTTAAATTCATGAGAACTTATATAAATTTTGTAAACTCAGAAAAGTTTAGATAATTTATTTAAAAATCAGGAACTTATGAATCTATAAACTTATACACTTTATAAAATTTATATAAACATAAATCTATTTGTTTATATTTGCTTCCTAAATAAATATAAACTTATGAAACTAAAACTTTAAATGCTATGAACTTGTAAACATTATATATGAATACCTAATGAAGTCTTAAATACTTAATATAAATTATTTAATTGGATAAAGTAATTACTATTTTTAAATAACTATTTATCCTTGTCAAATAATTGTTATCCTTTAATAATTAATTATTCTTAAATAATTATTAAAACACTTAATAATTATTTGTTTATTCTTAGTCCTTAACTACTTATTAAAAATGATTATCATAGATTTCTACTAATTATTTATTCTTTAAATAAATGTTATTAACCTTGATGCAACCTTATTTACAATACTTAGAGAACTACTTTAAACTATTATCACATAACTTATGTAAAACTTTTTAAATAATTATTTTAATTAATAATTATTTTAATCTATAAATCTATTAAACTTTGATATACAAGTCTTGTATCATTCATTAAAAAAAACCTTCATTTTTAACTTGATTTAAAACTTCATAAACACAACCAACCCACCTCCCATCGGAACCCTAGTCGAATCTCGAAATCCTAGATCCTATGTCTTAGACTTTTTATTTGAAACTTTAGACTTATATTCTTAGGCTTCGTGAGGATACTCTCCCTCCAAAGATTGCAAATACTTATCCGTGTCAGATACTATTCATCATCCAAGTGAGTATACTTAGCCCCCTTTTCATTTACATTCTTTTGGGGTGAAACATGTTCAAACTTTAAACTTATACAATTCTTGTACAACTATGACTAGATGTTTATTCTTATGTTAAACTTGAGACTTGTATGCTTAGATTAAACTTAAAACTAGCATATTCATTAACTTTGATCAAGCCTATGGTAACAATGATAGATCTATTGCATTTGACCAATCCACCTTGATTGATTGACCCTTCGGGGGGAGCCCTTGGTGTTTGTTACTAAACCAAAACTTTGAGACTTGAGACTTATAAGGGTAACCTGCGGGTTATGCCTAAACTTGGTTGAGGATTGAATGTGCACAATGTTTAAGATACTTGTTTTCTCATACTTACATTATAGAATGCATATATCATAGTGAATTGTAATTCTTTCCAAATACTTGTTAAACTGTGTCAAAACCTTTGTATCTCACCAACTATTTTGTAGTTGACAGATTCTTTCACATGTTTCAGGTTCTACATCATGAGGCTTATTTGTGATCACATAGGACGCTTTGGACCTAGACTACTTATTAAATAAATGTTGTATACTTGTTATTTCCTTGTATTGAACCTTTGAATATATTATTAATGAAATATTGAAACTTTAATAGTCAACCTTGTGCTATTGAACAACCGCGTCCGCCCCGACGTATAATCCGCCGTCGGTTGGGGTGTGACAGGCATTGTGTAAGTCTCCCATGCCAAATGCATACAAGTACAAATTCAACCGGCTATACGAACGACTGTATGCAGCCACACAAGGAAGTATGTTTTGAATATTAAATATTTATTAGGGTTTAAATTATTTTCAATATTAAATATTTATTAGGTTTTAAATTATTTTTTCAGGAGTTATAGACTATGTGACAAAAATTTGATTGGACCCATATAAAGAAAAGTTTGTATCCGCCTGGTCCAACAGAAACCTCAATTTTGGTCAACATACAACGAACCGAGTCGAGAGACAACATTCTCTCCTAAAGAGATATCTTAGAAATGCTAACAGCTCGCTAGATAGACTTGTTGGGTTTGTTGATGAAATTGTAACAGATCACTATATACAATTACAGTTTGGGTTTGGAACAAACCTCTTAAGGAAAATGGACAGCCACGTAGCTATTGAAATTTTTGATAACCTACACGGTAAAGTTTCACATAAAGCTCTAAATTTGTTAGAAACCGAGTGGTACAAGTTATCAACTATACGGAAACAAAATGCAACGTGTGGTTGCCAACTTTTCAGTAGTTGTGGGTTGCCGTGTGCTTGTCGTCTGGCAAATATCGAAGCTATAGGTAAACCTTTTAATATTTATCTTTTTTTTTCTAATTTCAAATTGTTCTGACTATCTCGTTTTAATACAGGGGGCAGAATCCCACTAGATGTGGTGGACGTCTTCCGGAGGAAGCTTGATCTAAAACCGTCGTTTTTCGAGGATGAAAATGTAGACGTGGATAAAGTACTTGGTCAAGTGAGAAACAAAATTATGTCACAACCCGATCAGGTCAAAAAAAGTTTGTTGTCGAGAATCGCAGGGGTGGTCTTTCCTAACAAAAGTAACAAGAAAGCTCATGTGGTATAAGAAGATACTCGCGGTCGTCCTACTTTGAAAAAGCAACAACAAAGGAAATAGGATGTCGCGAGAAACAGCTCGTTCAAAGAATCCCAACAAAGCAGATGTGACCATGCGAGACATAGCTCGTATATTCCATCACAGGACTCTCAACAAGCGAGTTCAGTCATTCAACACCGTCGTTCAACGACGGGTAAAGGAAAGCAACCACAAGATGACAACGCCCATCATGGGTTTCCATTGATGATGGGAAAAGATGCAGTTAACAATATAAATTTTTTTAAGGATTCGATTCCATCTTTGTTTCATCCCTACATTTCACGTATACAGGATGTAAATCCCGACGGTAACTGTGGTTTTTGATCGGTAGCTGTGGGATTAGGGTTAAATGAAAACTGGTGGTTTTTTATTCGACAACAACTTCTACAGGAGATGGACAATAAAGAAGAATGGTGGAGAACTATTTTCGACAGCGTCGCCTTTCAAGAGTATGATAGGATACGTCACACGATAGATTGGTAGGACGTTAAAGCCGCACTAGTTATTCGTTGGATGTGAATGCCATACACAGGACTCCTAATTGCTCAAAGATTTGGGGTGATTGTTCATCTTTTAAGCATCGCTGGTAATCAAACATTTTTCCCATTATGGTTTGGTCCTAACGTTCACGCTCAACATCAAATCGAATCGATCGTTTACGTCAACAATGATCATTTCATCCACGTCAAGTTAGACGGAGATTTTCCAATGCCCATGACAAATGCACTTCGGAATTTGCATTGAAATGATGTTGCAGCAGAATGGGAAAATATATACAGTGATCGTATCGAACGGTTTAATTAGATAACGGCTAGTGGTAGACATAATTTTTCACAATACTTCACGAATTACGGATGATGTTTTAATTAGTTTTTAATGATGTTTTAATTAGTTTTTATTAATTTTAATTTATTTAAATTAATTTTAATTAGTTTTTATTAATTCTAATTAGTTTTAATTAATTGTAATAAGTTTTAATTACTTTTAACTGATTTTAATTAGTTTTAAAAGATTTTAAAAAAATACTATACGCCACGTATAGAAATATACGTGGCGTATAGGACTTTATTGGAGGGAATACTTGAAATTTTCAAATGTAAGATATTTATTACCTTTACGCTTCGTATAGACCTATACGTATCGTATAGAATACCAAATGTCAGGGGCTATACGCTACGTATTGGCCCATACGAAGTGTATAAGCCTCTGATATACACAGACTCACCCTTCATACAGAACCAAACGACCCCCATCTTTTTACACACAAACACATACGAAGCTTCGATTGATTGAGACTTTCGGGTTTAAAATCTTCTCTTTTACTCGTAAAGGTACGTATTCTAGACTCCCGCTCTGTAAAATAGGTTTAATTTAAAGTATTAGCGGTTAAATTTGAGTAGAATAGGATTTTAAACACTGAAATCAAAGAGCTATACGCTGTGTATACCCCTATACGTAGTGTATAGTTCATCTAAGGAAGAAGATGAAGCCATACGCTACGTATAGACCTATACGCTGCATATGGCTTAGGTTGCCCGGTAACGACCTTCGTATGGTCTGAAGTTGCCTGCGTATGGCTTGGGTTGCCCGGTAACTGACCTACGTATGGCTTGGGTTGCCTGCGTGTGGCTTGGTTACCCGGTAACAACCTATACGCCACATATAATGTTATACGTGGCGTATAGGTATTTAAAAAAAAATATTTTTTAAATTAAAAAACAATATATTATTATTATTAAAAAAACTATTTATTATTATTTATTTTTAAAAATATTTATATTAAACAATTTATTATTATTTATATTAAAAAACAATTTATTATTATTTTATATTAATTATATTAAAAACACAATTTATTATTATTATATATTTTTTATTATTATTTTCAGATATGGCGGATCACGAGAACGATATTGATATGAAGGATTTAGATAATCTCGCTCACTACCCATTTTTGGATTTTCCGCCCAACTCGGAGTGGTTTGGCCGGTGCCAGAAGCTACGGGAGGTGAGGTTGGGGCAGGGGACAGCGGTGGACTGGGAGCTTCTCCAGGAGGCGGAGCGGGCCAGTGCCATCATAAGCAAGGACACGCCATGGGATCGCCTTTTTGATCTTTCATTCACCAAGACCTACCGAGAGGAGGCCGTCGAGTTTCTTTCGACGTTCATCTACTTAGAGGAGGGGCTGCAGCCCCTTCCCGGGGAGGCGGCGGCAGAGGAGCCGGATCAGGTCTCCTTTAGTATTTTTGGCCACATTTACCGTCTGATCCTCCGTCAGTGGGCCGTTGCGACGGGTTTGTACTTCAAGCCCGAGTGGTGCACCGATAGAGACCTCTTTTTTCTCTACTGCATGCTTAAAGGCACGCGGTGCGCCCTATCCACATGCCTCGCGATTTATTTTGCGTCTGCCTATATGCGGCAGAAACACGGGCTTTTGTATGGCGGCGCTTTCATCACTCAGATCATGCGTACTCTTACACCATGGCATGCCCATGAACCAGAGTTGTTACCGCCCATTCCCCCTGTCCGATTAGACCGCCGCACGGCTAGCGGCATGTGCATAACGCACCAATTCCCGGGCTCGGCCTTCGGTTCGTAGGGGCCGTCCAGGACCAGGTTTGGGTCCCGGTGCCGTTGCGGCCGATGCCGGGACAGGGGGACCCGCCTATGCCTGACCCGCTACATGGTGTGCCGTTGCCGCAGCCGCAGCCGCACGTCGAGCCCATCCACGACCGACCGCCACAGCATCCCTGACATGCACGTCGGTCTGTTAGGCTGGACAGGGCGACCCAGGCATTGCTTGATGGAGTTGTTGCTGATTCACAGCGACAGGCTCGTCATAGCGACCGCATGGAGGATATGATGATGTGGGCGGTTGGTTGCCTCGTGGATCTGTCACAAGCCGCCAGCATCAAGCCACCACCACTACCACCGCCACGTCATTATCCTTGTGTCCCGTTCAGGATGAGGGCGGGGCGGGTCAGGATGAGGGCGAGACGGGTCAGGATCAGGGTTAGGCCTAGTTGTTTTTATTTGTATTAAGTTTGTTTCTTCTATTATGTATGTATGTAAAAACATTTTGATGTATATATTTATTTTTTTGATGTAATGCATATAATGTTTTGGTTATTTGTTTGGTTATAACGTTGAATATTTTGTTTGGTTGTAATGATAAATTATAAATGTAAAAATATAATAAATGTTTAAAAAATAAAAATTATATAAATTAAAAAATAGGTAAAAATTATATAAATTAAAAAAGATAACAAACTTACATTAACAAACTTATATAAATTAAATTAAAAAATATAATTAAATAAAAAAACCTATATGTGGCGTATAGGGCAATACGTCACATATAGGATTCTTAAATCCCAAATCTGCCAACTTTTGAAGTAAAAATATAACCCGTGACCAATACGCTGCGTATAGCTCAATACGCCACGTATGGGACCCAGCCGCCAGACAGGGAATGACACGGGGCATTCTTTTGTCAGAGACTGAACCCTATACGTCTCGTACTGGCTTGTACGAGGGCGTATAGGGCGGCGACGTGTCCAATTAGCAATATTCCGTGTTTTAATAGAATCTCCCAATATAAAATAGTAATATTAAACTCCAAACTACATGCGAACAAGTATGCGTGTTTCAATGGGAAGACCTTAAAGTAAGAGCTTTAAGCCTCCGCTTCTTTATTGCCTCAAATCATAAAAAAGAAATTATATATATGCAGGTATTTAGGTCGAGATTTGTGACAGTATGGTTTATGGTATATAATTACTGAGGGATCAAATAAAAAGTGAGTTTTTTAAGTAACCTAAAAAAGATTTTTAAAAACTTAATATTCGGCTCAAACGAACATCGATTGAAAACATTTCAGCGGCATCGGAACGAGTTCGTCGAGCTTTGCAATTTTAGCTTTTATGGTTTAGTTTTTATGGTTTAGTTTTTTAGGGTTTAGAGTTTAGTTTTTAGGGTTTAGCGTTAGGTTTTAGTTTTTTTTTAGTTTTTAGGGTTTAGCTTTAGGGTTCAGATTTAGGGTTTAGTTTTAGGGTTTAGGGATTTAGGTTTATGGTTCGATGAGCCAGTTCCAAGGCTACTGCAATGAGTTAAATCGGAGTTCGTTTGAGCCGGCGTGAATGTGAGGAGTTTGGTAACTGCATGCCCATAATGGATGGATGGAAAGATATATATGGAGAACTAAGTTACAAAGGAATAACCCAAGAATGAAAGAATTACAAAAGTAGTACATGAAGAAATAAATACTAAATTAAGGTGGTCTAACATCACCTTCAAGCGGAACGACCGCGGACCGAGACTAAGCTTCCTGCAAAAGAATTAAAATTGTGGTCATGGAAGAATCTTCCTGAAGATGTCGGCAACCTGAAGCTTGGTCGGTACAAAGCGAGTGTAAAGCTTGCCAGAGGCAACAAGTTCCCGAATTAAATGGTAGTCCAGCTCAATATGTTTTGCCCTCTTGTGTGACACCGGATTTTGTGTAAGGAAAATGGCACTTTGATTGTTACATAATAAAGTTGGTCGATCAGGAGGGAGAGCATGTAGTTCACGGAGAAGATGAGATATCTAAATAATCTCAGCAGTAATGTTAGCCATGGCTAGATACTCAGATTCACAGCTCGTGCGGGAGATCGTCGGCCGTTTCTTAACACTCTAGGAAAAAAGGTTACCTCCAAGAAATATAGAATACCCATAAGTAGAGCGGCAAGTGTCGAGACATCTGGCTAAGTCAGCATCAGAGTATCCAAGGATAGAAGTACAAGATGATCTAGTAAATGTAAGTCGAAACGCAAGGGTACCCTTAACATACCTAAGAATTCGTTTTACATTCTAAAAATGGGTGGTAGTAGGGGCTTGAAGGAACTGGCTGACTTGATTAATGGCATAAGAGATATTTGGCATGGTAATTTTCAGATACTTCAAAGCACCAACAAGCGATCTGTAATGGGTGGGATCTTTGTAGGGTTCACGGGCAGCGACAAAGGATCCATTTGCTGCTAAAGGCGTGTGTACCGTTTTGAATCTAGTAGGGTAGCCCTGGTAAGTATATCCCAAGCATACTTGGATTGACTTAAGAAAATACCATCATTGGTGTAAGTAACTTCAAGGCTGAGAAAGTAATTTAATTTGCCAAGATCCTTGATGGCAAATTCGTTATGGAGCCGACTGATAAAAGTGGTCATGACTGTATCATTGTTTCATGTTAAAATTAAGTCATCAACGTAAACTAAAAGATACATGACACACACGTCCCGTTTGAAAACAAACATGGACGTCTCTACCCTACTACAAGAAAAACCATTTTGTAGAAGGATTGTACTTAGTCGTTGGAACCAATCTCTTGGCACATTTTTAAGACCATATAACCTTATTTAACCGACACACATGATCAGGGGATCTCGGGTCGGCAAACCCCGGTGGTTGTTCCATGTACACGAGTTCATTAAGATGCCCATGTACAAATGTGTTGTTAACATCTAGTTGATGTAGAGGCCAATTGTTGATAACGACTAGAGAGAGAACGATCCGAATAGTCGAGGCTTTTACCACATGGCAAAATGTGTGAGAATAGTCTAGGTCGAGAATTTAACTAAATCCTTAGTCCACGAGACGGGCCATGTATCGTTCAACCGATCCATTCGACCGGTATTTAGTTCTAAATATCCACTTGGACCCAATAATGTTGTGAGTTTGGGTCGGGGTACCAAAGTCAACGTGTTGTTATTACGAAGGGCAGTCAACTCCGTGTTCATAGCTTCTAACCAATAAGGATGCTTAACTACAGATTTATAACCCTTAGGTTCGGCAGTAGCAAATAATGCAGAATAGAAGTCGTGGCTTGTGGTATGAGTAAGATTAGCATGATGTTTTGGTTTAAAAATCCCGGCTTTGGCCCCAGTCACCATGGGGTGATAGGTAGCAATAGGGGCTGTAGGGGTAAGGGTGTCTGTTTCACTTGGGGTGGCAGGGTTTTGAGTAACAGTCAGAGTAAGGGTGTCTGTTTCACTTGGAGGGGGGTTGATTGGATGGGTTCAGCCGGTGGGGTTTCAACCGTGCTATAGGTCTGTTCAGTGGTAGTAGCTAAGCTAGTACGTGTTTGGTAAGTTGGGCTTGGGTACATGGGAATCATAGCAGTGGGGAAACGTTGATGGTGGGGAGTGTTGTTTTGTTGGTGAGGTAGCTGGTTAGGGGGTTTGGTTGAGAGTGTAATTGTCAAGGAAGGTATGAACTAGCAATAAGTGTTAGTCTCCCGGAGGGCTGTTACACTTAAAAGGGAATGTGTTTTCATCAAACCGGGCATGACGAGTAATATATATGTGGGACGTGGTTGGGTTAAGGCATTCGTAGCCCTTATATTGGGAGCAATAACCCCAAAAAATGCATGGGAGGCTACGGGGAGATAGCTTGTGGGATGAGTAATCTCGAAGATACGAGTAACCCCGACATGCAAAGGCACGGAGATTGCCATAAACGAGTGGTTGTTGAAAGTGAAGCTTAGACGGTGACTTGTCGTTTAAAAGTTTGGTGGGGAGGCAGTTAATAATATAGACTCTCTAGCTAGAAGCTGCAACCCATTAGAAAGGAGGAACATTTCCATTAAACATCATTGCTAATCCGGTTTCAACCACATGTCGATGTTTGCGTTCAACTTGTCTGTTTTGTTGTGGAATGTACGGAAAAGAGAGACGTCGGAACGCGCCATTGTCATAAAAAAGTATCTTAACCTGGTGGTTCACAAATTCCGTACCACCATCACTTTGAAACACTTTTAGTTTACGTGAAAATTGGGTTTGAACGAAAGTTAGAAATGCCGCTAAAATAGGGTAAAAACCGGATTTTGTTTTCAATGGATAAAACCACGTAAACCGGGAAAAATAATCCACAAAAATGACGTAATATCAGTAGTTATCAACAGATGTTACCGGGGATGGGCCCCATAAGTCACAATTAACTAAGTCTAACGGTTGAAGTGCACGTTTGTCATTAAGGTCAAAAGGAAGACGATGACATTTAGAAAGTTCACAAGATGAACATGTAACCGGTTTAGGAAGAACCGAAGTAAGTGATAAATAACCAACTTTATTTAAAGATAAGATCGTGTCAAATAACACATGTCCCAACCGTAAGTGCCAAAGTTCAAAAGAAGCTTTTAAATGAGAATGAGAGTCCGCAACAAGAGCTTTAGGACCGGTGTGCAATACATATAATCCATCTTCACACCGACCTTGGGCGAGCACCCTCTTCGTGGTTCGGTCCTAAATGGAAAAGTGAGGATAGGAAAAAAAACATCCAAAAGGTTGTCAGATGTGAGCTTGCTTATAGATAACATATTAGATGTGAGATTAGGGACCACTAATGTCACACCCCAACCGACGGCGGAATACGTCGGGGCGGATATATAGACTGTTCAAAAGCTCAAGGTTTGTTAAGTTTAAATATTTAAATAGACAACTTCATATCATAAATAATCATGAATTCAACAATACAAGGAAAATAGAAATACATAAATAGTTTCTTTAATTTAGATTCTAGGTCCTCGATCCTAAGTGAAGCAGCTTGTACTTATTCTCAAGCATTAGTACCTGAAACATGATGAAAACAAGGTCAACTAAAAAGTTGGTGAGCATACATAGGTTTTAACACACAACCAAGCTTAAAGTGTTTTACACAATTCATACGATATACGTGTATAAGACAATTCTGGAGAATCTATAGTGTGTACAATTAAACCTTGTGACTGAGGCATAACACGCAGGTTACCCTAATGTAAAGTCGGTAACAAACACCCTAACCGGTTTGTCAGACAAAATAGATCTATCAATGTTAACCGTTTGCTTGTACGGAGTTAATGATTGTACTAATGGCATGTATATGTAGTCTTAACTCATAGCATTCAAACATAAAGCACATAACACATAATATCATATTATTGAATTGTATTTAAGTCTATGCAAAAAGTTTCAAAAAGTAAATCATGTTTCACCCCAAAAGTACAAAATGAAAAGGGGGCTATGTAAACTCATCTGGATATATTGTGTGAGTAACACGAGCAAATATGTAGTACAAGTGATTTTCAAATCACAAGTTAACCTAGTGTGAAAAGTATGACCTTATGTTAAAAATATGCACAAAGTCTAAGGATACGTCTAATGTTCATCGGGTCTTGTTTAGGTGTGAGTTTGTATAAGGTTTGTGTTATTTTATGTAGGAAATTACAAGTTATCAAAAGTTTGGTGTAACTTTGGGAGTTCAAAACGTTGTATGAAAATATTACGTGTTTTTTTTTGGTTAAAGATTTAAATGAATAAAACTTTTTTTATTTATTTAATAATTATTGCTAGAATATGATTTTTATAAAATATTAAATAAATCCATTGCTTTATTTATTTATGTCAAAGTGTAAATGATTTATAAAAATACATATTTTATAACATATCTTGTGAATATATTTATGAATTAGAAAATTAATTATTTTGATTAATTATTTAAAAGTATATTTTTAAATAATTAAAAGTGAGATTTTTAAACAACTAAATGTGTAAAAATTGATATTTTATGTTAAAAATCTCAAAATTTTATTGTATTCCGGTCTAAATAAGGTATAGTTTATAAAAATAATTTTTATAAAAAGTTTGGGTTATTAAAACTGACTTAAAAAAAAGAAACAGACCACCCGGTTCGAACCCGGGTGGCTTCTGTGCAGGGCATCAGTGTTTACAGCTGAACCAGGCGCTAATTTCTATTAAATACCCAGTTTGATTTGCATGTAACGTGTTCAGAGTAGCGGGCCGGGTTTTGGCCTTGTGACACGCGCAAAAAGACCGGTCTGTGTGGGTTTCGAACCCACGCCCTCTGGTCCGACGGTGCAATGTCTTAACCGTTCGGACCAGATGGTCTCGCTGTTATAAACTAAAGTGTAAGAACTTAAATGCATTGAACCATTTTAATCGAAATTTCTTTTTAAAACCGTATGAACAGGTTCGTAAGATTTCCAGGAATTGAAAACGATTTGGATTGTTGTTTTGTAAAGTGATAAGGGGCTTTCGATAAGTGATTAAATGCGAATCGAACGATGTAAACCATACCTGTGATGGTTGTGTAACGAAGGCCGGCGACTAGGCGGTCCGGGGCGATGTTTCTTGGTGTTTAATCGACAGGCAGAGACGGAATGAGACTCAATCGAGGTTTGGGTGAGATTGGATAGAGTCGTGCGAAGGTTCGTGGTCATTTAATTTGATTAATTTCACTTTTAATGCCTGATTCAATTGCAAGGATTACGGTGACTGATGTAGTCTCAATTACGCGTTAATCCGATTGTAATAGAATGAATTGGGTCATGTAATGGGTTTAGATGCATGCACGATCAGTCTACGCATGAATTTCGGGATTGGAACTCGTCTAATTTATTAAACTGCAACCGAATTGATTCGGCTTTGACTCCACGAAGTCAACTTGTGTGAATTAGAATTCAACCGCGGGATAGACTGAATTGGGTTGTTACATGGGTCAGGGTAAAGTCGATTAACGATTTCGTGTGTGGGGAAAGTCCATATCAACAGGCTTAATCGATTTCACAAGTTGGATTCCATCGATTTGGGCCTGTTTGACTTTTAAAGTCAAAATTGATGAATTGGGGTCAAAATTGAGTCATATGGGTTCCAATCTAGGCCAAAAGTTCAATTGTAAGGGTGTGGGTTCACGTTTAGGGTTCGAGGACTTTGGGGGGAGGGGTTCAAGACCAAGTTGCTAATAAAAAGGTATATACATACATATATATATATATATATATATACATATATATATATATATATATCTATATTTACCTATATAGATAATTAAGTTTTTTTTTAATTATGAAAGCTTTATAGTTTTTATAAATAATTATCAAGCTCTAATACTCATATGTATGTTTATGTATGGCATATGCATATATATAGGTTCAACTTGGAATGTTTTTGATTTCATTGAATAAGTATTAGCAAGGATTGGAATATATGCATGTAACCCTAGAAATGTATTAAATGAAATCTTAGGGTAAAGTGCTTGCATTAAGATTTGTATTATAATTGAATTGTTGTTTATTGCACCAAACAAGTACAAAAAAAGAAAAAAATCAGAGATGTCACAGTATCCCATGTTAAGGGAATTTCGTCCCGAAATTCAACTAATTGAGGCTACTGAATCAGAAAAGAGGTGTGGATACTTAAGCTTCATTTGATCCTCACGTTCCCAAGTGAACTCAAGACCACGCTTAGAATCCCAACGAACTTTGACAATAGGAATACGGCTTCGCTTGAGTTGCTTGATCTCACGACCCATGATCTCCACCGCTCTCTCAACGAAGTGCATCTTTTCGTCAATATGCACGTCGTCAAGAGGTGTATGGAGGTTCTCATCCGCAAGACATTTCTTTAGCAAGTGATGGAGTTAATTCGAGTTTGTAAGCCACTTTCCCGATCCTTTCGAGGATCTTGAATGGACCCACATAGCGAGGTGCTAGTTTACCCTTCTTCCCGAAGCGAATCACCCCCTTTCAAGGAGATACCTTTAGAAGTACAAGATCACCGACTTGAAATTCCAAGAGTTTACGTCTCTTGTCGGCATAGCTCTTTTGCCGACTCCTCGCTACTTGAATGTTGTTGCTGATTTGAAGGATCTTGTCGGACGTTTCTTGGATTAATTCAGGACCGGTGATTTGTGCTTCACCAATCTCGTTCCAACAGGTAGGAGAGCAACACTTCCGACCATAGAGAGCTTCAAATGGAGCCATATTGATGCTTGTGTGGTAGCTATTGTTGTAAGAGAACTCAATAAGGGATAGATGTGAATCCCAATTGCCACCAAAATCGATTACACAAGCTCTAAGCATGTCCTCGAAAGTCTGGATTGTTCGCTCGGTCTGACCATCAGTTTGGGGATGGTAAGCCGTGCTTAAATCCAAGCGTGTACCAAGAGCAGTTTGGAGAGATTGCCAAAAGCGGGAGGTGAAACGAGCATCCCTATCAGAGATTATGTTAAGTGGGACCCTGTGACGACTCACAATTTCGTCAATGTAGATTCGGGCTAATTTCTCTACCCGATAGTCTTCTCGGATGGGTAGAAAGTGAGCAGATTTGGTGAGACGGTCAATGATCACCCAAATGCTATCATAACCGCTAGAAGTACGAGGGAGTTTGGTAATGAAATCCATGGCTAGATTTTCCCATTTCCACACTGGAATTTCCGGTTGTTCAAGCAAACCAGAAGGGCGTTGATGTTCAGCTTTGACTTTGGAACAAGTTAGACATTTTACAACATAAAGTGCAATGTCTTTCTTCATCCCGGGCCACCAGTATTGTTGGTGAAGGCCCTTGTACATTTTATCCGCCCCAGGATGGACAGAGTAACAAGTTTTAAGTGCCTCGTTCATAAGGACTGCGCGAAGGACATCACGATCGGGGATCCAGATACGATTCAAGTGATAGAGAAGGCCATTAGGTTTGGTTTCTAATAGGAGTTCAACACCACATGACATTTCGTTATACAGATTACCCTCGGTGACCGAGACGTGTTGAGCTTCTAAGATGCGATTTTGTATATCAGTTTGAATCCTAACACAATGAAGCATAACGTGGTCCTTACGACTCAAGGCATCGGCCACAACATTCGCTTTACCGGGATGGTAATGAATCTCGCAGTCGTAGTCGTTAAGGAGTTTGACCCAACGTCGTTGCCTCATGTTGAGTTCCTTTTGATTGAAGATGTGTTGGAGGCTTTTGTGGTCAGTGAACACCACACATTTCGTTCCATAGATATAATGCCACCAAATTTTCAATGCGAAGACGAACGTACCCAATTCGAGATCGTGCGTCGTATAATTCTTTTCGTGTATTTTGAGTTGTCTTGATGCATAAGCGATCACCTTGCCCCGTTGCATGAGAACACCATCGAGACCTTGGTTTGATGCATCACAGTAGACAACCAGATCATCGTTGCCATCAGGAAGAGTGAGAATAGGAGCATTGCATAATTTTTGCTTGAGGAGTTGGAAGGCTTCCTCTTGCTTTGGTCACCACTCATAGTGTTTACCTTTATGGGACAAGGCCGTGAGAGGGACATCAATCTTGGAAAAGTTTGAGATGAAACGACGGTAATAACCGACAAGACCAAGAAATGAACGAACTTCGGTAGGGGTCTTAGGGGTACTCCAATTCTTAACGGCTTCGATCTTTGCGGGATCAACATGAATTCCCTTTTCGTTGACAATATGACCCAAAAATTGAACTTCCTTTAGCCAAAATTCACACTTGGAGAACTTAGCATATAGTTGTTCTTTTCTTAAAAGGTCTAAAACCAACTTAAGGTGTTGTTCATGATCTGATTTAGTCTTGGAGTAGATCAAGATGTCGTCAATGAAAACGATCACGAATTTATCTAGGTATGGTTTGCATACACGATTCATAAGATCCATGAAAACCGCAGGTGCATTGGTTAGCCCAAAAGGCATAACCATAAATTCGTAGTGACCGTATCTTATACGAAAGGCAGTTTTTGGAATATCCTCCTCTTGCACACGAAGTTGGTGATATCCGGATCGAAGATCAATCTTCGAGAAGTAGATGGAACCTTGGAGTTGATCAAAGAGATAATCAATCCTAGGCAAAGGATAACGATTCTTGATGGTAAGTTTGTTGAGTTCGCGGTAGTCAATACACATCCGGAATGAGCCATATTTCTTCTTCATGAATAGGACGGGTGCACCCCATGGTGAATGACTGGGACGAATGAAACCTTTATCGGAAAGTTCATGGAGCTGATTTGCAAGTTCTTGCATTTCATAAGGTGCTAGACGGTATGGAGCCTTAGCCACAGGATTAGCTCCAGATACAAGGTCGATACGAAACTCTACTTGACGAATGGGTGGAAGACTGGATAGATCTTCAGGAAATACTTCGGGAAAGTCTCAAATGATGGGGATGTCTTGAATACTCTTCTCTTGGTCCTTCTTTTGAACGATATGGGCTAAAAAGGCCAAATACTTCTTCCGTAAGTACTTTCGGGCCGTAGTGCACGACGTGAGCTTAAGCCTACTACATGGTTTCTCACCAAAGACTTTTAATGCATCACCCGAGGGGAGAGGAATTCGGATGCACTTCTCGAAACAAACGACTTCAGTGTGATGACTAGATAGCCAATCCATGCCTATGATGATATCAAAGCTTCCCAATTGCATAGGTATGAGGTTGACGGGAAAGGAATATTCATTAAGTTCGATGAAACAATCGCGGATAATGGAGTCAATGATGATGGGGTTTCCATCCGCTACTTCAACGGTAACCATTCTCTCTAACTTAGTTCGTGTTTTAGCAAGCAAAGGTTCAAAATTAAGTGAAACAAAACTCCCCTGCACCGGTATCAAATAGTATGGAAGCATATTGGTTATTAACGAGGAACGTACCGTTGACCACATCATTGTTGGTCTGGGCTTCATTAGCATTTATGTTGAAAGCACGCCCTCTAGCTCCACCTTGATTAGAGTTGGTAAGTTTTGGGCATCGGTTTTGAAAGTGGTTTGGGTTACCACATTCAAAGCAAGCATTCCCATTAGTGATAGTTGGAACCCCTTTATTTCCCTGGTTGGCTGTATTGCCGGGTAGTTTGACTCTGCAGGTGTTGGCTAAATGCCCATATCTTCCACAGCTGGCGCATATCCGACACGGTAGGTTTGGGAAGTGATGGTAATTGCACGTGTTGTACAAAGGGCTGCTGCCTACATAATGTTTCTTGGCTGAATTCTGAGTCATAGGAGCAACCTGATTGACTGGGGCAGCTGGGGTAACAACCGCAAAGTTCCTAGTCTTTCGTTTCTTGTTGTTGGAGAAAGGTTCGAGTTTGATCCCTTTGGAGGGCTCAGAAGGCGTTGCCGTGTCTAGGACTTTCTTAGCACCCTTCCTTGTTAACGTACCCGCCTTTACATGGTTATCGGTTAATGTGGCGGATAGGCGGATGGCATTTTCAAGGGTAGTTGGGTTTTTCCCTAAAACAGTGTCTTGAATCTTCATCGGTAGACCACCGATGTATTTTTCAATACCCCGAGCCAAAGGTGTGACCATATGAGGTACTAGAAGACTTAGCTCATGGAAACGAGTGGTGTAGGCTAAACTTTCACCACTATCTTGGGCAAGATCCCAAAATTCGGCCTATAACTTCTTCATTTCATTGCGAGGACAGAACTCCTCGGTCATGAGCCGTTTGACCTCATCCCATGGCAAGGTCATTGCCACATCTATGCCCCTATTCCTCTTTTCACCATTCCACCAAGTGAGCGCTCGTTTTTGGAAGACGCTGGTGGCATAGCGGACCCGGAGGTTGTCGGGACAATCGCTGTTGAGAAAGGTGCTTTCAATGCTCTCGAACCATTGCAAAAGACCTGTGGCTCCTTCAGTGCCATAAAACTTAGTGGGGTTGCACAAGTTAAAGTGCTTGAAAGTACATTGCGGTGGGTTGGCACCACCACCACCATTAGTTCCATGGGTCCCACTAATGGCTCCATTAGCTTGGGTGAGTTGAGTTACAAGTTGTGCAAGGATGGCGGCAATGTCGGTGTTGTTATTGGTCATGGTGGCACGACAGGGAGGCATTCTACAAATTTGCACAAGACAAGAAAAGATGTAAGAACTTATGAAAGTTGATTGAATTTAAAGGGAACAAAATAATAGATGAAGTAGTAAATCATAGTTTGGATTGTACTCAAATAGTGACATAATCACTTGAGTACTATGACACATTAAAGTCAATTAAACTCATATAATTTTCAAGGAGACATGCCTTAGCCTATAAGTAAACACTCATCCCGGGAATTCCCAGGAAAGCATACGGTCCCTCGGTTGATTGGGATTTATACGAAATGCTTTCCTAGACAGAAAACCCAGAACACAGGTGTCACCCTTCCAGATTGCACGTGTCCTCTAATAATTAACAAAGTTTAAAACCTTAACGAGGAAGTAAAGAAATTCTATAGATTTAAATCCATGAAGTTTCCACATGCTATGATGATGATGACAGAGAAGTAGGTAAGAAGGTTATGAGGCTTAGGGTATGGGTAGGGATAATGTTTATTTAATTTATTATTTAAGTATAGTCTAATAAGTCATGAATTTTAACAAATAAGGTATCAAAATGAAATAAATATTAATATAATATGCAAGTAACACATAGCATGTAGCATATCATATAATCATAGAACATGGCATTAATGGGTGTCATAATGTTATAGTCTAGGTCAAAGATATCTAATAACCTAATTCCCTATAACCAAGGCTCTGATACCAATCTGTCACACCCCAACCGACGGCGGAATACGTCAGGGCGGATATGTAGACTGTTCAAAAGCTCAAGGTTTGCTAAAGTTTAAATATTTAAATAGACAACTTCATATCATAAAAAATCATGAATTCAACAATACAAGGAAAATAGAAATACATAAATAGTTTCATTAGTTTAGATTCTAGGTCCTCGATCCTAAGTGAAGCAGCTTATACTTATTCTCAAGCATTAGTGCCTGAAACATGATGAAAACAAGGTCAACTAAAAAGTTGGTGAGCATACATAGGTTTTAACTCACAACCAAGCTTAAAGTGTTTTATACAATTCATACGATATACGTGTATAAGGCAATTATAGAGAATCTATAGTTAAGCTAAGTGTGTACAATCAAACCTTGTGACTAAGGCATAACACGCAGGTTACCATAATGTAAAGTCGGTAACAAACACCCTAACCGGGTGGGTTTGTCAGACACAATAGATATATCAATGTTAAACGTTGGCTTGTACGGAGTTAATGATTATACTAATGGCATGTATATGTAGTCTTAACTCATAGCATTCAAACATAAAGCACATAACACATAATATCATATTATTGAATTGTATTTAAGTCTATGCAAAAAGTTTCAAAAAGTAAATCATGTTTCACCCAAAATGTACAAAATGAAAAGGGGGCTATGTAAACTCACCTGGATATATTGTGTGAGTAACACGAGCAAGTATGTAGTACAAGTGATTTTCAAATCACAAGTTAACCTAGTGTGAAAAGTATGACCTTAAGTTAAAAATATGCACAAAGTCTAAGGATACGTCTAATGTTCATCGGGTCTTGTTTAGGTGTGAGTTTGTATAAGGTTTGTGTTATTTTATGTAGAAAATTACAAGTTATCAAAAGTTTGGTGTAACTTTGGGAGTTCAAAACGTTGTATGAAAATATTATGTGTTTTTTTTGGGTTAAAGATTTAAATGAATAAAACTCTTTTTATTTATTTAATAAGTATTGCTAGAATATAATTTTTATAAAATATTAAATAAATCCATTGCTTTATTTATTTATTTATGTCAAAGTGTAAATGATTTATAAAAATACATACTTTATAACATATCTTGTGAATATATTTATGAACTAGAAAAATAATTATTTTGATTAATTATTTAAAAGTCTATTTTTAAATAATTAAAAGTGAGATTTTTAAACAACTAAATGTGTAAAAATTGATATTTTATGTTAAAAATCTCAAAATTTTATTGTATTCCGGTCTAAATAGGGTATAGTTTATAAAAATAATTTTTATAAAAAGTTTGGGTTATTAAAATTGACTTAAAAAAAAAGAAACAGACCACCCCGTTCGAACCCGGGTGGCTTCTGTGCAGGGCATCAGTGTTTACCGCTGACCAGGGGCTAATTTCTGTTAAATACCCGGTTTGATTTGTATGTAACGTGTTCAGAGTAGCGGGCCGGGTTTTGGCCTTGTGACATGCGCAAAAAGACTGGTCTGTGTGGGTTTCGAACCCACGCCCTCTGGTCCGATGGTGCAATGTCTTAACCGGTCGGACCAGATGGTCTCGCTGTTACAAACTAAAGTGTAAGAACTTAAATGCATTGAACCATTTTAATCGAAATTTCTTTTTAAAACCATATGAACAGGTTCGCAAGATTTCTAGGAATTGAAAACGATTTGGATTGTTGTTTTGTAAAGTGATAAGGGGATTTCGATAAGTGATTAAATGCGAATCGAACGATGTAAACCATACCTGTGATGGTTGCGTAACGAAGGCTGGCGACTAGGCGGTCCGGGGCGATGTTTCTTGGTGTTTAATCGACAGGCAGAGACGGAATGAGACTCAATCGAGGTTTGGGTGATATTGTATAGAGTCGTGCGAAGGTTCATGGTCATTTAATTTGATTAATTTCACTTTTAATGCCTTATTCGATTGCAAGGATTACGGTGACAGTTGTAGTCTCAATTACGCGTTAATCCGATTGTAATAAAATGAATTGGGTCATGTAATAGGTTTAGATACATGCACGAACAGTCTACGCATGATTTTTGGGATTGGAACTCATCTAATTTATTGAATTGCAACCGAATTGATTCGGCTTTGACTCCACGAAGTCAACTTGTTTGAATTCGAATTCAACCGCGAGATAGACTGAATTGGGTTGTTACATGGGTCAGGGTAAAGTCGATTAACGATTTCGTGTGTGGGGAAAGTCCATATCAACAGGCTTAATCGATTTCACAAGTTGGATTCCATCGATTTGGGCCTGTTTGACTTTTAAAGTCAAAATTGATGAATTGGGGTCAAAATTGAGTCATATGGGTTCCAATCTAGGCCAAAAGTTCAATTGTAAGGGTGTGGGTTCACGTTTAGGGTTCGAGGACTTTGGGGGGGGGTTCAAGACCAAGTTTCTAATAAAAAGGTATATACATACATATATATATATACATATATATATATATCTATATTTACCTATATAGATAATTAAGTTTTTTTTTAATTATGAAAGCTTTATAGTTTTTATAAATAATTATCAAGCTCTAATACTCATATGTATGTTTATGTATGGCATATGCATATATATAGGTTCAACTTGGAATGTTTTTGATTTCATTGAATAAGTATTAGCAAGGATTGGAATATATGCATGTAACCCTAGAAATGTTTTAAATGAAATCTTAGGGTAAAGTGCTTGCATTAAGATTTGTATTATAATTGAATTGTTGTTTATCGCAACAAACAAGTACAAAAAAAGAAAAAAATCAGAGATGTCACAACTAAAATGTCTTTTAAATGAATATCATTATGTAGAATAGTGTGACCAGTGTGAGAGATATGAGAGACTTACCATTCCTGAAGGTAACCTTGGCGTCTCTAGCAAAAGGTTTGGCAGTTTGAACATTGTTTGGTGAAGGAGTCATGTGGTCGGTGGCCCCGAAATCAACGAAGTAGTCGGGTCCGGTTGAAGTAACATGACACGAGGCATGAAAGGCTTTAGCAAGATCAGTTTGAGAAGGCGTGGACTAAGAGGCGTACGAGGCAAGGTTTGGACACATATTTGCATAGTGCACGTCTGTGCAGCATAGTTAGACTAAGATCGTTGGGGCAAGAAGGCAACATTGGGTGTGGACGACCTGTGTAATGAACAGAGAAATAGTTCATGTGATTCATCCTGAACGAGAAGATCACGAAAGGGTGGTGCCGGTTTGGTGAACACTGTGACCCTAATCGTCATGGAGAAGGTTTCGAAGGAAACGCCAAGACCACAAATGAACTAATGTAACTTTTCGGGTTCATCCACGGGCTGAACAACAACCGTTAGTTGATCACAAATCGACTTAAACTTCTTGCCATATTCAAGAACAGTCATTGATCCTTTGACAGCGTGACGGAGTTGGTCCCTTAGGTTTTGAACACGCTCAATGGAGGTGTTGCTATAAGCGGTTTCAAGGGCGAGTCAAATATCACGGGTGATGGAAAGACCAAGGATTTCAGCCACTAGCTCTTCTGAAAGGGAGGCATGAAGGAGGAGAATAGCTTGCCGATCATCTGTAACCCAGGCGGTGTAGAGAGGGTTGAAGATGATTTATCTTCTTGAATGGATTCAAGCGCCGGAGGTAGAGAACCATCAACGTGGGAGAATAGTTGTTGAAAGGTTTAGATTGGGACCATCTGGTTTTTCCAATAGAGGTAATTGGATGGGGTTAATTTTATGGTAATCATGTGAAGTAAGGTGTTCATAGGAAGAGTGTCATTGGTAACAACGGAGGAGGAAGCTGCCATGGATGTACAACCAGCAACAAAAGAGAGGGGAGAGGATGGGAACCAAGTAGAGTAGAAAAGGAAGAGGTCAAGGGAAGATGGAGATGAAGATGAAGATGATAGGATATATTAGGCTTAATACCATGTGAACATGAGGAGTTTGGTAACGGCATGCCCATAATGGAGAGATGCAAAGATATATAGAGAGAACTAAGTTACAAAGGAATACCCCAAGAATGAAAGAATTACAAAAGTAGTAAATGAAGTAATAAATACTAAATTAAGGTGGTCTAACAGCCGAATACTGAGTTTTTAAAAATCTTTCTAATAGGCTATTTATATAAAATGCCCCTTTTCAGGGGATCCTCCCCCTATACACACAAATATATATGAATAAAAGGATCGAAAACATTTTTAGCGAAAAATGCCCAATTTAATTATTTGTTTTAAATAAAATAAAATAAAAGTAGCACACGCTAGAGAGAGCGTTGATACAAGTTCTTTTTCTAAAATATTGCCACTAGACAAGATTGTCTTTATTTAGTTGATCGAGATGATAAAAAAAAGGGTTTGTTGAGTTGGGTTGAATTGTTATCCAATCAACGATCAAATACAAGAATCAAATACAACTATACAAGAGTCAAATATTATATAATGCATGCAACTGGAACTAATTAATTTACAGCTTTCTGATTAACAAAACAAATTAGTTTTGCAAACACCATATAAAATTAAACAGCAAACCAAACCTTCGAACTAATTTCCAAACAAAATGAACTAAGCAATCACCATGTATTACGATTGCACATAAGATTTCTTGTCACTTTTTTCACACGTTGTTAGTGATTTTAATTTTCCAACATAATATTTCTTGGTGATTACAATTTCAAGACCACAAATTCCAACAATAACTAGGTGATATTGACAAACACTACCAACTAGGTGAGATGGATGATTTACAAAACTATCTAACGATACTTAGCCATGTCAACATCACCGATGGAAACGATGAATGGAAATGGACGGGCAGTGAATCGGGGGAGCTTTCAGTCGTTGGCTTAACTAGATCCCAAGGACGGTTAATTTCTTTATGTGCAGAGCTCTTTTAAATAGATGACGACATTGGATGAACTTTTAAAAAGAGGAGTTAACAAGGGTTCAACTTTATGCCTGACATTTAGTCTTGCAATTGAAACAATTGATCATTTGCTTATCTCATACGAATTTGCCAAAACAATTTGATCTTACATTTAGTCCTGTTGTAAGATCTAGAAATGTAATGTATTATAAATTGACTTGTTATGACCTACTCTTATGACAAAATGACTTTGTATTTAAGGCTCATTAGTACACTAATTACATATGCTGCTCATTAGCACCAAAATGACTTTTTGTGACCTGATTTAATTTTTTGGATATAGTATGTTTAAGTGTCAACGTAATACAACACTGCTAATAGTGTTGTACTAAAGAGTCACACAACAAGCAACGACATTTGTTATCAATGTGTTAGATACATTAAATGCGAAAGATAACCGTGACATTAATTATTCAGGAAATAATTAATATATATTATTATTTGAGAAATAATAATTAGATGATAATATACGGTTAAAGTGCATTATTTATATTATTGGGAATTGTATAAATAATATATATATATATATATATTTGCAATTTTATATATATATATATATATATTTTTTTTTAAAATTAATTTATAAATATAAGCATATTTAGCTAAATGAGATGTGTCATATTCCATGGAATTTGCCATGTAATATGCCTTTTAGTTAGGGATTATAAAAGGAGATTAAATCTAGAATTTTAGTTAGTTGAAACCCTAGCCACCACCACAGACTTTGGCCGCCATCCCTCTCTTGGGGAGAATTTCGGCTATGAGAAAAGGAAGCCGTGAAGCTTCTCTTTTTGCGTGTTGTTGATAAACCTCGTGTATTGGCTATCATCGTTTGTTGTTGTATCGCTGTGGATATTTTTAGTCAAGTCATCCACTAACATCAACATTATCAAAGGTAAGATAATTAAGTATTATAGTTATTCTTCTCATTTTCCGATTTCTATAGTTCTTGCATCTGGATCTCCGTTTTGGTTTCCCTTCTTCATCTTGATTAAGACTTTCGTTGTGTTTTGGGCTTTGATAAATATTTTCAAAAGCTAAAACTAAAAGGGAAATCCCAACACTGGTAATAGAGCCACTTAAAAAACCCTAACTGGTTTAAAGATGTTAAATCAAATAAAGCCTTATTACCAATTAAAATACAGTATTGGTATGAATGTTTGTTTGTTATAAACCGAGGGTGTTGTTAATAAAACAGTCAAACAAACAAACATTAACGATGTTATAAACCGAGCCTTGACCCCGTGTGAATGTTTGTTTGTTTGATTGTTTAATTTTTCTTGTTTGTATCCTTGTATCATATTTTTTGGGTTGTTTTGGAGGCCATTAATGCAATAGAATAGAATTTCATATTTATTTCAAATACAACAAAGAATTCAAGACAAGAGAGGATGAGACGAGACGAATGCAAAAATCAAGAGTAGGAATATTAGTTTAAATTACCTTTCCTACTTCTTTCGCGATTTATCTTTGGATAACTCCCATGACTTGTTCTACTTCGTTCTCATCGGGAGGTGGAGACGTGGATCTCCTATTGCTCACTTCATCACGAATCTCCATATTCCAATTTTCAACCATGTTCGTTTGCTGAGATATAATTACAAATCAGCTTATCCCTCGATTAACCTATTGTCAAGTCTAGGGTATACTATATAGGCCTTTTGTCATTCTTACCCTATTCAAGTGTCTGAGGGTTTCATTCAAGGCCATTTATGCATTTCTACATATGCATAGTCACATTCCTAGCTTACTATCTGCTGATATAAGTATCATATGATGTTTACGATATCATGGTGGTCCCATGCATTGACCTTCATACTGGCAAGGTATGAAAGCAATCTATGTTACGTGCAATGATACTCCCAACTACCATATGGTGCTTACATCATACAAGGTTTAGCCCACGAAGCACATTCTTTTCAAACACTTAAATTTAAACACACCTACTTCATCAGACGACCTCAGATTGAATCCCGTCTTTTGTATATCAAGCGCACTTCTGGTTTGAGTTTAAGTACCTGTTCTGATACTCAAATCCCTCAAATTGTGCCCTGATACCAACATGAAACACCCTTATTTCAATTATTTTAAAGTATCAGAGTTTAGGTCCTAGCTTACAAATTTTTTTCCACATAATTGATAAAGTTTATTTTATTATAAACATATTGTTATTTTACAAACATATTTTCAATATATATAATACAAAAGACAATGGGGATTCATGTCTCTATCCTGCCACGTCCTTAGAAGCTTAATCATTGCGGGTGCTTTCCTAAAATGTTTGAAAATATTTTTACATTAGCTTTCACTAAGTAAGTACACCACTTTGTTTTCTCAAAAATCATTTCAATTCATAGTTTACTTTGGGACACCTTAGCTCCCTTATAAGATATCCTAGGATCCGTAAATCCCATAGCCTCTTGTGTAACCACAAAGATTCATAACCACAAAGGTTCAAAATCATGAAGGTTCTATTTACAAGACCCCGGAACTCCGCATGTTCTATGGAATCTTGTGTAACCGCGAACATTCTATTACAAGATTTAGAAATCCATAGATTTCACGTCCTCTTGTGTAACCACAAAGGTGCATAACCACAAAGGTTCTATTGGGTTTCATTTTCATACCCAAATGGGATCCTTGGACTAAGTAAGTTCAAGGCCTCAGGATTATTTGTTCTTGTTTATTCAAAACCGTGCATAATAATACCTTAACGCATGACACATCTTTATTTCATTTCTCCAAAACTTTGTGTAGGCATTCCCTCAACACATATTTATTGTGTACAAATACAAAGCAGTCCCTAATAATTTAAAATCATATTATGGAAACTATTGGCTGAAATCTGGCACGTTACGGACCGTTACCATGCGGTGACAGTCTGTCACCATATTTCTTGGCAGCTATGTATTTTCCTCCCACGTAATGGACCGT
Source organism: Smallanthus sonchifolius (assembly GCA_023525975.1). Classification (NCBI taxonomy): domain Eukaryota; kingdom Viridiplantae; phylum Streptophyta; class Magnoliopsida; order Asterales; family Asteraceae; genus Smallanthus; species Smallanthus sonchifolius. The sequence goes on from CM042023.1 coordinate 29,600,954, forward strand.
CATCACTCATGACGGTCTGTCACGAGTCTGAGCGACAAGCCACGCGTCATTCTTTCAGCCAAACCCTAAAACGCCTTGTGGTATTGCGGCACGGACCATCCCCACCTAGGGACGGTCCGTCACCATCATCACGGATTGTTACCACTTGGTGACGGTCCGTCAGAGCTATCTTCACTGTTTTCACTTTTAGTCTTTGGACTTTGGTTTCTCATCTTCTGTAACGTCCTAAAATAAAGAAAAAGAAAAAAAGAAAAAAGTTTGGGAAAATAGAGATTTATGAGCGGTCGGGTCGAGACACGGAAAGAAACCAACGGGCCCATGGGCTTGGGCGTCGGGCCAGACTGATGGAGCGCAAAGGGAGGGGAGGATAAACCCTTGTCTTCCTCCCCAAACCCCTCATTCAACAAATTCAACCAAAACCCTAGATAGAGAAAGAGAGAATTCTAGAGAGAGAAAGCTGAAGGATTCAAGGGTGGTGACCTCAAGAACGTTGCTAGATCGTTTTAGGATTTTTGGGGTTTTTAACATAAATATCGGATTTTTTACATGTTAAATATGATTTAAATCTTAGATCTAACTTCAGGGAAGCTAGATAAACGTTTTGTACGTAAAAAGTTAGGATTTTGGATTGAAAACAGACCTGAACATGAAGATATTCAAGTGGCGACACTTAGTGACGACACAATTTCTTCAGGCGACACTAGTCGGGGACGACGATACACATCTCCCGAAACTCGCCAATGATCGGTACACGTGTCATTCCATTGGCGACACTATAATGGCGACACTGAGTAGTGTCGCCATGCATGTGCACGACACTACAAGAACGGCACTAGTAGACGACATTAAGTCCAGAACGAAAGTTCTGGCGACACTGATCATGTGCCGGCGACACTAAGCCTAGCGACACTGTTAGGCGACATTAGCATGTTATTATAGAATTCGCGTGTTGACTTATGTGCAGATCGGTCCACGCGTTAGCACTAAGATAAGACATCAATTTCAAGTTTTATTCAAACAGTCGGGTGAGTTCAAGAATCCCTATTTTTACTGTTTTAGGGTGGGGTGCATACTAAAGAATTAAATGTTTATAATAAATGTATTTTATTACTTAAACGTTTGCAAAGAATGATAAGAAAGATAACAGTTTATTGATATAACGATTTACAAGAAGGAAAGATAAGAAAGAACGGTTTATTTAACTATATGTTTTATAAACAGAAGGATAAGAAAGAACAGTTTATTTAACTATATGTTTTATAAACAGAAAGAGAAGAAAGAAGAGGTTTATTTAACTGTATGTTTTATAAACAAAAAGAAAGAAGATAAGTCAAATACATTGTCTAATCTGTAAGAGTACGGTTACCACCAAAGCAAGTCTTGAGGTAGTAGTGTAGTCCTTGAGACTAGTGCTACCCGAAGTATATTGCAGTGTCATGACATTAGTTGTATGCCTGCCATAAAAATAATTGGGACAGTGCTCGGCCGGGCACTGTAACGGGGATTTTGTACAACCGGTTAACAAGAGTAACGATAGTTGCTCTGAGAAAAAGAAGTCCTTAGTGGACACAAGATGCTAGTATCGCCCTTTGGACTTTGAACCTTAGGGGACAATACTCGCTGAGAAAGAAAGAAGTCCTTTGTGGAAACGAGAAGTCCTTCGTGGACAGTAAATGAAAGAAACAAATTGTAGACTAATAATGTAATGACATTACAGAAAAGGGCACAGAATAACTAAGTATTAATCTACATGTTGTATTGTGATTTATATACTTGGTAGCATAAAGAATGCTTTTCGTTAAATGAGTTTTATAGGATTGACATGAGACACACATGTTTAATAATATAATGTTTTGCAAACTTCAACTCTCTCCAGCGTTAGCTGACTATTTAGTATGCACATCAGGCAGAAAAGGTAAATAGAAGATATGAAGCCGCAAGGGATTATCAGATGATGGCTAGATAGCTGTTGCTGATAGAAGGCTGACATCCCCATGATTTAGATTATGTTTTCTGACAATGAATATTTAAAGTTTTAATTAACTGGAATTTGTAATAGACTTGCGATGTTTGCATTAATGTTTATTTCAAGGTTTAAGAACTATGTTTATGCTTATTTGTGCCAATTATGAGAGGTACCCAGTTTGGGTCCTTTCAAGTTGGTATCAGAGCCATAGTTTAAGAAATTCGGACATTCGCTAAAATGTATGAACTTAAACTAAGAATGGGACAGAAGAATGGGATGTCAGTCAGAACAGCGAACCCACGAAAGTAGAATAGTAAGGCCTTAGAATAGAAAACAGTAAACAGTAAAGGCCTTAGAACAAAAGGTAGTCCATGTCCAACTATAGTATATAGACGATAAATGCCTTAGAATAGAAAGTAGACAAAGTGTGCCTTAATGTAGAAACTCTGAACTTGAGTACAAATGTTGCCCTGACAGGAAATGTTCAGAACCCGAGTAGTAAAGTAAAATAGTAATTGCATACCGGTCTCTGTAATTAGTAATTTACATTACTCGATGTGTTCTAAATAATTGCCTATCCTGCTAACACGAGTATTCATTGTTCGTAGTTAGAGAACGATAATGGCTGGAAGGAAATGTGCAAAGAGAGTAGCACGTACTGGACTTAGGGGTAGACCCCGTGTCAACCGCGTTGAAAGGGAAGAAAGTGAACCTTCAGTCCATGGATTAGTGTCGATCCATACTGAAAGTGAGAATGATCCTAACAATCATGAAGTGCATGATGAAGAAGGCTTAGTTCCGGAGACAATTGTCAGAAAAGGCTATAGCTGATGAGGTAGCCTTACTTCTGAAGAGCACTCTGCCTACAAAATTTTCAGAGGCTCTGAAGACTGTGGAAGAGGAAAGAGGAGGAATGACCAAAGGGTCAAAAACAGGAACTGAGTAGAGACTGAGACTGAGAGTGATGACTTTGATTATGACGCAAGGCGTGGATGTGACTATAAGTCCTTCCGGAACTGTGATCCACCTACCTTTGACGGCAAGAAAGATGGTATTGCCGCATACAACAGGATTGACCTTTTGACCGCGGTCATCAAGATGAGAGAATATCGTGCTTACCAGGCAGTAAATTTTGCCACGCACCCTTTCGCTTTTAAGGCATTAAGCTGTTGGGAAAATGTGAAGAAAACCAAGACTGAAAGATACATTGATAGGATGAAATGGGACGTTTTGAAGAAGATAATTCAGAAATTCTGTCCCTAAGACGAGATTGAGAAGTGAAACGCCCACAAACTGGTACATCTCATTGTTGGCACAAAATATAACAAACATAGTTCTTAAACCGGAAATCAAAATCTATTATAACGGAAGTCTTTAAATTAAAACATTCAACAAACGATAATGTAAGTCATTGTCTATAACATGAACTATCAGGATTGGAAATCTCATTCGTCAATGCTGCAGCCCGATGTCTATGCTATCCAGCCCTCACAGCTCTTTCACTTTTCTTTCGCTTTATCTTTTCTACCTGTCATGCATACTAAAAGTCAACTAACGCTGGTGAGTTCTATCTTTACTTTAAACTGTAAAACTTTCTTTTAGGAAGCTTAGTTTTATAAAAATAAAATAAGCTTTACTTTCTCTATCTTTGAAAACACTTTAACTTTACTTTAAAACTTTACAACGTTACAATTATAAAGCTATTACGTTACTGTCTGAAAAACTTTAGCTTTGAGGAAACCCGTTAGGGTGTCCTCCTATACTCTGTCTGACTATCATTTCACTTGTACAAGATAAGTGACTTTTTCACACTTTAACTATCACATAAGGATCATAGTCCGAGAACCAGATCCCTTTCTCGCTTACACCTCAGGGTAAGACTTTTACTTTAGCGCTGCCCACACCTCAGGGTGGGCCTTTCTTTCTCGCTTGCACTTCAGTGCAAGACTCCTTTAGCATTGCCCACACCTCAGGGTAGGACTTTCTCACTTACATCGAAGTGTAAGACTCCTTTAGCATTGCTTACACCGAAGTGTAAGACTCATTTAACATTGCTCACACCTCAGGGTGAAACTTCTACTTTAGCATGCCTGCAGGACTTTCTACTATGCAACTACTATGTAATGCAATTACATTATTACACAAATAGAAATTTAATCACATAAACTTTCATATTGACAAATAGCACATATTAACACATAAGCAAACAACATGGTATTTGTCACTGTCACTGTCGAGTTGTACCGAAGTACAACTCCTTTATCGTTCTTTACTTTAGCACTTTATTATCTTTCAAAGCTCGTTTAAAGGTAATACTATACTCTTTAACTCTTTAACTTTCATTTTATAAAAACATGTAATTCTTATAAAATATTCTTTTACTTTGAAAACTATCTCTTTAACAGTATGCATGACAACCCAAACCATTTAGGAAAAAGGGCAACAAGAACTCACCTGACTTCTATGGGGTTTATTTCACTTAGCAAGGAAACTTTGAGCTAGGTGGGATGCTAAAAAATCTGTCAATGGTCACGAATGGAACAAGGTTACAACCTATATGTTTCATTCGAAAACGATGTGTCTGAAATCTTGTTCGACCGAAATCTAGTTCGGTCGAAATCTTTTTCGACTGAAAACTTATGTGTTAAAACTATTTTCTATTACATGGCTTTTTCGTTAGAAAACATCTGTCCGAAATCATTTTCTGTCCAAAATACATTTCGACCGAAATGTCTTGTCCGAAATACTTTTCGACTGAAATGTTCTGTCTGAAATCTTTGACGTCCGAAATACTTTCCAATCAAAATGTTATGTCTGAAATACTTTTCGGACGTATCAGAGTTTTCAGACCATTAATAGAGTTTTTGGATGATTCATATGTTCTTGGCTGATTTCTTCGTTTTTGATCTAAGATTCAATCTTTTTACGTCCAAAACTTGTATCTAGCTTCCATGAAGCTACATACATGCTTTCTAGTCCAATTCCATAGTAAAAATACTGACTTTTATAAAACCCACCTTAAAACCCTAAAAACCCACTTTAAATCTAGAAATCGATTTTGAGAACGAGTTGTTACCTAATATTGTTCTATTCCTTCTTCTCCAATCATCGGGGATGTTCCATCAATGATCTAGAGCAACACGAAGGCCTCGGGTGTGGATCCTTGAAGATTTCTCTCTCTACTCTCTCTCTAGGTTTAAGGTGAAGATGATGGAGTGGAGTGACAAGGGAGAAGGGAGGCTTTTACTCCTCCCCTTGCGCCTCCCATACCCGGCCCACGATCTAAGGCCACGATCCCGATAAGTTTTCTTCGTTATATCCCGATCTTCGTTCGTAAACTTTATTTCCTATTATTATTATTTTTGGGATGTTACAAATCTACCCCCTTTACGAAATGTTTCGTCCTCGAAACCTGTCACAAGTCAAATTGGTGGGGGTACGACTCCTTCATTTCCGCTTTGGTTTCCCAAGTAGCTTCCGATCCTTTATGATGCTTCCATTATACCTTCACCAACTGAATCACTTTATTCCGTAATCGCTTCTCCTTTCTGTCTAGTATGGCACATGGTTCCTTGATGTAATTGAGGCTATTATCTACCTCGATGTCATCAAGTGGCACACGCGCTGATTCGTCAACTAAACACGTGCGTAAGTGTGACACGTGGAAGGTAGGGTGGATTCCACTCAACTCATCATGTAATCTAACCGGTAAGCAACCTCACCAACCCGTGCCAGTATCTTGAAAGGTCCGATGAATCTTGGACATAACTTCCCTCTCTTTCTGAATCGTATAATCCCCTCCTAGGGAGATACCTTCAATAATACTTGATCCCAGACATTGAATTCGACTGGTCTACGCCTCTTATCCGCGTAGGACTTCTGATGGTCGTGTGCTGCTTTCATTTTGGCCTAAATCTGGTCAAACTTTTCAGAGGTTGCTGCGACTACCTCTAAAATTCCCAACTCTTTCTGCCCTATCTCACCGCAACACACCGGGGTCCGGCATCTTCTACCGTACAACATTTCGTAAGGAGACATACCAATAGTGGTGTGGTAGCTGTTGTTGTAGGAGAATTCTGTCAACGGTATGTGACTATCCCAGCTGCCACCGAAGTCTATAATGCATGCGAGGAGCATATCCTCCAACATCTGGATGGTCCTTTCCGATTGACCATCCGTCTGTGAGTGATAAGCCGTGCTGATGTTCAATCTTGCACCCATTGACTCATGAAATCTTTTCCAGAATCTCGATGTAAATCGTGTGCCCCGGTCAGATACAATCGATAATGGCATGCCATGTCGAGACACAATCTCATTGATAAACACTTCTGCCATCTTCTTCGATGAATAAGTTTCACGGATTAGTAAGAAGTGTGCACTCTTTGTCATACGATCCATTATAACCCAAATCGTATCATGGCCTTTAGCTGTGCGGGGCAGCTTTGTAATAAAGTCCATGGTGATACGCTCCCACTTCCATTCGGGTATTTCCAGAGGTTGGATCTTCTCGTATGGTTTCTGATGCTCTGCTTTAACTTGTGAGCAAGTCAGACATTTGATCACGTAGTCTGTCACATCATTCTTCAATACTCTTTCTTCAAATCGTGGTACATCTTCGCGGTTCCCGGGTGGATGGAATATCGAGACTTATGGGCCTCGTCGAGTACTTTGGCCCTAAGCTCTCCGCCCTTCGGTACCCACATACAACCACATCTAGTCCTCACTCCGTGAGTGTTTATCTCTAACTTAATCTGTTGACCGACCATCCTTTTTTTTTCTTTATGTTCTCTTCCTTTAACGCCTTCGTCTGTGTTTTCTCTAGCTCTGTCATAAAATCTTGTGTTATTACCAACTGGTACGCTTTCACCCTACTAGGAGAAAGAGTTTCCTTATGGCTTAGGGTGCCAGCGACCACATTTGCCTTTCACGGGTGGTATAGGATTTTGCAGTCATAATCCTTTAGCAATTCCAACCACCGCCTTTGTCTCATATTCAGGTCTTTCTGCTCGAAGAAATACTTCAAGCTCTTGTGATCCAAAAAAATTATGCCCATAGAGATAATGCCTCCAAATCTGTAACACAAAAACAACTGCCGCGAGCTCCAAATCGTGAGTCGGGTAGTTAACTTCGTGAATCTTTAGCTGACATGAAGCATACGCGATCACCTTTCCCCTCTGCATTAATACGCACCATAACCCTATTCCCGAAGCGTCTGAGTATACCACCAGGTCCTCGTTATCATCGGTTAGTGCTAACACTGGGCTTGGGTCAACTTCTCCTTTAACTCTTCAAATGCTTTAGAATGAGCCACCCCCCATTCGTACTTTACTTCTTTACGTGTTAACTTGGTCAGAGGCAAAGCTATTCTCGAGAAGTCCTCAATGAACCTTCGATAGTAACCTGCCAACCCCAGAAAACTCCGAATTTCGGTCAGTGTCTTCGGGATTTCCCATTCCTTCACTGCCTCTATCTTTGATGGGTTAACCATAATGCCGTCTGATCTGATAACGTGACCTAAGAATTGGACTTCTTTAAGCCAGAATGCGCATTTAGAAAACTTATACAACTTTTCTTTCTGTAGCGTCTCTAGTACCTCTCGAAGATGACAAGCATGATCGCCTTCACTCTTTAAATAAATAAGTATGTCGTCTATAAATACTATCACCAACCTGTCCAGCATCGGTTTGCACACTTGGTTCATTATATTCATGAATGCTACTAGAGCATTCGTTAAGCCGAAATACATCACGCGGAATTCGTAATGCCCATAACGCATGCGAAACGCCGTCTTTGGTATGTCCGCTTCTCTTACTTTTAACTGATGATATCCGGAACGAGATCGATCTTGGAGAACCATCTGGCGCCTTGTAGTTGGTCGAACAGATCATCGATCCTCGGTAGCGGATATTTGTTCTTTACTATACGTTTGTTCAACTCTCTGTAGTCGATGCACATTCTCATGGCACCATCTTTCTTCTTTACAAATTGAACCGGAGCACCTCATGGAGAAATGCTCGGTCTGATAAAACCTCTATCCAAAAGTTCTTCCAACTGTATCATTATCTCCTTCATCTCAAGAGGCGCAAGTCGGTACGGTGCTTTAGCCACGGGCTGGGCACCTGACACTAAGTCTATCTGGAACTCTGTCTCCCGGTCAGGTGGTAACCCCAGTAACTCCTTGGGAAACACCTCCGGAAAATTACATACCACTCGTACGTCTTTTAACTCTTTCACCTTTACATCACTGTCTATCACATAGGCCAGGTAAGCCTCGCATCCGCGTCTTATATACTTTTCTGCCTTTATCATCGATAAGACATTCGTTAACGAGCTGTCGCGATCCCCGTAAACCAAAACCTCGCTACCGTCTGGAGCTTTGAGCTGAACTATCTTTCGTCTACATACTATCCGGGCTTCGTTGGCAGCTAACCAATCCATACCCAATACTATATCAAACCCTCCCAAGGTCATAACATACAACTTAACTGGGAATCTATGGCCATGTATCTTTATCGTGCAATTATATACTAGTTCTATCACTCTTGTAGTTTTACTCACAGCAGTTTCTATAGTGAAAGCATGTTCTGTCTTAGTAACTTTGCATTTCATTCTTCAACATATAGATGATGATACAAAACTTCTACTGGCACCCGAATCAAACAATACGTAGACAAAGGTATGATCAAGGATGAACATACCTGACACCACATCTGGATCACCTCTAGCCTCTTCTTGTGTCAGCGCATACGCTCGCGTCCTTGCCTTTAGCTTTTCAGCTACTTTTCCTTTCTCGGTGCCAGTAGCTTTGGGTTTACGATAGTCCTTGGCCATGTGGCCAGGGGTCCCACAGTTATAACAAGACTGTGCCCCGGGACACTCTTGAGAGTAGTTTCTTGTCGTTCCGCACCTATAGCAGATGTTAAAACCAACTCGGCACTAGCCAGAGTGCTTCCTGCCACACCTAGCACAATAAACCCCATCCTCAATCCTCAGCTTCTTCGTCTCCGGTCCCGCCCGCTCTTTAGGTTGTCGTTTAACGGCATTAGTCACTTTCTTCTCAGTAGGCAATGGGTCCGCGGATTCGAAGTCATCATAAACTATTCTAGCAAGTGATACCACAAATTCAAAGCTTGTAGGAGCATTAGCTTTCATATGCACATGAACCTTCTGTGGTAGTCCCTTGACATACTACTTGATCCTCTTTTCCTTAGTGTCCACCAGATGTGGAACCAACTGAGCCACCTCGTGATATTTGGAGGTGTACTGGCGATGAGTCATATTACCAGTAGAGAGCCCCATAAACTCTCTCTCAACCATGTCAATCTCGTTTCTGCAGGTAGAACTTGGTGATTAGCAGCTTTTTCATATCATCCCATTTCATCTTTTTCATATTAGCAGAAGATTTGGTTCTCTCAATCGATCTCTATCAACTCAACTGTCACACCCCGACCGACGGCGGATTATACGTCGGGGCTGACACGGTTGTTCAAAAGCACATGATCAACTATTAAATAAGTTTCAATATTTATTCAACCATATTAAATATTCATTACAAGGAAATGAGAAAATCATAATTCAAAAGAAACATGACATAATCAAAGTTTGAATTAAATATAACTAGGTCCATAGTCCTATATGATCAAGACTTGTCATCAAATAGGTGCACCTGAACCATGTTAAGTAAATGTCAACTACAAGTAGTTGGTGAGTAACATAGGTTTTGACACCAACAAAAGTTGAATATGATTTACAATTCATTATGTCCATATCAAATCTAAGGCATAAATGTGAAAACACAAGGTTCCAAGTGTACAATCAAGCCAAGAAATATGAACAATGTATACACAATCCACCTGATTGTGTTATGAAAGGTACCAAAATGCATACACAAATCAGCCAAGATTTGTGTTAAGGAATGAATAGGGTTCCCATATATATGATCATAATAAGTACTATCTTAGGCTTGCAACTCAAGTTAATGATTGTACTAAAAACATGAACACATGTAACACCAAGTAGTTTAGGACATGAAGCACATAGACCTTGCATAAAGACATAGTAATTGAATTGTGTAAAGTAAAGTATTGTAAACACGTTCCAACTCGAGTATTTGTAAACAAAAAGTAATGTAAAAGGGGGTATGAAACTCACCTTGCAATAAGTAGCTTGAAAGTCACACAAGTATGTTGTGGTTGCACAAATGTTCTAGCTAATCACAAGATTAACCTATGTTTGATGGAATAAGTGTATCCATAGTGTGTTCAAATGATTAAAGAAATCCTAATGAACAAAGGGATTGGGTGTGGGTGTACTTGGTCAAATAGGAGAATACTTGTTTAAGTTTGAAATGTTGCTTATGAAATCTATTGTAAAAAGTATGAGTGTATAAACATAGGGTTTCACTTGCTTTGCAAATATTTGGAATAATGTATATATGAATAACAGATTTGTGCTATTTGTTTATAAATGAACAAGAAATTGAAATTTACTCTTGTTTGTAAATTAATAAATAAATAAGTGAGAATAATAAGTTGAATAAATAGATAATTGGATAAATAAATAAAAATATTTTATTTATTTAATTTAATTATCATGAAAATGTAAAGAAAATAATAATTAGTTAATGAAATAAAACGTCATAATGAAATAATTAATCAAGTCATAATTAATTATTAATTAAAATAATAAAATATTTGTTAATGTTTTTACAAAATAAATTGTACAAGATGTGTATTAAGTTTCTTTACAAGGTAAAATGGGTTTATAAATAATTTATATTCTAGACATAATCTATAAACCAAGAATTTAATAAAAATTTTGTTTAAACAAAATAACTATATTAATTAAATCAAGTAATAACAAAATGATTAGTTTACAAAGAAGGTTTAGATGTCAACTATTAAGGCAAGCCAAAAATAAAGAAATACTATAATATAATAATATTTATATTATTTTGTAATATAATCTAGTCATGTGGAATTTCTATTTAGGAAAAATTCTATTTATTGAGGTTGATTACTAAAAGAATAAGTTCAGCTACAAACCTCATATTATTGGTGAAATTAATAATAATGATATGAATTTATGTAAAAACAATTATTAAAACTTTATCAATTTAAAGATCAAAGTTTTATAGTTTTATAAAAATGAATTTTATAAAAACAAATTAATTAATAAAGTCATGTTTATAATTATGTTTATCAAGTTTGAGAATATATATATTAATAACAAAGTAAAACACTCATGTAAATAATAATGCTCAAATACCGTTCGATATACGTTTGTGACAATTAGAATAATCAAACATAGTTATAAATATATATATATATGTATATATATATATATATATATATATTTGAAAAGGATTTTAATCGTAAGTTCTTTGAAGAATCCATAAAGAAATTTGTTTATAATAATAATTGTATTACTCGTCAAAATGTATACATATATGTATTTGCATAATCATAAAATTTATAGAGTGTAGATACCAAAAGTTATATGTTTTGTTATAATAGAACATATGTATTTTACGTTGCACCTAAAAAGAATGGGAGTATATATAATCATACTAGTCCTTATATAAATTGGTGCTATGTAAACATATATTCTTTTATATGAATAATAACAATTATATTGTATAAATAAGGAGTATTTAATTTATCGATTTTATAAATTGAAATGATTAATCATAAGGGAAGAATTCCTAATGTTGTTATTTTGAAATTTGCATAGAAAGTTAGAAACCGTTTAGTGAATACGGTTTTTTAATTCTCTCATAAGCACACGATCGTCAACGGAAGTTTGTAGGAGCATGTAATTTCCATTAATACCCTTAATATATATCTAGATATTTTAAAGTTAATTTTACCCTTTTTATTGTGGACCATAGATCAAGAGATCCAGTGGTATACAATGGTTCTTATAGTTCTTTACTAATTATTGGTTCTCATATGAATAAATCCCTATATAGATAAATATGTACATATGTGTGTGTGTATGAGTAAAAGTAACCAAGGAAGCAACAAACAAGAAAAAAATTAGAGAGGCAGGGTCTAGAACCCGCAACCTCTACTGAATGAGGTGTGGTGTTTAACCAGTTGACCTGGGCAAAGCCTTGATAAGGGATGGTTTCGTTTTTTATTTAAATAAATGGTCTCAAGTCCATCTTCCCCAAATTAAGAATGGAACCCTAGCTTCCCTAATCAATCCTCAAATCGCAAACAAAATCAAAAGCTTAAGAACAAAGGATTAAAATCGAGTAAAGGGGCATGTTTATATACCTGGAAGTAGACCCGATTCGTTGCAAAACTGATATGCTCGTTCTTGGTGCCGTTCGCGACTGGGAGAGGGAAAAGGACGATTTCGAGTGACGAATTTAGTGGAAAATGATTTGCGTTGGTTGGGGGAGGGTTAGATGGGTGTCGCAAACTTGTTAGACTAAGTTATATTTTTCAATTTCATCCGGAATACACGTATTAATTCGGTTTATGACTAAGGACGGTTTCAGGATGATTTGAATTCTAATCATTGAATTGGAGTAAATTGGGTCATCACACTCAATCGAAACTGCTGTGGTAAGGTGTATGCACGATCGTTGCAAGTTAATTCACACGAATTTGGATCATTGTGGCCGGTTTGGCTCCCTGTTGACTTCCTAAAAGTCAAAATCGGCACATCTTTGACTTAGGGTTCAAAAGTATGAAAAAAGTTCAAGTTGGAATTGGAGGGGTTTAATTTAAAGGTTCAAATGAAAATCAGGAGGTTCAAATGCTTGTGAAAAAGGGTTCAAGGTCATCTTTACTTGATTTTTTTATGCTTTTATGAATTTTAAAAAAAATCTAATGATTATAAACATATATAAACGAATAATTTTATTTTTATAAAATTACATATGGTTTATTTAACAAAATCAAATGTATATATATATATGTACTTACATATTCATTCATAAATAAGTTTATATATATTCAAAGGTTGTAGTTACATGATTTAAGTTCACAAGTTTCATATATTTAAAAGTTATGTACTAGATTTATTTAATCAAATACACACACACATACATACATACATACATATATATATATACATATATATATATATATATTAACCACTTTTATAATAAAAGATGATGAATGTAGTTATATGGTTGAAACTCACAGGTTTTACCTTAATATGTATATACTTATTATAACAAAATGTTTATTTATATATATGTGTGTTATATATATAGTAATATGTAAAAGCAAGTTTGAGACTTTAAATTGATACATGTTAAAAATAATAATTATTGTGACATATTGCATTTGAGCAAGTACAAGATTGAAAAGGGTTATCATTATTGTATAGAGTAAAAAAATTAAAAAAAATAAAACCGGAAAACCATGGATGTTACATCAACGCCTCATTAGTGAATGAGTGAGTGGCAAACTTGACCGCTTGGTCATCACGACACTCACTAATGTTGATCACACCGTTCATCCTCTCTATCCACTCGAAAGTGGAAACAACATCTTTCCGTCCATCATACTTCGGTGGGTCACACCCCCTAAAGGACTTATAATTGCAACCTCGAGTTGCCATTTCCTAGTCAGAATCGTCAATATCAGTGACTTCAGTTCTCATGCTGCTTTCCTCTTTCTTCTCTTTCCTCTCTATACCAAACTCCTTAAGGGCCTCGCCAGTGCTTCCGGTAGAACTTTCTTCAAGATTGAAGTAACCTCTGCCGCGATAGCTTCTTTCACAATCGGTTCCAAATCAAGATCCTAGTCACGAGCATCGTCCTGAACCGATACATGGTTCCCACTGTCATTAAGCTCCACATGCATCAATTCAGTCTTGTTGTGGGAGTGTTCACTTTTCTCATGTCGTGTTGGGTTACCTGGCGCTCGGCCTAGATGAACAGTACGACCCCTAGTGCGACCACCTCTCTTTCCTCTAGCCATTAGTGCCAACTGCGAACAAAGAACGCTTGTGTTATCATGATAGGTAATAATTTAGAACGCCTCGAGTAATGTAAGTTACTAATTACAGAGACCGGTATGAAATTACTAATTTACTTTACTACGCGGGTTCTAAACATGTCCTGTTAGAGTAACATTTGCATTCCAAGTTCAGAGTTTCTACTGTAAGGCAAACACTGTCTACTGTCTATGCTAAGGCACGTACTATGTACTATTTATGCTAAAGCATTTACTGTCAACTATCCGTACTAAGGAATTGTTGTCTATGCTCTATATTAGGACATTGACTACCTTCTGTCTACTATCTTTTTAGGGACGGGCTGCTCTGACTGACATTCCTTTTCTTTGTCCCATTCTCAGTTTAAGTTAAGACATTATCTCAAATGTCTGAATCTCTCAAACTATGGCTCTGATACTAATGTCGTCCAGACGGTCCATATAAAAACTAACAAAACCTAACCTAGACTCCTAAGTAATAATAGGAATACCTATGAACTAAACCGCACTGACAGGCAAGTGTACCTATCGAGTGTAGCACAGTTAATGGTAAACCCAGTTATGGAACCCTAGAGACACTATGTAACAAAACTAAACTCTGACTCGAACTAAAGATTGATTTGGTTTGGGGGGGGGGGGATTTCTACACTACTGAATTAACTAAGGAATGCAGAAACTAAGTCTACTTAACTATCAAGAACAAAAACTAAGATGAAATCAAGAGATGGGAAGAATATCACCTAGGTCAGAATCCTACTACCAAAGCAAAACTTCTATCGGTTATGGAAACTAAAATGGATCTGGGTTTCTAATGAAACAACTCTAGACAGCCTAGTGGATCGCTAATCTCTCTCAGGGTGTCACCAACTAAGGAACCTACAGATGTAATTACTCACCAGATGTTGGATCACTTCTCAGGTATTTCCAAATATGATAAACTACACTAATTGACAGATTACCTCTCAATTTCACTGTCCACCAATACACTCAAAGAATGCACGGGGTAATCTCAAGATAACAACTATGACACGAATAGCAACAATCACTAAACACCTAATACCGGCTTCCTCGCAGACAGCTGACACTCAGATTCCTAATGACGAAGACTAAATGACTAATTCTCACCTCTCGGGTATTGAACTAGGATACACACTCAACTCTAATCAGTAATCAAAGACAACTCCTATGGCTACTACATCTAGCAAACCACCCTAATCACAAACCCTAAGATCTATGACCAAGATACGCTAATCAAACTGGCAGACAACCAAAATTAACGCAAGGAATTGAAATCAAACACAAGATCAGATCTAAACATGAAATAACATCACAATAATCAACTCAAGATCTTTTACAAAATCATAAACCCATTAATTGAATCCAAAAACCGAATAAAAACTGAAACTTTAACAAGTATTCATCATGTGACCTAGGCAATATCAATGTTCTAGCCTAGAATCATGCTTAAACAACCGAAACAGAAATAGAAACACAAAACCATGGTACCAGCCATCGCAATTAAAGAATAAAAATCGAATCTTGATACCTAGAACGCTGAAATCAACGAAACCGAAAGCAAAGTCTTCAACTTTTGGCTTCTAATCCCTTCTCCAGCCTCAAAATCGCCTCTAAGAACTCTTCCAGACGGCTATCAATCTACTCCCTCAAATAATGGGAATAAAAATCTATTTAAATCAAATTTTAGGGTTTTCTCAGATTTTCCTTCGCTCGCGTACCGTGAAAGAAATGGATAGGTTCCTCGCATAACGCGAGGAACAAAATAGTCGCGGCTGATTCTGACGTTTCTCGCGTATCGCGAAACTTTCTCTTTTGGTCTTCGCGTACCGCGAAAACTTGATTTTCTTCATTTTTTCACTTTTGAACTTCCGGCTTCTCTTTCTTGCTCGGTTTCTTCACGTATTCACTAGTAATCCTTACGAGCTCCTGAAAACACAACATAGACTCAACTGTACATCAAAACGACTCAAAACAAACACAAAACTAATTAAAGACGCACTAAAACAATGGAATAAAGATGTGTGCTTTACACTACATCAAATATCCCCACACTTAAACCTTTTTCGTCCTCGAAAAAGCTGTAATGGAATCATAACTGGCATCTAACTTAACAACTCATTAATTACCAATTAGCAAAACATACTCATGCGTTAAAGAAGCAATAATTTGTATTTCTATCTGATTAAACCCAAGCACCAACTTTCAAGCCCCCATTAAGTGTTCTAACATTACATTACCAGGCATATCAATCAATCTATGTGACTCACACTTAACAGTTACAGCTCTACCTAATCCCGTCTCACGGTCATGTCTAGGCACGAATCAAACCAAATATATTTACCCTACCACGTTAAACTAAAATTTAAAGGTTTCAGAAATCAGATGAAATATGAATGAATGGATGGAAATATGAGCATTAATAAGCAAATTAAACTTCATCTAGGGGCGTTTCAACCAAATCACTATCCCGGAAGGTAACACATAGACTAAGTCATAACAATGAAGCACATAATAATCAACCGAGTGGGTTTCAATCAGGCTGGAACCCGACGTGTGACACGTAGGCGAAACTTAGATTTCAATTAAATAAGCTCAAGAATTATGGAATTATGGATGCTGGTGCCACCGAAACTCGGATTTATTCTCATAAAAAGAGAGTGGTGTGACAAGAAATTTCAAAACCTCTAAATTTTAACTTAACGTGGTACCTATCACCCTATGTTGACAATTTCAGTATTACCGATACTCTAAGATGAATACCCACAAGATATCATGATTTTAATTCAGTTAATTCTTAAACAACAAAAACAATATATTTAAGCTTTACTAGCTATCTGAGTCTATCAAAACATCACTAATTAAACACGTTTTCTATTATTTAATCATTTAAACTCACAAGTAGATCCAGTTGTACTATCATTTTCCAAGTATAAATAGTTATTTTCAAGGACATTTTTCAAAATTCTTTAATTTTTTTTGTATTTTTGAATTTTTATAAACAAAACAAACTAACTAAACTAGACACTCACATCCCCACACTTGAAAGACACATTGTCCTCAATGTGAAGCAAAACATAACTAAAAATAAAAATACAAAAATAAAAACAAAAATAGGAAGCGACTTAGCTAGTAATGTAGCATGAATGGTCCAGCATTACTCTTCCACGTGTGCACCTTATAGCATTTCGGTCGTGGTTGCACAAACGACTGCCGGGTTGCCTTTACCAGATAGATAAGATGAGAATCAACGCCGCCCGAATGGATATTGAGTACGGACAAAGCGATCAAAACCTGCACAATAAAACTCAAACAAACCCGCAACATTAAACTGACACAAGTTACAGACTCAAAGTAAAAATTAAAGGCTCGACTGACTCACTAAGAACTCAAAGACTCAAGATAGATAGCATGCAAATAAATATACTCAATGTGTGGCAAACACATAAACATGAAAGCCACAGCAAGGTCGGTCATCGGTCACGAACGATTTCAAGTTCTCCCATGGTCGTGGTGGGAATGGATGATGAAGGTGAATGGTAGTGATAGAATTGATGAAAGTGATGGTGATGATGATTGATGAATGATGGAATGATGGATGATGATAATATAGGTGGTGTGATGATGGTGGTAGTGGATGTGGAAAACCATGGAAAACAAGGAAAAAGCGCAATTCCAGGATAGCCTCGCGTACCGCGAGAAACCAGTCGGCCACTCCTCGCGTACCGCGTGGGAGTGGCATTTAAGCCGGCCCCTATTTCTATCCGTCGCGTACCGCGAGGAACATGGGGGAATCTCTCGCATACCGCAAGGACCATCTGGTGACAGAAATTTTTCCAACTTTTATACTTAGAAATTTTTTTGATCATTTAAAATTTTTTTCTTCCCAATTTCTTTAAAAACCTATTCCAAGCATAAAAACATATGTAAAAATAACTGTGTAACATCCATGATTTTTCAGATTAAATTTTAGTTCATATCACAATCCATTTCAATTCCATACCGGTTCCACGTTAATCACCATCTTCACACATATCAATTTAAGTTTTCAACTTTGCACATTTTACACATTTCTCTCTATTAAATACATATCATAGCATGAATATTTATATAGATGGATATACATATATATATATATATATATATTTATTCATAATACATTTATTTATATAGATGAAATTTTTCCAACTTTTATACTTAGAACTTTTTTTGATCATTTAAAATTTTTTTCTTCCCAATTTCTTTAAAAACCTATTCCAAGCATAAAAACATATGTAAAAATACCTGTGTAACATCCATGATTTTTCGGCTTAAATTTTAGTTCATATCACAATCCATTTCAATTTCATACCGGTTCCACGTTAATCACCATCTTCACACATATCAATTTAAGTTTTCAACTTTGCACATTTTACACATTTCTCTCTATTAAATACATATCATAGCATGAATATTTATATAGATGGATATACATCTATATATATATATATTTATTCATACTACATTTATTTATATAGATGAAATTTTTGAAATTTTTCCAACTTTTATACTTAGAAATTTTTTTGATCATTTAAAATTTTTTTCTTCCCAATTTCTTTAAAAACCTATTCCAAGCATAAAAACATATGTAAAAATACCTGTGTAACATCCATGATTTTTCGGCTTAAATTTTAGTTCATATCACAATCCATTTCAATTCCATACCGGTTCCACGTTAATCACCATCTTCACACATATCAATTTAAGTTTTCAACTTTGCACATTTTACACATTTCTCTCTATTAAATACATATCATAGCATGAATATTTATATAGATGGATATACATATATATATATATATATATATATATATATATGAATCTACTCAAATCAAATAAATCTTGTAGAACCTTAATTATGTAAATACATTTTATTTATATAAATGTATTATGAATAAATATGTGCATATACATTTAGTTATTAAATAATTCATTTACACAGCTTGTTATTTTATAAAAATGGAAAACTTTCCTTTATAAAATATTTATAACTAAATAGATATTAAATTAGACTTTTGCAAATGATATAAATAAAGAAAATAAAAGCTAGTCATGAACCCTATGGAATCAAGATTTAACCCCTTTTGTAATTGAACCCCCTTTAGCCTAGATTTTGACCCCACCCAATACCCTTGACCAAATTTTGACTCGAGTTGACTTTTCAAAGTCAAACAAGCCAAATTCTTACGAATTGGATGCTTAACTCGATTACATTCGACTGATTTGGACTTGCTCAAGATCCTAGACCCAATATAGACCGGTCTCAGACCAAAATTATCGACCCAATTCAGTTCATGAGCGGCAAACTTGAATTTAAAACAGGTCCTTTCCAAATCGGACGAATTCAAACCGTTCAATCCTGGAATTCATTCACTGATTGATTCCGCACGTACCTAACACTAGAACACGACTCAATCCATCGATCACCCGTCTAATTAACGCACATTTAGGCCAGACAACCGTTACCTTCGAATCAAAAATCAAATCGCGTATTCGGGATGAAATCGATTCAATTCAACCACACACGCACCTTCGCACATCACATTACAAAATCCATGGACCTTCTATCGACTAGCAATACTCTCCTGTATACCAATCGAGCATCAAGAAACAGCGGACTGTTTGACCCAGCCGTCTGCGTTCATTACGTCACCAAAACAAGTATGATTTATGTCATTTAATTCCTTTTCACTCGAGGATCAAAAGCCCTCTGTCAATTTCATATGACAGAGGGCATCAAACCCAATTCCGTTTGAAATCAAGGCTTGTTCATACGAGTAAAAAAATTGGGATTTCTGAATCGAATCGGTTAGCGTATTTAAAGTGTTAACACCCATACTTAACCAGCGAAACCATCTGGTCCGACTGGCCAAGCCTTTGCACCATCGGACCAGATGGCGTGGGTTCGAAACCCTCACATCCGGTCTTTTTGCGCGAATCTGAAATCCAGACACGGCTTCACTGTAACATCATGTTTAGGCATTTCGGGCCTGAGTTATGTTCGGGTAGTAGCTCTGGTCTGGTGGTAACTCGTAGCATCGACATAGGAGCCACCCGGGTTCGAGCCGGGTGGCCTGCATTCTTTTTTTGAAACAGGTTTCTTTATGTTTTAGATTCCATACAAATTTTGTTGTAAACCTAATGTTATTTAAAATGGTTAACACAATAATCCAAAACTCTAACATAAGACCGCTATTTTACAAATTTAATTGTTAGAATTTCATTTTTTTTACAATTAACAATTTATCTTGAATCAAATTATTTTACCTAATTATTATGACAAATTTTTGTAAAAGAAATACGTTTCCATGAAACAAAGGTTATATATCATTCTATAAAACTATATATATACATATATTAAGTCTATAGCCGTATAAAACTTTTCCTAAAATATATTATTAAACATGTATGCAATCCGTATTTCTTTTACATACTACTTTAATATTAAATGAATAAATAAATTTATTCATCAGTTATCTTTTTACGTTTACAAATTTATTTAGAGTTTTAATATGTATATATATTTACCCTATATTTCGACGCATTGTTATAAATAAATAAATAAAATAGATTTAATTATATTAATACATACAATATCATATTTCTTTTACACATTATTTCTAATTAAATAAATAAAAGAAATTTATTTATTTAAAAACTTAAACCCTAACTCAAATATTATTTTCTAAGCATACCTTGAAGCTACATTTTCATACCAAACTTTTTCTTACTAAATGACTAAACTCTAGTACAAATCTACACATCAAAACCCGTTGAACCTTAGATCTCGCCTTAGAACTTTTGCATGTTTCTAATTCAAATTCATACACGTTCACTTTAGGTTAATTTGTGGTTTTGAGAATCACTTTAGCTTCATACTTGCTAGTGTTATCTGCACAGTTCATTCAGGTGAGTATTACATAGCCCCTTTTACTCTTTTACACTTTTTGGGGTGAAATATGAACTCTATACACACAATTGTTTACATTTACATAAACTACACAAACACAAATCCTCTTTACATTCATGTATGCAAAATTTGAGCTTTATGTTTGAGTGCTAGGTGTGTTAACTGTTTGTGTGCAATTTATGTGCAATCATTAACTATTCAAGCCGACGGTTAACAATGATAGATCTATTGAGTCTGACAAACCCACCCAGATTGGGGTGATTGTTACCGACAACACAATTTGCATGCTAGTTACAAAGGTTTGATTGTACTTTAGTTACACAATAGCTGCTCCCCATAAATGCCTTATTTATCATGACATGTAAGGCTTTGCTTATTCATATTTATACACTATCTATGTACAAACCTAAGTATGCTCACCAACTTTTTAGTTGATCTTATTTTATTCATGTTTCAGGTGCTAATGTGTGATTTTGATCAAGGCTTGCTACACATAGGTTTTGGGACTTAGTTAATTTTAATTCAAGAACAATTTGTATTTCAATTATATACTTTTGAACTTGTTTCTGTTTGATTTGTTTGAATGGAAATTTGATGATTAATATATTGCAATCTAGTCAACCTTGTGCTCATGAACAGTCTACATGTCCTGCCCCGACGTTTCCGCCGTCGGTTGGGGTGTGACAACCTGGAACTTCATTCTCGACGATTTTCCTCACTGAATCAAGCACGAATCCATGCAAAACATGACACAAGCAAAACACACACCGAAAAACACAAAAATAGACATGGACTCAAACCAAGTAGTGCACAAAAACTCTACATCCCGAGCACTTTCCCGAGACTCAAACAATCCTATCAGGAGGCTTCTCCTTGGTCCTAATCGGTACCGCCTTCATCCTACGCGGTTTACCGATCCTCCAATTCCTCAGCACATTCCTACTTCTATCAAACTCTAAATCTCTCTTATATTTAGCAATCAAGTCCTTCCACCATAGCTTAAACCTACCAGGTCCAAAGATAACCTGGTTTAAATACTTCAACAGGTTGTCACACCTAAACATCCCCACACTTGGGGTTTGCTCTATCCTCGCATCACAACATTCAATTAACTCTCAGAGCTTCTTACGGGGCGGCCTAGACTTAGGGGATGACTCGGCTTCTATCCCCTCAGCATGGGCACAAATAAAGGTCAAACGATCAATATGTGATATCATTAAAGGTGTAGCCTCTAACCTCTCGCCCAGATCCTCATGACCCTCTACACTTTCAACCACGGATGTCTCACAGATTAATGACCCGACTTGTGCTAATATCTCACTCAAACTGCAATCACCATCGTCAGCACCTAAAAACGCAAACCCTATCAAATTCCTTTCAAATTCCGCTAACCAATCCGGCGGGTCCTCTATCATTCTCCCCCATCTCCATCAACAACATCCTCTACTGGATTAGAGTCCCGAAATTCATCCATGAAGGTATCAATCATGCACACGGAGTGGCTATGCTCGCCAACATCCTTCATGGACTTCATAGTATCGAATGTTATCGACTCATCCCCCACACGAAGTGTGAGTTTCCCGTCAAAGACATCGATCATTGCCTTGGTGGTCCGTAGGAACATGTGTCCTAGGATGAGTGGGACTCTATAATCCACTTCCATATCCAGAATAACAAAATCCACGGGGAATACAAAATTACCTACTTTCACTAACAGATTCTCCACAATTCCCCGTGGATACTTGACTGAGCGGTCAGCCAAGGAAATGCTCATGCACGTCGGCTGTAGTTCACCTAGGTCTAGCTGTTTATAGATAGAATACGGCATCAGATTGATGCTAGCACCCACATCAGCCAACGTTTGGTTTAGAGGCAAACCGCCAAGCAGACACGGGATAGTGAAACGACCCGAATCCGCCATCTTCTCCGGCAGTTTGTTCTGAACCATAGCATAACATTGCTCACTAAGTGAGACTTTAGAGATCCCCTCTAGCTTCTTCTTGTTGGAAAGAAGATCTTTGAGGTACTTGTCATACTTTGGGATATGCTGGAGGACCTCTATAAATGGGAGATTGACCATGATTTGTTTGAACATATCAAGGAAGTGACCGTATTCCCTAGCGTATTTATGTGGTAACAAGCGAGCTGGATAGGGAAATGACTCAAGTCAATCTCGGGGGACTTCATCTCCACCCCCTTCTCCTTCTCCTCTGCCTTCTAGACAGGCTTCTCCATCGCTATATCTTCATCCACCGGCTCTTCTTCTACTACTGGTGGGCTCTCCTTCTCTTCTGCCCTCATACTCCTTGTCGAAACAGCATTCAACTCGGGCTCCTCTAGCATCCTAGCATCGATCTCAGCAAATTGAGCTCTCCAATCAATCTTCTTCACCTTGTCTATCGAAGGAATACCATAGTTAGCATCGTGGGAGGCTTCCTCTTCTACTCTCCCCTCCTCTCTATGACTAATGACTGACACAGCCATTACTGAAGCGTTGGAGCCCGAAGATGGACCTCCATGTCTGTCCTTCAAGCTCTTCGCGATGTCTCCTACCATGCGCTGTAAATCCTGGAATGACGACTACTGATTCTTCAGAAAAGTGTCGTGGGCATCCAGTCTCTGCTTAGCATCCCTGTCTTGCTGAACTAAATGGGCGAGCATCTGTGTCAGATTCTCTATCATCTCCTCTATCTTCCTCGTGTTGACACTACTTCCCGCACTCGCTCCAGCTTCTCCTTCTCCCTGCTGATGCTGCTAGCGGCCGTTAAACCTAGGTGGGTTGTTTCCCGATCTCCATCACGAGACAACTGAATTATTGTAGTTATTATACCCTCGGTTCTGGTACTGGTTGCCAGCATAGCTCAGCTGCTCCTGATTATTAACGGGGCAATCTCTGGTGTCGTGTCTTCCCCTACACACCTCACACCTAAAAGCACTGAGCTTCAGCTCCGTTATCTCGTTAGCCATTGTTGCGAGTGCAGCAGCCACGCTGGAATCACGAGTGACCTGATGCACACCTCTAAGAGAAGAGGCGGGTGCTCTAGCAGTAGGAATGGAATTCCTAACAGAACATGGATGCTGCTGTTCAGCTTGAGTGAAGCTCTCGAACATTTCCTCGCACTCATCAGGCTCGAGTCTATCCATGATATGGCCTCCCGCAGCTGTATTGAACATTTGCTGCTTCTCGAAAGTGAGACCATTGTAGAATTTCTCCACCATCGCCCAGTCCGACAGACCGTGTTAGGGACATCGGCTCAACAGCGCGTTGAACCGCTCCCAGGCCATGTGATAGGGCTCGTCGGGATCTATCCGGAAGGAGTGGATCTGGTCCCGAAGGCGAGCGGCCCTGGAAAGTGGATAATACTTCTTGAAGAACTTGGCTTCGAGATCATCCCATGTGGTGATCTAGTTGTCTGGGAGAGTGTCGAGCCAAGTAGAAGCACACCCAAAGAGGGAGAATGGGAAGAGACGCAAGTAGATTGCGTCCTTAGACACACCCGTGATGTTAAATGTATCACATATCCGCGCGAAGCGGGACACGTGTCCGGGTGCATCCTCATCCTCAAGGCCATGAAATTGAGTGGTTGAGTGATCGTACTCATGACAGGTGATGGAATCTGCCAAGAATTTGTGGTCAGAATAGTCGGGCGTGTGATCGAAGATCTCGCGCTCGTGACCCCATCACTGGCCCTCTGGTGTACTGTACACCTCGCTCGGGGGTCAGCGTTGCCCATTTGTGGAAAGGGGATTAGGCTAGTAGGACATACCTGGGTGCTGCACAATGCTTTCCAAAGCTCCCGGAAGTCGCGGTTGCGCTCGTGATGCTCTTACTCGGGCTCTGAAAAAGCTGCAAAAGATGGTGATCCCTGCGAACGAGTATGGTGCGTAAACAGAAAGACACAAGATAAGAGAGAAAGAAAAGACTCAAAGACAGAAAGACTCGATCCTAAGTTAGACACACAAGTAGCACAGAAGACACACAAGACTCAAAAGAAAAAGAAAATAAAATAAACCAAAAATAAAACAAAAAACTAGTCAAAGTCAATATTGCTATTGCCAAGTGTCCCCGGTAACGGCGCCAAAAACTTGATGTCGTCCAGACGGTCTATATAAAAACTAACAAAACCTAACCTAGACTCCTAGGTAATAATAGGAATACCTATGAACTAAACCGCATTAACAGGCAAGTGTACCTATCGAGTGTAGCACAGCTTAATGGTAAACTGAGTTATTGAACCCTAGAGACACTATGTAACAAAACTAAACTCTGACTCGGACTAAAGATTGATTTGGTTTGGGGGGGGGGATTTCTACACTACTGAATTAACTAAGGAATGCAGAAACTAAGTTGACTTAACTATCAAGAACAAAAACTAAGATGAAATCAAGAGATGGGAAGAATATCACCTAGGTCGGAATCCTACTTACAAAGCACAACTTCTATCGGTTATGGAAACTAAAATGGATTTGGGAAACAACTCTAGACAGCCTAGTGGATCCCTAATCACTCTCAGGGTGTCACCAACTAAGGAACCTACAGATGTAATTACTCACCAGATGTTGGATCACTTCTCAGGTATTTCCAAATATGATAAACTACACTAATTGACATATTACCTCTCAGTTTCACTGTCCACCAATACACTCAAAGAATGCATGGGGTAATCTCAAGATAACAACTATGACACAAATAGCAACAATCACTAAACACCTAATATCGGCTTCCTCTCAGACAGCTGACACTCGGATTCCTAATGACGAAGACTAAACGGCTAATTCTCACCTCTCGGGGTATTGAACTAGGATACACACTTAACTCAAATCAGTAAATAAAGACAACTCCTCTGGCTACTATGCCTAGCAAACCACCCTAATCACAAACCCTAAGATCTATGACCAAGATACACTAATCAAACTGGTAGACAGCCAAAATCAACGCAAGGAATTGAAATCAAACACAAGATCAGATCTAAACATGTAATAACATCACAATAATCAACTCAAGATCTTTTACAAAATCATAAACCCATTAATTGAATCCAAAAATCTTATAAAAACTGAAACTTTAACAAGTATTCATCATGTGACCTAGGCAATATCAATGTTCTAGACTAGAATCATGCTTAAACAACCGAAACAGAAGTAGATACACAAAACCATGGTAATAAACATCGCAAATAAAGAATAAAAATCAAATCTTGAAACCCTAGAACGTTGAAATCAACGAACCTGGAAGCAAAGTCTTCAAATTTTGGCTTCTAATCCCTTCTCCATCCTCAAAATCACTCCTAGAACTCTTCCAGACGGCTATCAATCGACTCCCTCAAAGAATGGGAATAAAAATTTATTTAAATCGAATTTTAGGGTTTTATCGGATTTTCCTTCCCTCGCGTACCGCGAAAAAATTGGATGGGTTCCTCGCGTACCGCAAGGAACAAAATAATCGCGGCTGGTTCTGACATTTCTCGTGTATCGCAAAACTTTCTCTTCTGGTCTTCGCGTACCGTGAAAACTTAATTTTCTTCATTTTTTCACTTTTGAACTTCCGGCTTCTCTTTCTTGCTCGGTTTCATCACGTATTCACTAGTAATCGTTACGAGCTCCTGAAAACACAACATAGACTCAAATGTACATCAAAACGACTCAAAACAAACACAAAACTAATTAAAGACGCACTAAAACAATGGAATAGAGATGTGTGATTTACACTACATCAGATACCAACTTGAAACGCCCAAAAACGGGTACATCTCATTGTTGGCACAAAACATAACAAACATACTTCTTAAACCAGAAATCAGAATCTATTACTACGGAAGTCTTTAAATTAAAACATTCAATAAACGATAATGTAAATCATTGTCTATAACATGAACTATCAGGATTGGAAATGCTAGTCTTTAATGCCGCAGCCCGATGTCTATGCTATCCATCCGTCACAGCTCTTTCACTTTTCTTTCGCTTTACCTTTTCTAACTGTCATGCTTACTAAAAGTCAGCTAACATTGGTGAGTTCTATCTTTAATTTAAACTGTAAACTTTATTTTAGGTAGCTTAGTTTTATAAAAATAAAATAAGCTTTACTTTCTTTATCTTTGAAAACACTTTAACTTTACTTTAAAACTTTACAACGTTACAATAATAAAGCTGTTACGTTACTGTTTGAAAAACTTTAGCTTTGAGGATACCCGTTAGGGTGTCCTCTTGTACTCTGTCTGACTATCATTTCACTTGTACATGACAAGTGACTTTATCACACTTTAACTATCACATAAGGATCATAGTCCGAGAACCAGATCCCTTTCTCGCTTACATCTCAAGGTAAGACTTTTACTTTAGCGCTGCCCACACCTCAGGGTGGGACTTTCTTTCTCGCTTGCACTTCAATGCAAGACTCCTTTAGCATTGCCCACACCTCGGGGTAGGACTTTCTAGCTTACATCGAAGTGTAAGACTCCTTTAGCATTGCTTACACCGAAGTGTAAGACTCCTTTAGCATTGCTCACACCTCAGGGTGAGACTTCTACTTTAGCATGCTTGCAGGACTTTCTACTATGCAACTACTATGCAATGCAATTACATTATTACACAAATAGAAATTTAATCACATAAACTTTCATATCGACAAATTGCACATATTAACACATAATCATATAACATGGTATTTGTCACCGTCACTATCACTGTCGAGCTTTACCAAAGTACAACTACTTTATCGTTCTTTACTTTAGCTCTTTATTATCTTTCAAAGCTCGTTTAAAAGGTAATACTATACTCTTTACCTGTTTAACTTTCATTTTATAAAAACATATAATTCTTATAAAATATTCTTTAACTTTGAAAACTATCTCTTTAACAGTATGCATACCAGCCCAAAACCGTTTAGGAAAAAGGGCAATAAGAACTCACCTGACTTCTATGGGGTTTATCTCACTTAGCAAGGAAACTTCGAGCTAGGTGGGATGCTAATAAATCTGTCAAGGGTCACGAATGGAACAAGGTTACAACCTATATGTTTTATTCGAAAACTATCTATCCGAAATCTTGTTTGACCGAAATCTATTTCGGTCGAAATCTTTTTCAACCAAAAACTTCTGTGTTAAAACTATTTTCTATTACATGGATTTTTCATTCTAAAACATATGTCCGAAATCCTTTTATTTCAAAAATACATTTCGACCGAAATGTCTTGTCCAAAATACTTTTCGATTGAAATGTTCTATCCGAAATCTTTGATGTCCGAAATACTTTCCGATCAAAATGTTCTGTCTGAAATACTTTTCGGACGTATCATATTTTTCGGACCATTCATGGAGTTTTCGGACGATTCATATGTTCTTCGCTGATTTCTTCGTTTTTGATCCAAGATTCAATCTTTTTACATCTAAAAATTGTACCTAGCTTCCATGAAGCTACATACATGCTTTCTAGTCCAATTCCATAGTAAAAATCCTGACTTTTATAAAACCCACCTTAAAACCCTAAAAACCCACTTTAAATTTAGAAATCGATTCTGAGAACGAGTTGTTACCTGATATCGTTCGATTCCTTCTTCTCAAATCCTTGGGGATGTTCTAGCAATGATCTAGAGCAACACGAAGGCCTCGGGTGTGGATCCTTGAAGCTTTCTCTCTCTCTACTCTCACTCTCTCTAGGTTTAAGGTGAAGATGATGGAGCAGAGTGACAAGGGAGAAGGAAGGCTTTTACTCCTCCCCTTAGGCCTCCCATACCCGGTCCACAATCCAAGCCCATGAGCCTAATAAGTTTTCTTCGTTATTTACCGATCTTCGTTCATAAACTTTATTTTCTATTGTTATTATTTTTGGGATGTTACAATAAGATGGAGGAAGCCTTCATGGAACTCAAGGCCGGTAGCATGACGCACCGACAGTTCTCCTCAAAATTCAGTGATCTAACTCAGTTGGTTCCGCACTTGGTGAACACTGAAGAAAGGAAAATCAAATGTTACATCCAGAAACTGCCTCCGAGAGTTCGCACAATCATTAATGCTGACACCCCTGGCGATTTAGAATCTATGGTGGCGTTAAGTGGTAAGGTCTTTGATGATGTGGCCATTGAAGGCACGACACCCGCTGAAACTCAAAAGAAGTCGTCTAGCACCACTAAGCGCTTGGGCGGGGACTAGTCTGCATCAAAGCACAAGAGGACTAGAATTGAGGAGTCAGGTGAATATGGGAAGTGTGGAAAAAGGCACCCAGGGTAGTGCAAGTATGGATTGAATATATGATACCATTGTGGCAAGACGGGGCACATATCCCGTGATTATACTAGTGCCCCAGGTTCTGCCAGCTATGGAAAATGCCATAACTGTGGCGAATCTGGGCATTTGTCCAAGGATTGTCGCAAGCCAAAGACCGCCATCACTGATAAGGCTAAGGACGCTGAGAAAGGAAGGGCGAGAACCAGAGCATACGCCCTGACACAGGAGGAAGCAATGGGAGATCCCAATGTTGTGTCAGGTACGTTTTACATGAACAACTACTGTGCTTCAATCTTATTTGATTCTGGTGCCAACAAGAGTTTCATTGCAACTGCATTTGCTAATAAGATAAAGAGTACAGTTAGGGCCATAACAAAAACTTTTGAAATAGAAACTGTCGTTGGTATTGTCATGAAAGTAACAAAAACTATAGATAACTGCTTAATAGGAATTCAAGGCCACAAGTTTTCTGCTAGGTTATTCCTTATTTCCCTATGAGGATTCGATGTTGTTTTGGGGTATGGATTGGTTAGCTACCAACGAAGCTCAAATAATTTTCAAACGAAAGATGGTTCACCTCAAAGTCCCAAACGGTAGTACGATTACAATTATGGAGTTAGGGACATCTTGATGCCTGGTGTAATCTCGATGATGAAAGCTGAAAATTATATGAGGCATGGTTGCGAAGCTTACTTGGCGTATGTTAAAGAACTCACCGAAGTACACGTACTATGTAAATTTCCTGAGGTATTTCCAAAAGAATTACGTGGAGTTCCACCCGATCAGGAAATTGAATTCCAAATAGATTTGATGCCAAGAGCTCAACCCATCGCTAAAACGCCATACCGACTAGCTCCAGATGAAATGAAAGAGCTGTTGGCTCAACTCAACGAATTGAGTGACAAGGGTTTCATCCAACCTAGCATATCACCTTAGGGTGTTCCAGTATTGTTTGCAAAGAAAAAGGACGGCTCAATGCGGATGTCTGTCGATTATAAAGAATTGAACAAGAGAACGATAAAGAACTGGTATCTGTTCACACGTATTGACGATCTGTTTGACCAACTACAAGGCGCAAGTTGGTTCTCGAAAATTGACCTCCGCTCGGGATATCATCAACTGAAGGTAAGGGAAGAGGACGTGCCTAAGACCGCATTTTGAACATGATACGGACATTGCGAATTCCTCGTAATGTCATTTGGTTTGACGAATGCCCCCACGACATTTATGGAGCTTATTAATCGAGTATGCCGCCCTATGCTCGGTCGTTCTATGATCGTCTTCATCGAAGACATCCTCATCTACTCAAAGAACGAGAATGATCATGCTTGTCGTCTTAAAGAAGTACTAGAAACTTTGAAGAAAGAAAAGTTATATGCCAAGTTCTCAAAATGCGCATTCTGGTTGAGAAAGGTCCAGTTCCTTGGACATGTCATTGGCCCGGAAGGTATCATGGTTGACCCCGATAAGATAATAATAGTTAAGGAATGGGAAATCCTGAAAACCCTGACCGAAATTTGTAGTTTCTTAGGATTGGCTAGCTATTATCGAAGGTTCATTCAATACTTCTCAAGAATAGTTTCACCATTGAATAAGTTGACCAGGAAGCAGATAAAGTATGAATGGGGTCCAACTCAAAATAAAGCCTTTGAAGAATTAAAAGAAAAACTAACCCAAGCCCCGGTTTTGGCTTTGCCAGAGGACAACGACGACATCGTAATTTACTCTGACACTTCGAGTCAGGGATTTGGTTGTGTTCTAGTGTAAAAGGGAAGGGCCATCGCCTATGCGTCGTGACAGTTAAAAGTTCATGAGGTCAATTACACGACCCACGACTTAGAACTGCGTCCGTAGTGTTCGCCTTGAAGATCTGGAGACATTACCTCTACGAAGTTAAGTTCACCATATACTCCGACCATAAGAGTCTAAAATACATTTTCGAACATGAGACAAAGACGATGGTTAGAGTTATTAAAGGATTATTATTGTTAGATCTTATACCATCCTAGAAAGGCAAAAGTGGTGGCCGACGCTCTAAGCCGAAAGGGGGCGCCGACTCCTACCAAGGTGAAGCCGTGTCAGTTGGTAGTGACACGACACCTTATGTTAGAAATAGAGCGTGCTCAAACCAAAGCGTTAAAGGAAGAAAACATTAAACGAGAGAGAATAGTGGGTCAGCAAGAAAAGTTAAAAACAAATATATATGGGGTACGAACTCGATGCGCGAGGACATGGATACCCAAGGGAGGTGAACTTACGTAAGGCCCCTTTCCCGGGTAACCTCACTTGTTAGATTTACTCATAAACATAGTCATAAATATTGAATTTAAATTAAAAACATTCATGAGTAGCGGAAGCAAACATCCTTTGAATACATAACATAGCAGCGGAAGTCTTAACATTTAAACGTAAAACATTGTCTTAACATAATTTAAAGTGGGATGTCAGTCTCCTGTCGGGTAGCCATCACGCCTTCGTACGACTCTTCTTTTTGTTACCTAAAATGTAAACTAAAAGTCAGCTGACGCTGATGAGTTCTAGTTTAAGGTAATTAAGTATTAACATTATTTCTTTCGTAAGGATATACATAAATACATATATAAATACACATTATCATATCCTTTGCTTTCGTTTATCATTCATATGAGAGTACATATGAATATGTATTCACCTTTTCTTTCGTTTAACATTCATTGGTCGTACACATATAGGTAATCAACCCGTCATAATCGTTGCGTGAGTCACAAAGACAAACGCCATAAGAACTACCATCGTAGTCCATTACATAAACTGTCCAGCCCTAGAAACCGTCCGTCGAAACATTAATCCGTCCGGCAACCTTTGTCCGTCTGCCTTAACCGTCCTACCGTCGTAGTCCATCTATTCGCCCGTGTACCCTAGGGCATCTGTTTCCCACGCGAACTATTATTTATGCAACCGTTCTTCCTTTATAAGGAAATTGCTTCGACCGTCCATTAATGCCTTTCATACGTCCCAGCTGATGAAGGAACGTATTTGTCCCGGTTGCAAAAGAGTCGCGTGGTCGTCCGTCTACCAGAGTAGCCGTTATCATCGAAACGTCCATAATGTTTACATACATTCATAACATGCGATATATATAAAAATATAGGGCAAGAATTAATTCATTTACGTTATGTCATTCATTCGTTCTTTGTAAACATACGTTCATTCTTTGTACACCTTTCATTTCATATATATATATATATATACATATATGCATTTATACATCACGTATGATCACATTGGCATTCATGACATATATTCAATTAGTGTATACACTTCAGCCCCAAAACATTTTAAATTGATTTGCACATAACATAGAGGGGGCACATATAACTCCCCTGATGAGTGATTTCCTGAATACACCTAGCTAGTCAAAGAGTGTCACATAAGGTCACAGACAATCTGTATAAGCAAGTCATACAAGATAAGCTAATGAACCTAAACGACACTTAACATTTCTCTTCTGATGAGCAGGCGAACTTAATAAGTTCGCAAGGTTTAGGTATAGGCGAACATGATAAGTTCGCCCATAGTAAGTTGGTTTTCTTAAACATAGGCGAACTCAGTGATCAAGTTCGCCTCTTTAGGCGAACATAATAGGTGCGAACTTGAGCAGTGAACTTAGCCAGTTCGCCTCCTTTGAGTTACAGGTGAACATAGCCCAGCAAACTTAATAAGTTCGCTATATTGGGTCTAGGTAAGTTCGCCTGTCGCTACCTTCTTCTTCAATCAGACCCTAGATCTGGTTGGCCGAATTCGAGGTGCTCAAACCTCAAACTTTTTACGTTCAAAACGTTCTATTTTCGTCCATGAAGCAGAATATTTGATTTGTTTCGAGTTTCATACGTAAAAACTAAACCTTTACTCGACTTTAAACTTTACTCGACTTTAACCTGAAACCCAACAATTATGAAAACTCAGATTTAAGCTCGATAGTTACCTGTTTTCGCTTCCTTTTCGATGCTATACGATCCAGAGATTATGACAATCGATCCCCAAGCTTTTGAGCTGTTTTCCTTTACTTTCTCTCTCTAGACCCGAGACCTCTCTCTCTAGAAGTTTGCGCAACAAGGAGAAATGAGGAGGGGAGGGCTGCTCCAACCTTTATATAGGTGGGCCTAATAGGCCCACTACTTGCAAGGCCCAAGCCCGCCTGCTTCTTTTCACATTTTTGTTTTAACTTTTGAGCTTTCGTTTCATTTATTCGTATACCTTTATTTTTAGGATGTTACAAGTCTACCCCCCTTAAAGATGTTTCATCCTCGAAACCGTTTATCAGTTAAACAACTGAGGGTACAGTTCCCTTATTTCACTTTCTTTCTCCCAAGTCGCTTCTGATCCTTTTCTGTGTTTCCATTGTACCTTAACCAAAGGTATTGACTTATTGCGTAATCGCTTCTCGGCTCGGTCAAGAATGGCTATTGGCTCATCCACGTAGTTCAAACTATTATCCACTTCGATTTTGTCGTATGGTATGTGAGCCGTATCATCAGAAAGGCACTTGCGTAAGTGCGATACGTGAAATGTAGGGTGGATTCCACTGAGTTCATTGGGTAGGTCGAGTCTATAAGCAACTTGACCAACTCTTGCTAAAATTTTGAATGGTCCGACAAATCTTGGACTTAGTTTGCCACGTTTCCTGAATCGGATGATCCCTTTCCACAACGATACTTTTAAAAGTACCATGTCCCCTACTTGAAACTCTAAATCCCTTCTTCTCTTATCCGCGTACGATTTCTTTCTGTCTTTAGCGGCTTTCATCCGAGCATTGATTTGATCGAATTTCTCGGAAGTAGCTTTAACCACTTGAAGACTTGCAAAATCTTTCTGTCCAATCTCCCCACAACAAACTGGGGTTCTACACCTCCTTCCATATAGCATCTCAAATGGGGGCATGCCAATAGTTGAGTGATAGCTGTTGTTATATGAAAACTCTGCCAATGGCAGATGGTTGTCCCCGCTCCTACCGAAATCAATAATACAGGCTCGGAGCATGTCCTCCAAGGTCTGAATGGTCCTTTCTCATTGACCATCGGTTTGGGGGTGGTAAGCGGTGCTGGTGTTTAATCCAGTGCACATTGCTTCATTGAATTTCTTCCAAAACCTTGATGTAAATCTAGTATCCCCGTCGGACACAATCGAAAGTGGCGTACCATGCCTGCTCACAATTTCCTTGATAAATATCTCTGCTAGCTTTTCAGACGAAGAAGCCTCACGTATTGGTAAGAAGTGAACACTTTTTGTCAAGCGGTTGACAATCACCCAGATGGTATCATTGCCTTTAGATGTTCACGGTAGCTTGGTAATGAAGTCCATCGTGATCTCCTCCCACTTCCATTCCGTTATTGGTAAGGGTTGCATTTTACAGCATGGTTTCTGGTGCTCGACCTTAACTAATATACATGTTAAGCACTTGCTCACATATTCAGTCACATCAACCTTCATGCCAGACTACCAGTACTCTTTCTTCAAGTCTTGATACATTTTGCTCGTCCCGAGATGGATAGAATAGCGAGACTTATGGGCCTCATCAAGGATTTTGGTTTTAAGTTCACCAATCTTGGGTATCCACATCCGGCCAAACCGAGTTCGTACACCGTATGTATTAGAATCCAGTTTCCCTTGTTGTCCTACTATTCTTTCTCGTTTTATATTCCTTTCCAACAGTGCTTCATCTTGTGCCTTTGCTTTTTTATAAATCAAATCTGGTGTTATAATCAGCTGACACGCTTTGATCCGGATAGGTGCCGACTCTTCCTTTCTGCTTAAGGCATCAGCCACGATGTTTTTCTTGCCTGGATGGTACAATATCTCACAGTCATAGTCCTTTAGTAGTTCCAACCACCTCCTTTGTCTCATGATTAATTCTTTTTATTCGAAAAAGTACTTCAGGCTTCTGTGATCGGAGTAAATGGTGCATTTAACTCCATATAAATAGTGCCTCCATATCTTTAATGCGAAAACAACTGCCTCCAACTCCATATCATGAGTTGGGTAGTTAATCTAGTGAATTTTTAACTGTCACGAAGCATAAGCGATCACCTTTCCTCATTGCATAAGTACACAACCCAATCCCTTACCCGAAGCGTTAGAGTAGACTACCAAGTTTTCATTTCCCTTAGGTAAGGTCAATACTGGAGCTTGGGTTAATCGTGACTTTATTTCCTCAAACGCGTCGTTTTGGGTTGGGCCTCATTCATATTTTACTTCCTTCTGTGTCAGTTTTGTTAGAGGCGAGGCTATTCTCGAGAAATCCTGAATGAACCTCCGATAGTAGCCTGCTAGTCCTAGAAAACTTTTTATTTCCGTTGGCGTCTTTGGAACGTTCTATTCCTTTAATGTTTCGATCTTTGTAGGATCTACCATAATGTCGTTTGGTTTATCATATGACCTAGGAATTGGACTTCCCTAAGCCAGAACGCGCACTTGGAAAATTTCGTATACAGCTTCTCCTGCTTTAGAACCTCCAAAACCTCCCTTAGGTGACAGTGGTGATCACCCTCGTTCTTTGAATAGATAAGAATGTCATCTATGAAAACTATCACTGACCGATCCAACATTGATCGACATACCCTATTCATTAAATCCATGAATGTTGCAGGGGCGTTGGTTAGTCTGAAGGACATCATGAGGAACTCGTAGTGCCCATACCGTGTGCGAAACGCGGTTTTTGGTACATCTTCCTCTCTTACTTTCAACTGATGGTAACCCGACCTAAGATCGATCTTTGAGAACTAACTCGCGCCTTGTACTTGATCAAAAAGGTCGTCTATTCTAAGCGGGGGGTATTTGTTCTTTACTGTCCTCTTGTTCAATTCACGGTAGTCTATGCACATGCGCATGTTGCCGTCCTTTTTCTTTACAAATAATATCGGAGCGCCCCATGGTGAGATGCTCGGTCAGATAAATCCTTTTTCTGTTAATTCTTCCAATTGGGACATTAGTTCTTTAATTTCTGATGGAGCCAATCGGTATGGTGCTTTGGTAACGGGCTCAGCTCCTGGAAGTAAGTCAATTTGAAATTCTATTTCCCGATCGGGTGGCAAGCCAGGTAGGTCCTCAGGGAACACATCTGAAAAATTGCACACCACGGGTACATCTTTGAGCTCTTTCATTTTCATTCTATCGTCAATAACATACGCCAGATAAGTTTCGCAACCGCACCTTATGTAACTTTCGGCCTTGATCATCGAGATAACGTTCGGCATCGTGCAATTCCAATCCCCGTAAACCGTAATCGGACTGCCGTCAGTCACTTTGAGGTGTATTTTCTTTCGTTTATATATGATTTGAGCTTCGTTGGCAGCTAACCAATCCATACCAAATACTATATCGAATCCTCCTAAGGTAAGAAGCAATAGTCTAGAAGGAAACTTATGGCCCTCTATTTTGATGATGCAATCCTCAGTCACTTGGAATACTGCCGAATTTTTACCAACAGCAGTTTGTATGCTAAAGGCCATTATTATGGTGTTGATAGTGCAATCTAGTTTACGACTAAAGGCATTTTATATAAATCTTTTACTAGCACCAGAGTCAAATAAATAACAGCATATTCATCATTAACTAGAAACGTACCTGACACAACATCAGGGTTTGCTCTTGCTTCTTCCTCAGTCGGGGCGTAGGCCCGAGTCCTAGCCTTTGGCTGTTCCTGTTCCTTTTCTTTCCCCGAAACCAGATTATCCAGCTTTCCTGTAATCCTTAGGCAGATGTCCATACTTCCTATAACCTTGGCACTTGACGTCCCTTAAGCACTCTTGGGAGTAGTGCCCCGGCCTCCCGCACTTATAGCACATAGTGGTGCGAACACGACACTCGCCAAGATGTTCTCTTCCACATTTCTTGCAAGTTTCATACTCATCTGACCTTGGTTTCTTAATCTCAGTTGTTGCATTCCCTTTTTCCAGTGCCCCTAGACAAGTTCTCTCACTTCCTCTTTTGCGTCTCAGGTGTCGGGTCCTCATTAGCATAATCGTCGTAGACGATTTCACTCAGATTCACTACTGACTCGAAGGTCGAGGGTAGGTTAGCTTTCACATGGACACGGACCCGCTGTGGCAGACCCTTGACATAGTACTTGATCAGTCGCTCCTCAGTTTCTACCAGGTGGGGTACCTATTGAGCCATCTCATTAAACCTGGAAGTGTACTGGTGATGAGTCTTGCTGCCAGCCTTGAAGTTCAGGAATTCATTCTCCACACGATCAATCTCGTTTTATGGACAGAACTTTTGGATTATCAGCTTCTTCATGTCTTCCCAGGTCATCCTGCTAAAAGCATTTGGTGACTTAGTCCTCTGAATATTCCTCCACCAACTCAGTGCCTCGTTGGTGAAAGAATGAGCCACATACTTAACAGCTTGATCGGGTCGACAGTCGCTTATGTTAATCACGCCGTTCATCCTCTCGATCCATTAGAATGTAGCCACTGAATCCTTGTTCCTGTCAAACTTGAGCGGGTCACCATCCTTGAACCCTTTGTAAGTACACCCTCGGGAGTTTAGTACCACTTTCACTTCATCACCATCACTGTCATACATCTTCTCCATGTGGTTCTCTTCCTCCTTGCTTTTCTTCAATGCCTCTGATAGCATATCAGGCAACACATTTTTTAGAGTTAGTACCACCTCACGGGTAATAGCATCCCAAAATTTGGGTTTCAGACGTAGTGATCTTTCATTGCCATCCTCCGGTGGAGTCTTATTAGTTTCATGCACACTTTCAGTATGTTACTCGTGCACACTTTCCTCATGTTCAACATGCACGCTTTCCTCATCATTACGCCTTTGGTTCAATGGCGGTCTACCGACTCGGCCTGTACGACCGCCTCGAGTTCCAGTTCTTCTTCTACCAGCCATGATTTCTAATTTCCTGATTGGTATAAAAGGGAATACATCAATGTCATTCCTTCAGATCATAGTTTGGAATATTACGAGCAAGGTAAATTCTTAATTACAGTGACTGGTTTGTGATTAATAATTTTCTTTGCTTTTCGGGTTCACAACTCTTCACATCAGTAGTGACATTGACATCTAAGCGTTCTAAGTTAAGGAATCTATCCCTAACTACATGCATTAACTTTATCACTTACTGTGTTGGCGTTGGCTACCCAGACTGACATCCGTGCGTTGGTCCCATTATCAGTTTGAGTCTAGACATTTAGGGATGTCTGAATCACTCAAACTATTGCTCTGATACCAACTTGTAAGGCCTCTTTCCCGGGTAACCTCACTTGTTGGATTTACTCATAAACATAGTCATAAATATTGAATTTAAATTAAAAACATTCATGAGTAGCTGAAGCAAACATCCTTTGAATACATAACATAGCAGCGGAAGTCTTAACATTTAAACGTAAAACATTGTCTTAACATAATTTAAAGTGCGATGTCAGTCTCCTGTCGGGTAGCCATCACGCCTTCGTACGACTCTTCTTTTTGTTACTTGAAATGTATATTAAAAGTCAGTTGACGCTGATGAGTTCTAGTTTAAGGTAATTAAGTACTAACATTATTTCTTTCATAAGGATATACATAAATACATATATAAATACACATTATCATATCCTTTGCTTTCGTTTATCATTCATATGAGAGTACATATGAATATGTATTCACCTTTTCTTTCGTTTAACATTCATTGGTCATACACGTATGGGTGATCAACCCGTCATAATCGTTGTGTGAGTCACAAAGACAAATGCCATAAGAACTACCGTCGTAGTCCATTACATTAACCGTCCGGCCCTAGAAACCGTCCGTCGAAACATTAATCTGTCAGGCAACCTTTGTCTGGCCGCCTTAACCGTCCTAACGTCGTAGTCCGTCTATTCGCCCGTCTGCCCTAGGGCATCCGTTTCCTACACGAACTATTATTTGTGCAACCGTTCTTCATTTATAAGGCAATTGCTTCGACCGTCCATTAATTCCTTTCATACGTCCCAACTGATGAAGGAACGTATTTGTCCCGGTTGCAATATAGTCGCGTGGTCGTCCATCGACCGGAGTAGCCGTTATCATCAAAGCGTCCATAACGTTTATGTACATTAATAACATGCGAAATATATAAAAATATAGGGCAAGAATTTATTCATTTACGTTATGTCATTCATTTATTCACTCTTTGTAAACATACATTCATCCTTTGTACATCTTTCATTACATATATATATATATATATATATATATATATATATATATATTCATTTATACATCACGTATGATCACATTGACATTCATGACATATATTCAGTTAGTGTATACACTTCAGCCCCAAAACATTTTAAATTAATTTGCACATAACATAGAGGGGGCACATAAAACTCCCCTGATGAGTGATTTCCTGAATACACCTAGCTGGTCAAAGAGCGTCACTTAGGTCACACACAATCTGTATAATCAAGTCATACAAGATAAGCTAATGAACATAAACGACACTTAACATTTCTATTCTGATGAGCAGGCGAACTTAATAAGTTCGCAAGGTTTGGGTATAGGCGAACATGACAAGTTCGCCCATAGTAAGTTGGTTTTCTTAAACATAGGCGAACTTAGTGATCAAGTTCGCCTCTTTAGGCGAACATAATAGGTGCGAAATTGACCAGTGAACTTAGTAAGTTAGGCGAACTTGGGTAAGTTCGCCTCCTTTGAGTTACAGGCGAACATAGACCAGCGATCTTAATAAGTTCGCTATATTGGGTCCAGGAGAACTTGATAAGCTCGCCTGTCGCTACCTTCTTCTCCAATTAGACCCTAGATCTGGTCGGCCTAATTCGAGGTTCTCAAACCTCAAAATTTTTACGTTCAAAATGTTCTATTTTCGGCCATGAAGCAGAATATGTGATTTGTTTCGTGTTTCATACGTAAAAACTAAACCTTTACTCGACTTTAACCTGAAGCCCAACAATTATGAAAACTCATATTTAAGCTCGATAGTTACCTTTTTTCTCTTCCTTTTCGATGTTATACGATCCATAGATGATGACAATCGATCCCCGAGCTTTTGAGCCGCTTTCCATTACTTTCTCTCTCTAGACCCGAGACCTCTCTCTCTCTAGAAGTTTACCCAACAAGGAGAAATGAGGAGGGGAGGGCTGCTCCAACCTTTATATAGGTGGGCCTAATCGGCCCACTACGTGCAAGGGCCAAGCCGTCTGCTTCTTTTCACATTTTTGTTTTAACTTTTGAGGTTTCGTTTCATTTATTCGTTTACCTTTATTTTTTGGATGTTACAACTTAGAGCTAAGATTCTTGATGAGGCTCTGTTGAAGCAATTTTGTGTGACAAACACTCTGGATAGAGTCTTAGTTTTGTACTTTCATTATATGTATTTGTCTTTGTTTGTAAGTGTCTATATGTATTAGTTATCGAGTTGTATTTACTAATGCATGTTGATAGTTGCTGAAATCTCTAAGTGTTTTGCGCATTTGTATGTGCGCAGGAATTAGTTCCTGCGTACTTAGCAAGTACGCAAGAATACCTTGCGTACTTGCTAAGTACGCATGAGCAATTTTCCCTGAGCACTTACTAAGTGCGCAGAAATCAGGTCGTGTATAAATAGGATAGGTTGACAGTAGACAAGTACGCAGTCATATACGCAGACATTGTATACTCAGTATTTCTCTCTGTAACCTTCAAGTGTATATAATAGATGAAAGTTTAAAGTGATTCTCTTGTCGGTTTACTTTGTGTTGTAAGACTCTCCACCTAGTCACGGGTATTCCGCACCCGGTCCGACTCAGGAACGCACTTGCATGTGACGATCCGCCACACCCGACGGACCTACAAGTGGTATCAGAGTAGTGCTCTTGATTTCGAGTGTTGTGAGTGTGTTTGGAGAGTTTTTTACAGAGATTTTACAAGCAAAAGTGGGTATTTTTGTTGATTTTTGTGATAAAATAGGGGTAGCTCTTGAGCACTATTTTAGAAGCAAAAATCACTCAAAAACTCGACTTTTGTTGTGTATTTGAGTGTTTTGAGCAACAAAGGTTGGTTAGAAACAAGTTTTTCACCCTTTGGCTCATTTTGTTTGTTCATCTGTCCGATTTTTGCCATCTCCGGTGAAATTCCAGTGACCGGAATAGTTTGGTGAGAGTTGGTGAAAAGGTTATCTGCATACTTACCTTTTCTTGCAAAAGGTTCAGTCTTGCTACGTACTTATCAAGTACACAAGACTAATCTTTCTGCGTACTTAAGTTAAACCCTGCGTACTTATCTTCTACTCCTGCGTACTT
This sequence comes from Smallanthus sonchifolius, assembly GCA_023525975.1. Lineage (NCBI taxonomy): Eukaryota > Viridiplantae > Streptophyta > Magnoliopsida > Asterales > Asteraceae > Smallanthus > Smallanthus sonchifolius. The sequence continues at coordinate 29,642,320 of CM042023.1, forward strand.
ATCAAGTACGCAAGAGCAAATCATAAGTGAGTAAGACCATTTCTATAAGTGCGCAAGGGCTGTATCATGTGCGCAAGTGTCTTTGACCTTTCTGAAATTTGACTAAGTGTTCACAATGTCAAATCTTCAGAACCTCGGTAACCTTCTGAACTATGACAACGAGATCGGAACACCTCAGGAACCGCCAATGTTGCTAAATGCAAATGATTATTCTAATTGGAAAGCACCCTTTGAGCACTACATTTCTTATACCGATTCTTCATTATGGATACCAATTCTAGAGGGATATAAGCATCCCACACACATTTACCTTGATGAAGTAATGCCCAAGCCTATCTCTGAACTCGATGAAGAAGAAAAGAAAGTTTATGATCGAGAGAAGAAGGCTCACGGTTCTATCACTATGGCATTGACTAGGGAGTTATTCCACAGTTTCAGAGGATATGATAACTACAAGGATCTTTGGAAGGCGTTACAGAAAAGATTCGAGGGCAATAGTGACATCAAGAAAAGTAAACGGGATCTCCTCATGAAGCAGTATGAGTGCTTCAGATTTCTAGAGAACGAATCTATAGATGAGCTCATCTCTAGATTCTATCATCTGCAGACCGAGTTGAAAGCTTTTGAGCTAAAATATCCTGATGAAGAATTAGTTGAAAAGTTTCTAGATGCTTTGCCTCCCAAGTTTGAGATGTATACAACCCTGATGAGAGAGAATCCTAAGTTCTATGAGATGACAATTGATGAGGCAATTGGAAAAGTTCAAGCTCATACCCTTCAATGTATCATGGGACGTCTTCTACAACCAAGTCATCGGGCTCTAGAATTTCCCTTTTCTGTAAACTCTCACGAGGAAGAAACTGTAAAGGCTTGTGGTTGTCTTGCATGCTATGCAGCATCTGGTTTTGGTTCTGGATCTCATCACCAAAATCCCTCAGGAAATCCTTCACCCACATCTTCAGCTAACCAATCGGCGATAGCCAAGATAACTGAAGATCATGTGGCTTTATTCTCTTCATGCATGCTTGCCTATGAGAACTTCATTGGCGGCAAGCTAACGGATCCTGAAACAATAGAAGAAGACTTCAATCAGGTGGATCCGAATGATATGGAGGACATGGAAATTCAGTGGAATATGGCCATGATCTTGAGGAGAGCCAAGTGTTTCCTGAACAGAACAAGAAGAAAGTTCATTGATGGGCATTCAAATGCCAAGGTTGGTTTTGACAAATCCAAGGCCAAATGCTATAAGTGTCTGAACTTTGGACACTTTGCTCATAAATGTCAAAAGAACAGAGCACCGGCTTTGGGTTTCACCAGACCTAGCCAAGGAAATAACCAAGGCTACAACAACTCAAACAACCACAATCAAAGCCAAGGTGGAACGTACAATGCATTGGTGGCTCAACAGGACGATAGCTTTGATTGGGGCGTTCATCTGGAGGAGGCCATTATTGCACAAACTCAGGTTGGTCACATGGCTGAGATTAAGGAAATGATGGAAGTTAAGGAACGGAAAGCTTCTGTGGCTGACCGAGAAGAGTCTACAACTGTTGTTGCCCTCATGGCTATCGGAGAGGCATCACATTCATCGAATGAGGTAGATTCTAATCTTTTTACTGTCATTTCTTGTTCCAAATGTCTAGGCTTAAAAATTTAAAACTCTAAGCTTCAAGAAAAGGTCGAACCCCTTCGTATTGCAGCTTTAAGCTACAAAGAAAATGAAAAATGATTTAAAGATTCAATTGAAACGTGAAGAAAGAAAAACGTGATTATTCACTTAAAATGGGCGATCAACAGCTTCACTTGGATATTATATATAAGGGGTTAGAGAAAAGGAACAATGAGATCAACAAGCTGCAAAATGAGATCTTGCAGTTGAAATGTACTAATGAGAAGTTGAAAAATTCTCGTTTTGTGGTGGAACACTACGAATCTGTATTGAGACAAATGAATGGCTTAGGGCTGGGTACTAATGCCATTCCTCCACCGGTTAGCGGGAAATTTGTCAACGGCTAAGTAGACATTGATCTAACTTGCCTTGATGAGTCCTCAGGTAAGGATGATTCCTCTAACAAGGATGATTCCTCAAGTAAGGCCAACTCCGCATCTAATGAGGAGTTCTTTACTGCTTCTGATGATGGGTCGGTTAACACCTGCCCTGAAGGAGTAGTATCTGAGGAGTTGTTATCTGAACAGAAAGTCAAGAAAAACATTATCACTAATAGTGACAATTGTATTTTAACTGAACCCGATATCATTGAATCAAATGATAAATTAAAGGTAATGCTTTATGGGGGTATAAAAATATTAATCAAGTTAAGAAAGAAGCCTTTTCAGCTCACTATGGGCTTGGTTATAAAGAAAATTTGTAAAAATACTATACTCCCAAAAACCAATCTATATCGGGTTTCACAAACCAACTCCTCATGCTCATAATGCTGAGTCATCTAATGCTAGATCTAATGAGCCTTATAGGAGGACTTACACAGACAAGAGGACTTGCTTTCACTGTGGTATGGTTGGTCATATTTTTGTGAACTGCCCTTCTAAGAACCATGGGAAACGGCCAATTGTTTCACAACCGGCTGTCATCCCTAAGTCAACACAAGTGAAGCATCCCAAAAGTCCAAAGACAAATGTGGTGAAACCACCAGTAAAACCGATGGTAAAGCCAAAGATAACCTCTGAGGCTAAACCATCTGTTTCAAGAAAGGGAAAGCAATCTGTTATACCTTGTGTATCTACCTCTGGTAGTACACTCTGTGGTGAAACTCTCTAAGCCATAGAGGAGGAGAAGGAATAAGAGGTTGAGAAAGCTAGAACAGCTGACTGGAGGTCAATCAGGTGAAGCTTCCATTAGTTCACCGATTGTTGTTGAACCTAAGTCTACTGTCCCAGTTAAGAAACAGAAGAGGTCCTGGACTGCCAAATCTAAAAGTTCTCAATCTCCTAGTCTTAATTCTTCTAAAGATTCATCAATTTTGAACAGTCACGACTGTGAGTTAAAAGAGGTTGTTTATTTTGAAAAAGACGGACGACCCAAGACCACTATGGCTTGGGTCTCCAAATCTAACTAATTCTTTTTGTCACTCGTGCAGGGACATCCGAAGGGTACTATCTCTAATCATTGGTATGTAGATAGTGGATGCTCCCGGCACATGACAGGAAACATGGCCTTGCTTCAAGACGTGAAACCATTCAGAGGCGGCTATGTGGCCTTTGCTAGAGAGAAAGGCGGTAGTATCACGTGTCAAGGCGTGGTATCAAATGGTTGTGTTAGCTTTGACAATGTCAACTTTTGCGAGCAGCTGAAGCATAACCTGTTGAGTGTCTCCCAAATGTGCGACAAGGAGTACTCGGTGATGTTTGACAAGAATGAATGCTTGATACCCAAACCTGGTTTTGAGGTTCCTGAAGATTGGATTCTGATGAGAGCGCCAAGGACAAACGACACCTATCAGATTGACATGAGCGTGGCAACAACCACCTCATCAGTTGCTACCTGTTTGCTTACCAAAGCGACAGAACTTGACTCTATCTTGTGGCATAGGAAACTCGGACATATTTCTTATCGTAAAATGAATCATCTGGTCCGAACCGGTTTGGTAACCGGTGTTCCTAAGCTGAGATTTACCATTGCAGATGACTGTATTCCTTGTAAAAAGGGTAAACAGCAACGGAAGTCTCACAAACCCAAGCTCCAAAACTCCATCGATACCCCTTTGGAGCTATTACATATAGATCTGTTTGGCCCCATAAGTATCAGGAGTATTGAGGTAAGTCATTCTGTCTGGTTGTAACTGATGATTTCTCACATTTTTCTTGGGTGCATTTTTTAGGTACGAAGGACGAAACTGCTGACATTCTTCAATACCTGATCCTGAGCTTGTAATCTCAGTGCAAGCTGAAGGTTAGAAGAATAAGGAGTGACAACGGAACTAAGTTCAAGAATAATTTGATGGAAATTTTCTGTCTTAAGAAGGGTATCCGTCATGAATTTAGTGCCCCGTACACACCTCAGCAGAATGGAGTTGCAGAACGTAAGAACAGAACATTGATTGAGACTGCAAGGACAATGTTGTCGGATGCAAAGCTTCCTGTCACCTTCTGGGCAGAAGCAGTTAATACAGCTTGTCACGTCTTGAACAGAGTTCTGGTTGTGAAGAGGCACAACAAGACTTGTTACGAGTTGATCAACAATCGAACTCCCAATCTTGATTACCTAGTTCCTTTTGGTAGTCCCTGTTCCTTGTTGCTACAGTACAAAGACCGCAAGTCTAAGTTTCATGCAAAAGTGGTGGAAGGCATCTTCTTAGGATATGTTGCCAACTCGCCTTGAAAGAGAGTGTATAACATAGGAACTCGTACTGTCGAGGAATGGTTTGAAGTGGATTATAGTAAACACAGCATTCCACCAGAACCAACTGGTCCAGCTTGGGGTTTTGATTATGATGCGCTATTCAAGTCATTCAATCTTCCTGATTTGTCTGCAGTTGATGCCGCAAATGTATATGAATTATTGGGTGGCAGCGATGACTCCTGTTTCTCAACTCGTGCTACTGTACCGATTGTAACTCCTGATTCCAATGTTGCATCTGCATCTGGAACTCTTAATGGTGATAATAGTGAAGATGTTCATGTTGACGGAAATGACGCTCAAGCTTATCCTAACACTAGTGTAGGAAATGAAGCTCCAGCTGATCCAATTAACATTGAATCTTCTTCTTCTGGAACACAGGATGTGGGGGAGTTAAGCACGAACCTTGATTCAGAAATTCAGGAACCGAATGTGACAGAGGCGAGAGTGCATAAGAATCATCCAATTGATAAAATTATTGGTGATCCTCATGCCGGTGTTCAAACTCGTCATCGAACCATTACTGAGAACATTAGTCTGTACTCGGAGATACTTGACACTAGTGTCATGGAAACATGTCTGCATGCTGCATTCGTGTCCCAGTTAGAGCCGAAGAATGTGAAGGAGGCTCTCGCTGACAACTGCTGGATTGAGGCAATGCAGGACGAACTGTCTCAATTCCAAAAGTTGCATGTGTGGGATTTGGTTGACTTGCCAAGGGGCGTACAACCAATTGGCACCAGATGGGTGTTCAAATGCAAGATGGATGATCGTCATGTTGTGGTGAAGAACAAAGCAAGATTGGTTGTTCAGGGTTTTTATCAGCAAGAGGGCTTGGATTACATGGAAGTATATGCCCCAGTTGCTAGACTTGAAGCCATTCGACTGTTTCTGGCTTATGCCTCGTATGTTGGTTTCAAGGTCTATCAACTTGATGTGAAGAGTGCTTTCCTGTACGAAAAGGTTCATGAAGAGGTCTATGTCACTCAACCTCCCAGCTTTGAAGATCCGCATAATATCAATAAAGTGTACAAGCTCGACAAAGCACTTTATGGTCTTCATCAAGCACCTCGGGCATGGTATGAGACATTATCTAAGCATCTACTGTCTAATAGTTTTGACCGTGGACAGATTGACTCGACCCTCTTCATTAGGAAAGCAGGAGGTGACATTCTTCTTGTATAAGTCTACGTCAACGACATTATTTTTGGATCTACAAATGAAGGGATGTGTAGGGAATTCGAACAAGTGATGAAGTCCAAGTTTGAAATGAGTAACATGGGTGAATTGTCGTTCTTCCTAGGTCTGCAAGTCAGTCAAAGAGAGGATGTCATTTATCTGCATCAAACTAAGTATGTGCAGGACATCTTGTCAAAATACAAGATGAATGATAGCAGTACTTATGGCACACCTATCCCAGTCAATTATGGTCTGCATCCTAACAAAGATGGAAAGGATGTGGATTGCAGATTGTACCGTGGGATGATCGGATCACTTATGTATCTCACAGCTTCAAGACCCGATATAATGTTTGCTGTGTGCTTATGTTCAAGGTTTCAGTCACAACCGAAGGAGTCCCACATGATAGCTGTGAAGAGAATTTTCAGATACTTGAAAGGGAAACCCTGATTGGGTCTTTGGTACTCTAAGCAGCAGTCATTTGACTTCAAATCCTACATTGATTCAGACTATGGCGGTTGTAATCTTGACAGAAAGTCAACTTCTGGTGGATGTAAATTCTTGGGAGACAAACTAGTTTCCTGGCAGTGTAAGAAGCAGTCAACGGTTTCTGTCTCAACATGTGAAGCAGAATACATTGCTGCAGCGAGCAGTTGTTCTCAGATATTGTGGATTCAGCAGCAGTTGACAGACTACGGCTTAAACTTCACTCGAACTCCTCTGTTCATTGACAACAATGCCACCATGTCCATCATAAATAACCCGGTGAAACATTCCAAAATTAAACATATAGAAATTCGCCATCATTTCATCCGTGATTGTGCTGAAAAGCATTTAATTGAACTTGTAAAGGTTCACACGGATGACAATCTTGCTGACCTTTTCACTAAGGCATTTGATCGATCCCATTTTGAGCATCTTGTCAACTTGATAGGAATGTTCAATCCAGAGTGAAAACTTGTTTTTCTTAAATCAATTCAATTCATGAAGGTTAAATTTTATTTCTCTTAAAAATTTCTGTATAGTTCTTTTAATCTTCAAAATATTTTACAAAATCAAAAACAAAATAGAAAATGGAGAAAATTTCAAAGTTAACTTAAGAAAAGAGGAAATAATAGTACATCAGAAAAGATCTAAACGTCATAGACTGCTCATATGGGAAATGATTGCGTCATGCTTACTTAATTGTCTAATTTATTATATTTTTAATCTGTTTATTTACAAGTAATTTGAATTGTTAGTAGGCTTTATGCGTCTTTGAATCACTAGTAGTGTGGAAACTAAATCTAAATTACAACTGTGATTTGAACCCATGTATGCTAGTGTGTGTGCGTAAAAGAATAGAAAATATCATTATCAGATAAAGGATGTTAGATTTTGGCAATAATTTTCTTCTGAGATCAGTTTCGGGTTATATCGTTAGCACAATTAATGCGGTTCATCTCACTGCCCATACTCACAAGTATACAATGAGAGATTGAATCAAGACATGTCTCTACATCAACCATTGAGCATGTATTCACCCTTGAATCACTCCTGATTCATTGAAATCAAATCCAGATAAAAGTTGGATTCCCTTACCTTAAAACTCAAACACCATATTCATTATCCTGAATCATCATACCGATATTCAATGAAGAAATCAAATGAAACCAAGACAAATGAATCCCTCGATTCTGAATCTTATGATTCCTGATAATTCTTATGGATTCTGCTTGATTTTTCCTGTGCTAATAGATGTAGCCTCATTCTGAAAATTTAAAAAATCATTGGGAAAATTTTAGATGCCTTGAGATAGTGCAGTTTACATTACTGTAGCATATCAGTGGGATACACGTTGTATATCTTATAATTAATACCTTAACACACAAGAACGTGATACAAAGATGCTTATAGTTTCAAATCTTATAATATTGTCAACTTGAATTACTTGTTTATGTGCTTATTACGTATGAATAAATAGTAATCCATGACATGATCCCATATTCTTTGATGTTTATATTGTATCATTTTTGTTATAAGTTAGCCTGATATGATCCTCTGCTCGTGTCTTTGAAGCAAAAATAGTGTGTGTATATTCATGTATATTTCTATATAGAAAAGATCAAAAAGATTTGAAGTTTGTGTAGAGTTCAATTTTAATCAGAAAAGCCAAAAATATTTGTGTTTAACCTTCCTGAATTGATTTTGAATCCTCTTGATTGAATGTTTTTATCTTGTTCGTTATTTGACTTGAAATCTTCATAATTTGAGTTAAAAGTTTGCGCACATAAGGGTCTCTGCGTACTTGATAAGTGTGCATGAGGTAAACCCTGCGTACTTAACAAGTACGCAGGAGTTAAGTCTTGCGCACTTAGTAAGTACGCAGGAGTTAAGTCCTACGCACTTAGTAAGTACGCAAGACCTTTTTTGTGTTGGGTATAAAAATAGTACTTAGAAAATTTTCAGAATTTTTATCTCATTCAAATTTCTCTCAATTGTTGAATTTCCCTCCGCCATTTTTACTCAAAAATTCAAGTGTCCTAACCGATTTTTCGTCCCGTGTCTAGTTCCATCATCGTATTACAATCTCTTGGTGAGAATCTAAGGACATTCCATCCACAAAATCACAAATTATGGACCGATTTAGACTTTTAAAAAATTAGGGTTTAATTCGTGATTTTAGTCAAATGTTTGGTTGTTTTGCTAAAACATGATAATTAAAACTTGTTTAGAATCCGTAATCGACCCTTAATCAGTCCTTAATCGCCATTGATTTTGACCTTTGACCCTCGATTGACCGACGGTTCATATGGGTCGTCAATTAGGTCAAAATTGTGACAAATGTAGCAGTTGATTGGTGTTGATATTGGTCCCATAGGCTAGAATCATGTATTTCGACCTTGTGGTGACCTAATCTACATCAATTTTGAGCATCTATTGAAAAAGTTGGATTTCTGAAAAAAATTGAACAAGTGCATTTCTTGCGCACTTAACAAGTACGCAAGAAGTAATTCTTGAGTACTTGTTAAGTACGCAAGAACAAATTCCTGCGTACTTGCTAAGTATGCAGGAGCAACACTTGTGAAATTTTCTAAGTCTGGAAATTCAGTTCAATGAGTAACTGCTATACTTAGTGATGTGTATTCAATTCCAATGTTACTTGTTGTTCTTATTATGTTTTCTGTGTGTTTTTGCAGTTATGGCTCGTGCGTTTACAAATGAGTTCAATCTTCTAGCACATACTGAACCGGAATGGAAGGGTGTTGCACTACAGTACCGAGAGTGTAGAACCAAAGACTGATTCCTACCAAATTATTCTAAGTACAAATGCTGCTGATAGGCTTATCAGCAGCATTCATCACATGTTGCTGCTGATAGGCTTATCAGCAGCATTCAACACTTGTTGCTGCTGATAGGCTTATCAGTAGCGTTCGACACAAGTTGTTGCTGATAGGCTTATCAGCAGCATTATTCTCATTCTTGCTGCTGATAGCTATGTTCCTTGAAGACAAATCGTCGCAGCTGACTATCCATGCCAAGCGTCACTGATAACTTTCTGCAAAAGCATCTGACACACTCAAAGCAGAAGGAACCTCAATGGCACAACCAATGAAACTAAGCAATGCTCTTCTCCAGACATGCAAGCAATGATGCATAAAGAAGACGCTTCAATAAAGTTAGCTAGTTTAGCTTTAACGTGTATTGTTAGTTTTTGTATAAGAGATCAACGGTCTGTGTTCGATCTGATCCTTAGAATCAAGGGTCTGTCTTGATTCTAAGTTAGTATAAATACCTTGTAAACACTTCATTGTAAGTGTGCTTTTGAATTAGAGTTTTCACTTGTAATCGTTTATTCACTAAGCTTAATACAACAGTGTTCTTATCAGTATTCTTTCTGTCTGTTCGATTACATTTGTGTAGTTGTTATTGTTTCCGCCAATTTCAACTAAGAATATAACCATCTTGTAATTTCACGATCCTACAAGTGGTATCAGAGATTTGGCTCAGATTAAACAAATTCACACTTGTTTAATCACTTCTGGTTCTATTCTAAACCCTCTCTTTCATTAAGTCACCAAAAACAAAGATGGCACAAAGCAATGCGTTTGAAGACATTGGCAGCATCAACCGACCACCAAGGTTGGTATCAGGGGAAGACTACGACATGTGGAAAAATCGCATGGAAAGCTTCTTCTGCTATCAGGAGTACGGAATGTGAAAATCCATCAGGGATGGACCCTACACTCCCATGGTGGCATCTGCTGACTCTGGAGGACCATCAATTCCAATGGATCCCTCCAAATACTCAGAAGAGGATATAAAAAGGATGGAGGTGGACTTCAAGGCACTAGGAGCTATCCAAATGTGCCTTCCAAATGAAGTTTTTCACAACTTCAGAAGTCACAAAACTGCTAAAGAGCTCTGGTTGGCTCTTGAAAAGATGTTTGCTGGCTCTGAAGAAGTCAAGGAAAACAGAAGAGACATACTGAAGCAGCAGTATGAAAACTTCGTCTGGAAGGAAGGTGAGTCTCTAACTATTCTATACAACAGATTTACCTATCTTGTAGGTGAGCTGCAGTGCTCAAAGGTTAAGCTAGAGAATGAAGATATTCTCAAAAAGTTTATCAGGTCTCTACCAAGCTGCTGGACACTTTACACAGTGTCAATCAGAAGAACAGAGAATCTGAAGACTCTCCAAATGACTGAACTCTTTGGAATGCTCAAAACCTAAGAGCTAGAGATGATTCAGGCAAAAGAACGAAGTTCAAGCTATCAAAATGCCTCAACATCCACCACCACCTCTGCCCTCCACTCTGACCACTCAAGTCCTAGTTCCAGCAACTACTATCCTCCCATTGTCACCCATCCACAAACCCCCACCTCTCAAACAAACAGCTCACCATTTCTCCTAGAAGCTCCTCCTCAAACATCAACCTCTGCTGCTTTTGTCTCTGGAAACTCAAGCAACATGTTCTTTATCAAGGAGGATCTGGAATGCTTTCATCCAGATGATTTAGAAGAAATGGACATACAGCACTCATATGCCATGCTCTCTATAAGAGCAAAAAGGTTTTACTCTAGAACCGGAAGACCCATTCCAAGTAACAACTCCAACACCAGAGTTGGCTTGGATAAAAGCAAAATAAGGTGTTACAACTGTAACCTACTGGGTCACTTTGCTAGAGAATGCAAGGCACCAAGAGCAAATTCAGCTACCACTCAGTCAAGACAAGCTCACCAAGCCCAACCCAGACAGCAACAACACCAAGCTATTCCTCCAGTTCAAACTGCAGCTTGTGCAGCTGTTGGAACTTCTGAGTTTGACTGGAGCTTCCAATATGAAGAACTGCCTGTCAACAATCAAGCTCTTATGGCTGACACTATAGAGATACCACCTCAGGGACAGCCAGGTCACAAGAATAACACTTGGGTGGTATATAGTGGTTGTTCCAGGCACATGACAGGCAACAGATCCATCCTCTCAAATTTCAGACACTTCAATGGAGGATATGTTGCCTTCGGAAGTGATTCAAAAGGAGGATCCATTACTGGACAAAGAACTGTGTCCAACGAAAGAATGAGCATTGATAAGGTCAACTATGTCAAAGAATTAGACTTCAATCTCATGAGTGTTTCCCAGGTCTGTGATCAAAAGCATTGGATGCTCTTCACAGATAAAGAATGCTTTGTACTATCTTCAGGCTTATCCACACCTCCTCCGGAAAGCATTCTACTGACGGCCCAGAGAAAAGAAAATCTCTATGTACTGAACATGAATGAGGTCACTCCATCTGGGAGCGTCTCCTGCTTTTTATCAAAAGCCTCAGTTGATGAATCAGCTCTCTGGCACAGGAGATTAAGCCATATTAATATCAAAACCATTAACAAATTGGGGAAGAATAATCTTGTCAGAGGGATTCCTGACAAAGAATTTCAGCTGGAAGATCACTGCATAGCATGTCTAAAGGGGAAGCAACACAAGAGTTCTCATAAGCCCAAGACCTTGAACTCAAATGACACTTCACTGCAACTGCTGCATATGGATCTTTTCGGTCCTACAAATGTCATGTCTATGGGCAAAAAGTCATATTTTCTGGTGATAACAGACGACTACACCAGATTCTCATGGGTATTCTTCTTGAGAACTAAAGATGAAACTGTTGAAATTCTCAAAACCTACATTCTCAAGGTAGAGAATCAAAGCAATCAAAAAGTGAAGATCATAAGGTCTGACCAGGGCACAGAATTCAAAAACCACACCTTGAATTGTTTCTGTGAAAGCAAGGGGATATAAAGATAATACAGTGCTCCTAGAACTCCTCAACAAAATGGAGTTGCTGAAAGAAGAAACAGAACTCTTATTGAGTCAGCACGATCTATGCTGGCCGACTCTAAACTGCCACTCACATTCTGGGCAGAAGCGGTTAGCACAGCCTGCTATGTGCAAAACCGAGTTCTAATTGTCAAACCCTTCAACAAGACACCCTATGAACTATGGTTCCAAAGAATTCCCTACATTGAGTTTCTAAAACCTTTTGGGTGTCCATGCACAATTCTCATCACACATGGGATTCTTCCTAAGTTTGGTGCAAAATCTGATGAAGGATATTTCATAGGCTATTCCTCTCAATCAAAGGCCTATAGAGTATTCAACTCAAGAACAATAATTGTAGAAGAATCTGCAAATGTGGAATGCAGAGAACACATTGTCTGTGAGCAGGGAAAAGGACCAAACTGGCTCTTTGACATAGATTCTTTCTGCCAGATATTTGAGCCTCTCACCTTCTCAAACATGGAGTCTACGTCTACACAATCTCATGCCTCCACTTCATCCACTGACTACAGAATGGATTTTCCCAAATCTTCTCTCAGTCTGAGAAAACCATCAGCTGATCCTCCAGCAGTTGTGGAAGCAATTGAAGCAAGTGAAGCAGGAACAAGATTGTCTGACGTAACCAGCAGCAGCCTATCTGATACTGACAATCTAAATGAAGACTATTCGGTACATGCTGTAAATGCTGATAATGCTATTACCAAAAATATTGAACTGGACAATGCTGTTTAAGACTCTTCCACCTTGAATGAAGAGTCCCCTGATCAAAATCAAAGCAATCTGGAAGAAGGGATACAGCTGGAGGTGGTACCAGCACAGAGGATCCACAAAGAACATCCTCAAGAGAATATTATTGGCCAAATACACCAAGGAGTTCTCACAAGAAGAAAATCTCATGAGGCCAATATATGCTTGTTTTCATGTTTCCTATCCCAGGTGGAACCCAAGAAGATAGATGAAGCACTCAAACACAGCAGCTGGATTGAAGCAATGCAGGAAGAATTGCTACAATTCAAGAGGCAGGATGTCTGGAAACTTGTTGATCTTCAACCAAGCAAATATGCCATCGGCACACGATGGGTCTTCAGGAACAAGCAAGACGAGAGAGGCATTGTAGTAAAAAACAAAGCCAGACTTGTAGCTCAGGGCTACACTCAGGAAGAAGGAATTGACTATGATGAGGTCTTTGCTCCCGTTACCAGACTAGAGGCCATCAGAATCTTCCTGGCATATGCTGCATCCAAGAACTTCACTGTCTATCAAATGGATGTAAAAAGTGCCTTTCTGTATGGGAAGATTGGTGAGGAAGTATATGTCAAACAGCCTCCAGGATTTATAGATCCCGCACATCCTACTCAAGTATTCAAACTAGACAAAGCTCTATATGGCCTACATCAGGCACCAAGAGCCTAGTATGAAACCTTATCAGGATATCTACTAAGCAACAATTTCAGAAGAGGTGCCATTGACCAGACCTTGTTTATCAAAGATGAAGGGGGAGAAATCTTACTAGTTCAAATTTATGTTGATGATATCATCTTTGGATCATCAAGGAAACAACTGTGCAAAGACTTTGAGATTCTGATGCACTCAAAGTTTGAAATGAGTTCAATGGGTGAACTAAATTTCTTTTTAGGTCTACAAGTCAAACAGGTCCCAAATGGAATCTTCATCAGCCAATCCAAATATGTAAAAAGCATTTTGGAAAGATTCAAAATGGCTGACTGCTCTGCTGCAAGAACCCCTATGCAATTTCATCATCAACTGACTCCAGACAAAGATGGTCAAGATACTGATCAACATCAGTACTGTGCAATGATAGGGTCTCTCATGTATCTCACTGCCTCAAGGCCAGATATCATGTTTGCAGTATATCTCTGTGCACGATTTCAAGCAGCTCCAAAAGCTTCACATCTTCAGGCTGTCAAGAGAATCTTTAGATACCTAAAGGGTGCCTCAAGACTTGGACTATGGTACTAAAAAAATGACATGTTTAATCTGTATGCATACACTGACAGTGACTATGGGGGATGCAACTTAGACAAAAAGTCCACTTCAGGAGGATGTCAATTTCTGGGAGGAAGGTTAATTTCATGGCAGTGCAAGAAGCAAACAAGTGTTTCAACTTCTACAGCTGAAGCAGAATACATTGCAGCTTCAAGTTGCTGTGCACAAGTCATTTGGATACAAAATCAAATGTTGGACTATGGGATGAATTTTATGGCAACTCCAATTCACATTGACAACATGAGTGCTATCTCAATCACAAACAATCCGGTGAAGCACTCAAAGACAAAGCACATTGACATCAGGTATCATTTCATAAGAGATCAAGCTGAGAAAAAGAGGATTATTCTAACCAAAGTTCATACAAATGAGCAATATGCTGATTTGTTTACAAAACCTTTTGATGAAGCCAGATTTAAATATTTAGTTGAATCCATTGGTATGATGAACTTTGATTAAAATATTTCTCTAAAAATTTCTATTTTAAAATGTGTTTTGTCTTATGTTGTAAATAAAAGTTATCAGTCAGCAGCACTTTTGCTTTTCAGCTGCTGACAGGTTTAATATTCAGCAGCAAAGGATTTGCCACTGACTGCCTTAAGTAATCAGCAGGAAAGTTTTCCTGCGGATAGCTTTAAGGCCATCAGCAGCAACATCCCTGCTGCAGATCATTGCATCTATCAGCAGCAATTAAGTTTGCTGCTGACAGACTTAACCTTCCGCAGCAACCAAGCTTGCAGCGGACAGGCTTATCCATTCACAGCAACCAAGTTTGCTGCTGATGGGTAAACTTAAGTCCAAATTAACATTTACCCGCTGTAAAAGAAATTAACGTCAGTCTTTACCATGACTGTCTCGGTGTATTACAGCTGTAACAATGAAAAGTAAATAAGGTTGTACTGTACAAGTCATTCTGCATTTTCTCTCATCTGTCGCTATAAGAACAAATCAAATTTTCCTTACCACCTCTTCACATTCAATTCAACCCTAACCAACTATCACTTTCACCCTAAGTCCCCACCACATTTAAAGCTCTCCATATTCTTCATACTCTCAAGTCTCCACCATATTCAAATCATCCCTCCAAAATCAAACGGCTATGGCAGATATCAACAACCCAGATGATAAGTTCTCCACATACCATAACCTAACAGCATACCTTACCAAATGAAAGAAATCCGATGGTTTTGACGATATGATCGATTTCTTATGTCGATCAAAGATCTACTTTGCCCTCACCACCAACCCTACCATATATATCCCTCATATGGAGGATTTCTGGAGTACCTCCGTCTACTCAACCGAACAGGGGATTCCCCAAATCAAAGCCAAAGTAGACGGCAAGAATATCACCATCTTGGAAGCTACACTCAGAAAACATCTTAAGCTTCAAGATGAGGGAGCAGCCATCTCATACTCAAAGGACGAATACATGAGGACCTTTGTCTCCATTGGATACACTGGAAATCAAACCGAGTACACGATAGAGAAGGCACTGATGGGCCCTCCATGGAAGTATCTCTGCCACACTCTTCTCCAATGCATATCTCAGAAGAGGAGTGGATGGCATCAGGTGAGCTCTGCACTGGCCTCCGCCTTCCATGGTATGGTCACTAACCAAGGCTTCAACTTTGCACATCTCATTTTTTAGGGTTTACGATATAACCTTCAAGAGGGTGCAAAGCAGCAATTTTTCATGTACCCAAGATTCCTGCAGGAAGTTTTCAATCAAGAACTAAAAGATCTTTCAAAACCTGCAAGAATCTACATCATGTTGGGTCATAAAAATAACATTTTTCAAAGCATGAGGACTGTTTCCAAAAAGTTCTCAGGGGTCAACGTTCCATTGTTATCTACAATGCTGAACGTCTAAAGTACCCCGGGTGACAGTTCAGCAATCTCGGTTGATACTGATCCCACACCCTCCACCTCACATCCTGAACAACAATCTACATCCACCGTTCGAACCCCTGTGCATACTACTAAGGATGCACAGGCACAAAAATTACTTACACCTCTTTTGGATGTTATTGTTCAACCGGAACACCGGGCCCCGGTTGCAACAACATATACTAGAAAAAGGGGCAAGAGAACTCCTTCTTCTCTTGCCTCCAAGGCCCAAACCCAACCTAACAGCCCTCACTCAGAAACCATGGGTGATGGGGATGAAGAGGCTAGGCCTAAGGCCCCATCTGGGTCCAAGGATTCCATTCTAGCTTGGGGGTATGATGGATCAGCTGAGAGATTTTGGATTGGATGGGAGTTTAGTGGTGTAGAAGAGCTAAACTGGAACTCTCTCAATGCCCTCCAAGTCCTACAACTGCATTTAACTAACTGCATCAACACCTCATCAGATCTCTCAGCAGAACTTTTCATTGGCAGGTTCCATGACTTGATGGAGGATAATCTACCCCACTTCGAAAGACTAATACAAACAGTAAAACGGGTAGCTTATCCTGAATCTTCGACAGCAGCAGAAAGAAGTCTGACTCTTAGAAGACTTGACATTATAAGGAGCAGTCTTCTCACTAACGAAGAAATTTGCTGCTTAAGAAGATTTTTGTACTCCTTCATTGTCAAAGACTTAGATGTGCTGGGATGGACAAGCACTAAGTCTCTTGACCACACCTTCTTACTAAGCAACTGCTCCTCTCTCACCATCAACACCAGGAACATCTTATCACTTCCTACAGACTTTCTCTACAAGATCTTTCAACTCAGGGCAAATATCTGCAATGTCAACTCACTTGAAAGCCAGGAAATGATAGCTATTGTCAGAGCCAAACTTGAACAAGTAGGAAGAATTACTGAGGCAGTATATGTGTCAAACTCTGACACTGATACTGACTCAGCTTCCCCTCGAGTAGACATTTGTACTGCAGCATATGAGTCAAGATCAACTATCAAAGAAATGCTGAAAGAAGTCACAAGTCCTGAGTGCAAATCGAATGAGGCCAATGACCTTCCCATGTTCACATCCCAAATTGCCAATGAAGCTGAGGCAGAGATCCCAATAGCAGCACCATCATCTGCTGTTGTGGTCAGTGAAGTTGAAGCAGAGGCATCCAATGTAAACAAAGGAAAGGGAATCATGACAGATGAAGATGAAGAGAAGTTGCTAAAAGAGAAAAGAGAGAGGGAAGAGAAAAGAAGAAGAAGAGAAGAAGAGGAGATGGCTGACCTTAACAAGGCTCAAGAAAGAAAAACAGCCATTCTCCTAAGAGAACAAACCATCCAGCTGTATGCTAGACAGCTGGATGAACTGAAAAGAAAGATTCCTACAGTTGACCAGATTGAAGAAGATGCAGCTCTTGCTCTTCAACTGCAGGAACAATTCAACAGAGAAAAGGAAGAATTGGAGAAGAAGAAGAAAGAAGAAGCTAAGTTCAGAATAACTGATTCTGAACTAGCTAAAGAAATGAGGGAGGAGTGGGTAAAGACTCTAGTCTCTCAAGGTGAGGATGCAGACTACCTTGAGAAACTATCAAATAAAGAAGTCTACAGAGCCTACATGGGTCAGCAAGGTCAATTGGCAAAGAAGAAACAGGCTGAAGAAGAAGAAAAAGCCAAACAACAGTCCAAAAAGACCATTGCCTTAAATAAATGGACCCATGAAGAAAGGAAGGTCATGATTGACTTCCTTAAGACTAGAGGAGAGAATGGAAAGAGGCTAGGTCCTATGAACTTCATGAACCTGCAAGCCCTCTACTTCAAAGTCAAGAAGGATGAGGAAGAAAGAGTGGGTAAGAAGGGCTCCAAGAAAAGGGTACCTATTCAGGAAGAAGGAGAAACAAAAGCAAAGAAACCCAAGCCTTCTCCCTCACCAACCTCTTCCTCAGTCCAACAACCTTCCACTCTCCTCCCCAAACCTTCCACTCCTCCACCCAAAAAGTCCAAACCATCTCACCCAGCCCCCACTCATCAACAGCCTCCCTTGAAGAAATCCAAACCCACACCTAAATCAGAAGACTCAAGAGACATAGTTGATTGGGTCTATGATCCACAGGATCAAAGGTTTGAGATCTTCAGGGGGAGAACTGAAAGAAGAAGATTTATCTACAGATCTGTTGATGAAATTCTGCAATTGCCAGATTCAGATCTTGGCAGAATTCTGGAGCTAGGTGAAGCTCATGAGCCTGCAAATGAGAGTGGGAAACTTCTTGTGCTAGCAATCAAACACTACTTCAACCCTAGAAAGATGTGATCATTGACATCAAACCACTCAAGTCCCACTCTCCATTTGTAAGTTGGTCCTATAATGCTGATTTGGACGAGTTCACCTTAACTGATGTAAGGAAGCAGAAGATGAGATGTTCAAGCAAATAAATCTACAAAATGCCAAATAAAGACATCAAGACTCTGTCTGCACTTCCACTGAACAATCCCAACAAGGATCCAAGAGGCTATGAGGTTGAAAGGATAGTCAGCCACATGCAAAAGCTTCAGCAGCAAAGTGATTAGAAGAATTTTGGTTGCATCAGTCTAGGGGGAGTTTGTAGAACCAAAGACTGATTGCTACCAAATTATTCTAAGTACAAATGCTGCTGATAGGCTTATCAGCAGCATTCATCACATGTTGCTGCTGATAGGCTTATCAGCAGCATTCACAACTTGTTGCTGCTGATAGGCTTATCAGCAGCGTTCGACACAAGTTGCTGCTGATAGGCTTATCAGCAGCATTATTCTCATTCTTGCTGTTGATAGCTATGTTCCTTGAAGACAAATCGTCGCAGCTGACTATCCATGCCAAGCGTCACTGATAACTTTCTGCAAAAGCATCTGACACACTCAAAGCAGAAGGAACCTCAATGGCATAACCAATGAAACTAAGCAATGCTCTTCTCCAGACATGCAAGCAATGATGCATAAAGAAGACGCTTCAATAAAGTTAGCTAGTTTAGCTTTAACGTGTATTGTTAGTTTTTGTATAAGAGATCAACGGTCTATGTTCGATCTGATCCTTAGAATCAAGGGTCTGTCTTGATTCTAAGTTAGTATAAATACCTTGTAAACACTTCATTGTAAGTGTGCTTTTGAATTAGAATTTTCACTTGTAATCGTTTATTCACTAAGCTTAATACAACAATGTTCTTATCAGTATTCTTTCTGTCTGTTCGATTACATTTGTGTAGTTGTTATTGTTTCCGCCAATTTCAACTAAGAATATAACCATCTTGTAATTTCACGATCCTACAGAGAGATAGTTGAATTCTTGAACCGTTCTGGGAGACCGCGGAGCATAACTGCACGGTAACCCCCAATGTTATAAGGGTTATCGTGGCGGGTCATGACATCGCCTTTTCTGAAGACACAATTAGACAGGTCTTGCAATTCCGAGATCTCTCCACCGACCCAACAGCCTATCCTGACTACTTTGTGGATGGGTGTTGGAGGCAGCGTATGGGGTACGTCGGTGCAAGAGATTATGCTTCATACAAGAAAATGTGGGTGCTCGATCAATGGAGATATTTTGCCCACGTCATGATCATGTGCATCTCTTCAAGAAAGGCGGGAAAGGATGCAATGGGTCATGATGTTGCTGCAGCCATGGTTGGCCTATCTCTCAACAAGGGCTACAACTTCTCAAGATACATATTCAAAGCCATAAATGATCAGATAAACACGACTGAGAGGTTCAGGTTCTTGTTATACCCAAGGTTTGTGCAACTTCTGATAAATGATGTGTTGCCAAACCTACTTGCTACTGGGGAGAGATTGCAAGTCAAGAGGGTGGAAAAGAGGGTGTTTGCACAATTCTTAAAGCCAGGCAGTGTAAAACCTACCCCTGAGCACACCGCACTCTTTGGCCACCTGATAAACGAAGCGTATGTGGCACCGGCTGACTGGAGATGGTTTAGCCAAGACTCAGAGCCAGAGCTAAGTGAACATTCAGATGAACAACCAGATGAACAACAACACCAAGAAGAGGAAGTTGAAGGTGTGAATGAATCGTCGGAAAGTGGAGACGAAGAAGCAGGTCATGATGGTGCTGAAGGATCTGACTCCGAAGATACAGAGTCTGATTCTTCTGATTCTGATGATGCACCATCACAGGCACACCCGAGAAGAACGACGAAGGTGACCCTTCCTGAGTCGTATTCAAAGAGAAAGCGACAATCAACAAGCAGTGAGTACGAGCCAGATTCTGACTCGGACGCTGCTATTCAAACACAAAGAAAAGAAAGTACAAACAAACAAAGGGGGGATAGGCAGCAACATGCTATTCCCAGTGAGGTAGAGGTTAGTACTCAGCAGCAAGTACAAGTATCAGCTGCAAGTACTGATTCAGCATCTACCCCACCTTCACAGCAACTATACCGGCGACAACGGAGAAGGCCATAGGCACAACCTGATGTGGCGTTCACTTCTATCACAGAGGAGGTTCCTATGATAGTGACCCTCCCTGTATCATCTGCCCTTATGATGGTGACTACTCCGATTCTTACAGAGTAAGTCACCATCACACCTTCCATCACACCTTCCATCACTCCTACAACCATCATCACATCCACAATCCCTACTACCACCACTGAACAGATCAATCAACCCTACAACTATGGCGATTTTACTCAGGGTTTTGACTTCGATACTATCTTCTCATCCCCACTTCATAATGCTGAAGCATCTACATCCAGACATCCTGATGCAAATGATGCAAGGATAGAAACTCTGGAAACCCAAGTCGGTGCTCTACTTGAAACCGTTCGGAAATCAAAGGAGGAGTCTGAGGCTCAACAGGCTCAGATAAATTCGTTGGTGGACGAGGTTACCATTCTGAGAAGCCAAAGGGCTGGGACGCATGAGAGACTTGCTAATGTGATGGCCCAGAATGAGCTATTGATCAAGACAAACAACATGATTCTGGGACACAAGTCATCTCTTGAGCTTCGGTTTGATCTACAGTGAAAAGAGCATGACATGATGGTCAAATTAATTGCTGATCTGACCAAGAAGCTAGATGCTCAAGGGGAGAAAGATAAGGAGAAAGAGAAAGAGAAGACATCCAAACCTACTGGTGATGAGCCTTATCATCCTGTTGATTTGACGAAGGATGATGACAAAGACAAGGATCCCGAAGTCGGTCCTAGTGTGTAGGATCGTGAAATTATAAGATGGTTCTGTTCTTAGTTGAAATTGGTGGAAACCATAACAACTACACAAGTGTAATCGAGTAAACAGAAAGAAAACTTTTAAGAACACTGTTGTATTAAGCTTTTGCAGATAAACGATTACAATTGAAAAACTCAATAAAAACACATAAAACGCACACTTACAATGAAGTGCTTACAGATTATTTATACTCACTTAGAATCAAGACAGCCCCTTGATTCTAAGGATCAGATCTAACACAGACCGTTGATCTGATGTATGTAGCTAACTATTACACGTTTTGTCTATATCTAGTTAACTTTATTGAAGCGTCTTCTTTATGCATCATTACTTGCATGCTTGGAGAAGAGAATTGTTGTCCGTCATTGGTTGTGCGATTGCGGTTCCTTCTGCTTTGAGTGTGTCATTTGCTTTTGCAGAAAGTTGTCAGTGACGCTTGGTATGGATAGTCAGCTGCAACGATTTGTCTTCAAGGCACAAGGCTGTCAGCAACAAAGATGTTGATCAACAGCAAGATGTAACCATCCAAAGCTGCTGATGATTTGCCTGTCAGCAGCATCAAGTGTTGATGCTGCTGAGAAGCCTATCCGCAGCAACTTTGGTCTTCAGCAGATAAGGCTATCCGCAGCAGATTTGTTCTTCAGCAGGAGAACAAGTATCCGCAACAGATAAGCTTGTCCACAGCAGTTTGTTGGTCAGCAGCAAACTCTGAGATCAGCAGCATTTATACTTAGAGAATTTTGTAGCCATCAGTCTTTGGTTCTACAAACTCCCCCTAGACTGATGCTACCAAAATTCTCTCACTACCTTTGTAGAGGAAGCTTTTTCATATTTCCGACTATTCTTTCAACCTCATATCCTCTTTGGTCCATGCTGGGATTGTTAAGAGGAAGCTCAGATAGAGTCTTGATGTCTTTGCTTGCCATTTTAAAGATAGCTTTGCTTGAACACCTCATCTTCTGTCCTTTAACATCTGTCAGAGTGAATTCATTTTTCTCAGCATTGTAGGACCAGCTGATGAATGGAGTGTGGGATTGAAGAGGTTTGGCGTCATCATTGCTGGGGTTAAAGTAATGTTGCCAGCAAAAGATGTCTCCCACCTTCATTCTCAGGCTCAGAGGATTCACCCAGCTCCATCATTCTTCTTAGATCAGAATCTGGAAGTTGTAGTACCTCATCAATAGAAGTATAGATTGATCTTTTTGCTTCTGTCCTCCCCCTGAACACTTCAAACCATTGGTCTTCAGGGCTGTATGACCATCTGATTATCTCTCTTGAGTCTTCAGGTTTGGAAATGGGTTTATTTTTCTTTTTCGGAGGTTGTTGATGAGTAGGAGCTGGGTGTGTGGATTTGAACTTTGAGGGAGGAGAGGAGGGAGGTCTAGGAAGGAGAGTGGATGGTTTCTTTGATTTCCTTTCTTCTTCTTGAATGTTTACCCTTTTCTTGGAGCCTTTCTTCTCCAATCTTTCTTCCTCGTCCTTCTTGACTTTAAAATAGAGGGCTTGCAGGTTCATGAAATTTATGGGACCTAGCCTCTTTCCACTCTCTCCTCTAGCCTTAAGGAAGTCAATCATGACCTTCCTTTCTTCATGGGTCCGCTTATTAAAAGCAATGGTCTTTTTGGACTTTTGTTTGGCTTTTTCTTCTTCTTCAGCCTATTTCTTCTTTACCAATTGACCTTGCTGACCCATGAACGCTCTATAGATTTCTGTATTTCATAGTTTCTCAAGGTAGTCTGTATCCACACCTTGAGAAACTAGAGCCTTTACCCACTCCTCTCTCATTTCTTTGGCTAGTTCAGAATCAGTTATTCTTAACTAAGCCTCTTCCTTCTTCTTCTTTTCTATTTCTTCTTCTTCTTTATCAAATTGTTCCTGCAGTTGAAGAGCAAGAGCTTCATCTTCTTCAATCTGATAAACTGTAGGAATCTTTACCTTCAGAGCATCCAACTGTTTTGCATACAGTTTGATCTGTTGTTCTTTGAGGAGAATGGCTGTGATTCTATCTTGAGCTTTCTTAGTTTTAGCCATCTCCTCTTCTTCTCTTCTTTTTCTTCTTTCTTCTTTCTTTTTCTTTTCTCTTTGTAACCTCTCTTCGCCTTCTTCGGTTATAATTCCCTTTCCCTTATCTTTGTTGGATGCCTCTGCTTCGGCTTTACTAATCACAACGGAAGATGATTGTGCCGCTGTGGGAATTTCAGCCTCAGCTTCATTGGCAAAATGAGAGGTTGATAAGGGAAGGTCATTAGCATCATCTGTTTTGCACTCAGGACTTGTAAGTTCTATCAGTATTTCTTTGATAGTGGATCTTGATTCATAAGCAGCAGCAAAGATGTCTACTCAAGTGGAAGCTGAGTCAGAATCAGTGTCAGAATTTGACACATATACCGTTTCAGCAATCCTTCCTTCTTGTTCAAGATGTGCTCTGACAGTAGCCATCATTGCCTGGCTTTCGAGGGAGTTGACATTGCAGATATTTGTCTGAGTTGAAAGATCTTGTAAAGAAAGTCTGTAGGCAGTAGCAGGATGTTCCTGGTGTTGATGGTGAGAGATGAGCCGTTGCTTAGCAGAAAGGTGTGGTCAAGAGACTTAGTGCTTACCCATCCGAGCACATCTAAGTCCTTGACAAAGGAGTTGTACAGAAATCTTCTTAAGCACATAACTTCTTCTTTAGTGAGAAGACTGCTCCTTATTATTTCAAGTCTTCTAGGAGTCAGTCTTCTTTCTGCTGCTGTTGAAGATTCAGGATGGGCTACCCTTTTTGCTGCTTGCATTTATTTTTGAAAGTTGGGTAGATTATCCTCCATCAAGTCATAGAACCTGCCGATGGCAAGTTCTGCTGAGAGGTCCGTTGAGTTGTTGATGCATTGTAGATGGTATAGGTGAAGGACTTGGATGATGTTGAGAAAGTCCCAGATTAGCTCTTCTACTCCGTTAAACTCCCAACCGATCCAGAACCTCTCAGATTTTCCATCATACCCCCAAGCTAGTATTGTATCAAACTCTAGCTGTGTTGAAGTCAGTGGAAATTGGGGGGCAATGGAGTGACTTATGATGGCTGCTGCTTCAGGGATGATGCTGAAAGATGTATATGTTTGTTCTGTGTCTTCAACATCATTCATCATCTCATCAACAGCCCTGACGACTAACTTCCGGTCTTCAGATGTCTCTTCTTCTTCGTTATCTGAAGCTGGCAAGTCATGAACCTATACAAAAGCTGGCTTGAAAAGTGTGCTTTAAATACAGCATGCTCTTGAATCCAGTCATCAAGATTGTCTGAGTCTTCCTCCATTGGGACCATCTCCCCCTTTTTGGTTGCATCAGTGGACAAATAGGCATCAGTTTGGGTGCCCACTGATACAAGAGAAGGAGAAGGTACAGTTGGGCATTGATGGGCTTCATGCATAGAGACTTGGTGTCTTAGTTTGGACACTTCAGCCTCTAGCATAGCCACCCTGGCCGTCAATTCCAAGTTATGAAGTTTCAGTCTGTCCTCATCCACAGTTGTGGAATCCTTGGATCCAGATGGGGCCTTAGTCCTAGACTCTTCATCCCCATCACCCATGGTTTCTTGGCACCTGGGATTCCTCTCAGTGAGGGGAGTTTCCAAGGAAGCATCCTCACTGTGAGTTGCCATGGTTGAGGTCTTAGCAATGTTGTCACTGTCCTTCTGGTTATTTGATGGACCAGTAGTAGTGACAACCTCTTCCACATCCACTCTGTCATAACTCCTAGAGTGGACCTTCAGGGTAGAAGAACTTGGGATGGGTGTGTTGGAAGCAAGATCAATCAGTACCTCCGAGATAGTGGTAGTTGGAGAAGGTACATCATCTTGATCAGGTTCCTCAACACTTAAGTTCAGAAGAGAAAGGAAAGACTCAGGGGGCTGTTCTATGGATCTAGAGACATCCAAAGGAGTCTCCCTAATAATGTGGCTATCCCTTATGATATTCTCACCAGAATGTTGTGATTCTGAGTGAAGGCTGTTAGGTTGGGTTTGGGCCTTGGAGGCAAGAGAAGGAGTTTTCTTGCCCCTTTTCCTAGTATATGTCGTTGCAACCGGGGCCCTGTGTTCCGGTTGAACGATAACATCCAAAACAGGTGTAAGTAATTTTTGTGCCTGTGCATCCTTAGTAGTATGCACAGGGGTTCGAATGGTTGAAGCAGACTGTTGTTCAGGATATGGGGTGGAGGGTGTGGGATCAGTATCAGCTGGGATTGCTGAACTGTCACCTGGGGTACTCTGTATGTTCAGCATTGTAGATAACAATGGAACATTGACCCCTGAGAACTTTTTGGAAACAGTTCTCATGCTTTGAAAAATATTATTTTTGTGTCCCAACATGATGTACATTCTTGCAGGTTTTGAAAGTTCTTTTAGTTCTTGATTGAAAACTTCCTGTCGGAATCTTGGGTACATAAAAAATTGCTGCTTTGCACCCTCTTGAAGGTTATATCTCAAACCCTCAAAGATAAGGTGTGCAAAGTTGAAGCCTTGGTTAGTGACCATACTATGGAAGGCGGAGGCAAGGGCGGAGCTCACATGATGCCATCCACTCCTCTTCTGAGATATGCATTGGAGAAGAGTGTGACAAAGATACTTCCATGGAGGACCCATCAGCACCTTCTCGATCGTATACTTGGTCTGATTTCCAGTGTATCCAATGGAGAAAAAGGTCCTCATGTATTCGTCCTTTGAGTATGAGACGGCTGCTCCCTCATCTGGAAGCTTAAGATGTTTTCTGAGTGGCTTCCAAGATGGTGATATCCTTGCTGTCTACCTTGGCTTTAATTTGGGGAATCCCCTGTTCGGTAGAGTAGACGGCGGTACTCCAGAAATCCTTCATATGAGGGATATATATGGTAGGGTTGGTGGTGAGGGCAAAGTAGATCTTTGATCGACATAAGAAATCGATCATATCATCAAATCCTTTGGATTTCTTTCCTTTGATAAGATATGCTGTAAGGTTGTGGTATAGGGAGAACTTATCATCAGGGTTATTGATGTCTGCCATTGTTGTTTGATTTGGAGGGAAGGTAAGAATATGGGAGGCTTTGAATGTTTTAAAGATGAAGGGCTTGAATATGGTGGGGACTTGAGAGAAAGTGAAGTGGGATTAGGGTGAAATTGAAGGTGAAGAGGTGGTAAGGAAATTTGATTCGTTCTTATAACGGCAGAAGAGGGAAAAAGAAAAATGACTTGTACAGTACAACCCAATTCACTTTTTATTGTTATAGTTGTAATGCACCGAGGCAGTCATGGTAAAGACTGACGGGAATTTTAACAGCGGGTAAAAGTTAATTTGGACTTAAATTTACCAATCAGCAGCAAACTTGATTGCTGTGGATGTAGAAGGTTAAGTCTGTCTGCAGTAAACTTAATTGCTGCTGATGGATGCAATGATCTGCAGCAAGGGAGTTGCTGCTGACAGCTTTAAAGTTATCCGCAGGAAACTTGTTCCTGCTGATAAGTTAAAGCAGTCAGGGGCAAATTCTTTGCTGCTGAAGATCAGACCTGTCAGCAACCAAAAAGGATACTGCTTACTTATAACTTTTATTTACAACAAGGAAAAGACACAATTACAGCAAAGGATAGACGCATTCAACTGAACCAATGATGATGCTTGGTGGTTTCTTTGCCTTCCATTGTTGAGTTGGTGGTTTTCCAGCTCTCTTTGCTTTTTCCGTAGCAGGAGCTGCATCTGAGGACTTTGACTGATCAGAAGCAGATTTTGTTGCTACGGATGGTTTTACTTGAGCAGCTCCAGACTTTGTTGCTGAAGGCTTTCCTTTTGGTTGCTTGGGCTTTACTTGATCATCATCAGTTTTGTTGGCTGCTGATGGTTTAAGAACAGACTTATGCCTATCCTTCTTCACCTTACTAATGGGCTTTTGTATAATTTGGGGTGAAAGAAGAATCTGATTGAAAGGATTAAACTTACAATTTGCCGCAAAGTGATCTGATTCACCACAGATGATGCAAGATTGTAGAGGTTTTGACAACTGCTCCCTTGGTGGAGAAAGAGAATTTCTGAATTGAGTTGTCTTAGCTTCAAACCTTCTTACCTGTGTGTTCTTCTTTGTCTTCTCAAAAGCATGTTGCTTGAGGTTTCTTTGCTGCTGAAGATAGTAGAAGCAGGTGATGGCAGTGTGATTGTATTTCCCACACACAAAGCATGATTTCGCCAGTTTGTCCCTTTGAAAGTACATATAGTCCTTTCTTTTGAACAAGTCTTTGAAGTTCCAGGGGTGAGCTTTGTTATGCTCAAAGGTGGCTTCTTCCAAAGTCTTTTGAACATATGGAACCCTCTCTCCAGGCTCATGACATATGTCAAACACCTTCCTTGGTTGGATTGAAGTTGAGGACTGGCCCTTTTCAATTTTTAGTTTCCTACCTTCTGGAGGATAACTAATTTTGATTTGTTTGAATGGTGCAGGAACTGGTACTGAGATGGCTGGCACTGGTGCTGAGTGGATAATGGGGACTTCATCTTTGGTCAGAATAACTTGAGGGGTAGGAGAAGATGAAGCTTCACTTGTTTCAGAGGAGTCTGAGCAAGTTGATTCAGACTCTGATGAGGTAGTGCATTCTTGCACCAAAGGTTCATCCTTAGAGGGATCAAGATTTCTGTTGGCCATATCAAGATTTGCAAGATTGAAGCTTGGTTCATGGATGGCGACATAGTCAGCAGGAGGTTCAACGGCTTGATATTGTTCAGCATGATACCCCAGACCAGTTTTTACCTTTTCATGAATTTGAGCATCCAAAAGTCTTTGCAGCTTTTTGGATGCAAATTCATATTTGTCGACATGAACTTTTTGTTGCGCCAATTCTGCTCTGGTAGCTTTTAATCTGGCCAGTAGATCATCAATCTGAGTTTCAAGATTGGTTTGTTTATGTCTTAATGATGAAATCTCTTTCTTTAGGCAGTTAATTTTTTCTTTGTAACTGTCTTCGACCTTTTTGAATTCAGATTTCATTTGATGAAACTCTTCATTTTGATCTATGAGGTTTTGATTACGCTTTCTGTAGCCTAAAACCTTATCAATACAGGATTGGGAACATAGATGTTCATATACCTGAGGCGGTATTTCAGTTGTATCTGCCATAAGAGCTTGGTTGTTGGCAGGCAGATCTTCATACTGAAAACTCTAGTCAAAGTCAGAAGTTCCAACAGCTGCACAAGCTGTAGTTTGAGCTGAAGGAGTAGCTTGTTGCTGTTGTTGTCTAGGTTGGCTTTGGTGAGCTTGTCTTGTTCGATCATCAGCTGGGTTTGCCCTAGGTGCCTTGCATTCTCTAGCAAAATGACCCAGTTGGTTACAGTTGTAACATCTCAATTTACTTTTATCCAAGCCAACTCTGGTGTTTGAGCTGTTGCTTGGAATGGGTCTTCCGGTTCTTGAGTAGAACCTTTTTGCTCTTATAGAGAGCATGGCATACGAGTGCTGTATATCCATTTCTTCTAGATCATCTGAATGGAAGCACTCAAGATCCTCCTTGATAAAGTACATGTTGCTTGAGTTTTCAGAAACAAAAGCAGCAGAGGTTGAGGCTTGAGAAGGAGCTTCAAGAAGAAATGGTGATGTGTTTGTTTTAGAGGTAGGAGTTTGAGGATGTGTGACTATGGGAGGATAGTAGTTGCTAGTACTAGGACCTGAGTGCTCATAGTGAAAAGCAGAAGAGGTGGTGGTGGATGTTGAAGCTGTTTGGTAGCTTGAGCTCCTTTCCTTGGCCTGAATCATTTCTAATTCATAGGTTTTGAGCATACCAAATAGCTCAGTCATCTGAAGAGTCTTCAGATTCTCAGTTCTTCTGATGGACACTGTGTAGAGTGTCCAGCAACTAGGTAGAGATCTGATGAATTTCTTAAGAATATCTTCATTCTCCAACTTCACTCTTGAGCACTGCAACTCACCTACGAGATAAGTATATCTGTTATATAGAACGGTTAGAGACTCACCTTCCTTCCAGACGAAATTTTCATACTGCTGCTTAAGGATGTCTCTTCTGTTTTCTTTGACTTCCTCAGATCCAGCAAACATCTTCTCGAGGGCCTCCCAGAGCTCTTTAGCGGTTTTGTAACTTCTGAAGTTATGAAAAACTTCATTTGGAAGGCACATTTGGATAGCTCCTAGTGCCTTGAAGTCCACCTCCATCTTTTTTATATCCTCTTCTGAGAACTAGGAGGGCTCCTTTGGAACTGATGGTCCTCCAGAGTCAGCAGATGCCACCATGGGAATGTAGGGTCCATCCCTGATGGATTTCCACATTCCGTACTCCTGATAGCAGAAAAAACTTTCCATGCGATTTTTCCACATGTCGTAGTCTTCCCCAGACACCAATCTTGGTGGTCGGTTGATGCTGCCGATGTCTCAAATCCGTTGCTCTGTGCCATCTTTGTTCTTGGTGACTTGATGAAAGAGAGAGAGTTTAGAATAGAACCAGAAGTCATTAAACAAGTGTGAGTTTGTTTAATCTGAGCCAAAGCTCTGATACCACTTGTAGGATCGTGAAATTACAAGATGGTTCTGTTCTTAGTTGAAATTGGCGGAAACAATAACAACTACACAAGTGTAATCGAGTAAGCAGAAAGAATACTTTTAAGAACACTGTTGTATTAAGCTTTTGCAGATAAACGATTACAATTGAAAAACTCAATCAAAACACATAAAACGCACACTTACAATGAAGTGTTTACAGATTATTTATACTCACTTAGAATCAAGACTGCCCCTTGATTCTAAGGATCAGATCTAACACATACCGTTGATCTGATGTATGTAGCTAACTATTACACGTTTTGTCTATATCTAGTTAACTTTATTGAAGCATCTTCTTTATGCATCATTACTTGCATGCTTGGAGAAGAGCATTGTTGTCCGTCATTGGTTGTGCCATTGCGGTTCCTTCTGCTTTGAGTGTGTCAGTTGCTTTTGCAAGTGACGCTTGGTATGGATAGTCAGCTGCAACGATTTGTCTTCAAGGCACAAGGCTGTCAGCAACAAAGATGTTGATCAGCATCAAGATGTAACCATCCAAAGCTACTGATTATTTTCATGTCAGCAGCATCAAGTGTTGATGCTACTTAGAAGCCTATCCGCAGCAACTTTGGTCTTCAGCAGATAAGGCTATCCGCAGCAGATTTGTTCTTCAGCAGCAAACTCTGAGATCAACAGCATTTGTACTTAGAGAATTTTGTAGCTATTAGTCTTTGGTTCTACATAGTGGAAGTGAGCATCAAGCTTTGGCAATCGTGCCCATTTCTGCTATTCCAATGGATGAAGGGAAGTCTACTCATCAGGAAGGTGGTGATACTTCTGGTGGTGATAAAGGAAAGTCAGTTGCTGATGTTCTAAAGGATCTATCTGACGATGAGATCTTATACTTAGAGCCTAACTATTCCAAGGAAGCACAGATAGATGCTCTCTACAATCTTGAAGAAGGAGAGATCAACTTTGGTGATGATTAGGATGAAGATGATGATGATGATGTAGTTATTGAAGTTCCCAAGGGTGACGGGGAAGGAGAGTATGAGTTCGAAGATGGAGAGATCTTCGAAGTTCCATCCTTTGAATCTCAGCTCGACACAGGTTCAGTCGAGTCTGCTAGTAATGTTGAAGCACCGACTGAAGCCTCCCCGGCCGACCCTACACCTGTGGATCCAGAGGCACAGAAAGATAAAGATATGCCTGCTAGTTCATCATAGACAAACAAGGAGCAACAGGGATGATCTTAGCTGTAAGGTTAGAGGAAGATAAGCAGTTGTTCGCAATCAAACGATCTGGGGGGTTCAATACTTGAAACCAACCAGTGAAGCGTTCAACTCCTTACCTAAATATGACCTCGTGAACCTAGCAAACCGAGAGCTACTGGGTCACTCAAATCACGCAGTGGCAATGGGTTTGTGGCAGGTTCTACAGCGGGAAGCAAGAACTGGGAAGTGTTTAAGCCTCAAGTGCCCAGGCGAGTCAAGGATAAGAATGCTAGACATCATGTGACTAAGAAACGCTTAAAGAAACTGGTATACAAGCCAGTGCTATGTGAAACCAAGATTCCCCTGAGCAAGTTACCTCAGGATATCGACGGTGAGATGTGGTACTGGTACGTAGATCCTAAAATGGACGAGGCTGTGGTGATAGGAAAGGTACGGTCAGAAAGTGGATGATTAGTGCCGAGGGAACTAATCAGAGTATTTGATGAAGTCTGCTTCATTAACGTCTTTGTTAAAGATCTGGAGGCACTGGCGGACAGTATTGCATGCATACGGACGAATGGACGAAATTCCTTGCTTCTAAATATGACAAGGTGATCAAGTTTTGCCTTGACTACAAGAAGAAGATGGAAGCTAAAGATGCAGAGCTGTGAAGACCGAAGACTGAAGATTGAAGACCGAAGACGATCCAGAGCTGTTGTCAAGGGGGAGTTTGTTGAAGCACTTTTGTGTGACAAACACTCTGGATAGAGTCTTAGTTTTGTACTTTCATTGTATGTATTTGTCCTTGTTTGTAAGTGTCTATATGTATTAGTTATCAAGTTGTATTTACTAATGCATGTTGATAGTTGCTGAAATCTCTAAGTGTTTTGCGCACTTGTATGTACGCAGGAATTATTTCCTGCGTACTTAGCAAGTACGCAAGAATACCTTGCGTACTTGCTAAGTACGCATGAGCAATTTGCCCTGCGCACTTGCTAAGTGCGCAGAGATCAGGTCGTGTATAAATAGGATAGGTTGACAGTAGACAAGTACGCAGTCATAAACGCAGACATTGTATACTCAGTATTTCTCTCTGTAACCTTCAAGTGTTTATAATAGACGGAAGTTTAAAGTGATTCTCTTGTCGGTTTACTTTGTGTTGTAAGACTCTCCACCTAGTCACGGGTATTCCGCACCCGGTCCGACTCAGGAACGCACTTGAATGTGACGATCCGCCACACCCGAGGGACCTACAGGCTCAGAAGTCACGCTACTCTATCCACCCCGAGAGCAACAAGATGTACCATTATCTGAAGAAGGAATACTGGTGGCCCGGCCGGAAGGACAACGTAACCGACTATGTGAGCAAGTGCCTAACATGCTCTCAAGTGAAGGCCGAACACCAGAAACCGTGTGGAAAGATGCAACCTTTATTAATCCTGAATGGAAATGGGAACACATTACCATGGATTTTATAACCAAGCTACCGCGTACAGCTAAAGGTCATGATACCATATGGGTAATTGTGGATCGACTGACGAAGAGTGCTCATTTCTTGCCGATACGTGGGACTTTTTTGTCCGAGAGGCTAGCAGAGTTATTCATCAACAAGATAGTGACTAGACATGGTATGCCCTTGTCAATTGTGTCAGACCGGGACACACGATTCACATCGAGGTTCTGGAAACAATTCCATGAGATAATGGGTACTAGACTTAATATCAGTACGGCGTATCACCCGCAAACCGATGGATAATTCGAAAGAACTATCCAAACCCTTGAGGACATGCTCCGAGCATGTATTATCGATTTTGGTGGTAGCTGTGATAGCTACTTACCATTGGTGGAGTTCTCCTACAACAACAACTATCATGCAACCATTGGCATGACTCCGTATGAGATGTTGTAGGTAGGAAGTGTAGAACGTCCGTCTGTTGGGGTGAAATTAAGCAGAAAGACTTCGCAATTCTAGACGTCTTCCGAGAAATTTGACTAGATCAAAGCCCGGATGAAAGCCGCTACGGATAGGCAGAAATCTTATGCGGATAAAAGAAGGAAAGATCTCGAGTTTCAAGTTGGGGACAAGGTACCGTTGAAAGTGTCCCCTTGGAAAAGAATAATTCGATTTCAAAAAAAAGGAAAGTTAAGTCCTAGGTTTGTTGGACCTTTTAAGATTGTGGTGCGGGTAGGAGAAGTAGCATATCGATTAGAACTGCCAGTTGAACTGAGTGGGATCCATCCTACGTTTCATGTGTCGCACTTGCGAAAGTGTCTAGCTGATGAATCAGCGCACATACCATTGGATGACATCAAGGTAGACAACAACCTTAACTATGTTGAGGAGCCCGTGGCCTATTGGATAGAAAGAAGAAGTGTTTACGCAATAAAGTTATCCCACTAGTCAAAGTTCAATGGAAACACCGAAAGGGGTCGGAAGCCACGTGGGAAACTGAATCAGAGATGAGGGAGTCCTACCCTCAACTGTTTGGCTTATGACATGTTTCGAGGAAGAAACCTCACATAAGGTGGGTAGCTTGTAACATCCTAAAATAAAGAAGAAGAAAATAAGAACAAAGTTCGAAAAAATAAAGATATATGAGTGGTCGGGTCGAGATTCGGAAAGAAACCAACGGGCCTGTGGGCTTGGGCCGCCGGCCGGAATGATGGGACGCAAGGGGGGGCAGGATAAACCCTTGTCTTCCTCCCCAAACCCTCGTTCATCAACTTCAACCAAAACCCTAGAGAGAGAAATAGAGAATTCTAGAGAGAGAAAGCTCGTGGATTCAAGGATTGTGACCTCAAGATCGTTGCTAGATCGTTGTAGAAGATCAACGAAGAAGAATTCATGTGAAAAACAGGTAATGAATCCATCCAGATCTTGGTTTTTGTTTTCAAGATGGGTTTTAGGGTTTTTGGGGTTTTTAACATAAAGATCGGATTCTTAACGTGTTAAAAATGATTTAAAGCTTAGATCTAGCTTCATGGAAGCTAGATAAACGTTTTGGACGTAAAAAGTTATGATTTTGGTTTGAAAACGGACCTAGACATGAAGATCTTCAAGTGGCGACACTTAGTGACGTCACTATTTCTTCAGGTGACGCTAGTCAAGGACGAAGATACACGCCTCCCGAAATTCTCCAATGATTGGTACACGTGTCATTCCATTGGCGACACTATAATGGAGACACTGAGTAGTGTCGCCATGCATGTGCACGACACTAGTATACGGCATTAAGTCCAGAAAAAAAGTTCTAGCGACACTGATAGTGTGCCTGGCGACACTGATCATGTGTCGGTGACACTATTAGGCGACATTAGCATGTTATGACTGAATCCGCGTGTTGACTTTTGCGCAGATCGGTGTACACCTTAGCACTAGATAAGACGTCAATTTCAAGTTGTATACAGGCAGTCGAGAGAGTTCAAGAATCCTTATTTTTACTGTTTTAGGGTGGTGTGCATACTCAAGAATTAAACGTTTATAGTAAATGTATTTTATTAATTAAACGTTTGCAAAGAAAGATAACGGCTTATTGATTAAACGATTTACAAGAAGGAAAGATAAGAAAGAACAGTTTATTTAACTATATGTTTTATAAACAGAAAGATTAGAAAGAACGGTTTATTTAACAATATGTTTTATAAACAGAAAGAGAAGAAAGAAGAGGTTTATTTAACTGCATGTTTTATAAACAGAAAGAAAGAAGACAAGTCAAATACATTGTCTAATCTGTAAAAGTATGGTTACCACCAAATCATGTCTTAAGGTAGTAGTGTAGTCCTTGATACTAGTGCTACCCGAAGCCTATGGTAGTGTCACAACATTATTTGTATGCCTGCCATAAGAATAACCGGGACAGTGCTAAGTAGGGCACAATAACGGGGAGGTTGTACAACTGGTTTAGAAGAGTAACGACGGTTGCTCCGGTGACTATGGTCATATGAGAAGAAGAAGTCCTTAGTGGACACAAGATGTGAGTATCGGCCTTTGGACGTTGAGCCTTAGGGAACAATACTCGCTGAGAAAGAAAGAAGTCCTTTGTGGACACGAGAAGTCCTTCATGGAAAGTAAAAGAAAGAAACAGATTGGAGACTAATAATGTATGATATAACATAAAAGGGCACAGAATGACTAAGTATTAATCTACATTTTCTACTATGATTTATATACTTGGTAGCATAAAGAATGTTTTTCGTTAAAGGAGTTTTATATGTTAACATGAGAAAGAAATGTTTAATAATAAATGTTTTGCAAACTTGAACTCACCAGCATTAGCTGACTATTTAGTACGCACATCAGGTTGAAAAGGTAAAGAGAAGATATGAAGCCGCAAGGGCTTAGCAGATGATGGCTGGATGGCTGCTGCTAATAGAAGGCTGATATCCCCATGATTAAGATTATGTTTTGAGACAATGAATATTTAAAGCTTTAATTAACTCAGAATTTGTAATAGACTTTCGTTGTTTGTGTTAATGTTTATTTCAAGGTTTAAGAACTGTGTTTATGCTTTTTTGTGCCAACTATGAGAGGTACCCGGTTTGGGACCCTTCATCTTCCGTGCTATATTCTTTTAAAATTTGGGGTGTTACATCACCTTATCTTCGTTGCCTAAGCTTTTCTTCATTTTTCTGAACGTCTTGACGAAAGTATGTCTCTTAAGCGACTATAAGAGATTTCTCGGAAGTACGTCGCGTCAAAAGGCTTAAGGAATTGTTTCAGAAAAGTGGGAAGACGGTTGATTGGGTGGTTTGTGAATTTTTCGTAGAAGTGAATCAAATTTATAGGCCAATATTGGATTCAAGACCGTTATGAGGGGTGACAGTTCATCACCACCACACTGTAACGACCGTTATGGTTTGGTGACTGTCCGTCACAAACTACGGTTACGAGTCAGCGTGACACGTGGCAGCTTCTAGTCAAATTGCGGCGTGAAGGACCGTTACGAGGTTGTGACGATCTGTTATAGGGTTACACATGTCAGATTACAATCATTAGTCACAGGGACACATTTCAAGCCCTGATTTATTCCTTCCTCGGCTCGTAACGGACCGTTATGGATGTTGACGGTCCGTTACCGTCCTATTTTTCTAAAATTTTATTTTTGATCCTTGGACTTTGATCTATTTACATATTTAACCCTTGTGTTTTAGTTGAAATCATCACATACAGTTTAAATGTCTTGAATATTCTCGTTGAAATCGGACACATCTTGGTGAGTGTCTGATAGCAGGCCAAATAAATTATGTGCATCCTCAATGAGATTAGTCTTGACATTTTTTCCTTTTTCTTTCATCGTTAGCCGATAATATTCAATGAGGTGCTTAGGGGTACGACACGTGCGGGACTAGCGGTTAGACAACCCACATTTATAGCAAATGTTGATTTGGCCCCTGCTAGGGGGTCGACCCATATTCTGTCGACTTGATCCACCGCTACCGGGCTTAGAACTGTAAGACTCTCATCTCCATGTGTTGTTCCGTCCACGACCATGACCTCTTTTAGGGCCGTGACCTCTCCTTTTCCGAGGTCTGCTCTGAGCAGTCGTCACATTCGCTCTAGGAATGGGCTTACACCAACTGTCTTGATTAATGATTTTGATGTAAGAGCTTATTGTTTTGCTCCGCGACCAGTAAACATAATATCTGTTCAGAATTTTTAGTGGTTTTTCGTTCTCTGTATTCTTGTGACAGTAGCATGTTAGAGGCATAGAACGTAGAAAAGTCTTTTCGAGCATGTCTTCTTAAGTTATTTTCTCTCCGCATATTTTTAATTCGGATGATATGCGAAACAGAGCTGAGTTGTACTCACCAACAATTTTGAAATCTTGTAACCTTAGATGGAGCCATTTATAACGAGCCTTTGGGAGTATGATCAACTTCTTGTGGTCAAATCACTCTTAAATGTTTTTCCACGGGAGATGGTTGTTCCTCGAGATGTCAAGAGCGGCAAATTCGAGTTTTGAAATGTTCGACATTGTATCTACAAATGAAAGATACATTTATTAAAACATGCTTTGGTATATAAATTATATATCTTGGGAGAACTTCGGGTTCTAATTAGTTAGAACTGCGGTTCAATAATTTAAGGCAGTTTTATATACTCGGATACAAAGTTTAAAGAGTTATGGGAAATTTTGTAAGATGATTAAAGTTTTGGCATCTTATAATATTACAGTTCATAAGTAATTTAACTTGCAACATTGAGTAATATCATATCGTAATGTTATATTAATTTATTCAATAATACTTATAAACATAACAATTTATTGACCAAGTAATAGACATTTAAACATTTCTCATAATAAATAAGATTTCAGATTATGCATAGATAAGCAAAGTATTTATATACTATTATCTCGTTAATCTATATTTCGCTGTAAAGTTATTTATTTGTTTAATGTGAATTGAAAACAACACTTTATGTTAAATTATATCACACAACAAATAAGCATACATACAAGTTCATGCAACGGAGAAGGATAAGGTCGAGTTAGGGTTCATCGCAGCTACAGAGGTGACTCCGATGGTCAACGACGGCAGTATTGAATAGATAAGAAACATCACATATGCGGGGTTATGGGCGTCGGTAACGGCAGCATATAGGCGGTGATGATGACAGAGTACGTGCCATAAAGGATAAAATGTGAAATAAGAAATTGAATGTATAGAAGATAATTACACCTTTCTCATTAATATCACATGTGTATTTATACACAAAAATTCTATCAATAAGAAACAAATTATCATTCTTAGTAAAACAGGATGTCGGTGGCTACAGTGCCACCGTACATCCTATAATGCTCAAAGTACAATCTCCTTATGCACGTTGGTTACACTGCCTCTTAAATACATACGTCCTCATCTGCACTATTCAAGAGAGAGAACGGGAGGAACGGTGATTCTCGCTCCTGCTTCTTCCTTCAAACGGCTCGCCATCAGCAGCCGTCGTCGGTCTTGTTGGTCGACCTTCACCATCGCCCCTGATCGATAGAGTTAAGCCTTAACTCAGAAGAAGGTGGTGATGTTGCAGGGTTTAGGGGTTGCGTGTCTACGAATGGGTGAGGCAATCGAAGAAATAAAACCAAAGTGTCCAACTCGCATTTATAAACCCTACACTCTACCGCGTGATCACTCACTCTGTGTAACCATGGCGGATCGAAGGTTAAACCCTATTTCTCTTGTTACATATAATAGAGGAGAGATTTTAGGAAATATATCTGCATTTATATAACAATAGGTTAAAATCTCGTGTATTACACGGGTTGAATAAATATAATATTATATATTAAGTAATAAAAAGTTTATTTCTTAAAAACTCATGTTTTACACGGGTTGAATAAACCTGTAAAATACAATATAATCTGTAACATATATACACTCGTCAAAATATGTCAGGAGATTTATTAATATAAAGATTACTATTTTCTTTAAAATATATTATTATTAAAAGATTTAGGTGTATTTACTAAGAGAGAGGCGAGAAAAAAATGATAAAAATAAATATGGAGGCGAAACGTGGCATGAAAAACCCTTATTTATTATATAGTATATGTAGATATATCCATTTCTATTATATAATATATAACATAGATAAATTATTTACGCTAAACAATTAAACATACATGCACGTACAACAATACCTATATGCCTACATCTTTCTCAAATCATAATTTTTTAAGAACACTAATAAAACTTATGGGCTTAATTTCTTCTATACCCATTTCTTCATCAATCAAATTTCCATAATTCTCAAACAGATTGTCAAGTATTTCTTCTCCAAAGTGTTGGGAAATCATCGACTCTTGGATCGCTCGAATGGTCCTCGCCACCGCGGTTCCATGACTCATATAAGGACCTGAGTAATGTTCAATGTCAAACATTTCAAAACGCTCCATTTCAAATGACCCTTCTTTCTTTACTTCATCCTCTAGTTCGTCGCTCGAAGGTGCATAAAAGTGGGCATCGTACTCGTCCATCTTTTCTTGCTCAACTTCTCCCTACGTAAACCATAATAAACCAAATTAAGATATTTAATAATCTATATTACTCGTGACAGTCTAACTACCATTTATATGCAACATATAAGCAGTAGATATAATATATCAAATTACTGTAATGATTTTTATCATAATTAAAAATTATAATTGATTAGATTTTCTTTGTAATTATCCTTATTATATTCATATATATAGTTAGATTAATAAGTACGAGAGTCTTCATTATCCTATAATAATTACCTTGGAGACTAAGGTGGCAAATGACCGTGAAAGAAGTTCCCAAAGGAATGAGTTGCCCCTGTCAACATGTGTTCGATCTCTCCTTCCTAACAAAATAAGTACCATCCGACCTCCAGATAGTAGTTCTTTTGATCTTGATTGCAAAAACAATGAAAAATCTTCTTGGAATTGATCGAGATAGGCTTTAGATACTTGTAGTGAGCTCGATTTGGAGATATAAAAGCTACCTTTGTTAATCGAGCGACCTTCCTTATCATAAAGTCCTGGAGGAATCTAAACGAGTAAATTGTGTCGAATGTGATTAATGATTAGTATGAAAGTTACTACTTTTAACTAGCTAGTTAAAAGATAAATGTAAAGACACTTAGAATGAAGTAGATTAATCGTTTTGAAAATGAGTGATGATGACTAGGATCTTTTCTAGTGTGGGTGTAAAAATGGTTAGTATCTATCTAAATTTGCAACTCCTACAACAAAAAGACAAACCCCATTTCTCACTCATCTGAGTGCAAGTTTCAAGACACATAAGTCGCTATCTTAGATAGCGAATAACCCATTTCTCATATCCCACCAAGAAAGAACGTAGTTGTGATCACTCATTTTTAAAACAACCTACTTTAGAAAAGAATCTTGACACTTACTCTAGAGAGCCAATGCAAACTGTAAGAGGAGTAAATGAAGTGCAAACATTTGTCCGGAAACAATCTACCGTAAAAAGTGCCTGGATAACCAGCGATGTAAACACTTGATTCAAGTTTTGGGCACCAAAGATACCTCTCAGTGTTCAACTCCTTGTAAAAATCTGGCAGGATCTTGAAGACAGCATTGAAGTCGTTGGTTGGAAGATCGTTAAGGTAGACACGATACTCCGGTGGGGTGATATTTGAGAATTTATGGGTGGTTTTGTCAATGGCTTCAACCATTTCTCGTATAGTCGATAAGGTGTTTTGGCCACTAGAACAACCAAGATCAGCTATGCCTATGCTTTCAGGAGTTGTGGAGACGTAGGTTTCTTCAAGACTTTTGATTGTTATGTGTTTCACGATATCTGAAGCCTTTTTCTACAAGCAAATTACAAATAAATAACATCAATGTTATATGTTTATAATTTGTCTTTGTACTTTGTATTTGAAGCCATTCACTAAAGAAATTACCTCTAATTTTATAAACTCCATACACACAAGATGGTTTATGCCAAGACTTCTATCATTCATCATTTTGTGAGTTTAATACATCAAAGGTTTTGGAAAAAAAAAAAAAGACAAACCATTGTGTAATAGCTAAATTTTAAGGTGATGATTCCTAAAATGATATAAAACACAACATAAAATAAAATAAAAAGATTAGCTTGGGGATAAACGAGTTCGATTAATTGATTAGTGAAGAGATTGACTCGGTTAACATGTGTAATGAGCATTTCAAATTCACGTGAGAAACCATATTACCTTTTTTAAATTACAAGTAAAAATTTATAAAACCAGAAACCCGAGTCTAGGCTTTTTATTAGTATCTTTTGTCATTTATAAATTTTATTTGCTTTTATCTGTTTTTTAGTTATTTTATACATTATTTATTTATTTAGCTAAGCTATGAATATTAA
Source organism: Smallanthus sonchifolius (assembly GCA_023525975.1). Taxonomy (NCBI): domain Eukaryota; kingdom Viridiplantae; phylum Streptophyta; class Magnoliopsida; order Asterales; family Asteraceae; genus Smallanthus; species Smallanthus sonchifolius. The sequence continues at coordinate 29,682,824 of CM042023.1, forward strand.
TGACACTAATTATACAAACACTAATAAAAGGATAATCATGGCTAACCTACTTAATAAACATGTTTACGTCATACGTTAATTTTTCGGTATGATCATCATTGCTAACCCATTTAATGAATACATCTAAATTAGAGACTAATTTTTCAAGAACTCCTTATGCAGACATCTTAGTGATAAATGATATATCCCTCTCATCAACTAGTAAAGTTCGAATCTTGCAAAGTACAGGTTTGATGAGTTTAGTTAATATAAGCAAAGTAAGTGTCGTTAAAAAAAACTACTCGTATTTATGACTCAGTGACCCGTCAGTTATCCAAATTGTCGTTAAAAAAAAACTCTTATTTATGACTACTCGCCCAACCTATCAGACCCAAACCCGATTAAAATTTACATAATAGACACTTGACATAAAATAAAAAGTTGGTGAACATCTCCATCACACCTCAATAATAATTTTAGTAATATTATATGAAGTGACAACCTTTTCTGTTTAATAACAACCAGTCCTCAGCCAAGACGTCATTTCAATATTTTTATAGAGTTCATTGAAATTTTAAAAATAATGAAATTTTAAAAATAATAAAATTTTAAAGGATTGTAAGCTTATCATCTTTAAGCTTACGTTACGTGCTTAAATAAGTCTAAGTTGACAAATTCAAAGCCTTTTATTAAATTTATTAGAATTTTATAAATTTTATTAATCCCACAAAACACTAAAAATAAGCCAATTTAAACACCACTTAAATACGTGATATATGTAACTACTTTAATTTTAATCATTTCATTTTATTTTAAACGAAAGAACACGAGTCACTCATATTTTTTATTTCAACGGTTTTGATAACAACAACCTTAGCTATTGTCTTCAAACGTTGTTTTGGTTTAAAATGATGGTTGTTCATGGTTAAAGTTACGGGTCGTTAACAACCGCATGACTGATGGTTAAAATATAATTACTTAAACACAAAAACTACTTTCATAAGAAACAATTTAAGATTTCAAAGTAAGTGATTAAGTATCTTTGTCATTAACAGAATAGGATAGATGTGTTACCTGAAGATATGAATTCTGGGTATAGCTATTTTCACCAAGGCCACCATTCATGTGGAAGACTTTCTCAACATCCATGATTGAATGCTCAATGGTAGTAATGGTTTTGATATTTGGGTGTGAGGCCCCTACTTACCACTTATCCCCTATTTATACTTGCATCAAATATGCATGATGGCCTAACTCCTCTCTATAACAGCACATCCCAAAAGTTCCGGGGAAAAAAATTACAATCAAAATGTTTTAGTTTTATTACTTTATTATAAATATATACCAAATAAACACTTGTATCTATTACATTAAATATGATATAATTACACCATTATGCAACCATCTCCCTCTCTTCCACTAGTTCTGATTATCTTCAATGCATAGATTTGAATGTACGGTCCTTGCACTTTTCTTCTTAAAATTGGTATGTATGTGTGTATATATGTATACATCTATATCGGCTCATGTAAGAAGAATTTCCATATAAAGGGTACGAAGTGGTGATATAATTATACACCATATGTTTATAATTACGCAACATATGTATATAATAAGCACAATTATGTATATAATTATGCACATTATATATATATATATATATAACAACGCACAATTTTATATATATTTACACACAGTACATCAACTTTTTATAAAAAAAATCATTTTTAAATATAATAAAATACTATAGTCAAATTTGAAAAGAATAAAATGCTCTATTTTCTAATATATATTTTTTTATAAAAAGCTAAATAAGTATATAAAAGCTACATGCGTTTAAAAAAATGATGGAACTAGATAAAAAGTAAACGAGTGAGGATTTTTCTTTTTTTTCCCTTTTCCATCTGATTAATTATGAAACTGTCACATTCCTCATCTTAGCCATTGATTTGTAAAGATCAATAGTTGATATTCACTTCGTACACTTTTATCATTTTTTTCATTTCTTATTTGATCTCTCCCATATACATTGCAAAAACTCCTAAAACAAAATAAATCATTCGCTTTTTCAATAACAAATTTTTATAAAATAAATGGTTGAAATTCAATTTTTATTCATCTCTCATAAAATTAATATATCTATATATATGTATATGAACAATTTATTTACGTATAGAAACTTCAATGTGTAAGGCCCTGTTTGGTAGCCTCTTAATGTCATTAAGATGCTACATCTTAATGGTTCAAAGCATTTTACTGGTTAAGTGGTAACCTTAAGTCTGAATGGTTAAGAGATAACATCCTAACGGTAAGTCCTCATAAGTTACATGGCCCCTTACCTCTTAATCATTAAGAGACTTTGAACCATTAAGAGGTAGCCTTTTAATAACCATAAGATGCTACCAAACAGCCCCTAAGTCTTGTGTGTGACATCCGGCAATTTCAGATTAACCCCGTTAACTCAAACATCGTTAGTTCAAACATTATTTGTTGCAAACTCAGTTATCTCATTTAGTCGCACGTACATTGCATTTAATTAGGATTAATTAAATGTGCCAGTCAGTTCGCACACATCGGATCGCACTCGAGTCTAACCCGGAACGTTGGTGATTAATCGGAATTAACATTACGAACATCTAATAATTTATATGTAATATAAATTATGAAATTTATGTGATTTTGCGTGATTACCTGAATCACGTGGATATTATTGTTTTCGTACGTGTTTATTGTGTGTAAAGCGTATTTGGTATTTTTATAAAAGTTAGTATTTTTATAAAAATAAAAAATTAAATGGTTTTATTATTAATTAAGTTATTATTTAGTTAAATTGAATAATGGGCCTTAATTAAGCCCGCAGGCCAAATTAATTATCCATTAGTAATGAGATAAGGATAAGATTTAAAAAAAAAATTATAAACCCTAACCCCCACCCTTCTTGCCGTCGCGATCGAACCCCTCCCCACTCCCTTGAATCGGCCGAAACATTCAAGCACCCAAAAGACCCTCATTCGAGCTCCGATCGTGAATCCGGAAGTAGATACGTGCTAGTCTAGGCGTTTCTAACGTCTCTACGTAAGTCGTTTCGTTCAATTTCATCATTTTTTGATTTCTAAATTTTAGATCAAAACCCTAGTTCATCCAAACATAGATTTTTATAATAAAGATGTTAACTTTATTATCTTTTTGCATGTATTTGTTGATTATATGGTTATTTGCAAAACCCTAGATCCATGTGATTAGTAACGTGTTAAATATTGGAACTTTTTGATTATGTGAAGTATAGAAATCGCATGTTAGACGTGAGTAATGATTTATATAGTTGTAATTATATTAGTTGAAGGATTTAGAATGGATTTGACGTGTTAATTGGATGAATGAAACGTGTAATGGACAAGTTACTAAAAGAGGAAACTTTTTATGATTTCTATCTTGCATGCTAGACATGATTAGGATGATGTGATGATGGTTATGAGCTACTTGATACATGTTTAGATGATTTGTGAAATCAGATTTTGAATACATAACCCGGTTTTACCAACTTTCCAAGTAAGGAAACTTTAATTGTTAAAAGTGGTTAGAACTTGCTACTTAGACATGCATAATATGGTTTGGTGATTGGTACATGTTAGTTAAGATACAATAACTTGTTGTAACGTGTTAAGTGTTTGAAATCACGCATGCTAGTCACGGGTTACTAAAGTTGGAAACTTTGTCTTGAATTAATGATTTACATGTTTAAGTTTTAGACAATTATTATGAGATGTGATGATCTAGAACATGTTAGAATGATACTACAAACATATCAATGATGATAGTTTCCAGGAAACACGAGTCCCGAACAAACCTGCTATTTATAGAAACCTGCTATTTATAGAAACCTGCTATTTTTGGAAACTTTCTATTTTAAGAAACTTGCTATTTTTGGAAAATTTCTATTTTTGGAAATCATGTTTGTTTGTTAGAACAATAAGGAATTGTTGCTAAGTGTTACCAGCATGATCTTGTGTGTATAATATAGAAGTATTATACTGAACAAACATTTAATCGTTAAACGGGTCACCAACGGGTCGTCGGGTCAAACTTGGTCAAACTTGATCAAACTTGGTCAAACTTGATCAAACTTGGTCAAACATGAGTCAAACATGAGTCAAACTTGCAAACCTTTTCTAAACCCTTAAAACAATGAGATTGTTTGGATACTTAGGGTTCGTATCAACTTGCACAAACACACACTTATAAACCGGTGTTTATAGGTGGCAGTTAGTCGTCAAGCATTCTAAGTTCGCTTTCTTTCGCACATACTCTAAGGTGAGTTTCACGGCCCCTTTTCTTACGTTTTAAACTTGGGGGAGAAAACAAGGGTACAAACATTTAGATCTTACGTTTCTTTTATATCACTTGTGTACTAAGCGCAAACATATCATGAAAGTCCTTACTTATCGAACCGTTAGTATATGGGTTAGCGAGGTAATCTTGAGTAGTACTACTGGGCACTGACAAGCCCCACCCGCGTTAGTCGCGCTAACACGACAGGTAGTCGAACGGGTGTAACATTGACCTAAACATTCACCATTGATTATGATAGTCATGGTGGGAGGCAGTACAAACATAAACAATCAGCTTCGGTGTCGAAACGCTTTAGTAACATGTACTAGGTTAGCTACCTATGATATAAATTGTAAATGGTATTATCTAGTAAACTTTACAAACATTGAAACCTGTGAACTCACCAACCTAGTGTTGACACGTTTTAGCATGTTTTCTCAGGTAATTAAGGTACAAGCACAAGCTAAGGCATGCATGCATCCCAAGTCCATCATTTTCAAACGCAAGAACTATTTATTTTTATTTATTGTTAAATTATTTATTTTTGGCGCGACTATTTTGGCGCATGCTTTTCATTTAACTTTTCGCTTCCGCAAGTCTTACATTAAATCAGTGTTTTCATTTCTAGTGTTGCATCGTGACTATGAGCAATACTAGTGGTTTTTATTAAACTCATATAGAGTCGTTCAACGTAACTAATGACTGAGATCCTGGTTATGTCACGCCCCTATCGGTAAAACTCCGTTGGTGGATTTTGGGGGTGTGACAGATTGGTATCAGAGCCAGGTTTTAGAGAACTAGGAAATGCATACTAGACTATAACCACGTACATGCATTAGTTACACAGCACTTACACTCATCCATGGCACTCACTCATCCCGTTACAGGAAATGTCGACCCCACCAAATTCACCCGCATCCCAGTCGTCCAGGAGCACGATGTTCCTACCGTACCTTTGCTAGAGCCGAGGAGACGTCGACTCAACCCGATCAACACCACAGTAGAGCATGACGAGCCTATTCATGTGCGTGTCAGAGGCAACACGCAGGACTGGGATTTGTATCCCGATAGGATCAGGAACTGGATCCGCGAGGAGGAAGTCCCACCTCCACTCACTACTGACATTGCTTATTCTTCTTCATCATCTTCTGTACGAGCTTTGCCACCATTGCAGTACCCCTATGAGCAGGTGATAGCTGCCTTTGTGGCTAGGATGGACCGGGAGATCCGGAACATGAGAGATGCAGCTGGAGAGATTACTAGCATACTTCAGCGAGAGATGTTGATGAATCAGAGGATCACCAAACTGACTGCAGATTTAGCAGCAACTGATACAGCTCATGAGAATTTGGTAAATGGATGTGTGGATATGGAGGACCGGCTGAACACTGCAGAGTGGAACCTAGATATACTCCACACTAGGATTGAGCAGGTTGATGCACGACTTGCAACAGTTGAGGCAGCAGGAGTTGCACCAGAGGATGCACCTGCAGGAGACCAGGATGAGGATGATGATGCAGCATCCGATGTTACATCAGTTGGCAGTGACATTTGATCATCTATCTTCATTACTTAATTACGTCTTTTCTTTTGAACCTAGATGGGCAGGGTTGTTCCATCCAACAGATGTTTCTAGAATTTTGATGTTTGGTTGAATTTAGTTGTAATCGTTACAATTTATTTTATCAAGTATTACTATTATTGAAATGTTAGATGTTGTGGTTTGAATTTCTTTGTTTACTGGTACTTGTATGATGATAAAAATGCGATGTATTTTTCTCATTATTGTATGTTGTTAATGTAAAGATAATGTCTGGAAGAGGAAATGGACGTGGTGGACGCGCCGGAGGACACGGTGGTCGCGGGAACATTAACATGACTGCAGCCGAGCTCACGGCACTCATAAATGACCGTGTGGCTGAAGCAGTAGCAGCTACTCACGCCGCTATTAGTGCTGGAGGTAAAGCAACATATTATCGACTCTAGTGAGTCATCATTCATCCTAAACTCAAATTCGAATACAGCATCCCTAAAACGCATTCTTGTTTACAATTCAGGTCATCATAACCACCAGCAGGTTTGTACTTTCAAGGCGTACATGGATTGCAAGCCTCACTCATTCAGTGGAGCCGAAGTGGCTGTTGGCTTACTCCGCTGGATGGAGAAATCTGAATCCGCTTTTGCAATGTGCAATTGTCCACCAAATAACCAGGTGAAGTATGCATCTGGCACACTTGAGGGTCCGGCCCTTACTTGGTGGAACTCTCAGGTGCAAATGCTAACTCTTGAGATGGCAAATGCATTGCCATGGGACGACTTCAAGACTATGCTGCGGGAGGAGTATTGTCCCCGCGATGAAGTACAGAAACTTGAGAGTGAATTCTAGAATCTCAAGATGGAAGGATCTGAGATTGAGGCCTACACTACTCGTTCGCATGAACTGGCGAACTTGTTTCCGCAAATGGTAACACCTCCATATAAGAGGATCGAGAAATTCATCGATGGTCTGGTTCCGCAAATTCAAAGCATGGTTACATCTTCTAATCCCACTACGATCCAGCAAGCAATCAGGTTGGCTCATAGGCTAACCGATCAGGCAGTCGCTCAGGGCACTCTACCACCTAGAGGTGCATTATCAAAGACAACTGACAATAAGCGGAAGTTTGACAGTTCATTCCCCAAAACCTTCCAGTCAAACCCACCTTCTCAACAACAGCAACAGCAACACCGTAAGTTTGAACCGTCAAAGAACAACAGTCAGTCTAACTCTTCTCAGCAGAATCAGGGTTCTTATGTTGGCAAGTACCCGAAGTGCAATAAATGTAACTTTCACCATCATGGAGCATGTGACCGGTACCGTTACCAACGGTGTGGAAAGATGGGTCATTTGGCCAAAGACTGTAGAGTAGATCTGCAGAACAAACAGACACCACCTGGAAACGCACCCAAAGGTTGTTTTTAGTGCGGTAAGGAAGGGCATTTCAAGAAAGATTGTCCGCAGTTGAGGAGAAACAGAAACGGGAATGGAAATGGCAACAATCATCAGGGCGGTAATGGAAATGGTAATAACCACCAGGGTGGAAATGGTAACAACAACGGAAATGGTGCAAAGGGCCGAGCATTTGTGATTGGATCGGGAGAAGCTCGGAATGATCGGAACGTGGTTAACGGTATGTTTCTCTTAAATGATCATTATGCTTCTATACTTTTTTATACTGGCACCGATAGAAGTTTTATATCTAGAGAACTTAGTAGTCGGTTAGAAATAAACCCAACTTTACTAGAACATCATTATACCGTAGAGATAGCAGACGGTAAAGTAATCGAGGCAACCCACATTCTCAAGGGATATCAGTTAGAACTTTCTGGTCACAAACTCGACATCGATCTCATGCCAGTTACACTTGGCAGTTTTGACATAATTGTGGGCATGGATTGGTTGTCTAAAAACCAAGCTGAGATCATTTGTAGTGAGAAGATCGTTCGTATACCCCTTCCTAGTGGAGAGATCCTATCCATTCAGAGCGAAAGAAGTGGTGCAGTCATGGGCATCATATCTTTCATGAAGGCTCATAAGTGTCTGCGTAAGGGTCATACCGCAATTCTAGCCCTTGTCGCTGACAAGTCCACTGAGGAGAAAAAGTTAGAAGATATCCCTATCGTTCGCGAATTCCCAGAAGTATTTCCTGAAGACCTACCTGGTCTTCCACCTCACCATCAGGTCAAATTTCAGATTGACCTAACACCCGGAGCAGCGCCTATTGCTCGAGCACACTGGCACCAAGCGAGTTGCAAGAGCTATCTACACAACTGCAAGAGTTGTTGGATAAAGGTTTCATCCGACCGAGCTCATCGCCATGGGGAGCTCTAGTCCTATTTGTCAAAAAGAAAGATGGAACTTTCCGCATGTGCATTGATTACCGAGAGTTAAACAAAGTAACAGTCAAGAACCGCTACCCACTACCCCGCATTGACGATTTATTCGACCAACTTCAAGGGTCAAGTTTCTACTCAAAAATCGATTTAAGGTCTGGATATTAGCAGCTGAGAGTTCGAGATGAGGATATATCCAAGACTGCATTCAGAACCCGGTACGGCCATTTCGAGTTTTTGGTCATGCCATTTGGATTAACTAACGCACCCGCGGTGTTCATGGACCTCATGAACCATGTGTGTAAACCTTACCTTGACCAATTCGTCATTGTCTTTATTGACGATATCCTCATATACTCTAAGAATCAGGAAGAGCATGAGGAGCATCTGTGTTTGATCCTTGAACTACTGAAGCGGGAACAGTTATACGCAAAGTTTTCCAAATGCAATTTTTGGATTCGCGAGGTTCAATTTCTAGGACATGTGATCAATGAGAAAGGAATACATGTCGATCCATCCAAAGTGGAAGCTATCAAGAATTGGGCAGCACCAACAACTCCAACCGAAGTTCGGCAATTCCTAGGATTGGCCGGATACTACCGTCGTTTTATCGAAGGATTTTCAAAGATTGCCCAACCCCTCACCGCTTTAACCCAAAAAGATAAACCCTATAATTGGAGCGAGACTCAAGAATCAGCATTCCAGCTACTGAAACAGAAACTATGTAGCGCACCTATCCTATCTCTACCAGAGGGAACGGATGATTTCGTGGTGTATTGCGATGCCTCCATCCAAGGCCTCAGTTGCGTGTTGATGCAACGCGACAAGGTTATCGCATACGCTTCTCGACAGTTAAAAATCCACTAAAAGAACTACACGACTCACGATTTGGAGTTAAGAGCCGTGGTGTTTGCACTCAAGATATGGAGACATTACTTGTACGGTACCAAGTGCACCATCTACACCGATCACAAGAGTCTTCAGCATATTTTTGAGCAGAAAGAGTTGAACATGCGGCAACGTCGTTGGATTGAGTTATTAAACGATTATGATTGCGCAATCAAGTACCATCCGGGCAAGGCTAATGTGGTAGCTGATGCCCTAAGCAGAAAAGAAACCAAACCCCTACGGGTTAGAGCATTACAACTCACTATCCATACAGGATTACCCGAACAAATCCGTAATGCCCAACTCGAAGCCTTAAAAGAGGAAAACTTGTCATTGGAATCCACTCGTGGTATGGAGAAACAACTTGAGGTTAAAACAGATGGTATTCGTTACTTCACGGAACGAATATGGATACCAGTATATGGAAACTTAAGAGATCTAGTCATGGATGAAGCTCACAAATCCCGATACTCTATCCATCCGGGATCTGACAAGATGTATCACGATCTCAAAGTTTTGTATTGGTGGCCGAACATGAAAGCCGACATAGCCACCTACGTGAGCAAGTGCCTGACTTGTTCCAAGGTCAAGGTGGAGTACCAAAAGCCATCCGGATTACTTCAACAACCGGAAATACCAATGTGGAAATGGGAGCATATTTCCATGGATTTCATAACCAAATTACCCCGAACTCCTACTGGATGTGACACAATCTGGGTGATAGTGGATCGCCTAACTAAATCCGCTCATTTCCTTGCTATCAAAGAGACCGATAAAATGGAAAAGTTAACTCGTCTCTACCTTAAGGAAGTAGTATCTCGACATGGAGTTCCAATCTCCATCATTTCCGATAGAGACGCCCGATTCACCTCACGTTTCTGGCAATCGTTACAGAAAGCTCTAGGCACGCGCCTGGATATGAGCATAGCGTACCATCCTCAAACAGATGGCCAGAGCGAGCGTACCATTCAAACCCTAGAAGACATGCTACGAGCTTGTGTGATCGATTTCGGAAACAGTTGGGAGACTCACTTGCCGTTAGTGGAATTCTCTTACAATAACAACTATCATACTAGTATCAAAGCAGCACCGTTCGAGGCTTTGTACAGGAGAAAGTGTCGATCACCACTTTGTTGGGCTGAAGTTTGAGATAGTCAACTTACGGGTCCTGAACTTGTGCATGAAACCTCAGAGAAAATCGTGCAAATCCGAAACCGTATGGCGGCAGCTCGTGACCGTCAAAAGAGTTATGCAGACAAGCGTAGAAAACCGCTAGATTTTCAAGTGGGTGACAAAGTGTTATTAAAGGTTTCACCTTGGAAGGGTGTGATTCGTTTCGGGAAACGAGGAAAGTTAAACCCGCGTTATGTTGGACCATTCGAGATAGTGAAAAGGATCGGTCCAGTAGCATACCAACTGAACCTACCGGATACACTCAATGGAGTGCACAATGTCTTTCATGTCTCAAACCTAAAGAAGTGCCTATCAGATGAGTCACTTGTAGTTCCACTCGAGGAGTTGGAAATTGATGAACAGCTACATTTTATTGAGGAACCAGTCGAAATCATGGACCGAGAGGTCAAAAATCTCAAGCGCAGTAAGATACCTATTGTAAGAGTTCGCTAGAACTCGAATCGTGGACCGGAGTTCACGTGGGAACGAGAGGATCAGATGATGAAAAAGTATCCTCACCTTTTCGAACAGTCAACAGCAAACACGGAAAGTACTAACTAAATTTCGAGACGAAATTTATTTCAACAAGGGGATGATGTGACAAACCCAAACTTTTTGTTTCAGACGTGACCGACTTCGTTTAATTTTCGGGACGAAAATTCTTTCAACAAGGGGATGATGTGACATCCGGCAATTTCAGGTTAACCTCGTTAACTCAAACCTCGTTAGTTCAAACATTATTTGTTGCAAACTCAGTTATCTCAGTTAGTCGCACGTACATTGCATTTAATTAGGATTAATTAAATGTGTCAGTTAGTTCGCACACATCGGATCGCACTCGAGTCTAACCCGGAACGTTGGTGATTAATCGGAATTAACATTACAAACATTTAATAATTTATATGTAATATAAATTGTGAAATTTATTTGATTTTGCGTGATTACCTAAATTACGTGGATATTATTGTTTTCGTACGTGTTTATTGTGTGTAAAGCGTATTTGGTATTTTTATAAAAGTTAGTATTTTTATAAAAATAAAAAATTAAATGATTTTATTATTAATTAAGTTATTATTTAGTTAAATTGAATAATGGGCCTTAATTAAGCCCGCGTGCCAAATTAATTACCCATTAGTAATGAGATAAGGATAAGATTTAAAAAAAAATTATAAACCCTAACCCCCACCCTCCTTGCCGTCGCGATCGAACCCCTCCCCACTCCCTTGAATCGGCCGAAACATTCAAGCACCCAAAAGACCCTCATTCGAGCTCCGATCGTGCATCCGGAAGTAGATACGTGCTAGTCTAGGCGTTTCTAACGTCTCTACGTAAGTCGTTTCGTTCAATTTCATCATTTTTTGATTTCTAAATTTTAGATCAAAACCCTAGTTCATCCAAACATGGATTTTTATAATAAAGATGTTAACTTTATTATTGTTTTGCATGTATTTGTTGATTATATGGTTATTTGCAAAACCCTAGATCCATGTGATTAGTAACGTGTTAAATATTGGAACTTTTTGATTATGTGAAGTATAGAAATCGCATGTTAGACGTGAGTAATGATTTATATAGTTGTAATTATATTAGTTGAAGGATTTAGAATGGATTTGACGTGTTAATTGGATGAATGAAACGTGTAATGGACAAGTTACTAAAAGAGGAAACTTTTTATGATTTCTATCTTGCATGCTAGACATGATTAGGATGATGTGATGATGGTTATGAGCTACTTGATACATGTTTAGATGATTTGTGAAATCAGATTTTGAATACATAACCCGGTTTTACCAACTTTCCAAGTAAGGAAACTTTAATTGTTAAAAGTGGTTAGAACTTGCTACTTAGACATGCATGATATGGTTTGATGATTGGTACATGTTAGTTAAGATACAATAACTTGTTGTAACGTGTTAAGTGTTTGAAATCACGCATGCTAGTCATAGGTTACTAAAGTTGGAAACTTTGTCTTGAATTAATGATTTACATGTTTAAGTTCTAGACAGTTGTTATGAGGTGTGATGATCTAGAACATGTTAGAGTGATACTTCAAACATATCAATGATGATAGTTTCCAGGAAACACGAGTCCCGAACAAACCTGCTATTTATAGAAACCTGTTATTTATAGAAACCTGCTATTTTTGGAAACTTTCTATTTTAGGAAACTTGCTATTTTTGGAAACTTTCTATTTTTGGAAATCATGCTTGTTTGTTAGAACAATAAGGAATTGTTGCTAAGTGTTACCTGCATGATCTTGTGTGTATAATATAGAAGTATTATACTGAACAAACATTTAATCGTTAAACGGGTCACCGACGGGTCGTCGGGTCAAACTTGGTCAAACATGAGTCAAACATGAGTCAAACTTGCAAACCTTTTCTAAACCCTTAAAACAATGAGATTGTTTGGATACTTAGGGTTCGTATCAACTTGCACAAACACACACTTATAAACCGGTGTTTATAGGTGGCAGTTAGTCGTCAAGCATTCTAAGTTCGCTTTCTTTCGCACATACTCTAAGGTGAGTTTCACGGCCCCTTTTCTTACGTTTTAAACTTGGGGGAGAAAACATGGGTACGAACATTTAGATCTTACGTTTCTTTTATATCACTTGTGTACTAAGCGCAAACATATCATGAAAGTCCTTACTTATCGAACCGTTAGTATATGGGTTAGCAAGGTAATCTTGAGTAGTACTAGTGGGCACTGACAAGCCCCACCTGCGTTAGTCGCGCTAACACGACAGGTAGTCGAACGGGTGTAACATTGACCTAAACATTCACCATTGATTATGATAGTCATGGTGGGAGGCAGTACAAACATAAACAATCAGCTTCGGTGTCGAAACGCTTTAGTAACATGTACTAGGTTAGCTACCTATGATATAAATTGTAAATGGTATTATCTAGTAAACTTTACAAACATTGAAACCTGTGAACTCACCAACCTAGTGTTGACACGTTTTAGCATGTTTTCTCAGGTAATTAAGGTACAAGCACAAGCTAAGGCATGCATGCATCCCAAGTCCATCATTTTCAAACGCAAGAACTATTTATTTTTATTTATTGTTGAATTATTTATTTTTGGCGCGACTGCTTTGGCGCATGCTTTTCATTTAACTTTTCGCTTCCGTAAGTCTTACATTAAATCAGTGTTTTCATTTCTAATGTTGCATCGTGACTATGAGTAATACTAGTGGTTTTTATTAAACTCATATAGAGTCGTTCAACGTAATAATGACTGAGATCCTGGTTATGTCACGCCCCTAACGGTAAAACTCCGTTGATGGATTTTAGGGGTGTGACAATGTGTGTGTAATATTAAGTATACATGTGTAGGCAAACACTTAAAAGTTAAAAACAACATATGAACAAGTTATTTGATTGTTTTTAAGTACATAAGATACATATTTGTAAGAAAGAAATACAAAAATTTAAAGTACGAAGTATTGGTAAAAAAATTAAACGAAATAGCTTTTTCATTTTTGTTCCGATAATACTTTAGTGTTTTATTATTATTATTATTAAAGTATTTGATGCGTGTTGAAAAGAAATCAATATAATTCCAATCAAGATTCGTAATGTCTCCTCACATCACATGTCACATTCATCCTATGGAAATTGTACATTTTCTTCGGTGACACTGTTATGTTTTACATAAATGGCCTGCCAAATTGATTACCAATTTGGTTTGGACCACCAATGACCAAACTACAATTAAAATGTGTATAAAAAGAGTATGATTTTAGTTCAAACTGAAAACATATCGAATTTTTTCATAAATAGACATTATATATATATATATTAAAAAGACTATGATTTTAATTCAAACTGAAAACATATTGAATATTTTTCATAAGTAGATATTAAAACCATATATATATATATATATATATATATATAGGAAATAGGCTACCTATAGGACAAATTTATAGTGGTAGTATGTTACTATTAGAACAACAGAAACCTCAATTATGGGTAGACGAAGTTCTTACATGGGAACAAACAGTAGTCAAAATGTGGGAAACTAATAAAAAAGACAGTATGGATATGTTTGCCTATTTAGAAACAACCCTAGGCCCAACAGCCCTAGGAATATGACAAAGTAAAAAAGCCCACATCCCAGATCAAATAAATAGATTAAAAGTCATAGGAGATAATCCTTATAATTTCACTTCTCAAATAAGAGTCCTTATTTTAGGAGTTGACCCAACAAAAAATAACAATTTGTTACAAGATACAGCTATTAGAAACTTAGAACAACTAAGTATAGCAAATATGAAATATATAAACGAATTTACACTACATTTTACAAGATTATTAGCACAAACAGGACAAGCTATGGAAGATAGCCTATGTGATAAATATTTTATAAAACTACCAGGAGATTTAGGAAAAAATATACATGAAGCCTGGAAATTACAATACGGAAATATAGAAAACATAGGAATCGGACTTAGAATAACCTTTACATTTGGTATTCTAGAAGAAAAGTGCAAAGAAGTTGCTTTACAAGAACAACTAAAACGAAATGCATTTGCATTTTGTAAAACAACAATTTATACTCCACAAGCCTACGGGTATTATAACTTTTAAAAGAAAATTAGAAAAAGTACTACATATAACAAAGAATATAAACCGTATAAAAAATACCAAAATAAATATGTTAGAAAACCGCATACTAGAACATGCAAGTGTTTATATGTGGAGATACATAACATTTAGCTAATAAATGTCCAAATAGAAACAAAAACAGAGAAAGAAGCAATCTAGTGGAACAGATTAAAGACTATGAAATTGAAGCATTAGATACAGACCACACAGATAATGAGTCAATATACAGTATATATAGTGAAGAAAATTAACCTGTAATAAAAATCTCATATACATACACAAATCCAGAAGAGTGTAAGCATGACTGGAAGCACAGAAAGGGAAATAATTATATCAAATGTTACATTTACGAATACTACCCAAGTATAGACAAAAGATCTCAATGCAATACTTGCTTTAAAAAAATCTGCCATATTTGCATAAGAGATATTCAAAACATAGAACCACCAAACACTAGCCAAAACACAAGCAAAAGTATAAACGAATATGAAAAAAAGTTTGAAAAATTAGAACTGACTATAGAAGTAAGTAAATTAAAAATAGAAATTATGAATAGTAAAATCACTAGACTTGAAGACTTTATAGAAAAAAAAAACAAGCAGTAGAATTTCCAGAAATAAATAACATGGCCACAGAACCAGAACAAAACCCTATACAAACAGATGAACAAACCCTCATACAAACCAGTGGGTCAATAAACATGATAAATATACAGTGTAGACTATGGGTTGACGCCAACACACCAATAGATCTAACAGCCTTAGTAGATACAGGGGCGACTAAAAGTGTAATATCACATAGTTTAACTCATGAAAAATTTCATAAACCTCTTACATACAGATTAATGACAAGAACCGTAGAAAACAGGTTAATAGACATAATACATTACCTAGAACCTGTAGGAATACAATTCCTAGACTTTGCAGATAATTACAGTACAAAATACGATATTCCACAAATAAATATTAATCCACAACACATTAAATCCAGAGATTTT
This sequence comes from Smallanthus sonchifolius, assembly GCA_023525975.1. NCBI lineage: Eukaryota > Viridiplantae > Streptophyta > Magnoliopsida > Asterales > Asteraceae > Smallanthus > Smallanthus sonchifolius. Next base: position 29,698,679 of record CM042023.1, read on the forward strand.
GTCTTAGGATTAAATTTCATACTAGGATTAAACGGTGCAATTACTACAACAAGAAATTTCATAACAATTAGTAAACAGATGTACAGTTTCCCTACTTTAAGGTATAAAAGCACAGAAGAAATTGCTCAAAAAAGAGGAGAAAAGGGAAATCTAGAATTCCTAAATAAAAATAGAAGAAAAAACGTTGCTGAAAACGAATCTCTGCAACTCCTCACAAATTTTATAAACCACGAACTAGAAAAAGGACAAGACATAAGAAAAAGTATAAATCATCCTGTGATTTTACACCTAGAACGACTACGACTCATAGGAGAAAATATTACAAATTCCAAAGTTGAGTATGTCTGTAAGTTTAGAATAAAAAATCCAGACATTACCATAAGAAATATAAACATAGATTACAGTCCCCTAGACAAAGAAGAGTTTAGAACACAAATACTCAAAATGACTAAACAAGGATTAATCAGGAAATCTGAGAGTCCCCACAGATCAACAACTTTCATAGTAAAAAACCATAGTGAAATAAAAAGAGGAAAAGCTAGAATCTTCTACAATTACAAAAGATTAAATGACAATACAGAAGACGATGGTTATAATATACATAATAAAGATAGCTTAATACAACTGATACAAAATAACAAAATCTTTTCTAAATTTGATCTAAAGTCAGGTTTTAATCAACTTCATCTAGAAGAAGATTTTAAAAAATGGATACCCTTCACATGTTCTGAAAGATTATATAAATGGAATGTTCTTAGCTTTGGGCTAAAGAATGCTCCTTTAATATTTCAAAGATTCATGAACAGTATATTTATTAAATACAAATTTTGCGTAGTGTATATTGATGACATACTAGTAGCAAGTAAGACAGTCCAAGAACACGAAACACATCTACAACAGGTATTTGAAAAAATAAAAAAGAATGGGATAGTAATATCTAAAAAAAATATGAAATTATTCAAAAGAAAAATCTTTTTCTTAGGATTAGAAATTGGTAATGGAAAGATCGAATTACAACAACATATTTCTACAAAAATTTTAGACTTTCCAAAAAAACTAACTAGTTTAAAACAAATACAAGCCTTTTTAGGACTTGTAAATTATGCTCGAAAGTTTATCTCAAATCTTTCGAAATTAGTAGATCGAATTATACAGATTTTGAAATTTCTCTGTCCATTTTTAGTGGTCTTACTGCATAATGGACCTACTAATTTCGAAAGATTTGAGATAAACTTTCGAGCATAATTTACAAGTCCTAAAAAGGCTTGTATTTGTTTTAAACTAGTTAGTTTTTCTGGAAAGTCTAAAATTTTTGTAGAAATATGTTGTTGTAATTCGATCTTTCCATTACCAATTTCTAATCCTAAGAAAGAGATTTTTCTTTTGAATAATTTCATCTTTTTCTTAGATACTACTATCCCATTCTTTTTTATTTCTTCAAATACCTGTTATAGATGTGTTTCGTGTTCTTGGATTGTCTTACTTGCTACTAGTATGCCATCAATATACACTAGGCAAAATTTGTATTTAAGAAATATACTGTCCATGAATCTTTGAAATATTGAAGGAACATTCTTTAGCCCAAAGCTAATAACATTCCATTCATATAATCCTTCAGAACATGTGAAGACTGTCCATTTTTTAAAACCTTCTTCTAGATGAAGTTGCTTAAAATCTGACTTTAGATCAAATTTAGAAAAGATTTTGTTATTTTGTATCAGTTGTATTAAGCTATCTTTATTATGTATATTATAACCATCGTTTTCTGTATTGTCATTTAATCTTTTGTAATTGTAGACGATTCTAGCTTTTCCTCTTTTTATTTCACTATGGTTTTTAATATGAAAGGTGCTGATCTGTGGGGACTCTCAGATTTCCTGATTAATCCTTTTTAGCCATTTCGAGTATTTGCGTTCTAAACTCTTCTTTGTCTAGGGGACTGTAATCTATGTTTATATTTTTTATGGTAATGTCTGGATTTTTTATTCTAAACTTACAGACATACTCGACTTTGGAATTTGTAATATTTTCTCCTATGAGTCCTAGTCGTTCTAGGTGTAAAATCACAAGATGATTTATACTTTTTGTTATGTCTTGTCCTTTTTCTAGTTTGTGGTTTATAAAATTTGTGAGGAGTTGCAGATATTCATTTTCAGCAACGTTTTTTCTTCTATTTTTATTTAGGAATTCTAGATTTCCCTTTTCTCCTATTTTTTGAGCAATTTCTTCTATGCTTTTATATTTATATGTATATATACATATATATATATATATATGAATATTTATATATATATATATACATATATATATATATATATATGAATATTTATATATATATATACATAAATATATATATGAATATTTATATTTATATATATAGGGATATATATATATATATATATATGAATATTTATATATATATATATACATATATATATATATATGAATATTTATATATATATTAACATAAATATATATATGAATATTTATATATATATATATATAGGGATATATATATATATATATATATATATATATGGTTAGGTTCAAATTAGAACTTATAAATACTTGAGAACTCACGAGATCTCGTCAAAAAATCAATTAAAACCATTTTTCTTTATTTTCACTATCTTTATTATTAAAATATAATATAAAAAATGATTTATTTCTTCAACTAATTCTTCCATTCTCTCTAAATTATCCTTAAAAAAAATTATATACATGTGTAAATGGTAAACACTTACACATGTGTAAGTGGTAAACTTACACAAGTGTATATATTTTTTAATATATGAAGACATGTAAATTTACATATATAAATTCATTTTTTTTATGTTGTATTCTAACAATTAAAATAGTAAAAACAAAAAAATGTTTTGATTGGATTTTTGACGAGTTCTCGCGAGATTGAATATGAATGCGACAAGTGGCATTCGAAACATTTATTTATTATATAGTATAGATATAGACATAGGGGAAGGTTCCACTAAGGAATGGTTTTTCGCTAAAAAATGGGTCAAACGAACTCTGATTAAGCTCATTCCAGCAGCGTTGGAACCGTCTCATCAAACCCTAACCCGCCCCCAAAAACCTAAACCCCCTCCCCAAAAGCCTAAACCCCCCTCCACCCGCACCCCCAAAAACCTAAACCCCGCTCCAACCCCACCCCGAAAAGCCTAAAACCACCACTCCTACCCCAAAAAACCTAAACCCCCCACCCCACCCTCAAAAACCTAAACCCCCCTCCAACCCCACCCCTAAAAGCGTTAGACCACCATCCCCACCTCTCAAAAACCTAACTCCCCCACCCCCTAAAACCACCACCCCCACCCCCTTTAAAATTTTACATTTGAAGTGGTCAATATTTAAGCCCCTCTCATTCACTAACCTAACTACATTGGGGTTTATGACATGCTTTTAAATTTTGACAAATTGACCAATTAATATGTCATTCTTATTTATTTTTCAAAGTGTTCAAATATGTGATATTAATGGAACTGCTTTAAAATGACGATCCATCATTTTTTATTAATTTTATGAGATGGGTTGTTTATTAAATAAATATAACTTTATGTACGGGCTTTTATAATTTCTTTATTAGTGGATGAGTGATGATTATACAGAGACTTAAAAACTGAGAGTATGGTTGCTTTGCTATGTGTGTATTTGAAAAACGTTCAAAGTAGTTGGATCTTATATAGTTGAATGTAAGATTTTTATTTTAGCGTGTAGAGGTTTAGGTTTTTTGGTGGTGGGGTGCGTGGGGAGGGGTGGGTGGGGTGGGGTTAGGTTTTTGGGTGGAGTTGGAGTTTTTCGGGTGGTACTACACATATGCAGTGTTGCTGTTTTTTTTAACAAGGACGATGTGGGAAACATGGTATCCGAACCAATTTTTTTAGTTTTTTATTTATATTTTTAGTTATGATTTTTTTTATTATTTTTTTGAATTTTTTTTCCCTTTAATGAGAAGTTATCTAGTTCTCTTATTAAAGTTACTTCTCTCATTAACCCAACCCTATATATACACACACTATATTATAATATTTTTTATAAAAAGTTACAGCATAAAAACGAACATTTTATTATCTTTAATTTGAGTATTGTATTGTTATAGTTTTTTTTTTAAATTAACATGTTACGTGATTATATATCAACACATCCATTTTGATTTCCTCTATAGTAACTGACGGTATATTCGCGACAATCCCGAAAAATTCTAAAATCCGTCAAACGCCGCTAAAATAAAAATCTTAAATTCAATTATATAAGATCCGACTACTCTGAACGTTTTTCAAATGCACACATAACAAAGCAACCGTACTCTCAGTTTTTAAGTCTCTGTATAATCAGCACCCATCCACCATTAAAAAAATTGTAAAAGCCCGTACATAAAGTTATATTTATTTAATAAACAACCCATCTCATAAAATTAATAAATAATGATGGATCTGCATTTTAAAACAGTTCCGTTAATATCACATATTTGAAAACTTTGAAAAATAAATAAGAATGACATATTAATTGGTCAATTTATCAAATTTTAAAAGCACGTCATAAACCCCAATGTAGTTAGGTTAGTGAATGAGTGGGGCTTAAATATTGACCACTTTAAATGTAAAAAAATAAAAAATAATAATTTAAAAACGAATGAAGGAACATGTTATACTCACCGAATGTTATACTCAGCCCAGATTTAGTAGCTACCCATTAAAAATGGAAATAAATAATAAAAAAATAATAGATCCTTAAACATATAATACAAAACAATGCATAAATTGTCTTCAAAGTGCATCTACCCATGTGAAAAAATTCGATGCCTTCAAATCAACCATCTGAGGTAAACAAATAATAATAATTAATGCATTGAATATATTTGAATGTTTTAACCAGTAAAAATGATATTGTGTTAACCTAAATTTAGTGAGAAACTGCATTTTCTAGTGGTTATCTAAACACGTATCAACTGCGGCACTTAAATAAAAAGTGAACACTACAATTTCGAGTAGCAGTTAATAATCAATTTAAGTTACTATGTTTATGACTGATATTTTCTTATTTGGGGTGTTTGTTATTATTTAACTGAGATCTGTAAAGTATAGATAGACCATACCGATTCTACGAATAACAAAACTAACAAAAGTACTATACAATATATCACGACAGGAGTGATAAAAGAATAGAAAACAAGTTTAGATTACAATATAAGTAAAGATATTAAATAGAATAATTCACTAACCTGATTATGTATGTTCTAACACACAGAAATATAATTTCACATAATAATGTTTTTAACAAAGAAACTTTACTTCTTTTTTTCCTAAGTAATTTGTATATAAATATGATTTAAAAATTTAATTGCAGTTCGCCAATATTGAACCTACAAAGTAACATGTGTAAACCATGGAATTGAGAACGTCGATGTTAATTTTTTTAATTTGATTGTATAAAGTTTTCCAGAAACATTAATTTTGACGGTTTAGTGCGCCGCAACGATCGCGGATATAACATAGTGTGTGTGTATATATATACATATATATATACACACACACATATATATATATATATATATATATATTCATAAGCGTAAATCGCGGATATAACATAGTGTGTGTGTATATATATACATATATATATATATACATATACATATATATATATATATATATATATATATATATATATATTCATAAGCGTAAATAGAGAACCACGACAATGGTATGATAATAGTTACATAGAGAATTGTATGATAATAGTTACATAGAGAATTGGATAAATGGTTAGATAACCACCTTTTATATGACATTTAAAATATTATATACAAGTGTTTAAGTGTTTATATTGTTGTATCATTCTCTATCTAAAATTGATTTCATATGAACAACCATCTATATAGATAATAGTGATATATCAAAAAGTTAGAAATGAAACACTTAGTAACAGTTAATTCATAATGTATTACTAATTTAAATATAATCTTATTAAGTATAAAATAACATTGTCTACTAAATATATAGAGTTAATTACACATATAAGTCATGTATTTTGTGAAAAATAATAGGTTTGGGTACTAAGGGTTTAAAGTAACAGGTTTGAGTTTTAAGCTTTCAATTTTGTAACAAGTTTGGGTATTAATAAGGCTAACTTCCGTTAACTTTATTGTTAAGTTGGGGTGAAATGACCAAAATACCCTTTTACTTTAAACTCTTTCCACAAAGGATATTGACAAGGATGTGAAAGTAAAGAAGTAAAAAGATGTGCCCGTGGTGTGCCATTATCTGGAAATTGCTTGGATTACCGCCTGATCGGGAAACGGAATTTCAGATCGATTTGATGTCAGGTGCCCAGCCCATTGCCAAGGCACCTTACCAACTAGCACCATTGGAAATGAAAGAGCTGATGACCCAACTAGAAAAATTGTTGGAAAAAGGGCTTATTAGACCGAGTATTTCACCTTGGGGTGCTCCGGTACTGTTTGTAAAGAATAAAGACGGTGCCATGAGAATGTGCATCGATTACAGAGAATTGAATAGAGCAGATACCCGCTACCCAGGATCGACGACCTGTTTGACCAACTGCAGGGCGCAAAATGGTTTTCTAAGATCGAACTGCGACCGGGTTATCATCAACTGAAGGTAAGGGAGGAGGACATACCCAAGACCGCATTCCGCATGCGGTATGGACACTACAAGTTTCGTGTAATGTCCTTTGGGTTGACGAATGCCCCCGCAGGATTCATAGATATGATGAATAGAGTGTGTCGACCAATGCTAGACCTGTTAGTAATACTCTTTGTAGACGATATCCTCATTTACTCAAAGAGTGAAGGTGATCATGCCTGTCATCTACGAGGAGTTTTGGACACACTGAAAGAAGAGAAGTTGTATGCCAAGTTTTTGAAATGCGTGTTCTGGCTAAAGGAAGTTCAGTTCTTAGGTCATGTGATTAACACAGAAGACATCATGGTAGACCCAGCAAAGATCGATGCAGTATGGAATTGGGAAACGCCGAGGACACCAACAGACATACGGAGTTTTCTAGGGTTGGCAGACTACTATCGAAGGTTTATTCAGGACTTTTCAAAGATAGCCTCACCTTTAACCAAATTGAACTGCAAAGAAGTTAAGTACGAGTGGGGCTAGGCCCAAACCGATGCCTTTGAGGAATTAAAGAAGAGATTGACCCAAGCACCAGTATTGACCCTACCCAACTGTAACGAATACCTAGTGGTGTATTCCGACGCTTCAGGTCTGGGTTTAGGCTGCGTGCTAATGCAACGAGGGAAGGTGATCGCGTATGCATCACTGTAGTTAAAGACTCACGAAGTCAACTACCCGACTCACGATCTTGAGCTTGCGGAAGTTGTCTTTGCCTTAAAGATTTGGAGGCAATACCTCTACGGAGTCAAGTGCACCATCTACTCCGACCATAAAAGATTGAAGTGCTTCTTTGAGCAAAAGGAGTTGAATATGAGAAAACGACGATGGTTGGAAATGTTGAAAGATTATGACTTTAAAATCCTTTACCACCCCGGAAAGGCAAATGTGGTGGCCGACGCCTTGAATCAAAAGGAGACGACAACTCCTATCATGGTGAAAGCATACCAGTTGGTCGTGACTCTAGACCTTATGACAGAAATAGAGCATGCCCAGGATGAAGCTTTGAAAGAAGAGAATGTCAAGCGAGAGAGGATAGTGGGTCAACAAGGGAAGTTAGAAACTAATGCTTATGGAGTACGAACACGGTTCGGGAAAATGTGGATACCCAAGGGTGGCGAACTTAGAGTCAAAATCCTTGACGAGGCTCACAAGTCTCGCTACTCTATCCATCTCAGCACCAACAAGATGTATCATGATTTGAAGAAGGAGTACTAGTGGCCCGGCATGAAGAACGATGTAACCGAATACATGAGCAAATGCCTAACTTGCTCTCAGGTGAAGGCCTAGCACCAGAAACCATGTGGAAAGATGCAACCCTTATTCATTCCTGAATGGAAATGGGAACACATTCCTGAATGGAAATGGGAACACATTACCATGGATTTTATAACCAAGCTACCACGTACAGCTAAAGGTCATGATACCATATGGGTAGTTGTGGATAGGTTGACAAAGAGTGCTCACTTCTTGCATATACGTGAGACTTATTCATCCGATAAGCTAGCAGAATTGTTCATAAACGAGATTGTGGCCAAACACGCTATGCCCTTGTCGATTGTGTCGGACCGGGACACGCGATTCACATCGAGGTTCTGGAAGATATTCCATGAGATAATGGGTATGAGATTTAATATCAGCACAGCTTACCACCCGCAAACCGATGGTCAATCTGAAAGGACTATTAAACTCTGGAGGACATGCTCCGGGCATGTTCTATCGATTTTGGTGGTAGCTGGGATAGTCACCTACTACTGGCGGTTTTCTCTTACAGTAACAACTATCATGCGACCATTGGCATGCCACCTTATAAGATGTTTTATGGAAGGAAATGTAGGACGCCCGTCTGTTGGGTGAAATTGGGCTAAAAGACTTTGCAATCTTGATGTGGTTAAAGCAACTTCTAAGAAGTTCGATCAAATCAAAGCCCGAATGAAAGCCACTAAGGATAGACAGAAATCTTATGCGGATAAAAGGAGGAGAGATCTCGAGTTCCAAGTTGGGGATATGGTATTGTTGAAAGTGTCTCATTGGAAGGGAATAATTCAATTTTGGAAAAGAGGGAAGCTAAGTCCGAGGTTTGTCGGACCATTTAAAGTTTTAGCACGGGTTGGAGAAGTGGCATATCGATTAGAGCTGCCAGAGGAATTGAGTGGGATCCATCCTATTTTCCATGCGTCGCACCTACGAAAGTGTTTATCTGACGAGTCGGCGCACATGCCACTCGATGACATCAAAGTAGACAACAACCTTAACTACATTAAAGAGCATGTAGCCATCTAAGATAGAAAAGAGAAGCGACTATGCAATAAAGTTATTCAACTAGTTAAAGTTCAATGGAAACACTGAAAAGGATCGAAGTCCATGTGGGAGACGGAGTCAGAAATGAGGGAGTCGTATCCTCGTCTATTTGACTTATGACATGTTTCAAGGGCGAAACCTTTTGTAAGGAGGGTAGACTTGTAACATCCTGAAAATAGATAAATAAAAGATAATAAGCGGGTTTCAAACGAAGATCGGGAGACGGTCGGCTACGATTCGAGAAGAGACAAGCAGGCTCGTGGGGCGTGGGCTTGGGCCAAAAAATAAGAGGAAAGGGGAGTAAAACTCTTGATTCCATTTTCATTTCCATTCACCACTACCTTCACCTAAGTTCTAGAGAGAGAAAGCTTAACACCCACACCTGAGATCATTACTGGAACGTTTCTAGAGCTTAGAAAAGAAGAAACAAGCGAGTTCAAGGTACAAAACGAGCTCAAATATATGTTTTTAGTTGGAAATGGGTTTTAGGGTTTATAATGGTTTCAACATAAAGTCTGGATTTTTACGTGTAACTTGGCCTAAAAAGTATATGTCACACCCCGCCTAGGCGGAAACACGAGGTGTAACGATTTATGGTTTTCATAGCCTTTGATTACATCAAACGACCTCTAATGACATTCATAAATCAAAGGTTTCAAGTTATTACATAAATATAAGTCATTTCCAAAGACAAAACATGCCAAAATGTATTTCTCAAAAGACAAGTTTGTACGATCTTTCATACAATGAGTTTATCAGTTAAGACCTAGACATCCCTAGGTTATAATAGGGAAACTCCAAAAGGTTCCTATATGCATGCATGTCCTGGACTCCTTTATCCTAGTTACAAAAGAAAAACATGCTTAAAAAGTCAACATAAAGTGGGTGAGTTCACAGTTTTAGATAAAACTTTTCCGTTGGACCACAAGATTTCAGTTTGTCTATTGTTTATCCAAATAATATGTCTCACTATTATTAATCAAAACAATAGTATAAGTCTGTTATTATTATCATGAGCTCCCGTAACCAACGCTTGATGTCTATAGTTGTGCCCCAACCTAATGTTCTTAACGCTAAAACATTGTAATGAATATGAACAATTATTCACCCGACTGACCTCCGGTCAAGGTTAGAGCGACTAACCACGGGCAGGGGTGTCAACCCAAATAGATTTATTCCCAATTTTCACGCTTGCCTCATAACTAATGGTTACAGAATAAAAGGGGACTTTATGCGTTAATCAAGTCTACTCATGTAACAATGTCTGTCAAGTCTACCACTTGTGTCCGGTCTAAAGTCTAGCATGTTTTCTCCCCCAAGTGTTTAAAAATCAATTTAAATCATTAACCGAAAATGAGGCCGTGAAACTCACCTCGTACGTCTAGTAGTGAACAACAGTCAAAGATGTGAGCAAAGTCTGACAAGTGAGCCGACATACTCGTGTCCTAGAATATATAAGACACTATGAGGTCTACATATAGCTGTCAAGGTATAAGTTGGTCGTATGACCAACACCCATATAAGTCTTGACACGAGGTCTCGTTACGTTTTATAAAAGTCTGACTCGACCGCCGTTGGTGATATGACTCGTTTATCCAAACACATTTATATTTATTAAAAATATCCTTATGTTTTTATCAAGGGGTGGTCTTGAATCCTTAGTTTCGTTAGATCTTTTTAAGTCTAGAGTCATATTAAGGTGTTTCGTACGTTAAATAAATATATTTAATATATATATATTAATCCATATATATGACAAAATATAATATATATATTATTTTATAGTTTTCAAACATGTTATTCTTATAATGTTGTCTTTGTTTCTCAAAATAGGTACGTATATATAAATATATATATTTTCAATAAAATTCTTTTCTTTTTATCAAAAGTTAGTTCTTTAACTTAGGTATTGTATATTAATATTTATAACGACTAAACATTTTTCTAAAGTATACGAATAATAATAATAACAATAATAATACTAATCGTAATGATAATAATGATAATAGTGGTCATAATAATTATCATAATACTAATGTTAAACATAAAAAAATCATGATACTAATAATAATACCATTACAAAGCTTGTAGAGTTTATACCAAAAGTGACCGTTGTTTCCCGGTTTTAGCCCAAGTAAGTGCATGTATATATTTTTAGTAAAATAAAAATATATAACTTATGTAAATACCAATGTTTTATTAATATTACAATGTTATTATTTTAACATATGTGACGGGTATCAAAACATGATTATATATTTTAAGGATAATTAATATATTCTAATAATTATTGATTATTTTTGACACGTCACCAAAGCATATGAGTTGGGGTTCCATGACAAGGCGGTTATGATTAATGATATTAATTTAGTAACCTTCGTGACAAGTCTAGGGTTTCCACGGGTGTTTATCATAATATAAGTTAACTAATAAACATATAAGTTAAGATGACACGAAAACTCATGAGAATAATATGGAGAGAAATGGAGACCCGCAACGCTAGCACGAACACCCGTTTAACACCTGAGATCACCTAGCAAGCCTCAAACACTTAAGACCCGCAACCGAAATGGTGGTATTTGGGTTTGTTGTTGAGCCGAGAATCGATTGAGGGTGTGTATGGTTTGAGCCATGATCAAAGAGGGAGAGAAACAAGTGGTTGCATGATATGGTGAATGGGAAGGGTGGTGTATGGTGGTTGTCGTGACCGTAGGAGGAGGGAGGGGTGGTGGCTGCCATGAAAACGAGAGGGAGAGGGAGGGTGGGGGTGTTGGAGCCATAACACAAGGGGAAGGATGACGGGGTGTGGGTTTTTGTTGCAAGTCGAGAGAGAGTAGAAGGGAGAGTGTTTGAAGGTGGTTGTGTGGTGAAATGTGGTGGTAAACTCTTGCATTTATAGTGCTCCCTCATGGTTAATACCCACAAGACTATGCATGCATGGGAGACCAATTTGTTGGAGAGGAGACATGATGGTTGGGAGGAGACAACCTATGTTGTCTTGCATGAGGGAACAAGAGAGAAGCAAAGGGGAGGAACCTTAGTGGTCTCGGCCGAGAAGAGGAAAACGAAGGGTAGAGAGGGGGGGGGGGGTAGGGTGGTAGCTTGAGGGTGGTGCTTGGTGTTAAGTGTTTACCCGGTAGAATACCCGTTAAATATAACCCGGTTTTTAATAGTTATCACGTGGTCATTAGTGTATGAGTTGGGTTTTATAAACACATATATGTTTATTAATTTTGAGTTGATACGGGCTCATGCAAAATCACTTGATATTAGTTTCCATATATTGGTGTATTCTCTAGTACTATAATAAAGAGAACGGTTCATGTGGTCGTTTCATTAAAATTTATTACCAACGCGTACAAGTGTCTCAATTTGTCGATGTGAGTATGTAATTCCTAAAATTACTTACTTGTGTTGTATGATGGGTGGATTTTGCTAGATGTGATGTGACCTAATTGTATTAAATTAAGTCTAATATGCGAGTGTCTCATGTATTATAATTAAACAAATATTCAAAAAATTACTAGTTGTCACAGTATAGATCTAGCTTCATGGAAGCTAGACAATTGTTTTGGACGTAAAAAAATTGAAACTTGGATAAAAAACGACGATTTTGGCCAAGAACAGATGGATCATTCGAAAACGTGATGAATGGTCCGAAAAGTCTGGCCCGTCCAAAAAGTATTTCGGACATAGATAGTTTTCGGACAAAATACTTTCAAACGAAATAGTTTTCGTTGAAAAAGATTTCGACCGAAATAGTTTTCAAACAGAACGTTTTCGAATGAAATAGTTTTCGGTTGAAAATATTTCGACCGAAATAGTTTTCGGACATGATGTTTTCGAACGAAATAAATATGGGAAGTGAGACGTTTCGAACGGATAAGTTTTCGGTCGAAAAAGATTTCGACCGAAATCGATTTCGATAGAAAAGAATTTCGGATAAAGAGTTTTTGGACGAAATGACTTAGTATTAGGGGTGTGCAAAGTCGGTTTTGGCCTCTTCCATAACCATAACCGCTTGTTCGGTTATGCCCTCTTCCATAACCATAACCATAACCATAACCATAACCATAACCATAACCGCTTGCGGTTTACCGTCGGTTATGGGTCGGTTTCGATTAATTTCGGTTAATTGTCCAATGTATTTTTTATTTTATTTTATATTTTCCTTTGTTGGAGCTAAAAATGGTTCGATTATAATGATTTTGGAACAACTTTATTGAACTGTACATTATCAAACAATTGTTTAGCAGCCATTGTTTTTTTTATTCATTTGTTTTTTGGAATTCTGAGTACGTTCAGTAACAATTATTTATTCAATTGGAAGTAGTTAATTTGGTAGCCATTTCAATGGCAAAGCAATTACTTTGGTAGTAATTGTTTATCTAATTTGTAGCAATTAAATTAAATCAAATCATCATTATTCCCATGTTTCATATAATATTTATTTACCTAAAAAAACCCTAACTTAAACAAATCAAAGCCTGCGTATAAATAAATCACAGGTATATGTTTGTTTGAATTAACAATTGTGTGTCTCTATTAATATTGGTAACTCTATTAACTCATATTTCAAATACTTTCGAGAAAAAAAAACAAATGAAGTTTTTCATTAACATTAATATATATATATATATATACATATATATTTGCAAGTGTATATATGTATATATGCAGGAAGAGTGAAGATGGAATATGAGATCGGTTCGGTTCGGTTTTGGTCGGTTAATGGCTTAGCATTTCCATAACCATAACCGAATAGTTCGGTTAAAGGCTTGTCACTTCCAAAACCATCGGTTAAAGTCGGTTTCGGTTAAATTCGGTTAGGGTTCGGCGCGGTTATCGGTTATTTTTCGGTTATGGTTAAACTATGCTCACCCCTATTCAGTATTAACCTGTCTAGTTCATGAGTCTTGGACAGATCATTTAGCCTCCGCCCAGCTTGAAGTTTCGTGTTGAGTGAGTTAATTCCGTTAAGAAAATCAGGTGAGTTAAATAATCTCTATTTTTAATGTTTTAGGGTGGTGTGCATACTCAAGGACTAAACATTTATAATACATGTATTTTGTTATTTAAGCGTTTGTAAAGAAAGATAAGAAAGAATGGTTTAATTAACTATATGTTTTATAAAATGAAAGATAAAAAAGAATGGTTTATTTAACTATATATTTTATAAACAGAAAGATAAGAAAGAATGGTTTATTTAACTATATGTTTTATAAACAGAAAGATAAGAAAAAATTGTTTATTTAACTATATGTTTTATAAACGAAAAGATAAGAAAGAATGGTTTATTTAACTATATGTTTTATAAACAAAGAGAAGAAGAGTAAGTCAAATACATTATCTAATCTGTCAGAATATGCGACCCAGATAAGAAAATACTTGGGGTAGTAGCATAGTCCTAGAGGCTAGTGTTACCCTATGCATAGTAGCAAGTCTTAAGGTAGTAGTATAGTCCTTAAGACTAGTGCTACCCGAAGCCGATGTTGCGTCATAGACTGAGACCATGAGGCCCCATGAGAAAAATCGGGATGTTGTACGACTGGTTAAGAAGAGCAACGACGGTTGCTCCGGTGACGACGGTTACCTGAGAAGTCCCTAGTGGACACAAGTTGTGAGTATCGGCCTTTGGATGTTGAGCCATAAGGAACAATAGTCGCTGAGAAAGAAAGAAGTCCTTTGAGGACATGAGAAAAGAGAAAGATACATATTGTAGACAAATAATATATAACTTAACAGAAAAGAACACATGATAACTAAGTATCTATTTTTATGTTGTATTATGATTTATATACTTAGTATGACGAATAATGTTTTTCATTAAATGCGTTTTATATAATTAACATGAGAAATAAATGTTTTACGTGAAAAGTTTTGTAAATTTGAACTCACCAGCGTTAACTGACTATTTTAGTATGCACATCGGGTAGCAAAGGAAAGAAAAAGATATGAAGCCGCGAGAGCTTAGAAGGACATGGCTGGATGACTGATGCTGTTGAAGACTGACATCCCCAATTGCTAGCTTATGAATGTTGAATACTATTGAATTTAAAGTTTTAAATGACTCCGGATTTGTAACAGACTTCCGCTGTTTTACTTAAATGTTTAATTCAAGGTTTAAGAAACTATGTTTATGCTTGTGTGTGCCAGCTATGAGAGGTACCCGGTTTAGGTCCTTTCAGATGAAATCCCAAAAGCAAGAAAAAGAAGATTGTAGATGGTGGTGCAACGACTATAATGAGGCTAGATTTAGTGCTGGTGGTTACGGTGGTGCTTCATCAGCGGTGAAATCGGTAGAGGTTTTGGTGCAGGATTTAATTAGGGTTTAGGTTTATCTTTAAAAAGAGTCTTCATCTTCGATTAGACTAATGCCTTGCATTTAATTGATGATTTTCATACGAAATTGTTTTATATTTGTTCTTCAATTACAGTTTGAAGCTATCTGTTCTAAATTAAGAGATGAATTATATTTGCTACTGCGAATGTGGTGACAACTTTGAAGAATTTCCAATTAATCAAAAATGGGATTTGACTTTGAGGATCCAATTTACAGCTTGTTTGCGAGTAAGAAAAAGGGATGGGTGTGTGTGGTAAATTTTGTCATAATGAAGATGAAAACTTTGCGTGCTAATGTGTAACATCTTTGTAACATTATGTAACACATGTGTAACATTTTGAACAATAATATTTATTTATTATATAGTATAGATTATTAGAGAAAATTATATTTTATGTTCTTTAAGTATTTATTAAATTTCAGTATACGTCCTTTAACTAAGGAAATCACAGTATATATCATTTATGTTTAAAAAAGCTTTCATGATTTAAGAATTATAAATAACAAATAATGAAGATTTAAGAATTATAAATTGTATTTTAAAATAAGATATAATTAAAAATTTTCTTATGATTTAGTAATTTTTAATAAAATATTAGAATAAATTTTAGATATTTAATTATTTAACATCATTATTATTTAATAGGAGAGAAGCGAAAAACAAAAAATTTGAATTCAGCAGAAGCCGACACGTAGCAAGTATTGTTATTCATATATTATAATATAGGTTAGAAACCCGGTATATTACATAAGATGAATAAATGAAGTGCTATATATACGCAGTAATAAAGATTTACATATTACATATTTATTATATATTACATAGTTTTTTGATATAAATTTTAGAAACGTTATATAGTTATTTTTTAAAATGTTTTATAAAAATAAAGAAAGAAATGTTCAAATTATAAAAATGTTTTATGAACAAACCTATTTTTTTAAATAAAGAACTTTTTATAAAAATAATTATAGAAGTCATTATTATTTAATAATTATTATTTAATAGAAGAGAGAAGTGAGAAACAAAAATTATAATTTTTTTTAAAGAAATTTGTATAATTAATAGGAGAGAGATATAAGAAAAAATGTTGAGAATGAACATGGAAATGACAATTGTCCACCAAAACATTTATTTATTATATAGTATAGATATTATTTAATAGAAAAGAGAAGCGGGGAAACAAAAAATATAAATTTTTGTAAAGAAATTTGTATAATTAATAGGAGAGAGAGACGAGAAAAAAATGTTGAGTATGAACATGGAAATGACAAGTGTCCAAGAAAACATTTATTTATTATATAGTATAGATTATTATTTTTAATACTATTTTTTATTATTAATTTATTAAACTAATTTTTGTTGGTTTTTTTAATTTTGACTTTATTATTATTATTATTATTTTATCATGCTTTTTTATTATTATTTTGATTATCAATTACATTATTATCTGTTTTTTTTAAGCTAGAACGATGACCGTAACAAAAAAATGGAATGACAAATTAGTCACTAGTTTTCATAATAATTTACATAACAATCATAGATGTAAAACATGTGTCGATATTCTTTTGGCTCTGTTACGATATCAATTTTTATGTAATTAAACATAATTATGCTGATATACGTGTTTTTCCGGTACATCGTGCGGGGTGAAATTCCTAATTAAGTACTAAAAGATAAAAGAAACTAATCTAGCATCGATAACATACAATCAAGTTTTTTTTATTATACAATGATATAAATTAAGGAAACTAACAAAATACAAAAGAAAATATAAGATCGAAGGTCTGGTTCTATTGTAATTTTAAACGCATTAAGATGTACATTATTGGACCACTGAAATAATTTTTACAAATATATTAATGAATAATAGTATATAAATATAAGTTTGATGTCTGGCGTGTTTGGTAATGAGTTCAGAGTTTGATGTCTGGCGTGCTCTATCTTCACTCACAGAAGAAATTAGGCATCAAAGTTAGTCCATCAAATCAAACCTTTTGCCCATTTTGGGTGCAATCCTTTAAACTATTTGTACGTCATGCCATATTATTTGTGTACAAGTTTTCTATTATTCTATTCAAGAATTTGTTTTGTGATTTCAGTAATTTAATATGGTGGGAAAATGTATTATAATGAAAAGGTATTTACACAAAACGTATTTATATTGAATAATAGTCTAAGAACAGGCTTGATGGAAACGTTAACAAGTTAGTTATTCACTTATTTGTTGACATGAGCTAAACTAAGAGCTCATTTTAAGCTAATTATTTTTCTTGACAACAATATTTTATAGGTATCACATGGAATATTGTATTGACATATGAGCTTAAGATGCCAAGATTAATGGTCAAAAAATGAAGACTAGCTTAAAATAGCCTGACATGGGGGTGTTAGTTGGCCACACGACCGTGTTAGCCATCTGACCCAAGAATCAGAGTTGTGTGCGAGTCATGAACGAGCAGGTGGTTGTCAAGATGGTCCACACGACCGTGTGAGGTTGGCACACGTCCGTATTAGCCCCTGGTTTTGCAAAACCATGTATAATACCACTACACATGGTGGATTGTGATTGGTTGATGATCATTATATATAAAAAACGTTGGGAACTAGAAATTAGTTGCTCATTTTATTCTTTTCTGAAGTCTCTCTTGAGAGATAAAAAGTAGATAGGGAAAGTTATGAGGGTCTTCTTTTAAGGAAACCTAGTGTTTTTAGTATAGTGTGTATGTCGGTAATACGAGAGTACCCTTATAAATAATATCGGTATACCTAGATTTTTAGAGTAGAGTGGTGTTCCGACAGTGCTCGTGGAGTGCTAAGATGGTCCTTGCGGAGGACTGTAAGAAAGTACCAATGAAGACCGTGGTTGGGAGGTATAATCGAATAACCTAATCTTAGTAGGTTATGTTTAATTTCAGGCCTTAGTGTAGTAATGGGTTATGACTGTGTAATGATGGGGATCAGGGTTCCGTGTGATCGCGATTACGTAGTTAAGTGTCCAATCACGTTAGGCAGCCTAGTGTGGCATGGTGCATGTAGGATTAAATGACTAACCGTGCTAGAAGTAGATAGGTTGCGTACAGTTGTGTAGGGTAGACTAGTGAGCCACAACAATGCAGATAGAAACATAGTGATTAGTTAAACCAAAGATCAACCAATGGGGTTCAGTGGCAGAGGCAAAGCCTCTTGGAGAACCCAGGTTTAGAGGTCTCGGGTTCAAGTCCCACAGGATTAAAGAAATTCGTCGTACTAAAAATACTTAAACCAAAGATCAGGTTAACATGATCCTATGATAGAATGATTATAGAGATACTGTTAATGTTTAGATTGTGACCCCATTAGAGATATTGTTGATGCTGCACCACCGGAGCTCATCAGTGGTTTTTCTTCTTCCAATGCTAAAGGTACATCTACTGCTCATGTTTCCCATATTCCATTACCATAAGTGGAAACCTTTTCCACTGCTTCACCAAACAGCAATGGTTCATTGCCTCTACCTATTATTAGTGGAAACATTTCTCACCAGCCATTTCCACTGATATGACTGATGTTCTTCGCTCACCTATATCCACTTCAACTATAACAATCCCTTATCAAGTTCAAAACCATCCATTTTTAAGGCACATCCCCCAAAACAAATTATTGGTGATCTTGATAACTGTGTACAAACCAGAGGTTAACATGCCAATATTTGTCTTCATGTTGTCTATTTATCCCAGATTAAGCCTAAGAACTGTTAAGAAGCCTTAAGGGATAATAGTTGGGTTAAAGCTATGCAAGATGAACTGTTCCAATTTAAGAGACAAGATATATGAACCCTATGTAGATTGCTACATGGTAAGAGATCTATTGGCACTAGATGGGTGTTCAGAAACCAAAAAGATGAGAGAGGTATTATTATAAGGAACAAAGTAAGGCTAGTTGCACAAGGGTATACACGAGAAGAAGGTATTGACTTTTATGATACCTTTGCTCCTATTACAAGGTTGAAGGCAATAATAATATTCCTAGCCTTTGCCATTTGTCATGATATGAAGGTATTTCAAATGGATGTCAAAAGTTTCTTCTTATATGGCTCTCTCAAATGGCTCTCTCAAGTACGAGTTTATGTGTGTCAACCACCTTGTTTTAAAGACTCATATCACCTAAATTATGCATGCAGATTGGATAAGGCTCATTATGGGCTCAAACAAATTCCTAGAGCTTGGTATCACACTTTGTCATCATTTCTACTATCCAATGGTTACACAAGAGGTGCAGTTGACAATACTTTATTTCTCAAGAAAGTTGGCAGTGATCTTCTTCCCGTACAGATTTATGTTGATGATATCATATTTGCATCCACAAATATGGCACTTTATACAATTTCAAGGATTTAATGCACTCCAAATTTGAAATGAGCTCAATGGGAGAGCTAAACTACTTTACTTAAACTGACAAGTGTATCTTGATTAATCAAGCTAAGTACATCAAGGATCTTCTTGTCAAGTTTGCCTTTCAAGATAGCAAACCCCGTACAACTCCCATGAGCTCATCAGTCTCATTAAATCCATATCTAGAATGAGAGATTATTGATCAAACACTCTACAGAGGCATAATTGGTTCTCTTATGTATTTAATCGCTTCAACACCAGACATCATGTATGCTACATGTGTTTGTGCCAGATATCAAGCTCACCAAGAGTGTTGGAATAACAATGGTTTTAATGCTAATTCAAGATTGCTAATCCCTTGTTTTGATAATGATAAGGAA
The DNA here is from genome assembly GCA_023525975.1 of Smallanthus sonchifolius. Classification (NCBI taxonomy): domain Eukaryota; kingdom Viridiplantae; phylum Streptophyta; class Magnoliopsida; order Asterales; family Asteraceae; genus Smallanthus; species Smallanthus sonchifolius. The sequence goes on from CM042023.1 coordinate 29,718,727, forward strand.
TTAGTAACTTGTGTTATTAGTTGTTGATTAAAGATAGTCATATACCACATACAAATCCCTATACACATAGTGAATCATAAATCACAAGCTAAATGTTCAACAATGATGATAATGCTAGGGTCAACACAAGACGGTCAAAATCTTAAACTATCAACATGAATATGTTGGGAATTTAGAGAGATTATAAAGTAGTTTTTTTCATATAATCTAAACAAGTTTATAAAAATATCATTTTAATAAAATAAAGATGATTTCCTAGAGAATTTTTATAAAACATCAAATTAATTATAAAGTCTTGCAAATATATAAAGAATGGTTTTTGAATTAATTTAAATTTGAAAGATAGTGGATGGTGGATGGAGCTTGCTAAGCTTGGTAAGGTTTCAAATTGCATCCACCTTGAATACACAAGGCTACTTAAAATGGTTTAAAGACAAACACTTTGGAAAGGCATCTTAAACACTTTAAAACCATAAAAATAAACTTGTCATTTATGTGTATAGTCTTTCAAGACTTTGCTACAAACAAAGAAAGCTTTCTTGGACTTCAAAATCTAGAGAAAATGTGTTTGAAAGGGTTAGAATGGATGGATGGGAAAATACATAACGTTCACAACAAAAAAAAGTCAAAACGTGGGAATGCATGTCGCACGGTCGTTGTAGCGATCGTGCCTACGACCGTGGATGTGCCAGCATGCAACTTTTCCGATTCCTTATTGAGCCTTTAAATAGATCCCTCCTCTTTCATTCTAACTCACCCCTTTTTCTCACAACACTTTGAAATACATATCTAATATAATCTCTCTAGTTCCCTTGACATTCTAACATCAATTCAAGAGAGAGATTCAAGATTTAAGTTCAAAGAGCTAAATAGAAGAGTTGTTCTACAACTATTATTCTTTCTAGTCTTGTGTTTATATTTATGTGGTAGTTTGTTACCACTTAGTTGAGAGAGAACTTTTGTGAGGGGCACTCACGTGGTATGAGTTAATTATCATACTATCTTGATATAGTGATACTTGTGAGATTGTGCACTATCTTGATATAGTGCTTGAGTTTGTGAGTGTTGCACTATCTTGACATAGTGCTTGAGTTGTGAGATGGTAAAGACCACTATCTTGACATAGTTGGTTGAAGAAGGTGATCACTACCTTTAATTAGTGAGACATTTGTACAGGTAAACTCTTCCGTTCAAGAGAGATGTTTACTGGAACAACTCTTGATTGGAGAATCGGGGAGAAGACGTAGAGTAGATTAGTTAACATTCACTTGAACCTCTATAAATCGATTTGGTCATTCCTTCCCTTAATTCCTTACTTACTTTTTTGTTTGATTATCTATTGTGTTCTTGATAAGTGTATTGGCTAAAAGATAAATTGCTTCAATATTTCACACCTTTAAGTTAAATATTTTAACCTCCACACCGCCTTCTTTCACAACTGCGGTCACATATTTGATTCCCAATTTCTCCAATTTCTTGATTATGAGATTCATATCCGCGCATTGAAACGAAATGTGGTTTTCTTTTGGATTGTCTATTGTGTTCTTGACAAGTGTTCATCATACAAGTTTAATTAAGTTTTAATTAATCAATTTTTAAATAAAACATATTCACCCCCCCCCGCCCAACCAATTTCTTTTGGATTGTCTATTGTGTTCTAGACCAAAGGTTTTTGCTAATTGAAAATGAAGATCTTGTGCCTAAAAGAGTTGATGTTAGTGAACAAAAGCTTGTTGTAATTAAAAGAGATCAATGGACAAGCGATGAGAAAAGGAAAATATCCAAAAATTATGAAGCAAAGTCTATATTGTATAATGCTTTGACAAAGAGTGAATATGAAAGTTTTTTCATGTGAATAAGTGCACATGAAATATGGAAAACACTTTTCATAACTCACCAAGGTAACCCTCAAGTTATGGACAACAAGATTGACTTACTTGTACAACCATATGAGCAATTCAATATTGATGAACATTAAAAAGGTTGATGAGGGTAATGTTAGATTTAATATTATTGTTATTAGTCTTAAAGCTCTTGGTACTACATATACTAACAAAATTTATGTAAGAAAATTCTTGATAGCATTACATCCAAGATGAGTGACGGCCATTGAAGAATAAAAGGATCTCAACACATTTCAAACGGATGAAACGATTGGAAACCTTAAAGTCCATGAAATCATCATGGAGAAAGATGATGAAATTTCCAAAGTTAAGAAAGAGAAATTCAAGTCTCTTGCTCTTAAAGCTAAGTACTCCAAATCATCAAGTGAAGAAAATAAAGAATAGTCCAATAGTGATGATAGTGAATAGTATGCTATGTAGGTAAAAGAATTTAAGAGGTTCTGTAGGAGAAAATTGAAGTTTGTAAGCCAACCTTGAAATGATAAAAGATCTATCAACAAGAAGTTCTCCCATTATGAGAAGAAGGACAAATCCAAATATGAAAGAAGGTGTTTTAGATGTGGTGATCCAAATCACTTCATCCAAGATTGTCCCAAACCACCAAGCAAAGAAAACAAGAACAACACATTTGTTGGTGGTGCTTGGAGTAATAGTGGCGATGAAAATGATGATGCCAAAGAAGAAAAATGTCTAATGGCTTTTGGCACAAATGAGGTACATTCCGACTCTACTTATTGTAGTGATACATTAATTGATAACTATGATAACTTGAAGATGCGGTATGATGGCTTATGTGATCTTAGTTCTAAGGTCATTGATAAAAATAGATCTTTGAAAGCAAAAATCAAAGAACTTGAAAATGAGCTTTTAGAAAATGATTTACTAAAATGTAAGATCATTGATCTTGAAAAGGAAGTTTTAGAAATCAAAAACTTTAATGATGTTTTGATAGAAGACTCAAATGATTTGAGAAAGTAAAATGAGATTTTAAAGAATGAAATGAAAAATTTTCAACATCATAAACAAACACTCTCTACTTTCAACAAAAGTAGTGAGATTTTGGATGGCATCCTGAAAGCACAAAAGCCATCAATTGACAAAAGTGGATTGGGTTTTTCAAATGATACAAATGTAGCATCAACTAGCAAATTCAAACTAATCACATTTGTCAAATCAAAGAATGTGGAAGTTGATAGAAATGTATTGTTAAAGGCTAAAGCTAAAGTAGTTCAAACTAAGAAGGTTTCTATTAAGAAACCTCAAGTAGTGAAACAACTTTACAACCCGAAACAAGGACTTGGATATGTTAAGAACGGCTATCCAAGACAAGTTTCAAGGTCTTACAACTCTTATCCAAGAAGGAACAACAACCAATTTTACAATTATAACAAAATGTTCTACAACTATCATCCTAGGAGAAACTATGGATACTCTCAAGGATATCAAAACATGTATCAAAGACATTGAAATGATTATTCATATAGAAACTTTGATTACTACCCTAATGAAAGATTTTATAATCAAAACTTTTATATACAAACAAGAGTTGTTCCTAAATGGATAAAAGTTGGAATTTTTAATGCTAATAATCCCGGACCCATGAAACACTGGGTACCAAATGTATGAATGTTGTGAAAACCATATAGGTGTGTCTCAAGAGCAACATACAAAACAATGAGCAGATTGTAGATAGTGGATGCACCAAACATATGACTAGAAACAAAGAACCCTTGAAGGTATATGAAACATATGATGGTGGTATTGTCACATTTGGTGGAAATTGACCAGAAAAAAATATATTACAGGGTCATGCCTCGGTGGATATTGATGCCCAAGCACAGGAAAGGACATTAAGAAAGATTACAAGGCTAGGTGCCCTGAGGATTATGATCCCTAGGCTTTTACCTTCCTTGTAGACTAGAAATGACTGACTGTTGTTAGTGGGTTTAATGATTTCAGATTCGTTGTAATCAAACAAGTTGAGTTATTAAACCCTAATATTTAAATAAAGATCTTTGTTCACACAACAAGATTCTTGTATTTACAAAACCAATCCTTGAGGTTGAGAATATGAAACAAACGATCCATTTGTAAACGTTTTTCAACTACACAATACAAACTCTGAAATCAAATCCAGAAGGTGGTACCAATCGGTGTCACACCCAGTGATACGTCCCGGGGGTGCCCGGGGCGGGGTGTGACAGGGTCGGTATCAGAGCCCAATGTTTTAGCGAATTAGATACTTGGTTTAGTATCTAAGCTTTAACCAGAGTAAGCAAAGAGATGCCTACTAGTGAAAGTAGGTAGACACTTATACTAAGCTACTAGTGCCATACTTGTAGGTAGAATGCCAGGAGGTATTGGCTATCGTAGTTACTACAGTCCTAACCCAAAGCCACAGTCAAGGAGGAATATGATTCTAACTGAATGAGTCAAATGGGAGGATCCGACTTCAGTAACCGGAGATTTGATACCCCTCCACACTTTCCAACACCTCCACCTGTAAACCACTTAGAGGTTGGACCCAAAGTAACATCCCGAGTTTTAGAGCGCGAAAGAATTCACGAGAAAATTAAAACTTTAATAAGGAGAAGAGAAGCGGGCTTGGGCCGGGATGTATGGGCCGAAAGGGGCAAGTTTGGGCCCTTATAAGCCTCAAGATCAGCCAAAAGCCCTCATTTGCACCATCCATTTCCGTTTTCTAGAGAGAGAGGAGAGAGAGAGAGTCTAGAGAGAGAAAGTCCCGTTTTTTGGATTAGAGCCTCAAGGATCATTAGCAAGAGCCTCTTGAGTGTTTAGCAACGAAAAGGAAGTTATTACAGGTAACCGATTCTCCTAGATCTGAGTTTTAGTTCGTTTTTTAGTGTTTCGGGTTTTGGGTGAAAATGTTATGTTTGAACGGATGAAACTGAAAGATAAGCATAGATTTGAGTTCCTTAATGGAAAACAAACGTTTTGAATGCAAACAGGTTCGGGATCTTGAAGTGATCAGACCCGAATGCGAAAGTTAGGGTTTTTCGTCAAGAACAGGTCGTGCGCACTTGCTAAGTGCGCACCGAGCAGGTCCTGCGCACTTGCTAAGTGCGCAGGAAGAGGAACCTGCGCACTTGCTAAATGCGCAGGAAGGGAAGTCTGCGCACTTAGCAAGTGCGCAGGAAGCAGTGTCTGCGCACTTGCCAAGTGCGCAGGCATCAGGACTGATTAAGTGAAGTCTGTATGTTAGAGTAGTTAAACCATTAGAATCAGTAGTGGTCTGATGTGTATTTAACTAATCAATTCAGATCGGAAGTGACGTTGTTGGACCTTGATTAGGACAACCCGAATTAGCTTACCAGGTGAGTTCTAATCCCCTTTTTGCCTTCTTTAGGGGTGGTGTGCATACTTAGTGTAAAGTGTTTATTATATTTTATATATTATAAACTGAAGAGAAAAGCTATGTTTTAGTGAAAGGTTTAAAAGAGGGAAAAGTATGTTTTCAGTAAAGTAAGATATATCATTTGGCAAGCGTTTACTATATTTTCATATACATAAACAAATGCATGATATATGTGCTAGTATGTTTTCAGTAAAGAAAGATATATCATTTGGCAAGCGTTTACTATATTTTCATATACATAAACAAAGGCATGATATATATGATAAGCTATGTTTCAGAAAGTAAGATGTATTTTATGATAAGCTATGTTTCAGAAAATAAGATGTATTTTATGATAAGCTATGTTTCAGAAAGTAAGATGTATTTTATGATAAGCTATGTTTCAGAAAGCAAGTTATATTTTATGGAAAGCGTTTACTATATTTTATATACATAAACAAAGGCATATTATATATGAAAGTTATGAACAAGATTTACAGAAAGTTTTATGAACAGTAAAGTGAACAGCTTTCCTTCGGGAATGAGTACCAGTTTGTAAAGGTCCTTGGGACAGATGTTACTTGTACAAGATGTCAGATATGGGTTCTACCCATTAGTAAGAACCTTAGGGTTCGTTAACAGTTGTACAATTGGTATGAGTGACGGCGGTTGCTCGGGAGGTCCACGCAACCTCCCCTTAGTGTTAAGCGGTATTGTCGGTTCATGGACGTTAGCCATGGGGGCATTGACCAGGTACTCGTCGGTTCATGGACGTTAGCCATGGGGGCGGTACAGTAGTGACAAAGGAATTTACGGTTAAGCGTAGTGTCGGTTCATGGTGTAAGCCATGGGGGCATTGACCAGGTACTTGTCGGTTCATGGATGTAAGCCATGAGGGCAGTACAGTAAAGAGGAATTGACGGTTAAGTGGTACTGATCACGAGGACAATACCAGCAGTGATAAGAATTGACGGTTAAGCGGTATTGATCACGAGGACAGTACCAACAGTGACAAGGAATTGTCGGATATTTTATGAATGTTTTAAATTATGTTTTTGAAAAGTGTAGTATGTAAAGTTTTGCCTTAAGGGCAGTATGTATGTATGTATTAGTAAATCTTTTGTATAAATGATTTAAAGTAAACGTTAGAACTCACTCAGCGTTGCTGATTTCTAGTATGCATATAAGTTAAGTGCAGGTTTAGTTGATGGATGCCTAGCTTGGCTTAGAGAGAAGAGTTACCCGAAGATCAGTATCTAGCATCCCGATTATGTTTTACGTTATGTTCTAAGTTGATGTTGTTAGATCCTGTTTATGTTTCTTTTGGTCATGTTGAGTAAGACAAGATTCAGTTGTAATTGACAAGTTATGTTTAGACATGTTATGTTTCCGCTGCGTATGTTGAGATTTAAGTCGTTTCCGCTATGATAATGTATGTCTTATGTTTAAGCGCTATGTGTTGACGAGTAAATCCAATAAGTGAGGCCTCCCGGGAAAGGGGCCTCACAAGTTGGTATCAGAGCCATAGTTTGGGAGATTTGGACATCTCCGATGTTCAGACTTAAACTGAGAATGGGACAAGTAGAGGATGCCAAGCATCAGAAGCGTATAGTAAGTAAAGTTTCTTTCCTAGTGTTAGAGTGTCAAGATAAGAATAGAAGCTTTAGTGGAATCATGAAAGCGAATAAATGGAAAACAAGAAGTAATGTAATGGTTAATTGCAGATGGCCAGTGTATATTAACATCTTACCTTACTTATTGTGTTCTACATATTCCCTAGCATGATGAAATTAAATCCTTTTGTTCTCTATCTTTCAGTTAGAAATGGCTAGACGTGGAGGAACTAGAGGGGGTGGAGGAGGAAGACGTGGTGGGCGTACAGGCCGCCGTGGTGTAGCTAGAACCAACCAAGAGATTGAGGGGAGTGTTCACACTACCCATACTGATACAGTAGCCAGTCAGCACAATGTTGAGCATGTGGCAAGAGATGATCAGACATTCGAGTTCGAGCCGGCCGTGCAAGCAGCTCTTGGCCGTGAATTTACCCGGCTGCTGAAGGAAATCTTACCAGCCATGCTAGACGAAGCCTTGAGGAAGGCCAAGGAAAACCCCAACGTAATCCCAGCCACTGAAGGGCCAGTGGTGCTTCCAGCCATGGGAGGACTAGTTCTGGTGGAGAATGTTGCACCACCTACTCGCGGATGCGATTACAAGGCATTTCGTGGTTGTGATCCCCCTGAGCTAACTGGGGAGAAAGAAGCAGCTGATACTTTAGATTGGATCAATGGCATGGAATCCACCATCCGCCTCAGTGACTGCCGACCGGATCAAGCGGTCATGTTCGCAGCTAAGTCACTGAAGGGGGAGGCAACACACTGGTGGGAGACTGTGAAGCAGGCAAGGGGTGACCAAGCGGTCGATCTAATGAGGTGGAATGATCTGAAAGCGTTAGTAATTGAGAAGTTCTGTCCCAAGAACGAAGTCCACAAGGTGGAGAGAGAGTTCCTGACGTTGCAAGCCGGACTCATGACTCACAGACAATATACTTCCAAGTATAATGAACTGGCACGCCTGGTGCCTCATCTTGTAACCACAGAGGAGAGGAGGATTCATTATTATGTTCAAGGGTTGCCTCCAAAGATACGTACCTTTGTAAGGGCCAACACACCAAGTACCTTTAAGTCGGTGGTTGTTTTGAGCGGAGTTGTCTATGATGACATTGCCTCTGAAGTCATTTCTGAAGCACCTAAGAAATAAGAGGCTAAGCGGACTGGGGAGGAACTTCAGGGTCCTAGTGATAGGAGGTCAAGGTTAGAAGCAGAGGGTCTGTGTGGAAAATGTGGGAAAAGGCACGGAGGAGAGTGCAGAGCTGGGCAGGTGGGATGTTTCAGGTGTGGCAGGTTTGGACACCAATCGCGGGACTGCCCAGAAAGGCCAAGATGCCATAATTGTGGGGAACAGGGACACAGGAGCCGAGATTGTAGGAAACCAAGAAAGCGGAAGCGGGAGGATCCGGAAAGGGTAAGGCTGCAGAGAAGGAACCTTACATCAACAAGGCCACAACAAGGGTTTACCAAATGACTCAGTAAGGTGCGTTGCAAGCTCTTATTTGTTATATGGCAAGTTTATGTTATTATTTCCTTACTAAATTAGTTAGCCCCATTAGTCTAGATGCCTTAGAATTTGAGATAGCCCAAGGTCAAGCTCCCAGTGGTAGTTGATCACAATGGCCTTCATGACCAAGCTGCCTTGCATAGCTACGGTTCATGCCACCCGTTCTGTGATTTGCTATCAGTGTAGCTTAAGGCAGGTTTCGAGGACGAAACCTATTGTAAGGAGGGTACACTTGTAACATCCCGAGTTTTAGAGCGCGAAAGAATTCACGAGAAAATTAAAACTTTAATAAGGAGAAGAGAAGCGGGCTTGGGCCGGGATGTATGGGCCGAAAGGGGCAAGTTTGGGCCCTTATAAGCCTCAAGATCAGCCAAAAGCCCTCATTTGCACCATCCATCTCCGTTTTCTAGAGAGAGAGGAGAGAGAGAGTCTAGAGAGAGAAAGTCCCGGATTTCATATTAGAGCCTCAAGGATCATTAGCAAGAGCCTCTTGAGTGTTTAGCAACAAAAAGGAAGTGATTACACGTAACCGATTCTCCTAGATCTGAGTTTTAGTTAGTTTTTGGGTTTTTCGGGTTTTGGGTGAAAATGTTATGTTTGAACGGATGAAACTGAAAGATAAGCATAGATTTGAGTTCCTTAATGGAAAACGAACGTTTTGAATGCAAACAAGTTCGGGATCTTGAAATGATCAGACCCGAATGCGAAAGTTAGGGTTTTTCACCAAGAACAGGTCGTGCGCACTTGCTAAGTGCGCACCGAGCAGGTCCTGCGCACTTGCTAAGTGCGCAGGAAGAGGAACCTGCGCACTTGCTAAGTGCGCAGGAAGGGAAGTCTGCGCACTTGCTAAGTGCGCAGGAAGCAGGACTGATTAAGTGAAGTCTGTATGTTAGAGTAGTTAAACCATTAGAATCAGTAGTGGTCTGATGTGTATTTAACTAATCAATTCAGATCGGAAGTGACGTTGTTGGACCTTGATTAGGACAACCCGAATTAGCTTACCAGGTGAGTTCTAATCCCCTTTTTGCCTTCTTTAGGGGTGGTGTGCATACTTAGTGTAAAGTGATTATTATATTTTATATATTATAAACTAAAGAGAAAAGCTATGTTTTAGTGAAAGGTTTAAAAGAGGCAAAAGTATGTTTTCAGTAAAGTAAGATATATCATTTGGCAAGCGTTTACTATATTTTCATATACATAAACAAATGCATGATATATGTGCTAGTATGTTTTCAGTAAAGAAAGATATATCATTTGGCAAGCGTTTACTATATTTTCATATACATAAACAAAGGCATGATATATATGATAAGCTATGTTTCAGAAAGTAAGATGTATTTTATGATAAGCTATGTTTCAGAAAGTAAGATGTATTTTATGATAAGCTATGTTTCAGAAAGTAAGATGTATTTTATGATAAGCTATATTTCAGAAAGCAAGTTATATTTTATGGCAAGCGTTTACTATATTTTATATACATAAACAAAGGCATATTATATATGAAAGTTATGAACAAGATTTACAGAAAGTTTTATGAACAGTAAAGTGAACAGCTTTTCTTCGGGAATGAGTACCAGTTTGTAAAGGTCCTTGGGACAGATGTTACTTGTACAAGATGTCAGATATGGGTTCTACCCATTAGTAAGAACCTTAGGGTTCGTTAACAGTTGTACAATTGGTATGAGTGACGGCGGTTGCTCGGGAGGTCCACGCAACCTCCCCTTAGTGTTAAGCGGTATTGTCGGTTCATGGACGTTAGCCATGGGGGCATTGACCAGGTACTCATCGGTTCATGGACGTTAGCCATGGGGGCGGTACAGTAGTGACAAAGGAATTTACGGTTAAGCGGTAGTGTCGGTTCATGGTGTAAGCCATGGGGGCATTGACCAGGTACTTGTCGGTTCATGGATGTAAGACATGAGGGCAGTACAGTATAGAGGAATTGACGGTTAAGTGGTACTGATCACGAGGACAATACCAGCAGTGATAAGAATTGACGGTTAAGCGGTATTGATCACGAGGACAGTACCAACAGTGACAAGGAATTGACGGATATTTTATGAATTTTTTAAATTATGTTTTTGAAAAGTGTAGTATGTAAAGTTTTGCCTTAAGGGCAGTATGTATGTATGCATTAGTAAATCTTTTGTATAAATGATTTAAAGTAAACGTTAGAACTCACTCAGCGTTGCTGATTTCTAGTATGCATATAAGTTAAGTGCATGTTTAGTTGATGGATGCCTAGCTTGGCTTAGAGAGAAGAGTTACCCGAAGATCTGTGTCTGGCATCCCGATTATGTTTTACGTTATGTTCTAAGTTGATGTTGTTAGATCCTGTTTATGTTTCTTTTGGTTATGTTGAGTAAGACAAGATTCAGTTGTAATTGACAAGTTATGTTTAGACATGTTATGTTTCCGCTGCGTATGTTGAGATTTAAGTCGTTTCCGCTGTGATAATGTATGTCTTATGTTTAAGCGCTATGTGTTGACGAGTAAATCCAATAAGTGAGGCCTCCCGGGAAAGGGGCCTCACACCCAATAGTGCAACTAAACCTCGAATGAGAACGAGGGAACCACCGAGAAACTCTACATAACTGCAGCAAGCCTAGAGGAAATATACCTTAACATACCAAGCTATCAAACCCAAGATAAGAACTCTGAATCTGAGGGGTTAGCTCCTATGAAACCCATGGAGGCTTACTCTCCACAAGCTGATAGCTATGACCCTACGCTAACTACCTTAATTACCCTCTCCTATCGGGTCCGTACATGAGCAATAACACGGACACCGAAGAAACCATAACGATGAAAAATCCTTTAACTAGGAGATAACTCTGAGAACTCCGGTTCATACTAGGACTTCATGAATCGTCCACAAATCTAGAAGGGATTTTGTTTGGTGTTTTTCTAGTTTGGGTAAAAACACACTGTCTGATATATAGCGTGCTAGTTTGTCACACAGGTTTTAAAATTCTTAATTTTAATTTATTCGTGATTTGTTAAAACCACTTTTATCTCTTGAGTCGTTTGCATTTTAATATCCTATACTATTAAGTGAGACGATTATCCACGAATCATTTTAATCTATTAATAAACTCTTTTATTAATTTACGAGTTTTGAAAATCAAACTGGATTTTTTTTACATTTATATATTCAGTACTCTAGTTTTACTTATAAATTAACTCTTTTTATTAATAAACTTTTCACGAGATAATAAAATCTATATTTATTTTCTCGCCATTTAATTGTGTCGTTTTGTTTTAAACTTTTTAAAAACATTTTGATTGTTTGTTAAAGAAAAACTTTAAACCTAAATGTAAACAACCAAAATAGTAAATCATGCGACTAAATTGTTTGGTTTTGCTAGAGTCAATCAGCAATAACCAAAAGGGGGTCAAAATGTAACATCCTGAATTAATGAAACGAATAAATGAGATAAGGTCGAAAATAAATCGTAAGATAGAATGAAAGGAAAGGGAACGGGCCTGGGCTTGGCCTCCACGAGCCGAAGGGAGCCCACGTATAAAAGGAATGAGACCAGCTCTCCACCCTCGTTACTCACTTGATGCGCAAGCTTCTAGAGAGAGAGTGTGTGATCGGGTTAGAGAGAGAGCTTGGGAAATCGACTCAAAAGCTCGAAAATCATCCCTCGACATCACAGAAACACATAGCAATCGGAATCAGCCGGCAGCAGGTAACCATCCTACCCGAATCTGAGTTCTTATTTTTTTGGGTTTCGGGTTAAGAATGCGAAAAGGGTTATGTTTTTACATATGAAATGAGAAAGTAAGCTTAGATCTATGTTCATGAACTTAAAAGGAACGTTTTTAATGTAAAAAGATTGGATCTTGAATAACTGGAACCTTAGCCGCAATAATTAGGGTTTCTGTTCGAGAAGAAGGTTGCGCAGGCGAACTTCCGTTTTAAGCGAACTTAACATCTTCGCTTATGTATGTACGATGAATCCAAGGTGGTGAACTTATCATGTTCACTTAACATCAAACATAGCGAACCCACAATATCTTCGCCTAGTTCAATAGGGCGAACTTACCATGTTCGTTTAAGCTAAAAGTAGTGAACTTACCCAAGTTCGCCAAACCCTAAATATAGAAAACGTCTAGTGTCGTTTAGGTTTATTATCTTATCTTGTATGACTTGATTATATAGATTGTGTGTGACCTTAAGTGACGCTCACTGACTAGCCATTATACTTCAGTAAACCGCTTATCAGGTGCGTTCTATGTGCCCCAATGTGTTATGTGCAAACGTTTTCAAATGTTTTTGTAACATCCCAAAAATAAAACGACAGTTATAATAACGGGTTAGAATGCGAGAACGAGCCGAATAAACGAGCGAGACACGATGGGCCGGGCCGGATGGGCCGGGCGATCATGAGGATGGCAAACAAGGGAGATGAGCCTCCCTAAAAATAGCCAAACCCTCCTCATTCTCTCATTTACACATTTTAGAGAGAGAAACCATAGAGAGAGAAAGTTGGCGGATCGACCCTGGATTGAAGGAGAGTGTTGCTACTGAGCTCGTGAGCAAGACCTCCAAATCAGAAGCTCGATTCAGGTAACAACTCGATCTAGATATGAGTTTTTAGTTTATGTTGGGTTTTCGGGTTTTGGATAAAAAGGTAACGTTTTTACGTATGAAACTTTAAAATAAACATAGATCTAGCATCTAGAAGAAAAAACGAACGTTTTGAACGTAGAAAGTCGGGATCTTGACGTGATCAGATCTGCATGCAAGAACTTAGGGTTCTTGGGGAAGAAGATTGCCCGACAGGCGAACTTATCAAGTTCGCCTGGCATGGATTGGGGCAAACTTATCAAGTTCGCTTGACAAGTTCGCCTAGGGCATAAAGTAAGCGAACATATGGTGGCGAACTTAGTGACTTCACTGGGCTGCATCAAGCGAACTTAAGTAAGCGAACTTACTAAGTTCGCTTGGATAGCAAGTTAATGATTGTACTATACATGAACACACGTATGGTGGCCAAGTAGTTTAAGACATAAAGCACATAGTAAGTAGCACGAGAACAAATGGTATTGAATTCTGGTATGTAATGTAAACATGTTCCACCCCGAGTATTTGTAAACAATAGTAAAGAGAAAAGGGGCTATGAAACTCACTTGAATCAAAGCTGGAAATGTATGAACTGGTAAGGATTGTTAGGCCTCGTGAGGAACTCTCACGACAAACCTACACACGTAATGATATCCTAAGTTCAATATATGTGTAAATGTTATTTAGGAGTCATTGAGACATTTAGGGTTTCCATGGTATTTTTACAAGCTTTGTACGAAATATATATGTTTATAATGATAAGTTAATATCAATTAGAATAATGGTAGGTTTGAATTTTTATAATTGTTCTAATTAAATAAATAATATAGGAAAGAGATTTAAATAATAATTCGTTTGAATTTATTTAAATAACTATTCTAAGATAGTTTATAAATAAATCTTGAAATGGTAATTGTTTAATCAATTTATTTTATATAAATAAATAGTTAATTACACTATTGGTTAATGTAATTAAATTTTGTTGATTAATCTAGTAATAATTGCAAAAATGGTTACATAATCATTTAAATGAATTCATTTTAAATAAATTTATTAAGGAATAAATAGGTTTTAAGTACCACTTATTGAACTTTGTATAAAATAATTATTTAAAATAATCATTTGGGTATTTATAAATTTAAAAGTCTGTTAAATAACTATTTTTACTAAATAATTATTTATAGGCTTTAAAAGGGTTTAATTAATCATAATCATAATTAGTTGAAAGTGTTGTTGTACACTAGAATGGTTATCATTCCAGAGTAGTACCTCCAACAAAAAAGTTCCCAGAAAAGAGTTGGCCGGATCAGAACCCCGTTTTTCCTAGCCAGAACTTTAATACTTGTCAGATAACTACATACCGGTTTAAAATTTATTCAATTTGCATACTTAACCAAGTTTAAGGTGTGTTTGGAAAGTATATATGGGCTAAAGTGGAAATATGAGTTTAGTAAAGATAGAAATTGAATATTAAATAATTTAATTTAAAAATAAGGAGTTTTAGTAAAAACATGATTTTTGAAATTGAAAGAAACAAGAAAGATCAAACCAAGCTTTTAAATAAAAGTTTTGAACAAGTTTAATTAAAATAGGGCTTTTGATCTTGGATAGGTCTATGGTTATAACATAAACATGTTAGGGATCAGAGATCTAGCTAGTTATGAGGGATTTTTGAAATAAAAAGTATGAACAAGTAAGAACATAAGAAGAACTTACTTAGATTGGAAGGATTTAAGCTACAATCTTCTAAAAGATGAGAAGAATGACATTTAGTAGCTAGAGAACCCTAGAGGATCGTTGAGGTGCGAATAATACATGAGAATAAGGGCTCTACTTATAGGGGTAGGACCAAAGGCTTATTCACGAAATTTAATTTGTTGTAAGGACTAGATTGCAAAAGATGAATAATAGTTTTTAATTTCATAACATATACTAACTTAAGTGCTCATAAATTTTATGTTTATGACTCCATTTCATCATAAATGTAATTATATATTTATTTATTTTATTTATCTTTAGTAATTTAAAACACTAGTAATGTTAACTAACAATGTTATATTTTCATAATACCTTGTTTAAATGGTTTAATTATCAAGTGTATAAATATATAGTTACATATACATTTATAAATAGACACGTAAATGATATCAATTCATAATCAAAGCTTGTAAGTTTAGATTTGGGATATTATAACAAGGTATATATATTTATTTCATAACAATCATATAAGTATGTATGCACACTCATGAATTATAATAAATAAATAGGATACTTTCATAAATGCGAATCATAAAATAATGAAATTACAATTTGCCGGAATAGTTAAAATAAAGGTCGGAATTTCCTGGGGATTACACTAGTCATCGAACCCTAGCTCCACGAATGCACGTGTACCCGAGCCAGGTACCCACGTATGTCCGCCATGCAAATCCCTTATCGGAAAACCCATAACCGGCCTCGTGGCCATCTGCTGTTTCCCTTCATCATGCACCACCATGCACGTCGTCTTCGTCTTCTCCATCGTGCCAAACCCTAGCCGAACCCTACCCGGCTAACACCTCCACCACCAACACCGACGGAATCCACCCAAGCCATCCTACACGGCGAAAGAATCACCATCCTCGTTCTCCGTCGTTTGTACCGTAGTGCGCCATCACAGCAGCCACCACAGCCGCCGTCTCCGTCTCCTCGTCCCTCACCACCCTCTCTCACTCCCCTTCCTCTCGGCAGCCACTTCTCACACCCACCGGGTCACCCCTATGCCTACTCTCGTCGGTTGTTACCGTCGCGCATCACCGTCTAACAGTCGCCGACCACTTATTTCTACCCGTAGCCACCACCGTGACCACCACTGCCGTCACAGGCCGTTACCCCCCACTGGTGACCCTCTCATTTAAAGAAAATGGAAACAAGAGTTGATAAAACATAAAACGGGATTACCTTGATGTACTCCGAAAGCCACGCACACCGGAGCACCCTTCACCGTCAACCTCCCTTCTTCCCTGGCCGGTTCTCTCTCTCTCTTTCGTTTCCTTCTTAGCCGTCGAATGCCTAGGATGAATAATGGCCCAGGGTTTGTGCTAATGTGGTTTATATACCACTGGATGATACACTCGGGTCCCTGCGTTTCCTCTATCGTGCGATTCGATCTCAAACTATATGTTAAATGGCTAACCGATTCTATTAATATTGTTCAACCAAGCTTTATGTGAAAACCTTACTAAACAACTCGTTTACTAGGGATCCGGGTTATCCATTAGCCCAAACCGTTAACTTATGGGTTTTCGGGATGTTACATTTAGTTATAAAATATTACATATTATTACATAATTTAATGTTTTTAAAAGATTCCTATAATTTAGGGTTTTGACATAATTGAGTTGATTGCGTACTGATCTTGTGTCTACAGTTTGCAGGTTGAAAACTTCTAATTAAGGGATGAGGTTGGTGGGGATTGAAAGCTAACTCGATAAGCTAAATTTTGATATAAAGATCACTTAATTTGGGTAAGAATTGAAGAATTTATGATCATATCAAGTTGACCTAAATTTTCTTGTAGAATACGAAAATTAGTTGGATTGATAATGTTGTTGATAAAGTATGCAGGTTTTTATATTTTGATCCATGAGTTCTTTATATAGATGATATATACTCATGAATCATCTTAGATTAGTTGAAAAACATGAATGAAAAGGTTGATTAAAGATGAACAACAAGATGATAAATGCTATGGTAAAAACATGATCATCTTAGGTTAAAATCTTTTGTTTGATCCATGACTACTACAATAAGGATGTATGATCATGGATAAACATTAGAGATAGTTTAAATTCAGGATCATGGATAAACATTAGAGATAGTTTAAATTCAGTAGATGATAACATCTAAATAGGTTAGTAGATGATGAATTGAAAGATTAAAAACTAGAAAAGTAAGAATAAGAACAAAAGTAAGAACAAAAGTAAGAACATGGATGAATAATGAAGAACTGAACGAATGAATGAATGATGAACGTAGAACGAAGTAAGAAGCTTACTTCAATGCTAGAGCTAAGCTTTCTACAACTCATAGTTTGATCCTAGACTTCTTAGGAATTCTTGTAGTTGTTGTTTGAGGTGTGAAAATCAATGAAGGCTACTACCCCTATTTATAGTTGTAGGATTAGGGTTTAAGGAGTGGATAAGACCAAAATTTATGGGAAGTTAGTTGGGGTTTGGGTGTTGAAAGAATTTTCTAGCTAGGGTGGGGGGAGGGGTTCTTGACTTGTTCTCCAAGTTATTGAAAGTTCACATGTGAAACCTTCTAGAAACTTGGGGTTTTTTGCGAAATCTAGCGAGTTTTAGGCAACCCGGTCCACTGTGTAACACATTTAAGAGTGTGAATTCATGAGAATTATGTACTTGATTGTTGTTATAGTGTAATGAACCTTTGTATCATATGTAAAAATGTTGTGTAAATCAACCAATGCGTGAATAAATAAATCGTCGAATAAGCGAACATGTAATTTGAATTGCATTGAAACAAAGCGGTTTGTGAACAACGTGTAGAAATTTGAGATGTTACAGAAAATATTATCGGCAGACCGTCCCTTGCTAATTCGTTGGTAAGTTTGGATTAGATTTTTACGATAAGAATCCCGCCCAGACTTTTCAGGCGATTATCGATGTGCGTCCAGGAATCCGTCGGTAAACCGTTGCTATTCCGTCCGTAGATTACCGGATAAGATTATCAACCGGGTTTTTAGTGTTTCTCGAGTTGGGCCATTACCGAGGGAATATCCATCGGAAATCCATCGATAAAAATGCCTATAAGTAGCAACCACATCCTTGACATCTCTCCATTCGGTATTTAAATTTTAAAAATGGGGACCTCAATGTATCAATATTTAACCAATGAAAAAGAGATTTGTTTATCAAACTAATGACAGCAAAAGGAAACAAACTACGAATACTTGAAAAGTTGGTGAAAAATAGAATTGAGAGATAACCATTTAGACTCGACTCATCTAAGTTGGAATGAATAACATGATTGATTTGACTTATGAAAAATGTTTTAGAAGATTTGTTATTAAGATTAAAACTATTGGGTCTGAATAATAGAATGATATTATCAATCGAACGATCCAGACGAAAAACGGAGTTTTAGTGTCCATCGACACTTCAGGCAACACTTAGAGTGTCGTCCATGAACATGGCGACATTCTGAGAGTGTCGTCGTTGTCACTTGGCGACACTTACTAGGGTTTCTCAAGCAGTGCCGGCTGACTTGGGGAGCAAGGCTCAAGGGATATAAATAGGGCATTAGGTTGTCAATTGTAATTGTTGGTCATTCTGTGTGCCACCACCCTGGGGGAGCTCACCCGGGGTGGAGCTATGTTGTTTCTTTGTACAAAATCAATGAAATTTCTAGCTTTTTGGATCTTCTATCTATTTATTATCTTGTTTGATTGTTTGTTTGGCTCACAACCACCCGTCTCTACTCTTTTCTATCAAAAACGAGGTTGGAATCAAGATCTTGAGGACCTACAAAAACAGTGTGTTAAGTACTAGAACATATTAGAGCCCGTTAGGGTTAATCCCACGAAACTAGAGAAGTAGTTCTATAGACACACTAATACCCTAATCAAGTGCAGCAAGTTTTATAACCTATTACTTAGAATTTCTCTACCATATCTGGACAGATAAACCTCCTAGCGATTTACAACTTGCGATCAGATTGACAAAGAAAACTGTAACAAGTTCCTAGACCCTTTTATTCAGATCTATTCCCTAGGTAGCTCACAAGTTTTACCAGTTTAATTACCGATTTATCTATTAACGATTAAGGTGTCAAGCCTTAGGTTAATGGTTGACTTTATAACCTAAAGATAAAACAAATTGGATCTAGCATGCCTAACGTCATAGAAAGACCAATAAGACCACACAAAATCAGATTAAAAACCAATATCAACATGCAATCAGATACATCATAAGTTCATGATAACAAACTGACTAAATCACACAATCATTAGTTCAAACAATACAAACACCAAACTAGACAAAGAATCATCTAATCCAAATGGCTATAAGTGTTTAGCTAGACAATCTAATGAAAAGAAAACACAATTCATAAGTAAACATGATCAAATGGTAGATGAAAACTAAAAGTAATAGCAAATCGAGCCTATCTACATGCATATACGCAAACCGGATGGCCAGATCTTCAATCTTTCCCGTTTTCTCAGGTCCAGATCTCTTCATCTGCTCCAAAATGTCCTTCCCAGCCTCAAAGTCGTGATTTCAAACCCTAGATCCATCACTTGGCTTAAAGAGGCTCACATTAGGGCTTCTATTCTAGCCGATGTATGGGCCTCGTACGAGCCGTACTCTCTCTAGTTGAGTCGCTCCGCCTAAATCTTTGTTGTCAGTACCTTGTCAAATAGATATGGGCTCCAGCATGCACGTATGGGCCGTACCTTCTTCCTGGCTTGCTTTCTTCCTTTCAACTTTTCTCCAGCAGCTTCACATCTTCTCATAATCATTCCTTCGGCATCAAAAGCTACAAATCAACATAAAACACGGTTATATATTCATTCTTACCAGATTTGCAATAAAAACAACTCATAATGTAGGAAAATACACATGAAATAGATATGTTATCTAGAACACATCAAACATCACCACACTTGAATTTTGATTGTCCTTAAGCAAACTTTACATTTGAACTACGCAACCTTTGACTTCGACCTAATGCTATTCCAGTCCCCAATTCACAACCCACTCTTAAGACTCACATTTTCCAATAGATTTATATCTTAAACAAGCTATGGGTGGTACAGTTTTAAAAACTAGGAATAACCAACAAACCTTAAGGTCCAACCATGTAAACTCACACCCTCACAATCATCCCTCTACTCGGTTGTTTTCTGAATCTAGCATAAAATGTGCTAATGTATGTGTGACTCTCAGAACCAGACCATGACACACTATTGTCATAAGCTTTTACAGAAAAGAAAACATAATTCAGAAGTAAACATGATCAAATGGTAGATGAAAACTGAAAGTAATAGCAAATCGAGCCTATCTACATGCATATACGCAAACCGGATGGCCAGATATTCAATCTTTCCGTTTTCTCAGGTCCAGATCTCTTCATCTGCTCCAAAATGTCCTTCCCAGCCTCAAAGTCGTGATTTCAAACCCTAGAGCCATCACTTGGCTTAAAGAGGCTCACATTAGGGCTTTTATTCTAGCCGATGTATGGGCCTCGTACGAGCCGTACTCTCTCTAGTTGAGTCACTCCGCCTAAATCTTCGTTGTCAGTACCTTGTCAAATGACACGGGCTCCAGCTTGCACGTATGGGCCGTACCTTCTTCATGGCTTGCTTTCTTCCTTTCAACTTTTCTCCAGCAGCTTCACATCTTCTCATAATCATTCCTTCGGCATCAAAAGCTACAAATCAACATAAAACACTGTTATATATCCATTCTTACCAGATTTGCAATAAAAACAACTCATAATGTAGGAAAATACACATGAAATAGATATGTTATCTAGAACACATCAAACATCACCACACTTGAATTTTGATTGTCCCTAAGCAAACTTTACATTTGAACTATGCAACCTTTGACTTCGACCTAATGCTATCCCAGTCCCCAATTCACAACCCACTCTTAAGACTCACATTTTCCAATAGATTTACATCTTAAATAAGCTCTGGGTGGTACAGTTTAAAAAAATAGGAATAACCAACAAACCTTAAGGTCCAACCATGTAAACTCACACCCTCACAATCATCCCTCTACTCGGTTGTTTTCTGAATCTAGCATAAAATGTGCTAATGTATGTGTGACTCTCAGAACCAGACCATGACACACTATTGTCATAAGCTTTTACAGAAATCAACTCTCCACCAAATACTTAAAACGCATACATAAATCTAGAGGGCTTTATAAAGGGTTGTAATGAAAAGGCTTGGGTTAAGGTGTGGAATAAAGGATTTAAAAGTGAATAAGGTGATTACAATCCAGTCTAGTTAAGCTAGGGACACTAAGTATGAAGCTACTAAATGGTGTGGATCTTTGATCTACACACTTATTCTTTTCTATGTCTTTTTTTTTCTGTACATATTTTTTTTCTATTTTCATCATTTTCTATTTTCTTTTCATTTCTTCATATTATATTATTCACCTAATTTATGTTGATCACATGAGCTATAATGTTGCTAATAAGCATGAAATCACTAAAACACTTAGATACTAACTTGAATCAGATTGCTAACACATGTGCATAAAATAAAAGGCTTAATTGGCATCTAACATAGGTTTAAACAAACGAAAAGGTATAGGCTCAAATTGGTGTACTAAGGATTAATGTTCAGGTAGGAAAAACAAATGGAAAAGGCTAAAACGAATGGGTTTATCCTAATGCCTCTATCATTTCTGTTACAGTGCCAGTCATGATTTCAAGTCGTATAACATACACAGGTTCTAAAATACATCAACAAATGAAAATGAGCTATATAAGTATGTATGCACTAAACATGGTCTAAACTTTCAAGAAAAATGGTGGGTTTTGGGATACCGATGTGAGTTAAACACGTTTGAAAACTTTCCAGATTATTTTACTCTCTTAGGGATTCCAAAATATTTTCCTTTTAAAAGCAACTTGTTCAAGAAATCTATTTCAAAATGGTTAAAAATCGGCTATTCCTCAGTTCCTAAGGCATCACACAGGTGAGAGTCTAAACTACGATTTACGTTCTTGTTCAAAGAGAGTGTTTTGTTTGATGATGGGGAGTATAAAATTTGAAAAATCATTCGATTTTTTTCTTGTTTTTCAGTTACTTGACTAAGTTACCAATCCACACACTTAAATCGTACATTGTCTCTAATGTACGAAAAACACCCCTGATTCTCAGCGGTTCCAAAGTTTCGTGGCTCAAATCAGAAAAGTGTCGTTAGCCACAACCGCTTGTCGTCTCCTCCTCTATCAATGTCCGGGTTCCCAGATCACCTTTATTTTTTGTTTCGGAACTATGCATAAACCACAAATTACCGGGTATCCAAATCACCTTTATTTTTTGAAAGGATTAAACTTGACATAATTATAATTAAGAATTTTAAATAGATTTGTGATTGAAAAATGCTTTTGTTGTTGACATACATACGCTCGTAATCAGTGTTTCCCAGATCTATGATTATTTTTACTAGTACCATTATTTGAAATGTTTCTATCACTCAAGTGTCTGATATGCCATTACTGAAAAAGATCTGTCCTCCCATATGAGATGCTATTAGGATAAAAATTAATTGCTTCAAATTATCTTATTAGGGTCAAATTATAGTGAATTTCGAATTTCCGTACCATTTTTATTTTCATACAAGTCAATTAAAAATGACTAATAGAGTATAAAAACTTATAGTCCTGACTTATTTTACAAAAGGTTGTTTTTAGTCATTTATATATATTAACATCCCTAAGAGGGTACTTAGATAAAGAAATAACGGCAAGGGTTCATATAAACTTACAAAATATGAACCAAGGGCTACAAGAAGGATGCTGATCGCGTGTCGGATGCTAATCAAAAATATATTTAAAATCATGTTTTTATCTACCTTAGAGTGTAGTATAATGAGTAGGGTTGTCGAATACACAAGGAATTCGTAGAAAGTGTTGATTATGAAAACGCTAATAACCTAAGTGATTAAAAGTAAGACTGCCTTTGTAAAGTGATTGATTGTAAACTTGGATACAAGAAAAACGAAAGTAAATTGGTTTTTAAAACAACTGGAGAAAAAGGACCGTTGCCGGGTTTCAGGTTATGAAGACGTTGTATAATTAGATAGTGTCAGACTGGAATCCACATAAACTTGGACCGTTTAGATAATTCGAAAGATAGATAATTGTGAGACTAAGGAACCAAACTGTGTATCACAATTGGACCGAATAATGACACAATCAAAGTATAATCTAAACAATTACCAACCTAGCAACACAATGCAATGATTACCAATTGGTAATGATGATAAACCAATGACTAAAGGTATCTTAATTGAATAAAGTAAAACGGGTTGTTTAATCAAACGAATTAAACTCAAAAAACAAAGTAAATCAAAGATCGAACAAGTTTTGTAACCGATCAATGACAAGAACCTAATTGAACACAACTACTAATACTAACCGTCCTCCCGAGAATCAGGGCCGGTCCCGAGAATCTTTAAAAAGTTCTGGTCCCTGGACATGTAAAAAAAATGGGCCCCTATAATATAATTATCATATTATATAAAAAAAACCTTAATACGACAATAAAAGTAATGTACCAAAATGATCGATATTACTTACTTATGTGAATCGTGAGGCTCTCCTAGCGTTTTTGGAAGCAAAGCTCTCGATCAAGTCTTCATAATTCATAGTCTCTAATGTATCACTTTCAATAGATATCATCGCTAAACCGTTAAGTCTTTCTTGGGACATTGTTGATCTTAAGTAGGACTTCAACAACTTTAACTTTGAAAAACTTCTCTCCGCTGAAGCCACCGTTACCGGAATACTCAAGTCTATCACTAACATGTTTCCAATCCGCATAACCTTCACTATCCAACCCACTTTTAGAATAAGCATGTCTAAAAAGCTTACAACAAAAACAAAATAGTTTGTCAAGCTCTTTCGAATACACTAGCCAATCTCTATCACAAGTCTCCTTATTTGATAGAATTCTAGTATATAATATTTTAGAAAATCGTCTTCCAAATTTATCCAAGGGACCCTTAACAATAGTCAAATCTCGTTTTGGACCTAACTTAACCAAATCATTGATCATGTTAGGATTAAGTCCATCCCAAGTTCTAGGATCAAAAATATCAACATTATCTTTCTCAACAACATTATCTTCATCCAAAGTGACATCATCTTCCTCAACAACATTAGTTTCGTCTACATTAACATTATCTTCCTCAACATCATTTTCATCCAAATTAACATCATCTTCCTCAACAACATCATCTTCCTCAACAACATCATCTTTATCCAAATTAGAATTTTGTGGTTGTTTTTGAAAGAAGAACTTACGTATAGCCCCTTTTTGAGACTTTCTTTTTTCTTCCTCTAATTTCCTCCTTTTACGTTTTTCATATCCGGATAAATACTTGGTTTTAGGAGGCATATTTCTAAAAAAAATAATAATCAAACATGACCCAATCAATCAACAATCAAATATTAATTCGAATTGCTTGATCAACAATCAAACATTAATCAACAATCAAACATTAATCAAACAATAATATAAATTTATACCTTTTGATTTTGAAGGCAAAAAAGAGTCCACAGCAGTCTAAGAAGAAAGAGTTAGGTTCCTGCCGACTGCTGCAGTCCAAGAGCCGGCCGGCCGCTCGCTGCTGTGTTCCTTCTTTTTTCTTTCTTTTTTTTCACTTATCCAACTCAAGCCCAGCCCATCTTATTTATTATCTATTGGGCATTTTTTAAATTTTAAAATGGATAAATACAAGAATTATAATATTAATAAGATTGAGCCTTTTTTTATAAAAAAATATATGTAATATATATATATATATATATATATATATAATTTTTGAAAAAAGCGAGCCCCTCGGAATACCGGGCCCTGGGCGGTCGCCCACCCCGCCCCCCCTCTGGGCCGCCCCTGCCGAGAATGATCACGAGTGGTTTAGCCTTGCATCTTCGCAAAAGAACCTTCAAAACTTGATTTGGTTGACGTCATGAATTTAGAATAATCCCCCTCTCTAAAAATCTTCAAGTTCGTATCCTTTAATTGCCTCCCTGCCGTCAGAGTTGTTTTTTCAACCCAAATCATATGCGTGCATTTATAAGTTAGGAGTGTCATTTAGTGTTAATCATCATAGATTAACACTTGATTTCCGGCTCGATAGATTGACCAATGCCAAGAGCAAATCTCAGTAGCATAACAATCATAGATTAACACTTGATTTCCACTTAATTTCATCACAATAATGATTGGCAACACACAAAAATGAAAGTTTAGGGAGTATAATTAGTTAAATTTTCGGTATGAATTATTATCGCACCAAAGAGTCATATTATTAAAATTCAATTTACTTTAACAAATAAAGAAATAAATGAAAGATAACAACAATACCAACCAAATGGTTAACAATAGCGTGTAGCCCACCAACTGTTTGATAAAATGCCACACCCCCATTCTCAATCAAAGCTTCCTGTTCCAAAGCAGAAATTGCAGGGCTAACATCTTCATCACTCCCAGCTGCCATCGGTTTACAAAGTCTAACAGATTTACGGTAAAAAAATTCGGATTCTTTCAAGCTGAAGGTGAGAAAATTGGGGCTAGAAAAGGGGTATTGCCGGTGAATATCGAGCTTACAAATATGGTTAGAAATTGATGGTGGGGTTATAAAGAACGCCAGCGCCGATGGAAGCATAGTGTAGTCAGAAGAAGTGGGCAGATGGGCAATTTGAGGGACCAAGTGAGAGGTTATTAATTGAGCGTGTAGGTATTGACTTGAAAGATCATTTGATGATCAACCTTATCGAGTTGTTCTTGGTCGGCAATAATCTGATTGGGGGTTGGATTTTGTGCAGTTGAATCGATGATTTACTGATTTAGGTTAGAAGATTATTGAATTTTGATCAAAGAAATCAAATACAGGAAATCACCAAATTAGGGTTCTGTTATGATTAAATTACAAATCTGACCATAAAAAAATTAAAATCTTTACTATATAATAAATAAAGGTTTTTCATGCCAGGTGTCGCCTCCACATTCATTCTCATCATTTTTTTCTCTCTCATATTAAATGCACCTACTATTTTTAACAACAATATATATTTAAAGAAAATATTAATTATACTAATAAAACACATTTATTTTAAATTATCCCTTATTAAACTTTGAAAATCTAAATATTTAGTTTTTATTTTCAATCAATTAATAAATGAAAAACAAATTACATTAAATAGTATTTAATTTATTTTTGAAACTCAATTATATATTAGTTTTTACATATTTTGAGTTTTTGATACATTTTTACACGTGTAAAATATACACATAAAGATTTAAAAATTTTATTTATTGATATTTTTCACCCGTGTGTATACACGGGATCTAAACTAGTATAATAATAACACGTTGTATATAACTTATACGGTAGTGTTTTTAAATGCCCCATGATATACGGATGTCCAATCAGGTTCTTCTAACACCCAAACATTATACAACTCATATACATCTATACGATTCGTATACGAGGCATAATACGGTCGTATTGGGCATTTTTCGACACAATACGGCGTATTGTCCATTTTTAGACACAATAAGGTCCTATTAGTGACCGAATGTGTCTAATATGACATGTCTGGTCGCTGTCATTTTGACTTTTTGAACAATACGACTCGTTTTAGAGCTATACAAATCATATAGAAGGTGTCAAAAAAAACTTTTAATTGTACCAATAATCGCCCCTTTTAAATATTATTATATAGTATATAGTAGCGTGAAGAAAAGAAATGACAAGACAACAACAATAACCTTTTACATTTTATAATTTATACAAGTAGTTGCTTTCAAGAACACATGGGGTATTACGATCCTGACTTCTAAATTAGGTGATTTTTGGTCACCTTTTTCATCCCTACTTTAACTTTATGGGTTTTGTTAATGATTTTATGGAAAGTATAATAGCGTGTTTATTTCGTGGAACATATGAATGCATTTAAACAACGATCATATCTAGTAAAAAGCTCATCTATAGCAAGAATATTAGTAGAGTCTGGGAGGATGGAACATACGCAAACGTTACCTCTACTCCTGAAGATAGAGAGTCTGCTTCCAGAGATATCCTCAGCTCCAAAATTAGATAGCATACAAATGAACAATACTAAAAAATATGGGGACCGAAAACTACCAATAAGCCATGAAAAGATGAAAGGATACATAGCCATAGAAATAATATCCTAAAGCAACATATAGTCATGCATACAATAATACCATAAAGATGCAGGGTCCACTACGAAAAAGCTAAGACCCGTCTGTACCCTTCCCTACAAGTCATTAACCTTAATCATACGTTTGCACGAACTCCTATCATGGACCATGTCCTCAAAGAGGTGCAACTCTAGTAAATCCTGCCTAATCCTTGCGAGCGCTTTGCGGGTGGATCTGAAGGAGTTCATATTTGCGGGTTCTTTGGTGATTATATCTACAGGAGTTCAGGTCTGGGTGGAGATTCGTGTAACCAGATCTAGCAACTGGAATCGTTGTTCTCAAAGTGATGAGCTTGATTAATCAGTCTGCTTCGCGAAAGGTACAATTTTCTAAACCCCCTATGGTTGTATTTGTTTTTTTAAGAGTAAATTACGTTTTTTTATCTGTCACACCCCCAAATTTCAACTAACGGAGTTTTACCGTTTTGGAAAGTGACTAACCAGGATCTCAGACATTAGTTACTTTGAACGACTCTACATGCGACTCAAATGAAAATACCATTAAAATCAAAGTTCAATGCGGAAGCGTAATGAAAAGTAAATGCGCAAAATACACGCGCCCAAAACCAAAGTCCAAAAAGTCCAAAATGTCCAACCAACCAAAATACAATACAAGGAAGTCATAAAATATATCATAAGTAAAATAGTTGAATCCCATGCATGTCCTAACGTGCACCTTGTGTCTTAGCTTAGCGACCTGAGAAAAACATGTGAGAAAAATGTCAACACAAGGTTAGTGAGTTCACAGGTTTCAAATAAATACGTAAGCGTTTACCAGATTTATGATCATTCAATATGCATATCTATAGGAAGCTAACCTATGTTCATGTTTAGCTCAAGTGCTCGCAACCGAAGCTGACTGTTTGTTTATTTCCTCCTGCCAGATCTATCAATACTGGCGATGTGAGTAGGCTAACATTTCACCCGTTCGATATCCAATCGAGTTAGCGCGACTAACGCGGGTGGGATTTGTCAAACCCAGTAGTACTACTAAATATTACCTCGCTAAGATCCATATTAACGGTTCGATATAAGATGAGGACTTTCTGTGATAGCGTGTTACACTTAGCTTTAACATTGATATCATACGAAATACAAAATCTCAAAAGTAGTTAAGCATGTTTTTCTCCCCCAAGTTAAAACAGTAAAAAGGGGCCGTGAAAACTCACCTGCGTTGCGTAGTAGGTAGTATCACATAAGTATGAGATTTGAAATCTCAAGTGTTAGCATGCATGGCTTACGTATGCCCTAGAATTATAAACACATAAGTTAGGGTCATATGGGGTTAGTGACGACGACACGGAAGATTGGACGCCCTAACGCATTCTAGGGATTTAAGAGTAGACGAACGTGTCTACGGAATTATATATATATATATATATATATATATATACACATATATATCATAATAATTAAGATAAATGCGTTACGTGTTGAACGTTAATAACGAATAATAAATAAATAAATAAATAAGTTCGTACGTTCGAGTCGTTTACAAAAGTTAGGAAAATAATATAATTTAATATATTATTTTAGATTCGTAAGATTAATAATTAATCATTGGCAAAAATAATAATTATGTTATTTTTATTCGAGCAAATAACGTAGGTAAATAATATAACAACTTATATTATTAAATAGTTTAAAACATCACACGAGATATTTAAACAAAGTGAAATAATATAAATATATATTATTTAAAAATAGGAGTCACGAGTTAAAAATAATATTAACATATTATTTCATACGAAGTCGGGGTGAAAATAATATACTTATATTATTTCAAAACTGGAATTATTACCAATTATAAGTTATAAAATCAAACCGAGCCAACGAGTTGTTTTCCGGGTTAAAACACTTTAATATAATATTATATTAATATAACAATTTATTTGGTAATTAAAATACTAATGAAAATCGGTTTTAAAAATAAATGTGGGTGGAGAGACTCGAACCTGAGTCTCCCCCCCCCCCCAATAGCACACCCACTTAACCAGTCTCACCCGCTAGGGTTATCGCAACAGAACCCGAGTCTGATTGGTTTTATCACTTAAGTCCGGTGGGTTCCCTCCCCAGATACACATACGATCGAATCCTAGCCCCAATCCAACCAATTCGACAAGTATTTAACACCAAAGTATAGGGGTTTAGAAAATCGGAGGTTTGCGAATCTGTGTGTTCACTTAATTGTAAAACGGTTAGGAGTATGGTCGTTTAATTCTCAGTTTTAAACCCGAAACCCTAAGTTAAGAACATGAATTCAATTATGTCAAATTCGACAATAGGATTAGTTGAAAGCATAGGGCTTTTACAGATTGGAACATTTCGAAACTATCCCTTTGGTTTAATTGGATTGAGGTCGAGTCTAGGATCAAAAGCCCCAAATCGCATATGAACGAACCCTAGATTACTGGATCGAGTTCAATTCGATATTGTTAGGTGAAATTGATAGGGGGTTTTTAATGTACTCGAGATTGCGAAACTGTTGATGTAAGTTAATTTGATTGAGATTAGGTTTAGGGTCGAAAGCCCCAAAACGTTTTATAAACGAACCCTAGATTCGGGTTTGTGTTTAATTCGATGATGTAAGCCATAATAGAGATATGACTTACGATCTAGACACTAAAACAAAGTGATAACGTAAGCAATTACCAGAATGCGATTCGAATAGGTGGAGATCTAGTAAAATAGGTCCGACGGTGACGTGATCGTTCTCCAGCAACACCTGCTGTGACTCCGACCAAACTTGTGTGTGTAAAAGCTTCTCTAAGACTCGTACAACGTGTGCAGGGGTTCAATTGCGAGGAAAATAGACGAATTGATGTGCATTTGACAGTAGTTGATGAAGGTATCGACGGTTATGAGTTGAATACTCATAATTGAGTTTAATTCGATTAAAGCCGGTGTTTAACACCTCAATGATGATCGAAACTGTTAGAGTCGCTTGTATCAATTACATGTTTAAACTAAATTCGGTTACAAAATGTGAATTTGGATTAAAGGTACCTGGTTTGACTTTCTAAAGTCAAACATACTTAATATTCATCCGATTTTGAATTTGGAAGTCAATGAATTAAGTTTTGAGATGTGGCAGATGTAGTCCCTGAAGTTTTAGGTGTATACGGTTTAGAGAATGGTAGAATTAGTCCCTGAGGTTAGATATTTAACTGGATTTAGTTAACGGGATTAAGTTTCAGTTAGGGTATTTAACGAGGATTGTTAACTGAGTTAACCTGAAAAGTCCGAGTTGTCACATCATCCCCTAGTTAAAGGAATTTTCATCTCGAAAATTAAATAAAAAAAAAAAAAATTCTGGATGTCACATCATCCCCTAGTTAAAAGAATTTTTGTCCCGAAAATTAAATAGTACCTTAAGAATTTGACGCGGAGTGCTTGAACAGATTAGGATATTTGCGCATCATCTTATCCTCGCGCTCCCACGTGAATTCCGGTCCGCGTTTCGAGTTCCAAAGAACTTTGACAATAGGGATCTTACTGTGCTTTAATGTTTTAACTTCCCTATCCATAATTTCCATCGATTCTTCGACGAAGCGTAACTGTTCATCAACGTGTAGTTCCTCCAGAGGAACTGCGAGTGATTCGTCTGCCAGACATTTCTTTAAATTTGAGACGTGAAAGACGTTGTGAACACCACTAAGTCTTTCAGGTAGGTCCAGTTGGTACGCGACTGGTCCGATTCTCTTCATTATTTTGAATGGTCTAACATAACGAGGATTCAGTTTGCCTCGTTTCCCGAAACGAATGACACCTTTCCAAGGTGAGACTTTGAGTAAGACCATGTCACCTATTTGAAACTCCAAAGGTTTACGACGCTTGTCGGCATAGCTCTTTTGACGATCACAAGCTGCCGCCATACGGTTTCTAATTTGGACGATCTTTTCAGAAGTTTCAAATACAAGTTCAGGACCTGTGAGTTGGCTATCTCCAACCTCAGTCCAACAAATGGGAGAACGGCATTTCCGTCCATAAAGTGCTTCAAATGGAGCTGCCTTGATGCTAGTGTGATAGCTGTTGTTGTAGGAGAACTCCACCAACGGTAGGTGAGACTCCCAAGTGTTACCGAAATCGATCACACAAGCTCGTAGCATGTCCTCCAGAGTTTGGATAGTACGTTCAGTTTGGCCATCAGTTTGAGGATGGTATGCTGTGCTCATATCTAGACGGGTGCCTAAGGCCTTATGTAATGACTGCCAGAAACGAGAAGTGAATCGTGCATCACGATCCGAAATAATAGAGATTGGCACCCCGTGCCGAGAGACTATTTCTTTCAAGTAAGTACGAGTAAGTTTATCCATTTTGTCGGTCTCTTTGATTGCTAAGAAGTGAGCGGACTTTGTTAATCGATCAACAATTACCCAAATAGTATCACATCCGGTAGGGGTTCGTGGTAATTTTGTGATGAAGTCCATGGATATTTGTTCCCATTTCCACATGGGAATTTCTGGTTGTTGCAGAAGACCAGAAGGTTTTTGGTATTCAACTTTAACTTTTGCGCATGTCAGACATTTACCCACATAAGTAGCTATATCGGCCTTCATCTTTGGCCACCAATATAGTATCTTTAAATCATGGTACATCTTATCGAAACCCAGATGAATGGAGTAACGAGATTTATGAGCTTCATCCATGATTAGTTCCCTTAAATTTCCGAACACTGGAATCCATATTCATTCGACGAAGTAACGAATTCCGTCAGATTTTACTTCAAGTTGTGCTTCCATGCCGCGTGTACCTTCTAACGGTAGGTTATCTTCTTTCAAGGCTTCAAGTTGAGCACTACGGATTCGGTCAGGCAATCCAGGGTGAATAGTAAATTGTAACGCTCGAACTCGTTTGGGTTTCGTTTCCTTTCGGCTTAGTGCATCAGCCACAACGTTAGCTTTACCCGGATGATACTGGATCGCACAGTCGTAATCATTTAAAAGTTCAGCCCAACGACGTTGTCGCATGTTCAACTCCTTCTGCTCGAAGATATGTTGTAGGCTCTTGTGATCGGTGTAGATGGGACATTTGGTACCGTACAAGTAATGTCTCCATATCTTAAGTGCAAAAACTACTGCTCCCAACTCTAGATCATGAGTGGTGTAGTTTTTCTCGTGAATCTTTAACTGATGTGAAGCGTATGCGATCACCTTTTCGCGTTGCATTAAGACACAACCCAGACCTTGAATAGTTGCATCACAATACACTACAAAATCATCGGTTCCTTCCGGAAGAGCTAAAATAGGCGCACTGCAAAGTTTCTGTTTGAGGTGTTGGAAAGCTGATTCCTGGTTATCGCCCCAATTATAGGCTTTTCCTTTTTGAGTTAGGGCGGTGAGAGGTTGTGCAATCCTTGAAAATCCTTCGATAAAACGACGGTAATAACCGGCCAATCCCAGAAATTGTCTCACCTCAGTCGGAGTCGTCGGTGCTGGCCAATTCTTGATGGCTTCTATTTTGGATGGGTCGACATGTATCCCTTTCTCGTTAACTACATGACCTAGAAACTGAACTTCCCGGATCCAAAATTCACACTTGGAAAACTTAGCATACAGTTGCTCTCGCTTCAGTAGTTCCAAAATTAAGCGTAGATGTTCCTTATGTTCCTCCTTGTTCTTGGAATAAATGAGGATGTCGTCGATGAAAACAATAACGAACTGGTCAAGGTAAGGCTTACACACACGGTTCATGAGGTCCATGAATACCGCAGGTGCGTTGGTTAACCCGAAAGGCATGACCATAAATTCGTAATGGCCGTACCTCGTTCTGAATGCAGTCTTTGAGATATCCTCTTCTCGGACTCTTAACTGATGGTAACTGGACCTAAGATCTATTTTAGATTAGAAGCTTGATCCTTGGAGTTGATAAAAAAGGTCATCTATGCGAGGCAAAGGGTACCGGTTCTTGATTGTGACTTTATTCAGCTCCCGGTAGTCAATACACATACGGAAAGTTCCGTCCTTCTTCTTGACAAATAGTACCGGAGCTCCCCACGGTGATGAGCTAGGTCGGATGAAACCTTTATCCAATAAATCTTGCAATTGAGTGGACAATTTATGCAATTCACTTGGTGCCAGTCTGTAAGGTGCCCGAGCAATCGGTGCTGCTCCGGGTGCTAAATCAATTTGGAATTCAACTTGACGGTGCGGTGGTAGACCGGGCAGATCCTCGGGAAACACTTCAAAAAATTCACGCACAACAGGAATATCTTCGATCTTCCTCTCTTCTGAGGGCTGCTCAGCAACAAGGACCAAAATAGCCGTATGCCCCTTTCGAAGACATTTTTGTGCTTTCTTGAAAGATATGATGCCCATGACTGCACCAACTCTTTCGCCTTGGATGGAAAGGGTTTCTCCATTCAAGAGAGGTATACGTACAATCTTCTCACGACAGATAATTTCGGCTTGGTTTTTAGATAACCAATCCATGCCGACGATTATATCAAAACTACCAAGTATGACCGGCATAAGGTAGATATCAAATGTATGTGTAGCTAGCTCAAGTTTACATCCTTTAAGTATGTGAGTTGCCTCAATTATTTGGCCGTCAGCTATCTCTATTGTATACTTATCTTCTAATAGAGATGAAGTTCCTTTTATCATATTACTAAATTTCTTAGATATAAAACTTCTATCTGCACCAGTGTCAAAAAGGACAGAAGCAAAGTAATTATTTACGAGGAACTTACCGGTGACCACATTATGGTAGTAACGGGCTTCTCCAGATCCTAGTACGAAGGCTCGTCCCTTTGCACCATTTCCTCCACCATTTCCATTGTTACCACCATTACCATTGTTATTCTGGTTAGGGTTGTGATTTCCATTACCTCCTTTCTTCAACTGAGGACAATTCTTTCGGATATGCCCTTCCTTTCCGCACTCAAAGCAACCCCTTGTGGATCCCGGTTGTTGAAAAGGTTGTTTACTTTGTAACTCACCCCTGCAGTCCTTAGCAGCGTGACCTATTTTACCACACCTCTGGCAACGATTGCAGAAACCAAAGTGGTGAAAGTTACACTTGTTACACTTCGGGGACTTCCCCGTATAACCACTCTGGTTTTGACCTGAAGAGGTCGGCTGGTTGAAGTTTTTAGTAGACTCAAACCTACGCTGTTGCTGTTGTTGCGGTTGGTTAAACTGGGGTTTGTTGGGTTGAGGTCCTTTGGAGTGGGAGTTGGAGTGGTTATGGGTGTTGGAATGGTGATCGAACTTGCGTTTGTGATTGTCGGTGGGTTTAGCAACTGAACCTCTCGGAGGTAGGGTTCCTTGTGTCACCGCTTGGTCGGTTAACTTATGCGCAAGTCGAATGGTTTGTTGAATAGTGGCAGGATTGGATGAAGTAACCATACTTTGTATTTGAGGCACTAGACCTCCAATGTAAAGTTCGATTCTTTTGTAGTCAGGAGTTACCATATGCGGGCACATAGTAGCAAGTTTGTGTGAACGAGTGGTGTAGAGTTCAATTTCCGAACCCTCCATCTTAAGGTTCCAGAACTCTCCCTCTAACTTTTGGATCTCATCGCGTGGGCAGTATTCTTCCTTCATCATTGCTTTAAATTCCTCCCACAGGAGTCCATTTGCCATTGCCAGTCCCAACATTTGAACTTGGGCATTCCACCATGTTAGGGCCGGGCCTTCTAAAGTTCCGGCGGCAAACTTCACTTGATTAGCCACGGGGCAGTTACACATAGCAATTACTGATTCAACTTTCTCAAACCAGCGAAGTAACCCAACGGCTCATTCAGCTCCACTAAAGGTGTGGGGCTTGCAATCCATGAATGCCTTAAAAGTGCAGGCTGGTTGTTGGTTTTGCTGATTTTGTTGGCCTGGATTTAGAATTACAATTAGAATTGGAATTATAGAGTTTAGAAAGATGTTTTTAAGAGAAGGATTGACACTATTAGTCAATAGCTAAAGCATTTACCTGCAGCATTCTGTGCTGCTAGAGCCTCTGCCACACTATCATTTATCAGTGCTGCTAGCTCTGCTGCCGTCATGTTAATGGTACCACGACCACCGGCACGGCCTCCGCGTCCTCTCCCAGACATGATTCTTCACAATCACAAATGAAAAACAATGAGAAATATATTGCATATTAAACATTATTCAGGTACGATTAAGGAGATACAACATCTAATATGTTGAAAATTAAATAAATTGTAAGGCTACAAAATAAATAACTCAAATAATAAACTTCTCATGCTTTTATTGGATGGGAACAACCTTACCCATCTAGGTTTGGAAAGAGAAATAACATAGACAAAAGCAAACATGAAAAGGAAGATAGAATAGGAAGATCATCAAGCATCTTCGTCCTCGGAAGAAACATACGATTGTGCATCGTCTATCTCCACTGGTTCCTCCTCCAAGGGCTCCTCAAAGGGCTCTTCCTTGAAGGGTTCTTCTTCAAAAGGTTCCTCCTCAAAAGGTTCCTCCTCTCCATCAGAATGTGGAATCTCCTCAGGAAATAAAGCGGCTTGTAGTTGGGCTTCCAAGTGAGTCACCCTCTCTTGAAGACCTTCAGCAGTGTGGTTTGCCACATGTAGCTGAGCTTCCATAGCAGCTAATCTCTCCAACACTCCTTCCATATCATCATCCATAGTGTCGGCCCTCATCTCTAGATGTGCCACACGATCCACTAAAAGGTTATGAACATGGTCCGTTGCAGCTAGTTCGGTAGTCAAATGTTCTATTCCTATCTTGTTCTCTTCTATTTGGAGTCCATTCTTCAGAAGTTTAGGTATATCCTCGGTGGCATCTCGTACAATACTCAATTCCTTCGACATATAAGATACGAATGCTGTGAAAGATTGTTCCATGGTGCATGGTAAGCTAGGTAGTGTAGATGATGAAGATGCGGATCCAAAGTAAGGTGATGGAACATCTCCCATTTCGATCCATCTTTGGATCATATGTGGGTATACGTCCCAATAGAGAGCATAATCCAATGCTCGTGCGTTACTCGGTTCGCCTTGGTCAACTGAATGGTTACTCGAAGTAGGCCGGCGCCTTTTGGGTTCCGGGGATGAGAGTACAGGTGCCTTATGCCCTGATGCTTTAGGTGATGGAGGTGGGGTTGACGACATGATCCTGCAACATTATGTATAAGTGCCAAACATCCAAATGACATGTAACTAATGTGTAAGGCTATAGTCTAGTATGCAATCCTAGTTCTCTATAACCAATGGCTCTGATACCAATCTGTCACACCCCCAAATTTCAACTAACGGAGTTTTACCATTTTGGGAAGTGACTAACCAGGATCTCAGACATTAGTTACTTTGAACGACTCTACATGGGACTCAAATGAAAATACCATTAAAATCAAAGTTCAATGCGGAAGCGTAATGAAAAGTAAATGCGCAAAATAACCAAAGTCCAAAATGTCCAACCAACCAAAATACAATACAAGGAAGTCATAAAATATATCATAAGTAAAATAGTTGAATCCCATGCATGTCCTAACGTGCACCTTGTGTCTTAGCTTAGCGACCTGAGAAAAACATGTGAGAAAAATATCAACACAAGGTTGGTGAGTTTACAGGTTTCAAATAAATACGTAAGCGTTTACCAGATTTATGATCATTCAATATGCATATCTATAGGTAGCTAACCTATGTTCATGTTTAGCTCAAGTGCTCGCAACCGAAGCTAACTGTTTGCTTATTGCCTCCTGCCAGGTCTATCAATACTGGCGATGTGAGTAGGCTAACATTTCACCCATTCAATATCCAATCGAGTTAGCGCGACTAACGCGGGTGGGATTTGTCAAACCCAGTAGTACTACTAAATATTACCTCGCTAAGATCCATATTAACGGTTCGATATAAGATGAGGACTTTCTGTGATAGCGTGTTACACTTAGCTTTAACATTGATATCATACGAAATACAAAATCTCAAAAGTAGTTAAGCATGTTTTTCTCCCCCAAGTTAAAACAGTAAAAAGGGGCCGTGAAAACTCACTTGCGTTGCGTAGTAGGTAGTATCACACAAGTATGAGATTTGAAATTACAAGTGTTAGCCTGCACGGCTTACGTATGCCCTAGAATTATAAACAAATAAGTTTGGGTCATATGGGGTTTGTGACGACGACACGGAAGATTGGACGCCCTAACGCATTCTAGGGATTTAAGAGTAGACGAACGTGTCTACGAAATTATATATATATATATATATATATATCATAATAATTAAGGTAAATGCGTTACGTGTTGAACGTTAATAACGAATAATAAATAAATAAATAAATAAATAAGTTCGTACGTTCGAGTCGTTTACAAAAGTTAGGAAAATAATATAATTTAATATATTATTTTAGATTCGTAAGATTAATAATTAATCATTGGCAAAAATAATAATTATGTTATTTTTATTCGAGCAAATAACGTAGGTAAATAATATAACAACTTATATTATTAAATAGTTTAAAACATCAAACGAGATATTTAAACAAAGTGAAATAATATAAATATATATTATTTAAAAATAGGAGTCACGAGTTAAAAATAATATTAACATATTATTTCATACGAAGTCGGGGTGAAAATAATATAATTATATTATTTCAAAAGTGGAATTATTACCAATTATAAGCTATAAAATCAAACTCGAGCCTACGGGTTGTTTTCCGGGTTAAAACACTTTAATATAATATTATATTAATATAACAATTTATTTGGTAATTAAAATAATAATGAAAATCGGTTTTAAAAATAAATGTGGGTGGAGAGACTCGAACCCGGGTCTCTCCCCCCAATAGCACACCCACTTAACCAGTCTCACCCGCTAGGGTTATCGCAACAGAACTCGAGTCTGATTGGTTTTATCACTTAAGTCTGGTGGGTTCCCTCCCCACATACACATACGATCGAATCCTAGCCCCAATCCAACCAATTCGACAAGGATTTAACACCAAAGTATAGGGGTTTAGAAAATCGGAGGTTTGCGAATCTGTGTGTTCATTTAATTGTAAAACGGTTAGGAGTATGGTCGTTTAATTCTCAGTTTTAAACCCGAAACCCTAAGTTAAGAAGATGAATTCAATTAGGTCAAATTCGACAATAGGATTAGTTGAAAGCATAGGGCTTGTACAGATTGGAACATTTCGAAACTATCCCTTTGGTTTAATTGGATTGAGGTCGAGTCTAGGATCAAAAGCCCCAAATCGCATATGAACAAACCCTATATTACTGGATCGAGTTCAATTCGATATTGTTAGGTGAAATTGATAGGGGGTTTTTAATGTACTCGAGATTGCGAAACTGTTGATGTAAGTTAATTTGATTGAGATTGGGTTTAGGGTCGAAAGCCCCAAAACGTTTTATAAACGAACCCTAGATTCGGGTTTGTGTTTAATTCGATGATGTAAGCCAGAATAGAGATATGGCTTACGATCTAGACACTAAAACAAAAGTGATAACGTAAGCAATTACCAGAATGCGATTCGAATTGGTGGAGTTCGAGTAAAATAGGTCCGACGGTGACGTGATCGTTCTCCGGCATCACCTGCTGTGACTCCGGCCAAACTTGTGTGTGTAAAAGCTTCTCTGAGACTCGTACAACGTGTGCAGGGGTTCAATTGCGAGGAAAATAGACGAATTGATGTGCATTTGACAATAGTTGATGAAGGTATCGACGGTTATGAGTTGAATACTCATAATTGAGTTTAATTCGATTAAAGCCGGTGTTTAACACCTCAATGATGATCGAAACTGTTAGAGTCGCTTGTATCAATTACAAGTTTAAACTAAATTCGGTTACAAAATGCGAATTTGGATTAAAGGTACCCGGTTTGACTTTCTAAAGTCAAACATACTTAATATTCATCCGATTTTGACTTTGGAAGTCAATGAATTAAGTTTTGAGATGTGGCAGATGTAGTCCCTGAAGTTTTAGGTGTATACGGTTTAGAGAATGGTAGAATTAGTCCCTGAGGTTAGATATTTAACTGGATTTAGTTAACGGGGTTAAGTTTCAGTTAGGGTATTTAACGAGGATTGTTAACTGAGTTAACCTGAAAAGTCCGAGTTGTCACATTGTCCTTTATGTATCGATCAAGTTTCAGTATACGTCCTTATACTAAGAAAATTACAGAATTTGTCCTTTATGTTTAGAAAAGTTTGCACGTTTCATCTTTTTCACTAACGCTTGTTAACTTTCGGCGTTAAATGCGGTCACGTGCCTCTCATGTGAGGGAAAAATGATATTTTTAGCGAAAATGACTATTTTTTCCATTTATTTAAACTTAATAAATAAAGTCCAAACACCACCATCTCCTGTCAAAGTCCAACCACCACCATCTCCGATGAGCTAAAAAATTTCACCGTTTTACAACGGGGATGAACTCAGTAAAATATCATAAAAAATTCATCAAACTTTGGGACAAACCAATTATACAGTAAGGATCTCCAATTTGAAGCTTCAAAATTTACCCATTTTTGTTTCCCAATTATACAATATCGATAAAAACTCTTGATTTGTTTCCTAATCGGAGGGTTTAGAAGATGATAATAACTGATGGCGACCTGCAATTGGTGAAGAACCCAAGTGAAGTTGCACCTGTTGCGGTTAATACAGAGGCAGGGATCGTCCCATGAAGAAGATGAGACCAATTTCACCATCCGACGGTGTCGAGTCTGAGATGGAAACACATTTTCACCATCCGACGGTGCCGAAAAACAGTGACTAAATCAACTGTGTAAACTCGTGGCTGGAAAATGGTGGCCTTGCTTCTCCCTCTTTCTCCTATTTACTGCAGACGACCAACCTCTTTGTCGTTGGTGACACTGAAACCACCCAAACCACCACCATTTTCATAATCTTCGAACAAGGTTGAGGCGATGGTGGTCTGATTTAAATGGAAATGGTTTAGGGTTGGGGATGATGGAGAAAACCTACAATGGGTGAAGAAGTCGAGGGTCGGTAGTGGTTGTGATGGTCGCCAGCGGTGGTTGTGATGGCTGTCGGAGAAAGAAGAAGGGGTTGGGGGAGGGGGTCGACTAGGGCTGGGAAATAGGAATACCCGATGGGTTTTTTGTTGGGTAATTGAAGCATGTGTTTTGGTTAAAAATAGTTCTTTCGCATAAAAGCCCATTTTGCTCACACATGACGCACATGATTGCATTTAACGGTTGAAGTTAACAGACGTTAGTGGAAAGGATGAATCGTGCAAATTTTTGTAAACATAAATGACAAATTTTGTAATGTTCTTAGTTTAAGGACGTATATTGAAATTTGGTCGACAACTAAAGGATGTAAAATTTAATTTACTCTTTTTTTAATTGTTTGCATTAAGACTCCTAGTGGGCAGTCTAGGGTTTTATGGCCTAGACTGATTCGCACAGTTTTATTCCTCTGTGTTGCTAAAAAATTGTTCTAAAACCCTATACGAAACCCCAACAGTGATATTAGAGCCACCTTTGTAAACATTAAGAAACATTTTCTTTTAATTGCAACCGGGTTTTAATTTTGTTAAAACTTTTGTTTGACAAAAGATTGCATGCCTTTATTTCGTTTATATTTGTGTTGTTGATTGTGAATCAAGCCTAGACTTATGGTTGTATTTGAATGATTGGTTTATGTTTTAATTTATTTGTCTTGTATTTTATGGTTGTTTTGGAAGTTGATGTGTCGTTTTTAGTATATAAAAATATAATAAATATATTTTTATGATGGTTTTACGAGATCAGGTTTTAAATTTATGAAATGATAATTACTTTAACTTAAAAACACACACAATAGGCAATTGTACATATCGCAGCGCAATATAGTTTAGGTAAGAACCAAGTATCGAACCAATGGACACGGTCGAGTTTCAGTACTCAACTTTTGTTATCGTTTAGCCAGATCAATTAGTGGGTGGGTATTGTGTGCTTGTGAAGCATAATAGTAAATGACTGAAAGTAAATAACGGTAAAGTAAATATCAGAAAAGTAAAACGTGTGTGTAAAAGGATTGTAAATAGCAGAATAATAAATAGCAGGAAAGTAAATATCTTGGAAATGATAAGGTCACGAAGAGTATTGCTTCGAATCAGCTTGGTACGTGATAATGTTAAGTTGACTAATCTAGTGATATGATTACTAAAAGTTGTGACCCAGGACACCGCTAGAGCCTCGTCCTCACGACATTTGATTCACGAATTAAAATCTTTAAATTAAAATGGTAGTGCCTCCCGTTAAGGACAACAGTTACCCTGAACCCTTCGAATGGTCATCTCCGGGTTGGTTTAACAATCGGACCAAGTATAAAGACGTACCGTTCCCAACATGAGTTCACCAATTCTTGGTCGCATAATAAGTTCGTATAAAGACGTACGACCTTAATAATGTTGACGAAGCCTTGGCTTATCAATCTCTGCTTGTATAAAGACGTACAGGTTTCAAAAGAAGCTTGATTAAAAAGGTTTTACGATCTTACGCTTTAAAATCAAGAACACTCACAAATATAAAGACGGGTTTAGACAATAATAAAAGCACACAAAATGGTGGTTTAAGGACGAATAATTAAAGACATAAACATACCACTAGATTAATACGTCAAACATTAACATGCACCAAACATCATCTTCACCCTAGCAATACAAGAAGCTTAGCCACGAATGGCCATGCTAACTAGCGTAATGCTGAGTTTCGTAGGCTCCCCTATTGTGGAACAAGGAGGAAGAGCCCTTCTACTCACTACTACTACTCTAATATTACTAGAAACGAACTATTCTCTCTATCTTGTGGAGTGGAATGGTGTTTTGAGGTGTGTGGAATGAAGAACCCAAGCCATCTATTTAAAGGCCTCAAAATGAGCAATGCACGGCCATGCATTAGATTGCACGGGCGTGCAAACACCTCGGGAATCAAACAGGGTACAAAGGACACTGTACCGGGCTCTAGGGAGCAAAAGAGGACAATGCACGGGCTTGCATTGGGATGCACGGTCGTGCATCCCCCCTCTGCTGCCTAGATTTGTCTTTTAGCTGCTGGTTGACTTCTTGTGGTCCAATTTTGACTTCTTGGGCGTCAATGCTCGGGTTTGGTCCTCTGAAAGCTTGATTTCTTCATGTTTTAAGCTGGTTTTTTCTCTGTTTATCTTGGGACATCGAATAACCTGCAATTGTGAAATATTAACGCATTAAGTATCATATGCAAGGCTTTTGTTTGATTAATACCATAATATGGGGATTATTATGCATGCAAAACATGTATAACTTAGGGCATATCATAATACCCCACACTTAAACTTTGCTTGTCCTCAAGCAAACTCATGCATGAACATACCCATAACAAAAAACTTTATATGGGAAATGGAGCTCCAAGTAGTTGGAAACTTCGGGATAACTCTTGAGTCACTTATTCTATTTTGTGTTTTTCTTTGATGGAATCCATGAAAAGCCTACTAGAACTTCAATTATGTATAAACTTTCACTCCTTACAATGTTCACTCAACTCTAGGGTTATATATGTATGGATAATGTAGGTTAAGTGGAACACTAAAGTTCGAATTGAATTATGCAGTGGTCATAAGCTTGTATGCAGATCAAGTCTCCACCAATTAACTAAGTAGTATGCATGAATCAAGAGGACTTTAAAAGGGTTGTAATATGGCTAAAATAAAAATAAATGGTGAAAATGAAAATCTTTTTGGATTTTTAGGGGTTTAAAGGGCTGCAGCTATCGTGAAATAGACAACTATGACATCATGGCTTAAAATTGAAAATACTAGCATGTCCCTCTTCAGTACTCATATCATGAGGGTATAACTAAGCTGAGGGCTCGTTTATGGTCAGATTGCCAAGACCAAGATCTCTTATCATTCTCAACTCTTTCCTCACTGCATAGTACACATTACTGCCTTTCCGTACGGATCTTTCGGCATGTTTCCTAACAGCTCCTACTTTGATTAGATGCGTATACTCGTGTTGGGAATGAGTTTGATTCTTGCTACACTTTCCATCGTGGCTCCAGTTGCCACATTTCAAACATTTTTCGTATCTTTTGGCTCTTCTTTTGGCGGCATTTTTTGACAAGCCACAGAATGGTGGCAGTTGTTCTTGCTTGCGCCACCGTTTTCTTACATCACTAGTTGCTTTGAAAACTTTCTCTCAGGGTTCGCGCGGTAATTCAGGTTTTACAAAATGAAGGTAGAAAAGCAAATTAAAATCAAAAGAATGCATATCCAGCTCTTTAAGGTCTAACCGGTAAAAGACCCACTTTTTTTTTCTTTTTTTCTTTTTTTTTGTATCAAGACAAATCCTTCAATAATTCTTTTTTCTCAATTTTCTTGAAATAATATTGTGACATCCGACAATTTAGGGTTCACCCCGTTAACCAAATTCTGTTAAATCCTAACCTATTTAACTCAATCTTAAACCCTAGGGACTAATTCTGTCAAACTCTAAACACAAATTCACATAAAACTACAGGGACTAGTTCTGCCAAGTCCCAAAACCTAATCT
Source organism: Smallanthus sonchifolius (assembly GCA_023525975.1). Lineage (NCBI taxonomy): Eukaryota > Viridiplantae > Streptophyta > Magnoliopsida > Asterales > Asteraceae > Smallanthus > Smallanthus sonchifolius. Next base: position 29,762,104 of record CM042023.1, read on the forward strand.
TTTGACCTAAAAAGTCAAAATTGAAGAGTTTTGGGTTCTGTTGACTTTCCAAAGTCAAACTCAAGTTCCTTTTGATCCAAATTCGTAATCTATAACCGAATTATGTCCAAATTGTAACTATAAAACACATTAACCATCATTAACGTCCATCATTAGAGAGTTAAACGTCATTATTGTATAGAATTAAACTCAATTATGAGCTTTAAAACCGAAACCATCGAGTTCGTCACTATGTCTCGCCCATTCACATCAATTCATGAATCATTCCTCAAACAACTACCCTGTGCACCTCAAACGAGTCTCAGAGAACCTGTCGCACACGCCAATTTGATCGGAGAAGGAACCGGTGTGGCCGGAGATCAAACTCGCCGAAGTCGGAGTACTTTTGGTCGAACCCTACTAATTCGAACTCAATTATGGTAATCAAACATTTCCTCAGTTTCGTTTCAATTCGTAGATCAAAAGCCCTATCATGATCAGGGCTTACATTAGCAAATTCAATACAAACTGATTCTAGGTTTCATGTGATTTCGGGTTTAATCGAATTGTATCCTAAACCCGATCTCAATGCAATTAAATCGTATGGTTAGAATCGCAGTCTGATAATCATTGAAAGCCCTATACAAATTTGATCATATAACCTCGAATTGCTCAAGATCCTTAACCTAGGGTTTGTTCATAAATCGTTTTGGGGGGTTTTTAATCTCAACGACTATCTCAATAAAATAAAACCACGGGGATAGTTTCACAATCCCTTGTTTATATGGTTTTAATCCGTAATCTTTTCGAAATTGTCCAAATTGAATCTGTGTTTAGAAGCTAGGGTTCGGGATTTCAAAATAGAATTTAACAATCCTAAACACGATGTTTTTGCAATTAAACTCATACACGAATTCACAATACCCTGTTGAACAAAACCCCTATGTCTTTTACTTCAATCCTAGTCGAATTCAGTGGATTCAGGGGGAAATTCGATCGGCTCATGTGGGGGGAAGAACATGGGGCTTGGATGTTAAAACCAATTCAATCCAGACTTGTATACGATTCCTTAGCGGGCTGTGATGGTTAAGTGTGTGTGCTGGTGGGGAGGAGACTCGGTTTCGAGTCTCCCCACCCCTGCTTTGGGTTTTTCATTATTTTAAACTATTATTTTAATATAAAACTTATCCCCATATTATTATATTAATATATTAATTTGTTTTAGCCTCGAAAACCACCCGTAGGCTCGGGTTTGGTTTTATAAACCATTTTTTAATATTATTTCACACATTAAAATAATATATTTATATTGTTTTCAACCCGTGACTCCGATTAAAACAATATATTTATATATTATTTTCTCCACATTAATTATATTACTACCCACGTTTATACCCTCGAATAAAAATAATATATTTATTATTTTGACACATAATTGATTATCGTATTAATTATCCAAACTTAAAAAAATATAATAACTTTATATTATTTTCCTAGACCATTATTAATGGTACAAACACACGAATATTATTAGATAATATTATTCGTAAATAAAAACGTTTGACACGAAACACTTTTATCTTAATTATTATATTAAGAAGTCCTTATTCCCGTGGACAAGTTCGTCTACTCTTTAATCATTAGTGCGTCTTAGGACGTTCACTCTTCCGTGTCGTCGTCACAATCTCTCATGTGTCCCTAATTATTATGATTATAATTCTAGGACATACGTATACGGTTCACAGGCAAACTTTTGTGCTTTCTATTGCATTCTTGTGTGGTGCTATCCACTACTAGTACACAACTCAGGTGAGTTCATAGCCCCCTTCTCTTTACTTTTGATTAGAAAATACTCGGGTGAAACATGTTTATATTACTATACATACAAATTCAATACCATTGTTCTCTTGCTATTACTATGTGCTTTATGTCTTAAACTACTTGGCGACCATACGTGTGTTCATGTTTAGTACAATCATTAACTTGAGTTGCAAGCCTAAGGAAGTACCTTTTATGATCATTTATACGGGAATCCGATTCATTACATAACACGAACCTTGGCGGGTTTTGTGTATACATCTTACTACTTTTTCAAAATACAATCAGTTGGATTATACCTACAGTTTTCCATTTACACGGTTTGATTGTACGCTTTGGAACCTTGTATGTTTTCACATTTATGCCTTAGTTAAGCTTTGAACATATTGAATTCCAAATCCTTTTGACTTAACTTTTGTTTGGTGTCAAAACCTATGTTACCCAACAACTAATTGTAGTTGACACTTACTCACATGTCTCAGGTACACCAGTTTGAGGATTCTACCTGATCATACAGGACTTGGACCTAGTTTAATTTAACTTATGTCATGTCTTGGATGTTTCATTTTCCAGTTTTCTTTGTAACAGATACTTTAATTTCTATGAATAAATATTGTCATTATTAATAGACGATCATGTGCTTATGAACAACCACGTCAGCCCCGACGTATAATCCGCCGCCGGCCGGGGTGTGACAAATTGGTATCAGAGCCTTGGTTATAGGGAATTAGGTTATTAGACACACATGACCTAGACTATAACCTAGGAGTCCCAAACATGAGTTTGGCTCGTGTCTTTTACTAGGAACTCCACTCCATACTCATTATACATATACATACATCCACTTACCTATCTATGTCTACCTATTTTTATCTACGTAGTGCAAATACATGAACTGCAGCATTCAAGAGACTACATGAAACTATTCGAAACTACATGGATTACTTGAAACATATTTTTAATCTATAGTCTATAACCTTAGGATACCTTGGTGTAATTATCCTATATATTATCTATTGTATTACATTGCATGATTATCTTATGTGCTATGATACTTGATAACCTACATGTTTACAAAAACTACTACTCCTATGATACCTTATTTGCTACACTATTTGAAATTGTCTGCACAATGTCTATTTGATATCACTAAATGCTATCCTAAGCTTTACCATACACTTATTCATATCTAAAGACTTTATACACTTTCATACCCAATGACTATTAAAATTTTAAAATCCCGTCAAAGTTTTGGATTCTAAAAATTAGTAGAGAACACGTGCAATCCGGAAGGGTGAATGCCTGTACTTTGGATCTTCTGTCTAGGAAAGCATTTCATATAAATCCAAATCAACTGAAGGAACCGTATGCTTTCCTGGGAATCCCCGAAGTGAGTGTCCACCTATAGGCTAAAGCATGTCTTCTTGAAAGTATACAAACCCGAATCACTTTGATTTGTCACAACATCCATTTGGTTGTGTGCCATATGAATGCAATCTAAACATCATCCGTTGTTTACTATAATTTGGAACACATACCTAAACCTCCCTATTTGATTCTTACACTTAAACTTATTTAAGTTCTTATACCTTCCATCCTTATGCCTTGAAAATCTTATGATCCTTATCATCTCTTGGAATAGATTTACTCCCTTAGACCCCACCATCAAAGGAAAGGAAGCTGCTTGGATAGATGAAACACACCCTTGAGCCACAAGAAAAAATCCCTAACGATTCTCACCATAACCATGAGTTCAAATAATAATGTTAATGGTACATGATTGCTGGAAGAGTGGGTGTAAGTCCATGAAAGGTTCCGACTAAGGAAAGACTGAGTACTCCAGTGCGTGTCCCTTGTGACCCACCTCTCTTTCCTGGGAATCCTTTTCATGGGTACACTACTTATAGGTCAAGTGTTACCCCCGATATATTATTACAAGAACTCGGTGTTATGATTAGTCAAATTATAAACTCATAAATACCTTTAAAACTTATAATTACACTTACGACCTTTTCGTGCTAGACATGGCCTCTTACCCTCCTCACTCCCCTGAGAACCACCCCGAAGCAGAGTCAACACAAGAGGAAGAATTTGTGTCCCCATCACCGCACGACTAGATGCCAGATCCATGTTTGACCGCAGAGCAGATTGGCTTAGGAGCAGGCTTGAGACTCCGAGCAGCTGAATCATCTCCTCCGAGAGACCCTTATCCAGTACCTAACCTAAACCCTCTAGAACCAAGAGCAAGACAAGCCATGAGACTTACCAGTGCAATAGGAGTTCCAGCTGATACTGCGCACCTATATGTAAGGACCGCAGAGTGTCTGAAGCAAGGAATGGAGATCAGAGAATACTTGATGCACATATGGACATAACTAGGGCTAAATCCCGGTTTGCAATACGAATAACCACATCGATGCTCATCTTGGTGACCATCTGCTTCCTGGTGAAAAACCATCTGAGATGTTAGCCGGATACTCTATTTCTAGTTTTCTGAAAAGTTTTAATTTAAAATCCATATCCTGCACCCAAATATAAATATTATTATTGGCTAGCCTTGGTGGTTGACATCTAAACCTTCTTTGTAAACTAATTATTCTGTTATTTTTCGATTTAACTAATATAGTTATTTTTTTCAAAACCAAATCTTTACCAAACCCTGGGTTTATAGATTTTATCTAGAGTATAAACTATTTACAAACACCTTTGGCTCGTAAGGAAACTTAATACCCATCTTGTACAAATTGTTTTATAAACGTATTAACAAATATTTCATCCTTTTAAAAATAACTTGGTTAATTATTTTATAGTGACTATTTATTCCATTAAACTAATTTAAACCTTGGCTTAATTATTAAATAATAAGGCCATTATTATCTTTTGAAACATTTTCGTTATAATAATTGAATTAAAAGGTTCTTATTTATCCAATTATCCATCCGCTCAAATTATCATTTCCACGTATTTATTAATTTACAAACAAGAGTAAAATTTCAATTATTTGTTTGTTTACAAACAAAAAGCACAAACTAGATATTCACGTACACATTATTCTGTGTACCTGGAAAACTTTCTCATCACCTTACACCTTCGGGAATGTATGAACTTACTAGTCACCTCAAGGAGATGAATCCTTTCGCACAAGCGTCAACCTTCCATCAACAAAGTTGAAAACTTGAAACACAACTACCTACATTATACAATATGCTTGTCCACATCACTCGATCACCGACAAGATTCGATAGTTTAAGTTACTCACGTGGTTCAATTATTTACATATGAACGTCCATAATATACCTGAGACTAAAATGTTTACATTATATATGCAACTTGATTATTCAAGTTATACATGAAACTTGGTACATGATTATTTACATTATACGTGAAACTTGATTAATTGCAATATACATGAAACTGGATTGATCACATTATAGACGGAACTTGATGCATGATACTAGATTGTTCACACGATACATGATAATTGGTTATTTACAAATATGCATAATACTATATTATCTACGCTATACATGAAACTTGAGTGCCTACATTACATACGAAACTAGACCGTTTACATTTTTTGCTATTGATTGTCCACTATATACATGAGGCATGATCATTCGCTTTATCCATGAAAGTTTATAGCTATAAACTTTGAGCTACTCGGGGTTTGACGTATGCTTGTTCAGACACGAGGAAGCTATAATCTTTGAGTTACTCGAGGTTTGACGTATTCTTGTTCAAATAAGAGGAAGCTATGGAACTTTAATTTGGGCCACATTGTTACTCTTTAGTTTCTTGATTGACCTTACTATCTAGAGACACAGTTATTTACAAGCAAGTCATACATGAAAACAAAAGTTATAAATTAAGCGACCTTGTGTCCCCTCTTGACCCACACACAATGGTATGATCTATACGGACCATACGATGAATTGAGTAATTACGGGTGCACACATAATTATAAAAGTCAGCGCATGGAAAACATAGTGAATTTTGTCGTGCGCTATGACATAAAACCTATCGTGATATATAATAACGAAACTGATGCGACATGATAAGGGCATGGTGGATACGCCACTGGTACTTCCTATATATAAGTGTTTTGGTCTTATCGTCAGAAGTAGCGTTGTTCGTGTCACGTGACGTTTTATGTTATTTTGACCTTAACCAATGTTAGTGAAACCTCTTATCCAGTGACATTTATTGAACATAATAGACTACATCCTAAACAAGTTTTGATTATTAAATTCTCATCGTTCTCATTTCAAGTGATGCACTCCATCTTTGAAGTCCAAAATATTCTTCGACACTTTTCTCCTCAATTCTTTTCAAATTAAATCCACTATCATCATTCATGCCTGACTTTGAGTATCAGACCTAAATCCTGTTATCAATCATACTCCGCAAACCAACAGACAAAGCTCGTTGGGAATCTAAACGTGACCCTAAGTTTTCTTGGGAACGTGAATGATCAAATGAAGCTCAAGTATCCACATCTCTTTCCTGGTTTAGTGGTTTCCACTAGTTGAATTACGGGACAAAAATTCCTTCAACTAGGGGATGATGTGACACCCAGAGAATTTTTTTTTTTTATTATTTATTTATTTATTTTAATTTTCGGGACGAAAATTCATTTAACTAGGGGATGATGTGACATCTGGCAATTTAGGGTTAACTCTGTTAACCAAATTCTGTTAAATCCTAACCTATTTAACTCAATCTTAAACCCCGAGGACTAATTCTGTCAAACTCTAAACACAAATTCACATAAAACTACAGGGACTAGTTCTGCCAAGTCCCAAAACCTAATCTGTTGACCTAAAAAGTCAAAATTGAAGAGTTTTGGGTTCTGTTGACTTTCCAAAGTCAAACTCAAGTTCCTTTTGATCCAAATTCGTAATCTATAACCGAATTATGTCCAAATTGTAACTATAAAACACATTAACCATCATTAACGTCCATCATTAGAGAGTTAAACATCATTATTGTATAGAATTAAACTCAATTATGAGCTTTAAACCCGAAACCGTCGAGTTCATCACTATGTCTCGCCCATTCACATCAATTCATGAATCATTCCTCAACCAACTACCCTGCGCACCTCAAACGAGTCTCAGAGAACCTGTCGCACACGCCAATTTGATCGGAGAAGGAACCGGTGTGGCCGGAGATCAAACTCGCCGAAGTCGGAGTACTTTTGGTCGAACCCTACTAATTCGAACTCAGTTATGGTAATCAAACATTTCCTCAGTTTCGTTTCAATTCGTAGATCAAAATCCCGATCAGGATCAGGGCTTACATTAGCAAATTCAATACAAACTGATTCTAGGTTTCATGTGATTTTGGGTTTAATCGAATTGTATCCTAAACCCGATCTCAATGCAATTAAATCATATGGTTAGAATCGCAGTCTGATAATCATTGAAAGCCCTATGCGAATTTGATCATATAACCTCGAATTGTTCAAGATCCTTAACCTAGGGTTTGTTCATAAATCGTTTTGGGGGATTTTGATCTCAACGACTATCTCAATAAAATAAAACCACGAGGATAGTTTCACAATCCCTTGTTTATAAAAAAACCCTATGATTTTAATCCGTAATCTTTTCAAAATTGTCGAAAATTGAATCTGTGTTTAGAAGGTCGGGTTCGGAATTTCAAAACAGAATTTAACAATCCTAAAGACGATGTTTTTGCAATTTAAACTCACACACGAATTCATAATACCATGTTGAACAAAACCCCTATGTATTTTGCTTCAATCGTAGTCGAATTCAGTAGATTCAGGGGGGAAATTCGATCGGTTCATATGGGGGTAGAACACGGGGGCTTGGATGTTAAAACCAATTCAATCCGGACTTGTATACAATTCCCTAGCGGGCTGTGATGGTTAAGTGTGTGTGCTGGTGGGGAGGAGACCCGGATTCGAGTCTCCCCGCCCCTGCTTTGGGTTTTTCATTATTTTAATATAAAACTTGTCCCCATATTATTATATTAATATATTAATATGTTTTAGTCTCAGAAACCACCCGTAGGCTCCAGTTTGGTTTTATAAACCATTTTTTAATATTATTTCACACTTTTAATATAATATATTTCTATTATTTTCAACCCGTGACTTCGATTAAAACAATATATTTATATATTATTTTCAACACATTAATTATATTACTACCCACGTTTATACCCTCGAATAAAAATAATATATTTATTATTTTGACACATAATTGATTATCGTATTAATTATCCAAACTGAAAATAATATAATAAGTTTATATTATTTTCCTAGACAATTATTAATGGTACAAACACATGAATATTATTAGATAATATTATTCGTAAATAAAAACGTTTGACACGAAACACTTTTATCTTAATTATTATATTAAGAAGTCCTTATTCCCGTGGACAAGTTCGTCTACTCTTTAATCGTTAGTGCGTCTTAGGACGTTCACTCTTCCGTGTCGTCGTCACAATCTCTCATGTGTCCCTAATTATTTTGCTTATAATTGTAGGACATACGTAGTCGGTTCACAGGCAAACTTTTGTGCTTTCTATTGCATTCTTGTGTGGTGCTATCCACTACTAGTATACAACTCAGGTGAGTTCATAGCCCCTTTTCTCTTTACTTTTGAATAGAAAATACTCGGGTGAAACATGTTTACATTTTTATACATACAAATTCAATACCATTGTTCTCATGCTATTACTATGTGCTTTATGTCTTAAACTACTTGGCGACCATACGTGTGTTCATGTTTAGTACAATCATTAACTTGAGTTGCAAGCCTAAGGAAGTACCTTTTATGATCATTTATACGGGAATCCGATTCATTACATAACACGAACCTTGGCGGGTTTTGTGTATACATCTTACTACTTTTTCAAAAGACAATCAGTTGGATTGAACCTACAGTTTCCATTTACACGGTTTGATTGTACGCTTTGGAACCTTGTATGTTTTCACATTTATACCTTAGTTAAGCTTTGAACATATTGAATTCCAATTCCTTTTTACTTAACTTTTTTTTGGTGTCAAAACCTATGTTACTTAACAACTACTTGTAGTTGACATTTACTCACATGTTTCAGGTACACCAGTTTGAGGATTCTACCTGATCATATAGGACTTGGACCTAGGTTAATTTAACTTATGTCATTTCTTGGACGTTTCATTTTCCATTTTCCTTTGTAACGGATACTTTAATTTCTATGAATAAATATTGTCATTATTAATAGACGATTATGTGCTTATGAACAACCGCTTCAGCCCCGACGTATAATCCGTCGCCGGCGGGGGTGTGACAAATATTGATGTGTTGCAAAACACATGTATTTATCCGTGTATATTTGTGCGCATTTGTTAAGTTTTGTATTCGTTTTGTATCAAATTTGGTTCTTTATGAGTTTGGGTCATGGTTGCAGGTTATACTGTGCTAAAGGAGCGGAGAATAGAGCTAAAGTATGAAGGAATCGAGCACACGGAGTTGGAAGAGAAGAATTTAATATTAATTTTCTAAGAATTTATGCCCCTCGCGGTACGCAAGGGAGGATAAGAAATCTCTCGCGGTTCGCGAGAGAAATCAGAAATCCGCCAGACTATTTTGTCCCTCGTGATACGCGAGGGACCAGCCTGAAACCTCTCGCGGTACGTGAGAGGACCGCAAATCTGAAATTTGAGGAATTTTTAGGGTGTTTATGTATATGATGGATATTCTTCAAAGAAATCGACTAATTACTGTGAAAGCTTGGATCTTGGGCGATTTTGGCAAGAAAGCAAGGATTTTGATCAAGAGTTCAAGGAATTGAAGAAGAATCAGGTTAGAATCATTCATTCGGTCACGTTTAATCATTTGATTGATCTTTGATCTTTGTTTCATGACTATGTTTTCTTTTAATACTTCTGAATCTTTTGATTTTACTATGATTCTTGGCTAAAACCTTAGAGCAACCTAGGTTAAAGATGATTGCATGTTAAAGTTTGGATTTTTATTGGTTTTTGGGATATTGATTTGATTTTATGCTTTAGTCCAGATCTGATTTGATGTGTTTGATGAATATGCATGCTTGTTATTGATTGTTGTTGGTTGATTCATCCATACATGCTTTGTTGAATGTCTTTCATGAATAAGTGTAGTAGATCGTTTACTGTGTGTTTACGATTAGTTTGTGGTTGTTTAGACGTAGTCACCATAGGATTATCAACTAATAACCAATTAAAATCAAGTGTTCTTCTTATCTAAATACCTGAAAAGTGGTAGGTAATCGGTTAGTCTTCAGTGTTAGGGTTTTTGAGTGTGAATTGTCTGAGAGGGCGTTCTCCTTAGAGGTCCAGTATTGTTGCTGATTCATGTCAAACATAGTGAATTCAGATTGCTCCTTGCATCTCTGATGTGTTAAGATAGCACAATCGAGAGGTGAGTTGTCTATCGAGTCTATAGCATAAGAGGTAATACCGAGAGTTTAGCCGATAACTGGTGAGTTTAATAGCCTTTGAGTTGTCATCTGGTCACATCCCACGACCGAGAGTGATCGGGAATCCATTAGTCAGTCTTGAGGGTGTCATATCTTTAGATCCCAGTTCCATATCGTATTCTTTAACCAATAGAATCCGAGCTTAGCATTCATGATTCACAGCCTAGGTAGTCCTTTCCATTCTTATTGATTTCATCCCATTCTTTGTTAGATAGTCATTTGTCTTCTTTCGTATCAATTGCCTAGTTTAATCGTAGTTCACAGAATTTCTCCCAATCCAAACCAAATACTAAGTCCTAGTTAGAGTCTAATTGTGTTAGAGTCAGTGTCTCGTGGGTTCGATATTCGGACTTCTTTTAGCTGTGTTACAATTGATAGGTACACTTGCCTGTCTTTGTGGTCTAGTTTAGTAGGGTTGTCTAGAGTTTAACTAGAGTGTCTAGGTTAGTTTGTGTTTAATTTATAGACCGTTTGACCGACATCAAGTTTTTAGCGCCGTTACCGGGGACACTTGGCGATAGAAAAATTAGCTTTGATTAGTTCTTTTTTGGTTATTTGTTTTATTTTTCCTTTCTAGTTTATTTCCTTAATTTGCTTGTATTCTTTTGTGTCCTTATTTGCTATTGGTGTGCGTTTTAGTTTGAGTCTTTTCTTTGTTCTTAGTTCTTATGTTTCCCCTTTGTTTTCTGTCCTGTTTATGCAACATACTCGCTCACAGGGATTACCCGACTTTGAAGTCAATTCAGAGCCAGAGCGAGAGCTTCGGGAGCGCAACCAGAAGTTTCGTAGTCGTTTGAGCGAGTTAGTTGAGAAAAGGTACGCATTCCAATTCCTATTGCTGACATGGGTGATGCTAATCCACCCGCTAAGCGTACCGTCCACCAGAGGGCATGTGATGGCTTCACGAGTGCTAGGTCCTCTATTACCTGACCTGCTCTGTCAAACACTAATACTTGGCAGATTCCATCTCATGTGATGAACACTATCAACAACTCTACTCAGTTCCACGGACTCGAGGACGAGTATGCACCAGGACATCTATCCCGCTTTGCGCGTATTTGGCAGACCTTTCGCATTACTGGTGCTACTGATGACGCCATCCTGTTGCGTCTTTTCCTGTTCACCCTATCTGGTCGCTCTGCCACTTGGTTGGATACCCTGCCCTAGTATTCCATTACCACTTGGGAAGATCTGAAGGCCAAATTCCTGAAAAAGTATTATCCACCATCTAAGGCCGCCCGTCTGAGGGATCAGATCCACTCTTTCCGTATGGACCCCTATGAGCCTTACCACATGGCTTGGGAGCGGTTCAATACTCTGCTGAGCAAATGTCCTCAGCATGGCCTTTCTGATTGGGCATTGGTTGAAAATTTCTATAATGGTCTTACATTTGAGAAACAACAGATGTTCAATACTGCTACAGGGGCTACATCATGGATAAGAAGGAGCCGGAGGAGTGTGAGGATATGTTTGAGAGTTTTGCTTAAGCTGAGCAACAATAGCCTTCTACTAGGAATTCCACTCCTAGTGCTAGGACACCTACTTCTGCCACTAGAGGTGTTCATCAGGTCACTACTGAGACTAGCATGGCTGCCGCACTTGCAACTATGGCAAAGGAGATTAAGGAGTTGAAGATGAGCGCGATGTAGTGTGAGGTATGTAGAGGAGGTCATGATACCATCGATTGTCCTGTCACTCAACAGGAGCAGGTAGATTTCCTTGAGAACCAAAAACCCCCTCTGTTCAACTCTGGATGGATAAACTACCCCAACTCTAATTGGAGATCTGGCGGGAACCCACCTGGGTTTCAAAACCTCCAAAATCAGTATGGAGGAGATAGAGAAGCAGGACAGTATTGCGGTAGCAGTGCTGGGGAGAAGAGGATTGAGGATATGTTAGCTATCTAGACTCAGTTGCTTGCTCAGTTGGTGAAGACGGATCAGGAGACTCAATATAAGCTGAAGGAGCACGATACTTAGTAATGAGTCAGCAGTCTGCATTCTTAGATTTGCAGCACACAGTGGGAGACATAGCGAGCCAGCTGACTCATCATTCTGGAGGTTCATTTTCGGGTAGTACTGAGACTAACCCGAAAGCCATATTGAAGGTGGTGACCACGCGTAGTGGTAAGGGAGGAGAAAGTGAGCAGACACCGGCATACGATGACGATGAGCTGGTTGATGAGGAGATAGAGATGGAGACTCATGGAGGGGTGCACGAGAGGCAAGTCCCAGCAAGTACAGTGCCCAATAGTGAGTCTCCTACTGAGAAGGAGAAGAGTGAGGGGAAGAAGAAGACCCCCGATGTTGATCTTACTCGTGTTCCATATCCTGCTCGCCTGATGCAACAGAAATATGCTAACGATTATGGACACTTTCTGGAGTTGTTTAAGCAGCTCAAAATTAATTTGCCTTTTGTTGAAGCCCACCAACATATGCCGAAATATGCTAAATTCCTAAAAGATCTTCTGTCTAATAAGAAGAAGCTGGAGGACCTTTCAACTGTCACTATAAATGAAAGATGCTCTACGGTGGTCTAGAACAAGCCACCAGAGAAATTAGCAGATCCGGGTGTCTTCACGATCCCATGTTTGTTTGGTGGTTCGACTCTGCACCACGCGTTGGCCGATCTCGGTGCTAGCATCAACCTGATGCCATACTCTCTCTTTGAGAAGCTAGGCCTTGGAGATCCGGCCCCTATGCGCATGAGCATATCTTTGGCTGACCGTTCGGTCAAATATCCACGGGGAATAGTGTAGAATCTGTTGGTGAAGGTTGATAAGTTTGTTTTCCCCGCGGACTTTGTCATTCTTGATATGGAGGTTGAAGATAGAGTCCCACTAATTTTGGGACGCCGCTTCTTGCGCACCTCCAAGGCATTGATCGATGTCTTCGACGGTAAGATCACACTTCGTGTCGGGGATGAGAATGTCACCTTTGATGTCATGAAGTCGATGAAGCATTCTGGTGGTTAGGACGATTCAGTGTTCTTTCTGTACACTTTCATATCTCACATGGATCGTTTCCTTGACTACGTGTGTGGCGCTGACCTACTTGACACACAACACCTGGGTGAGGAAGACCAGGAGGTTGAGACTGATGCTCCCTCCGAGCAAAGTCCGAGCCACCCGGCTAGTAAACCTCCTGAGTACCCAGAAGTATTTGAGGTTGCTGAGAATACCGAGGAGGAGAAGAAGCCCTCGGTTGAAGCACCACCATCCTTTGAGCTTAAAGAGCTACCCTCCCATTTGGAGTATGCTTTCTTGGATGGTGAGGCCGGTTTACCCGTCGTGATTTCTTCTGCACTGATGGAGGAGGAGAAGGAGAGATTGATTGAGGTCTTGAAGGCGAATAAACAGGCCATTGCGTTGAAACTCACTGATATAAACGACATCAACCCTACTTTCTGCACGCATAGGATAGTCATGGAGGAGGAGCACAAGCCAGTTGTGCAACCTCAAAGGAGGCTTAACCCGAACATGTCGGATGTGGTGAAGAAGGAGGTCCTTAAACTCCTGGATGCTGGATTGATATATCTTATTTTTGACTCCACATGGGTCAGCTCGACTCAGGTCGTCCGGAATAAGGGTGGGATGACAGTCGTGAAGAATGAGTTGATCCCTACGAGGACAGTCACCGGTTGGAAAGTATGCATTGACTATAGGAGACTGAATGATGCCACTAGGAAGGACCACTTCCCCCTTCCTTTCATTGACCAGATGTTGGAGCGCCTATCAGGGCAGCAGTTTTACTGTTTCCTTGATGGTTTATCGGGTTATTTCTAGATCCCCATTACACCGAAGGATCAGGAGAAAACTACCTTTACATGCCCGTACGGTACCTTCGCGTACCGACGTATGCCATTCGAGTTGTGTAATGCTCCAGCCACCTTCCAAAGGTGCATGGTGGCTATCTTTCAGGACATGATCGAGACTTGCATGGAGGTTTTCATGGATGATTTTTCTGTGTTTGGGAGTTCTTTCGATCATTGCTTGCAGAACCTCGAGAAGATGATGAGGAGGTGCATAGAGACGAAGTTGATGCTTAACTAGGAGAAGTGTCACTTCATGGTGACTGAGGGAATTGTGCTTATGCACAAGGTTTCACGTGCCGATATCAAAGTGGATAGAGCTAAAATTGACACGATCTGTAGTCTTCCACCACCGACTACTGATTTTTCAAAGATGATCCATTAATGATTTTTAGGTCGTGCGGGTTTCTATAGACGATTCATTAAAGATTTTTCAAAGATCACCCGACCCATGACCCGCCTTCTTGAGAAGGATGTCCCGTTTGAGTTTGATGCGGAATGTTTGAAGGCATTCGAGTTCTTGAAGGAGCAGTTAATCTGTGCTCCAATCTTGATCTCCCCCGACTGGAGCTTACCCTTTGAGGTCATGTGTGATCCGAGTGATTATGCAGTCGGGGTTGTTTTAGGCCAAAGGGGAGAGAAGCACTTCCACCAGATTTACTATGCGAGCAAAACCCTTAATGATGCTCAAGAGAATTACACAACTACCGAGAAAGAGTTGTTAGCGGTGGTGTTTGCATTTGAAAAGTTTCGTTCATACTTAGTGCTCTCTAAAACCATCGTTTATACATGCGGCATTGCGATATCTATTCGCAAAGAAGGATGCCAAACCTAGATTGATTCGATGGATTCTTTTGCTTTTCGAGTTTGATATTGAGATCAAAGACAAGAAGGGAGCGGAGAATGTAGCGGCCGACCATCTGTCGAGACTAGAGGACCCTGAAAGGGAAGAGATTCGGGAGGAGGCTATAGGGGAAACGTTCCCACATGAGTCCTTAATGATGGTGAGTGTGAGAGCGGCCGAGAAGCCGGTGTTCTATATGAGTGCGGAGGAGCAAGGTTTGCCATGGTTTTCTGACATAGCAAACTACTTAGCGGATGGCATAGTGGTTAAAGGAATGACATCACAACAGAGACGTAAATTCTTTGCGGATGTCAACCACTACATATGGGATGCACCTCATTTGTTCCGCGTGGGAGCAGATAGAGTTCTGTGGAGGTGTGTGAGCAAGGAAGAAGGTGTGGAGATTCTTAAGCATTGTCATGAGGGTTTGACGGGAGGTCACAACGGACCCTCCTACACTGCCAAGAAGGTGTTTGATTCCAGATTCTATTGGACGACGGTGTCTAAGGATGCTCATGAGTTGGTAAAGCGGTGTGACGCGGGTTAACGCACCGGTAATATCTCATCCCGGAATGAAATGCCCCAAAACCCAATTCACGTAGTTGAAGTGTTTGACATTTAGGGCATTGATTTCATTGGTCCGTTCCCTATCTCAAGAGGGAACCGATACATTATCGTGGCGATAGATTATGTATCTAAGTGGGTCGAGGCTCAAGCTCTACGTATGAACGATGCCCGAGTTGTGGTGGGATTTCTGAAGAAGTTGTTCAGCAGGTTTAGTACTCCTAGAGCCCTAATCAGTGATAGAGGCATGCACTTTGCAACCCCCAGATGGAGAAGGTGTTGTCATGTTATGGGGTCACCCATCGGCTTTCAACTGCCTATCATCCACAAACTAGTGGGCAAGTCGAGAATGCGAATAGGGGAGTCAAGAGGATTCTCGAGAAAACTATCGGGAAGAATAGGAAGGATTGGTCCGACAAGTTAGATAATGCGCTTTGGGCATTTAGAACCGCGTTCAAAACACCTATAGGGACAACACCCTTTAGGATGATCTATGGCAAAGCGTGTCATCTACTGGTGGAACTAGAGCATAAGGCGTATTGGGCCTGAAAGGTAGTCAACCCTGACTTGCCACAAGAAGCACGCCACTGGTTTCTCCAGTTGCATGGGTTGGATGAATTACACAATGAAGCATACGCGCATTCATGGAGTTATAAAGAGCGCACAAAGGCGTTGCACGGTCGTCAGTTAAAGGGAGTGAAAGACTTCAAGTCTGGGGATAGGGTGTTGGTATACAATTCTAGACTGAAACTATTCCCAGGAAAGCATAAGTCTAGATGGACAGGGCCATACACGGTGAAAGAAGTATTTCCTTATGGCACGGTGGAGCTACACGATAGGGAAGGCAGCTCGTGGAAGCTAAACGCTCATAGATTGAAGCACTACATCGGGGGACCGATTGAGAATGTCGAGGGGGGAGAGATCCTCTTTGACAAGACCGGAAACCAAAACCAAAGGAGAGTAAGTCCTCGGGGAAGAGCCCGAGTGTAGAGTTTGTAAAATTATTTGTTTAGTTTTTGTATATTTTCGGTTTGTGTGTTCTTGTGTTTTCGTGTGTTTCAAAGAATCGTGGCAAAAAGTTTGAAGGAAAACCATCAAAAACAAAGTTCCAGGTATGTTTGCTCAAAATTATAAGACTGGAACAAGTTTTGAAACCAAGTTAAAAAAAATCTTAAGTGGTGAAATTTTTTCTAAGTATAAAATCGGCCATAACTTTCTGTGAAGGGGCACCTCACGATACGTGAAGCAATGGGGGAGTATCTCTCGCGGTACGCGAGAGACAAAGGAGTTTGTCGGATTTTAGGTTCCCCGCGGTACGCGAGAGATTCCATAAAAGTTTCTCGCTGTACGCGGGGCACTGAAGAACCACCGCCGCTTAACCTCCCTCGTGGTACGCGAGGCTGTAATCCAAAGTCTCTCGCGGTACGCGGGAGACTGGAAATCTCAGAAAAATTTTTAAAAAAAACCCTTTTTTTTGTTACCTCGTAACCCAATTCCACCCACCACAACTACCACACCTCCATCACCGTCGTCGTCCTCCATCTTCCTCCATCTTCCACCATCTTCCAACATCTACCTCCGACCACCATCACCTGCTTCTACTACCGAACACCATCAGCTTCAACCATCACCACCATCATCGTCATCTCCGACGATCGCACCATCTTCATCCGACCACTACCACCGTCGTCCTCCGTCCTCCCACCACCACCTAATCCCATCTGAACACCACCAGCTTCCACCATCACCATCATCATCGTCATCGTCGACTATCTCACACCTTCCACCTCCTCAACACCACTGTCACTCTATCATCTTCAAACACACCAGCCTCCACCACCGGTCACCACCATCATCACAGGGGTCCATTTCTGTTTGTTTCGTCACTTGTATTTCACTGATTTGCAACTTAGCTACACATTGAGGTAAGGTTCTCTGTTGCACCTTGAATCTGAGTCCAATTTAGTGTAAATTGAGTCGTTTAGAATAAATTGTAGTCGGTTCGAGTGTCGTTGGTTTTGTGGGTTCAAATTGGTGTAAACGAGCCGGTTATTGTGTATATTAAGCCATTTGGGCATGTACTATTTGCACAATGGGTCGTTAATTTAGTGTAATTTGAGTCGTATCAGTGTATTTCGAATCGATTGGTTGTAATTTGAGTTAAGTTAAACCGGATAGAGTCGATTTACAAGTATCTAATGCTATTCATGTTGGTAATTTGAGTTTTATATGCTAATTTTAAGTTAGTTTAGGTTGTATCTTTAGTCTTGTACATATTTTTAATTAATTTAGCTCCAATTCTAATTAATCATAGATTTTTAGCCGTCCAGGTCTTGTAGGCAATTGTATAAGTTCAGTCAATTGTAAATATTGTCTTGGGTTATTCCTTGGTTTTTTTTGCAGGTTTAGACCGTCTCGCCCATACTCAATCTTCATTCGGGCGGGGTTGTCTGGTTTTTAAATAAACAAAAAGGGTATCCCGAATTTTTCAATTTTTTAAAATTTTTGTAGTGTCCTTTTGAGGTTTTGGCACGTCGGACGAACGCAAATGAAATGTTATACGGTCGTCCGACCCGTTATAATTTTTTGTTATTGTATATTTGTTTTCTAACTTGTACATGCAGGCATGTCTGATCGCTGTGAGTCTTCTAGGGCGCCAAAGCGCAGGCGGGGCCCGATTCCAATATCGAGAAGTGCGCCAGAGGAGCCGCGTCCGATTCGTCAGGTGCCGCGTATCATACGATACGCGGTTCCCGAGGAACGTCCAGCAGCTGATGCGGACCCGATTCTGCTAGATGCTAGGGTATTACACCACCATACCCTCCTCCGATTCGATCTCATGACAGAGGAGGCTGTCCGGCTAAAGAGGTTCGTGGATATGGAGCTATATCAGCACAAAGGGTTTGATTGGGGGCTCGTCGAGGAGTTAGGGAAACTCTAGAGGTTACGGAAGTTTATACATGCGGATGGCAGCATTGGCCTATGACGCCACACAGTACCTGGAGCTCACCGTCGAGTTCCACACTACCTTCCGGTATGTCACATGCCAGTTCGAGGAGCCTGTTGCAGTGTCGTTTGCGTTAGGCCGATAGGTTTTCGAGATGTCAGAGCCACAGTTTGCGGTTGCCACGGGGTGGTACACCGAGGCAGAGGTAGAAGCACAACCGTTTCTACAGAGCTTACATGGTTTGTTCAGGAGGCGACACGACCAGGGGGTCAGCGACAGTTAGTTACGCGACTTCTGGCATTCCATCGTCGATGGACCGTACTCCTCATCTCTTGTGGAGTCGTCTATTCGCGACCCCATTATCCGCTACATTCATAGGATACTGGCTTACACTCTCATCTGACGTCGGTTCGATATTGAGAAGTGGAGTCAGCTTGATATTTTTTGCCTCTATTGCATTGTTGGTCGCCGAGAGGCCAACCTGGCGATCATTCTCATTTCATCTATTTCCAGGGGTCGTCGCGGTGGACCTGAGGCTAGGCTGGAGCTTGGGCCTTATATCACCAGGCTGGCTGAGCGTTTAGGAGTTTTTGACCGATATCTGGGCTATCTACTCACATCGGGCCCACATACCATTCCATATGGGTTGGTAGAGCTACGATTAGCGAGGATCATAGCGATGGACGATCTGTCGCGATTCATGGAGATTATGCAGGGTCCAAAGGTTCCACCACCTACGGGGATGCCTGCCGATCTGGCGATTCCGATGGGGGTGCACACACCATGACAGAGGATTCCACATCATATCGAGCGCCCCCAGGTACAGCATACACTCCGTATGATGCCACCGGCACCACTCACCCTAGAGGAGCTCCGGGATCAGGTTTTTGATCGGATGAATCGACAGGACGATACCATCCGGTACATGATGACATGCCAGGGCATAGAGATCCCACCATTTTTCAGAGAGCCAGACCAGCATCAGCCGGATCAGCCAGACACAGGTGGAGATCCACAGTGATCATCTCCAGTACCTTTTGCCGGGTTGTATATTTCCCATGTATTTTATTTCTTACTTCTTTTTATGTATTTCTTGGAATTTTCTTTTGGCATGTATATAAACTCTGATGTATTTAGTATTTGGTACTTGGGAGGCTCGCCGGGGTTTGTTGTGTTGTATATATTTTATTTCTGTGATTATTTGATGTGCTTGCTACTACATGTTACAATCAGTCGTTTTCGTTCGTGAGGAATTATTGGAATTTGATAGCTGAGCGCGTTCGAATTGAGGGCAAGGGAACACAACTTATGAGGCATTTCACACTGATGCGTAATGTTTTAATATATAAAAATATAATAAATATATTTTTATGATGGGTTTACGAGATCAGGTTTTAAATTTATAAAATGATAATTACTTTAACTTAAAAGCACACACAATAGGCAAGTGTACCTATCGTATCGTAATATAGTTTATGTAAGAACCAAGTATCGAACCAATGGACATGTTCGAATTCCAATACTCAACTTTTGTTAACATTTAGCCGGTTTAATTCGTGAGTGAGTTTTGTGTTCTTGTGAAACAGGAAAGTAAATGACAGAAAAGTAGATGGCGGTAAAGTAAATAGCAGAAAAGTAAAAACGTGCGTGAAGTGTGTAATAGAAATGTAACAAACAGAATTGTAAATAACAAAAAAGTAAATATGTCGGAAATGATCAGGTTACGAATAGTATTGCTTTGGGTTTCGAATCCGCTTGGTATGTGATAATTTTAAGTTGACTAATCAGTGATATGACTACTACAAATGTGTGACCCGGGTCACCGCTAGAGCCTCATCCTCACGACATTTGATTTGCAAATTTAAAAGCTTTAACAAGTGGTAGTGCCTCCCGTTAAGGAAAACAATTACTCTAAACCCATCAGATGGTCATCCCCGGGATGGTTTAAGACATCGAACGTAAAATGCTTTGTATTAGAGTAAAATAGGTGATTATATTTTGTTCACCGGGAGGCGGTGTAACAATAGGCTCCCCTATGTCGGAACAAGGAGGAAGATCCCCTCCACTCACCACTCTCTACTCTAACTATGAAATACGTTCTCAAATGAGGTTTAGATGGCTGTTCTAAGATGTGGATGGGTATGTAAGGGTTATATGAGGTGTGTAGAATGAAGAACCCAAGCCATCTATTTATAGGCCTCAAAATGTGCAATGCACGGCTGTGCATTGGATTGCCCGGGTGTGCAAACACCTCGGGAATCAAACAGGGTACAAAGGATGATGTACCGGAGCCTGGGGAGGCTGGACAGGGGTTACATGACCGTGCATGGCATTGCAAGATCGTGCAATGCCCTGCCAGCTCCATCGGCTCGTCTTTTAGCTGCTGGTTTGACTATGTTGACCTGGTTTGAGTTCTTAGGGGTCAATGCTCGGGTTTGGTCCTCCAAAAGCTTGATTTCTTCACGTTTTAAGCTGGTTTTTGCTTTGTTTATCTTGGAGCACCGAATAACCTGCAATTGTGAAATATTAAAGTTTTAAGTATCAATTGTAAGGTTATTAATCAATTGGTACCATAATATGGGGATTATTACGTATGTAAAACATGTATAATTTAGGACATATCACACACTCATTATACTAGGGAAGTCTGTTTCGATTTTTGTGCATTTGATTTTTGTATTTTATTTTTGGCTTTAATTTCTTTATTTTTTTATTTTTATTTGTGTAAATTTCTGTTTGTGTTATCGTCGTTTCTCGGTCCACATTGAGGACAATGTGAATTTTAAGTGTGGGGATGGGAGACATTCGTCTAGGTTTTGTATTTTGAGTCTGTTGTTGTAATTTGTAGAAATGTTTTTCAAAACTGTCATTTGAATTAGAGTCTTGCAAGTACATGGAAAACGATAGGTAAAAATGGGCATTGTGTGATGTGAAGTGAAATAAAAGAAACAATAGAAAGCGTGTCTAATTTGTGATAAATCGGTAGGCCCAGCCAGTTGAAAAGCTTAAATATCCTGAAAGTGTTTCTTAGGATTGATAACTTAATTAAATCATGAAATCTTGTGGGTTCTCATCTTAGGGAAACGGTGAAGCTGAAACAGTCAACATAGGGTGATAGGTACCACGGTAAGCTAAGGTCTTTATGTTTCTTAAATAAATTGGCACATCACTCTCCTTTTATGCAAATGAACCCGGGAGTTTATGGCGCCCGGATTCCATCTTTGCATCCATCATGAGTATGATTTGAAATTGAAAGCTTGAGTTTCGACTTACGTGTTTCCCTCCGGGATAGCGACTTGGTTGATACACCCATGAGTCGAGACTTGAGTGATCAATAATTGGGATAAATAAGGTTTAATTTACGTGTTTCCCATGGGGATAGTGACTCTGTAGATACGCCTCTAAGTTGAATTCTTACATGCTTTAAGTGATAAAACTGCATCCTATGTGATTCCTTTTGGAATGGTGACCCAGAAGATGCACCACTAGGAAAGGTTGATTCATACTTCATAATATACTCAATCCATTTCATTCCATGCATCATCTATATTTGGAAAACATAAAGATTTTGGAGTACTGTGGTGGGAAGATCTATATGATCTAACCCTGGCCTAAGCATGACTATGAGACAGGATTAGGTGGAAGTGTAGCATTTAAGTGTGAGATCCATAGTTTGATTGATTTGGTGTATAAATCGGATTAGAACACAGTTCGGGGGCTTGATATGAGGTGTTTGGGTTTAGTCGGATAGAAATACCAGTTATTGCACTTTAACGCGTGATTATATTGGTGCTAATTAAATAAGAATGTTAAAGCTTTGTCCAGTTATGATTCCATTGCAGATATCTTTTTCGAGGACGAAAAAAGAGTAACTGTTGGATGTTTGATGTGTTGCAAAACACATGTATTTATCATGTATATTTGTGTGTATTTGTATAAGTTTTGTATCAAATTTGGTTCTTTCTGAGTTTGGGTCATGGTTGCAGGTTATAGTGTGCTAAAGGAGCGGAGAATAGAGCTAAAGTATGAAGGAGTCGAGCACACGGAGTTGGAGAGCGAAGAGAAGAATTTAATATTAATTTTCTAAGAATTTATGCCCCTCGCGATACGTGAGGGAGGAGAAGAAATCTCTCGCGGTGCCAGAAACCTCTCGCGGTATGCGAGAGGACCGCACATCCAAAATTTGTGGAATTTTTAGGGTTTTTATGTTTATGACGGCCATTCTTCAAAGAAATCGACTAATTACTGTCAAAGCTTGGATCTTTGGGTGATTTTGGCAAGAAAGCAAGGATTTTGATCAAGAGTTCAAGGAATTGAAGAAGAATCGGGTTAGAATCAATCATTCGGTAATGTTTAATCATTCGATTGATCTTTGATCTTTGTTTCATGAATATGTTTGCTTTTAATACTTCTGAATCTTTTGATTTTACTATGATTCTTGGCTAAAATCATAGAGCTACCTAGGTTAAAGATGATTGCATGTTAAAGTTTGGATTTTTATTGGTTTTTGGGATATTGATTTGATTTTATGCTTTAGTCCAGATCTGATTTGATGTGTTTGATGAATATGAATGCTTGTTATTGATTGTTTGTTGGTTGATTCATCCATACATGCTTTGTTGAATGTCTTTCATGAATAAATGTGTAGTAGATCGTTTACTGTGTGTTTGCGATTAGTTTGTGGTTGTCTAGACGTAGTCACCATAGGATTATCAACTAATAACCAATTAAAATCAAGTGTTCTTCTTATCTAAATACCTGAAAAGTGATAGGTAATCGGTTAGTCTTCAGTGTTAGGGTTTTTGAGTGTGAATTGTCTGAGAGGGCGTTCTCCTTAGAGGTCCATTATTGTTGCTGATTCATGTTAAACATAGTGAATTCAGATTGCTCCTTGCATCTTTGATGTGTTGAGATAGCATAACCGAGAGGTGAGTTGTCTATCGAGTCTATAGCATAAGAGGTAATACCGAGTGGTTAGCTGATAACTGGTGAGTTTAATAGCCTTTGAGTTGTCTTCTGGTCACATCCGGCGACCGAAAGTGATCGGGAATCCATTAATCCATCTTGAGGGTGTCATGTCTTTAGATCCCAGTTCCATATCATATTCTTTAACCAATAGAAGCCGAGCTTAGCATTCATGATTCACATCCTAGGTAGTCATTTCCATTCTTATTGATTTCATCCCATTCTTTGTTAGATAGTCATTTGTCTTCTTTAGTATCAATTGCCTAGTTTAATCGTAGTTCGTAGAATTTCCGCCAATCCAAACCAAATATTAAGTCCTAGTTAGAGTCTAATTTGTGTTAGAGTCAGTGTCTCATGGGTTCGATATCCAGACTTCTTTTAGCTGTGTTACAATTGATAGGTACACTTGCCTGTCTTTTTGGTCTAGTTTAGTAGGGTTGTCTAGAGTTTAACTAGAGTGTCTAGGTTAGTTTGTGTTTAATTTTATAGACCGTTTGACCGACATCAAATATTTCCATAAATTCCTTGTAGATAGTTCGGTTGTTTCTTCCTAATACATCCACTTTCTTGTATATTCCAATTCCTTTGAGTGAAACAGATTTTTTCCAAATTGCCTTAATGGTAATGAACTTGAAATAATGGTATAAGATAATTTTCCCATTTTGAAGACATTCAGCCAATATCGGTGTTTATGAAAAGCTGGTTAGTTGATAAATGTGGGTAGTAGAAAAGAAAAGACTAAGGCTTAGAGGGCTATCTAGGCGGATTATATATTTGGGATTCTTGGGTTTAAGGATAATATATATAAGGGTAATAATGTCCTAGGTATCTCAATCACTTTCATACTTCTACTAGTTCATGGTATTGATATGTATCAGTCACACCAGCTCTAATTATGCATAAAATCTGATAAAAAACACTTAATATACCAAACGAAAGAGTATGCGAAAAATAATAATAATGCTCGTGAAAAGGCTCAAATTATTCTCACATGGAAACAGATGGGATAGGGTTTAGTGATTTGTTATTCATAATATCCATTTGTTTCTACTTGCCATGTATTTGTTTTATTTAATTAGGTGCGAACTCAAAATGGTTTAGATTTTAGGGTTTAAAATTTTTGAAATTTTTTTGGGTTTTACAAAAGGTAGGGTTTTGTAATATTTTAGTCAAATGGGTAGAAAATCATGAGTTAAAATTGTACTGCTTTGAGGATACAAGTAGTCCTGAATCTCTAATTCCCCACCCCACACTTAAAACTGTGCATTACCCTCAATGTACAAATGCATGTAATGGAATGCTCTGCGGGAATTTAAATGCATGAAGTTTTAAGGGAAAAGAAACTGGTACTCCCCAGTCAATTCGGTATATAACCTATGGCCAAAACTTGTTGCGGTTGTCAACACTTTGCTTTTAAAGACTTCATCTAATTTCAAAGAAATTTGATGTGATTTCCAATTTCTCAAGTTGTAGAGATGGAGTGTGATTCCTCAAAGAAGTAGAGAGACTATCTGGTGATGCTATTCTACCTGACACATAAAGGAAAACATAAAAGCAGACAAGGAAAATAAAAGCTAATACTTGGGGGCTGAAGTAATAGAAACTTAAATTTGAAAACCAAACCTGAGGTCCATGCTTTCTGCCGTATGCACCAACTTCTCAATTTATTCATGATCATCGGGTTGCCTCCTGGGAGCGCCACGTTTATTTAAGGGTCACTGGCCAGACCCGTACGTGCTTCATCAGTCTTTCTCCTCTAGTGGAACTTAGTCCACTATTAGATCAATAGGTCCTTCGAGGTAACGCTTCACTCGATGACCGTTAACCTTGAAAGTTGTCCCGTCTGTTTGTTCCAGTTCCAATGTTCTATAAGGGAATATTTTCTGAATTATGTATGGTCCCGTCCACATAGATCTTAATTTCCCCGGAAATAGTTGTAATCCTGAATTGTAAAGCAAGACTTTTTCTCCTTCTTGGAATTCCCCCTTCCTTAGCTTTTTGTCATGAATTTTCTTCACCCAATCCTTGTATATTGCTGAATTCATATATGCCTGATTTCGCAGTTCTTCCAATTCATGAATTTGTAGAAGGCGGTGCTCTCCTGCACTGGATAGATCTACGTTTACTGCCTTAAGCGCCTTGTACGCTTTATGTTCTATTTCTATTGGGAGGTGACATGCCTTTCCATAAACCATTCGCTAAGAAGTGGTTTCGATACGTGTTTTGTAAGCCGTGCGTAGAGCCCATAGTGCATCTTCTAGTTTATCCGTCCAGTCCTTCCGATTTGGTCTCACAACCTTTTCCAAGATACGTTTAATTGCTCTGTTTGTAACTTCCACTTGTCCATTTACTTGGGGATGGTAAGGTGTGGATAGCTTATGGGTACGACCATATCGTTTGAGTGTCTTTTCAAATTGTGAATTGCAGAAGTGTGTTCCTCTATCACCGATTAAAGCTTTTGGTGTACCGAATCGTGTGAACAGTCTTTTGAGAAACCGGATGACGACTCTTGCGTCATTGGTTGGTAATGATTGTGCCTCAACCCATTTTGACACGTAGTCTACTGCTACCATAATGTATTGATTTCCGCGAGATGGAGGGAACGACCCAACAAAGTCAATCCCCCATATGTCGAATATTTCACAGACTTGGATGCTTGTTTGAGGCATTTCATCACGCTTTGAAACACTTCATGTCCTTTTACATGAGTCGCATGTGCTTATAAGCTTATGTGCATCCTTGAAAACAGTTTGCCAAAAGAATCCGGCCTCAAAGACTTTCCTTGCATTGTAATTGGCTCCATGATGCCCTCTTGTAGGTCCTTCATGACATTGCCATAATATCTCATGTGCCTCCTTCCCGTACACACATCGCCAAACTATTTGATCCGTATAAACACGAAATAGATACGGATCTTCCCAGAAGTAGTGCTTAATGTCTGCGAAGAATTTCTTCCTTTCTTGAAATGTTACCCCATTTACTAGTTCCCCGCTTGCTAGGAAGTTTGAGATGTCTGCAAACCATGGATATTCATCGATGTCTTGTACGTGTAGTATGTACTCTTGAGGGAAACTATCATTTATAGCAACCTTTTGGTTCTCTTGAGTAATTGCAAGTCGAGATAAATGATCTGCTGCGAAATTCTCTGCTCCTTTCTTATCTTTTATCTCGATAACAAATTCTTGTAGTAG
Organism: Smallanthus sonchifolius; assembly: GCA_023525975.1. NCBI lineage: Eukaryota > Viridiplantae > Streptophyta > Magnoliopsida > Asterales > Asteraceae > Smallanthus > Smallanthus sonchifolius. Next base: position 29,788,697 of record CM042023.1, read on the forward strand.
GAGGATCCATATAATTAACCTTGGTTTTGTGTCTTGCTTGTTAAAGAGATGTCTTAGGGCGGCATGATCGGTGTAGACGATAGTTTTTGATAAGACCAGGTATGAACGAAATTTATCAAAGGCAAAAACTACAGCTAGTAATTCCTTCTCAGTGGTGGTGTAATTTTCTTGAGTCGTTTAAGGTTTTACTTACATGGTGAATCGGGTGAAAATGCTTTTCGCTTTGTTGACCTAAAATTGCTCCTACTGCATAGTCACTTGCATCACACATGAGTTCGAATGTTTTTTTCCAGTCAGGTGCCTTCATGATAGGCGCATCAACGAATTTCGTCTTGAGAGTTTCAAATGCTACTAAACAATCGTCAGAGAATAAAAAGGGTCGATCTTTTTCCAACAGTTGTGTCAAAGGTCTGGCGATTGATGAAAAGTCTTTTATGAATCTTCTATAGAATCCTGTATGACCAAGGAAGCTTTTGATCCCCTTCACTGAATTTAAAAGCAAATGACTTTGCTTGAGGGCAAGCAAAACTCAAGTGTGGGGATATGATAAGTGGCCAAAGTTTCATGTATTAAAAGGTGTAATATGTTATATTTATGCAATTTGATATGTGGAATACAAAGGTTTTGTGTAGTCATGCATGTGCAGGTGTTGGAAGCTTAAAATGTGATCTTTGAAGATATTACGAGAGAGTCGGAAGAGACACGGAGAAAACGGGGCAAAACTGCAGGCACAGCGTAAGCCTACGCCATCTGGCGTAAGCCTACGCCACCGGCGTAAGGCTACGCCATATCAGCGTAGGCCTACGCCTAAGTAATTTCTTCACAGCAGCTTCCAGTGGACCGGCGTAGGCCTACGCCCTCCCAGCGTAAGCCTACGCTGGGTGCGTTTCAGACGCGGGTTTTGGGCGAAACAGCTGATTTTCAATGGTTAATTAGGTTTTTCTTCCCCAAATTCGAATCCATCTTTTACACCATAGTTCTTGGGGCGATTTTGGAGTTCTTGGAGGATAAAGAACACGATTCTAACATCCGATTGAAAGATTGAAGATGATTTCCACCACCATGAGCGGCTAATCCACCGGTAATCATTCCCGGGTGGATTGTTTGTAAGTTTTTAGGGTTTTATCATGTGCTAGCTTTAAGAAACAATTCTTGTAATCGTTTGGTTTGAAACACTTGAATCTTTGTGTTTAGTATGGTTATGAACTCACGGGAGTCGATAAATTCTTGCACCATTGACCCCGTTAGATGATAATTGCTATGAACTTTGATTTATGTTGAATCTATTGATTAATCTAATTCTATATTGCATACATTTGTGTCGATTTCATTCGTGAATATTGTTTTACACTATTTGCCGATGATGTATGAATGTTGATGTTCTTGGTTAGATTTGGTTAATTAGATTTGAATAACCATTCGATTGTTTGAACTCAAATGTTGGTGTGATAATCCCTAATTATTTGTGAGCTTGAAACCCGGGTGTGATACCCTTTTAATTATTGTTTACAACCAAAACCGTTTTGTTTGGTACTTGATTTGTTTGTTGAGTTTATAAAGTTTTCACTTAAATCATTGATTGTGTTTGGTCAGAAAGACCCATTGCAACTTCATAAATCACATTGTTAATTGAAGTTAAGCACCGACCACAAACACTTCGTGGTTCGACACCCTTCTTACCCTTACTAGTTTAAGGTGATTAGGACACTCTATTTCTTTATCTTTGACCGGTCCCTTCGACACCGATCAAATTTTTGTTTTGTTTGGTTAATCTTCTTCTATTTTTGTGTTACGCGTGGTGTTTGTTTGTGTGTGCAGGTGACAGATTAGTGCATGCGTACCCGTTCATCTGGGAGAAATTCACCACTTGTGTTTGAACCGGAAATTGAGAGGATAGCAAGGCAAAACCGAATCCAACAACAAAATTTACAACCTATTTCATCGAAACCATCATCCATGGATGGTCGAAGCAGTCATTCTGGAACTAGCATAAGAAACCGTGGCCCAACTCCAAACAGAGGCCCTATCCCTAACCGCCCACCAACTCCACCTCACCGAACCTCAACCCAAACCCCACCTATACCTGTCAATAACAACCTACCCCGTGGGTCGGGTCCAGTTCAACAAAACCGACCCGTTAACATCCGTACCAATCCCACGTACCAAGGAAGAAGGGGACCACAACAAAATCAAACCCCTCCCGGAAACAATGAGAACGAGGGTTGGGAGGATGAAGATGGTGAATATTTTGGGTATGACGATAATGAAGATGTTGGGAATGGTGAAGGGTTTGGCGATTACGAGTTTGAGGATGGTGAGAGGAGCCAATATGGAGAGTATAATGAGGGGCAAGACTTTGGAGAGGAAGAAGAGGTGAATTATGTTCACCAAAGGGCGAGACAACCAATGGGTCGAACAGTTCGACCAGAGAGATTTGGGTATCCTCCTAGACAGGAAGGGAGGAGAGCTACTGGGGGCTACAATAATGAAAACCGAAGACAACCGGTAGCCCCTATGGGTGGAGTTAATGGTCGTTTTTGACCGGCTATTTCGGAGAATGCTTCTCCAATTGTTCCACCAGTTCCAGGAATGAGGAGGTTCAAGTCAAGACCGAATTACATCAATGTCCTTCCACATTTTCATGGTATGGTCACCGAAGAACCATACACCCATTTAGCCGAGTTTGCTGCCATCTGTAGCACAATTGGGGATGAGAATTTTGATCAAAGCGAAGTCAAACTTAGACTTTTCCAGTTTTCTCTAAAAGATCGAGCAAAGCAATGGTTCATCACATTGCCGGCCAATAGCATCCACACATGGGATGAAATGCAACAAGTCTTTTTGGATGAGTACTATTCGGTTGCGAAGACAGATGACTCCGAATTGAGATTCGGACCTTTCAACAACAAACGGGTGAGCCTTTACATGAAGCTTTTACACGCTTCAAGGAGTTGTTGAGGAAATGCCCCCACCATCAAATTGAGTTGTGGGAATTGGTAAAATGTTTTGTGGATGGTTTGACTCAAGAGGCGAGGAAGTACTTGAAGTCCACAAGTAATGGGACATTGTTGTCTAATCCCGAAGAAGATGATTGGGATTTCTTAGAAAGAATGAGCCAAAGTTCTAAAGCCAAGGCATCGGCTAGCCGAAGAGCCAAACACGCAATTTCTAAGTCCGTCCCGGATTATGATACAAAAGAGAGGTTAGCATCTATGGAGAGAGAACTGGCATTGTTGAGGAAAGGCGAAAAGAAAGAAGTAGCGGGAGTAAAAGCTCGATTCGACGTTTGTGAAGATTGTGGAGATATAGGCCGCAAAACAATGGAGTGCCCATTTCAAGAAGGGAGGCAAGAAGAGGTGAATCAAGTATATGGTGAGAGGAAACAATATGACATGAACTCAAAAACCTATCATCCGGGGTTGAGAAACCATCCTAACTTTAAGTATGGGAACGCCGCAAACCAAATGAACCCCAACTTTCAAGGTGCGAATCAAAACACCTCATCAACCTCATATCAACCGCGTCAACAAGGGAACTACAATTCAGGTGGTTATCAAAGGGGTTCTTATAATAATAACCGGAACACAAATTACCCCCCAAGGAATTACAATCAAGATCACCAACAACAAAATGGGTCATCAGGGGGAGATGATGCGGTTAACTCAAAGTTGGATGCACCATTAGAAATGATGAAAGAATCAAAGAAGGAGAATGAAGTGAGGGACAAGTCGTTTGTGGCATTGGAAAGACAAGTGGGTCAAATGGCCGAAGAAATATCTTTGCTAAAGCAAGGTGGAGGGAGGCTACCGAGTAACACTACATTAAACCCGCAACATCAAGGATCGAGTTCAACCAATGCAAATGTAAGTAAAGTTACGGTTCTTCGTAATGGTAAGGTTATCGATAATAAAGTTGATTCTCCACCACAATTGGTTGAAGGAGTGGTGGAGGATGTTATTGAGGGTGAGGAAAGTGAAGGTGAAGTGGAATTTGTTAATAATAAAAAACCAATTAATCAAAATCTTGAAAAAATTAAACCGGTTTTTAGAGATGAGTCACCTATTGCTAAAGGAAAGGATATGACGGGTGGTTCCGTTCCTTACCCGGAGGCATTAGTTGAACCATTTAAAGCAAAAATGGTAAATAAAAGAGGACCACAACAAGAAGAAATGTGGGAGATGTTTAGACAGGTCAAAATTAACATACCCCTTTTGGATGCCATTAAACAAATTCCAGCTTACGCGAAGTACTTGAAAGAATTGTGTACACAAAAGCGGAATCATAAATTCCCAAAGAAACTTGATGTAACCGCTAATGTGAATGCCATTCTATCGGGTGCTCTTCCACCTAAACTACAAGATCCGAGGGCGCCTATTATATCTATTCAAGTAGGTGATTTCAAAATAAAAAGGGCACTCCTAGATCTTGGAGCTAGTGTTAGTATTCTTCCGGGGAGCCTTTATGACCAATATGATTTTGGTCCTCTTAGGAAGGCCGATACTACCGTGGTCTTGGCCGACTTAACCCCTAAGCTCCCCCGAGGAATATTGACTGATGTTATTGTGAAGGTGGAAGATTTTTATTTCCCAGTGGATTTTCTAGTGTTGGATTATGTCTCTTCCGACCGAACAAAACAACCTACGGTTATCCTTGGTCGGCCATTTCTGGCAACCGCAAATGCCCAAATTAATTGCCGAAATGGAACGGTTGACATGACATTTGGGAACCGAAAGTTGATATTAAATGTTTTTTCACATATATCTAACTCTCTTGTCAACGATGAATGCTTTATGGCGGACATTGTTGACGGGTACATCCCTCTTTGCGATATTATTGTAAACGAGGATAGCACCACAGAGACATGCTTTTCATGTGACAGGTTACAGGTTGAGACAAGCAAGGAACTAGAAGAAGAAGAAAAATGGGTTGAAGCAATGGCAATTAAGGATGGGAGACCACCGTGGACTCACCAAGTGGAAAACTTGCCCGAACACATTGACACAAAGTTGAAGCCATCTTTGGAGCAACCCCCAAAGGTCGAGTTGAAGGAGTTGCCAAAGAACCTCAAGTACGCTTTTGTAGGAGAAAACGACACCCTCTCGGTGATCATTGCATCAAATTTGACAAAGGAACAAGAGGAGGCTTTGATGAAGGTGTTAGCCACCCATAAGGCGGAAATTGGGTGGAGTATTGCGGATTTGAAGGGTATTAGTCCCTCGATTGTTATGCACAGGATTGTCATGGATCAAGTTATTACACCATCCCACGATGCACAAAGGCGGTTAAATCCAAATATACGGGAAGTCGTAAAGAAGGAAGTTCTCAAATGGTTGGACGCCGGTATTGTTTACCCAATTTCTGATAGTACATGGGTGAGTCCAACACAAACCGTGCCCAAAAAGGCGGGCATTCAAGTCGTCAAGAACGACTCAGGTGAGGAAGTAGCCACTCGGCCGGTAACCGGGTGGCGGATTTGTATTGATTACAGGAAATTAAATGCAGCTACTTCAAAAGATCATTTCCCATTGCCGTTCATTGATCAAATTGTGGAAAAACTTGCAGGTCAGAAATATTACTGTTTTCTTGATGGCTATTCGGGTTATAATCAAATTGCTATACATCCCGAGGATCAACATAAGACAACATTTACTTGTCCATATGGCACTTTTGCATTTAGGCGAATGCCGTTTGGACTATGTAATGCCCCCGCCACCTTCCAAAGGTGTATGATGAGTATCTTTTCAGATATGGTGGGGGAGTCTTTAGAGATTTTTATGGATGATTTTTCCATTTTTAGTACATCTTTTGATTCATGTTTGAACCAGTTGGAAAAAGTTTTAAAAAGGTGTGTTGAAACCAATTTGGTCTTGAGTTGGGAAAAGAGTCATTTTATGGTCCAAGAAGGAATAGTTTTGGGTCATGTGATTTCGAGTCGTGGGATTGAGGTAGACCATGCGAAAGTTCAAGTTATATCTACTTTACCTCATCCCACGAATGTTAAAGGTATTAGATCATTTTTGGGGCATGCGGGGTTTTATAGGAGGTTTATTAAGGGTTTTAGCTCAATCACGAAACCTTTATGTAACTTACTTTTAAAAGATGCGCCGTTTGTTTTTGATGATGAATGTATTAATGCTTTTAACATTTTGAAACAAAAATTGGTGGAGGCCCCAATCTTACAATCACCAAATTGGTCACTTCCCTTTGAAATCATGTGTGATGCTAGTGACTATGCGGTTGGGGCCGTGTTGGGACAACGGGTTGAGAAGAAACCCGTTGCCATATATTATGCAACTAAAACTCTTTCGGATGCTCAATTGAATTATACCACAACCGAAAAAGAATTACTTGCAGTAGTATATGCGTTAGACAAGTTTAGGTCCTATATATGGGGAAGCAAAATTATTATCTATTCTGATCACAGTGCTGTCAGGTACCTCATGGAGAAAAAGGATGCTAAACCAAGACTCATAAGGTGGATCTTGTTGTTGCAAGAATTTGATGTGGAGATCCGTGATAAAAAGGGGAGTGAGAATGTGGTAGCCGATCACTTATCAAGGATCATGGTTGATGATGAAGAGTCCACGACAGTGATAAATGAATCATTCCCTGATGAGCATATAATGTCTGTTTCATCTGTACCTTGGTTTGCTAATATTGTAAATTTTTTGGCAACAGGTGCAATCCCGGGTCATTGGGTAAATAAGAAGAAAGCCCACTTTCTATCCCAAGTAAAGCAATACATTTGGGAAGAACCGGAGTTATTTAAAGTGGGAGCGGATCAAATGATTAGACGATGTGTGCCAAATGAAGAAATTCCAAGTGTGCTAGCACATGTGCACTCTTATGCATGTGGAGGCCATTTCAGTGGCCAAAAGACAGGACACAAAATTCTTGCATGTGGTCTTTTCTGGCCAACTTTGTTTAAGGATGCATTTGAGTTTGCGAAACATTGCGTCAAATGCCATCAGTTAGGGAGCATCTCCAAAAGAGACGAAATGCCCATGAAACCGATTCTCGTCCTTGACATCTTTGATGTTTGGGGAATTGATTTCATGGGACCCTTCCCAAACTCGTTTGGCAAATTGTATATCTTGGTGGCGGTCGACTATGTATCTAAATGGGTCGAGGCGATAGCCACTAAGACGAACGATCATAGCGTTGTGTGTAACTTTGTCTAAACAAATATTTTCTCAAGATTTCGTATCCCCCGTGTCATTATGGGTGATGGGGGATCTCATTTCAAAAACTTTAAATTTGGCAAATTACTAAAACGGTATGGCGTGGATCATAGAATAGCAACTCCTTACCACCCCAAACAAGCGGACAAGTGGAAGTGTCTAATAGGCAAATAAAAGATATTTTACAAAAAACCGTTCGGGCGGACCGAAAAGATTGGTCAACCAAATTGACTGATGCTTTATGGGCTTACCGAACGGCTTATAAAACCCCTATTGGCACGACCCCATACCGGTTGGTTTGTGGAAAAGATTGTCATTTACCGGTAGAGTTAGCTCACCGGGCGTTTTGGGCTATCAAAGAAGTTAATGTGGATTATGATGTTGCATGAAAAGAAAGGAAGTTGAGTCTAAATGAACTGGAAGAATTGAGAAGTGAGGCATATGATTGCGCATCCGCTTACAAGGACAAAATGAAGGCGGTTCATGATGCCAAGCTTCAGAAGAAGGAGTTTGAAGTGGGCCAAAGAGTTTGGCTATATAATTCAAGGTTGAAGTTCTTTCCAGGAAAATTGAAAAGCAAGTGGACGGGACCATTTGTGATCACACGAGTTGGAAACTATGGAGATATAGAGATTGAAGATTTTGAGGATCACTTGAGGCAAGTTGTGAATGGTCACCGATTGAAGCCATATCTCGAACTCAACGAGATTAATGGGCCAACAAACCAAGCAGAAGCATTCTTATTGAGCTTGGTGACGAACGAGTATGAGTAATAACATGAAGAAGTGTCGGGCTGAGGACAATAAACTTAGCGCTAACCGGGAGGCAACCCGGCTTATGTGATGTTTTTAATTAAATTATGTTTTATTATTTTTCTTCGTTTAGCTAATTTTTGTTGAAATTTTGTGCAAGAATCAAAGGAAGGCGTGAAGTATGAGGTTACAGCGGATGTCGGTATTTCAGGGACGAAACACATTTAAGTTGGGAGCTGAAAAAAGACCAAAAGCAGGTCAGCGTAAGGCTACGCTGTAGCAGCGTAAGACTACGCAGAAGGCAAAGTTCAAACAGAAGCATCAGACATGCAGCGTAAGGCTACGCTGTCTCAGCGTAAGGCTACGCCAAACAACACAGCGTAAGGCTACGCTGTCTCAGCGTAATCCTACGCCGGACCATTTTTTAAACAGAAGCGTCAGAAGCTCAGCGTAATGCTACGCCCCTTTAGCGTAAGATTACGCTGGATCGGGATTTCACGCAAAAAGTCGCAGGTAAGTCCAAAAAAAAAAAAAAGACTTAAAAATGTTTTTCTCTCCTTCTCTCCTCATTATCACCTACCTTATCTCTCTACCCCATCTTCTTCCACTCCTTAATCTACCATCTATTGATAAAAATCAAAAATTGGTTGAGGGTTTTTGCATAACTTTGCAAGAGGAGTAAACCCTACCAAGCGGAATTCAACGAATCAACCATACCCGAGAGACCCGAAATTCTAGGGTTTTGAAATTTTTGTGTCTTTTGTGTGAAGTGGAAGGAATAATCATCACTCTTTGATAGTTAAGCATCTAAACCTAAAAGGTACGTTTGTATTACAATTCTTGGTTGTTTGAAGGTATATTTTCGAATAAGAATTGATGTTACCTTGTAGTTGTGTTGTTAGGTACTTTGGGAAGGATGGTTTAAGTTAGAATTAGAAGATTGAATGATGACATTGTTGAAGCATTGGAAATAATTGTGTTAGTGATGAATTGAATAGAACTTGATTAAAATTTTGGGAGAAACTTTGAAATTTTAAAACAACATGTAAACTTGTTTTGATGAAAATAACAGAAATTTTGTTTTCACATGATAAAAAGTTAATATGGAGTGAATTCAATTAGCATTATTAATGAAAAATTGTTACAAGTTTGATTCTTGGTGAATTCTTTGATTTATGTGTGCTTGTTGAAATTGTAGGAACAATGGTCAGAACGAAAGAGTCTCACAAGGGTAAAGAAAAAACGGGTGAGTCCTCATCACGGAGTAGATCAAAGAGGGGACGAAACACTATTGTTCTGCGCGAAAGAAGTGAAGAAGAGAGTGCCCATGAATCTGAAGAGGAACTTGGACCCACAATTTGGAAGAAACCAGTGAGATTGTCATCTTTCCCATATCCACAGCAGAAAGATTTATACATGGACAAGGTGAAAAGCCCGGCTGGTGGATTTGAATCGTTATTTACTTGTGAAAAGCAGATCCACGAGCCGGATTTCGAGAGGTATGGAGTGGTTAACTGTTTTTGACGGCTTGGTTGGGAAGAGAGCCTTGCTTTCCACTATGATGGAATTGATGATGTGTATGGTGAAGCAATTCTTGAGTGGATGGCGACCCTTCAACGAATTGAAGGAGATAACCCGCCCCAAACGACAATTTTGAGGGGTACAGTGAATGGGAAACAAGCAGACTTGTCATTTCAAACTATTGACACGATTGCCCACTTTGACTCAAGAGCAGAAAATAATGAACCTTATGAATATGTATCTGATGATAAGTTGAAGGCTCACGTGATCCAGGAAACAATGTGGGAAAACATGATCAGAGCCCTCTTTGTGGTGGATGAAGGTTGTGATGTGTTCCGATTGATATTGAGAAGAGATATGCTGAAGCCACTTCCCAAATTGCTGTTGGTATTTGTGACAATGAACGTGGTCCCAAGAATGGGGGATAAGACAAAGGTGCGCTTTTATGAAGTTATGGTTTTACATGCACTATTGACGGGTTCCCCAGTTATGTCATCTAAACACTTGATCATGTGGAATATTTGGGAGTCACGGGAGGAAAGAGAGAGGATGGTCATCCCTCATTGTCGGTTGTTGTCAAAGTTCCTCAAATGGGCAAAGGTTTTGCCACGAAGACCGGCGGTATTAAAAATAAAACATAAACCTTATACCTTAAGGTCCTTGCAGCAAGGAAGTTGGAGATATGAGTTGACAGCAAGAACTCATGTGTTGACTGATACCACCACTGCGAGGTTCTTGGAGGAATTAAGAAGTGATGTGTCGGAAGAAGAAGAAATGAACCTGGAAGATGAAGAAGTTGGTCCCACAGGACCAACTATGGGGACAAGTGGTGCAGGTTATGGGTTTGAGCACGGGTTTGGTTATAGTGCTGATTACAGTCAATCTTTCACGAAACTAATAGAGCAGGCTCGCCCGGTAAGTTATCCTAATTGGGAGGAGGCCCCGCGTTTAATGTTTGATAGGCAAACGCAGAATCTGGAGGAAGATAGGAGGTACAGAAGGGGGATGATGTGGAGACAAGAGGAGGAAATTAACAGAAATTTTAGGGACAATGAAGAAGTGCGCCACTACAATGATTACCATCAGGGCGTACCTTATTCTTCACATCCAGCCCCTACTGAATGGGAGTCTTTGAATCCGTACGACATGGGTGACACATACCAGCGCTACCCACAAAGTCATCATTCTGAGTGGGTGGCGCCATACCCGACACCGGATACAAGTGGGCAAGGCTCGAGTGGAACGGCTCAAGGAGGTCTGAATAACATGAGAGATATGACTCAATCTTTATATGAGTCAGTTTTTGGTCAACCTTTACAGCAGGAGCCATATGATGCTAGGCCGGAGGCATACTGGCCTTACAAGCCAGGCAATGATGATGCAGACGATGATGAGGAGGAAGATGATGACGAGGATGAGGAACAAAACAGTGAGGACAGCTTTGCCTGATGTTGTTGGGCATTTCGAACAGGTCCACATACTTTTACCTTTTTCTTGCATATATAAAAAATAATAATACTAATAATAATAATAAAAAAATAAATAAATAAATAAATTTTTTTTTGTTTTGGTGTGCTTTGTGTGTTTTAGGTTATTTTGATATTTTGTTTTGTTTTTGTTTTGGCAAGAACTTGGGTGATGCTTGGGTTGGTGCTTATGGTTATGGGAATCTTTGAGTTGGATATTGAGAGTTTTTGGGTATTGGTTATTTTTGCACCCACTAACCGCACTTTTACATTTCATAACTATTTACATTGGGACAATGTAAGGTTCAAGTGTGGGGATGTGGAAAATCTTGGAAACCATACAAATTTTTTGAAAATTGTTTTACAAAATGTTTGGTAGAGGTCTTTGGTCATGGTTAATTCATTAAGTTACTCGATTAAGTTTTTCCAACAAATGTTAAAAAAAATATATATATATAATAAATTGGAAATGTTGGAATTGGGAGTAACAAAGTTGAAGGTGATGGTTTGCATGCACATGTCGGTAACCTATTTTCCACCGTTTCTATGAGAATTTGAGCCAAATTGATTTATATTCTCTTATTTGAGTGTTTAGCCACTTTGTTTCATATTTTAGAACTTGCATATTGTTAATACATGTTGAAACCTTGAACCAATTGATTGTGCAAAAATGATAAAGGCATTAGGAGAAACCTTTCTATTTTTAGCCATTTTTATGCCTTTACCCGTTAATATCCACTAGATACCCATTCTGAGCCTATACATTTTCTTTTGACAAAACCCACAACATTCACCCATTCACTTTTTAGCCTTTTCTTTTTAAACCCGTGAGTTGGAATTCAATTAACTTAGGTTGTTGCAGTTGCAGTTGAATAAAAAAAATAAAAAAATAAAAAAATGAATGAAAAAGAAATACAAAAAAATAGTATTGGGTCAACATGTGCCCAAAGGTCTTGAATATTAGTTGAGCTACAATAAAAGATGTTATTGGGTCAGTTTAACTCAAGTTTCATTTGATAGTTTGAAGAAATAAGAAATTTAGTGTTGGTGGGTCATTTATACCCATGGTAGAATTTTGAAGGTTTAAGAGTTGATTTGTAACTTTATTAGTTGAATTCCACTCACCTTTAGCCACTTTAAAAATCCTTATCCATACCCGTAACCCTAGCCTACATTACAACCCTTAGAAGACCTTTTGATTTGTGCGTTTTAGTTGTGTTAGTAGGTGGAGATGTGATCAATTTGCAAGCCTATAATAATGTGATTCATTCTTTGGTTTCGAGTGAAAAATACTAGCACATCATCGCTAGTCCATATATGAAGCCGAGTGGAGTGACTGATTGTGAGGGGTGTGTACATGCAAAACCATAGCTAGATATGAGTTAAGCGCGTTCCAATATTTTCTTTTGTTTAAAAATTCATTGTGGTTTGTTGGATTGTAAAGCTGTTGAGAGTATAATTTTTATGAATTTTGCATGACCTTGGACCTTAACTTATGTTTAGTGAAAACAATTATTTAAGAATTTGTAATGTGAATTTAAAAGCAAATGACTTTGCTTGAGGGCAAGCAAAACTCAAGTGTGGGGATATGATAAGTGGCCAAAGTTTCATGTATTAAAAGGTGTAATATGTTATATTTATGCAATTTGATATGTGGAATACAAAGGTTTTGTGTAGTCATGCATGTGCAGGTGTTGGAAGCTTAAAATGTGATCTTTGAAGATATTACGAGAGAGTCGGAAGAGACACGAAGAAAACGGGGCAAAACTGCAGGCACAGCGTAAGCCTACGCCATCTGGCGTAAGCCTACGCCACCAGCGTAAGGCTACGCCATATCAGCGTAGGCCTACGCCTAAGTAATTTCTTCACAGCAGCTTCCAGTGGACCGGCGTAGGCCTACGCCCTCCCAGCGTAAGCCTACGCTGGGTGCGTTTCAGACGCGGGTTTTGGGCGAAACATCCGATTTTCAATGGTTAATTAGGTTTTTCTTCCCCAAATTCGAATCCATCTTTTACACCATAGTTCTTGGGGCGATTTTGGAGTTCTTGGAGGATAAAGAACATGATTCTAACATCCGATTGAAAGATTGAAGATGATTTCCACCACCATGAGCGGCTAATCCACCGGTAATCATTCCCGGGTGGATTGTTTGTAAGTTTTTAGGGTTTTATCATGTGCTAGCTTTAAGAAACAATTCTTGTAATCGTTTGGTTTGAAACACTTGAATCTTTGTGTTTAGTATGGTTATGAACTCACGGGAGTCGATAAATTCTTGCACCATTGACCCCGGTTAGATGATAATTGCTATGAACTTTGATTTATGTTGAATCTATTGATTAATCTAATTCTATATTGCATACATTTGTCTCGATTTCATTCATGAATATTGTTTTACACTATTTGCCGATGATGTATGAATGTTGATGTTCTTGGTTAGATTTGGTTAATTAGATTTGAATAACCATTCGATTGTTTGAACTCAAATGTTGGTGTGATAATCCCTAATTATTTGTGAGCTTGAAACCCGGGTGTGATACCCTTTTAATTATTGTTTACAACCAAAACCGTTTTGTTTGGTACTTGATTTGTTTGTTGAGTTTATAAAGTTTTCACTTAAATCATTGATTGTGTTTGGTCGGAAAGACCCATTGCAACTTCATAAATCACATTGTTAATTGAAGTTAAGCACCGACCACAAACACTTCGTGGTTCGACACCCTTCTTACCCTAACTAGTTTAAGGTGATTAGGACACTCTATTTCTTTATCTTTGACCGGTCCCTTCGACACCGATCAATTACCTCCATGTTTTATTCTTGTGATGTTTAATCTGCTTCGACACTTGGTGGATGATCCAGAATTTTAGAAGGATCTTCATGTGGTTCAGTAGCATAGAGTTTAATGATTTGATTTTTTATTTCCTGTAGATTACGGAATTGTGTGTCTGGCTTCCAAGGATCTGGTTCGTAGAATGGACAATCTGTGTTTACTGATGGAAGTGGTGAAGGAAGTAAATCCTCAAATGGTGACGGGTGGAGATTTATCTCATGATCCATGGGGCGCCATACGGAAAGATAACACTCCTCAGTGTAGTGTGATCCTCCACATAACTCGCACCATGAATCTGAGAAACTGCTGTTAAATTTGAAAAATTCTTACTCGGTAAAGTTTTCATTGTAGGGATCCATGATTATTTTTGTGAAATTTTTACTTTTAAAAAAAAAAAGTCTAATCCGTTAACTTGAATTTTTCTTCAAATCACCGTGGCTCCGGCAACGGCGCCAAAAACTTGATGTGTCGTTTTAAGTATATAAAAATATAATAAATATATTTTTGTTATGGTTTTAATAGGTCAGGTTTTAAATTTATAAAATAATAATTACTTTAACTTAAAAACACACACAATAGGCAAGTGTACCTATCGCAACGTAATATGGTTTAGGTAAGAACCAAGTATCGAACCAATGGACACGGTCGAGTTCCAATACTCAACTTTTGTTATCGTTTAGCCGGATCAATTAGTGAGCGGGTTTTGTGTGCTTGTGAAGCAGAATAGTAAATGACAGAAAAGTAAACAACGGTAAAGTAAATAACAGAAAAGTAAAAACGTGCGTGATGTGTGTAACAGGAATGTAAATAGCAGAATAGTAAATAGCAGGAAAGTAAATATCTTGGAAATGATCAGGTCACGAAGAGTATTGCCTTGGGCTTCGAATCAGCTTGGTACGTGATAATGTTAAGTTGACTAATCCAGTGATATGACTACTACAAACTTGTGACCCGGGTCACCGTTAGAGCCTCGTCATCACGACATTTGATTCATGAATTAAAATCTTTAAATTAAAATGGTAGTGCCTCCCGTTAAGGACAACAATTACCCTCAACCCTTCGAATGGTCATCTCCGGGTTGGTTTAAGACATCGAACGTAAATTCTTTGTATTAAGGTTAAATAAGTGATTATATTTTGCTCACCGGGAGGCGGTGTAACAATGAGACCATGTATAAAGACGCATCGTTCCCAACATGAGTTCACCAATTCTTAGTCGCATAATAAGTTCGTATAAAGACGTACGACCTTAATAATGTTGACCAAGCCTTGGCTTATCAAGCTCTGCTTGTATAATGACGTACAAGTTTTAAAAGAAGTTTGATTAAAAAGGTTTTATGATATTACGCTTTAAAATCAAGAACACTCACAATTATAAATACGGATTTAGACAATAATAAAAGCCCACCAAATGGTGGTTTTAAGGACGAATAATTAAAGGCATAAACATATCACTATATTAATACGTCAAACATTAACATGCACCAAACATCATCTTCCCCCCTAGCAATACAAGAAGCTTAGCCACGAATGGCCATGCTAACTAGCGTAACGTTGAGTTTCTTAGGCTCCCCTATTGTGGAACAAGGAGGAAGAGCCTTTCTACTCACTACTAATACTCAAATACTACTAGAAACGAACTATTCTCTCTATCTTGTGGAGTGGAATGGTGTATTGAGGTGTGTGGAATGAAGAACCCAAGCCATCTATTTATAGGCCTCAAAATGAGCAATGCACGGCTGTGTATTGGATTGCACGGGTGTGTAAACACCTCGGGAATCAAACAGGGTACAAAGGACACTGTACTGGGCTCTGGGGAGCAAAAGAGGCCAATGCACAGGCGTGCATTGGGATGCACGACCGTGCATCCCCCCTCTGCTGCCTAGATTTGTCTTTTAGCTGCTCGTTGACTTCTTGTGGTACAATTTTGACTTCTTGGGGGTCAATGCTTGGGTTTGGTCCTCCGAAAGCTTGATTTCTTCATGTTTTAAGCTGGTTTTTGCTCTGTTTATCTTGGAACACCGAATAACCTGCAATTGTGAAATATTAACGCATTAAGTATCATTTGCAAGGCTTTTTTTTATTAATACCATAATATGGGGATTATTATACATGCAAAACATGTATAATTTAGGGCATATCAGAAGCCTTATGTAATAGATTAGGTTTTTAACTTTATTGTAAAATTGTATTGTAATCTATTAAAGACAAGACCAGAACTAAATTGAAGATCAAAGACCAACACGACCCAGAGTCCAAGATAGAGATCTTGAAGCAAAGGGAGTTATTTAAGACCAAGAGTTGTGTTTCGGTGTAACGTCCCCTTTTTGTTGGGAATCCATGTACCAGTTTTAACTTTTAAAATATAATTAATTTAATCTTATTAAATAAACAAGTCAGATTTATTGAGCGGAAGCGATTGTACATGTTAACGGTTCTACACTGGGATCCCGTCAGTGATCCGATTACATGCGTATAAAATATCAAAGTAAAACCAACCATAACGGGTAAGGAATTATACCATTGAAGATAACCGAAGGATCTTCACTCTCGTTCAACGAGCGTCTCGCTAGTGACCGTACACGAACTCGCTTATCACGGAAGAAACCAACTCACAGTTTCCATGCAAAACGGCGACGACAACAAGGCGGTGGCTGCCGGCGAACAGCGTCGACGGCTGGTGGTTCTCGGTCGGCGGACGGATGCGAAAATGGGGGGGGGGGTCGGCTCTCCTTTTTTGTGCAAATGGTGTGGAGGCTAGGATTAGTTTTCAGGGTTTAGAGTTAAAGTTATATTTATAACCACCCTAATTACATATCACACCCCCGGTGTATTAACACTTTAATCCCCATGTAATTAACTACTAATTACATTTAATCTTCGTAGTTTACTGATTAAAAATAATTAGTAAAACTTAATCATTTAATGTTTAACACTTAAACATTTAGTCCTCCGTATTTAATTATTTCTCTAAATAATTAATCACCGAATCAACCGTTAAATATTTCTCTAAATATTTGTTCTCCGAATTAAAATTTCGCGTGTTGTGAATAATAATGTTTACAACTAAACATTAATAATTGCTCGTTGCCCAAAGTGTAACTTTTTGGATCGTACATCGATAGAAGCGTTGATATAATCTCCGATCGGACATCATATATTTAACAATCTCCCACTTGGACGATTCATAGATTAATCGTTTTAACGTAGACAGTGGTGGACACCTAGCTCCTCTCAGACACACCATTAAGCTGTGGTGTTTGAGGTGGAGTGAGTTGAGAAATGATCCCACATTTCTTAAGATGTTCGTCAAACTCTTGACTAAGATATTCACCACCTCGATCATATCGAATCATCTTAATCGTTTTACCTAGCTGATTCTGTACCTCGTTCTGGTATTGTTTGAACTTTTCAAACGTTTCATGTTTATTCTTCATAAGTTAAACATGACCATATCTACTGAAGTCATCAGTAAATGTGACGAAGTATCTCTCTCCACTCCTAGACATTGTTCTGAATGGACCACATACATCAATATGTACGAGTCCTAACAGATCCTTAGCTCTTTGACCGATACAGTTAAAAGGAGCTTTGGTCAACTTACCACTTAAACAAGATTAACATTCAGCATAAGACTCTTGACCGGTGGAATTCAAAATTCCTGCAATCTGGAGCTTCTTCATGCGATTCTTGTTTATATGTCCTAGTCGACAATGCCATAGATACGTATCATTGAAATATATTTCATACGTTTTGAGGAGATGTTGTATAAAGTGTTATTATCATGGACTTCTATCTCATAGATTCCATGATGAGGCTTGGTAGTAAAATAAAACAATTCATTCAAATATGTAGAAATAGAATCACCATAAAAGGCATATTTAAATCCTTGTTCACGCAAAGCAGAAACCAAAACAATATTCCTAGTTAAGCTAGGAATGTAACAAACATTGTTCAAAACAAGTTCAACACCAGAAGGAAGTAAAAGAACATATTCTCCTACACCCTTCACCGCGACTCTTTTTCCATTGCCAACATGGAGCTCCAATTCGCCTTGCTTCAGCTTCCTAACCTTCCTTAGTCCCTGCAAATCATTACAAATGTGAAAACCACATCCAGTGTCAAACACCCAACAATTGCTAGACAAAGAGAAGATCTCAATAACGAATATACCTGAAGAGCCTGCTTCTGAAGCCTTGGTCTTCTTAGCAAGGTACTTTGGACAGGTACTCTTCCAATGCCCAATTTCTCCACAATGATGACAAACATCATCACTTCGGATAAAAGCTCTCTTCTTGCCATGCTTTCTTGGTTTGGAGATCAGAGTATTCATGTATCCCATAGTCATCTCGGGAGCCACAAGTTCTCGCAGTTCAGATAAGGTCCCTCCAACTACATCTTCTTGTAGTAACTTACGAACTCTTCGTATTCAACCGACAAAGACATCATGATGAAGTCGATTGCCATATATTAGTTGATGGGAGAACCAAGCTCTTTGAGGCTGTCAATTTGTGTCATCATTTTAGAAAAATGTGAGTTGATCCATGTTCCTCTTTCCATGCAACTTGATAAGGATTTAAGCACTTTAAAACGGCTCTCCTTTCTTGCGCAAATGGTGTGGTGGCAATGATTAGTTTTTTGGGTTTAGAGTTATTGTTATATTTATAACCACCGTAATTACAAATCACACCCCCGGTGTATTAACACTTTAATCCCCATGTAATTAACTATTAATTACATTTAATCCTTGTAGTTTACTAATTATAAATAATTAGTAAAACTTAATCATTTAATGTTTAACACTTAAACATTTAGTCCCCCGTATTTAATTATTTCTCCAAATAATTAATCATCGAATCAACCGTTAAATATTTCTCTAAATATTTGTTCTCCGAATTAAAATTTCACGTTTCGTGAATAATAATGTTTACAACTAAACATTAATAATTGCTTGTTGCCCAAAGTGTAACATCACAAAATCCAAGGCTCGAGAAACAAGAGCGGCGAATAACACAGTCCAACGGCAAAAATGAAAATTTGGAAATTTAGTCTATAACGGATCGTCATAGACAGTAACAGTCCGTTACGAGCCGTGACGGACCGTCACGTAGGATAACGGTTCATTACGGGTTGAGCAAGGACTTGATCGGAGAATGACACATGTCAAGAGACTCATGATTGTGATCTGACGCATGTAAACCCTATGACGGACCATCACGATGGGTAACGGTTCGTTACGAGTCTTGATGAACCACCATGGGAGATAACGGCCGTTATGTGTTTGCGAAGTACTTGGTGGCTAAGGAAGAAACAGTGACAGACCGTCACCGGCGGTAACGGTTTGGCATGGACCCAGGATGGTGCCTATAAATAGTTGAAGCTGACCATTCACTTTTAGAAAACACAAACACACAAATAACACACACATAAATTGAAGAACGTGCAAGAAGACCCGGTGTGGTAGGTTTAAGTGCGAGTGCGGTGCGCTGCTTGTGCGGTTTGTAATTGGAGGAACATTTAAGCGAGGAACGAGCATAGGAAACAACTTGAAACTATAGTAAGTACATTAGACCCGTACCTAGTCTCATGATTTACGTGTTTATGTGATTAAGTGTTATCTGTAAAACTAAGGTACGGGGGAATAAGGAATTAGTCTAAGCACTAAACTGGAATAATGGAGTATCCACGAGATATCAAAGGGGTGGTGGGTACGCCACTGGTACACCCTATATATAAACCTCTTTGATACATCGGGTTGAAACCATTACAAAGGTTTAAGGGTATAGACTAAAGATAAATAGCATGACACGAATGCATGCTAAATAAAAGTGAATACATAATGGAAGCTTAATTTTAAATAAAGGATTATTCATGAGACATTAAAGGGGTGGTGGGTACACCGCTGGTACACCCTATATATGAGCCTCTTTAATATAACATGGAGAAACATTTACGAGGAATTAGAGCTGGGATTGAATGAAAGCATGATAAGTGGGAAAATCGGTTATTCATAGCAGATTCAATATGTCAATCCAATAATCAAGAAACAAGATCGGATCAAAAACACATAGTTAACGGTGTAAAACTCAAGTGTTTATTAGATATTGCAATGAAATCCACCCTTACTTTCAAATGTACAAGTATATATACTAAGAAGACAAAGTAAGTTTTCGTCTGAAATACATTTCGGTCAAAATGTATTTTATCCAAAAACGATGTCGTCCAAAAAACAGTCGAAATCTTCTATCTACAAAGAAATCTTCCGTTTCAGCACTATCAAACTGTTTTATATGCGATGGCCTACAATTAATTCCAAAAATCTCTCCCTAGTCCATTGCAAACCAAAATGTCTAGTTAGTTATGCTGGTCTTCTCTTCAGCCTTTTTGACCTTCTTGTCTTCAGCCTTTTTTTATTCTTTTCTTCAACACTTTGGCCTCTTGCCTCATTCGCAAACACCGAGCCATGACTCTCATGTATAACCGTGCTTAAATCCTAACAGCCGTGCCTTCGTCACATTATATTGTATTATAGGACAACACTTTCAGGTCTTCATCAGAAAAGCTGAACAGATCCATAGGATCAAAAATTCTAACTTCAGCTTGGTTTCTTTGAAAAATGACAGCTTCATGTGTTTTACAATCATAGAACCATCGATCAAAATCTTTGATGAAGCTTGTTTTTCTCTCAGGAATATTCACTTTAACCACAGTATCTGTTGGCTTCATAAGATATATTATCTTTCGCTTTCATGTTCTTTAATCAACTTGCTTTAGCTTTCTTTGATCAGGATTCCTTGGAATGAAGCTTTTAAATTTCTCTTGATTACACTGAGCTCGGAGAAAATTCTCAAAACTATAAGCTTGATTGTCCTTGGAAGGATTAATTAAGTCTCGTTGACTCAGTTCTCGAGCATCCCACCTAGGCAAACTCTGAAGCTTATAAATATTTGCAAAATACTGAATTTCTCTATGTTCCCTCTTCACAACATACATTCCTTTCTCTTTCTCAAACTTCCAGCCCAAAATCCTACCAGTTAGGGCTTTTCTCGGGTTTTAAATTTTCTGTATAACCCTCTCCACCACCAACATTTTCTCATCTTCTTCCACCATGAACTCTTATCAATCACATCATCTTTCTTTGTAGACTTAATCTTAGTTGTAGTTGCTTCAGGATTAGTTGTAGCTTCAGGAAGATCAAAATCATTGTCTTCATGCACCACATAGTCAAAGTTTCCGACTATTGATCCATCGGCTTCTACATAGTCTTGTTTTTGCTCCTACACAATCTTTTGATAATCTTTATTAGTTGGACCATCGTCTTCTGACTCCGAATATGTTAAACTAGAATGGGCATTACCAGAACCACCACAATCATCGTCTGATGGCGGCTTATCATCTTTCTTCTCACCGGTAACAATAACTTCAGCATCTTCGTCTTCTTCTTCGTCTTCCTTCTCTTTTTCCTCTTCATTCTCTGGTTTTTCCATACCTTCACCTTCAGGATTAAACATCTCATCAACATTAAAATCATCTTGAGATCATGGCATGTTGATTACATGGTTAGAAAAAAGAATCATCTCTGTGACATTGGACACTAGAAGGTCCTTCCTGAGTTGTTGGGATTGGTTGTTCAGGAGTTGTCGGTTGTGGTTGATATCCAATATGCTTTATCAAATCTTGTATCAACTGTTGAAGCATATTGATTTATTGCTATTGTTTATGCACGGTTATCTTTAAGTTCTTGTCATTCTTTCACTGCTTCAGCAACCAAATGTGATTCTATACGTTTACATTTCCCTTGAAAATCGTAACCGTATCCACCTTTGATCATTATTCTGTTCTTATCTGCTTTGAGTGCATCCTACTGTTGCTTTGTACACAAATTCTCTAATGTATTTTATTTTAGTCCTTTATTTCTTATATACAGTTTATACATCTCCCATTCATGTGGTTGAGCATTGAGAAATATCCATGACTTCTGATTTTTTATATTCAATATTAGCATCCTTTAGATCATTTATCAATTTCACATATCTATGATATTGGCCAGTCAAAGATTCACCTTCAGCGCGTGTGAACGCTTGATATCTTTTCTTTAATGTGTCTTGTCTTGCTTTTCTTTTCACATCTTCATCATTTACAAACATTGATTTTATAAGATCTGGATGAACATAACCCATTCCATTTACAAAGACTTTATGCATACAACCTTCGCCGGCCATTAGTCAATATTTATATAATTTATTTTTATTTTTATTTTTTTAACTACTCATTTTTTCAAAATTAGCCCAAAACATAGGTGTAAACATCATCCAAAATTTTTTACCAAACAATTTTTCGAAAATACTTTTTTTTACTTTTCGGTTACACTTTTCGAACAAAAACTATTTCGCACGAAAACTCTTTCAGTCGAAAAAGATTTCGAACAATGAGATTTTGAGCAAACACTTCTCAGACAGAATAATACTTTTCGGACAAGGCTTTCGGTCGAAAACTAGCTGCACGAAAAGGTTTTCGGACGAAAATTCTTTTCGGTCCCTTCAAAGATGAGATTTCGGACGATGCTTCTAAAAAACGTGAAATCCCGACCTGCAACTCTCGAACAACAAATTAGACCCCGGAAATCACTCCAAACTCCATCTTCACTGATGTATATGCTAGAATGTCGAAAATGGCAATGAATTGGATCCTAATTGACGACATTTGAATCTTGAAAAGTTGAAAACTTGAACCTTACTACAAAAACCACAAAATCGAGCAACAAAATCTCTGATACCACTTGTGAAAACCGGTTATTCGTAGCAAATTCAATATGTCAATCCAATAATCAAGAAACAAGATCTGATCAAAAACACATAGTTAACGGTGTAAAACTCAAGTGCTTATTAGATATTGTATGTAAAAAAATATTTTATATAATAAAATATGCCTATGTTACTATGGTGGCAAGGTTCTGAAAAACCTGAGACCGATTTCCGCATAATAACTCTGATAAAATATAGAAATGAATGTAAGGTGCTTCACACACAGTTCCACTAAGGCTGTCGTCCACTTACAATGGATCATAAATACTTAAACTTAGTTGAGTGTAGAATCACTTGACCTTCAATGGTGATTTGGGTGTCATTCTCGTCACCCGCACCGCTAAAATCACATTACTGGTACCGTTTTCGAACGACTAATCCTTAAAACTTTTTTCTAAAATTAGGTTCGTTGATTCCGTGAATAGCCGGACATAATTAGTTTGCTATTAAAATATTACGTCACTTGTGATAAAATAGGTTAAAAGAATAGTTATTAACACTGTTGTCCCTTTAATTACAAATTGACCATCCAAAGACGCAAACATGAACCATAGAAATATCATTATATGGCACGAACAAGTATTTTTTTATTTTTTTTATTTTTTTTGAATGGCAACAACAAGAATTTATGTGATAAAATAATCTCAAACATACAAAAACAAAAAAATTAATAGTCGTTGTACTTAGTTTTATACAACAACGTATAATACAAATAAATTATTCACGCAAATATACATCTTCATACACAATAATACCTACATGTCTACGTGTCTCTTTCAAATCATATTTTTTTAAGAACAATAATAAAACTTGTTGGCTTAATATCACTCATTTCTTCATCTAACAAATTTGCATAATGTTTAAACAACTTATCGAGGATTTCTTCTCCAAAGTGTTGAGAAATCATCGACTCTTGGACTGCTCGAATGTTCTTTGCCACTGCGATTCCAGGACTCGTACATGGACCCGAGTATAGTTCATTTTCGAACATTTCAAACCGGTCCATTTTGAAAGACCCTTCTTTCTTTACTTCATCCTCTAGTTCATTCCTCGAGGGTGCATAAAAGTGGGTTTCGTACTCGTCCAACTTTTCTTGTTTAACTTCTCCCTACGTGAACCATTATTAGAGATTATTTAACAATCAATAGCTTTGAGTACTTTTGAGTTTGTTACATTTCAGTTTACAGCAAATATTTACTTGTATATATGGGTGATCATATAACCGAACCATAACCGACTTAACCGAACCCAACAATTAACCGACGGTTCGGTTAAGCAATAATCGATTAACCAAAAATTGGGGGTCGGTTTTGGTTATGGTGTGTGTCATAACCGAATTAACCGAACCGAATATACACTAACCAAATAGAAATAATATGTTTTTAATTAAATGCCCATTAATGAATTCATCAGTTGTGAATAAAATTTTAAAGAATTTTGAATTCGGTTCGAATACACACATTGCAATTGTTAAGAGTAGGGGTGAGCTTATTTTTTTTTTTTTTAAATTTCTTTGTTATATTTGAAATTAGTTAGATTGAGTGATAAGCACAATTTTAGTTCACGTCTAGTATATTATAATATGTTTTTTGTTTAGTTTGTTTATTTAAACACACCCTATAATATCTTAACCGCCTAAATATACATATTTAGCTTTAACTAATTAATTGTGATTTGTGATTACGAAACGAAAGTGGTTAATTAACCGTAATTAACCGAAACCGATCCATAACCGACGGTTAACCAAAAAGCGGTTAACCGACGGTTAACCAAAAAGCGGTTAACCGACCAATCGCTTATGGTTATGGTTATGGAAGAGGACATAACCGACTAAGCGGTTATGGTTATGGAAGAGGCTAAAACCGAACCCTAACCGACTTTGCACACCCCTACTTGTATACTACATCTATAAATGGATAAATAGAGGTGTTTTTTTCATCCATGTGGTTTGACCATTTTAGACACTTTCATGAAAAAAAAAAAATTTTAGCTTTTTCGTCTCTGACTTTTCAAAATCTAGTCATTTTCATCCACCTGACTAACTCCGTCTACATGTTAATGTTAAATGATGGGCAACTTATATTCTCTATGGCATTCAAGATTGATTTTTGAAATGACCAATTTGCCCTTGATTTAACGTTAAAATGTTGACGAAGTTAGTTCGGTGGATGAAAATAGCTAGATTTTGAAAAGTCAGGGACGAAAAGGCTAAAAAAAAGTTTTTGAATGAAAGTGGCTAAAATGGCCAAACCACAGAGATAAAAATGACACTTTACTTGAAATTTTGTAATCTAAGTTAGTTATTCGTGACAATCTTAATCATATATATATTGACCATTTAGAGTAAATTATCGTTAGCGTCCCTATGGTTTACACAATTTAGCATAATGCGTCCCTTACACGAATTTTTAATGCTTTGAGTACCTGTGGTATACAATGTGTAACACTCTGAGTCCCTAGACATAACTTCGTTAAAAAACCCCGTTTAAATTCAGGTGAAATGTCCGTTGTACCCTTTTACAGTATAACTGTCTGCGTCCCTAGAAACACGTAACCCTGAACCTAACTCACCTGAAACTACTACTTTCGTTCGAAACTACTAGGGACACATTGTGTTAAATCGTGTAAACCACAGAGACGCATTGTGTTAAATAGTGTAAACCACAGGGACGCATTGTGTTAAATCGTGTAAACCTAGAGATTTTTTAGAAATTTATCCATGATCCTGTAACATCCCAGAAATTCGTTAGCTATTAGATCGAGTTAATGAAGGAACCAAATCCCTTTATAACAACTTCGACTATAACGGTTCCACGTGGAGTTTGGTTTATCAAAGTTAAGGGACTCGGTTAGCCGTATTGCGAAGGTTCTAGATGAAAATGCACCAAACGGATAAAGGGGGGCTAGACCGTAAACCTTTGGAGGTTTATAAACCACTTTAAGAAGAAACCCTAGGCCAATCGGCCTAGGGGGTGTCGCACGGAAACAAGAAGGAGCGACGAGAGGAAAGAGTCGGCGGGAGACGATCGACGGTGGTGTACGACTGTGCATCATTTCAATCTCAGTCAGGTAATCTTCGTTTAACCTACTTACGTATCATTTATGAGATTCTAGTTGGCATGCAAGGGAAGGAACCCGATTAGGGTTTTGGTCGGATAGTTAGGCTGTGAACGACGAGAGGAAGGGGGGACGGTGTGAAGACAGTCGGTGATGGTGGTAGTGTGAACACGGGTGGAGACCGACGTGGTGGTAGTGGTAGCGTGCGATGGTGGCGACCGAGTAATCAAGAGGCCGATGGTCGGGGTGGAAGAGAGAGAGGGAAAGGTGGCCGGTGGAGGTGGTAGCAGCTTCAGGGTAGCCGGTGGCGACTACGACAGCAGGTGGTGTTGCTCGGCTGACAGTGGGAATACGGGGACAACCCATAGTAACCAATCATGTGGGTGGCACATGGCGGGAAGTCGTTTGGTGGTGAGACCGGGTAATAGTGGTGGTTCACGGGAATGAGTGAGGGAGGAGAAGTGGTGAGACCGGGTAATATGGTAGATGATATAGTCACCGTATGGGAGATGATATAGTCACCGTGTGGTGGCTGTCGTCATAGATGACGAGTGTGTCGCTATGTTTAGCGGCGGGACCCTGTAACAATGGTGGAACTGAGCTTATGCCGAGGATCTCGACGGGGATAACCCTGACGAGGGTGCAGTGATAAGGTATGTGTTTGTATGCATATATTTGTGTTAAATTGCATGCTAGTGATGAGTTATATTAATTATATACGAGATGATATTGATGTGATAAATAGATGGAATCAATGTGGTGTGTCGAGTTAGATTGACCGTTGTGTCGGGATGAGTACATAGTGTACAACTGTTGAGTTAGTTGGTTTATGAGAGTCCTGGTTAGGACTGGTAAGTCGGTGTCTAGAGGTTGGATGAGTTAACCAGTGTATGGTTAATATACATGGTAAATTGTGACTTATCATAATAGTAGGTTCCTTCTATTTTCTAATGACCAGAGGGTCTTGATTGTAGATAAACAATAAATGAGACGAGTTGGCTTTTGTTTAAATTCAATTGTTAGAACTCACTCAGCGTAGCTGACTTGTATGTATATTAGATTGGTTTGTAGGTTAGTCTGCTAGATGAGGTATCTTGGCTAGGAAGCGGGGCTACTCGGGTTGGTGCGCATGCATTCGTCAGGTAACGTTATGAAAGTTAACAAGTTTAAAGATAACATTGTTTTAAGTAAGACTTCCGCTGTTTATTTAAATGAAAGTAAAACCCGTTATGAGAACCAATTATAGGGTGCCTGTTTGGGGCTTTACAAGTTGGTATCAAACCCGAGGTTTTAGAGAAAACTGGTGATTTTAAACAAATAAAATGCCTTAACTTAAACTGAAAATGGGACGAGGGTAAAACGAATGCCACCACGAGTAACCGCGAGCCAAGAGGTACGTCTTTCGAGTCGAGCAGTAATTATTATTTACCGTTTATGTAGTGTTACACTAGGTGAAGTAATTGGTGTGAGTAAGTGATTTTATGGTTTCGTGTGGGATCATGATGTGTACTATGTACAGTAGTAGTATGTAGAAATACGTGAAGTTGTGTGGTGTGATTAAATGAGACAATGATGTGAGTAGAGTAATGCAGAGTAGCATTAATTGTAACTATGTGAGATAGTTTGGTGTGTCGATATGATTTAGTGATTTTGTATGTGTGACCTTTAGTGGTGTGAAATTGTGATAGATATGATGACTTTCTAGATTATTGTAAAGTGCTATGTGAGTTGTATGGGATGCATGTGCATTCGGTGTGGGTGAAAGGTACACGGTTAGTGTAAGTATGATGGGGAAAGGTTTAGAATTTGAGTAGTAATGAGGACCACTAAATTGAATTTGATCACCGTGATTTGGCAGTTCATTACTACTCTCATATTCTGAATTTGATGCCTATAGTAATCACTCCAACGTTCTATCTGGTGCAAGTACTGATGGCCATGACGATTCAGACTAGATGGATTAGGCGAGGAGCTCGCATCAGGCGGTTGACAGAACGGCGGGCTAGACGTGCGGCTGCTGTTCGTATGGTTATCTTTGGGAGAAGACAGATCTTAGCACCTGTTCCATTAACGGTGGTTCCACCGGCGGCTGAGGATGAGCAGGAGCTACCAACATGAGAGGTGATCTTGGCGCTTCCGGCGCCTATTGCTTCGAGTACTACCAGGGCAGTTATAAGGGGTGGACTTAGTAGCTCCTTCCACAAGAGGAGTGGTTGGAGAGGAAGGAACGCATTTGCGGTGAGGCATCAGCCTCCGAGGCAAGATTCGGGATCGGGAAACGGATGGCTGGAGGAATCTGACATTGAGGAACAAGTGTGTGATAAATTTGACTTGTTCAGTGACTAGAGCAGTGGTGGTTACCACAAGAGGGCTAGAGCATTTTGGGTAGTGGTAGTCGGGCACTTTTGAGAAGAAATAATTATTCTTGGTTTTTCAGTTGCTTGGTTTTTCAGTTGCTTGATTTTAACCTTGATAGTGAATCTTACCATGGGATGGTTTAAGACATAATAATGATAGTTGCATGTGTGATAGCTTGCTAATGGTGGTGCAGTGTTAATTATGTGTGATTATGTGATTACCTTGTTGAACAACGTGAGTTTAAACTAAATGTAATCTTTGATGTGATGCTATCGGTTGGTTGATTAGACTGTATGAGTAGACCTGTGTAGACCGGAGTTTTGATTTTTGTGTGTGTGTCTACGGTCTCAAGATAATGTCACCTATGTCTTATGTCTAGGTGAAGTTTGAAGTGTAAGGGGGTGTGTTGCACCTTGTGTAGATGTTCAGGACGAGGTCCTATGGGAAATTGTAGCTACATACCTTATGTTTAGGTGTGCATGATCAGGACCAGATCCTGTGAGAAATAAGATATTTATATCTTGTGCGTATGAATGTTTAGGGATGTTTTGTGTCTAGACTGAGTAGTGTGTCGTCTTGAAGTATGGGTACGACCCGTATGGGTACGATAAAGTGAACTCTGTATGAGTATATGATGACGAGTGGTAGGGGCTACCATTGTAGTGAGTAAGAAGTAAGGTTCAAGAGTTTGTGTGTCTATAAATGACGAGGTCATATTGTATGCACGTAGATTTACTCAGATCTAGCAGTAGTGTGTGTGTGCACGTGATGGATGTTTAGAGTTTGGGGTTACTAGTACATGTGTAGAACAGTGTGTGTTCTGTAGTTATGTGTGTCGGTGTGTGTCCTTGTATTACACGCTCAGTCGTGCATAGGATGGGAGGTCTGTGTGCTCAAGTATAATAATTCTATCTTGACGATTTTCTCGACGCTGATACATCGAGGTGATGCGAGGAGTTTTGATGTCTTCCTATACGATCGGCAAGGTACTCTTACGAGATGCCTATGGTTATATCTCGGAAATTCGGAGCACAAAGACAATGGGAAGAGCTGTGAGAGTAGATGATGAAAGCGTTTACGTGGACGCTTGACCAGAAATGTTTATGATGAGGTAAAGGTGATGCCACTGAAGATTTCAGCACGAAGATAACAAGGTGACGAAGGACCTTCATGGAACACGTTCCATATGAAGAATTCAGTCAGGGTGAGATACAAGAGGAATAGGTATGTTTTTCCCTGAACGAGACGACAAATAGCTGAGGCTTGTGAGTAGGTGAACTTCATGTCCGTACATGATAAATGGGATGCGATCGGTAATCGCATGGTAATAGTAGAGCAACAACGAGAAAAGTGAAACCCAGGAGGGGTAAGTGCAGGATTGCACGTAAGTAACCGGGAAGGAGACGCCTACGCTGGTAAAAGTAAGACTAGCTTAAAGCAAGCTCCTGTGGAGCATATAAGTAAAGCAAGAGTGTGGCTGTTGTAACAGGCATGGTGGTAATAAGAGAACTTTTGAGAAACATCGAGAGCTAATGAGGACGACCATAGTGTTGGGTGTATATACGTACTTAAGGGACATATGGAATGCATGATAATGAAGTAAAGGGATACTATGGTAGAGAAATTTAGTAGAGACCAGTGTAGCTTTGCATAAGCTCCTATAGATCATCGAAGAAGAGCAGAAGAAATACCCTTATGGGTAGGCGGTGGACTTGAGTTTGGGAAATCATCGCGGGATGACGATCAAAATATGGAGCCTACTTGGGAGGATGATCGTCGGGATGACGAATTCATTAGGGTTATTCAAGGGACAAAGTCAACTGTACCATGAGCTGGTATAGCAATAGTGGCAGATGCATTTGTTTGGATAGGGGACGAGAGATAAGGGAATGAGTAGGTGAAACCTACAAATCCTAAAGTCGAAAGCGGGCAATAGAGCAAACGTCTTTGAACACCAGGAATGGTGACCTAGATGTAGCGTAAGGAGACTATGTTGATATATACAACGAGTAAATGACACCTAAGGGTTTTGGTGCACAAGCACGAATAGAAGGATAGGTTGTGTTGGTTTGTACCGACGCAGGATTCGAGGACGAATCCTCTTTTAAGGGGGGGTATACTTGTAACATCCCAAAAATTCGTTAGCTATTGGATCGAGTTAATGAAGGAACCAATCCCTTTATAACAACTTTGACTATAACGGTTCCATGTGGAGTTTGGTTTATCAAAGTTAAGGGACTTAGTTAGCCGTATTGCGAAGGTTCGAGATGAAAACACACCAAACGGATTAAGAGGGGCTAGACCCTAAACCTTTGGAGGTTTATACACCACTTTAAGAAGAAACCCTAGGCCAATCGGCCTAGGGGTGTCGCACGGCAACAAGAAGGAGCGAAGAGAGGAAAGAGTCGGCGGGAGACGATCGACGGTGGTGTACGGCTGTCCATCATCTCAATCTCAGTCAGGCAATCTTCATTTAACCTCCTTACGTATCATTTATTAGATTCTAGTTGCATGAAAGGGAAGGAACCCGATTAGGGTTTTGGTCGGATAGTTAGGTCGTGAACGATGAGAGGAATGGGGGGACGGAGTAAAGACAACCGGTGATGGTGGTGGTGTGAACACGGGCGGAGATCGACGTAGTGGTAGTGGTAGCGTGCGATGGTGGTGACTTAGTAATCAAGAGGTCGATGGCCGGGGAGGAAGAAAGAGAGAGGGAAGGGTGACCGGTGGAGGTTGTAGCAGCTTCGGGGTAGCCGGTGGACACTACGACAGCAGGTGGTGATTCTCGGCGGACGGCGCGAATACGGGGACAACTCGTAGTGACCAATCATGTGGGTGGCACATGGCGGGAAGTCATGTGGTGGTGAGACCGAGTAATAGTGGTGGTTCACGGGAATGAGCAAGGGAGGAGAAGGAGACGGGCTAGATCCGATTAGGGTTAGTGCATGTACATACATGCATAGGACCCGGAACGTGTATACGAGTTCTAAACGGGTCACGAACGGTTCGGTACGAAGGTGACATGAGATTAGGGTTGCATGGGGTTAGATGGACAAGCAAATGGAACTCGGGGTTTTATTATATTATGGTACGTTATCCAGTGTATGTTTTAAACGTATCCTGAACATGTGATCATACGTTTGACAAGTTCGGGGTTTGAGCGAGTACGCACGGTGCCGAGCTAGGATTTGGACGTGGTATAACCAGTGAGTTTCTAATCCTCTCTTTTAAACGTTTTACTGTTTTAGGGCTATCGTACATACTCGCATGTTTTATTAAACGAACATATTACGAGTTATGATTTAAACTTGAAGTGTTTTATGAGACCATTATGTAATAATGAAGCTAAGGGTCGTCATGGGTTCCTTAGGATGGGTGAATAAGAGTTGTGATAATCTGTGTGTCATCTTAGGAGTAAGTCGGGGTGAGTCGGGAATTTAGTTAAACCTGTGATGGTTATATAAGGAGAGTTAGCATGGGAACCTGTACGTGGTTCATTAACGAGTCAAGTAGGTTCTTGTATGCCGTTGTGCATTATGTGCTTGGTGTTGTGTGTATTGTGTCGTTGTCCCTGTGACACGACGGGTATGGCATTGCATGGGTCTATGTGGTGTCTTTAGTATGTACGGGCTATGAGCCGGTGTGGTGTTTTTGTGTCGTATAGTTTCCTATTAGGAAAGAGTTGGGTAATGTGTCTAGACGTAATGAGGGTACGTCTATGTAAGCGTTGGATTACACACGTAAGTTATCCGTAAATGGTGGAGAGTCGTAGTACCTGTCCAGGTAGTGTCATGTGTGTATATGTTTTGTTTTGTGTGCTTGTATAGTTGTCCTTGTATACGGCTAATAGTGATGTGGAGGACGGAGTCCTTCGGGGTCATCATTGTACGTGTGATCTGGCAGTCATCGTATGATAGATGATATAGTCACCGTATGGTAGATGATATAGTCACCGTGTGGTGGTTGGGTAGTCGTCATAGATGACGAATGTGTCGCTATGTTTAGCGGCGGGGCCCTGTAACAAGGGTGGAGCTGAGCATATGCCGAGTATCTCGACGGGGATAACCCTGACGAGGGTGCAGTGATAAGTTATGTGTTTGTATGCATATATATGTGTTAAATTGCATGCAAGTGATGAGTTATATTAGTTGTATATGAGATGATATTGATGTGATAAATAGATGGAATCAATGTGGTGTGTCGAGTTAGATTGACCGTTGTGTCGGGATGAGTACATAGTATACAACTGTTAAGTCAGTTGGTTTATGAGACTCCTGGTTAGGACTGGTAAGTCGGTGTCTAGAGGTTGGATGAGTTAACCAGTGTATGGTTAATATACATGGTAAAATGTGAGTTATCAGAATAGTAAGTTTGTTCTATGACAGAGAGACTTACTGAGTTAAAATGGTGGGTAGAGTCTGAGGTGGTGAATCCTTTGGGATACTATAAATAACCGGGGGGGGTTATTTATATGATGAAAATCTATACAACTATTTCATAATGACCAGAGGGTCTTGATTGTAGATAAACAATAAATGAAACGAGTTGGCTTTTGTTTAAATTTAATTATTAGAACTCACTCAGCATAGCTGACTTTGTATGTACGTTAGATTTTTTACAGGTTAGTCTGCTAGACGAGGTATCTTGTCTTGGAAGCGGGGCTACTCAGGTTGGTGCGCATGCATTCGTCAGGTAACGTTATGAAAGTTAACAAGTTTAAAGATAACATTGTTTTGAGTAAGACTTCCGTTGTTTATTTAAATGAAAGTTAAAGTGATTTTAAGGAGTAAAACCCGTTATGAGAACCAACTGTAGAGTGACTCGTTTGGGGTCTTACAGATCCATTCTTTAATCTTTATCATATTTTACATTTATTTTTTAGCTTTTCGTTTCTTATAAATAAATATAATAAATTCTTAATCATATATCGAAAGTAAAAATAGATACAAGTTTATATATATAAATATATACAAGCTCTTAAATATTATTAAAATACTTAATTTACTTATAGAAAGTAATAAATCTGTTTACTGAAGTTTAATAGTTTATATGTTTATAATATATATAAAAAAAGATTGAAAGGGGACACACACCTTCAATGCATTGCCACAAACTTTGGGAAAATGCTTGAAAAGTTAAAGATATACGCTTTGATTTTGCATGTGTTGTGGCCTCGTTGCATTTCTTTCTTTCTTTATTATTATTTTTTTCTAAAGTTGATTTTCACTCTATTTAAACTAATATTATTTCAACATTTACACTATCCTTTTACACACAACTACTGTAGACTTCTAAGTCTTTATCTTTTGCATATGATACTTATTGTGAGTATTAAGTCAAAGTCAATAGGTTATTAGTCAAAAATTCAAAATAGTAGCTTCTAGGGTGGTTTGCACGATTTAACACAATGCGTCCCTGTGGTTTACATGATTTAACACAATGCGTCCATAGTAGTTTCGGGCGAATGTAGTAGTTTCGGGTGAGTTAGGTCCAAGGACTCAGACAGGGACGCAAACAGATACTACATGTTTCTAGGGACGCAAATTGTTTTACAGTAAAAGGGTACAACGAACATTTCACCTGAATTTAAATGGAAATTTTTAACGAAGTTAGGTACAGGGACTCAGAGTGTTACAAATTGTATACCACAGGTACTCAAAGCGTTAAAAATTCGTGTTAGGGACGCATTGTGTTAAATCATGTAAACCACATGGACGCAAACGGTAATTTACTCGACCATTTATGTGCAACTAATATAAGTTACCTTAGAGACTAAGGTGGCAAATGATCGTGAAAGAAGTTCCCAAAGGAATGAGTTGCCCCGATCAACATGGCTTTGGTCTCTCCTTCCTAACAAAATAAGTACGATCCGACCTTTAGATAGTAGTTCTTTTGACCTTGATTGCAGAAACAATGAAAAATCTTCTTTGAATTGATCGCTATATGCTTTAGAGACTTCTGGTGAGCACGATTTGGGGATGTAAACGCAACCTTTGTTAATCGAGCGACCTTCCTTGTCATAAAGTCTCGGAGGAATCTAAACAAGTAAATAGTGTAGTATATATATGATCCATGATCAGTATGAAAATTACTAATGTTTTTAAAATCATAATGGTCTGAATTGGCCATCGTATCGATCTACTGGTCGGACCGATTTTAATAACCAAACGATATCATAACTAAATTAAGAATTTAGAAAATATGAAAGATTAAGAAAATACTAAATTTTAGAAGAAAAAAGAAAATCGAAAGTACGAGATAATATATATATATATATATATATATATATATATATATATATATATATATATATATATATATATATATATATAGGGAGAAGTTCATGAGAAAACTTAGGAAATAGAACCAATAAAACCAATAAAGATGTCGTTTTCCATTCATACCTGGAGTTGAATACCCATATATATATATATATATATATATATATATAGGGGAAGGTTCAAATAAGAAGTGATATTTCGCTAAAAAGCCTAAAAATGACAAAACCTTAAGAAACGATATCAAACGAACTCCGATTGAGCTCATTCCAGCGGCGTTGGAACCGTCTCGTCGAACTCTACCATCTTAGCTTTTAGGGTTTAGGGTTTAGATTTTAGCGTTGAATTTTATGGTTTTAGCCTTGGGGTTTAGCTTTTAGGGTTTTAGGGTTTAGAAATAAAGCCTAGAGCTAAACCCTAAAAGCTAAACGCTAAAAGCATTCACAACAGCTTCTTTATATGTTTGTGAGTGGGTTTTATATATTTTATGGATTGATTTAAAGTGGTTGTGAGTGGAGGAGAGATAAAAGGTATAAAAAAGTGGAGGAGAGAGAAATTTTTTTTTGTATATTTGTGAAAACATTATTCACCTGTATAAGTTTTTTAATATTTTTGAAAATTGGTTGTAAGTGGAGGAGAGAGAAAAATAATGATAAAGGTATAAAAAAATATTATTTAATTGAAAGGGAGAGAGAAAAGGTAGTGATTTTTAGTATAATTATAAAAATGAGAATAAAGAAGCTGATAAGAATGCTCTAAACCTAAACCCTAAAAGTAAAAACCAAAAACCTAACCACCCCACCCCCACTCACCCAAAAACCTAAATCCTCCCACCCCCACCCCCCCTAAATCCACCCACCCCCACCCCCTAAAAACCTAAATCCTCCAAACCCCCACCCCAAAAACCTAAACCCCACACCCACCCCAAAAAACCTAAATCCCCCCACCCCCAAAAAACCTCGACGAGCCGGTTTCAACGCCGCTGAAATGAGCTCAATCGGAGTTCGTTTGACCTGGTTTTGGTTACAAAAGAAATCATTTCTTTGGTTTTTTAGCGAAAATTCACTTATTATTTGAAGCCCCCTACATATATATATATGAGGTAGATAATATGGAAACCCTGTGTTACATATGTAATAATTTAAAAAATAGGTAAAATCATTTTCTGATTTTTGGGATAGTTTCTATATCTAATTTAATTACTTTTGGTAAAAAAACAAAAAAGCGTCGAGTAGTTTTTTTATAAAAAAATTCTAAACATTTTTTACGTACGTAACATCCTGTGTTAGAAATGTAACATGCTGACATATATATAAAAACGCTGATTTTTTTTAATTTTTCAACATTTAAAAAAAGTGTTCGGCGTTTTTTTTTTTTATTTTTTTGCATTTCTGGTGACGAAATTCCAATTCAAAACACCTTAAAAAAAACAAGTTACGAATGAGTTTCGTGGGTTTTCTCATCTCAAGTGGGTTTTCAATTTATTTTTTCCCTGTATATATACATATATATATATATATGTGTGTGTGTGTGTGTGTGTGTAGGGTGAAGTTTAAATGATAACCAATATTTATGTGATAACCACTCTCAAACATAGTGTTACGTATATGTAACAATTATCATTCTGTTAGTATTACATATACGTAAACATTATGTGTCATATATATGTAACATTATTTGGTACGTATATGTAATACTTATCATTTCTGTATTTATGTTCAAGAAACTAAATACTCTTTTAACAATTAAAAGAAGAATAATTTATAAATTATGTGATTGTTTGAGAGTGGTTATTACGATTATCATACAAAAAATTGGTTATCATTTGAACCTTTCCCTATAATATATATATATATATATATATATATATATATATATATATATATATATATATAAAATGATGAAAACCCCACATAAGTTGTGAAAACGTTGAAAACTCTTCAAACAACGAGTTTTTACAAGTTTTTTTTAAAAGCTTTTATATGTAATTTCAAAACTTAAAAAAAACAAAAAAGCGCCGGCACGTTTTTTTTATTATTTTTTTTTAAAATTTTGCCAGTTGTTTTACATATGTAACATGTTTTTTTCAACTATTACTTAAGTAACATGATGCGTTTACACAAAAAAGGGATTTTTTTTGTCCATTGCGTTTTTTTCTCTTTTTTTACGAAAATATTATACAAAAGTGCTTAGAAGATTTTCCCAAAAAAAATGTAAAAACACATTTTTTGGGAGTTTTCAACGTTTTCACAACCTAAGTGGGTTTTCATTATATCCTTCCCCTATATATATATTTTGTTATCGTTTTACAAGTAAACAAAAAGTATATATAAAAGCTCTAATATATATATATATATAGGGAATGTATAATTTGAGAACTACTAAATATTGGAAGAACTCGCTAAAAAACAATATATTTTTATTTGTATAATAAACGCAATCAGGTTTGTGAGTAATTGGTTAAAGGTTACGAATTCAAATGTCACAGCATTCGAGAAAAAAAAAGAATAATTTTAGTTATCCATTTGGTCTGACTCGCTAAACCCATCATCAAAATCGTCTGGCTGTTGAAACCAACAAAAACGAAAAAAAGATAAAATAAAAAAAAAGAAAACAAAATCCAGACCAGCCTACTAAATTTGTAGACCCGCCCAACTGGCCAATCCTACACAGAAGGCTCGCAAGTACTAAACTGGACCACTGGTGTTCACGGTTCCAATTGGCTAGTCTAGACTTGAAAACATTGAAAGTTACCACTTTTGCATAGACACACTTACCCTCGAGAGCCAATGTAAACTGTAAGAGGAGCTAATGAAGTGCAGACATTTGTTCGGAAACAATCTACCATAAAATGTGCCGGGATAACCACCAATATAGATGCTTGATTCAAGTTTTTGGCACCGAAGACGCCTCTCTGTCTCTAGTTCTTTGTAAAAATCTGGCAGGATCTTGAACACGGCATTGAAGTCGTTGGTTGGTAGATCATTAAGGTAGACACGATACTCAGGTGGTGAGAGAGAAAATTTAAGGGCGGTTTTGTCTATAGTTTCCACTATTTCTCGTATGGTTGATATGGTGTTTTGGCCACAAGAACAGCCAAGATCGGCTATCCGTAAGCTTTCTGGTGTCGTGGAGACGTAGGTTTCTTCGAGGCTCTTGAGTGTTATGTGTTTGACCATATCTGAACCCTTTTTCTACACACAAATAAATAACATAAATGTTATATGTTTATAGAAAGAGTTAGACCAGGGATAATTAAAGGGTTCGAGAAGTAAGATTTGCCAATTCCTATAATAAACAGGTCGGTTCAAATTGACCCGACGAACCAATTCCAACATGCCAAACGTCTTCTTTTTTTAAATCTTATATTACTCTCATTCATCATTTTAGTTGATTTTGACGGGACATTAGTTTATATTTTATCTTTTGTTGTTTAGCTATGAATATTAATTAATGGAAATGAGTCGCGCGTTGCGGCGGAAATTTCCTATGTGCACAAAACGTGAAATAAATTAAGTCCCAACATGGCTCAGTTTTGAACAAAGTTTGTAACGTAACGTCAGCATGAAACATGTAGGTATTACAAAATAAAAAAAAGTGTATTTACAATGGTATTAGGCTAAATGACACAAATTGTCACATGCCCAAAAGGATGTTGACATATATTTTAACACGGATCGAAAACCCTAACCATGAATACCGCTACCGATATCGATGTTGTTCAGTCGGTATTGGTTCAGTTTGATACGGTACCGATACGGTATCAGTACGACACCGGTACTCGGTATAGCGTTTTCAATAAAATTTATATCGGAATGTTAAAAAAATTATTCGGTACCGATACCGAGAAAACCAAAACGGAAAATGAATAAAAATACAAACCGAATTTTTTTTTGTTTGAAAACACCTCTGTTTTCAATAGAATTTATATTGGAATGTTTGAAAAAAAAACTAAACAAATACCAAAACGACTCATATCGAAATCGAAAACCATAAAAACGAATACTGTTAACGGTTCTGATGAAGTTCAGCCGGTATCGATTTGGTTTAGTACGGATAAAAAAACTTTTTTTTGAATATAACTCGGTTTAATTTTCAATAGAATTTATTCGGAATGTTTAAAAAAATATATATATAACTGTGTATTTAGAATTTTTAGAAAAAAATAACGAACGATTGTGTATGAAAACAAAAGAATATTTATGAAAACAAAGACTAATTTTAATAATATTTATTTAACCCAGAAGGATTGGGTGCCCATGTTTGATGGATTGGGTGATGGATGAATGGCTGGCGAAGAGCAAGACCAAAAACAACACAATGCGGGTCTAGAACGGGAGACGTTCGGTAACGAGGAACAGCACAGAACCAGTTGGGCTAGATTTTTACAGATATTATTTAAGATGCACTATATTAGATAAATTTTTATTAATAAAATCACTGTAGATACCGACATTTAGTTTTAAATATATATTCAATGACGCTAGTCATACAAACGGGCTATAAAAGGATCATCATGGCTAACCAATTAGATAAAGTTGTTCGGGTAGGGTCCAACTTTTCAACTACTCGGGTTGATTTAAGAATCCACCACCCGTCAATCCAAATACGATGCAAATTTACAGCCATTCAGTTAACATAAAAAAGAAGTTGGTGAACGCATCCATCACAAGTGAATAATAACTTTAGTAATATTGTTTGAAGTGAAATCCTTTTCTGTTTAACAAAACCGTGCTCACCAAATTAGACGTCTATTTATTTAGAGTTAATTGAAATATGTAGCTATATCTTTTAACTTTAATTATGCCTTTTAATTTTAAATGGAACAATAAAAGTTACTTATTTTTGTTCAGGGTTTTGATAATGACAACCTTAACCGTACATAGATCATATTTTCAGGTAACACATCAAGGTTTTTCTGACACAATGATATTGTCGGAATTGCATCAGACTTAGTGATTTGTGACGTATTTCCGACGCAATATTGTGTCGCAAACCTATCAGTTTTCTAATAGTGTGTTGTTTCTAAGGGTTGATTTTTGGTTTAAAATGATGGTACGTTCATGATAATTAGAAGTCCTAACTTCATATACAACACCTAACAAGTTATGAATCAGTACTTCTTGTTATTAACGGAATAGAATTGATGTGTTACCTGAAAATATGAATTCTGGGCATAGCTATTTTCACCAAGGCCACCATTCATGTGGAAGACTTTGTCAACATCCATTAATGAATGCTCAATACCAATAGTAATGGTTTTGATATTTGTGTGTGAGACCCCCACTTACCACTTATCCCCTCTTTATACTTGCTTCAAATATGCTTGATGGCCGGCCTAACTAATCTCTAAGACAGCACATGCATGCTGAAAGTTGCCAAAATAAACAATCAAAACTTTTTTTTTTATTTTATTTTATATAAGCAGGATAGCGTTCATTTCAAAACCAATAATATCTTAAAACCACCTTAACCCTTGCGGTAACTATATTTATTTAATGAAAAGTGTAGAATTGAAAAACAAAATGGTTTATTTCTCTATAGCCATTCTTTCTTTAATTTTCTTAGTAATCTCCTGATTTTTCTTTAAAAAAAAGTATAAGAATAACAATGTCCATATACGCATGTAGTGTATACGCATATGCGTATGTTGACAAAATATATCAATATCATATATGTTTTTTTTAAAATAAATCTCAAACTTATAAAAAATTCATGTCTATTTATACAAGCTAAGATAGGATGCTGTTATCAAAATAATAGTGAATACAAAATTAACACGTCCATATATCAAAATAATAGTGAATACAAAATTAACACGTCCATACAAGCTAAGATACGATGCGTATAGGGGCCAAATTTTGTGTATTTAGTCATGCATAATTCTCATTTAAACGTATCGTTCAAAAATTTTTCAAAAAATTATAGCCATGTCTTGGTGGTGGGATGGTAACTACGGTTTTCAGGTAAATTCTAACGAGTAGCTGGAAAACAACCCGCAAAGTTCTGGATATCAAGATGTGAACCGGGAGGAGGTCTCGTCCGACGTTTATTCTAATCAACGGGTAAAGCTTCCAAATTTGAACGAGCCACTAAGCAATTCCGAGTTCGTATACGGTGAACCCTCTTACCTTACACAACCCACAGACGAATACGTGTACGGTGAAGTCTCTTAACCGACACAACAAACTGGCAACTTCGTATACGCGGGGAACAAGCCGGCTAACGACTCCGAAGACGAGGAACAAACCCATCCAACCGTGTCGTATAAAACTGACAAGGTATAACATTCCTATATATATATACATACATTTAGTTTGTTGATTATTAACTTTTACCGTACCGTTGTTGCATAATTTTTAGTCTTGTGAACAGTTAGTGGATTGGTCTGTCCGTAGAGGACGT
Source organism: Smallanthus sonchifolius (assembly GCA_023525975.1). Taxonomy (NCBI): domain Eukaryota; kingdom Viridiplantae; phylum Streptophyta; class Magnoliopsida; order Asterales; family Asteraceae; genus Smallanthus; species Smallanthus sonchifolius. The sequence goes on from CM042023.1 coordinate 29,829,346, forward strand.
GAGAATTGTTACGTCATTGTCACCCGACGATCAAGGAGAAAAGCGACGACCTGTCGGAACCGGTTATCAAGGTGTGGCTTGTGTGTGACCGTCACGACGAACATAAGTCTTCTGCCACTGTTCGACGTGCCGGTAACAAGAAAATAGGTTGTCCCTTTAAATTGGAAGGAGAGTACCAAGTAAATAGTGGTGAATGGAAATTAACGGTGAAGGATGACAGTCATAACCATGATCCTAGTCAACATTTTGAGGCGCACTCGTTTGTCAGGAGACTGTCTGAGTCGGAACAACTTTTGGTGGCGAAGCTTTATTCGCAAAATATGTTGCCACGAAACATTCTGGCAACCATAAGGGAACAAAACCCAGAGAGTAGTTGCATTAAAAAGGACATTTATAATGCGATACAAAAGATAAAAAACGAAACGAGAGTCGGTGAAACTCCAATGCAGGTTCTGGAGCACCTGCTTTCTTCTAAAGATTACGTCTACTATACTCGGGAGGATCCCGTCACAAATGTCGTGGAGGAGGTATTATTTGTTCATCCAAAATCGTACGAGATGTGGCGTGCGTTCCCGCACGTGTTGATGATTGACACGACGTACAAAACAAACATGTATAGACTTCCATTTGTCCAAGTGGTCGGTGTGACCTCCACACTCCAGTCGTTTTGCGTCGCTCATGCATTTATATCTAAAGAACGGGAGGAAAACTTCGTTTGGGTGCTACTGCAAATCAAAGGTTTGTTGCAAAAGTGTATGGAGACGCGTGTGATAGTAACAGACAGAGACAAAGCTCATATGAACGCGTGTGATAAAATATTCCCGGATAGTTCCAAGAACCTATGTCGGTGACACATACACGAGAATATCTCAAAACATTGCAAGGCATCGTTTACAAACGATGACTAGGTAAATTTAAAGTATTCATGGTCGGTATTGCAAGGCATCGTTTACAAACGGTGACAATGACAATTTTTGGAAACCGGTGACAATGACAATTTAAAGAATTAGAAACCGGTGACAATGACAATTTTTGGTCACATCGTTTACAAAACATTGCAAGGCATCGTTTACAAACGAAGACGAGGAAGTAAGTTTTGAATATTAAATATTTATTAGGGTTTAAATTATTTTCAATATTAAATATTTATTAGGTTTTAAATTATTTTTTCAGGAGTTATAGACTATGTGACCAAAAATTGATTGGACTCATATAAAGAAAAGTTTGTATCCTCCTGATCCAACAGAAACCTTAATTTTGGTCAACATACAACGAACCGAGTCGAGAGCCAGCATTCTCTCCTAAAGAGCTATCTTAGAAATGCTAACAGCTCGCTAGATAGACTTGTTGGGTTTGTTGATGAAATTGTAACAGATCAGTATATACAATTACAGTTTGGGTTTGGAACAAACCTCATAAGGAAAATGGACAGCCACGTAGCTATTGAAATTTTTGATAACCTACACGGTAAAGTTTCACATAAAGCTCTAAATTTGTTAGAAACCGAGTGGTACAAGTTATCAACTATACGGAAACAAAATGCAACGTGTGGTTGCCAACTTTTCAGTAGTTGTGGGTTGCCGTGTGCTTGTCGTCTGACAAATATCGAAGCTACAAGTAAACCTTTTAATATTTATCTTGTTTTTTCTAATTTCAAACTGTTCTGACTATCTCGTTTTAATACAGGTGGCAGAATCCCGCTAGATGCGGTGGACGTCTTCTAGTGGAAGCTTGATCTAAAACCGTCGTTTGTCGAGGATGAAAATGCAGACGTGGATAAAGTACTTGGTCAAGTGAGAAACAAAATTATGTCACAACCCGATCATGTCAAAAAAAGTATGTTGTCGAGAATCGCAGGGGTGGTCATTCCTAGCAAAAGTAACAAGAAAGCGCATGTGGTACAAGAAGATAGTCACAGTCGTCCTACTTTGAAAAAGCAACAACAAAGGAAACAGGATGTCGCGAGAAACAGCTCGTTCAAAGAATCCCAACAAAGCAGATGTGACCATGCGAGACATAGCTTGTATATTCCGTCACAGGACTCTCGACAAGCGAGTTCAGTCATTCAACACCGTCGTTCAACGACGGGTAAAGGAAAGCAACCACAAGATGACAACGCCCATCATGGGTTTCTATTGATGATGGGGAAAGATGCAGTTAACAATATAAATTGTTTTAAGGATTCAATTCCATCTTTGTATCATCCCCACATTTCACGTATACAGGATGTAAATCCCGACGATAATTGTGGTTTTCGATCGGTAGCTGTGGGCTTAGAGCTAAATGAAAACCGGTGGTTTTTTATTCGACAACAACTTCTACAGGACATGGACAATAAAGAAGAATGGTGGAGAACTGTTTTCGACAGCGTCGCCTTTCAAGAGTATGATAGGCTACGTCACACGATAGATTGGTAGGATGTTAAAGCCGCACTAGTTATTCGTTGGATGTGGATGCCATACACAGGACTCCTAATTCCTCAAAGATTTGGGTTGATTGTTCATCTTTTAAGCATCGCCGGTAATCAAACATTTTTCCCATTATGGTTTGGTCCTAACGTTCACGCTCAACATCAAATCATATCGATCGTTCACGTCAACAATGCTCATTTCATCCACGTCAAGTTAGACGGAGATTTTCCAATGCCCATGACAAATGCACTTTGGAATTTGCACCGAAATGAAGCTGCAGCAGAATGGGAAAATATATACAGTGATCGTATCAAACGGTTTAATAAGATAATGACTAGTGGTAGACATAATTTTTCACAATACTTCATGAATTACGGATGATGTTTTAATTAGTTTTTAATTATGTTTTAATTAGTTTTTAATTAGTTTTAATTAGTTTTTATTAATTTTAATTTATTTAAATTAATTTTAATTAGTTTTTATTAATTCTAACTAGTTTTAATTAATTGTAATAAGTTTTAATTACTTTTACTTGATTTTAATTAGTTTTAAAAGATTTAAAAAAAAAATACTATACGCCACGTATAGAAATATACATGGCGTATAGGACTTTATTGGAGGGAATACCTGAAATTTTCAAATGTAAGATATTTATTACCTTTACGCTTCTTATAGACCTATACGTATCGTATAGAATACCAAAGGTCAGGGGCTATACGCTACGTATTGGCCTATACGAAGCTTATAAGCCTCTGATATACACAGACTCACCCTTCGTACATAACCAAACGACCCCCATCTTTTTACACACAAATACATACGAAGCTTCGATTGATTGAGATTGTCAGGTTCAAAATCTTCTCTTTTACTCGTAAAGGTACGTACTCTAGACTCCCGCTCAATAATATAGGTTTAATTTAGAGTATTAGCGGTTAAATTTGTGTATAGTAGGATTTTAAACACTGAAATCGAAGAGCTATATGTTGCGTATACCCCTATACGTTGCGTATAGTTCATCAAAGGAAGAAGATGAAGCCATACGCTACGTATAGACCTATACGCTGCGTATGGCTTAGGTTGCCCGGTAACGAACTTCGTATGGTCTGAAGTTGCCTGCGTAAGGCTTGGGTTGCCTGCGTGTGGCTTGGTTACCCGGTAACAACCTATACGCCACATATAATGCTATACGTGGCGTATAGGTATTCAAAAAAAATCTTTTTTAAATTAAAAAACATTATATTATTATTATTAAAAAATCTATTTATTATTATTTATTTTTAAAAATATTTATATTAAAGAATTTATTATTATTTTATATTATTTATATTAAAAAAACAATTTATTATTATTTTATATTAATTATATTAAAAACACAATTTATTATTATTATATATTATTTATTATTATTTTCAGATATGTTGGATCACGAGAACGATATTGATATGGAGAAGTTAGATAATCTCGCGCACTACCCGTTTTTGGATTTTCCGGCCAACTCGGAGTGGTTTGGCAGGTGCCAGAAGCTACGGGAGGTGAGGTTGGGGCAGGGGACGGCGGTGGACTCGGAGCTTCTCCAGGAGGCGGAGCGGGTCAGGGCCATCATAAGCGAGGACACGCCATGGGATCGCCTTTTTGATCTTTCATTCACCAAGACCTACCGAGAGGTGGCCATCGAGTTTCTTTCGACGTTCATCTAATCAGAGGAGGGGCTGCAGCCCCTTCCCGGGGAGGCGGCGGTAGAGGAGCCGAATCAGGTCTCCTTCCGTATTTTTGGCCACATTTACCGTCTGACCCTCCGTCAGTGGGCCGTCGCGACGGGTTTGTACTTCAAGCCCGAGTGGTGCACCGATAGAGACCTCTTTTTTGTCTACTGACTGCTTAAAGGCACGCGGTGCGCCCTATCCACATGCGTCGCGATTTATTTTGCGTTTGCCAATATGCGGCAGAAGCGCGGGCTTTTGTATGGCGGCGCTTTCATCACTCAGATCATGCGTACTCTTACACCATGGCATGCGCATGAACCTGAGTTGTTACCGACCATTCCCCCTGTCCGATTAGACCGTCGCACGACTAGCGGCATGTGCATCACACACTGGTTCCCGGGCTAGGCCTTCGGTTCGTAGGGGCCGTCCGGGACCAGGTTTGGGTCCCGGTGCCGTTGCAGCCGATGCCGGGATAGGGGGACCCACCTATGTCTGACCCGCTACATGGTGTGCCGTTGCCGCATCCGCAGCCGCACGTCGAGCCCATCCACGACCGGTCACCACAGCATCCCTGACATGCACGTCGGTCTGTTAGGCTGGACAGGGCGACCCAGGGATTGCTTGACGGACTTGTTGCCGACTCACAGCGACAGGCTCGTCATAGCGACAGCATGGAGGATCTGATGACGTGGGCGGTTGGTCGCCTCGTGGATCTGTCACGAGCCGCCGACATCGAGCCACCACCATTACCACCGCCACGTCATTATCCTGGTGACCCTGTTCAGGATGAGGGCGGGGCGGGTCAGGATGAGGGCAAGACGGGTCAGGATCAGGGTTAGGCTTAGTTGTTTTTATTTGTATTAAGTTTGTTTCTTCTATTATGTATGTATGTAAAAACATTTTGATCTATATATTTAATTTTTTGATGTAATGCATATAATGTTTTGGTTATTTGTTTGGTTGTAACGTTGAATATTTTATTTGGTTGTAATGATAAACTATAAATGTAAAAATATAATAAATGTTTAAAAAAAATTATATAAATTAAAAAATACGTAAAAATTATATAAATTAAAAAAGATAACAAACTTATATTAACAAACTTATATAAATTAAATTAAAAAAGATAATTAAATAAAAAAACCTATACGTGGCGTATAGGGCAATACGTCACGTATAGGATTCTTAAATCCCAAATCTGCCAACTTTTGAAGTAAAAATATAACCCGTGACCAATAAGCTGCATATAGCTCAATACGTCACGTATGGGACCCAGCCGCCAGACATGGAATGACACATGGCATTCTGTTGTCAAAGACTGAACCCTATACGCCTCGTACTGGCTTATACGAGGGCGTATAGGGCGGCGACGTGTCCAATTAGCAATATTCCGTATTTTAATAGAATCCCCCAATATAAAATAGTAATATTAAACTCCTAACTACATGCGAACAAGTACGCATGTTTCAATGCGAAGAACTTAAAGTAAGAGCCTTAAGCCTCCTCTTCTTTATTGCCTCAAATCATAAAAAAGAAATTATATATATGAAGGTATTTAGGTCGAGATTTGTGACAGTATGGTTTATGGTATATAATTATTGAGGGATCAAATAAAAAGTGAGTTTTTTAAGTAACCTAAAAAAGATTTTTAAAAACTTAACATTCGGCTCAAACGAACTTCGATTGAAAACATTCTAGCTGCGTTGGAACGAGTTCGTCGAGCTTTGCAATTTTAGCTTTTATGGTTTAGTTTTTTAGAGTTTAGTTTTTAGGGGTTAGCGTTAGGTTTTAGTTTTTTTTTAGGGTTTAGCTTTAGGATTCAGATTTAGGGTTTAGTTTTAGGGTTTAAGGATTTAGGTTTATGGTTCGATGAGCCAGTTCCAAGGCTACTGCAATGAGTTAAATCGGAGTTTGTTTGAGCCGGCGTGAATGTGAGGAGTTTGGTAACTGCATGCCCATAATGGATGGATGGAAAGATATACATGGAGAACTATGTTACAAAGGAATAACCCAAGAATGAAAGAATTACAAAAGTTGTACATGAAGAAATAAATACTAAATTAAGGTGGTCTAACATCCCCTTCAAGCGGAACGGCAGCGGACCGAGACCAAGCATCATGCAAAAGAATTCAAATTGTGGTCTTGGAAGACTCTTCCTAAAGATGTCGGCAACCTGAAGCTTGGTCGGTACAAAGCGAGTGTAAAGCTTGCCAAAGGCAACAAGTTCCCGAATTAAATGGTAGTCCAGCTCAATATGTTTTGCCCTCTTGTGTGACACCGGATTTTGTGTAAGGAAAATGGCACTTTGATTGTTACATAATAAAGTTGGTCGATCAGGAGGGAGAGCATGTAGTTCACGGAGAAGATGAGATATCCAAATAATCTCAGCAGCAATGTTAGCCATGGCTAGATACTCAGATTCACAGCTCGAGTGGGAGACCGTCGGTCGTTTCTTAACACTCTAGGAAACAAGGTTACCTCCAAGAAATATAGAATACCCATAAGTAGAGCGGCAAGTGTCGAGACATCTGGATAAGTCAGCATCAGAGTATCCAAGGATAGAAGTACAAGATGGTCTAGTAAATGTAAGTCGAAACGCAAGGGTACCCTTAACATACCGAAGAATTCGTTTTACATTCTAAAAATGGGTCGTAGTAGGGGCTTGAAGGAACTGGCTGACTTGATTGATGGCATAAGAGATATTTGGCCTGGTAATTGTCAGATACTTCAAAGCACCAACAAGCGATCTGTAATGGGTGGGATCTTTGTAGGGTTCACGGGCAGCGACAAAGGATCCATTTCCAGCTAAAGGCGTGTGTACCGTTTTGAATCAAGTAGGGTAGCCCTGGTAAGTATATCCCGAGCATACTTGGATTGAATTAAGAAAAGACCATCATTGGTGTAAGTAACTTCAAGTCTGAGAAAGTAATTTAATTTGCCAAGATCCTTGATGGCAAATTCGTTATGGAGCCGACTGATAAAAGTGGTCATGACTGTATCATTGTTTCCTGTTAAAATTAAGTCATCAACGTAAACCAAAAGATACATGACACACACGTCTCGTTTGAAAACAAACAGGGACGTGTCTACCCTACTACAAGAAAAACCATTTTGTAGAAGGATTGTACTTAGTCGTTGGAACCAAGCTCTTGGCGCATTTTTAAGACCATAGATAACCTTATTTAACCGACACACATGATCAGGGGATCTCGGGTCGGCGAACCCCGGTGGTTGTTCCATGTACACAAGTTCATTAAGATGCCCATGTACAAATGTGTTGTTAACATCTAGTTGATGTAGAGGCCAATTGTTGATAACGGCTAGAGAGAGAACGATCCGAATAGTCAAGGATTTTACCACATGGATAAATGTGTGATAATAGTCTTGGTCGAGAATTTAACTAAATCCTTGGTCCACGAGACAGGCCATGTATCGTTCAACCGATCCATTCGACCGGTATTTAGTTCTAAATATCCACTTGGACCCAATAATGTTGTGAGTTTGGGTCGGGGCACCAAAGTCAACGTGTTGTTATTACGAAGGGCAGTCAACTCCGTGTTCATAGCTTCTAACCAATGAGGATGCTTAACTGCAGATTTATAACCCTTAGGTTCGGCAGTTGCAAATAATGCAGAATAGAGGTCGTGGCTTGTGGTATGAGTAAGATTAGCATGATGTTTTGGTTTAAAAATCCCGGCTTTGGCCCGATTCACCATGGGGTGATAGGTTGCAATAGGGGCTGTAGGGGTAAGGGTGTCTATTTCACTTGGGGTGGTAGGGTTTTGCGTAACAGTCAGAGTAAGGGTGTCTGTTTCACTTGGAGGGGGGGTTGAGGAATAGTATCAAGTGGGCCTCGCTCAACAGCTGGGGGTTGGGCCGGAGTGTGGGTTGGTTGGATGGGTTCAGCCGGTGGGGTTTCAACCGTGCTATGGGGCTGTTCAGTGGTAGTAGCTAAGCTAGTACGTGTTTGGTAAGTTGGGCTTGGGTACATGGGAATCATAGCAGTGGGGAAACGTTGATGGTGTGGAGTGTTGTTTTGTTGGTGAGGTAGCTGTTCAGGGGGTTTGGTTGAGACTGTAATTGTCAAGGAAGGTATGAACTAGCAATAAGTGTTAGTCTCCCGGAGGGCTGTTACACTTAAAAGGGAATGTGTTTTCATTAAACCGGGCATGATGAGTAATATATATGTGGGACGTGGTTGGGTTAAGGCATTCGTAGCCCTTATATTGGGAGCAATACCCCCAAAAAATGCATGGGAGGCTACGGGGAGATAGCTTATGGGATGAGTAATCTAGAAGATACGAGTATCCCCAACATGCAAAGGCACGAGATTGCCATAAACGAGTGGTTGTTGAAAGAGAAGCTCAAATGGTGACTTGTCGTTTAAAAGTTTGGTGGGGAGGCAGTTAATATATAGACTTTCTAGCTAGAAGCTTCAACCCATTAGAAAGGAGGAACATTTCCATTAAACATCATTGCTAATCCGGTCTCAACCACATGTCGTTGTTTGCGTTCAACTTGTCTGTTTTGTTGTGGAATTATGGAAAAGATAGACGGCGGAACGTGCCATTGTCATAAAAAAGTTTCTTAACCTAGTGGTTCACAAATTCCGTACCACCATCACTTTGAAACACTTTTAGTTTATGTGAAAATTGGGTTTGAACGAAAGTTAGAAATCCCGCTAAAATAGGGTAAACCCCGGATTTTGTTTTCAATGGATAAAACCACATAAACCGGGAAAAATCATCCACAAAAATGGCGTAATATCAGTAGTTATCAACAGATGTTACCGGGGATGGGCCCCATAAGTCACAATTAACTAAGTCTAACGGTTGAAGTGCACGTGTGTCATTAAGGTCAAAAGGAAGACGATGACATTTAGAAAGTTCACAAGATGAACATGTAACCGGTTTAGGAAGAACCGAAGTTAGCGATAAACAACCAGTTTTATTTAAAGATAAGATCGTGTCAAATGACACATGTCCCAACTGTAAGTGCCAAAGTTCAAAAGAAGCTTTTAAATGAGAACGAGAGTCCGAAACAGGAGCTTTAGGACCGGTGTGCAATACATATGATCCATCTTCTCACCGACCTTGGGCGAGCACCCTCTTCGTGGTTCGGTCCTAAATGGAAAAGTGAGGATAGGAAAACAAAACATCCAAAAGGTTGTCAGATGTGAGCTTGCTTATAGATAACATATTAGATGTGAGATTAGGGACCACTAAAATGTCTTTTAAATGAATATTATTATGTAGAATAGTGTGACCAGTATGAGAGATATGGGAGACTTACCATTCCTGAAGGTAACCTTGGCGTCTCTAGCAAAAGGTTTGGCAGTTTAAACATTGTTTGGTGAAGGAGTCATGTGGTCGGTGGCCCCGAAATCAACGAAGTAGTCGGGCCCGGTTGAAGTAACATGACATGAGGCATGAAAGGCTTTAGCAAGATCAGTTTCAGAAGGCGTGGACTAAGAAGCGTACGAGGCAAGGTCTGGACACATATTTGCATAGTGCACGTCCGTGCAGCATAGTTAGACTAAGACTGTTGGGCCAAGAAGGCAACATTGGGTGTGGACGACCTGTGTAATGAACAGAGAAATAGTTCATGTGATTCGTCCTGAACGAGAAGATCACGAAAGGGTGGTGCCGGTTTGGTGACCACTGTGACCCTAATCGTCGTGGAGAAGGTTTCGAAGGAAACGCCAAGACCACAAATGAACTAATTAACTTTTCGGGTTCATCCACAGGCTGAACAACAACCGTTAGTTGATCACAAATCGACTTAAAAATCTTGCCATATTCAGCAACAGTCATTGATCCTTTGACAGTGTGACGGAGTTGGTCCCTTAGGTTTTGAACACGCTCAATAGAGGTGTTGCTATAAGCGGTTTCAAGGGCGAGCCAAATATCACGGGCGATGGAAAGACTAAGGATTTCAGCCACTAGCTCTTTTGAAAGGGAGGCATGAAGGAGGAGAATAGCTTGCCGATCATCTGTAACCCAGGCGGTGTAGAGAGGGTTGAAGATAATTTATCTTCTTGAATGGCTTCAAGCGCCGGAGGTAGAGAACCATCAACGTGGGAGAATAGTTGTTGAAAGGTTAGGATTGGGATCATCTGGTTTTTCCAATAGAGGTAATTGGATGGGGTTAATTTTATATAATCATGTGAAGTAAGGTGTTCATAGGAAGAGTGCCATTGGTAACGACGAAGGAGGAAGCTGCCATGGACGAACAACCATCAACAAAAGAGGGGGGAGGATGGGAACCACGTAGAGTAGAAAAGGAAGAGGTCAAGGGAAGATGGAGATGAAGATGAAGATAGGATATATTAGGCTTAATACCATGTGAACATGAGGAGTTTGGTAACGGCATGCCCATAATGGAGGGATGCAAAGATATATAGAGAGAACTAAGTTATAAAGGAATACCCCAAGAATGAAAGAATTGCAAAAGTAGTAAATGAAGTAATAAATACTAAATTAAGGTGGTCTAACAGCCGAATACTGAGTTTTTAAAAATCTTTCTAATCGGCTATTTAGATAAAATGCCCCTTTTCAAGGGATCCTCCCTCGATAATTATATACACACAAATTTATATGAAAAATAGGATCGAAAACATTTTTAGCGAAAAATGCCCAATTTAATTATTTGTTTTAAATAAAATAAAATAAAAGTAGCACACGCTAGAGAGAGCGTTGATACAAGTTCTTTTTCTAAAATATTGCCACTAGACAAGATTGTCTTTATTTAGTTGATCGAGATGATAAAAAAAAGGGTTTGTTGAGTTGGGTTGAATTGTTATCCAATCAACGATCAAATACAAGAATCAAATACAACTATACAAGAGTCAAACATTATATAATGCATGCAACTGGAACTAATTAATTTACTGCTTTCTGATTAACAAAACAAATTAGTTTTGCAAACACCATATAAAATTAAACAGCAAACCAAACCTTCGAACCAATTTCCAAACAAACATAGCAATTATATTCAGCAACCAAATTACTACAATTTTACAAACAAAATGAACTAAGCAATCACCATGTATTACGATTGCACATAAGATTTCTTGTCGCTTTTTTCACACGTGGTTAGTGATTTTAATTTTCCAACATAATATTTCTTGGTGATTACAATTTCAAGACCACAAATTCCAACAATAACTAGGTGATATTGACAAACACTACCAACTAGATGAGATGGATGATTTTCAAAACTATCTAACGATACATAGCCAAGTCAACATCACCGATGGAAACGATGAATGGAAATGGATGGGCAGTGAATCGGGGGAGCTTTCAGTCGTTGGCTTAACTAGATCCCAAGGACGGTTAATTTCTTTATGTGCAGAGCTCTTTTAAATAGATGACGACATTGGATGAACTTTTAAAAAGAGGAGTTAACAAGGGTTCAACTTTATGCCTGACATTTAGTCTTGCAATTGAAACAATTGATCATTTGCTTATCTCATACGAATTTGCCAAAACAAATTGATCTTACATTTAGTCCTGTTGGCATACATCTTTTTCTAGCTCTAGAAATGATCATTTTTTGAAAAGCTTTTTGGAGTAAAAAGGAGAACGAATGGTGCACACATACTCACAAGATCCACAACGCCTGGAAATAGAAACCTACAATGCACATGCAATAAGTTTCTCTGTAATATGTAATGTAGTATAGAAAAACATTTTTATTTGTTTGTAAGATCTAGAAATGTAATGTATTATAAATTGACTTGTTATGACCTACTCTTATGACAAAATGACTTTGTATTTAAGGCTCATTAGTACACTAATTACATATGCTGCTCATTAGCACCAAAACAACTTTTTGTGACCTGATTTAACTTTTGTAACTTTAATTTTTTGGATCTAGTATGTTTAAGTGTCAACGTAATACAATACTGCTAATAGTGTTGTACTAAAGAGTCACACAACAAGCAACGACATTTGTTATCAATGTGTTAATACATTAAATGCGAAAGATAACCGTGACATTAATTATTCAGGAAATAATTAATATATATTATTATTTATTATTATTATTTGAGATATAATAATTAGATGATAATATAAGGTTAAAGTGCATTATTTATATTATTGGGAATTGTATAAATAATATATATATATATATACATATATATATATATATATATTTGCAATTTTATATATATTTATATATATTTTTTCAAAATTAATTTATAAATATAAGCATATTTAGCTAAATGAGATGTGTCATATTCCATGGAATTTGTCATGTAATATGCCTTTTAGTTAGGGATTATAAAAGGAGATTAAATCTAGAAATTTAATTTGTTGAAACCCTAGCCACCACCACAGACGTTGGTCGCCATCCCTCTCTTCCTTGGGGAGAATTTCGGCTATGAGAAAGGGAAGCCATGAAGCTTCTCTTTTTGCGTGTTGTTGATAAACCTCGTGTATTGGCTATCATCGTTTGTTGTTGTATCGCTGTGGATATTTTTAGTCAAGTCATCCACTAACATCAACATTATCAAAGGTAAGATAATTAAGTATTTTAGTTATTCTTCACATTCTCTGATTTCTATAGTTCTTGCATCTGGATCTCCGTTTTGGTTTCCCGTCTTCATTTTGATTAAGATTTCCGCTGTGTTTTGGGCTTTGATAAATATTTTCAAAAGCTAAAACTAAAAGGGAAATCCCAACAGTGGTAATAGGGCCACTTAAAAAACCCTAACCGGTTTAAAGATGTTAAATCAAATAAAGCCTTATTACCAATTAAAATACAATATTGGTATGAATGTGTGTTTGTTATAAACCGAGGGTGTTGTTAATAAAACAGTCAAACAAACAAACATTAAAGATGTTATAAACCGAGCCTTGACCCCCGTGTGAATGTTTGTTTGTTTGATTGTTTAATTTTTCTTGTTTGTATCCTTGTATCATATTTTTGGGGTTGTTATGGAGGCCATTAATGTAAAAGAATAGAATTTCATATTTATTTCAAATACAACATAGAATTCAAGACAAGAGAGGACGAGACGAGACGAATGCAAAAATCAAGAGTAGGAATATTAGCTTCAATTACCTTTCCTACTTCTTTCGCGATTTTTCTTTGGATAACTCCCATGACTTGTTCTACTTCGTTCTCATCGGGAGGTGGAGACGTGGATCTCCTATTGCTCACTTCATCACGAATCTCCATATTCCAATTTTCAACCATGTTCGTTTGCTGAGATATAATTACAAATCAGCTTATCCCTCGATTAACCTATTGTCAAGTCTAGGGTATACTATATAGGCCTTTTGTCATTCTTACCCTATTCAAGTGTCTGAGGGTTTCATTCAAGGCCATTTAAGCATTTCTACATATGCATAGTTACATTCCTAGCTTACTATCTGCTAATATAAGTATCATATGATGTTTACGATATCATGGTGGTCCCATGAATTGACCTTCATACTGGCAAGGTATGAAAGCAATCTATGTTACGTGCAATGATACTCCCAACTGTCATATGGTGCTTACATCATAAAAGGTTTAGCCCACGAAGCACATTCTTTTCAAACACTTAAATTTAAACACACCTACTTCATCGGACGGCCTCAAATTGAATCTCGTCTTTTGTATATCAAGCGCACTTCTGGCTTGAGTTTAAGTACCTGTTCTGATACTCAAATCCCTCAAATTATGCCCTGATACCAACATGAAACACCCTTATTTCAATTATTTTAAAATATCAGAGTTTAGGTCCCAGCTTACAAAAAAATTTTCCACATAAGTGAAAAAGTTTATTTTATTATAAACATATTGTTATTTTATAAACATATTTTCAATATATATAATACAAAAGTCATTGAGGATTCATGTCTCTATCCTGCCACGTCCTTAGAAGCTTAATCATTCCGGGTGCTTTCCTAAAATGTTTGAAAATATTTTTACATTAGCTTTCACTAAGTAAGTACACCACTTCATTTTCTCAAAAATCATTTCAATTCATAGTTTACTTTGGGACACCTTAGTTCCCTTATAAGATATCCTAGGATCCGTAAATCTCATAGCCTCTTGTGTAACCACAAAGATTCATAACCACAAAGGTTCTATTACAAGATTCGAAAATCCATAGTTTTCACGGCCTCTTGTGTAACCACAAAGGTTCAAAATCACGAAGGTTCTATTTACAAGACCCCGGAACTCCGCAAGTTCTATGGAATCTTTTGTAACCGCGAACATTCTATTACAAGATCCAGAAATCCATAGATTTCACGTCCTCTTATGTAACTACAAAGGTTCATAACCACAAAGGTTTTATTGGGTTTCATTTTCATACCAAAATGGGATCCTTGGACTAAGTAAGTTCTAGGCCTCAGGATTATTTGTTCTTGTTTATTCAAAACCGTGCGTAATAATACCTTAACGCATGACACATCTTTATTTCATTTATCCAAAACTTTGTGTAGGCATTCCCTCATCACATATTTATTGTGTACAAATACAAAGCATTCCCTAATAATTTAAAATCATATTATGGAAACTATGGGCTAAAATCTGGCACGTTACGGACCGTTACCATGCGGTGACAGTCTGTCACCGTATTTCTTGGCAGCTACGTATTTTCCTCCCACGTAACGGACCGTTATCACTCATGACGGTCTAGAGAGAGAAAGAGAGAATTCTAGAGAGAGAAAGCTGAAGGATTCAAGGGTGGTGACCTCAAGATCGTTGCTAGAACGTTTTAGTATTTTTGGGGTTTTTAACATAAATATCGGATTTTTTACGTGTTAAAAATGATTTAAAGCTTAGATCTAACTTCATGGAAGCTAGATAAACGTTTTGTACGTAAAAAGTTAGGATTTTGGATTGAAAACGGACCTGAACATGAAGATATTCAAGTGGCGACACTTAGTGACGACACAATTTCTTCAGGCGACACTAGTCGGGGACGACGATACACATCTCCTGAAACTCTCCAATGATCGGTACACGTGTCATTCTCTTGGCGACACTATAATGGTGACACTGAGTAGTGTCGCCATGCATGTGCACGACACTACAAGAACGACACTAGTAGACGACATTAAGTCCAGAACGAAAGTTCTGGCGACACTGATAGTGTGCCTGGCGACACTGATCATGTGCCGGCGACACTGTTAGGAAACATTAGCATGTTATGATAGAATTCGCGTGTTGACTTATGTGCAGATCAGTCCACGCGTTAGCACTAGATAAGACATCAATTTCAAGTTTTATAAAAACAGTCGGGTGAGTTCAAGAATCCCTATTTTTACTGTTTTAGGGTGGGGTGCATACTAAAGAATTAAATGTTTATAATAAATGTATTTTATTACTTAAAAATTTGCAAATAATGATAAGAAAGATAACGGTTTATTGATGTAACGATTTACAAGAAGGAAAGATAAGAAAGAACGGTTTATTTAACTATATGTTTTATATACAGAAGGATAAGAAAGAACAGTTTATTTAACTATATGTTTTATAAACAGAAAGAAAAGAAAGAAGAGGTTTATTTAACTGTAAGTTTTATAAACAAAAAGAAAGAAGATAAGTCAAATACATTGTCTAATCTGTAAGAGTACGGTTACCACCAAAGCAAGACTTGAGGTAGTAGTGTAGTCCTTGAGACTAGTGCTACCCAAAATATATTGAAGTGTCATGACATTAGTTATATGCCTTCCATAAAAATAACTGGGACAATGCTCGGCAGGGCACTGTAACGGGGATTTTGTACAACCGGTTAACAAGAGTAACGACAGTTGCTCCGGTGACGACGGTCATCTGAGAAGAAGAAGTCCTTAGTGGACACAAGATGCTAGTATTGGCCTTTGGACGTTGAACCTTAGGGGACAATACTCGCTAAGAAAGAAAGAAGTCCTTTGTGGACACGAGAAGTCCTTCGTGGATAGTAAATGAAAGATACAAATTGTAGACTAATAATGTAATGACATAACAGAAAAGGGCACAAAATAACTAAGTATTAACCTACATGTTGTATTGTGATTTATTTACTTGGTAGCATAAAGAATGTTTTTCATTAAATGAGTTTTACAGGATTGACATGAGAAACAAATGTTTAATAATATAATATTTTGCAAACTTCAACTCTCCAGTGTTAACTGACTATTTAGTATGCACATCAGGTAGAAAAGGTAAAGAGAAGATATGAAGCAGCAATGGATTAGCAGATGATGGCTAGATACCTGTTGCTGATAGACAGCTGACATCCCCATGATTTAGATTATGTTTTCTGACAATGAATATTTAAAATTTTAATTAACTCAGAATTTGTAATAGACTTCCGCTGTTTGCGTTAATGTTTATTTCAAGGTTTAAGAACTATGTTTATGCTTATTTGTGCCAATTATGAGAGGTACCCAGTTTGGGTCCTTTCAAGTTGGTATCAGAGCCATAGTTTAAGAAATTCGGACATTCGCTAAAATGTCTGAACTTAAATTAAGAATGGGACAGAAGAATGGGATGTCAGTCAGAACAGCAAACCCATGAAAGTAGAACAGTAAGGCCTTAGAATAGAAAATAGTAAACAGTAAAGGCCTTAGAACAAAAGGTAGTCCATGTCCAAGTATAGTATATAGACGATAAATGCCTTAGAATAGAAAGTAGACAGAGTGTGCCTTAATGTAGAAACTCTGAACTTGAGTACAAATGTTGCCCTGACAGGAAATGTTCAGAACCCGAGTAGTAAAGTAAAATAGTAATTGCATACCGGTCTCTGTAATTAGTAATTTATATTACTCGATGTGTTCTAAATAATTGCCTATCCTACGAACACGAGTATTCCTTGTTCGCAGTTAGAGAACGATAATGGCTGGAAGGAAATGTGCAAAGAGAGGAGCACGTACTGGACTTAGGGGTAGACCATGTGTCAACCGCGTTGAAAGGGAAGAAAGTGAACCTTCAGTTCATAGATCGGTGTCGATCCATACTTAAAGTGAGAATGATCCTAACAATCATGAAGTGCATGATGAAGAAGGCTTAGTTCTGGAGACAATTGTAAGAAAAGGCTATAGCTGGCGAGGTAGCCTCATTTCTGAAGAGCACTCTGCCTACAACATTATCAGAGGCTCTGAAGACTGTGGAAGAGGAAAGAGGAGGAACGGCCTAAGGGTCAAAAACAGGAACTGAGTAGAGACTGAGAGTGATGACTTTGATTCTGACGCAAGGCGTGGATGTGACTACAAGTCCTTCCGGGACTGTGATCCACCTACTTTTGACGGCAAGAAAGATGGTATTGCCGCATACAACAGGATTGACCTTATGACCGCGGTCATCAAGATGAGAAAATGCCGTGCTTACCAGGCAGTAAAGTTTGCCACGCACTCTTTCGCTTTTGAGGCATTAAGCTATTGGGAAAATGTGAAGAAAACCAAGACTGAAAGAGACATCGATATGATGAAATGGGACGTTTTGAAGAAGATAATTCAGAAATTCTGTCCCTAAAACGAGATTGATAAGTGAAACGCCCACAAACGGGTACATCTCATTGTTGGCACAAAATATAACAAACATAGTTCTTAAACCGGAAATCAGAATCTATTATAGCGGAAGCCTTTAAATTAAAACATTCAACAAATGATAATGTAAATCATTGTCTATAACATGAATTATCAGGATTGGAAATGCCAGTATTCAATGCTGCAGCCCGATGTCTATGCTATCCAGCCCTCACAGCTCTTTCACTTTTCTTTCGCTTTATCTTTTCTACCTGTCATGCATACTAAAAGTCAGCTAACGCTGGTGAGTTCTATCTTTACTTTAAAATGTAAAACTTTCTTTTAGGTAGCTTAGTTTTATAAAAATAAAATAAGCTTTACTTTCTCTATCTTTGAAAACACTTTAACTTTACTTTTAAACTTTACAACGTTACAATTATAAAGTTGTTACGTTACTGTCTGAAAAACTTTAGCTTTGAGGAAACCCGTTAGGGTGTCCTCATGTACTCTGTCTGACTATCATTTCACTTGTACACGACAAGTGACTTTATCACACTTTAACTACTACATAAGGTTCATAGTCCGAGAACCAGATCCCTTTCTCGCTTACACCTCAGGGTAAGACTCTTACTTTAGCGCTGCCCACACCTCAGGGTGGGCCTTTCTTTCTCGCTTTCACTTCAGTGCAAGACTCCTTTAGCATTGCCCACACCTTGGGGTAGGACTTTCTCACTCACATCGAAGTGTAAGACTCCTTTAGCATTGCTTACACCGAAGTGTAAGACTCCTTTAGCATTGCTCACACCTTAGGGTGAAACTTCTGCTTTAGCATGCCTGCAGGACTTTCTACTATGCAACTACTATGCAATACAATTACATTATTACACAAATAGAAATGTAATCACATAAAATTTCATATTGACAAATAGCACATATTAACACATAAGCATACAACATGGTATTTGTCACTGTCACTGTCGAGCTGTACCGAGGTACAACTCCTTTATCGTTCTTTACTTTAGCACTTTATTATCTTTCAAAGCTCGTTTAAAAGGTAATACTATACTCTTTAACTCTTTAACTTTCATTTTATAAAAACATGTAATTCTTATAAAATATTATTTAACTTTGAAAACTATCTCTTTAACAGTATGCATGCCAACCCAAAACCATTTAGAAAAAAAGGCAACAAGAACTCACCTGACTTCTATGGGGTTTATTTCACTTAGCAAGGAAACTTCGAGCTAGGTGGGATGCTAACAAATCTGTCAAGGGTCACGAATGGAACAAGGTTACAACCTATATGTTTCATTCGAAAACTATGTGTCCGAAATCTTGTTCGACCGAAATCTATTTCGGTCGAAAACTTTTTCGACTGAAAACTTCTGTGTTAAAATTATTTTCTATTACATGGCTTTTTCGTTAGAAAACATCTGTCCGAAATCCTTTTCTGTCCAAAATACATTTCGACCGAAATGTCTTGTCTGAAAAACTTTTCGACCGAAATGTTTTGTCCGAAATCTATGATGTCCGAAATACTTTCCAGTCAAAATGTTCTGTCTGAAATACTTTTCGGACGTATTAGAGTTTTCAGACCATTCATAGAGTTTTCCAAGATTCAATCTTTTTACGTCCAAAACTTGTATCTAGCTTCCATGAAGCTACATACATGCTTTCTAGTCCAATTCCTGAGTAAAAATCCTGACTTTTATAAAACCCACCTTAAAACCCTAAAAACCCACTTTAAATCTAGAAATCGATTCTGAGAACGAGTTGTTACCTAATATCGTTCGATTCCTTCTTCTCCAATCCTCGGGGATGTTCCATCAATGATCTAGAGCAACACGAAGGCCTCGGGTGTGGATCCTTGAAGCTTTCTATCTCTACTCTCTAGTTTTAAGGTGAAGATGATGGAGTGGAGTGACAAGGGAAAAGGAAGGATTTTACTCCTCCCCTTGCGCCTCCCATACCCGGCCCACGATCCAAGCCCACGATCCCGATAAGTTTTCTTCGTTATATCCCGATCTTCGTTCGTAAACTTTATTTCCTATTATTATTATTTTTGGGATGTTACAAGTCTACCCCCTTTACGAAAGGTTTCGTCCTTGAAACCTTTCACAAGTCAAATAGGTGGGGGTACGACTCCTTCATTTTCGCTTCGGTTTCCAAAGTAGCTTCCGATCCTTTATGATGCTTCCATTGTACCTTCACCAACTGAATCACTTTATTCCACAATCGCTTCTCCTTTCTGTCTAGTATGGCAACTGGTTCCTTGATGTAATTGAGGCTATTATCTACCTCGATGTCTTCAAGTGGCACATGCACTGATTCGTCAACTAAACACTTGCGTAAGTGTGACACGTGGAAGGTAGGGTGGATTCCACTCAACTCATCACATAATTCTAACATGTAAGCAGCCTCACCAACCCGTGCCAGTATCTTGAAAGGTCCGACGAATCTTCGACATAAGTTCCCTCTCTTTCTGAATCGTATAATCCCCTCCTAGGGAGATACCTTCAATAATACTTGATCCCCGACATTGAATTCGATTGGTCTACGCCTCTTATCCGCGTAGGACTTCTGATGGTCGTGTGCTGCTTTCATTTTGGCCTAAATCTGGTCAAACTTTTCAGAGGTTGTTGTCACTACCTCTAAACTTCCCAACTTTTTCTGCCATATCTCACCCCAACAGACCGGGGTCCGGCATCTTCTACCGTACAACATTTCGTAAGGCGGCATACCAATAGTGGTGTGGTAGCTGTTGTTGTAGGAGAATTCTGTCAACGGTAGGTGACTATCCCAGCTGCCACCGAAGTCTATAATGCATGCGAGGAGCATATCCTCCAACATCTGGATGGTCCTTTCTGATTGACCATCCGTCTGTGGGTGATAAGCCGTGCTGATGTTCAATCTTGCACCCATTGACTCATGAAATCTTTTCCAGAATCTCGATGTAAATCTTGTGTCTCGGTCAGATACAATCGATAATGGCACACCATGTCGAGACACAATCTCATTGATAAACACTTCTACCAGCTTCTTCGATGAATAAGTTTCATGGATCGGTAAGAAGTGTGCACTCTTTGTCAGACGATCCATTATAACCCAAATCGTATCATGGCCTTTAACTGTGCGGGGCAGCTTTGTAATAAAGTCCATGGTGATATGCTCCCACTTCCATTCGGGTATTTCCAGAGGTTGGATCTTCCCGTATGGTTTCTGATGCTCTGCTTTAATTTGTGAGCAAGTCAGACATTTGATCATGTAGTCTGTCACATCAATCTTCATATTAGGCCACCAATACTCTTTCTTCAAATCATGGTACATCTTCGCGGTTCCCGGGTGGATGGAATATCGAGACTTATGGGCCTCGTCGAGTACTTTGGCCCTAAGCTCTCCGCCCTTCGGTTCCCACATACAACCACATCTAGTCCTCACTCCATGAGTGTTTATCTCTAACTTAATCTGTTGACCGACCATCCTTTCTTTCTTTATGTTCTCTTCCTTTAACGCCTCCGTCTGTGTTTTCTCTAGCTCTGTCATAAAATCTGGTGTTATTACCAACCGGTACGCTTTCACCCTACTAGGAGAATGAGTCTCCTTACGGCTTAGGGCGCCAGCGACCACAAAATTGCCTTTCACGGGTGGTATAGGATTTTGCAGTCATAATGCTTTAGCAATTCCAACCACCACCTTTGCCTCATATTCAGGTCTTTCTGCTCGAAGAAATACTTCAAGCTCTTGTGATCCGAATAAATTATGCATTTCACCCCATAGAGATAATGCCTCCAAATCCTTAACGCAAAAACAACTGCCGCGAGCTCCAAATCGTGAGTCGGGTAGTTAACTTCGTGAATCTTTAGCTATCATGAAGCATACTCGATCACCTTTCCCCTCTGCATTAATATGCACCATAACCCTTGTCCCGAAGCGTCTGAGTATACCACAGGTCCTCGTTACCATCGGTTAGTGCTAACACTGGGGCTTGGGTCAACTTCTCCTTTAACTCTTCAAATGCTTTGTTATGAGCCACCCCCCATTCGTACTTTACTTCTTTACGTGTTAACTTGGTCAGAGGCAAAGCTATTCTCGAGAAGTCCTGAATGAACCTTCGATAGTAACCTGCCAACCCTAGAAAACTCCGAATTTCGGTTGGTGTCTTCGGGATTTCCCATTCCTTCACTGCCTCTATCTTTGATGGGTCAACCGTAATGTCATCTGATCTGATAACGTGACCTAAGAATTGGACTTCTTTAAGCCAGAATGCGTATTTGGAAAACTTGGCATACGACTTTCTTTCTGTAGCATCTCTAGTACCTCTCGAAGATGACAAGCATGATCGCCTTCACTCTTTAAATAAATAAGTATGTCGTCTATAAATACTATCACCAACTAGTCCAACATCGGTCTGCACACCTGGTTCATCATACTCATGAATGATGCTCGAGCATTCGTTAAGCCGAAAGACATCACACGGAATTTGTAATGCCCATAACGCGTGCGAAACGCCGTCTTTGGTATCTCCTCTTCTCTTACTTTTAACTGATGATATCCGGACCGAGATCGATCTTGGAGAACCATCTGGCGCCTTGTAATTGGTCGAACAGATCATCGATCCTTGGTAACGGATATTTGTTCTTTACTATACGTTTGTTCAACTCTCTGTAGTCGATGCACATTCTCATGGCACCATCTTTCTTCTTTACAAACAGAACCGGAGCACCTCATGGAGAAATGCTCGGTCTGATAAAACCTCTATCCAAAAGTTCTTCCAACTGTATCATTATCTCCTTCATCTCAAGAGGCGCAAGTTGGTACGGTGCTTTAGCCATGGGTTAGGCACTTGGCACTAAGTCTATCTGGAACTCTGTCTCCCGGTCAGGTGGTAACCCCGGTAACTCCTCGGGAAACACCTTCGGAAAATTACATACCACTCGTATGTCTTTTAACTCTTTCACCTTTACATCATTGTCTATCACATAGGCCAGGTAAGCCTCGCATCCGCGTCTTATATACTTTTCTTCCTTTATCATCGATAAGACATTCGTTAACGAGCTGTCGCAATCCACGTAAACCAAAACCTCGCTACCGTCTGGAGCTTTGAGCTGAAATATCTTTCGTCTACATACTATCCGGGCTTCGTTGGCAGCTAACCAATCCATACCCAATACTATATCAAACCCTCCCAAGGTCATAACATACAACTTAACTGGGAACCTATGGCCATGTATCTTTATCGTGAATTTATCTACTAGTTCTATCACTCTTGTAGTTTTACTCACAGCAGTTTCTACGGTGAAAGCATGTTCTGTCTTAGTAACTTTGCATTTCATTCTTCTACATATACATGATGATATAAAACTCCTACTTTCACCCGAATTAAACAATACGGAGACAAAGGTATGATCAAGGATGAACATACCTGACACCAAATCTGGATCACCTCTAGCCTCTTCTTGTGTCAGCGCATACGCTCGCGTCCTTGCCTTTGGCTTTTCGGCTACTTTTCCTTTCTTGGTGCCGGTAGCTTTGGGTTTACGACAGTCCTTGGCCATGTGGCCAGGGGTCCCACAGTTATAACAAGACTGTGTCTCGGGACACTCTCGAGAGTAGTGTCCTGTCTTTCCGCACCTATAGCAGATATTAAAACCAACTCGGCACTCGCCGGAGTGCTTCCTGCCACACCTAGCACAATCAAGCCCATCCTCAATCCTCATCTTCTTCGTCTTCGGTCCCGCCCACTCTTTAGCTTGCCGTTTAACGGCATTTGTGACTTTCTTCTCAGTAGGCAATGGGTCCGCGGATTCGAAGTCATCATAAACTATTCTAGCAAGTGATACCACAGATTCAAAGCTTGTAGGAGCATTAGCTTTCATATACACTTGAACCTTTTGTGGTAGTCCCTTGACATAGTACTTGATCCTCTTTTCCTCAGTGTCCACCGGATGTGGAACCAACTAAGCCAACTTGTGATATTTGGAGGTGTACTGGCGATGAGTCATATTACCAGCGCAGAGCCCCATAAACTCTCTTTCAACCCTGTCAATCTCGTTTCTACGGGCAGAACTTGGTGATTAGAAACTTTTTCATATCATCCCATTTCATCTTTTTCATAGCAGCAGAAGATTTGGTTCTCTCAATCGATCTCCCTAAACTCAACTGTCACACCCCGACCGACGGTGGATTATACGTTGGGGCTGACACGGTTGTTTAAAAGCGCATGATCAACTATTAAATAAGTTCCAATATTTATTCAGTCATATTAAGTATTCGTTACAAGGAAATGAGAAACTCATAATTCAAAAGAAACATGACATAATCAAAGTTTGAATTAAATATAACTAGGTCCATAGTCCTATATGATTAAGACTTGTCATCAAACGGGTGCACCTGAACCATGTTAAGTAAATGTCAACTACAAGTAGTTGGTGAGTAACATAGGTTTTGACACCAACAAAAGTTGAAAATGATTTACAATTCATTATGTCCATATCAAATCTAAGGCATAAATGTGAAAACATACAAGGTTCCAAGTGTACAATCAAGCCATGAAATATGAACAATGTATACACAATCCACCTGATTGTGTTATGAAAGGTGCCAAAATGTATACACAAATCAACCAAGATTTGTCTTAAGTAATGAATAGGGTTCCCATGTATATGATCATAATAAGTACTACCTTAGGTTTGCAACTCAAGTTAATGATTGTACTAAAAACATGAACACATGTAACACCAAGTAGTTTAGGACATGAAGCACATAGACCTTGCATAAAGACATAGTAATTGAATTGTGTAAAGTAAAGTATTGTAAACACGGTCCAACTCGAGTATTTGTAAACAAAAAGTAATGTAAAATGGGGTATGAAACTCACCTTGCAATGAGTAGCTTGAAAGTCACACAAGTATGTTGTGGTTGCACAAATGTTCTAGCTAATCACAAGATTAACCTATGTTTGATGGAATAAGTGTATCCATGGTGTGTTCAAATGATTAAAGAAATCCTAATGAACAAAGGGATTGAATGTGGGTGTACTTGGTCAAATAAGATAATACTTGTTTAAGTTTCACATGTTGCTTATGAAATCCATTGTAAAAAGTATGAATGTATGAACATAGGGTTTCACTTGTTTTGCAAATATTTGGAATAATGTATATATGAATAAGATATTTGTGCTATTTGTTTGTAAATGAACAAGTAATTGAAATTTACTCTTGTTTGTAAATTAATAAATAAATAAGTGAGAATAATAAGTTGAATAAATAGATAATTGGATAAATAAATAAAAACCTTTTATTTATTTAATTTAATTATCATGAAAATGTAAAGAAAATAATAATTAGTTAACGAAATAAAAAGTCACAATTAAATAATCAATCAAGTCATAATTAATTATTAATTAAAATAATAAAATATTTGTTAATGTTATTACAAAATAAATTGTACAAGATGGGTATTAAGTTTCTTTACAAGGTAAAAGGAGTTTATAAATAATTTATATTCTAGACATAATCTATAAACCAAGAATTTGATAAAAAAATTTATTTAAACAAAATAACTATATTAATTAAATCAAGTAATAACAAAATGATAGTTTACAAAGAAGGTTTAGATGTCAACTATTAAGACAAGCCAAAAATAAAGAAATATTATAATATAATAATATTTATATTATTTTGTAATATAATCTAGTCATGTGGAATTTCTATTTAGGAAAAATTCTATTTATTAATGTTGATTACTAAAAGAATAACTTCAGTTACAAACCTCATATTATTGGTGAAATTAATAATAATGATATGAATATATGTAAAAACAATTATTAAAACTTTATCAATTTAAAGATCAAAGTTTTATAGTTTTATAAAAATGAATTTTTTAAAAACGAATTAATTAATAATGTCGTGTTTATAATTATGTTTATCAAGTTTGAGAATATATATATATATTAATAACAAAGTAAAACACTAATGTAAATAATAATGCTCAAATACCGTTCGATATACGTTTGTGACAATTAGAATAATCAAACATAGTTATATATATATATATATATATATATATATTTGAAAAGGATTTTAATCGTAAGTTCTTTGAAGAATCCATAAAGAAATTTGTTTATAATAATAATTGTATTACTCGTCAAAATGTATACATATATGTATTTGCATAATCATAAAATTTATAGAGTGTAGATACCAAAAGTTATATGTTTTGTTACAATAGAACATATGTATTTTACGTTTCACCTAAAAAGAATATGAGTATATATATATATATATATATGTGTGTGTGTATGAGTAAAAGTAACCAAGGAAGCAACAAACTAGAAAAAAAGTGCAGAGACAGGGTATAGAACTTGCGACCTCTGCTGAATGAGGTGTGGTGTTTAACCAGTTGAACTGGGCAAAGCCTTGATAAGGGATGGTTTCGTTTTTTATTTAAACAAATGGTCTCAAGTCCCTTCTTCCCCAAATTAAGAATGGAACCTTAGCCTCCCTAATCAATCCTCAAATCGTGAACAAAATCAAAAGCTTAAGAACAAAGGATTAAAATCGAGTAAAGGGGCATGTTTATATACCTGGAAGTAGACCCGATTCGTTGCAAAACTGAGATGCTCGTTCTTGGTGCCGTTCGCGACTGGGAGAGGGAAAAGGACGATTTCGAGTGACGAATTTAGTGGAAAATGATTTGCGTTGGTTGGGGGAGGGTTAGATGGGTGTCGCAAACTTGTTAGACTAAGTTATATGTTTCAATTTTATCCAGAATACACGTATCAATTCGGTTTATGACTAAGGACGGTTTTGGGATGATTTGAAATCTAATAATTGAATTGAAGTAAATTGGGTCCTCACACTCAATTGAAACTGCTGTGGTAACGTGTATGCACGATCGTTGCAAGTTAATTAACACGAATTTGGATCATTGTGGCCGGTTTGGCTCCCTGTTGACTTCCTAAAAGTCAAAATCGACACATCTTTGACTTAGGGTTCATAAGTATGAAAAAAAGTTCAAGTTGGAATTGGAGGGGTGTAATTTAAAGGTTCAAATGAAAATCAGGGGGTTTAAATGCTTGTGAAAAAGGGTTCAAGGTCATCTTTACTTGATTTTTTTTATGCTTTTATGAATTTTAAAAAAATCTAATGATTATAAACATATATGAACGAATAATTTTATTTTTATAACATTACATATTGTTTATTTAACAAAATCAAATGTATATATATGTACTTACATCTTCATTCATAAATAACTTTATATATATTCAAAGGTTGTAGTTACATGATTTAAGTTTACAAGTTTCATAGATTTAAAAGTTATGTACTAGATTTATTTAATCAAATACACACACAAACACACACACACACACACACACATATATATATATATATATATATATATATATATATATATATATATATATTAACCACTTTTATAATAAAATATGATGAATGTAGTTATATGGTTGAAACTCACACGTTTTATCTTAATATGTATATACTTATTATAACAAAATGTTTATTTATATATATGTGTTATATAAATAGTAATATGTAAAAGCAAGTTTGAGACATTGAATTGATACATGTTAAAAATAATAATTATTGTGACATATTACGTTTGAGCAAGTACGGGATTGAAAAGGGTTATCATTATTGTATAGAATAAAAAAAATAATACCGGAAAACCATGGATGTTACATCAACGCCTCATTAGTGAATGAGTGAGCGGCAAACTTGACCGCTTGGTCATCACGACACTCACTAATGTTGATCACACCGTTCATCCTCTCTATCCACTTGAAAGTGGAAACAACATCTTTCCGTCCATCATACTTCGGTGGGTCACACCCCCGAAAGGACTTATAATTGCAACCTCGAGTTGCCATTTCATAGTCAGAATCGTCAATATCAGTGACTTCAGTTCTCTTGCTGCTTCCCTCTTTCTTCTCTTTCCTCTCTATACCAAACTCCTTAAGGGCCTCGCCAGTGCTTCCGGTAGAACTTTCTTCAAGATTGAAGTAACCTCTGCCGCGATAGCTTCTTTCACAATCGGTTCCAAATCAAGATCCTCGTCACGAGCATCGTCCTGAACCGACACATGGTTCCCACTGTCATTAAGATCCACGTGCACCGATTCAGTCTCGTTGTGGGAGTGTTCACTTTCCTCATGTCGTGTTCGGTTTCCTGGCGGTCGGCCTCGTTGAACAGTACGACCCCTAGTGCGACCACCTCTCTTTCCTCTAGCCATTAGTACCAACTGCGAACAAAGAACGCTTGTGTTATCATGATAGGTAATAATTTAGAACACCTTGAGTAATGTAAATTACTAATTACAGATACCGGTATGAAATTACTAGTTTACTTTACTACTCGGGTTCTAAACATCTCCTGTCAGAGTAACATTTTCATTCGAAGTTAGAGTTTCTACTGTAACGCACATACTGTCTATTGTCTATGCTAAGGCACGTACTATGTACTATTTATGCTAAAGCATTTACTATCAACTATCTGTACTAAGGAATTATTGTCTATGCTCTATATTAGGACATTGACTACCTTCTGTCTACTATCTTTCTAAGGACGGGCTGCTCTGACTGACATTCCTTTTCTTTGTCCCATTCTCAGTTTAACTTCAGACATTATCTCAAATGTCTGAATCTCTCAAACTATGGCTCAGATACTGATGTCGTCCAGACGGTCTATAAAAAAACTAACAAATCCTAACCAAGACTCCTAAGTAATAATAGGAATACCTATGTACTAAACCGCACTGACAGGCAAGTGTACCTATCAAGTGTGGCACAACTTAATGGTAAACCGAGTTATCGAACCCTAGAGACACTATGCAACAAAACTAAACTCTGACTCGAACTAAAGATTGATTTGGTTTGGGGGGGATTTCTACACTACTGAATTAACTAAGGAATGGAGAAACTAAGTCGACTTAACTATCAAGAACAAAAACTAAGATGAAATCAAGATATGGGAAGAATATCACCTAGGTCGGAATCCTACTTGCAAAGCACAACTTCTATCGGTTATGGAAACTAAAATGGATCTGGGTTTCTAATGAAACAACTCTAGACAGCCTAGTGGATCCCTAATCACTCTCATGGTGTCAATAACTAAGGAACCTATAGATGTAAGTACTCACCAGATGTTGGATCACTTCTCAGGTATTTCTAACTATGATAAAGTACCCTAATAGACAGATTACCTCTCAGTCTTACTGTCCACCAATACACACAAAGAATGCACGGGGTAATCTCAAGATAACAACTATGACACGAATAGAAACAATCACTAAACACCTAATACCGGCTTCCTCTCATACAGCTGACACTCAGATTCCTAATGACGAAGACTAAACGACTAATTCTCACCTCTCGGGTATTGAACTAGGATACACACTCAACTCTAATCAGTAATCAAAGACAACTCCTATGGCTACTACGTCTAGCAAACCACCCTAATCACAAACCCTAAGATCTATGACCAAGATACGCTAATCAAACTGGCAGACAACCAAAATTAACGCAACGAATTGAAATCAAACACAAGATCAGATCTAAACATGCAATAACATCACAATAATCAACTCAAGATCTTTTACAAAATCATAAACCCATTAATTGAATCCAAAAACCGAATAAAAACTGAAACTTTAATAAGTATTCATCATGTGACCTAGGCAATATCAATGTTCTAGCCTAGAATCATGCTTAAACAACCAAAACAGAAGTAGAAACACAAAACCATGGTACCAAACATCGCAGTTAAAGAATAAAAATCAAATCTTGAAACCTAGAACTCTGAAATCAACGAACCCGGAAGCAAAATCTTCAACTTTTGGCTTCTAATTCTATCTCCAGACTCAAAATCGCCTCTAACAACTCTTTCAGACGGCTATCAATCGACTCCCTCAAAGAATGGGAATAAAAATCTATTTAAATCTAATTTTAGGGTTTTCTCGGATTTTCCTTCCCTCGCGTACCGTGAAAGAAATGGATAGGTTCCTCGCGTACCGCGAGGAACAAAATAGTCGCGGCTGATTCTGACGTTTCTCGCGTATCGCGAAACTTTCTCTTCTGGTCTTCGCGTACCACGAAAACTTGATTTTCTTCATTTTTTCACTTTTGAACTTCCGGCTTCTCTTTCTTGTTCGGTTTCTTCACGTATTCACTAGTAATCCTTACGAGCTCCTGAAAACACAACATAGACTCAAATGTACATCAAAACGACTCAAAACAAACACAAAACTAATTAAAGACGCACTAAAACAATGGAATAAAGATGTGTGCTTTACACTAAATCAAATATCCCCACACTTAAACTTTTTTCGTCCTTGAAAAAGCTGTAATGGAATCATAAGTGGCATCTAATTTAACAACTCATTAATTACCAATTAGCAAAACATACTCACGCGTTAAAGAAGCAATAATTTGTATTTCTGTCCGATTAAACCCAAGCACCAACTTTCAAGCCCCCGTTACATGTTCTAACATTACATTACCAGGCATATTAATCAATCTATGTGACTCACACTTAACAGTTACAGCTCTACCTAATCCCGTCTCACGGTCATGTCTAGGCACGGATCAAACCAAATAGATTTACCCTACCACGTTAAACTAAAATTTAAAGGTTTCAGAAATCAGATGAAATATGAATGAATGGATGGAAATATGAGCATTAATAAGCAAATTAAACTTCATCTAGAGGCGTTTCAACCAAGCCACTATCCCGAAAGTTAACACATAGACTAAGTAATAACAATGAAGCACATAAGAATCAACCCAGTGGTGTTTCAATCAGGCTGGAACCCGACGTGTGACACGTAGGCGAAACTTAGATTTCAATTAAATAAGCTCAAGAATTATGGATGCGGGCGCCACCGAAACTCGGATTTATTCTGATAAAAAGAGACTGGTGTGCCAAGAAATTTCAAAAACCTCTAAATTTTAACTTAACGTGGTACCTATCACCCTATGTTGACAGTTTCAGTATTACCGATACTCTAAGATGAATACCCACAAGATATCATGATTTTAATTCAATTAATTCTTAAACAACACAAACAGTATATTTAAGCTTTACTAGCTAGATGTGTCTACCAAAACATCACTAATTAAACACATTTTCTATTATTTAATCATTTACACTCACAAGTAGATCAAGTTGTACTATCATTTTCCAAGTATAAGTAGTTATTTTCAAGGACATTTTTCAAAATTCTTTAATTTTTTTTTTTGTATTTTTGAATTTTTATAAACAAAACAAACTAACTAAACTAGACACTCACATCCCCACACTTGAAAGACACATTGTCCTCAATGTGAAGCAAAACACAACTAAAAATAAAAATGCAAAAATAAAAACAAAAATAGGAAGCGACTTAGCCGGTAATGTAGCATGAATGGTCCAGCATTACTCTTCCACGTGTGCACCTTATAGCATTTCGGTCGCGGTTGCACAAACGACTGTCGGGTTGCCTTTACAAGATAGATAAGATGAGAATCAACCCCGCCCGAATGGAGATTGAGTACGGACGGAGCGATCAAAACCTGCACAATAAAACTCCATCAAACCCGCAACATTAAACTGACACAAGTTACAGACTCAAAATAAAAATTAAAGACTCAACTGACTCACTAAGAACTCAAAGACTCAAGATAGATAGCATGCAAAGAATTATACTCAATGTGTGGCAAACACATAAACATGAAAGCCACAGCAAGGTCGGTCATCGGTCATGAACGATTTCAAGTTCTCCCATGGTCGTGGTGTGAATGGATGATGAAGGTGAATGGTAGTGACAGAATTACTGAAAGTGATGGTGATGATGATTGATGAATGATGGATGATGATAATATAGGTGGTGTGATAATGGTGGTAGTAGATGTGGTGGATATGGAAAACCATGGAAAACAAGGAAAAAGGGCAATTCCAGGATAGCCTTGCGTACCGCGAGAAACCAGTCGGCCAATCCTCGCGTACCGCGAGGGAGTGGCATTTATACCGGCCCCTATTTCTATCCGTCGCGTACTGCGAGGAACATGGGTGAATCTCTCGCGTACCGCAAGGACCATCTGGTGACAGAAAGTTTTGAGATTTTTCCAACTTTTATACTTAGAAATTTTTTTGATCATTTAAAAATTTTTTCTTCCCAAATTCTTTAAAAACCTATTCCAAGCATAAAAACATATGTAAAAATACATGGAACTTCATTCTCGACGATTTTCCTCACCGAATCAAGCATGAATCCCTGCAAAACATGACACAAACAAAACACACACCGAAAAACACAAAAATAGACACGGACTCAAACCAAGTAGTGCACAGAAACTCTACATCCCGAGCACTTGCGCGAGACTCAAACAAGCCTATCAGGAGGCTTCTCCTTGATCCTAATCGGTACCGCCTTCATCCTACGCGGTTTACCGATCCTCTAATTCCTCAGCACATTCCTACCTCTATCAAACTCTAAAGCTCTCTTATATTTATCAATCAAGTCCTTCCACCATAGCTTAAACCTACCAGGTCCGAAGATAACCTGGTTCAAATACTTCAACAGGCTGTCACACCTAAACATCCCCACACTTGGGGTTTGCTCTATCCTCACATCACAACATTCACTTAACTCTCAGAGTTTCTTACGGGGCGGCCTAGACTTAGGGGATGACTCGGCTTCTATCCCCTCAGCATGGGCACAAATAAAGGTCAAAGGCTCAATATGTGATATCATTAAAGGTGTAGCCTCTAACCTCTCGCCCGGATCCTCATGACCCTCTACACTTTCAACCACGGATGTCTCACAGATTAATGACCCGACTTGTGCTAATATCTTACTCAAACTGCAATCACCATCGTCAGCACCTAAAAACGTGAACCCTATCAAATTCCTTTTAAATTCAGCTAACCAATTCGGCGGGTCCTCTATCATTCCTCCCCCATCTCCATCAACAACATCCTCTACTGGATTAGAGTCCTGAAATTCATCCATGAAGGTATCAAGCATGCACACGGAGTGGCTATGCTCGCCAACATCCTTCATGGACTTCATATTATCGAATGTGATCGACTCATCCCCCACACGAAGTGTGAGTTTCCTGTCAAAGACATCGATCATTTCCTTGGTGGTCCGTAGGAACGGGCGTCCTAGGATGAGTGGGACTCTATCATCCACTTCCATATCCAGTATAACAAAATCCATGGGGAATACAAAATTACCTACTTTCACTAACAAATTCTCCACAATTCCCCGTAGAGACTTGACTGAGCGATCAGCCAAGGAAATGCTCATGTGTGTTGGCTGTAATTCACCTAGTTCTAGCTGTTTATAGAAAGAATACGACATCAGATTGATGCTAGCACCCAGATCAGCCAACGATTGGTTTAGAGGCAAACCGCCAAGTAGACACGGGATAGTGAAACGACCCGAATCCGCCATCTTCTCCGACAGTATGTTCTGAACCACAGCATAACATTGCTCACTAAGTGAGACTTCAGAGATCCCCTCTAGCTTCTTCTTGTTGGAAAGAAGATCTTTGAGGTACTTGCCATACTTTGGCATATGCTGGAGGACCTCTATAAATGGGAGATTGACCTTGAGTTGTTTGAACATATTAAGGAAGTGACTGTATTCCCTAGCGTGTTTATGTGTGTCACACCCCCAATTTCAACTAATGGAGTTTTACCGTTTGGAAGGTGACACACCATGATCTCAGCCATTAGTTACATCAAACGACACTATATGGGACTTGAAATGTCAAAACATAAAAGTTCAGAGTTAATGCGGAAGTGTAAACGTTAATATGAAATCAAAAGTAATTACACGCAATAGGCGTCAATCAATGTAAATAAGTAAACTGTTTCAAATGTTTGAAATGGATAATATGACAGTAGGACTCCATGCATGTCCTAAGTGTGCAACCTGTGCCTTAGCGACCTGAGAAACATATAAGAAAAAGTGTCAACACGAGGTTGGTGAGTTCATAGGTTTCAAGTTTACAATAAGAGTGTGTTTGCCAGATTATGTACATTCAATACGCATATCTATAGGTAGCTAACCTATGTTCATGTTTTACTAAAGCGCTCGCAACCGAAGGTGACTGTGTTTGTATGCCTCCTGCCAGGTCTATCAACTCTGGCACATGTGAGTAGGCTAACCTTTCACCCGTTCGATATCCAATCGAGTTAGCGCGACTAACGCGGGTGGGATTTGTCAAACCCAGTAGTACTACTAAACATTACCTCGCTAAGATCCATATTAACGGTCCGATATAAGATGAGGACTTTCTGTGATAGTGTGTTACGCTTAGTCTCAACAGTGATATCATATAAAGTACCATAATCAAATAGTTGCGTCATGTTTTCTCCCCTGGCGGGAAAAACAATATTTGCTTGCGTACCTGTTTCTCCCCCACGGGGAAAACAAGTAAAAATATGATAGTTGGTGTTTCATGTTTGTTTCTTCCTCAACAGGAAAACAAGTAAAATACATTTGTGTGTAAGCATGTTTCTCCCCCAATAGTAAAACAGGTAAAAAGGGGCCGTGAAATTCACCTGCGTTGCATAGTAGGTAGTATCACACAAGTATGAGATTTAGAACCTCAAGTGTTAGCCTGCACGGGTTATGTATGCCCTAGAATCATAAACACATAAGTTAGGGACACACTGGGATTTGTGACGACGACACGGAAGGTTAGAACGTCTTAACGTATTCTAAGGATCAATGAGTAGACGAACGTGTCTACGGGAATATAGAGTTTCTTAATATAATTATTAAGATAAATACGTTTTGTGTCGAATGTTTCTTAATTATGAATATAATAATAATTAAATATATCCGTGCGTTTGTACCATTCAATAATGGTTTAGGAAAATAATATAATTAATATATTATTTTTGAACTCGTATAAAATATACGATAATCATTTACATGACAAAAATAATAAATATATTATTTTTATTCGAGGATATAAACGTGAGTAAATAATATAAATATTTATATTATTAATTTGTTTGAAACGTTTCACGAGGTAATAAACGAGGCGAAATAATATAAAATATATATATTATTTTACACTAGGAGTCAAGGGTTAAAAATAATATAAACATATTATTTTATACGAAGTCGGGGTTTGAAAATAATATAGCTATATTATCTTAAAAGTGGAATTATTAATAATTATAAGCTATAAAGTCAAACCCGAGCCTACGGGTTGTTTTCGGGCTCAAAACATATTAAAATAATATTCTAATATCATAGAGATAAGTTTTATTTAAAAATATATTGTAAAAAGTGGCTAAATAAAAAGATGGGGGTGGAGGGACTCGAACCCGGGTCTCCTCCCCCACAGTCCAACGAACTAACCACTACAGCCCGCTAGGGTTTCGCATTCAAAACCGGTTCTGAATTGTTTTAATCATGAACACCTCTGTGTTCATCCCTCCAAAGCGACTCGATCCCAAATTCCCTCCCAAATCCATCGATTTGGATTTCGATTGAACCAGAAAGCATAGGGGTTTTGTTCATCGGTATTATACGAATCTGAGGGTGAGTTTGATTGTAAAATGATCGAGTTTAGGTTCGTTTAATTACATGTTTTAAAAATGAAACCCTAGTTTAAGAACACAGGTTTAATTTGTTCGAATTCTATAAGATCATGGACTGAAATCATAGGGCTTTCAACCAACAAAGGATTGCGATTCCAACCATGTAAATAAATTGGATTTAAGTTGAGTGTAGGGTGGTGTTCGACTAAACCGTATTCTCGAAGAACCCTAGCTATCCGTTTGCCATGAAATTGATGATATAGTTTCAAATTAGGACAGGACTTTTAACGGGTGGGTGATGGCGATGCTACACATACAGTTTAATTGAATTTAAAATGGATCTGGAGTAGGGTTCGATTAAATCCGAATGTATATGAACCCTAGGATCGATTCTTGATTGGATCGATGTTCTAAGCAACAATTATGTTAGGGCTTTCAATGTAAGGATGAAAACTAAGCTGTAGGTATATTCAATTACCTGAATTGATAACATAAATGTGGAGATCGAGTAGATGTCGGCCGCGGCTTCAATGGTTATTCTTCGGCGTTCACGGCTGCGTCTCAGATCAAATCGAATGATGCAACAGGTTCAGGGGAGTTCGAATAAGGTGTGAATGTGCTTAATTTGTGAGCATGATGATTGAAATGGTTGGATCGATTAAGTTCGACGGTTTCACTTGAATGCCCATCATTGGGATTAATTCGATGCAATAACTATGATTAAAGCACAACTGATGGTCGTTTATGATGTTTAATGTGCTTTTCAGTTACAAATTGGACATAATTCGGTTAAGATTTGTGAATTTGAGTCAAGAATTTCATGGGTTTGACTTTTAAAAGTCAACATAGACAAAACTCCTAAATTTTGACTTTTCTTAGTCAACATATTGAGTTTAGGTTAATTACATAACTAATCCCTATGGTTTGAGTTGGAATAATGACAGGATTAGACCCTAAGGTTTGAGATAATTAAACCATGTTAACTTTAACTGAGTTTGGTTAACGGGGTTAACCTGAAAAGTCCGGATTATCACATCATCCCCTAGTTGAAAGAATTTTCGTCCCGAAAATTAGAATAGTACCATAAGAGTTTGACGTAGAGTGCTTGAACAGATTATGATATTTGCGCGTCGCCTGATCCTCGCGCTCCCACGTGATTTCCGGTCCGCGTTTCGAGTTTCAACGAACTCTGATGATAGGGATATTACTGTGTTTAAGCGTTTTGACTTCCCTATCCATGATTTCTACCGGTTCTTCAATGAGGCGTAGTTGCTCATCGATCTGTAGTTCCTCAAGAGGAACCGCGAGTGTCTCGTCTGCTAGATATTTCTTCAAGTTCGAGACATGAAAGACATCGTGTACACCACTCAGTCCTTCAGGTAGGTCCAGTTGGTACGCTACTGGTCCGATTCTCTTTAATATTTTGAAAGGTCCAACATAACGAGGATTCAGTTTGCCTCGTTTCCCGAAACGAATGACACCTTTACAAAGTGAGACTTTGAGTAAGACCATGTCACCTATTTGAAACTCTAATGGTTTACGATGTTTGTCGGCATAGCTCTTTTGACGATCACGAGCTGCCGCCATACGGTTTCTAATTTGAACGATCTTGTCGGAAGTTTCAAATACAAGTTCAGGACCTGTGAGTTGGCTATCTCCAACCTCGGTCCAACAAATGGGTGAACGGCATTTCTGTCCATAAAGTGCTTCAAATGGAGCTGCCTTGATGCTAGTGTGATAGCTGTTGTTGTAGGAGAACTCCACCAACGGTAGGTGAGACTCCCAAGTGTTACCGAAATCGATCACACAAGCTCGTAGCATGTCCTCCAGAGTTTGGATAGTACATTATGTTTGACCATCGGTTTGAGGATGGTAAGCTGTGCTCATATCTAGACGCGTGCCTAAGGCCTTATGTAACGACTGCCAGAAACCAGAAGTGAATCGTGCATCACGATCCGAAATAATGGAGATTGGCACTACGTGACGAGAGACTACTTCTTTCAAGTATATTCGAGTGAGTTTATCCATTTTGTCGGTTTCTTTGATTGCTAGAATGTGAGCAGATTTTGTTAGTCGATCAACAATTACCCATATAGTATCACATCCGGTAGGGGTTCGGGGTAATTTGGTGATGAAGTCCATGGATATTTGTTCCCATTTCCACATGGGAATTTCTGGTTGCTGTAGGAGACCGGATGGTTTTTGATATTCACTTTGACCTTCGCACAGGTCAGACACTTACTAACATAGGTGGCTATATCGGCCTTCATCTTCAGCCACCAATATAGTACTTTTAGATCATGGTACATTTTATCGGAACCCGGATGGATGGAGTAACGAGATTTATGAGCTTCATCCATGATTAGTTCCCTTAAATTTCCGAACACTGGAATCCATATTCGTTCGACGAAGTAACGAATTCCGTCAGATTTTACTTCAAGTTGTGCTTCCATGCCGCGTGTACCTTCTAACGGAAGGTTATCTTCTTTCAAGGCTTCAAGTTGAGCACTACGAATTCTGTCAGGCAATCCAGGGTGAATAGTGAGTTGTAACGCTCGAACTCGTTTGGGTTTCGTTTCCTTTCGGCTTAGTGCATCAGCCACAACGTTAGCTTTACCCGGATGATACCGGATCGCACAGTCATAATCATTTAAAAGTTCAACCCAACGACGTTGTCGCATGTTCAACTCCTTCTGCTCGAAAATATGCTGAAGACTCTTGTGATCGGTATAGATGGTGCATTTGGTACCGTACAAGTAATGTCCCCATATCTTAAGAGCGAAGACTACGACTCCCAACTCTAAGTCATGAGTGGTGTAGTTTCTCTCGTGGACCTTTAGTTGTCGTGAAGCGTATGCGATTACCTTTTCGCGTTGCATTAAGACACAACCCAGGCCTTGAATGGATGCATCACAATACACCACAAAATCATCGGTTCCTTCTGGAAGAGCTAAAATAGGTGCACCGCAAAGTTTCTGTTTGAGGTGTTGGAAAGCTGATTCTTGGTTATCGCCCCAATTATAGGCTTTTCCTTTTTTAGTTAGGGCGGTGAGGGGTTGAGTAATTTTGGAAAATCCTTCGATGAATCGACGGTAATATCCAGCCAATCCCAGAAATTGTCGCACCTCAGTCGGAGTCGTCGGTGCTGCCCAATTCTTGATGGCTTCTATTTTGGATGGGTCGACATGTATCCCTGTCTCGTTGATTACATGTCTAAGAATTGCACTTCACGAATCCCGAATTCGCACTTGGAAAGTTTTGCATACAAATGCTCTTGTCTTAGTAATTTTAGAATCAAACGAAGATGTTCCTCATGTTCTTCCCTATTCTTGGAATAAATAAGGATGTCATCAATAAAGATGATGACGAACTGATCAAGGTAGGGTTTACACACACGGTTCATGAGGTCCATAAATAACACAGGTGCGTTGGTTAATCCGAAAGGCATGGCCATAAATTCATAGTGGCCGTACCTTGTCCTGAAAGCAGTCTTAGAGATATCCTCATCTCGGACTCTTAATTGATGGTAACCGGACCTAAGATCTATCTTGGAATAGAAACTTGATCCTAGGAGTTGATCAAAGAGATCATCTATACAAGGCAAAGGATAATGATTCTTGATTGTGACTTTATTCAGTTCACGGTAGTCGATATACATACGGAAAGTCCCGTCCTTCTTCCTGACCAATAGAACTGGAGCTCCCCATGGCGATGAGCTAGGTCGGATGAAACCTTTACCCAACAAATCCTGTAACTGAGTGGACCACTTTTGTAATTCACTAGGTGCTAATCTATAAGGTGCCCGAGCGATCAGTGCCGCTCCGGGTGCTAGATCGATTTGAAATCAACATGACGGTACTGTGGCAGGCTAGGCAAGTCCTCGGGAAATACTTCCGGATAGTTACGTACGATTGGGATATCATCAATTTTCTTCTCCTCAGATGACTGCTCGGCGATGAGAGCCAAAATAGTAGTATGACCTTTTCGAAGACATTTCTGTGCTTTCAGGAAGGATATGATGCCAACGACTGCACCACTCCTTTTTCCTTGGACAGAAAGGATTTCCCTTCTGAGGAGAGGAAGGCCAACATTTTATCACAACAGATGGCCTCAGGTTGGTTCTTGGATAACCAATTCATACCGACAATAAGGTCGAAACTGCCAAGTGTAACTGGCAGAAGGTCAATGTCAAGTTTATGACTAACCAATACTAGTTTACAGCTGTAAGAATGTGAGTTGTTTCGATTCTCTGAGCGTCTACTATCTCAATAGTATACTTGTCTTTTAATAGAGTTGGAGCACGACGCACTAATATGGAATTTGTGAAGTCATACTGAGACTTCTAGTGAAACCCGTGCTTATAAAGCAAGTGTCAGTCAATGCATAGGCTAAGGGAAAAGGTACACATGTAAGGAAGAAAAGTCTAATGAGATATCGATTCCAGTAACATAAGAGATAGGGTGTATGTTTAAGTAGTTGTGTTCAACTGGTGGTTGGTTAGGTTAAATCTTCGTTTCCTAATGTCATTGGATCAACAGGATCATTTCGTGAAGAAAGAAATCCGTTTACAGGATTGAATATGCTGTAGTAAAATTTGAAATTAGACTAAGGATTAGTCACAGGATAAGGTAACAAGTTCAAATGGGATTTATTGTTGGAGTGTAAGGAATAACGTATTAGCATAGAAAGAATTCCTCAAATTCTGTGTACATAGTTGGAGTCAGTGGTTTTACTCTGAGGTCCTACTAGAGTTTCACTCTAAGTGGTTCCATTGATTAAGTTGGAATGAGAGTCGTAAGATCACTAAGACTCTTACATGAGTGAAAATAACGTTGATGGTTTCCATTGATAATAGCTCAGTGTGTCTGTAGATATCTTCAACCTGATAGTCGCGTCTATCAATTGTTGAACAAGTTTAACGATACCAACTAGTTGTAGAGTGGGTTATGAGATTCTCTACAGATAATGGAAACTTAAGTCTGTAAATCACTGATTAGGACCATTATCCACACACTAGGTTTCACCAGGACTTACATGCACCTCAAATTACTATTACGTGTGCACCCGTAATGATAATTTGCTTTGCATGCTCACCCTTGTTCTCCCTGTCCTGTGTCATAATGTCCTTTAGGTTATATTGTTGAGTATAGAGTGTTGTCAGATATGATAAGTCATTGAAAGGAGTAGTCATCAACCATAAGTTGATCGACTAGGACTCATATCAGGATGAGTAGTCAAGGATAGTTTGATCTGAGTATTCACTCGAGTGAAACACAATACAGGAGTCCAATCCAGCGGATTGTAAATGAGAACATGTAACAAACATGTACATGAAGTGCGACTTCGAGAAATGAAACTAATTCATGAATACAAGTTATAGGAAGTAGCATAGTAGCCGTCCTTTCAACTGAGTCAGGATAGGGTTTGAATATGCGTTCTCAACTTTGTGGTCAATCTATTCTCAACAGAATATTGACCAAAGAAGCGAGCCCATGGCTCGGGAAAGTGATGACATCTATGTGTCAATAGATTCTGCAATAATGCGTGTAACGGTCTGCCTTCATTCGGCGTATTGTTGCTAGTGGGTACAGTAGGGACTCGCCTCTGACGATCCCAACTCCCAAAGAGATATGTGCTAAAGCTGAGTGTCGTCCATAACATGGATCTGAGAAAGCCCACCATACCCAACGGGTGATGGTGATGTAAGTGACTCCTCCGAAGGCTCCGTCTCGCTGCCCTCGAACGGGGGTGGATGTTGTTCTTGTGATTCCCCGAGTGTCGCCACTGGGAATGATGATGCAATGCAAATGATGTGTCCCTTGCCAACTGAGGGTGATACGGATGGTGTTACATGCCTACACTGCAATGTATAGTTGCTATATGTATCACATATAAGTGTCTGTGCCGTGTAACTAATGTGTGAGGTTATAGTCTAGTATGCAATCCTAGTTCTCTATAACCAATGTCTCTGATACCAATCTGTCACACCCCCAATTTCAACTAACGGAGTTTTACCGTTTGGAAGGTGACACACCAGGATCTCAGTCATTAGTTACATCAAACGACACTATATGGGACTTGAAATGTCAAAACATAAAAGTTCAGAGTTAATGCGAAAGCGTAAACGTTAATATGAAATCAAAAGTAATTACACGCAATAGGCGTCAATCAATTTAAATAAGTAAACTGTTTCAAATGTTTGAAATGGATAATATGACAGTAGGACTCCATGTATGTCCTAAGTGTGCAACCTGTGCCTTAGCGACCTGAGAAACATGTAAGAAAAAGTATCAACACGAGGTTGGTGAGTTCACAGGTTTCAAGTTTACAATAAGAGTGTGTTTGCCAGATTATGTACATTCAATATGCAGTAGTACTAACGCGGGTGGGATTTGTCAAACCATGTAGTACTACTAAACACTACCTCGCTAAGATCCATATTAACGGTCCGATATAAGATGAGGACTTTCTGTGATAGTGTGTTACGCTTAGTCTCAACAGTGATATCATATAAAGTACCATAATCAAATAGTTGCGTCATGTTTTCTCCCCTGGCGGGAAAAACAATATTTGCTTGCGTACTTGTTTCTCCCCCACTGGGAAAACAAGTAAAAGTATGATAGTTGGTGTTTCATGTTTGTTTCTTCCTCAACAGGAAAACAAGTAAAATACGTTTGTGTGTAAGCATGTTTCTCCCCCAATAGTTAAACAGGTAAAAAGGGGCCGTGA
Source organism: Smallanthus sonchifolius (assembly GCA_023525975.1). NCBI lineage: Eukaryota > Viridiplantae > Streptophyta > Magnoliopsida > Asterales > Asteraceae > Smallanthus > Smallanthus sonchifolius. Next base: position 29,871,204 of record CM042023.1, read on the forward strand.
AACTCACCTGCGTTGCGTAGTAGGTAGTATCACACAAGTATGAGATTTAGAACCTCAAGTGTTAGCCTGCACGGGTTATGTATGCCCTAGAATCATAAACACATAAGTTAGGGACACACTGGGATTTGTGACGACGACACGGAAGGTTAGAACGTCTTAACGTATTCTAAGGATCAATGAGTAGACGAACGTGTCTACGGGAATATAGAGTTTCTTAATATAATTATTAAGATAAATACGTTTTGTGTCGAATGTTTCTTAATTATGAATATAATAATAATTAAATATATCCGTGCGTTTGTACCATTCAATAATGGTTTAGGAAAATAATATAATTAATATATTATTTTAGAACTCGTATAAAATATACGATAATCATTTACGTGACAAAAATAATAAATATATTATTTTTATTCGAGGATATAAACGTGAGTAAATAATATAAACATTTATATTATTAATTTGTTTGAAACGTTTCACGAGGTAATAAACGAGGCGAAATAATATAAAATATATATATTATTTTACACTAGGAGTCAAGGGTTAAAAATAATATAAACATATTATTTTATACGTAGTCGGGGTTTGAAAATAATATAGCTATATTATCTTAAAAGTGGAATTATTAATAATTATAAGCTATAAAGTCAAACCCGAGCCTACGGGTTGTTTTCGGGCTCAAAACATATTAAAATAATATTCTAATATCATAAAGATAAGTTTTATTTAAAAATATATTGTAAAAAGTGGCTAAATAAAAAGATGGGGGTGGAGGGACTCGAACCCGGGTCTCCTCCCCCACAGTCCAACGAACTAACCACTACAGCCCGGTAGGGTTTCGCATTCAAAACCGGTTCTGAATTGTTTTAATCATGAACACCTCTGTGTTCATCCCTCCCACGCGACTTGATCCCAAATTCCCTCCCAAATCCATCGATTTGGATTTCGATTGAACCAGAAAGCATAGGGGTTTTGTTCATCGGTATTATACGAATCTGAGGGTGAGTTTGATTGCAAAATGATCGAGTTTAGGTTTGTTTAATTACATGTTTTAAAAATGAAACCCTAGTTTAAGAAAACGGGTTTAATTTGTTCGAATTCTATAAGATCATGGACCGAAATCATAGGACTTTCAACCAACAAAGGATTGCGATTCCAACCATGTAAATAAATTGGATTTAAGTTGAGTGTAGGGTGGTGTTCGACTAAACCGTATTCTCGAAGAACCCTAGCTATCCGTTTGCCATGAAATCGATGATATAGTTTCAAATTAGGATAGGATTTTTAACGGGTGGGTGATGGCGATGCTACACATACATTTTAATTGAATTTAAAATGGATCTGGAGTAGGGTTCGATTAAATCCGAATGTATATGAACCCTAGGATCGATTCTTGATTGGATCGATGTTATAAGCCACAATTATGTTAGGGCTTTCAATGTAAGGATGAAAACTAAGCTGTAGGTATATTCAATTACCTGAATTGATAACATAAATGTGGAGATCGAGTAGATGTCGGCCGCGGCTTCAATGGTTATTCTTCGGCGTTCACGGCTACGTCTCAGATCAAATCGAATGATGCAACAGGTTCAGGGGAGTTCGAATAAGGTGTGAATGTGCTTAATTTATGAGCATGATGATTAAAATGGTTGGATCGATTAAGTTCGACGGTTTCACTTGAATGCCCATCATTGGGATTAATTCGATGCAATAACTATGATTAAAGCACAACTGATGGTCGTTTATGATGTTTAATGTGCTTTTCAGTTACAAATTGGACCTAATTCGGTTAAGATTTGTGAATTTGAGTCAAGAATTTCATGGGTTTGACTTTTAAAAGTCAACATAGACAAAACTCCTAAATTTTGACTTTTCTGAGTCAACATATTGAGTTTAGGTTAATTACATAACTAATCCCTATGGTTTGAGTTGGAATAATGATAGGATTAGACCCTAAGGTTTGAGATAATTAAACTATGTTAACTTTAACTGAGTTTGGTTAACGGGGTTAACCTGAAAAGTCCGGATTGTTACAATGTGGTAACAAGCGAGCTGGATAGGGAACACGACTCAAGTCAATCTCAGGGGACTTCATCTCCACCCCCTTTTTCTTCTCCTCTACCTTCTCGACAGGCTTCTCCATCTCTATCTCTTCATCCACCGGCTCTTCTTCTTCTTCTTCTACTACCGGTGGGCTCTCCTTCTCTTCTGCCCTCATACTCCTAGTCGAAACAGCATTCAACCCTGGCTCCTCTAGCATCCTAGCATCGATCTCAGCAAATCGAGCTCTCTAATCAATCTTCTTCACCTCCTCTACCGAAGGAATACCATAGTTAGCATCGTGGGAGGCTTCCTCTTCTACTCTCTCCTCCTCTCTATGACTAATGACTGACACGGCCATCACTGAAGCGTTGGGGCCCGAAGATGGACCTCCATAGTTCGCGATGTCTCCTACCATGCGCTGTAAATCATGGAATGCCGACTACTGATTCTTCAGTAAAGTGTCGTGGGCATCCAGTCTCTGCTTAGCATCCCTGTCTTGCTGAACTAAATGGGCGAGCATCTGTGTCTGATTCTCTGTCATCTCCTCTATCTTCCTCGTGTTGGCACTGCTTCCCGCGCTCGCTCCAGCTTCTCCTTCTCCTTCTCCCTGCTGATGATGCTGGCGACCGTTAAACCCAGGTGGGTTGTTTCCAGATCTCCATCCCGAGCCAAATGAATTATTGTAGTTATTATACCCTCGGTTCTGGCACTGGTTGCCAGTATAGCTTAGCTGCTCCTGATTATTAACGGGGCAATATCTGGTGTCGTGTCCTCCCCTACACACCTCACACCTAAGAGCACTGAGCTTCAGCTCCTTTATCTCGTTAGCCATTGTTGCGAGTGCAGCAGCCACGCTAGAATCACGAGTGACCTGATGCACACCTCTAGGAGAAGAGGCGGGTGCTCTAGCAGTAGGAATGGAATTCCTAACAGAATGTGGATGCTGCTGTTCGGCTTGAGCGAAGCTCTCGAACATTTCCTCGCACTCATCAGGCTCGAGTCTATCCATGACATGGCCTCCTGCAGCTGTATTGAACATTTGCTGCTTCTCGAAGGTCAGACCATTGTAAAATTTCTCCACTATCGCCCAGTCTGACAGACCGTGTTGGGGACATCGGCTCAACAACGCGTTGAACCGCTCCCAGGCCATCTGATAGGGATCGTCGGGATCCATCCGGAAAGAGTGGATCTGGTCCCGAAGGCGAGTGACCCTGGAAGGTGGATAATACTTCTTGAAGAACTTAGCTTCGATTTCATCCGATGTGGTCATCTAGTTGTCTGGGAGAGTGTCGAACCAAGTAGAAGCATGCCCAAAGAGGGAGAATGGGAAGAGACGCAAGTAGATTGCGTCCTTAGACACACCCGTGATGTTAAAGGTATCACATATCCGCGCGAAGCGGGACACGTGTCTGGGTGCATCCTCATCCTCAAGGCCATGAAATTGAGTGGCTTGAGTGATCGTACTCATGACATGTGATGGGATATGCTAAGAATTTGTGGTCGGAATAGTGGGGCGTGTGATCAGAGATCTCGCGCCCGTGACCCCATCACTGGCCCTCTGGTGTACTGTACGCCTCGCTAGTGGGTCAGCGTTTCCCATTTGTGGAAAGGGGATTGGGCTAGTAGGACATACCTGGGTGCTGCACAATGCTTTCAAAAGCTCCCTGAAGTCGCGGTTGCGCTCGTGAAGCTCTCGTTCGGGCTCTGAAAAAGCTGCAAAAGATGGTGATCCCTGCGAACGAGTATGGTGCATAAACAGAAAGACACAAGATAAGAGAGAAAGAAAAGACTCAAAGACAGAAAGACTCGATCCTAAGTTAGACACACAAGTAGCACAGAAGACAAGCACAGAAGACACACAAGACTCAAAATAAAAAGAAAATAAAATAAACCAAAAATAAAACAAAACACTAGTCAAAGTCAATATTGCTATTGCCAAGTGTCCCCGGCAACGGCGCCAAAAACTTGATGTCGTCCAGACGGTCTATATAAAAACTAACAAAACCTAATCAAGACTCCTAAGTAATAATAGGAATACCTATGAACTAAACCGCACTAACATGAAAGTGTACCTATCGAGTATAGCACAGCTTAATGGTAAACCGAGTTATCAAACCCTAGAGACACTATGTAACAAAACTAAACCCTGACTCGAAACTACTGAATTAACTAAGGAATGCAGAAACTAAGTTGACTTAACTATCAAGAACAAAAACTAAGATGAAATCAAGAGATGGGAAGAATATCACCTAGGTCGGAATCCTACTTGCAAAGCACAACTTCTATCGGTTATGGAAACTAAAATGGATCTGGGTTTCTAATGAAACAACTCTAGACAGCCTAGTGGATCCCTAATGACTATCAGGGTGTTACCAACTAAGGAACCTACATATGTAATTACTCACCCGATGTTGGATCACTTCTCAGGTATTTCCAAATATGATAAAGTACCCTAATTGACAGATTACCTCTCAGTCTCACTGTCCACAAATACACTCAAAGAATGCACGGGGTTATCTCAAGATAACAACTATGACACGAATAGCAACAATCACTAAACACCTAATACTGGCTTCCTCTCAGACAGCTGACACTCGGATTCCAAATGATGAAGACTAAAAGACTATTTCTTACCTCTCGGGTATTGAACTAGGATACACACTCAACACTAATCAGTAATCAAAGACAACTCCTCTGGCTAGTACGTCCAGCAAACCACCCTAATCACAAACCCTAAGATCTATGACCAAGATACACTAATCAAACTGGTAGACAACAAAAATCAACGCAAGGAATTGAAATCAAAGACAAGATCAGATCTAAACATGTAATAACATCACAATAATCAACTCAAGATCTTTTACAAAATCATAAACCCATTAATTGAATCCAAAAATCGACTAAAAACTGAAACTTTAACAAGTATTCATCATGTGACCTAGGCAATATCAATGTTCTAGCCTAGAATCATGCTTAAACAACCGAAACAGAAGTAGACACACAAAACCATGGTACCAAACATCGCAATTAAAGAATAAAAATCAAATCTTGAAACCTAGAACGCTGAAATAAACAAACCCGGAAGCAAAGTCTTCAACTTTTGGCTTCTAATCCTTTCTCCATCCACAAAACCGCCTCTAAGAACTCTTCCAGATGGCTATCAATCGACTCCCTCAAAGAATGGGAATAAAAATATATTTATATCAAATTTTAGGGTTTTATGGGATTTTCCTTCCCTCGCTTACCGCGAAAGAAATGGATGGGTTCCTCGTGTACCGCGAGGAACAAAATAGTCACGGCTGGTTCTGACGTTTCTCGCGTATCGCGAAACTTTCTCTTCTGGTTTTCGCGTACCGTGAAAACTTGATTTTCTTCATTTTTTCACTTTTGAACTTTCAGCTTCTCTTTCTTGCTCGGTTTCTTCACGTATTCACTAGTAATCCTTACGAGCTCCTAAAAACACAACTTAGACTCAAATGTACATCAAAACGACTCAAAACAAACACAAAACTAATTAAAGACGCACTAAAACAATGGAATAGAGATGTGTGCTTTACACTACATCAGATACCAACTTGAAATGCCCAAAAATGGGTACATCTCATTGTTGGCACAAAACATAACAAACATACTTCTTAAACCGGAAATCAGAATCTATTACAGCGGAAGTCTTTAAATTAAAGCATTCAACAAACGATAATGTAAATCATTGTCTATAACATGAACTATCAGGATTGGAAATGCTAGTCTTTAATGCTGCAGCTCGATGTCTATGCTATCCATCCCTCATAGCTCTTTCACTTTTCTTTCGCTTTACCTTTTTCTAACTGTCATGCATACTAAAAGTCAGCTAACGCTGGTGAGTTCTATCTTTACTTTAAATTGTAAACTTTCTTTTAGGTAGCTTAGTTTTATAAAAATAAAATAAGCTTTACTTTCTCTATCTTTGAAAACACTTTAACTTTACTTTAAAACTTTACAACGTTACAATTATAAAGTTGTTACGTTACTGTCTGGAAAACTTTAGCTTTGAGGAAACCTATTAGGGTGTCCTCTTGTACTTTGTCTGACTATCATTTCACTTGTATAGGACAAGTGACTTTATCACACTTTAACTAACATATAAGGATCATAGTCCGAGAACCAGATCCCTTTCTCACTTACATCTCAGGGTAAGACTTTTACTTTAGCGCTGCCAACACCTCAGGGTGGGACTTTCTTTCTCGCTTGCATGTGAATGCAAGACTCCTTAAGCATTGCCTACACCCCGGGGTAGGACTTTCTCGCTTACATCGAAGTGTAAGACTCCTTTAGCATTGCTTACACCGAAGTGTAAGACTCCTTTAGCATTGCTCACACCTCAGGGTGAGACTTCTACTTTAGCATGCCTGCAGGACTTTCTACTATGCAAGTACTATGCAATGCAGTTACATTATTACACAAATAGAAATGTAGTCACATAAACTTTCATATCGACAAATAGCACATATTAACACATAAGCATATAACATGGTATTTGTCACTGTCACTATCACTGTCGAGCTTTACCGAAGTACAACTACTTTATCGTTCTTTACTTTAGCTCTTTATTATCTTTCAAAGCTCGTTTAAAAGGTAATACTATACTCTTTAACTGTTTAACTTTCATTTTATAAAAACATTTAATTCTTATAAAATATTCTTTAACTTTGAAAACTATCTCTTTAACAGTATGCATGTCAGCCCAAAACCGTTTAGGAAAAAGGGCAATAAGAACTCACCTGACTGCTATGAGGTTTATCTCACTTAGCAAGGAAACTTCGAGCTAGGTGGGATGCTAACAAATCTGTCATGGGTCACGAATGGAACAAAGTTACAACATATATGTTTTATTCGAAAACTATCTATCCGAAATCTTGTTAGACCGAAATCTATTTCGGTCGAAATCTTTTTCAACCGAAAACTTCTGTGTTAAAACTATTTTCTATTACATGGCTTTTTCGTTTGAAAACATATGTTCGAAATCCTTTTCTTTCAAAAATATATTTCGATCGAAATGTCTTGTCCGAAATACTTTTCGACCGAAATGTTCTGTCCGAAATCTATGATGTCCGAAATACTTTCTGATCAAAATGTTCTGTCTGAAATACTTTTCGGACGTATCAGATTTTTCGGACCATTCATGGAGTTTTTGGACGAATCATATGTTCTTGGCTGATTTCTTCGTTTTTGATCCAAGATTCAATCTTTTTACGTCCAAAAATTGTATCTAGCTTCCATGAAGCTACATACATGCTTTCTAGTCCAATTCCATAGTAAAAATCCTGACTTTTATAAAACCCACCTTAAAACCCTAAAAACCCACTTTAAATTTAGAAATCGATTCTGAGAGCGAGTTGTTAACTGATATCGTTCGATTCCTTCTTCTCAAATCCTCGGGGATGTTCTAGCAATGATCTAGAGCAACACGAAGGCCTCAGGTGTGGATCCTTGAAGCTTTATCTCTCTACTCTCTCTCTCTCTCTAGGTTTAAGGTGAAGATGATGGAGCAGAGTGACAAGGGAGAAGGAAGGCTTTTACTCCTCCCCTTGGGCCCCCCATACCCGGCCCATGATCCAAGCCCACGAGCCCAATAAGATATCTTCGTTATTTACCGATCTTCGTTCGTAAACTTTATTTCCTATTATTATTATTTTTGGGATGTTGCAATAAGATGAAGCAAGCCTTCATGGAACTCAAGGCCGGTAGCATGACGCACCGACAATTCTCCTCAAAATTCAGTGAGCTAACTCAGTTGGTTCCGCACTTGGTGAGCACTGAAGAAAGGAGAATCAAATGTTACATCCAGTAACTGCCTCCGAGAGTTCGCACAATCATTAATGCTGACACCCCTGGCGATTTCGAATCTGTGGTGGCGTTAAGTGGTAAGGTCTTTGATGATGTGGCCGCTGAAGGTACGACACCCGCTGAAACTCAAAAGAAGTGGTCTAGCACCACTAAGCGCTTGGGCTGGGACTACTCTGCATCAAACACAAGAGGACTAGAATTGAGGAGTCAGGTGAATGTGTGAAGTGTGGAAAAAGGCACCCAGGGGAGTGCAAGTATGGATTGAATATATGATACCGTTGTGGCAAGACGGGGCACATATCCCGTGATTGTACTTGTGCCCCAGGTTCTGCCAGCTATGGAAAATGCCATAACTGTGGCGAATCTGGGCATTTGTCTAGGGATTGTCGCAAGCCAAAGACCGCCATCACTGATAAGGCTAATGACGCTGAGAAAGGAAGGGAGAGAACCAGAGCATACGTCCTGACATAGGAGGAAGCAATGGGAGATCCCAATGTTGTGTCAGGTACGTTTTACGTGAACAACTACTGTGCTTCTATCTTATTTGATTCTGGTGCCAACAAGAGTTTCATTGCAACTACATTTGCTAATAAGATAAAGAGCACAGTTAGGGCCATAACAAAAACTTTTGAAATAGAAACTTTCGTTGGTATGGTCATGAAAGTAACAAAAGCTATAGATAACTGCTTAATAGGAATTCAAGGCCACAAGTTTTCTGCAATGTTATTCCTTATTTCCCTATGAGGATTCGATGTTGTTTTGGGGTATGGATTGGTTAGCTACCAACGAAGCTCAAATCATTTGCAAACGAAAGATGGTTCACCTCAAAGTCCCAGACGGTAGTACGATTACAATTATGGAGTTAGGGACATCTTGATGTCTGGTGTAATCTGGATGATGAAAGCTAAAAATTATATGAGGCGTGGTTGCAAAGCTTACTTGGCGTATGTTAAAGAACTCACTGAAGTACCCATACTATGTAAATTTCCTGAGGTATTTCCTGAAGAATTACGTGGAGTTCCACCCGATCGGGAAATTGAATTCCAAATAGATTTGATGCCAAGAGCTCAACCCATCGCTAAAACGCCATACCGACTAGCTCCAGATGAAATGAAAGAGTTATTGGCTCAACTCAACGAATTGAGTGACAAGGGTTTCATCGAACCTAGCATATCACCATGGGGTGCTCTAGTATTGTTTGTAAAGAAAAAGGACGGCTCAATGCGGATGTGTGTCGATTATAAAGAATTGAACAAGAGAACGATAAAGAACTGGTATCTGTTCACACGTATTGACGATCTGTTTGACCAACTACAAGGCGCAAGTTGGTTCTCGAAAATCGACCTCCGCTCGGGATATCATCAACTGAAGGTAAGGGAAGAGGACGTGCCTAAGACCGCATTTCGAACATGATACGGACACTGCGAATTCCTCGTAATGTCATTTGGTTTAACGAATGCCCCCATGGCATTTATGGAGCTTATTAATCGAGTATGCTGCCCTATGCTCGGTTGTTCTACGATCGTCTTCATCAACGACATCCTCATCTACTCAAAGAAGGAGAATGATCATGCTTTTCGTCTTAAAGAAGTACTGGAAACTTTGAAGAAAGAAAAGTTATATGCCAAGTTCTCAAAATGCGCATTCTGGTTGAGAAAGGTCCAGTTCCTTGGACATGTCATTGGCCCGGAAGGTATCATGGTTGACCCCGATAAGATAATAACAGTTAAGGAATGGGAAATCCTGAAAACCCTGACCGAAATTCGGAGTTTCTTAGGATTGGGTAGCTATTATCGAAGGTTCATTCAATACTTCTCAAGAATAGTTTCACCATTGACTAAGTTGACCAAAAAGGAGATAAAGTATGAATGGGGTCCAACTCAAAATAAAGCCTTTGAAGAATTAAAAGAAAAACTAACCCAAGCCCCGGTTTTGGCTTTGCCAGAGGACAACGACGACATCGTAATTTACTTTGATACTTCGACTCAGGGATTGGGTTGTGTTCTATTGCAAAAGGGAAGAGCCATCGCCTACGCGTCGCGACAGTTAAAAGTTCATGAGGTCAATTACCCGACCCATGACTTAGAACTGCATCCGTAGTGTTCGCCTTGAAGATCTGGAGACATTACCTCTAGTAGTTAAGTTCACCATATACTCCGACCATAAGAGTCTAAAATAAATTTTCGAACATGAGAGCGAGGCGATGGTTAGAGTTATTAAAGGATTATTATTGTGAGATCTTGTACCATCCTAGAAAGGAAAAAGTGGTGGTTGACGCTCTAAGCTGTAAAGGGACGCCTGCTCCTACCAATGTGAAGGCGTGTCAGTTGGTCGTGACACGAGACCTTATGTTAGAAATAGAGCATGCTCAAACCAAAGCGTTAAAGGAAGAAAACATTAAACGAGAGAGAATAGTGGGTCAGCAAGAAAAGTTAAAAACAAATATCTATGGGGTACGAACTCGATTCGGGAGGATATGGATACCCAAGGGAGGTGAACTTATGTAAGGCCCCTTTCCCGGGTAACCTCACTTGTTGGTATTACTCATAAACAAAGTCATAAATATTGAATTTAAATTAAAAACATTCATGAGTAGCGAAAGCAAACATCCTTTGAATACATAACATAGCAGCGGAAGTCTTAACATTTAAACGTAAAACATTGTCTTAACATAATTTAAAGTGGGATGTCAGTCTCCTGTCAGGTAGCCATCACGCCTTCGTACGACTCTTCTTTTTGTTACCTGACATGTATACTAAAAGTCAGCTAACGCTGGTGAGTTCTAGTTTAAGGTAATTAAGTATTAACATTATTTCTTTCATAAGGATATACATAAATACATATATAAATACACATTATCATATCCTTTGCTTTCGTTTATCATTCATATGAGAGTACATATGAATATGTATTCACTTTTTCTTTCGTTTAACATTCATTGGTCGTACACGTATGGGTGATCAACCTGTCATAATCGTTGCGTGAGTCACAAAGACAAACGCCATAAGAACTACCGTCGTAGTCCATTACATAAACCGTCCTGCCCTAGAAACCGTCCGTCGAAACATTAATCCGTCTGGCAACCTTTGTCCGTCCGCCTTAACCGTCCTACCGTCGTAGTCTGTCTATTCGCCCATCTGCCCTAGGGCTTCCGTTTCCCACGCGAACTATTATTTTTGCAACCTTTCTTCCTTTATAAGGCAATTGCTTCAACCGTCCATTAATGCCTTTCATACGTCCCAGCTGATGAAGGAACGTATTTGTCCCGGTAGCAAAATAGTCACGTGGTCGTCCGTATACCGGAGTAGCCGTTATCATCGAAGCGTCCATAACGTTTACATACATTCATAACATGCGATATATATAAAAATATAGGGCAAGAATTCATTCATTTATGTTACGTCATTCATTCATTTGTTCTTTGTAAACATACGTTCATTCTTTGTACCTCTTTCATTTCATATATATATATATATAAATATATATATTCATTTATACATCACGTATGATCACATTGGCATTTATGAAATATATTCAGTTAGTGTATACACTTCAGGCTCAAAACATTTTAAATTGATTTGCACATAACATAGAGGGGGCACATAGAACTCCCCTGATGAGTGATTTCCTGAATAAACCTAGCTGGTCAAAGAGCGTGACTTAAGGTCACACACAATTTGTATAAGCAAGTCATACAAGATAAGCTAATGAACCTAAACGACACTTAACATTTCCATTCTGATGAGCAGGCAAACTTAATAAGTTCGCAAGGTTTGGGTATAGGCGAACATGACAAGTTCGCCCATAGTAAGTTGGTTTTCTTAAACATAGGCGAACTTAGTGCTCAAGTTCACCTCTTTAGGCGAACATAATAGGTGCGAACTTGACCAGCGAACTTAGTAAGTTAGGCGAATTTGGGTAAGTTCGCCTCCTTTGAGTTATAGGCGAACATAGACCAGCGAACTTAATAAGTTCGCTATATTGGGTCCAGGCGAACTTGATAAGTTCGCCTGTCGCTACCTTCTTCTTCAACCAGACCCTAGATCTGGTCGGCCGAATTCGAGGTGCTCAAACCTCAAACTTTTTACGTTCAAAACGTTCTATTTTCATCCATGAAGCAGAATATGTGATTTGTTTCGAGTTTCATACGTAAAAACTAAACCTTTACTCGACTTTAACCCGAAACCCAACAATTATGAAAACTCAGATTTAAGCCAGATAGTTACCTGTTTTCGCTTCCTTTTCGATGCTATACGATCCAGAAATGATGACAATCGATCCCCGAGCTTTTAGCCGCTTTCCTTTACTTTCTCTCTCTAGACCCGAGACCTCTCTCTCTCTAGAAGTTTGCGTAACAAGGAGAAATGAGGAGGGGAGGGCTACTTCAACCTTTATATAGGTGGGCCTAATCGGCCCACTACTTCCAAGGCCCAAGCCCGCATGCTTCTTTTCACATTTTTGTTTTAACTTTTGAGCTTTCGTTTCATTTATTCGTATACCTTTATTTTTAGGATGTTACAAGTCTACCCCCCTTAAAGATGTTTCGTCCTCGAAACCGTTTATCAGTTAAACAAACTGAGGGTACAGTTCCCTCATTTCACTTTCTTTCTCCTAAGTCGCTTCTGATCCTTTTCTGTGTTTCCATTGTACCTTAACTAAAGGTATTGACTTATTGAGTAATCGCTTCTCGGCTCGGTCAAGAATGGCTATTGGCTTCTCCACGTAGTTCAAACTGTTATCCACTTCGATTTCATCGTATGGTATGTGAGTCGTATCATCAGCAAGGCACTTGCGTAAGTGCGATACATGAAATGTAGGGTGGATTCCCCTGAGTTCATTGGGTAGGTCGAGTCTATAAGCAACTTGACCAACTCTTGCTAAAATTTTGACTGGTCCGACAAATCTTGGACTTAGTTTGCCACGTTTCCTAAATCAGATGATCCCTTTCCACGATGATACTTTTAACAGCACCATGTCCCCTACTTGAAACTCTAAATCCCTTCTTCTCATATTCGCGTACGATTTATGTCTGTCTTTAGCGGCTTTCATCCGAGCTTTGATTTGATCGAATTTCTCAGAAGTAGCTTTAACCACTTCAAGACTTGCAAAATCTTTCTGTCCAATCTCCCCCCCCCCCCCAACAAACCGGGGCTCTACACCTCCTTCCATACAGCATCTCAAATGGGGGCATGCCAATAGTTGAGTGATAGCTCTTGTTATATGAAAACCCTGCCAATGGCAGATGGCTGTCCCCGCTCCCACCGAAATCAATGATACAGGCCCGAAGCATGTCCTCCAAGGTCTGAATGGTCCTTTCTCATTGACCATCGGTTTGAGGGTGGAAAGCGGTGCTGATGTTTAATCTAGTGCCCATTGCTTCATTGAATTTCTTCCAAAACCTTGATGTGAATCTAGTATCCCCGTCGGACACAATTGACAGTGGTGTACCATGCCTGCTCACAATTGCCTTGATAAATATCTCTGCTAGCTTTTCAGACGAAGAAACCTCACGTATTGGTAAGAAGTGAGCACTTTTTGTCAAGCGGTCGACAATCACCCAGATGGTATCATTGCCTTTAGCTGTTCGCGGTAGCTTGGTAATGAAGTCCATCATGATCTCATCCCACTTCCATTCTGTTATTGGTAAGGGTTGCATTTTACCGCATGGTTTCTAGTGCTCCGCCTTAACTAGTGAACATGTTAAGCACTTGCTCACATATTCAGTCACATCAACCTTCATGTCAGGCTACCAGTACTCTTTCTTCAAGTCTTGATACATTTTTCTCATCCCGGGATGGATAGAATAACGAGACTTATGGGCCTCATCAAGGATTTTGGTTATAAGTTCACCAATCTTGGGTATCCACATTCTGCCAAACCGAGTTCGTACACCGTATGTATTAGAATCCAGTTTCCCTTGTTGTCCTACTATTCTTTCTCGTTTTATATTCCTTTCCAATAGTGCTTCATCTTGTTCCTTTGATATTTCATTCATCAAATCTGGTGTTATAATCAGCTGACACGCTTTGATCCGGATAGGTGCCCACTTTTCCTTTCTGCTTAAGGCGTTAGACACGACGTTTGTCTTGCCTGGATGGTACAATATCTCACAGTCATAGTCCTTTAGTAGTTCCAACCACCTCCTTTGTCTCATGTTTAATTATTTTTGTTCAAAAAAGTACTTCAGTCTTTTGTGCTCGGAGTAAATGGTGCATTTAACTCCATATAAATAGTGCCTCAATATCTTTAATGAGAAAACAACTGCCTCCAACTCCAGATCGTGAGTGGGGTAGTTAATCTCATGAATTTTTAACTGTCGCGAAGCATAAGCGATCACCTTTCCTCGTTGCATAAGTACATAACCCAATCCCTGACCCGAACCGTTAAAGTAGACTACCAAGTCTTCATTTCCCTTAGGTAGGGTCAAGACTGGAGCTTGGGTTAATCGTGTCTTTAGTTCCTCAAATGCGTAATTTTGGGTTGGGCCCCATTCATATTTTACTTCCTTCCATATCAGTTTTGTTAGAGGCGAGGCTATTCTCGAGAAATCCTGAATGAACCTCTGACAGTAGCCTGTTAGTCCTAGAAAACTTTGTATTTACGTTGGTGTCCTCGGAACATTCTATTCCTTTACTGTTTTGATCTTTGTAGGATCTACCATAATGCGTTTGGGTTTACCATATGACCTAGGAATTGGACTTCCCTAAGCCAGAACACGCACTTGGAAAATTTCGCATACAACTTCTCCTGCTTCAGAACCTCCAAAACCTCCCTTAGGTGACAGTGATGATCACCCTCGTTCTTTGAATAGATGAGAATGTCATCAATGAAAACTATCACTGACCGATCCAACAATGGTCGACATACCCTATTCATTAAATCCATGAATGCTGCAGGTGCGTTGGTTAGTCCGAAGGACATCACGAGGAACTCGTAGTGCCCATACCGTGTGCGAAACGCGGTTTTTGGTACATCTTCCTCCCTTACTTTCAACTGATGCTAACCCGACCTAAGATCGATCTTTGAGAACCAACTCGCGCCTTGTAGTTGATCAAAAAGGTCATCTATTCTAGGCAGGGGGTATTTGTTCTTTACCGTCCTCTTGTTCAATTCACGGTAGTCTATACACATGCGCATGCTGCCATCCTTTTTCTTCACAAATAATACCGGAGTGCCCCATGGTGAGATGCTCGGTCTGATAAATCCTTTTTCTGTTAATTCTTCCAATTGGGACATTAGTTCTTTAATTTTTGATGGGGCTAATCGGATGGTGTTTTCATAACGGGCTCAGCTCCTGCCAGTAAGTCAATCTGAAATTCTATTTCCCGATCGGGTGGTAAGCCAGGTAGGTCCTCAGGGAACACATCTGGAAAATTGCACACCACGGGTACATCTTTGAGCTCTTTCATTTTCATTCTATCGTCAATAACATACGCAAGATAAGTTTCGCAACCGCACCTTATGTAACTTTCGGCCTTGATCATCGAGATGACGTTCGGCATCGTGCAATTCCAATCCCCGTAAACCGTAATCGGACTGCCATCAGTCGCTTTGAGGTGTGTTTTCTTTCGTTTACATATAATTTGAGCTTCGTTGGCAGCTAACCAATCCATACCCAATACTATATCGAATCCTCCTAAGGTTAGAAGGAATAGTCTAGAAGGAAACTTATGGCCCTCTATTTCGATGATGCAATCCTCAGTCACTTGGAATACTGCCGAATTTTTACCAACAACAGTTTGTACGCTAAAGGCCCTTATTATGGTGTTGATAGTGCAATCTAGTTTACGACTAAAGGCATTTGATATAAAGCTTTTACTAGCACCAGAGTCAAATAAAATAGCAGAATGTTCATCATTAACTAAAAATGTACCTGACACAACATCAGGGTTTCCTTTTGCTTCTTCCTCAGTCAGGGCGTAGGCCCGAGTCCTAGCCTTTGGCTGTTCCTATTCCTTCTCTTTCCCCGAACCAGATTGTCCGGCTTTCCTGTAATCCTTAGCCAGATGTCCATACTTCCCACAACCTTGGCACTTGACGTCCCTTAAGCACTCTCGGGAGAAGTACCCCAGCCTCCAGCACTTATAGCACATAGTGGTGGCAACACGGCACTCGCCAAGATGTTGTCTTCCACATTTCTTGCAAGTTTCATACTCATCTGACCTTGGTTTCTTAATCTCAGTTGCTGCATTCCCTTTTCCAGTGCCACTAGACAGGTTCTCCTACTTCCTCTTTTGCGTCACAGGTGTCGGGTCCTCATTAGCATAATCTTCGTAGACGATTCCACTCAGATTCACTACTGACTCGAAGGTCGAGGGTAGGTTAGCTTTCACATGGACACGGACCCGCTATGGCCGACCCTTGACATAGTACTTGATTAGTCGGTCGTCAGTTTCTACCAGGTGGGGTACCTGTTGAGCCAACTCATTAAACCTGGAAGTGTACTCGCGATGAGTCTTGCTGCCAGCCTTGAAGTTCAGGAATTCATTCTCCACACGATCAATCTCGTTTTGTGGACAGAACTTTTGGATTATCAACTTCTTCATGTCTTCCCAGGTCATCCTGCTAAAAGCATTTGGTGACTTAGTCCTCTGAATATTCCTCCACCAACTCAGTGTCTTGTTGATGAAAGAGTGAGCCACATACTTAACAGCTTGATCGGGTCGACACTCGCTTATCTTAATCACGCCATTCATCCTCTCGATCCATTCGAATGTAGCCACTGAATCCTTGTTCCCGTTAAACTTGGGCGGGTCACCGTCCTTGAACCCTTTGTAAGTACACCCTCGGGTGTTCAGTACCACCTTCACTTCATCACCATCACTCCTCGTGGTTCTCTTCCTCCTTGCTTTTCTTCAATGCCTCTGATAGCAGATCAGGCAACACATTTTTCAGAGTTAGTACCACCTCATGGGAAATTGCATCCCTAACTTCGGGTTCCAGACGTAGTGATCCTTCATTTTCATCCTCCGGTGGAGTCTCATTAGTTTCATGCACACTTTCAGTATGTTCCTCATGCACATTTTCCTCATGTTCAACATGCACGCTTTCCTCATCATTACGCCTTCGGTTCAATGGCGGTCTACCGACTCAGCCTGTACGACCGCCTCGAATTCCAGTTCTTCTTCTACCAGCCATGATTTCTAATTTCCTGATTGGTATAAAAGGGAATACATCAATTTCATTCCTTCTGATCATAGTTTGGAACAGTACAAGCAAGGTAAATTCTTAAGTACAGTGACTGGTTTGTGATTAATAATTTGTTTTGCTTTTCTGGTTCACAACTCTTCACATCAGTAGTGACATTGACATCTAAGCATTCTAAGTTAAGGCATCTATCCCTAACTACAGGCATTAACTTTATCACTTACTTACTGTGTTGGCGTTAGCTACCCAGACTGACATCCGTGCATTGGTCCCATTATCAGTTTGAGTCTAGACATTTAGGGATGTCTAATTCTCTCAAACTATTCCTCTGATACAAACTTATAAGGCCCCTTTCCCGGGTAACCTCACTTGCTGGATTTACTCATAAACATAGTCATAAATATTGAATTTAAATTAAAAACATTAATGAGTAGTTGAAGCAAACATCCTTTGAATACATAACATAGCAGCGGAAGTCTTAACATTTAAACGTAAAACATTGTCTTAACATAATTTAAAGTGTGATGTCAGTCTCCTGTCGGGTAGCCATCACGCCTTCGTACGACTCTTCTTTTTGTTACCTGAAAAGTATATTAAAAGTCAGCTGACGCTGGTGAGTTCTAGTTTAAGGTAATTAAGTATTAACATTATTTCTTTCTAAGGATATACATAAATACATATATAAATACACATTATCATATCCTTTGCTTTCGTTTATCATTCATATGAGAGTACATATGAATATGTATTCACTTTTTCTTTCATTTAACAATCATTGGTCGTACACGTATGGGTGATCAACCTGTCATAATCGTTGCGTGAGTCACAAAGACAAACGCCATAAGAACTACCGTCGAAACATTAATCCGTCTGGCAACCTTTGTCCGTCCGCCTTAACCGTCCTACCGTCGTAGTCTGTCTATTCGCCCATCTGCCCTAGGGCTTCCGTTTCCCACGCGAACTATTATTTATGCAACCTTTCTTCCTTTATAAGGCAATTGCTTCAACCGTCCATTAATGCCTTTCATACGTCCCAGCTGATGAAGGAACGTATTTGCCCCGGTAGCAAAATAGTCACGTGGTCGTCCGTCTACCGGAGTAGCCGTTATCATCGAAGCGTCCATAACGTTTACATACATTCATAACATGCGATATATATAAAAATATAGGGCAAGAATTCATTCATTTATGTTACGTCATTCATTCATTTGTTCTTTGTAAACATACGTTCATTCTTTGTACCTCTTTCATTTCATATATATATATATATATATATATATATATATTCATTTATACATCACGTATGATCACATTGGCATTTATGAAATATATTCAGTTAGTGTATACACTTCAGGCCCAAAACATTTTAAATTGATTTGCACATAACATAGAGGGGGCAAATAGAACTCCCCTGTTGAGTGATTTCCTTAATACACCTAGCTGGTCAAAGAGCGTCACTTAGGTCACACACAATCTGTATAAGCAAGTCATACAAGATAAGCTAATGTACCTAAACGACACTTAACATTTCTATTCTAATGAGCAGGCGAACTTAATAAGTTCGCAAGGTTTGGGTATAGGCGAACATGACAAGTTCGCCCATAGTAAGTTGGTTTTCTTAAACATAGGCGAACTTAGTGATCAAGTTCGCCTCTTTAGGCGAACATAATAGGTTCGAACTTGACCAGCGAACTTAGTAAGTTAGGCGAACTTGGGTAAGTTCGCCTCCTTTGAGTTACAGGCGAACATAGACCAGCGAACTTAATAAGTTCGCTATATTGGGTGCAGGCGAACTTGATAAGTTCGCCTTTCATCAGACCCTAGATCTGGTCGGCCTAATTCGAGGTGCTCAAACCTCAAAACTTTTTACTTTCAAAACGTTCTATTTTCGTCCATGAAGCAGAATATGTGATTTGTTTCGAGTTTCATACGTAAAAACTAAACCTTTACTCGACTTTTACCTGAAACCCAACAATTATGAAAACTCATATTTAAGCTCGACAGTTACCTTTTTTCGCTTCCTTTTCGATGTTATACGATTCATAGATGATGACAATCGATCCATGAGCTTTTGAGCCGCTTTCCTTTACTTTCTCTCTCTAGACCCGAGACCTCTCTCTCTAGAAGTTTGCCCAACAAGGAGAAATGAGGAGGGGAGGGCTGCTCCAACCTTTATATAGGTGGGCCTAATTGGCCCACTACTTGCAAGGGCCAAGCCCCCCTGCTTCTTTTCACATTTTTGTTTTAACTTTTGAGCTTTCGTTTCATTTATTCGTTTACCTTTATTTTTTGGATGTTACAACTTAGAGCCAAGATTCTTGACGAGGCTCACAAGTCACGCTACTTTATCCACCCCGAGAGCAACAAGATGTACCATGATCTGAAGAAGGAATACTGGTGGCCCGGCCTGAAGAACGACGTAACCGACTATGTGAGCAAGTGCCTAACATGCTCTCAGGTGAAGGCCGAACACCTGAAACCGTGTGGAAAGATACAACCTTTAGTAATCCCTGAATGGAAATGGGAACACATTACCATGGATTTTATAACCAAGCTACCGCGTACAGCTAAAGGTCATGATACCATATGGGTAATTGTGGATCGACTGACGAAGAGTGCTCATTTCTTGCCGATACGTGAGACTTTTTCGTCCGAGAAGCTAGCAGAGTTATTCATCAACGAGGTAGTGACTAGACATGGTATGCCCTTGTCAATTGTGTCAGACCGGGACACACGATTCACATCAAGGTTCTGGAAAAGATTCCATGAGATAATGGGTACTAGACTTAATATCAGTACGGCGTATCACCCGCAAACCGATGGATAGTCCGAAAGAACTATCCAAACCCTTGAGGACATGCTCCGAGCATGTATTATCAATTTTGGTGGTAGCTGTGATAGCTACTTACCATTGGCAGAGTTCTCCTACAACAACAGCTATCATGCAATCATTGGCATGCCTCCGTATGAGATGTTGTACGGTAGGAAGTGTAGAACACCCGTCTGTTGGGGTGAAATTAAGCAGAAAGACTTCGCAATTCTAGACATCTTTCGAGAAATTTGACTAGATCAAAGCCCTGATGAAAGTCGCTAAAAGAAGGAAAGATCTCGAGTTTCAAGTTGGGGACAAGGTACCGTTGAAAGTGTCCCCTTGGAAAGGAATAATTCAATTTCGAAAAAAAGAAAAGTTAGGTCCGAGGTTTGTTGGACCTTTAAGATTGTGGCGCGGGTAGGAGAAGTAGCATATCGATTAGAACTGCCAGTTGAATTGAGTGGGATCCATCCTACGTTTCATGTGTCGCACTTGTGAAAGTGTCTAGCTAATGAATCAGCGCACATACCATTGGATGACATCAAGGAAGACAACAACCTTAACTATGTTGAGGAGCCTGTGGCCTATTGGATAGAAATAAGAAGCGTTTACGCAATAAAGTTATCCCACTGATCAAAGTTCAATGGAAACACCGAAAGGGGTCGGAAGCCACGTGGGAAACTGAATCAGAGGTGAGGGAGTCCTACCCTCAACTGTTTGGCATATGACAGGTTTCGAGGAAGAAACCTCACATAAGGTGGGTAGCCTTGTAACATCCTAAAATAAAGAAGAAGAAAATAAGAACAAAGTTCGGAAAAATAAAGATTTATGAGTGGTCGGGTAGAGTATCGGAAAGAAACCAACGAGCTCGTGGGCTTGGGCCGCTGGCCGGAATGATTGGACGCAAGGGGAGGGCAGGATAAACCCTTGTCTTCCTCCCCAAACCCTCATTTATCAACTTCAACCAAAACCCTAAAGAGAGAAAGAGAGAATTCTAGAGAGAGAAAGCTCGTGGGTTCAAGGATTGTGACCTCAAGATCGTTGCTAGATCGTTGTAGAAGATCAAGGAAGAAGAATTCATGCGAAAAGCAGGTAATGAATCCATCCAGATCTTGGTTTTTGTTTTCAAGATGGGTTTTAGGGTTTTTGGTGTTTTTAACATAAAGATCGGATTCTTAACGTGTTAAAAATGATTTAAATCTTAGATCTAGCTTCATGGAAGCTAGATAAACGTTTTGGACGTAGAAGTTATGATTTTGGATTGAAAACACTAAGTGACGCCACTTTTTCTTCAAGCGACACTAGTCGAGGATGACGATACACGCCTCCCGAAATTCTCCAATGATTGGTACACGTATCATTCCATTGGCGACACTATATTGGAGACACTGAGTAGTGTCGCCATGCATGTGCACGACACTAGTATACGGCATTAAGTCCAGAACAAAAGTTCTAGCGACACTAATAGTGTGCCTGGCGACACTGATCATGTGCCGGTGACATTATTAGGCGACATTAGCATTTTATGACTGAATCCGCGTGTTGACTTTTGTGCAGATCGGTCTACACCTTAGCGATAAGACGTCAATTTCAAGTTGTATACAGACAGTCGGGTGAGTTCAAGAATCCCTATTTTTACTGTTTTAGGGTGGTGTGCATACTCAAGAACTAAACGTTTATAGTAAATGTATTTTATTACTTAAACGTTTGCAAAGAAAGATATGAAAGATAACGGTTTATTGATTAAACGATTTACAAGAAGGAAAGATAAGAAAGAACAGTTTATTTAACTATATGTTTTATAAACAGAAAGATTAGAAAGAACGGTTTATTTAACTATATGTTTTATAAACAGAAAGAGAAGAAAGAAGAGGTTTATTTAACTGCATGTTTTATAAACAGAAAGAAAGAAGACAAGTCAAATACATTGTCTAATCTGTAAAATTATGGTTACCACCAAAGCAAGTCTTATGGTAGTAGTGTAGTCCTTGAGACTAATGCTACCTGAAGCCTATGGTAGTGTCACAGAATTTGTTGTATGCATGTCATAAGAATAACCGGGACAGTGCTAGGTAGGGCACAATAACGGGGATGTTGTACAACTGGTTTAGAAAAGTAACGACGGTTGCTCCGGTGACTACGGTCATATGAGAAGAAGAAGTCCTTAGTGGACACAAGATGTGAGTATCGGCCTTTGGACGTTGAGCCTTAGGTAACAATATTCGCTGAGAAAGAAAGAAGTCCTTTGTGGACACGAGAAGTCCTTCATGGAAAGTAAAAGAAAGAAACAGATTGGAGACTAATAATGTATGATTTAACAGAAAAGGGCACAAAATGACTAAGTATTAATCTACATTTTCTACTATGATTTATATACTTGGTAGCATAAAGAATGTTTTTCGTTAAAGGAGTTTTATATGTCAACATGAGAAAGAAATGTTTAGCAATAAATGTTTTGCAAACTTGAACTCACCAGTGTTAGCTGACTATTTAGTATGCACATCAGGTTGAAAAGGTAAAGAGAAGATATGAAGCCGCAAGGGCTTAGCAGATGATGGCCGGATGGCTGCTACTAATAGAAGGCTGATATCCCCATGATTAAGATTATGTTTTGAGACAATAAATATTTAAAGCTTTACATAACT
The DNA here is from genome assembly GCA_023525975.1 of Smallanthus sonchifolius. Taxonomy (NCBI): domain Eukaryota; kingdom Viridiplantae; phylum Streptophyta; class Magnoliopsida; order Asterales; family Asteraceae; genus Smallanthus; species Smallanthus sonchifolius. The sequence continues at coordinate 29,893,677 of CM042023.1, forward strand.
CAGAATTTGTAATAGACTTCCGTTGTTTGTGTTAATGTTTATGTCAAGGTTTAAGAACTGTGTTTATGTTTTTTTGTGCCAACTATGAGAGGTACCCGGTTTGGGTCCTTTCATCTTCCGTGCTTTATTCTTTTAAAATTTGGGGTGTTACATCACCTTATCTTCGTTGCCTAAGCGTTTCTTCGTCTGTCTGAACGTCTTGACGAAAGTATGTCTCTTAAGCGACTATAAGAGATTTCTCAGAAGTATGTCAGGTTAAAAGGCTTAAGGAATTGTTTCAGAAAAATGGGAAGACGGTTAATTGGGTGGTTTGTGAATTTTTCGTAGAAGTGAATCAAATTTATAGGCCAATATTGGAATCAAGACCGTTATGATGGGTGACAGTTCATCACCACCACACCGTAACGACCATTATGGTTTGGTGACGGTCCGTCACAAACTACGGTTACGAGTCACTGTGACACATGGCAGCTTCTAGTCAAATTGCGGCGTGAAGGACCGTTACGAGGTTGTGATGATCTGTTATAGGGTTACACGTGTCAGATTACAATCATGAGTCACAGGGACACATTTCAAGCCCTGATTTATTCCTTCCCCGGCTCATAACGGACCGTTACGGATGTTGACGGTCCGTTACCGTCCTATTTTTCTAAAATTTATTTTTGATCCTTGGACTTTGATCTATTTACATATTTAACCATTGTGTTTTAGTTGAAATCATCACATACAGTTTAAACATCTTGAATATTCTCGTTGAAATCGGACACATCTTGGTGAGTGTCTGATAGCAGGCCAAATAAATTATGTGCATGATTAGTCTCAACATTTTTCCCTTTTTCTTTCATCGTTAGGCGATAATATTCAATGAGGTGCTTAGGGGTGCGACACGTGCGGGACTAGCGGTTAGACAACCCACATTTATAGCAAATGTTGCTTTGGCCCCTGCTAGGGGGTCGACCCATATTCTGTCGACTTGATCCACCGCTACCAGGCTTAGAACTGTAAGACTCTCGTCACCATGTGTTGTTCCGTCCATGACCATGACCTCTTTTAGGGCCGTGACCTCTCCTTTTCCTAGGTCTGCTCTAAGCAGTTGTCACATTCACTCAGGGAATGGGCTTGCACCAACTGTCTTGATTGATGATTTTGATGTAAGAGCTTATTGTTTTGCTCCGCGACCGGTAGACATAATATCTGTTCAAAAATTTTAATGGTTTTTCGTTCCCTGTATTGTTGTGACAGGAGCATGTTAGAGGCATGGAACGTAGAAAAGTCTTTTCGAGCATGTCTTCTTAAGTTATTTTCTCTCCGCATATTTTTAATTCGGATGATATGCGAAACAGAGCTGAGTTGTACTCACCGACAATTTTGAAATCTTGTAACCTTATATGGAGCCATTTATAACGAGCCTTTGGGAGTATGATCAACTTCTTGTGATCAAATCACTCTTAAATGTTTTTCCATAACCCGAGAGGGTTTTCGACAGTGAGGTATTCCGTTTTTAGATCCTCGTAGAGATGATGATAGAGGAATATCATGGCTTTTGCCTTATCTTGAAGGGAAGTTTCATTCCCATCTTTGATTGTCTATTTCAGATTCTTTGCAGTTGGGTGGATTTTAGCGTCGAGAGTCCACGGGAGATGGTTGTTCCTCGAGATGTCAAGAGCGGCAAATTCGAGTTTTGAAATGTTCGACATTGTATCTACAAATAAAAGATACATTTATTAAAACATGCTTTGGTATATAAATTATATATCTTGGGAGAACTTCGGGTTCTAATTAGTTAGAACTGCAGGTTCAATAATTTAAGGCAGTTTTATATACTCGAATACAAAGTTTAAAGAGTTATGGGAAATTTTGTAAGATGATTAAAATTTTGGCATCTTATAATATTACAGTTTATAAGTAATTTAACTTGCAATATTGAGTAATATCATATCGTAATGTTATATTAATTTATTCAATAATACTTATAAACATAACAATTTATTGACCAAGTAATAGACATTTAAACATTTCTCATAATAAATAAGATTTCAGATTATGCATAGATAAGCAAAGTATTTATATACTATTATCTCTTTAATCTATATTTCGCAGTAAAGTAATTTATTTGTTTGATGTGAATTGAAAACAACACTTTATGTTAAATTATATCACACAACAAATAAGCATACATACAAGTTCATGCAACGGAGAAGGATAAGGTCGAGTTAGGGTTCATCGAAGCTACAGAGGTGACTCCGACGGTCAACGACGGCAGTATTGAATAGATAAGAAACATCACATATGCGGGGTTATGGGCGTCGGTAACGGCAGCATATAGGCGGTGTAAAGGATAAAATGTGAAATAAGAAATTGAATGTATAGAAGATAATTACACCTTTCTCATTAATATCACTTGTGTATTTATACACAAAAATTCTATCAATAAGAAACAAATTATCATTCTTAGTAAAACAGGATGTCGGTGGCTACAGTGCCACCGTACATCCTATAATGCTCAAAGTAGAATCTCCTTATGCGTGTTGGTTACACTGCCTCTTAAATACATACGTCCTCATCTGCACTATTCAAGAGAGAGAACGGGAGGAACGGTGATTCGCGCTCCTGCTTCTTCCTACAAACGGCTCACCATCGGCAGAGGATTCCCCGTCGTCGGTCTTGTTGGTCGACCTTCACCGTCGCCCCTGATCGATAGAGTTAAGCCCTAACTCGGAAGAAGGTGGTGATGTTGCAGGGTTTAGGGGTTGCGTGTCTACGTATGGGTGAGGCAATCGAAGAAATAAAACCAAAGTGTCCAACTCGCATTTATAAACCCTACACTCTACCTCGTGATCTCTCACTCTGTGTAACCATGGCGGATCGAAGGTTAAACCCTAATTCTCTCGTTACATATAAAATAGGAGAGATTTTAGGAAATATATCTGCATTTATATAACACTAGGTTAAAATCCCGTGTATTACACGGGTTGAATAAATATAATATTATTTATTAAGTAATAAAAAATTTATTTCGTAAAAACTCGTCTTTTACACGGGTTGAATAAACCCGTAAAATACAATATAATCTGTAACATCTATACACTCGTCAAAATATGTCAGGAGATTTATTAATATAAAGATTACTATTTTCTTTAAAATATATTATTATTAAAAGATTTAGGTGTATTTACTAAGAGAGAGAGGCGAGAAAAAAATGATAAAAATGAATATGGAGGCGACACGTGGCATGAAAAACCCTTATTTATTATATAGTATACGTAGATATATCCATTTCTATTATATACTATATAACATAGATAAATTATTCACGCTAAACAATTAAACATACATGCACGTACAACAATACCTATATGCCTACATCTTTCTAAAATCATAATTTTTTAAGAACACTAATAAAACTTATGGGCTTAATTTCTTCTATACCCATTTCTTCATCAATCAAATTTCCATAATTCTCAAACAAATTGTCAAGTATTTCTTCTCCAAAGTGTTGGGAAATCATCGACTCTTGGATCGCTCGAATGGTCCTCGCCACCGCGGTTCCATGACTCATATAAGGACCTGAGTAATGTTCAATGTCAAACATTTCAAAATGCTCCATTTCAAATGACCCTTCTTTCTTTACTTCATCCTCTAGTTCGTCGCTCGATGGTGCATAAAAGTGGGCATCGTACTCGTCCACCATTTCTTGCTCAACTTCTCCCTAGTGAACCATAATAAACCAAATTAAGATATTTAATAATCTATATTACTCGTGACAGTCTAACTACCATTTATATGCAACATATAAGCAGTAGATATAATATATCAAATTACTGTAATGATCTTTATCATAATTAAAAATTATAATTTGATTAGATTTTCTTTGTAATTATCCTTATTATATTCATATATAGAGTTAGATTAATAAGTACGAGAGTCTTCATTATCCTATAATAATTACCTTGGAGACTAAGGTGGCAAATGACCGTGAAAGAAGTTCCCAAAGGAATGAGTTGCCCATGTCAACATGTGTTCGATCTCTCCTTCCTAACAAAATAAGTACCATCCGACCTCCAGATAGTAGTTCTTTTGATCTTGATTGCAAAAACAATGAAAAATCTTCTTGGAATTGATCGAGATAGGCTTTAGATACTTGTAGTGAGCTCGATTTGGAGATATAAAAGCTACCTTTGTTAATCGAGCGACCTTCCTTATCATAAAGTCCTGGAGGAATCTAAACGAGTAAATTGTGTCGAATGTGATTAATGATTAGTATGAAAGTTACTACTTTTAACTAGCTAGTTAAAAGATAAATGTAAAGACACTTAGAATGAAGTAGATTGATCGTTTTGAAAATGAGTGATGATGACTAGGATCTTTTCTAGTGTGGGTGTAAAAATGGTTAGTATCTATCTAAATTCGCAACTCCAACAACAAAAAGACAAACCCCATTTCTCACTCATCTGAGTGCAAGTTTCAAGACACATAAGTCGCTATCTTAGATAGCGAATAACCCATTTCTCATATCCCACCAAGAAAGAACGTAGTTGTGATCACTCATTTTTAAAACAACCTACTTTAGAAAAGAATCTTGACACTTACTCTAGAGAGCCAATGCAAACTGTAAGAGGAGTAAATGAAGTGCAAACATTTGTCCGGAAACAATCTACCGTAAAAAGTGCCTGGATAACCAGCGATGTAAACACTTGATTCAAGTTTTGGGCACCGAAGATACCTCTCAGTGTTCAACTCCTTGTAAAAATCTGGCAGGATCTTGAAGACAGCATTGAAGTCGTTGGTTGGAAGATCGTTAAGGTAGACACGATACTCCGGTGGGGTGATATTTGAGAATTTATGGGTGGTTTTGTCAATGGCTTCCACCATTTCTCGTATAGTCGATAAGGTGTTTTGGCCACTAGAACAACCAAGATCGGCTATGCCTATGCTTTCAGGTGTTGTGGAGACGTAGGTTTCTTCAAGACTTTTGATTGTTATGTGTTTCACGATATCTGAAGCCTTTTTCTACAAGCAAATTACAAATAAATAACATCAATGTTATGTTTATAATTTGTCTTTGTACTTTGTATTTGAAGCCATTCACTAAAGAAATTACCTCTAATTTTATAAACTCCATCCACACAAGATGGTTTATGCCAAGACTTCTATCATTCATCATTTTGTGATTTTAATACATCAAAGGTTTTGGAAAAAAAAAAAAGACAAACCATTGTGTAATAGCTAAATTTTAAGGTGATGATTCCTAAAATGATATAAAACACAACACAAAATAAAATAAAAAGATTAGCTTGGGGATAAACGAGTTCGATTAATCGATTAGTGAAGAGATTGACTCGGTTAACATGTGTAATGAGGATTTCAAATTCACGTGAGAAACCATATTACCTTTTTAAAATTACAAGTAAAAATTTATAAAACCAGAAACCCGAGTCTAGGCTTTTTATTAGTATCTTTTGTCATTTATAAATTTTATTTGCTTTTATCTGTTTTTTAGTTATTTTATACGTTATTTATTTATTTAGCTAAGCTATGAATATTAATGACACTAATTATACAAACACTAATAAAAGGATAATCATGGCTAACCTACTTAATAAACATGTTTAGGTCAGACGTTAATTTTTCGGTACGATCATCATTGCTAACCCATTTAATGAATACGTCTAAATTAGAGACTAATTTTTCAAGAACTCCTTATGCAGACATCTTAGTGATAAATGATATATCCCTCTCATCAACTAGTGAAGTTTGAATCTTGCAAAATATAGGTTTGATGAGTTTAGTTAATATAAGCAAAGTAAGTGTCGTTAAAAAAACTACTCGTATTTATGACTCAGTGACCCGTCAGTTATCCAAATTGCCGTTAAAAAAACTCGTATTTATGACTACTCACCCAACCCGTCAGACCCAAACCCGATTAAAATTTACATAACGGCCACTTGACATAAAATAAAAAGTTGGTGAACATCTCCATCACACCTCAATAATAATTTTAGTAATATTCTATGAAGTGACAACCTTTTCTGTTTAATAACAACCAGTCCTCAGCCAAGACGTCATTTCAATATTTTTATAGAGTTCATTGAAATTTTAAAAATAATAAAAGGATTATAAGCTTATCATCTTTAAGCTTACGTTACGTGCTTAAATAAGTCTAAGTTGACAAATTCAAAATCTTTTATTAAATTTATTAGAATTTTATAAATTTTATTAATCCCACAAAACACTAAAAATAAGCCAATTCAAACATCAATTAAATACGTGATATTTGTAACTACTTTAATTTTAATCATTTCATTTTATTTTATTTTAAACGAAAGAACACGAGTCACTCATATTTTTTATTTCAACGGTTTTGATAACAACCTTAGCTATTGTCTTCAAACGTTGTTTTGGTTTAAAATGATGGTTGTTCATGGTTAAAAGTTATGGGTCGTTAACAACTGCATGACTGATGGTTAAAATATAATTACTTAAACACAAAAACTACTTTCATAAGAAACAATTTGAGATCTCAAAGTAAGTGATTAAGTATCTTTGTCATTAACAGAATAGGATAGATGTGTTACCTGAAGATATGAATTCTGGGTATAGCTATTTTCACCAAGGCCACCATTCATGTGGAAGACTTTCTCAACATCCATGATTGAATGCTCAATGGTAGTAATGGTTTTGATATTTGGGTGTGAGACCCCTACTTACCACTTATCCCCTATTTATACTTGCATCAAATATGCATGATGGCCTAACTCCTCTCTATAACAGCACATCCCAAAAGTTCCGGGAAAAAAATTACAATCAAAATGTTTTAGTTTTATTACTTTATTATAAATATATACCAAATAAACACTTGTATCTATTACATTAAATATGATATAATTACACCATTATGCAACCATCTCCCTCTCTTCCACTAGTTCTAATTATCTTCAATGCATTACGTAGATTTGAATATACGGTCCTTGCACTTTTCTTCTTAAAATTGGTATGTTTGTGTGTATATATGTATACATCTATATCGTATACATGACGGTTCATGTAAGAAGAATTTCCATATAAAGGGTACGAAGTGGTGATATAATTACGCACCATATGTTTATAATTACGCAACATATGTATATAATAAGCACAATTATGTATATAATTATGCACATTATATATATATATACAACAACGCACAATTTTATATATATTTACACACAGTACATCAACTTTTTATAAAAAAATCATTTTTAAATATAATAAAATACTATAGTCAAATTTTAAAAGAATAAAATGCTCTATTTTCTAATATATTTTTTTTTATAAAAAGCTAAATAATTATATAAAAGTTACATGCATTTAAAAAAATGATGGAACTAGATAAAAAGTAAACGAGTGAGAATTTTTCTTTTTTTTCCCTTTTCCATCTGATTAATTATGAAACTGCCACATTCCTCATCTTAGCCATTGATTTGCAAAGATCAATAGTTGATATTCACTTCGTACACTTTTATCATTTTTTTCATTTCTTATTTGATCTCTCCCATATACATTGCAAAAACTCCTTAAACAAAATAAATCATTCGTTTTTTCAATAATAAATTTTTTAAAAATAAATGGTTGAAATTCAATTTTTATTCATCTCTCATAAAATTAATATATCTATATATATGTATATGAACAATTTATTTACGTATAGAAACTTCAATGTGTAAGGCCCTGTTTGGTAGCCTCTTAATATCATTAAGATGCTACCTCTTAATAGTTCAAAGCCTCTTAATGGTTAAGTGGTAACCTTAAGTCTGAATGGTTAAAATATAACATCTTAATGGTAAGTTCTCACATGTTACATAGCCCCTTACCTCTTAATCATTAAGAGGCTTTAAACCATTAAGAAATAGTCTCTTAATGACCATAAGATGCTACCAAACAGCCACTAAGTCATGTGTGTTATATTAATTATACATGTGTAGGCAAACACTTAAAAGTTAAAAACAACATATGAACAAGTTATTTGATGGTTTTTATGTATATAAGATACATATTTGTAAGAAAGAAGTACAAATTTTTAAAGTACGAACTATTGGTAAAAAATTAAACGAAATAGCTTTTTCATTTTTGTTCCGATAATACTTTAGTGTTTTATTATTATTATTATTATTATTATATTATTATTATTATGGAAGTATTTGATGCGTGTTGAAAAGAAATCAATATAATTCCAATCAAGATTCGTAATGTCTCCTCACATGTCACATTCATCCTATGGAAATTGTACATCTTCTTGGGTGACACTGTTATGTTTTACATAAATGGCCTGCCAAATTGATTAGCAATTTGGTTTGGACCACCAATGACCAAACTACAATTAAAATGTGTATAAAAGCTCCTATCATCTAAACATCACGCAAACAATTAAAAAGACTATGATTTTAGTTCAAACTGAAAACATATTGAATATTTTTCATAAATAGATATTAAAACCATATATATATAGGGTTAGGTTCAAATTAGAACTTATAAATACTTGAGAACTCACGAGAACTCGTCAAAAAACCAATTAAAACCATTTTTTTTTCACTTTCTTTATTATTAAAATATAACATAAAAAATAATTTATTTCTTCAACTAATTCTTCCTTTCTCTCTAAATTATTCTTAAAAAAAATTATATACATGTGTAAATGGTAAACACTTACACATGTGTAAGTGGTAAACTTACACAAGTGTATATATTTTTTAATATATGAAGACATGTAAATTTATATATATAAATTCATTTTTTATGTTGTATTTTAACAATTAAAATAGTAAAAACATAAAAATGGTTTTGATTGGATTTTTAACGAGTTCTCGCGAGATTGAATATGAATGCGACAAGTGGCATTAGAAACATTTATTTATTATATAGTATAGATATAGATATAGGGGAATGTTCCACTAAGGAGTGGTTTTTCGCTAAAAAATGGGTCAAACGAACTCCGATTAAGCTCATTCCAGCTAGGGGTGTTCAAAGTCGGATATCCGAAAATTCGGATATCCGAATTTCGGATATCCGAAATTTTCGGATAGTGGATTTCACTATCCGAATCCGAATCCGAAATTTAGGATATCCGAATTTCGGATATCCAAAAATTCGGATACGGATTCGGATAGTGAAACGGATATCCGAAAATATAAAAAAATATATAAAAATAATATTTTTAAATTACAAAAACAATTAAAAACCTTAAAAAACATTAGAAAAAAAACATATAAAAATATATAAATATAATATATCGGGTTTTGATTCAAATTTTCTTATTTTTAAATAATAAAAACAATTAAAAAAATATATAAATATAATATTTCGGATATTCGGATATCCGAACTATCCGAAATATCCGAAAATCACTATCCGAATCCGAAAATTCAGATATCCGAATTTTCGGATAATTCGGATTCGGATTTTCGGATAATTCGGGTTCGGTTTCAGATTCGGATTTTTTTGAACACCCCTAATTCCAGCAGCGTTGGAATCGTCTCATCAAACCCTAACCCGCCCCCAAAAACCTAAACCCCCCTCCACCCGCACCCCCAAAAACCTAAACCCCGCTCCAACCCCACCCCGAAAAGCCTAAAACCACCACCCCTACCCCCCAAAAACCTAAACCCCCCACCCCACCCCTAAAAACCTAAACCCCCTCCAACTCCACCCCGAAAAGCCTAAAACCACCACCCCCACCCCTCAAAAACCTAACCCTCCCCCACCCCCTAAAACCACCTCCCCCACCCCCTTTAAAATTTTACATTTGAAGTGGTCAATATTTAAGCCTCACTCATTCACTAACCTAACTACATTGGGGTTTATGACGTGCTTTTAAAATTTGACAAATTGACCAATTACTATGTTATTCTTATTTATTTTTCAAAGTGTTCAAATATGTGATATTAACGGAACTGCTTTAAAATGACGATCCATCATTATTTATTAATTTTATAAGATGGGTTGTTTATTAAATAAATATAACTTTATGTACGAGCTTTTACAATTTTTTTATTGGTGGATGAGTGTTGATTATAGAGAGACTTAAAAACTGAGAGTACGGTTGCTTTGCTATGTGTGTATTTGAAAAACGTTCAAAGTAGTCGGATCTTATATAGTTGAATTTAAGATTTTTATTTTAGCGTGTGGGGGTTTAGGTTTTTTGGTGGTGGGGTGGGTGGGGAGGGGGTGGTGTTGGGTTTTTCGGTGGAGTTGGAGTTTTTCGGGTGGTACTACACGTATGCAGTATTGCGGTTTTTTTTTAACGAGAACGACGTGGGAAACATGGTATCCGAACCAATTTTTTAGTTTTTGATTTATATTTTGAGTTATGATTTTTTTTAATTATTTTTTTGATGTTTTTTTCCCTTTAATGAGAAGTTTTCTAGTTCTCTCATTAAAGTTACTTCTCTCATGAACCCAACTTTATATATACACACACTATATTATAATATTTTTTATAAAAAGTTACAGCATAAAAAAGAACATTTTATTATCTTTAAATTGAGTATGGTATTGTTATAGTTTTTTTTTTAAATTAACATGTTACATGATTACATATCAACACATCCATTTTGGTTTCCTCTATAGTAACTGACGGTATATTCGGGACAATCCCGAAAAATTCTAAAATCCGCCAAACGACGCTAAAATAAAAATCTTAAATTCAATTATATAAGATCCGACTACAGTGAACGTTTTTCAAATACACACATAACAAAGCAACCGTACTCTCAGTTTTTAAGTCTCTGTATAATCAGCACCCATCCACCAATAAAAAAAATTGTAAAAGCCTATACATAAAGTTATATTTATTTAATAAACAACCCATCTCATAAAATTAATAAATAATGATGGATATTCATTTTAAAACAGTTCCGTTAATATCACATATTTGAAAACTTTGAAAAATAAATAAGAATGACATATTAATTGGTCAATTTATCAACTTTTTAAAAGTACGTCATAAACCCCAATGTAGTTAGGTTATTGAATGAGTGGGGCTTAAATATTGATCACTTCAAATGTAAAAAAATAAAAATTTAAAAATGAATGAAGGAACATGTTATACTCATTGAATGTTATACTCAGCCCAGATTTAGTAGCTACCCATTAAAATAGAAATAAATAATAAAAAAATAGACCCTTAAACATATAATACAAAACAATGCATAAATTGTCTTCAAAGTACATCTACCTAGGTGAAAAAATTCGATGCCTTCAAATCAACCATCTAAGGTAAAAAAATAATAAACATTAATGCTTTGAATATATTTGAATGTTTAACCAGTAAAAGTGATATTGTGTTAACCTAAATTTAGTGAGAAACTGCATTTTCTGGTGGTTATCTAAACACGTATCAACTGCGGCACTTAAATAAAAAGTGAACACTACAATTTCGAGTAGCAGTTAATAATCAATTTAAGTTACTATGTTTATGACTAATATTTTCTTATTTGGGGTGTTTGTTATTATTTAACTGAGATCTGTAAAGCATAGATAGACCATACCGATTCTACGAATAACAAAACTAACAAAAGTACTATACAATATATCACGAGAGGAGTGATAAACGAATAGAAAACAAGTTTAGATTACAATATAAGTAAAGATATTAAATAGAACAATTCACTAACCTGATTATGTATGTTCTAACACACAGAAATATAATTTCACATAATAATGTTTTTAACAAAGAAACTTTACTTCCTTTTTTCCTAAGTAATTTGTATATAAATATGATTTAAAAAGTTAATCCTCACAAGATCTTTGCAATTCGCCAATATTGAACCTACAATTTAACATGTGTAAACCATGGAATTGAGAACGTCGATGTTAATTTTTTTAATTTGATTGTATAAAGTTTTCCAAAAACATTAATTTTGACGGTTTAGTGTGCCGCAACACTGGCGGATATAACATAGTGTGTGTGTATATATATATACATATATATATATATACATATATATATATATATATATATACATATATATATATATATATATATATATATATACATATATATACATACATATATATATATATACATATATATATATATATATATATATATATATATATATATATATATATATTCATAAGCGTAAATAGAGAACCACGACAATGTTATGATAATAGTTACATAGAGAATTGGATAAATGGTTAGATAACCACCTTTTATATCACATTTAAAATATTATATACAAGTGTTTAAGTGTTTATATTGTTGTATCATTCTCTATCTAAAATTGATTTCATATGAACAACCATCTATATTGATAATAGTGATATATCAAAAAAGTTAGAAATGAAACACTTAGTAACAGTTAATTCATAATGTATTACTAATTTAAATATAATCTTATTAAGTATAAAATAACATTGTCTACTAAATATATAGAGTTAATTACACATATAAGTCATGTATTTTGTGAAAAATAATAGGTTTGAGTACTAAGGGTTTAAAGTAACATGTTTGGGTTTTAAGCTTTCAATTTTATAACAAGTTTGGGTATTAATAAGGCTAACTTCAGTTAACTTTATTGTTAACTTGGGGTGAAATGATCAAAATACCCTTTTACTTTAAACTCTTTCCACAAAGGGTATTGACAAGGATGTGAAAGTGAAGGGGTAAAAAGATGTGCCCGTGGTGTGCCATTATCCGGAAATGTTCCCTGAGGAATTGCCGCCTGATCGGGAAATGGAATTTCAGATCGATTTGATGTCAGGTGCCCAGCCCATTGCCAAGGCACCTTACCAACTAGCGCCATTGGAAATGAAAGAACTGACTAGAAGAATTGTTAGATAAGGGGTTTATTAGACCGAGTATTTCACCTTGGGGTGCTCCGGCACTGTTTGTAAAGAATAAAGACGGTGCCATGAGAATGTGCATCGATTACAAAGAAATGAATAAAAGAACCATGAAGAGCAGATACCCGCTACCCATGATCGACGACCTGTTTGACCAACTGCAAGGCGCAAAATGGTTTTCTAAGATCGACTTACGACCGGGTTATCATCAACTGAAGGTTAGGGAGGAGGACATACCCAAGACCGCATTCTGCATGCGGTATGGACACTACAAGTTTCGTGTAGTGTCCTTTGGGTTGACGAATGCCCCCGCAGGATTCATAGGTATGATGAATAGAGTGTGTCGACCGATGCAAGACCTGTTAGTAATAGTCTTTGTAGATGATATCCTCATTTACTCAAAGAGCGAATGTGATCATACCTGTCACCTACGAGGAGTTTTGGAGACACTAAAAGAAGAGAAGTTGTATGCCAAGTTTTTCGAAATGCGTGTTCTGGCTGAAGGAAGTTCGGTTCTTAGGTCATGTGACATCATGGTAGACCCAGCAAAGATCGATGCAGTATGGAATTGGGAAACGCCGAGGACATTCTAGGGTTGGCAGGCTACTACCGAAGGTTTATTCAGGACTTTTCAAAGATAGCCTCACCTTTAACCAAATTGAACTGCAAAGAAGTTAAGTACGAGTGGGGTTAGGCCCAAACCAATGTCTTTGAGGAATTAAAGAAGATATTGACCCAAGCACCAGTATTGACCCTACCCAACGGTAACGAATACCTAGGGGTGTATTCTGATGCTTCAGGTCAGGGTTTAGGCTGCGTGCTAATGCAACGAGGGAAGGTGATCGCGTATGCGTCACGTCAGTTAAACACTCACGAAGTCAACTACCCAACTCACGATCTTGAGCTCGCGGCGGTTGTCTTTGCCTTAAAGATTTGGAGGCATTACCTCTACGGAGTCAAGTGCACCATCTACTCCGACCATAAAAGCTTGAAGTGCTTCTTTAAGCAAAAGGAGTTGAATATGAGGCAACGACGATGGTTGGAAATGTTGAAAGATTATGACTGTAAAATCCTTTACCACCCCGGAAAGGCAAATGTGGTGGCCGAGGCCTTGAATCAAAAAGAGACGACAACTCCTATCATGGTGAAAGCATACTAGTTGGTCGTGACTCCAGACCTTATGACAGAAATAGAGCATGCCCAGGATGAAGCTTTGAAAGAAGAGAATGTCAAGCGAGAGAGGATAGTGGGTCAGCAAGGGAAGTTAGAAACTAATGCTTATGGAGTACGAACACGGTTTGGGAAAATGTGGATACCCAAGGGTGGCGAACTTAGAGTCAAAATCCTTGACGAGGCTCACAAGTCTCGCTACTTTATCCATCCCGGATGTATCATGATTTGAAGAAGGAGTACTAGTGGCCCGGCATGAAGAACGATGTAACCGAATACATGAGCAAATGCCTAACTTGCTTTCAGGTGAAGGCCGAGCACTAGAAACCATGTGGAAAGATGCAACCCTTATTCATTCCTGAATGGAAATGGGAACACATTACCATGGATTTTATAACCAAGCTACCGCGTACAGCTAAAGGTCATGATACCATATGGGTAGTTGTGGATAGGTTGACAAAGAGTGCTCACTTCTTGCATATACGTGAGACTTATTCATCCGATAAGATATCAGAATTGTTCATAAACGAGATTGTGGCCAAACACGCTATGCCCTTGTCGATTGTGTCGGACCGGGACACGCGATTCACATCGAGGTTCTGGAAGATATTCCATGAGATAATGGGTATGAGACTTAATATCAGCACAGCTTACCACCCGCAAACCGATGGTCAATCTGAAAGGACTATTAAACTCTGGAGGACATGCTCCGAGCATGTATTATCGATTTTGGTTGTAGCTTGGATAGTCACCTACTACTGGCGGTTTTCTCTTACAGTAACAACTATCATGCGACCATTGGCATGCCACCTTATAAGATGTTGTATGGAAGGAAATGTAGGACGCCCGTCTGTTGGGTGAAATTGGGCAAAAAGACTTTGCAAATCTTGATGTGCTTAAAGCAACTTCTGAGAAGTTCGATCAAATCAAAGCCCGAATGAAAGCCACTAAGGATAGACAGAAATCTTATGCGGATAAAAGGAAGAGAGATCTCGAGTTCCAAGTTGGGGATATGGTATTGTTGAAAGTGTCTCATTGGAAGGGAATAATTCGATTTTGGAAAAGAGAGAAGCTAAGTCCGAGGTTTGTCGGACCATTTAAAGTTTTAGCACGGGTTGGAGAAGTGGCATATCGATTAGAGCTGCCAGAGGAATTGAGTGGGATCCATCCTACTTTCCATGCGTCGCACCTACGAAAGTGTTTATCTGACGAGTCGGCGCACGTGCCACTCGACGACATCAAAGTAGACAACAACCTTAACTACATTGAAGAGCATGTAGCCATCTAAGATAGAAAAGAGAAGCGACTATGCAATAAAGTTATTCCACTGGTTAAAGTTCAATGGAAACACCAAAAAGGATCGGAGTCCATGTGGGAGACGGAGTTAGAAATAAGGGAGTCGTATCCTCGTCTGTTTGACTTACGACAGGTTTCAAGGACGAAACCTTTTGTAAGGAGGGTAGACTTGTAACATCCTGAAAATAGATAAATAAAAGATAATAAGCAGGTTTCGAACGAAGATCGGGAGACGGTCGGGCTACGATTCGAGAAGAGACAAGCAGGCTCGTGGGGCGTGGGCTTGGGCCAAAAAATAAGAGGAAAGGGGAGTAAAACTCTTGCTTCCATTTTCATTTCCATCCACCACTACCTTCACCTAAGTTCTAGAGAGAGAAAGCTTAACACCCACACCTGAGATCATTACTGGAACGTTTCTGGAGCTTAGAAAAGAACAAACAAGCGAGTTCAAGGTACAAAACGAGCTCAAATCTCTGTTTTTAGTTGGAAACGGGTTTTAGGGTTTATAATGGGTTTTCAACATAAAGTCGAGATTTTTACGTGTAACTTGGCCTAAAAAGTATATGTCACACCCCGCCTAGGCGGAAACACGAGGTGTAACGATTCATGGTTTTCATAGCCTTTGATTACATCAAACGACCTCTAATGACATTCATAAATCAAAGGTTTCAAGTTATTACATAAATATAAGTCATTTCCAAAGACATAACATGCCAAAATGTATTACTCAAAAGACAAGTTCGTACGGTCTTTCATACAATGAGTTTATCAGTTAAGACCTAGACATCCCTAGGTTATAATAGGGAAACTCCAAAAGGTTCCTATATGCATGCATGTCCTGGACTCCTTGATCCTAGTTACCTCAGAAAAACATGCTTAAAAAGTCAACATAAAGTTGGTGAGTTCACAGGTTTAGATAAAAAGTTTACATTGGACCACAAGATTTCAGTTTGTCTATTGTTTATCCAAACAATATCTGTTTCACTATTATTAGTCAAAACAATAGTATAAGTCTGTTATTATTATCATGAGCTCCCGTAACCAACGCTTGACGTCTATAGTTGTGCCCCAACCCATTGTTCTTAACACTAAAACATTGTAATGAAAAAGAACAATTATGCACCCGACTAACCTCCAGTCAAGGTTAGAGCGACTAACCACGGGTGGGGGTGTCAACCCAAATAAATTTATTCCCAATTTTCACGCTTGCCTCATAACTAACGGTTGCAGAATAAAAGGGGACTTTATGCGTTAATCAAGTCTACTCATGTAACAATGTCTGTCAAGTCTACCGCTTGTGTCCTGTCTAAAGTCTAGCATGTTTTCTCCCCCAAGTGTTTAAAAATCAATCTAAATCATTAAGCGAAAATGGGGCCGTGAAACTCACCTGGTACGTCTAGTAGTGAACATCAGTCAAAGATGTGAGCAAATTCTGACAAGGGAGCCGACATACTCGTGCCCTAGAATATATAAGACACCATGAGGTCTACATATAGCTGTCAAGGTATAAGTTGGTCGTATGACCAACACCCATGTAAGTCTTGACACGAGGTCTCGTTACGTTTTACAAAAGTTTGACTCGACCGCCGTTGGTGATATGACTCGTTTATCCAAACACATATTTATATTTATTAAAAATATTCATATGTTTTTATCAAGGGGTGGCCTTGAATCCTTAGTTTCGTTAGATCTTTGTAAGTCTAGAGTCTTATTAAGGTGTTTCGTACGTTAAATAAATATATTTAATATATATTTATTAATCCATATATATGACAAAATATAATAATTATATTATTTTATAGTTTTCGAACATGTTATTCTTATAATGTTGTCTTTGTTTCTCAAAATACGTACGTATATAAATATATATATATATATATATATATATATATATATATATATTTTCAATATAATTCTTTTCTTTTTATCAAAAGTTAGTTCTTTAACTTAGGTATTGTATATTAATATTTATAACGACTAAACATTTTTCTAAAGTATACGAATAATAATAATAACAATAATAATACTAATCGTAATGATAATAATAATAATAATAGTGGTCATAATAATAATAATCATAATACTAATGTTAAACATAAAAAAATCATGATACTAATAATAATACCATTACAAAGCTTGTAGAGTTTATACCAAAAGTAACCGTTGTTTCCGGGTTTTAGCCCAAGTAAGTGCATGTATATATTTTTAGCAAAATAAAAATATATAACTTATGTAAATACCAATGTTTTAATAATATTACAATGTTATTATTTTAAAATATGTGATGGGTATCAAAACATGATTATAAATTTTAAGGATAATTAATATATTCTAATAATTATTGATTATTTTTGACACATCACCAAAGCATATGAGTTGGGGTTCCATGACAAGGTGGTTATGATTAATGACATTAATTTAGTAACCTTCGTGACAAGTCTAGGGTTTTCACGGGTGTTTATCATAATATAAGTTAACTAATAAACATATAAGTTAAGATGACACGAAAACTCACGAGAATAATATGGAGAGAAATGGAGACCAGCAACGCTAGCACGAACACCCGTTTAACACCTGAGATCACCTAGCAAGCCTCGAACACTTAAGACCCGCAACCAAAACAGTGGTATTCGGGTTGTTGAGCCGAGAATCGATTGAGGGTGTGTATGGTTTGAGTCGTGATCAAAGAGGGACAGAAACAAGTGCTTGCATGATATGGTGAATGGGAAGGGTGGTGTATGGTGGTTGTCGTGACCGTAGGAGGAGGAAGGGGTGGTGGCTACCGTGAAAACGAGAGGGAGAGGGAGGGTGGGGGTGTTGGAGCCGTAACACAAGAGGAAGGATGACGGGGTGTGGGTTTTTGTTGCAAGTCGAGAGAGAGTAGAGGGGAGAGTGTTTGAAGGTGGTTGTGTGGTGAAATGTGGTGGTAAACTCTTGCATTTATAGTGCTCCCTCATGGTTAATACCCAAAAGACTATGCATGCATGGGAGACCAATTTGTTAGAGAGGAGACATGATGGTTGGGAGGAGACAACCTATGTTGTCTTGCATGAGGGAACAAGAGAGAAGCAAAGGGGAGGACCCCTTGTGGTCTCGGCCGAGAAGAGGAAAACGAAAGGTAGAGGGGGGTAGGGTGGTAGCTTGAGGGTGGTGCTTGGTGTTAAGTGTTTACCCGGTAGAATACCCGTTAAATATAACCCGGTTTTTAATAGTTATCACGTGGTCATTAGTGTATGAGTTGGGTTTTATAAACATGTATATGTTTATTAATTTTGAGTTGATACGGGCTCATGCAAAATCACTTGATATTAGTTTCCATATATTGGTGTATTCTCTAGTACTATAATAAAGAGAACGGTTCATGTGGTCGTTTCATTAAAATTTATTACCAACACGTACGAGTGTCTCAATTTGTCGATGTGACTCAGTAATTCCTAAAATTACTTACTTGTGTTGTATGATGGGTGGATTTTGCTAGATGTGATGTGACCTAATTGTATTAAATTAAGTCTAATATGCGAGTGTCTCATGTATTATAATTAAACAAATATTCGAAAAATTACCAGTTGTCACAGTATAGATCTAGCTTCATGGAAGCTAGACAATTGTTTTGGACGTAAAAAAATTAAAACTTGGATAAAAAACGACGATTTTGGCCAAGAACATATGGATCATTCGAAAACGTGATGAATGGTCCGAAAAGTCTGGCCCGTCCAAAAAGTATTTCGGACTTAGATAGTTTTCGGACATAATACTTTCAAACGAAATAGTTTTCGTTGAAAAATATTTCGACCGAAATAGTTTTCAAACAGAACGTTTTCGAATGAAATAGTTTTCGGTCGAAAAATATTTCGACCGAAATAGTTTTCGGACATGATGTTTTCGAACGAAATAAATATGGGAAGTGAGACGTTTCGAACGGATAAGTTTTCGGTCGAAAAAGATTTCGACCGATATAGATTTCGACCGAAATAGATTTCGACCGAAATAGATTTCGACCGAAATAGATTTCGACCGAAATAGATTTCGATAGAAAAGAATTTCGGATAAAGAGTTTTCGGACGAAATGACTTAGTATTAGGGGTGTGCAAAGTCGTTTTTGGCCTCTTCCATAACCATAACCGCTTTTTCGGTTATGCCCTCTTCCATAACCATAACTGCTTGCGGTTAACCGTTAGTTATAGGTCGGTTTCGATTAATTTCGGTTAATTGTCCAATGTATTTTTTTTTATTTTATATTTTCCTTTGTTGGAGCTAAAAATGGTTCGATTATGATGATTTTGGAACAACTTTATTGAACTGTACATTATCAAACAATTGTTTAGCAGCCATTGTTTATTCCATTGTTTTTTTTATTCATTTGTTTTTTGGAATTCTGAGTACGTTCAGTAACAATTATTTATTCAATTGGAAGTAGTTAATTTGGTAGCCATTTCAATGGCAAAGCAATTACTTTGGTAGTAATTGTTTATCTAATTTGTAGCAATTAAATTAAATCAAATCATCATTATTCCCATGTTTCATATAATATTTATTTACCTAAAAAAACCCTAACTTAAACAAATCAAAGCCTGCGTATAAATAAATCACAGGTATATGTTTGTTTGAATTAACAATTGTGTGTCTCTATTAATATTGGTAACTCTATTAACTCATATTTCAAATACTTTCGAGAAAAAAAAAACAAATGAAGTTTTTCATTAACATTAATATATATATATATATACATATATATATATACATATATATTTGCAAGTGTATATATGTATATATGCAGGAAGAGTGAAGATGGAATACGAGTTCGGTTCGGTTTTGGTCGGTTAATGGCTTAGCATTTCCATAACCATAACCGAATAGTTCGGTTAAAGGCTTGTCACTTCCAAAACCGTCGGTTAAAGTCGGTGTCGGATAAATTCGGTTATGGTTCGGGGCGGTTATCGGTTATTTTTCGGTTATGGTTATACTATGCTCGCCCCTATTCAGTATTAACCTGTCTAGTTCATGAGTCTTGGACAGATCATTTAGCCTCCGCCCAGCTTGAAGTTTCGTGTTGAGTGAGTTAATTCCGTTAAGAAAATCAGGTGAGTTAAATAATCCCCATTTTTAATGTTTTATGGTGGTGTGCATACTCAAGGACTAAACGTTTATAATACATGTATTTTGTTATTTAAGCGTTTGTAAAGAAAGATAAGAAAGAATGGTTTAATTAACTATATGTTTTATAAAAAGAAAGATAAAAAAGAATGGTTTATTTAACTATATGTTTTATAAACAGAAAGATAAGAAAGAATGGTTTATTTAACTATATGTTTTATAAACAGAAAGATAAGAAAGAATTGTTTATTAAACTATATGTTTTATAAACGAAAAGATAAGAAAGAATGGTTTATTTAACTATATGTTTTATAAACAAAGAGAAGAAGAATAAGTCAAATACATTATATAATCTGTCAGAATATGCGACGCAGATAAGAAAAGACTTGGGGTAGTAGCATAGTCCTAGAGGCTAGTGTTACCCTAAGCATAGTAGCAAATCTTGAGGTAGTAGTATAGTCCTTGAGACTAGTGCTACATGAAGCCGATGTTGCGTCATGGACTGAGACCATGACGCCCCATGAGAAAAATCGGGACAATGCTCGGCAAGGCATTGTAACGAGGATGTTATACGACTGGTTAAGAAGAGCAACGACGGTTACTCTGGTGACGACGGTTACCTGAGAAGTCCCTAGTGGACACAAGTTGTGAGTATCAGCCTTTGGATGTTGAGCCTTAGGGAACACTAGTCACTGAGAAAGAAAGAAGTCCTTTGAGGACCTGAGAAAAGATAAAGATACAGATTGTAGACAAATAATGTATAACTTAACAGAAAAGAACACATGATAACTAAGTATATATTTTTATGTTGTATTATGATTTATATACTTAGTATGACGAAGAATGTTTTTCATTAAATGCGTTTTATATGATTAACATGAGAAATAAATGTTTTACGTGAAAAGTTTTGTAAATTTGAACTCACCAGCGTTAGCTGACTATTTTAGTATGCACATCGGGTAGCAAAGGAAAGAAAAAGATATGAAGCCGCGAGGGCTTAGAAGGACATGGTTGGATGGTTGCTGCTGTTGAAGACTGACATCCCCATTTGCT
Source organism: Smallanthus sonchifolius (assembly GCA_023525975.1). Classification (NCBI taxonomy): domain Eukaryota; kingdom Viridiplantae; phylum Streptophyta; class Magnoliopsida; order Asterales; family Asteraceae; genus Smallanthus; species Smallanthus sonchifolius. The sequence continues at coordinate 29,915,112 of CM042023.1, forward strand.
AGCTTATGAATGTTGAATACTATTGAATTTAAAGTTTTAAATGACTCCGAATTTGTAACAGACTTCCGATGTTTTACTTAAATGTTTAATTCAAGGTTTAAGAAACTATGTTTATGTTTGTGTGTGCCAGCTATGAGAGGTACCCGGTTTATATTCTTTCAGATGAAATCCCAAAAGCAAGAAAAAGAAGATTGTAGACGGTGGTGCAACGACTATAATGAGGCTAGATTTAGTGCTGGTGGTTACGGTGGTGCTTCATCGGCGGTGAAATCGGTAGAGGTTTTGGTGCAGGATTTAATTAGGGTTTAGGTTTATCTTTAAAAAGAGTCTTCATCTTCGATTAGACTAATGCCTTGCATTTAATTGATGATTTTCATACGAAATTGTTTTATATTTGTTCTTCAATTACAGTTTGAAGCTATCTGTTCTAAATTAAGAGATGAATTATATTTGCTACTGCGAATGTGGTGATAATTTTGAAGAATTTCTAGTTAATCAAAAATGGGATTTGACTTTGAGGATCCAATTTACAGCTTGTTTGCGAGTAAGAAAAAGGGATGGGTCTGTGTGGTAAATTTTGTAATAATGAAGATGAAAACTTTGCGTGCTAATGTGTAACATGTATGTAACATGATGTAACACATGTGTAACATTTTAAACAATAATATTTTGTTACATATATGTAATAATACGTTAGACAAGTTTTTTTTGTTACTGATAATATAATATCATATATTACATACCCTAAGAAGATTATTTATTTTTTTATAACATTTTCAAACTAGTTTTTCTAAATATTAACAATATTAAGGCTAGCCTGGCTGATAAAGAATATATTTGTAATCTTGAATATACGCTTTGCTTCCTTTTCTTTTCAAAAATCCTCTTGAATGCCATAGAGAGTAGAAGACAGATGAAAAAATCAAATTGCCCCTGATTTAACGTTAAATGTTAATTCATATTAAACTTTAGAAACCCGGTGTATTACACAAGTTGAAAAAATGCAATGTTATATATACTTAGTAATAAAGATTTGCATATTACATATTTATGAAAAATGTTTTATAAAAATAATTATAGAAATCATTATTATTTAATAGGAGAGAGTGGCGGGAAATAAAAAATTATAAAAACAAATAAAGAAATTTGTATAATTAATAGGAGAGAGAGGCGGGAAAAAAAATTAAGAATGTATGATAGAGTGACAAGTGTCCAATCAAAACCTTTATTTATTATATAGCATAGATTATTAGAGAAAATTACATTTTACGTTCTTTAAGTATTTACCAAATTTCAGTATACGTCTTTTAACTAAGAAAATCACAGTATATATCATTTATGTTTAAAAAAGCTTTCATGTTTCATCCTTTGGACTAACGGGCGTTCATTGTTTCCGTTAAGTCAGGTCATGTGCAAGGCACATGAGGGCAAATGTGTCATTTCACCTATCCATGGACTATATGTGTAACTAGGTTAAAACTCATGTATGTTGGATATTATCAGTCATCGGTGAAATAAGAAATAATAAAGATTTAAGAATTATAAATAACAAATAATGAAGATATAAGAATTATAAATTGAATTTTAAAATAAGATATAATTAAAAATTTTCTTATGATTTAGTAATTTTTAATAAAATATTAGAATAAATTTTAGATATTTAATTATTTAACATCATCATTATTTAATAAGAGAGAGGCGAAAAACAAAAATTTTAAATTCAGCAGAAGTCGACACGTAGCAAGTATTGTTATTCATTTATTATAATATAGGTTAGAAACCCGGTATATTACATAAGATGAATAAATACAGTGTTGTATATACTCAGTAATAAATATTTACATATTACATATTTATGATATATTACATAGTTTTTTAATATAAATTTTAGAAACGTTATATAGTTATTTTTTAAAATATTTTATAAAAATAATGAAAGAAATGTTCAAATTATAAAAATGTTTTATGAACAAACCTATTTTTTTTAAATAAAAAACGATTTATAAAAATAATTAGATAAGTCATTATTATTAAATAATTATTATTTAATAGAAGAGAGAAGCGGGAAACAAAAATTATAAATTTTTTTTAAAGAAATTTGTATAATTAATAGGAGAGAGATACGAGAAAAAAATGTTGAGAATGAATATGGAAATGACAATTGTCCACCAAAACATTTATTTATTATATAGTATAGATATTATTTAATAGAAAAGAGAAGCGGGAAACAAAAATTATAATTTTTAAAAAAAGAAATTTGTATAATTAATAGTAGAGAGAGACGAGAAAAAAATATTGAGGATGAACATGGAAATGACAAGTGTCCACCAAAACATTTATTTATTATATAGTATAGATTATTATTTTTAATACAATTTTTTATTATTAATTTATTAAACTATTTTTTGTTGGTTTTTTTAATTTTGACTTTATTATTATTATTATTATTTTATCATGCTTTTTATTATTATTTTGATTATTAATTACATTATTATCTGTTTTTTTTTAAGTTAGAACGATGACCATAACAAAAAATGGAATGACAAATTAGTCACTAGTTTTCATAATAATTTACATAACAATCATAGATGTAAAACATGCGTCGATATTCTTTTGGCTCTGTTACGATATCAGTTTTTATGTAATTAAACATAATTATGCTGATATACGTGTTTTTCCAGTACATCGTGCGGGGTGAAATTCCTAATTAAGTACTAAAAGATAAAAGAAACTAATCTAACATCGATAACATAAAATCAAGTTTTTTTTATTATACAATGATATAAATTAAGGAAACTAACAAAATACAAAAGAAAATATAAGATCGAAGGTCTGGTTCTATTGTAATTTTAAACGCATTAAGATGTACATTATTGGACCACTGAAATAATTTTTACAAATATATTAATGAATAATAGTATATAAATATAAAAGTATTTTCACTATCTTCACTCACAGAAGAATTTAGGCATCAAAGTTAGTCTGGCGTGTTTGGTAATGAGTGCAGAGTTTGATGTCTGGCGTGCACTATCTTCACTCACAGAAGAAATTAGGCATCAAAGTTAGTCCATCAAATCAAACCTTTTGCCCATTTTGGGTGCAACCCTTTAAACTATTTGTACGGCATGCCATATTATTTGTGTACAAGTTTTCTATTATTCTATTTAAGAATTTGTTTTGTGATTTCAGTAATTTAATATGGTGTGAAAATGTATTATAATGAAAAGGTATAAGCTAATCCTCAAAACAAATGGATGAGTAACTAACCATATCCTTTTAGGTATTTACACAAAACGTATTTATATTGAATAATAGTCTAAGAACAGGCTTGATGGAAACGTTAACAAGTTAGTCATTCACTTATTTGTTGACATGAGCTAAACTAAGAGCTTATTTTAAGCTAATTATTTTTCTTGACAACAATATTTTATAGGTATAGTGCGCACATGGAATATTGTATTGACATATGAGCTTAAGATGCCAAGATTAATGGTCAAAAAATGAAGATTGGCTTAAAATAGCCTGACATGGGGGTGTCAGTTGACCACACGAACGTGTTAGCCATCTGACCCAAGAATCAGAGTTGTGTGCGAATCATGAACAAGCAGGTTGTTGTCAAGATGGTCCACACGACCGTGTGAGGTTGGCACACGTCCGTATTAGCCCCTGGTTTTGCAAAACCATGTATAATACCACTACACATGGTGGATTGTGATTGGTTGATGATCATTATATATAAAAACGTTGGGAACTAGAAATTAGTTGCTCATTTTATTCTTTTCTGAAGTCTCTCTAGAGAGATAAAAAGTAGATAGGGAAAGTTATGACGGTCTTCTTTTAAGGAAACCTCGTGTTTTAATGCTCATTCGAATGTTAAATTGCTTTTAGTATATTTTGGTGTGTCAGGTGTATAGTGTGTATGTCGGTAATACGAGAGTACCCTTATAAATACTATCGGTATACCTAGATTTTTAGAGGGAGAGTGGTGTTCCGACAGTGCTCGTGGAATGCTAAGATGGTGCTTGCGGAGGACTGTAAGAAAGTACCAGTGAAGACCGTGGTTGGGAGGTATAATCGAATAACCTAATCTTAGTAGGTTATGTTTAATTTCAGGCCTTAGTGTAGTAATGGGTTATGACTAGGTAATGATGGGGATCAGGGTTCCGTGTGATCGCGATTACGTAGTTAAGTGCCCAATCGCGTTAGGCAGCCTAGTGTGGCATGGTGCATGTAGGATTAAATGACTAATCGTGCTAGAAGTAGATAGGTTGCGTACAGTTGTGTAGGGTAGACTAGTGAGGCACAACAATGCAGATAGAAAATAGTGATTAGTTAAACCAAAGATCAACCAATGGGGTTCAGTGGCAGAGGCAAAGCCTCTTGGAGAACCTAGGTTTAGAGGTCTTGGGTTCAAGTCCCACAGGAGTAAAGAAATTCGTCGTACTAAAAATACTTAAACCAAAGATCAGGTTAACATGATCCTATGATAGAATGATTATAGAGATATTGTTAATGTTTAGATTGTGACCCCATTAGAGATATTGTTGATGATGCACCACCGGAGCTCATCAGTGGTTTTTCTTCTTCCAATGATAAAGGTACATCTACTGCTCATGTTTCCCATATTCCATTGCCATCAGTGGAAGCCTTTTCCACTGCTTCACCAAACAGCAATGGTTCATTCCCTCTGCCTATTATTAGTGGAAACATTTCTCACCAGCCATTTCCATTGATATGACTGGTGTTCTTCGCTCACCTATATCCACTTCAACTATAACAATCCCTTATCAAGTTCAAAACCATCCATTTTTAAGGCACATCCCCCAAAACAAATTATTGGTGATCTTGATAACGTATACAAACCTGAGGTTAACATGCCAATATTTGTCTTCATGTTGTCTATTTATCCCAGATTGAGCCTAAGAACTGTCAAGAAGCCTTAAGGGATAATAGTTGGGTTAAAGCTATGCAAGATGAACTGTTCCAATTTAAGAGACAAGATATATGAACCCTATGTAGATTGCTACACGATAAGAGAGCTATTGGCACTAGATGGGTGTTCAGAAACTAAAAAGATGAGAGAGGTATTATTATAAGGAACAAAGTAAGGCTAGTTGCACAAGGGTATACACGAGAAGAATGTATTGACTTTTATGATGCCTTTGCTCCTATTGCAAGGTTGAAGGCAATAATAATATTCCTAGCCTTTGCCATTTGTCATGATATGAAGGTATTTCAAATGGATGTCAAAAGTTTCTTCTTATATGGCTCTCTCAAGTACGAGTTTATGTGTGTCAACCACCTTGTTTTAAAGACTCATATCACCTAAATTATGTATGCAGATTGGATAAGGCTCTTTATGGGCTCAAATCACACTTTGTCATCATTTCTACTATCCAATGGTTACACAAGAGGTGCAGTTGACAATACTTTATTTCTCAAGAAAGTTGGAAGTGATCTTCTTCTCGTACAGATTTATGTTGATGATATCATATTTGCATCCACAAATATGGCACTTTGTATAATTTCAAGGATTTAATGCACTCCAAATCTGAAATGAGCTCAATGGGAGAGCTAAACTACTTTACTTAAACTGACAAGTGTATCTTGATTAATCAAGCTAAGTACATCAAGGATCTTCTTGTCAAGTTTGCCTTTCAAGATAGCAAACCCCGTACAACTCCCATGTCACCAGTCTCATTAAATCCAGATCTAGAATGAGAGATTATTGATCAAACACTCTACAGAGGCATAAGTGGTTCTCTTATGTATTTAACCGCTTCAAGACCAGACATCATGTATGCTACATGTGTTTGTGCCAGATATCAAGCTCACCAAGAGTGTTGGAATAACAATGGTTTTAATGCTAATTCAAGATTGCTAATCCCTTGTTTTGATAATGATAAGAAATTAGTAACTTGTGTTATTAGTTGTTGATTAAAGATAGTCATATACCACATACAAGTCCCTATACACTTAGTGAATCATAAATCACAAGCTAAATGTTCAACAATGATGATAATGCTCGGGTCAACACAAGACGGTCAAAAGCTTAAACTATCAACATGAATATGTTGGGAATTTAGAGAGATTATAAAATATTTTTTTCATATAATCTAAACAAGTTTATAAAAATATCATTTTAATAAAATAAAGATGATTTCCTAGAGAATTTTTATAAAACATCAAATTAGTTATAAAGTCTTGCAAATATATAAAGAATGGTTTTTGAATTAATTTAAATTTGAAAGATAGTGGATGGAGCTTGGTAAGGTTTCAAATTGCATCTACCTTGAACACACAAGGCTACTTAAAATGGTTTAAAGACAAACACTTTGGAAAGGCATCTTAAACACTTTACAACCACAAAAGTAAACTTGTCATTTATGTGTATAGTCTTTCAAGACTTTGCTACAAACAAAGAAAGATTTCTTAGACTTTAAAATCTAGAGAAAATGTGTTTGAAAGGGTTAGAATGGATGGATGGGACAATACATAACGTTCACAACAAAGAAAGTCAAAACGTGGGAATGCATGTCGCACGGTCGCTGTAGCGATTGTGCCTACGACCGTGGATGTGCCAGCATGCAACTTTTCTGATTCCTTGTTGAGCCTTTAAATAGATCCCTCCTTTTTCATTCTAACTCACCCCTTTTTCTCACAACACTTTGAAATACATATCTAATATAATCTCTCTAGTTCCCTTGACATTCTAACATCAATTCAAGATTTAAGATCAAAGAGCTAAATAGAAGAGTTATTCTACAACTTTTATTCTTTCTAGTCTTGTGTTTATATTTATGTGGTAGTTTGTTACCACATAGTTGAGAGAGAAATTTTGTGAGGGGAACTCACTTGGTATGAGTTAATTATCATACTATCTTGATGTAGTTGATTATTGGTTTGAGAAACACTATCTTGATATAGTGTATTGTGAATTATGTGAATCGCAATCTTGATATAGTGATAGTTGTGAGATTGTGCACTATCTTGATATAGTGCTTGAGTTTGTGAGTGTTGCACTATCTTGATATTGTGCTTGAGTTGTGAGATGGTAAAGACCACTATCTTGACATAGCTGGTTGAAGAAGGTGATCACTACCTTTAATTAGTGAGACATTTGTATAGGTAAACTCTTCCGTTCAAGAGAGACGTTTACTGGAACAACTCTTGATTGAAAAATCGGGGAGAAGACGTAGAGTAGATTAGTTAACATCCTCTTGAACCTCTATAAATCGATTGTGTCATTCCTTCCCTTAATTCCTTACTTACTTTTTTGTTTGATTATCTATTGTGTTCTTGATAGGTGTATTGGCTAAAAGATAAATTGCATCAATATTTCACACCTTTAAGTTAAATATTTTAACCTCCACACCGCCTTCTTTCACAACTGCGGTCACATATTTGATTCCCAATTTCTCTAGTTTCTTGATTATGAGATTCATATCCGTGCATTGAAACGAAATGTGGTTTTCTTTTGGATTATCTATTGTGTTCTTGACAAGTGTTCATCATACAAGTTTAATTAAGTTTTAATTAATCAATTTTTAAATAAAACATATTCACCCCCACCCCACCAGTTGCTCTAGTTTTTTAAACAAAAAAGTTAGATCCATGGCTCTAACAAACTATGTAGAGGGGAACTCTTTGACTAGACCAAAGGTTTTTGCTAATTGAAAATGAAGATCTTGTGCCTAAAAGAGTTGATGTTAGTGAACAAAAGCTTGTTGTCATTAAAAGAGATCAATGGACAAGCGATGAGAAAAGGAAAATATCCAAAAATTATGAAGCAAAGTCTATATTGTATAATGCTTTGACAAAGAGTGAATATGAAAGTGTTTTCATGTGCATAAGTGCACATGAAATATGGAAAACACTTTTCATAACTCACCAAGGTAACCCTCAAGTTATGGACAACAAGATTGACTTACTTGTACAACCATATGAGCAATTCAATATTGATGAACATTAAAAAGGTTGATGACGGTAATGCTAGATTTAATATTATTGTTATTAGTCTTAAAGCTCTTGGTACTACATATACTAACAAAATTTATGTAAGAAAATTCTTGATAGATTTACATCCAAGATGAGTGACGGCCATTGAAGAATAAAAGGATCTCAACACATTTCAAACGGATGAAACGATTGGAAACCTTAAAGTCCATGAAATCGTCATGGAGAAAGATGATGAAATTTCCAAAGTTAAGAAAGAGAAATTCAAGTCTCTTGTTCTTAAATCTAAGTACTCCAAATCATCAAGTGAAGAAAATAATGAACAGTCCAATAGTGATGATAGTGAATAGTATGCTATGGAGGTAAAAGAATTTAAGAAGTTATGTAGGAGAAAATTGAAGTTTGTAAGCCAACCTTGAAATGATAAAACATCTATCAACAAGAAGTTCTCCCATTATGAGAAGAAGGACAAATCCAAAGATGAAAGAAGGTGTTCTAGAATGGTGATCCAAATCACTTCATCCAAGATTGTCCCAAACCACCAAGCAAAGAAAACAAGAACAACACATTTGTTGGTGGTGCTTGGAGTAATAGTGGCGATGAAAATGATGATGCCAAAGAAGAAAAATGTCTAATGTCTTTTGGCACAAATGAGGTACATTTCGACTCTACTTATTGTAGTGATGCATTAATTGATAACTATGATAACTTGAAGATGCGGTATGATGGCTTATGTGATCTTAGTTCTAAGGTCATTGATAAAAATAGATCTTTGAAAGCAAAAATCAAAGAACTTGAAAATGAGCTTTTAGAAAATGATTTACTAAAATGCAAGATCATGGATCTTGAAAAGGAAGTTTTAGAAATCAAAAACTTTAATGATGTTTTGATAGAAGACTCAAATGATTTGAGAAAGTAAAATGAGATTTTAAAGAATGAAATGAAAACTTTTCAATATCATAAACAAACACTCTCTACTTTAAACAAAAGTAGTGAGATTTTGGATGACATCCTGAAAGCACAAAAGCCATCAATTGACAAAAGTGGATTGGGTTTTTCAAATGATACAAATGTAGCATCAACTAGCAAATTCAAACTAATCACATTTGTCAAATCAAAGAATGTGGAAGTTGATATAAATGTATTGTTAAAGGCTAAAGCTGAAGTAGTTCAAACTAAGAAGGTTCTATTGAGAAACCTCAAGTAGTGAAACAAATTTACAACCCGAAACAAGGACTTGGATATGTTAAGAATGGCTATCCAAGACAAGTTTCAAGGTCTTACAACTCTTATCCAAGAAGGAACAACAACCAATTTTACAATTATAACATAATGTTCTACAACTATCATCCTAGGAGAAACTATGGATACTCTCAAGGATATCAAAACATGTATCAAAGACATTGAAATGATTATTCATATAGAAACTTTGATTACTACCCTAATGAAAGATTTTATAATCAAAACTTTTATATACAAACAAGAGTTGTTCCTAAATGGGTAAAAGTTGGAATCTTTAATGCTAACAATCCAGGACCCATGAAACATTGGGTACCAAATGTATGAATGTTGTGACAACCATATAGGTGTGTCTCAAGAGCAACATACAAAACAATGAGCGGATTGTAGATAGTGGATGTACCAAACATATGACCAGAAACAAAGAACCCTTAAAGGCATATGAAACATATGATGGTGGCATTGTCACATTTGGTGGAAATTGACTAGAAAAAATATATTACAGGTTCATGCCTTGGTGGATATTGATGCCCAAGCACAGGAAAGGACATCAAGAAAGATTACAAGGCTAGGTTCCCTAAGGATTATGATCCCTAGGCTTTTACCTTCCTTGTAGACTAGAAATGGCTGACTTTTGTTAGTGGGTTTAATGATTGCAGATTCGTTATAATCAAACAAGTTGAGTTATTAAACCCTAATATTTAAATAAAGATCTTTATTCACACAACAAGATTCTTGTATTTACAAAACCAATCCTCGAGGTTAAGATTATGAAACAAACGATTCATTTGTAAACGTTTTTCCACTACACAATACAAACTTTGAAATCAAATCCAGAAGGTGGTACCAATCAGTGTCACACCCAGTGAGACATCCCAGGGGTGCCCGAGGCGGGGTGTGACAGGGTCGGTATCAGAGCCCAAGGTTTTAGCGAATTAGATACTTGGTTTAGTATCTAAGCTTTAACCAGAGTAAGCAAGGAGATGCCTACTAGTGAAAGTAGGTAGACACTTATACTAAGCTACTAGTGCCATACTTGCAGGTAGAATGTCAGGAGGCATTGGCTATCGTAGTTACTACAGTCCTAACGAAATCAAACAGGAACATATAGCAAACCCATATGCTCCGATGGAGGTTGATAATTTCTCGTGGTACCATTCCTTACCCAAAGCCACAGTCAACGAGGAATATGATTCTAACTGAATGAGTCAAATGGGAGGATTCGACTTCAGTAACCGGAGATTCGATACCCCTCCACACTTTCCAACACATCCACCTGTAAACCACTTTGAGGCTGGACCCAGTAGTGCAACTAAACCTCGAATGAGAACGAGGGAACCACCGAGAAACTCAACATAACAGCAGCAATCCTAGAAGAAATATACCGGAACATACCAAGCTATCAAACCCAAGATAAGAACTCTGAATCTGAGGGGTTAGCTCATATGAAACCCATGGAGGCTTACTCTCCACAAGCTGATAGCTATGAACCCTACGCTAACTACCTTAATTACCCTCTCCTATCGGGTCCGTACATGAGCAATAACACAGACACCAAAGAAACCCATAACGATGAAAACTCCTTTAACTAGGAGATAAACTTTGAGCACTCCGGTTCATACCAGGACTTCATGAATCATCCACAAATCTAGAAGGGATTTTGTTTGGTGTTTTCCTAGTTTGGTAAAAACACACTGTCTGATATATAGCGTGCTAGTTTGTCACACAGGTTTTAAAATTCTTAATTTTAATTTATTCGTGATTTGTTAAAACCACTTTTATCTCTTGAGTCGTTTGCATTTTAATATCCTATACTATTAAGTGAGACGATTATCCACGAATCATTTTAATCTATTAATAAACTCTTTTAATAATTTACGAGTTTTGAAAATCAAACTGGATTTTTTTTACATTTATATATTCAGTACTCTAGTTTTACTTTTAAATTAACTCTTTTTATTAATAAACTTTTCACGAGATAATAAAATTTTTATTTATTTTCTCGTCGTTTAATTGTGTCGTTTTGTTTTAAACTTTTTTAAAACATTTTGATTGTTTGTTAAAGAAAAACTTTAAACCTAAATGTAAACAACCAAAATAGTAAATCATGCGACTAAATTGTTTGGTTTTGCTAGAGTCAATCAGCAATAACCAAAAGGGTCAAAATGTAACATCCTAAATTAATGAAACGAATAAATGAGATAAGGTCGAAAATAAATCGTAAGATAGAATGAAAGGAAAGGGTACGGGCCTGGGCATGGCCTCCACGAGCCGAAGGGAGCCCATGTATAAAAGGAATGAGACCAGCTCTCCACCCTCGTTACTCACTTGATGCGCAAGCTTCTAGAGAGAGAGTGTGTGTGATCGGGTTAGAGAGAGAGCTTGGGAAATCAACTCAAAAGCTCGGAAATCATCCGTCGACATCAAAGAAACACATAGCAACCGGAATCAGCCGACAGCAGGTAACCATCCTACCCGAATCTGAGTTCTTATTTTTTTTGGGTTTCGGGTTAAGAATGCGAAAAGGGTTATGTTTTTACGTATGAAATGAGAAAGTAAGCTTAGATCTATGTTCATGAACTTAAAAGTAACGTTTTTAACGTAAAAAGATCGGATCTTGAATAACTGGAACCTTAGCCGCAATAATTAGGGTTTCTGTTGGAGAAGAAGGTCGCGCAGGCGAACTTTTTGCCTGGAACCGTTTTATACGAACTTAACATCTTCGCTTATGTATGTACGATAAAGCCAAGGTGGCGAACTTATCATGTTCACTTAACATCAAACATAGCGAACCCATAATATCTTCGCCTAGTTCAATAGGGCGAGCTTACCATGTTCGTTTAAGCTAAAAGTAGCGAACTTACCCAAGTTCGCCAAACCCTAAATACAGAAAACGTCTAGTGTCGTTTAGGTTCATTATCTTATCTTGTATGACTTGATTATATAGATTGTGTGTAACCTTAAGTGACGCTCACTGACTAGTCATTATACTTCAGGAAACCGCTTATCAAGTGTGTTCTATGTGCCCCTATGTGTTATGTGCAAACGTTTTCAAATGTTTTTGTAACATCCCAAAAATAAAACAACAGTTATAATAACGGGTTAGAATGCGAGAACAAGCCGAATAAGTGAGCGAGACACGATGGGTCGGGCCGGATGGATCGGGCGCGCATGAGGATGGCAAACAAGGGAGATGAGCCTCCCTATAAATAGCCAAACCCTCCTCATACTCGGATTTACACATTTTAGAGAGAAACCATAGAGAGAGAAAGTTGGCGGATCGACCCGAGATTGAAGGAGAGTGTTGCTACTGAGCTCGTGAGCAAGACCTCCGAATCAGAAGCTCGATTTTGGTAACAACTCGATCTAGATCTGAGTTTTTAGTTTATGTTGGGTTTTCGGGTTTTGGATAAAAAGGTAACGTTTTTACGTATGAATCTTGAAAATAAACATAGATCTAGCATCTAGAAGGAAAAATGAATGTTTTGAACGTAGAAAGTCAGGATCTTGATGTGATCAGATCTGCATGCATGAACTTAGGGTTCTTAGGGAAGAAGATTGCCCGACAGTCGAACTTATCAATTTCTCCTGGCAAGGATTGGGGCGAACTTATCAAGTTCGCTTGACAAGTTCGCCTGTGGCATAAAGTAAGCGAACATATGGTGGCGAACTTAGTGACTTCACTGGGTTGCATCAAGCGAACTTAAGTAAGCGAACTTACTAAGTTCGCTGGGCATGGGTCAGGCGAACTTGATAAGTTCGCATGTATGTTCGCTAGGTTGGTAAGGGGTGAACTTGACTTAAGTTCTCCTAGTTCCGTATGGTTAAACCGTTAGAGTCGGGATAGGATCTAATGTGTATTTAACTACTCAATTCAGATCGTGCGTGACGTTATTGGACCTTTGATTAGGACAGCCGAGACTAGCTTACCAAGTGAGTTCTAGAAGCCCTCTTTTAAATGTTTTAAATAATATTTTTGGGCTGGTGTGCATACTTAACGATGTGACTATTTTATAAAACGATGTTTATGAATGATGTATGTGACGTTTTATAAAATGATGTTTATGAACGATGTTTTGGAAGGAAAGGTTATGAAAGAAGTGTTTATGAAATATTTTGTCAAAATAAGTTTAAGAAGTGTTTACGAATGAAATGTTATTTAATAAAACGTATGATGCTTTAACTGAAGAGAAGTAAAGGATTTTATGAAAGTCACTAAAATGAACGAATCTGCCATGGTTCCTTTGGGAATCGAAGTATGTATGTTATGTAAAGGCCTTACCTTTATAGAGGCCTTTGTGGACAGCCAACAGTTGTACAACTGGGTGGGAAAGGGGTGACGACGGTCATCAAGGGGATTACGGTGATCCTTGAAGTGGGTGTTGTTCTCTGCGAGGGAACGGTGCTTGAAGTTTGGTACATGTTATCCTTTGGGACGCCGTGCTTGAAGGGAATTGACGTTTATGTATACTTACGAATGGTAAAAGTTACGAATGGTTTACGTTGGTACGTGTGCTCAATCGAGCGTCGTACTTGAAGGGAATTGACGGTTACGAAAAGGCGCAGATTCGGTTTATTGTTGACTTATGTTTTATGTTTATGTTATAACATTATTTACGTATGTTTTTATTAAATGAAGTTTGAAGTTATGTTTTTGGCAAAATGTTCATGTTAATGTTTTACGTAAAGCTAAAACTCACCGGCGTAGCTGACTTTTAGTATGCACATTCAGGTTAAGGCAGGTTATGATGATGGATGGTGATGCTGGGAGGATTGAGGGGTTACCCGGATGATATGAAGACTGGCATCCTGTTATTATTAGTTTACGTTATGTTTATGTATTAGACTATGTTACGCTTCCGCGTGTTGAACAATGTTATGATTATGTTTGAATGAAGTTTTTTCCGCTGCGTTATTTTGATATTCAAGTTTAAGAACTGTTTGTGAATGAGTAAATCCAACAAGTGAGGCCTCCCGGGTTTGGGGCCTTACAAGTTGGTATCAGAGCAATAGTTTGAGAGATTCGGACACTCCAATGTCTGAACTTAAACTATGAATGGGACCGAAAGCGGATGCCAGTACGGGTAACTCGAGCCACAACATCAGGTATGAAAAAGTAGAGTATGTGTATGTAGTATGCCTTAGAAAGTAATAGATTAGGACATGTGTTCTGATGAAATCACAAAGGTGGTCAAATAGAAGTCAAGGGTAATGTAATGGTTAATTGCAGATGGACCCTGTATATTAACATCTTACAATACTTGTTGAATTCTATTTGTTAACTAGAGTGATGATATTAGATTCCTTGTCTTATAGAACGAAATGGCGGGATGAAAGAGTGGAAGGCATGGTGGGGGCCGTGCCGGTGGTCGTAATAGGACTCCTACTCGTCCGGAGTTCTGTGAAGAAGGAAGTGTCCACACGGAACCGGAAGTCAGCATGCATGGAACTGAACGGACTCCCGTGGAAGAACAACACTTCACTTTCGAACCAGAAGTGAAGGCGGCCCTACCACGCGAGTTTACTGAACTGATAAAGGCTACCCTGCCAGATCTGCTTGCAGAAGCATTGAAGAAGGCTAATGAGACGGGCGGGTCCAACACGACAACTAATACCCCGATCATTGAGGCAGTTAACGCATCGCCTGCTCGTGGTTGTGACTATAAGTACTTTAAGGCATGTGACCCGCCAATACTTATGGGGAAGAAAAACGCGGTGGCCACCTTCGACTGGGTGATTCGCATGGAGGCTGCCATCTGCCTCAGCGAATGTCGAACGGATCAGGTGGTGAAATTTCCTGCTAATTCATTAAGAGAAGAAGCGTCCCATTGGTGGGAGGGAGTGCGACATGCTAAGGGGGACAATGTTGTCGAATCTATGTTATGGAACGATTTGAAAACCTTGGTTATCAAAAACTTTTGTCCAATGAACGAGATTGAGAAAGTGGAGAGGGATTTTCTGAAGTTGAAGGCTGGGAACATGACTCACCGTCAATACAACACCAGGTATAATGAATTGGCACGTCTGGTGCCACATCTGATCACCACTGAAGAGAGGAAGATCGCTTGCTATATCCAAAGATTGCCGGACAAGGTCCACACGTTTGTTAAGGCAAACACCCCTAGCACATTTGACTCGGTGGTGGAACTCAGTGGTGTGGTGTACGATGACCTGTCGTTGAATGATGTCACCGCTGAGGAACCTAAGAAGAAGCTGACTTTCTCTGCCAAGCGAACATGTAGGAAACAACTGGGAGCTCCAGATAAGAGAGCCAGAGGGAATGATACGACAGTTTGTGGGAAGTGTGGGAAGGAACACACGGGGGAATGCAGAATAGGATCAAACTTGTGTTTTAAGTGTGGCAAGACCGGGCACTACTCCCGTGAATTCCCACAAGGATTCAAATGCTACCACTGTGGGGAGAATGGTTATATGAGCCGGGAATGCACTAAGCCCAGGATGGGTGAAGTCGGGAAAGGGAAAGGCCCAAAGAAGAAAGAAGTGAGGACCCGAGCGAAGACTCGAGCGTATGCACTAACTTGTGTTTATGTTTATGTATTAGACTATGTTACGCTTCCGCATGTTGAACAATGTTATGATTATGTTTGAATGAAGTTTTTTCCGCTGCGTTATTTTGATATTCAAGTTTAAGAACTGTTTGTTAATGAGTAAATCCAACAAGTGAGGCCTCCCAGGTTTGGGGCCTTACAAGTTGGTATCAGAGCAATAGTTTGAGAGATTCGGACACTCCAGTGTCTGAACTTAAACTATGAATGGGACCGAAAGAGGATGCCAGTACGGGTAACTCGAGCCACAACATCAGGTATGAAAAAGTAGAGTATGTGTATGTAGTATGCCTTAGAAAGTAATAGATTAGGACATGTGTTCTGATGAAATCACAAAGGTGGTTAATTAGAAGTCAAGGGTAATGTAATGGTTAATTGCAGATGGCCCCTCTATATTAACATCTTACAATACTTGTTGAATTCTATTTGTTAACTAGAGTGATGATATTAGATTCCTTGTCTTATAGAACGAAATGGCGGGATGAAAGAGCGGAAGGCTTGGTGGGGGCCGTGCCCGTGGTCGTAATAGGACTCCTACTCGTCAGGAGTACAGTGAAGAAGGAAGTGTCCCCACGGAACCGGAAGTCAGCATGCATGGAACTGAACGGACTCCCATGGAAGAACAACACTTCACTTTTGAACCAGAAGTAAAGGCGGCCCTACCACGCGAGTTTACTGAACTGATGAAGGCTACCCTGCCAGATCTGCTGGCAAAATCATTGAAGAAGGCTAATGAGACGGGCGGGTCCAACACGACAACTAATACCCCGATCATTGAGGCAGTTAACGCATCGCCTGCTCGTGGTTGTGACTATAAGTACTTTAAGGCATGTGACCCGCCAATACTTATGGGGAAGAAAAACGCGGTGGCCACCTTCGACTGGGTGATTCGCATGGAGGCTGCCATCTGCCTCAGCGAATGTCGAACGGATCAGGTGGTGAAATTTCCTGCTAATTCATTAAGAGAAGAAGCGTCCCATTCGTGGGAGGTAGTGCGACAGGCTAAGGGGGACAATGTTGTCGAATCTATGTTATGGAACGATTTGAAAACCTTGGTTATCAAAAACTTTTGTCCAAGGAACGAGATTGAGAAAGTGGAGAGGGATTTTCTGAAGTTGAAGGCTGGGAACATGACTCACCGTCAATACAACACCAGGTATAATGAATTGGCACGTCTGGTGCCACATCTGATCACCACTGAAGAGAGGAAGATCGCTTGCTATATCCAAGGATTGCCGGACAAGGTCCGCACGTTTGTTAAGGCAAACACCCCTAGCACATTTGACTCGGTGGTGGAACTCAGTGGTGTGGTGTACGTGACCTATCGTTGAATGATGTCACCGCTGAGGAACCTAAGAAGAAGCTGACTTTCTCTGCCAAGCGAACATGTAGGAAACAACTGGGAGCTCCAGATAAGAGAGCTAGAGGGAATGATACGACAGTTTGTGGGAAGTGTGGGAAGGAACACACGGGGGAATGCAGAATAGGATCAAACTTGTGTTTTAAGTGTGGCAAGACCGGGCACTACTCCCGTGAATTCTCACAAGGATTCAAATGCTACAACTGTGGGGAGAATGGTTATATGAGCCGGGAATGCACTAAGCCCAGGATGGGTGAAGTCGGGAAAGGGAAAGGCCCAAAGAAGAAAGAAGAGAGGACCCGAGCGAAGACTCGGGCGTATGCACTAACTTGTGTTTATTTATTAGACTATGTTACGCTTCCGCATGTTGAACAATGTTATGATTATGTTTGAATGAAGTTTTTTCTGCTGCGTTATTTTGAAATTCAAGTTTAAGAACTGTTTGTGAATGAGTAAATCCAACAAGTGAGGCCTCCCGGGTTTGGGGCCTTACAAGTTGGTATCAGAGCAATAGTTTGAGAGATTCGGACACTCCAGTGTCTGAACTTAAACTATGAATGGGACAGAAAGCGGATGCCAGTACGGGTAACTCGAGCCACAACATCAGATATGAAAAAGTAGAGTATGTGTATGTAGTATGCCTTAGAAAGTAATAGATTAGGACATGTGTTCTAATGAAATCACAAAGGTGGTCAAATAGAAGTCAAGGGTAATGTAATGGTTAATTGTAGATGGCCCGTGTATATTAACATTTTACAATACTTGTTGAATTCTATTTGTTAACTAGCGTGATGATATTAGATTCCTTGTCTTATAGAACGAAATGGCGGGATGAAAGGGCGGAAGTCGTGGTGGGGGACGTACCGGCGGTCATACCGGTGATCGTAATAGGACTCCTACTCGTCAGGAGTACAGTGAAGAAGGACGTGTCCACACGGAACCGGAAGTCAGCATGCATGGAACTGAACGGACAACTGTGGAAGAACAACACTTCACTTTCGAACCAGAAGTGAAGGCAGCCCTACCACGCAAGTTTACTGAACTGATGAAGGCTACCCTACCAGATCTGCTGGCAGAAGCATTGAAGAAGGCTAATGAGACTGGCGGGTCCAACACGACAACTAATACCCCGATCATTGAGGCAGTTAACGCATCACCTGCTCGCGGTTGTGACTATAAGTCCTTTAAGGCAATTGACCAGCCGATACTTATGGGGAAGAAAAACGCGGTGGCCACCTTCGACTGGGTGATTCTCATGGAGGCTGCAATCTGCCTCAGCGAATGTCGAACGGATCAGGTGGTGAAATTTGCTGCTAATTCATTAAGAGAAGAAGTGTCCCATTGGTGAGAGGGAGTGCGACATGCTAAGGGGGACAATGCTGTCGAATCTATGTTATGGAACGATTTGAAAACCTTGGTTATCAAAAACTTTTGTCCAAGGAACGAGATTGAGAAAGTGGAGAGGGATTTTCTGAAGTTGAAGGCTGGGAACATGACTCACCGTCAATACAACACCAGGTATAATGAATTGGCACCTCTGGTGCCACATCTGATCACCACTGAAGAGAGGAAGATCGCTTGCTATATCCAAGGATTGCCGGACAAGGTCCGCACGTTTGTTAAGGCAAACACCCCTAGCACATTTGACTCGGTGGTGGAACTCAGTGGTGTGGTGTACGATGACCTGTCGTTGAATGATGTCACCGCTGAGGAACCTAAGAAGAAGCTGACTTTCTCTGCCAAACGAACATGTAGGAAACAACTGGGAGCTCCAGATAAGAGAGCCAGAGGGAATGATACGAAAGTTTGTGGGAAGTGTGGGAAGGAACACACCGGGGAATGCAGAATAGGATCAAACTTGTGTTTTAAGTGTGGCAAGACCGGGCACTACTCCCGTGAATTCCCACAAGGATTCAAATGCTACAACTGTGGGGAGAATTGTTATATGAGCCGGGAATGCAGTAAGCCCAGGATGGGTGAAGCCGGGAAAGGGAAAGGCCCAAAGAAGAAAGAAGAGAGGACCCGAGCGAAGACTCGAGCGTATGCACTAACTTGTGTTTACGTATTAGACTATGTTACGCTTCCGCATGTTGAACAATGTTATGATTATGTTTGAATGAAGTTTTTTCCGCTGCGTTATTTTGATATTCAAGTTTAAGAACTGTTTGTGAATGAGTAAATCCAACAAGTGAGGCCTCCCGGGTTTGGGGCCTTACAAGTTGGTATCAGAGCACTAGTTTGAGAGATTCGGACACTCCAGTGTCTGAACTTAAACTATGAATGGGACCGAAAGCGGATGCCAGTACGGGTAACTCGAGCCACAACATCAGGTATGAAAAAGTAGAGTATGTGTATGTAGTATGCCTTAGAAAGTAATAGATTAGGACATGTGTTCTGATGAAATCACAAAGGTGGTCAAATAGAAGTCAAGGGTAATGTAATGGTTAATTGTAGATGGCCCGTGTATATTAACATCTTACAATACTTGTTGAATTCTATTTGTTAACTAGCGTGATGATATTAGATTCCTTTTCTTATAGAACGAAATGGCGGGATGAAAGGGCGGAAGGCGTGGTGGGGGACGTACCGGCGGTCGTACCAGTGGTCGTAATAGGACTCCTACTCGTCAGGAGTACAGTGAAGAAAGACGTGTCCACACGGAACCGGAAGTCAGCATGCATGGAACTGAACGGACTCCTGTGGAAGAACAACACTTCACTTTCGAACCAGAAGTGAAGGCGGCCCTACCACGCGAGTTTATTGAACTGATGAAGGCTACCCTGCCAGATCTGCTGGCATAAGCATTGAAGAAGGCTAATGAGACGGGCGGGTCCAACACGACAACTAATACCCCGATCATTGAGGCAGTTAACGCATCGCCTGCTCGCGGTTGTGACTATAAGTCCTTTAAGGCATGTGACCCGCCGATACTTATGGGGAAGAAAAACGCGGTGGCCACCTTTGACTGGGTGATTCGCATGGAGGCTGCCATCTGCCGTCGAACGGATCTGGTGGTGAAATTTGCTGCTATTTCATTAAGAGAAGAAGCGTCCCATTTTTGGGAGGGAGTGCGACATGCTAAGGGGGACAATGCTGTCGAATCTATGTTATGGAACGATTTGAAAACCTTGGTTATCAAAAACTTTTGTTCAAGGAACGAGATTGAGAAAGTGGAGAGGGATTTTCTGAAGTTGAAGGCTGGGAACATGACTCACCGTCAATACAACACCAGGTATAATGAATTGGCACCTCTGGTGCCACATCTGATCACCACTGAAGAGAGGAAGATCGCTTGCTATATCCAAGGATTGCTGGACAAGGTCCGCACGTTTGTTAAGGCAAACACCCCTAGCACCTTTGACTCGGTGGTGGAACTCAGTGGTGTGGTGTACGATGACCTGTCGTTGAATGATGTCACCGCTGAGGAACCTAAGAAGAAGCTGACTTTCTTTGCCAAGCGAACATGTGGGAAACTACTGGGAGCTCCAGATAAGAGAGCCGGAGGGAATGATACGACAGTTTGTGGGAAGTGTGGGAAGGAACACACGGGGGAATGCAAAATAGGATCAAACTTGTGTTTTAAGTGTGGCAAGACCGGGTACTACTCCCGTGAATTCCCACAAGGATTCAAATGCTACAAATGTGGGGAGAATTGTTATATGAGCCGGGAATGCAGTAAGCCCAGGATGGGTGAAGCCGGGAAAGGGAAAGGCCCAAAGAAGAAAGAAGAGAGGACCCGAGCGTATGCACTAACACAAGATCAGGCCAGGGTGGACCCCGAAGTGGCGTCAGGTACGTTCATTCTTGACAAAACTTTTGTATCTGTGTTATTTGATTCGGGTGCTAGTAAGAGCTTTATATCTGCAACCTTTTGTAAACGAGTGAAGTACGCTGTTAGTAAACTAGAAAGAGCCTTTAGTGTAGAAACCGTTGAGGGTAGAACCGCGAGGGTAACTGATGTAGTTGATAATTCCACAATAAAAATAGAAGACCATAGATTCCCCGTCAGGTTGTTCATTTTGGTTTTGGGTGGGTTTGATGTAGTTTTGGGTATAGATTGGCTAACTGCCAATGAAGCGCAGATTATATGCAAACGAAAGATAATCCAACTCAAGGCTCCGGATGGCAGCAAAGTTGAGTTTTTTGGAGATCATGACACCACGATGCCTAATGTCATCTCGATGATTAAGGCAACAGATTATCTGAGGCGCGGATGCGAGGCTTATCTGGTATACGTGATTGATAGGTGTAAGGAAGTGAAGTAACTAGATGATTTACCCGTGGTACGCGAGTATCCGGAGGTGTTTCCAGAGGATTTGCCTAGGATACCACCCGACAGAGAGATTGAGTTCCGAATCAACTTAGTACCAGATGCCCAGCCCGTGGCTAAGGCTCCATATCGACTAACACCAGTAGAGATGAAGGAACTAATGGCACAACTAGATGAACTGCTTGAGAAAGGACTTATCCAACCGAGAATCTCGCCTTGGGGTGCTCCAGTGTTGTTTGTGAAGAAGAAGGGTGGTTCGATGAGTTGAATAAACGTACCGTAAAGAACAAGTACCCTCTACCAAGGATCGACAACATGTTCCATCAATTGCAGGGCGCAAGTTGGGTCTCAAAAATCGACCTTCGATCCGGGTACCAACAGTTGAAGGTGAGAGAAGAAGACATACCGAAAACCGCGTTTCGCACGCGTTATGGACATTTCGAGTTCCGTGTGATGTCTTTCGGATTGACAAACGCCCCCGCAGCGTTCATGGATTTGATGAATAGGGTGTGCCGACCGATGTTGGATCGATCGGTAATCGTGTTCATCGATGATATCCTCATCTACTCCAAGAATGAGGGTGATCACGCATGTCACTTGAAGGAAGTGTTGGAAGCCTTGAAGAAGGAGAAGCCGTATCTAAGTTCTCCAAATGCCTGTTCTAGCTTAAGGAAGTCCAATTCCTAGGTCACGTCATTAACCCGAACGACATTATGGTTGACCCAGCAAAGATAATTATGGTAAGATATTGGGATATTCCTAAGACGCAAACTGAGATCCGCAGTTTCTTGGGGTTGGCAGGCTACTATCAGAGATTCATTCAGGATTTCACGAAAATAGCTTCGCCGTTGACAAGATTTACACGGAAGGAGGTAAAGTACGAATGTGGTTCGACCCAGGAAGAAGCATTTATGGAACTAAAGGAGAATCTAACCCAAGCTCCAGTCTTGGCCCTTCCTGAGGGCAATGAAGAGTTGGTGGTATACTCTGACGCTTCGGGTCAGGGATTGGGGTGCGTGTTGATGCAACATGGGAGAGTGATCGCGTATGCGTCACGGCAGTTGAAGAGTCACGAAGCCAATTATCAGACTCGTGATTTGAAACTTGCTGCTATCGTGTTTGCATTGAAAATATGGAGACACTACCCATACGGGGTGAAGTTTACCATATACTCCGACCACAAAAGTTTGAAGTACTTCGAACAAAAGGAACTTAATATGAGGCAGAGATGATGGTTGGAACTTTTGAAAGACTATGACAATGAAATCCTATACCATCCTGGAAAGGTAAACGTGGTGGCTGACGCTCTAAGCCGAAAGGATGTGCCTGCTCCTATTAGAGTGAAAGCTTGCCAGTTAGTAGTAACATCGGATGTGATGAGGGAAATTGAAAGAGCTCAAGATGAGGCACTTAAGGAAGAAAACATAAAGAAGGAATGAATGGTTGGCCAACAGGACAAGTTGGAATATAACACCCTTGGTGTTAGGACACGTTTTTTGCGGGTATGGATACCTATGGTTGGCGAGCTTAGGACCAAAATCTTGGATGAGGCTCATAATTCTCGTTACTCTATCCATCCTGGTACCAACAAAATGTACCAAGATTTGAGGAAGGAATACCGGTGGCCTGGAATGAAACACGAAGTGACAAAGTACGTAAACAAGTGCTTGACTTGCTCACAAGTAAAGGCTGAACACCAGAAACCGTATGGAAAGATTCAACCGCTCGATATACCAGAATGGAAGTGGGAACACATTACCATGGACTTCATAACCAAGCTACCTTGCACGGCTAAAGTTCATGACACCATTTGGGTAATCGTGGACCGTTTAACGAAGTGTGCTCGTTTCCTACCTATTCGCGAGACGTTCTCGTCGGAAAGGTTAGCGGAAGTATTTATTAATGAAGTAATGGCACGACATGGGATGCCTTTGACGATTGTATCTGACTGGGACACACGATTCACATCGAGGTTCTGGAAAAGATTTCACGAAGCGATGGGTACGAGACTTAATATCAGCACAGCATACCACCATCAAACGGATGGTCAGTCTGAAAGGACCATCCAGACACTGGAGGACATGCTTCGTGCTTGTATTATCGACTTCGGTGGCAGTTGGGACAGTCATCTGCCGTTAGCCGAATTCTCCTACAACAACAGTCATCACACGACGATAGGCATGCCGCCTTACGAAATGTTGTATGGGAGAAGATGCAAGACCCCGGTTTATTGGGGTGAGATTGG
This sequence comes from Smallanthus sonchifolius, assembly GCA_023525975.1. Classification (NCBI taxonomy): domain Eukaryota; kingdom Viridiplantae; phylum Streptophyta; class Magnoliopsida; order Asterales; family Asteraceae; genus Smallanthus; species Smallanthus sonchifolius. Next base: position 29,938,748 of record CM042023.1, read on the forward strand.
ACAGAAGGAATTAGGAAGCCTTGAAGTCATACGAGAAACGTCGGAAAGGTTTGATCAAATCAAATCACGAATGAAGGCCGCACAAGATCGTCAGAAATCCTATGCGGCTAAACGACGAAGGCCTATTGAGTTTGATGTTGGGGACAGAGTAATGTTGAAAGTGTCACCTTCGAAGGGAATCATACGATTCAGAAAGAGAGGAAAGTTAAGTCCGAGGTTTGTCGGACCATTCAGGATAATGGCACGGGTTGGTGAAGTCGCTTATCGGTTAGAGTTGCTTATGAGTTAAGTGGGATTCATCCAACCTTCCACGTATCACACTTGCGAAAGTGTATGGTGGATGAATCGGTTCACACTGACATCGAGGTCGACAACATCCTTAACTACATCAAAGAACCTGTGGCCGTCTTATATCGGAAGGAGAAACGTTTACGTAATAAAGTTATCAAACTGGTTAAAGTCCAATGGAAACATCGAAAGGGATCGGAAGCCACTTGGGAAACGGAGACGGATATAAGGGAGTCGTACCCTCAACTATTTGACTTAAGATAGGTTTCGGGGACAAAACCTATTGTAAGGGGGGTAGACTTGTAACATCCCAAAAATAAAAACAACAGTTATAATAACGGGTTAGAATGCGAGAACGAGCCGAATAAGTGAGCGAGACACGATGGGTCGGGCTGGATAGATCTGGCGCGCATGAGGATGGCAAACAAGGGAGATGAGCCTCCCTATAAATAGCCAAACCCTCCTCATTCTCTCATTACACATTTTAGAGAGAGAAACTATAGAGAGAGAAAGTTGGCGGATCGACCCGAGATTGAAGGAGAGTGTTGCTACTGAGCTCGTGAGCAATACCTCCAAATCAGAAGCTCGATTCAGGTAACAACTCGATCTGGATATGATTTTTTAGTTTATGTTGGGTTTTCGGGTTTTGGATAAAAAGGTAACGTTTTTACGTATGAAACTTGTACATAGATTTAGAATCTAGAAGGAAAAACGAACGTTTTGAACGTAGAAAGTCGGGATCTTGACGTGATCAGATCTGCATGGAAGAACTTAGGGTTCTTGGGGAAGAAGATTGCCCGACAGGCGAACTTATCAAGTTCGCCTGGAAAGGATTGGGGCGAACTTATCAAGTTCGCCTGGCAAGGATTGGGGCGAACATATTAAGTTCGCTTGACAAGTTCGCATGGGGCATAAAGTAAGCGAACATATGGTGGCGAACTTAGTGACTTCACTGGGCTGCATCAAGCGAACTTACTAAGTTCGCTGGGCATGGGTCAGGCGAACTTGATAAGTTCGCCTGTATGTTCGCCAGGTTGGTAAGGGGCGAACTTGACTTAAGTTCACCTAGTTCAGTATAGTTAAACCGTTAGAGTCGGGATAGGATCTGATGTGTATTTAATTACTCAATTCAGATCGTGCGTAACGTTATTGGATCTTTGATTAGGACAGCCGAGACTAGCTTACTAGGTGAGTTCTAGAAGCCCTCTTTTAAATGTTTTAAATAATATTTTTGGGCTTGTGTGCGTACTTAACGATGTGACTATTTTATAAAACGATGTTTATGAATGATGTATGTGACGTTTTATAAAATGATGTTTATGAACGATGTTTTGAAAGGAAAGGTTATGAAAGAAGTGTTTATGAAATATTTTGTCAAAAGAAGTCTAAGAAGTGTTTACGAACGAAATGTTATTTAATAAAACGTATGATGCTTTAACTGAAGAGAAGTAAAGGTTTTTATGAAAGTCACTAAAATGAACGAATCTGCCATGGTTCCTTTAGGAATCGAAGTATGTATGTTATGTAAAGGCCTTACCTTTATAGGGGCCTTTGTGGCGGCCAACGGTTGTACAACTGGGTGGGAAAGGGGTGACGATGGTCATCAAGGGGATTACCGTGATCCTTGAAGTGGGTATTGTTCTCTACAAGGGAACGGTGCTTGAAGTTTGGTACGTGCTATCCTTTGGGACGCCGTGCTTGAAGGTAATTAACGTTTATGTATGGTTACGAATGGTAAAAGTTACGAATGGTTTACGTTGGTACGTATGCTCAATCGAGCGCCGTACTTGAAGGGAATTGACGGTTACGAAAAGGCGCAGATTCGGTTTATTGTTGACTTATGTTTTAAGTTTATGTTATAGCATTATTTACGTATGTTTTTATTAAATGAAGTTTGAAGTTATGTTTTTGGCAAAATGTTTATGTTAATGTTTTACGTAAAGCTAGAACTCACCAGCGTAGCTGACTTTTAGTATGTACATTCAGGTTAAGACAGGTTATGATGATGGATAGTGATGCTGGGCGGCTTGAGGGGTTACCCGGATGATATGAAGACTGGCATCCCATTATGATTAGTTTACATTATGTTTCTGTATTAAACTATGTTACGCTTCCGCATTTTGAACAATGTTATAATTATGTTTGAATGAAGTTTTTTCCGCTGTGTTATTTTGATATTCAAGTTTAAGAATTGTTTGTGAATGAGTAAATTCAACAAGTGATGCCTCCCGGGTTTGGGGCTTTACAGTTTTGGGCTGAAGTGTATACACGCGTATGAATGATTAATATGAATGCTATATATGATGCTATGTGTTATATGACAATACATGATGAACAACGAATGAAAAGTATGTTTATGAATAATAAAATGAATGTATGACATAACGTATATGAATGAAATCTTGCCTTATATTTAAATATATTGCGTGTTGTGTATGAACAAAAGGTTATGGACGTTTCGATGATAACGGCTACTTCGGTAGACAGATGACCATAAGACTATTATGCAGCTAGAATGAAAAGTCTATAAAGGTAGACTAAATACGGACTACTTCGGTAGAATGAGCCCCTTAATCGATGCACGGTTGCATATATAGTTCGTACGGGAAACAGACGCCCAGGGTAGACTGGTGAATATGACGGTAGGACGGTTGTAAGATACGATGAACGGCCAAAGGTGAGTATTTTTTTCAATGTTTATTTGTATTGTAATTATACTAGACAAGATCTGAAGACCAATACAACATGGAGGTAGAAGATGGATATCTTGAAGCAAGTAGAAGCATTCAAGACTAAGGCGTTGTGTTTTTGAATTCTGTTCTTTTCATGTAAGGCCTCAACCCGGGAAACCTCACTTGTTGGATTTACTCATAAACCTAGTCATCAAAATGCTGAACTTAAATTAAAACATGTAATTATAACAGAAGCATTCATCATTCAGGTACATAACAGTGGAAGCCTTAACATTAAAAAAAACACTGTCTTAACATAAATTCAAATAAAACGGGATGTCAATCTCGTGCCAGGTAGCCATCACGCCTTTGCACGCCCCTTCTTCTTGTTACCTACATTAGGGCATCCAAAACAAGAAAGAATACAAGATAATAGAATATAACCAAATTAATCACAACCACGAGTCTAGGGCTTGATTTACAACCAACAACATAAAATATACGAACCAAATCAAACCAATCTTTGATCCACCTCGCAGGAGTCTAGATGCAAAAAAAAATCAACTATATATTAGATCAGATAATGGAACACCTTGTTCTCAACAATCTGGTCGCTAAATCTATAACACAAAACCGAAAACAACCTGCAAGGGATTAACAACGGCGGCGACGCGGGGAGGCCGACGGTGGTGGTTGACGGCGCAAAAGAGGGGGAGGGGAGAGATTATGGGTTTTCCTTCTTTTGTGTGTTTAATTCTCTACATCCTCTCTTATTTTTAAACCTCTCAAAATTTAAGAACAAGTTAGAGTTTTTGAATTTTAAATTTAGAAATCAAATATTTAAATATTAATTATCTACCAACTAAATAATTTAATTAATTAATAACACTTTATTAAATTATTCTAAATAAATTAACTACTTTTTCATAAATTATCTCATAAATAATTTATTCTCGTCACCCTCTTTCGTGTCTAAATGTTTACATAAAATATTGTATGATTGTTACTCGAAATGTAACTGTTTGAATGGTACTTTAATAACGATATTTGTAGGTCCCTCGTGTGTGGTGGATCGTCACATGCAAGTGCGTTCCTGAGTCGGACCGGGTGCGGAATGCCCGTGACTAGGTGAAGAGTCTTACAACACAAAGTAAACCGACAAGAGAATCACTTTAAACTTTCGTCTATTATAAACACTTGAAGGTTACAGAGAGAAATACTGAGTATACAATGTCTGAGTCTCTGACTACGTACTTGTCTACTGTTAACCTATCCTATTTATACACGACCTGATCTCGGCGCATTTAGCAAGTGCGCAGGGCAAATTGCTCATGCGTACTTAGCAAGTACGCAAGGTATTCTTGCGTACTTGCTAAGTACGCAGGAACTAATTCCTGCGCACATACAAGTGCGCAAAACACTTAGAGATTTCAACAACTATCAACATGCATTAGTAAATATAACTCGATAAATAATACATACAGACACTTACAAACAAAGACAAATACATACAATGAAAGTACAAAACTAAGACTCTATCCAGAGTGTTTGTCACACGAAAAGTGCTTCAACAAACTCCCCCTTGACAACAGCTCTGGATCGTCTTCGGTCTTCAGTCTTTGGTCTTCGATCTTCACAGCTCTGCATCTTTAGCTTCCATCTTCTTCTTGTAGTCAAGGAAAAACTTGATCACCTTGTCATATTTAGTAGCAAGGAATTTCGTCCATTCGTCCGTATGCATGCAATATCTGTCTGCTGGTACCTCCAGATCTTTCACAGAGAAGTTAATGAAGCAGACTTCATCAAATACTCTAATTAGTTCCCTCGGCACTAAGCATCCACTTTCTGACCATACCTTTCCTATCACCACAGCCTCACCCATTTTAGGATCTACATACCAGTACCACATGTCACCGAGGGTATCCTGATATAACTTGCTCAGGGGAATCTTGGTTTCACATAACACTGGCTTGTATACCACTTTCTTTAAGCGTTTCTTAGTCACAGGATGTCTAGCGTTCTTATCCTTGACTCGTTTGGGCACTTGAGGCTTGAACATTTCAAACTTCCCAGATCTTGCTTCCCGCTGTAGAACCTGCCACAAACCCATCGCCACTGCGTGATTTGAGTGACCCAGCAGCTCTCGGTTTGCTAGGTTCACAAGGTCGTATTCAGGTAAGGAGTTGAACGCTTCACTGGTTGGTTTCAAGTATTGAACCCCCAGATCATTTGATTGCGAACAACTGCTTATCTTCCTCGAACCTTACAGCCAAGATCATCCTTGTTGCTCCTTGTTTGTCTATGATAGAAGTCTTTTGCCAAACAGGAGCTGGACCCTTTGATGAACAAGCAGGCATATCTTTATCTTTCGGTGCCTCTGGATCCACAGGTGTAGGGTCAACTGGGGTGGCTTCAGTCGATGCTTCAACGTTACTAGCAGTGTCGACTGAACCTGTGTCGAGCTGAGATTCAAAGGATGGCACTTCAAAGATCTCACCATCTTCGAACTCATACTCCCCTTCCCTGTCGCCCTTGGGAACTTCAATAACTACATCTTCATCATCTTCATCCCAATCATCACTAGAGTCGATCTCTCCTTCTTCAAGATTGCAGAGAGCATCGATCTGTGCTTCATTGGAATAGTCAAGCTCTAAGTATAAGATCTCCTCGTCAGATAGATCCTTTAGAACATCAGCCGCTGACTTTCCTTTGTCACCACCAGAGGTATCACCACCTTCCTGATGAGTAGACTCCCCTTCAGCCATTGGAATAGCAGAAATAGGCACGATTGCTAAAGCTTGGTGCTCACTTCCACTAGGACCGACTTCGGGATCCTTGTCTTCGTCATCATCCTTAGTTAAATCAACAGGATGACAAGGCTCATCACCAGTAGGTGTTGATGTCTTCTCTTTCTCTTTCTCTTTCTCCTTCTCTTTCTCCCCCTGAACATCAAGCTTCTTGGTCAGATCAGCAATTAGTTTGACCATCAGTTCATGCTCTTTCTGCTGCATATCAAACCTTAGCTCAAGAGACGACCTGTGTCCCAGAATCATATTATTTGTCTTGATTAGAAGCTCATTCTGGGCCATTACATTCTTGAGTCTCTCGTCTGTCCCCATTCTCTGGCTTCTTAGAATTCTAACTTCGTCCACCAACGAATTAATCTGTGCCTGTTGAGCGTCAGATTCCTCCTTTGTCCGAACAGTTTCCAACAGACCAACAACTTGGGTTTCCAGAAATTCTATCCTTTCTTCATTAGGATCAGGATGTCTAGATGTAGACGCTTCAGCATTGTGAATTGGGGAGGAGAAGATAGTATCAAAGTCAAACCTCTGAGTGAATTCTCCATAGTTGAAGGGATGACTTATAGGTTCGGTGGTTGTAGGGATTGTGGATGTGATGATGGTTGTAGGGGTGATGGAAGGTGTGATGGTGACTAACTCTGTGAGAATTGGAGTAGTCACCGCCACCTGGACAGATGTGACAGGGAGGGTCACTATCACTGGAACTTCCTCTGTGCTAGTAGTGACCGCCACACCAGGTTGTACCTGTGGCCTTCTCCTATGTCGCATGTATAATTGCTGTGAAGGTGGGGTAGAGGCTGAATCAGTACTTGCAGCCGAAACTTGTACTTGCTGCTGGGCACTGACCTCCACCTCACTGGGAATAGCATGTTGCTGCCTATCCCCTATTCTTGTTTATACTTTCATGCCGCGTCAGAGTCAGAATCTGGCACATATTCACTGCTTGATGATTGTCGCTTTCTCTTTGAGGACGACTCAAGAAGGGTCACCTTCGTCGTTCTCCTCGGGTGTGCCTGTGATGGTGCATCATCAGAATCAGAAGAATCAGATTCTGTCTCTTCAGAGTCGGATCCCTCAGCACCATCATGACCTGCTTCTTCGTCTCCACTTTCCGACGATTCATCCACGCTTTCAACTTCCTCCTCTTCTTGTTGTTCATTAGAATGTTCACTTAACTCTGGCTCCGAGTCATGGCTAAACCATCTCCAGTCAGCCAGTGCCACATATGCTTCGTTTATCAGGTAGCCAAAGAGTGCGGTATGCTCAGGGGTAGGTTCTACACCGCCTGGCTTTAAGAATTGTGCAAACACCCTCTTATCCACCCTCTTAACTTTCAATCTCTCCCTAGTAGCAGGGAGGTTTGGCAACGCATCGTCAATCAGTAGTTGCACAAACCTTGGGTATAACAAGAACCTGAACCTCTCAGTCTTGTTTATCTGATCATTTATGGCTTTGAATATGTATCTTGAGAAGTTGTAGCCCTTGTTGAGAGATAAGCCAACCATGGCTGCAGCAAGATCATGACCCATTGCGTCCTTTCCAGCCTTTCTTGAGGAGATGCACATGATCATGACGTGGGAAAAATATCTTCATTGATCGAGCACCCACATTTTCTTGTATGAAGCATAGTCTCTAACACCGACGTACCCCATTCGTTGCCTCCAACAACCATCCACAAAGTAGTCAGGATAGGCTGTTGGGTCGGTGGAGAGATCTCGGAATTGCAAGACCCGTCTAATTGTGTCTTCAGAAAAGGCGATGTCATGACCCGCCATGGTAGCCCTTATAACATTGGGGGTTACTGTGCAATCATGCTCTGCGGTCTCCCAGAACTGCTCGAGATATGGTCTTGAAACAATCGGGTCTGCTGAAATAGCATAGCTGATTCTTGAACGGTTCAAGAATTCAACTATCTCTCGGTACTGTAGTGCAGCACCCTTCCACTCTGGTTCTGTATGTGCCAGGAGATTGAAATCATTTGTAAACGCACGAGCCATGCCTGCAAAAACACACAGAAAACACAATAAGAACAACAAGTTTCATTGGAATTGAATACACATGACTTAGTATAGCAGTTACTCATTGAACTGAAATTTCAGACTTAGAAAATTTTGATAAGTGTTGGACCTGCGTTCTTAGCAAGTACGCAGTAATTTGTTCTTGTGTACTTAACAAGTACGCATGAATTACTTCTTGCGTACTTGTTAAGTGCGCAAGAGACGCACTTGTTCAAATTTTTCAGAAATTCGATTTCTCAACAGATGTTCAACAACGATGTGGATTAGGTCACCACAAGGTCGGAATACATGATTCTAGCCAATGGGACCAATATCAACACCAAATAGCCGCTACATTGGTCACATTTTGGCCTAAATTCGATCTGACGTCAATCAGAGAGTCAAGGTAAAAATTAAGAGTCTATAAGGACGATTAAGGACTGATTAAGGTTCGATTGTTGATTCTAAGCAAGTTTTAACTATAATAGGTTACCAAAACAACCAAAAGTTTATCTAGAATCCAGATTCAAACCCTAAAAAATTTCAAATTCGTGAATCGGTCCAAAAGACGAGATTTAATGGATGAAATGTCCTACGATACTAGAATCGGGACGAAAAAACCGGTTAAGAACACACGAATTTTTGAGTAAAATTTTCAGAGGGAAATGAACAGGCGCAAATGTTTGAATGAGAAAAAAAATCGGCTAAGTCCTGTTTTTATACCCAACACAAAAAAGGTCTTGCGTAGTTACTAAGTGCGCAGAACTTAACTCATGCGTACTTACTAAGTACGCATGACTTAAGTCTTGCGTACTTGTTAAGTACGCAGGGTTTACCTCATGCGCACTTATCAAGTACGCAGAGACCCTTATGTGCGCAAACTTTCAACTCAAATTATGAAAATTTCAAGTCAAATAACGAACAAGATAAACAACATTCAATCAAGAGGATTCAAAATCAATTCAGGAAGGTTAAACACAAATATTTTTGGCTTTTTTGATTAAGACTGAACTATACACAAACTTAAAATATTTTTGATCTTTTCTAGATAGAAATATACACGTATTCACACAAACTATTTTTGATCAAAGACACGAGCAGAGGATCATATCAGGCTAACTTATAGCAAAAACGATACAATATAAACATTAAAGAATATGGGATCATGTCATGTATTACTATTTATTCATACGTAATAAGCACATAAACAAGTAATTCAAGTTGACAATATTATAAGATTTAAAACTATAATCATCTTTGTATCACATTCTTGTGTGTTAAGGTATTAATTATAAGATATACAACGTGTACCCCACTGATATGCTACAGTAATGTAAGTTGCACTATCTCAAGGCATCTAAGAATTTCCCAATGATTTTCTAAATTTTCAGAATGAAGTTACATCAATTAGCACAGGAAAAATCAAGCAGAATCCATAAGGATTATCAGGAATCATAACATTTAGAATCGAGTGATTCATTTGTCTTGGTTTCATTTGATTTCTTCATTGAATATCGGTATGATGATTCAGGATAATGAATATGGTGTTTGAGTTTTAAGGTAAGAGAATCCAAGTTTTATCTGGATTTGAGTTCAATGAATCAGGAGTGATTCAAGGGTGAATACATGCTCAACGGTTAATGTAGAGACATGTCTTTATTCAATCTCTCCTTGCATACTTGTGAGTATGGGCAGTGAGATGAACCGCATTAATTGTGCTAACGACATAACCCGAAACTGATCTCAGAAAAAAATTATTGCCAAAATCTAACATCCTTTATTTGATAATGATCTTTTCTATTCTTTTACGCACACACAGTAGCAAACATGGGTTCAAATCACAGTTGTAATTTAGATTTAGTTTTCACACTACTAGTGATTCAAAGACGCATACAGCCTATTGACAATTCAAATTACCTGTAAATAAGCAGATTAAAAACATAATAATTTAAACAATTAGGTAAGCATGACGCAATCATTTCCCATATGAGCAGTCTATGACGTTTAGATCATTTCGGATGTACTATCATTTCCTCTTTTCTCAAGTTAACTTTGAAATTTTCTCCATTTTCTATTTTGTTTTTGATTTTGTAAAATATTTTGAAAATTAAAAGAGCTATACTGAAGATTTAAAAAGAAATAAAATTTAACTTCCATGAATTGATTTGATTTGAGAAAAATAAAGTTTTACTCAGGATTGAACATTCCTATCAAGTTGACAAGATGCTCAAAACGGGATCGATCAAATGCCTTAGTGAAAAGGTCATCAAGATTGTCATCCGTGTGAACCTTTACAAGTTCAATTAAATGCTTTTTAGCACAATCACGGATGAAATGATGGCGAATTTTTATATGTTTAGTTTTGGAATGTTTCACCGAGTTATTTGTGATGGACATGGTGGCATTGTTGTCAATGAACAGAGGAGTTCCAGTGAAGTTCAAGCCGCAGTCTCTCAATTGCTGTTGTATCCACAATATTTGAGAACAACCGCTCGCCGCAGCAATGTATTCTGCTTCACAAGTTGAGACAGAAACCGTTGACTGCTTCTTACACTGCTAGGAAACCAGTCTGTCTCCCAAGAATTGACATCCACCAGAAGTTGACTTTCTATCAAGGTTACAACCGCCATATTCTGAATCAGTGTAGGCTTTGAAGTCAAAAGACTGCTGTTTAGAGTACCAAATACCTAATCGGGGTTTCCCTTTCAAGTATCTGAAAATTCTCTTCACAGCTATCATGTGGGACTCCTTCGGTTGTGACTGAAACCTTGAGCACAAGCACATAGCAAACATTATATCGGATCTTGAAGCTGTGAGATACATAAGTGATCCGATCATCCCACGGTACAATCTGCAATCCACATCCTTTACATCTTTGTCAGGATGCAAACCATGATTGACTAGGATAGGTGTCCCATAAGTACTTCTATCATTCATCTTGTATTTCGACAAGATGTCCTGCACATACTTTGTTTGATGTAGATAAATGCCATCCTCTCTTTGACTGACTTGCAGACCCAGGAAGAACGACAGTTCACCCATGTTACTCATTTCAAACTTAGACTTCATCACCTGTTCGAATTCCCTACACATCCCTTCATTGGTAGATCCAAAAATAATGACATCGACGTAGACTTGTACAAGAAGAATGTCACCTCCTGCTTTCCGTATGAAGAGGGTCGAGTCAATCTGTCTACGGTCGAAACCATTAGACAGTAGATGCTTAGATAATGTCTCATACTATGCCCGTGGCGCTTGATGAAGACTATAAAGTGCTTTGTCGAGCTTGTACACTTTATTGATATTATGCGGATCTTCAAAGTCGGGAGGTTGAGTGACATAGACCACTTCATGTACTTTTCCATACAGGAAAGCACTCTTTACATAAAGTTGATAGACCTTGAAGCCAACATATGAGGCATAAGCCAGAAACAGTCGAATGGCTTCAAGTCTAGGAACTGGGGCATATACTTCCGTGTAATCCAAGCCCTCTTGCTGATAAAAACCCTGAACAACCAATCTTGCTTTGTTCTTCACCACAACATGACGATCATCCGTCTTGCATTTGAACACCCATCTGGTGCCAATTGGTTGTACACCCCTTGGCAAGTCAACCAAATCCCACACATGCAACTTTTGGAATTGAGACAATTCATCTTGCATCGCCTCAATCTAGCAGTTGTCAGCCAGAGCCTCCTTCACATTCTTCGACTCTAACTGGGACACGAATGCAGCATGCAGACATGTTTCCATGACACCAGTGTCAAGTATCTCCGAGTACAGACTAGTGTTCTCAGCAATGGTTCGATGACGAGTTTGAACACCGGCATGAGGATCACCAATAATGTTGTCAATTGGATGATTCTTATGCACTCTCGCCTCTGGTACATTCGGTTCCTGAATTTCTGAATCAAGGTTCGTGCTTAACTCCCCCATATCCTGTGTTCCAGAAGAAGAAGAAGATTCAATGTTAATTGGATCAACTGGAGCTTCATTTCCTACACTAGTGTTAGGATTAGCTTGAGCATCATTTCCTTCAACATGAACGTCTTCACTGTTATCACCATTAAGAGTTCCAGATGCAGATGCAGCATTGGAATCAGGAGTTACAATCGGTACAGTAGCACGAGTTGAGAAACTGGAGTCATCACTGCCACCAAATAATTCATATACATTTGTGGCATCAACTGTAGACAAATCAGGAAGATTGAATGACTTGAATAACGCATCATAATCAAAACCCCAAGCTGGACCAGTTGGTTCTGGTGGAATGTTGTGTTTACCACAATCCACTTCAAACCACTCCTCGACAGTACGAGTTCTTATGTTGTACACTCTCTTGCAAGGCAAGTTGGCAACGTATCCTAAGAAGATGCCTTCCACCGCTTTTGCATGAAACTTAGACTTGCGATCTTTGTACTGTAGCAACAAGGAACAGGGACTACCAAAAGGAACTAGGTAATCAAGATTGGGAGTTCGATTGTTGATCAACTCGTAACAAGTCTTGTTGTGCCTCTTCACAACCAGAACTCTGTTCAAGACGTGACAAGCTGTATTAACTGCTTCTGCCTAGAAAGTGACAGGAAGCTTTGCATCCGACAGCATTGTCCTTGCAGTCTCAATCAGTGTTCTGTTCTTCCGTTCTGCAACTCTATTCTGCTGAGTTGTGTACGGGGCACTAAATTCGTGACGGATACCCTTCTTGAGACAGAAAAGTTCCATCAAATTATTCTTGAACTCAGTTCCGTTGTCACTCCTTATTCTTCTAACCTTCAACTTGCAAAGAGATTCCAAGCTCAGGATCAGGTATTGAAGAATGTTAGCAGTTTCGTCCTTCGTACCTAAAAAATGCACCCAAGAAAAACGTGAGAAATCATCAGTTACAACCAGACAGAATGACTTACCTCCAATACTCCTGATACTTATGGGGCCAAACAGATCCATATGTAATAGCTCCAAAGGGGTATCGATGGAGTTTTGGAGCTTGGGCTTGTGAGACTTCCGTTGCTGTTTGCCCTTTTTACAAAGCATACAGTCATCTGCAACGGTAAATATCAGCTTAGGAACACCGGTTACCAAACCGTTTCGGACCAGATGATTCATTTTACGATAAGAAATATGTCCGAGTTTCCTATGCCACAAGATAGAGTCAAGTTCTGTCGCTTTGGTAAGCAAACAAGTAGCAACTTATGAGGTGGTTGTTGCCACGCTCATATCATCCTGATAGGTGTCGTTTGTCCTTGGCACTCACATCAGAATCCAATCTTCGGGAACCTCAAAACCAGGTTTGAGTATCAAGCATTCATTCTTGTCAAACATCACCGAGTACTCCTTTTCGCACATTTGGGAGACACTCAACAGGTTATGCTTCAGCTGCTCGCAAAAGTTGACATTGTCAAAACTGACACAACCAATTGATACCACGCCTTGACACGTGATACTACCGACTTTCTCTCCAGCAAAGGCCACATAGCCGCCTCTGAATGGTTTCACGTCTTGAAGCAAGGCCATGTTTCCTGTCATGTGCCGGGCGCATCCACTATCTACATACCAACGATTAGAGATAGTACCCTTCGGATGTCCCTGCACGAGTCATAAAAAGATGTAGTTAGATTTGGAGACCCAGGCCATAGTGGTCTTGGGTCGTCCGCCTTTTTCAAAATAAACAACCTCTTTTAACTCACAGTTGTGACTGTTCAAAATGGATGAATCTTTAGGAGAATTAGGACTAGGAGATTGAGAATTTTTATTTTTGTTGTTCCAGGTTCTCTTCTGTTTCTTGACTGGAACATCAGACTTAGGTTCAACAACAGCCGGTGAACTAATGGAAGCTTCACCTTATTGAACTCCAGTCAGCTGTTCTAGCTTTCTCAACCTCTTATTCCTTCTCCTCCTCTATGGCTTAGAGATTTTCACCACAGATTTCTCACCAGTGGGTATACTACCAGAGGTAGATACACAAGGTTTAGCAGGTTGCTTTCCCTTTCTTGAAACAGATGGTTTAGCCTCAAAGATTATCCTTGGCTTTACCATCGGTTTTACTGGTGGTTTCACCACATTTGATTTTGGACTTTTGGGATGGTTCACTGGTGGTGACTTAGGGATGACAGCCGGTTGTGAAACAATAGGCCGTTTCCCTTGGTTCTTAGAAGGGTAGTTCACGAAAATGTGACCAACTGTACCACAGTGAAAGCAAGTTCTCTTGTCTGTGTAAGTCCTCCTATAAGGCTCATTAGATCTGGCATTAGATGACTCAGCATGATGAGCAGGAGGAGTTGGTTTGTGAACAGGAGTTGACCCGATATAGATTGGTTTTTGGGAGTATAGTATTTTTGCAAATTTTCTTTATAACCAAGCCCATAGTGAGCTGAAAAAGCTTCTTTCTTAACTTGATTAAGATTTTTATACCCCTCATAAAGCATTACCTTTAATTTATCATTTGATTCAATGATATCGGGTTCAGTTAAAATACAATTGTCACTATTAGTGATAATGTTCTTCTTAACCTTTTGTTCACATAACAACTCCTCAGATACTACTCCTTCTGGACAGGTGTTAACCGACCTATCATCAGAAGCAGTAAAGAACTCCTCATCAGATGCGGAGTTGGCTTTACTTGAGGAATCATCCTTGTTAGAGGAATCATCCTTACCTGAGGACTCATCAAGACAAGTTAGATCAATGTCTACTAAGCCGTTGACAAATTTCCCGCTAACTAGTGGAGGAATGGCATTAGTACCCAACCCTAAGCCATTCATTTGTCTCACTACAGATTCGTAGTGTTCCACCACAAAACGAGAATTTTTCAACTTCTCATTAGTACATTTCAACTGCAAGATCTCATTTTGTAGCCTGTTGATCTCATTGTTCCTTTTCTCTAACCCCTTGTATGCAATATCCAAGTGAAGCTGTTGATCACTCATTTTAAGTGAATAATCACGTTTTTCTTTCTTCAATGTTTCAATTGAATATTTAAATCGTTTTTCGTTTTCTTTGTAGCTTAAAGCTGCAATACGAAGGGGTTCGGCCTTTTCTTGAAGCTTAGAGTTTTCAATTTTTAAACCTAGACATTTGGAACAAGAAATGACAGAAAAAGGATTGGAATCTACCTCATTTGACGAACTTGTTGCCTCTCCAATAGCCATGAGGGAAACGGCAGTATTAGACTCTTCTAGGTCAGCCACAGAAGCTTCCTTTTCCTCAGCTTCCTTTTTCTCAGCTTCCATCATCTCCATGATCTCAGCCATGAGACCAACCTGAGTTTGTGCAATGATGGCATCCTCCAGATGAACACCTCAATCAAAGCTTTCGTCCTGTTGAGCTACCAGTGCATTGGACGTTCCACTTTGGCTTTGATTGTGATTGTTTGAGTTGTTGTAGCCATGGCTGTTTCCTTGGCTAGGTCTGGTGAAACCCGAAGCCGGTGCTCTGTCTTTTTGACATTCACGAGCAAAGTGTCCATAGTTCAGACACTTGTAGCACTTGGCCTTGGATTTGTCAAAACCAACCTGGCATTAGAGTACCCGCCAATGAACTTTCTTCCTGTTCTGTTCAGGAAACGCTTGGCTCTCTTCAATATCATGGCCATATTCCACTGAATATCCATGTCCTCCATGTCATCCAGATCCACCTGATTGAAGTCTTCTTCTATTGTTTCAGGATCCGTTAGCTTGCCCCCAATGAAGTTCTCATAGGCAAGCATGCATGAAGAGAATAAAGCCACATGATCTTCAGCTATCTTAGCTATCGCTGATTGGTTAGCTGAAGATGTAGCGGGAGGATTTCTTGAGGGATGTTGTTGATGAGATCCAGAACCAGATCCGGATGCTGCATAACATGCATGACCACCACAAGCTTTTACAGTTTCTTTCTCATGAGAGTTTCCAGAGAAAAAGGCAATTCCAGAGCCCGATGACTTGGTTGTAGAAGACGTCCCATGATACATTGAAGGGTCTTGTATCTGAGGTCTTCCTGAGCTCTCCTTTCTTTTTAGGTTCATGTCATGAGCTTGAACCTTTCCAATTGCCTCATCAATTGTCATCTCATAGAATTTAGGATTCTCTCTCATCAGGGTTGTATACATCTCAAACTTAGGAGGCAAAGCATCCTGAAACTTTTCAACTAATTCTTCATCAGGATACTTTAGCTCAAAAGCTTTCAACTCAGTCTGTAGGTGACAGAATCTAGAGATGAGTTCATCTATTGATTCGTTCTCCAGAAATCTGAAGCACTCATACTGCTTCCTGAGAAGATCCCTTTTACTTTTCTTGATGTCACTATTGCCTTCGAATCTTTTCTGTAACGCCTTCCAAAGATCCTTGGAATTATCATATCCTCTGAAACTGTGGAATAACTCCCTAGTCAAGGCCATAGTGATAGAACCGTGAGCCTTCTTCTCTCGATCATAAACTTTCTTTTCTTCTTCATCGATTTTAGAGATAGGCTTGGGCATTACTTCATCAAGGTAAAAGTGTGTGGGATGCTTATATCCCTCTAGAATTGGTATCCATAACGAAGAATCGGTTTGAGAAATGTAATGCTCAAAGCGTGCTTTCCAGTTAGAATAATCATTTACATTTAGCAACTTTGGCGGTTTCTGAGGGGTTCCGATCTCGTTGTCATAGTTCAGAAGATTACCGAGATTCTGAAGATTTGACATGGTGAACACTTAGTCAAATTTCAGAAAAGTCGGAGACACTTGCGCACTTGATATTGGCCTTGCGCACTTAGAGAAATGGTCTTGCGTAGTTAGGATTTGCTCTTGCGTACTTAGTAAGTACGCATGAGTAAACGATAAGTATGCAGAATATAACTTAAGTATGCACAAGATTGGTCTTGCGTACTTGGTAAGTACGCAGCAAGACTGAACTTTTTGCCAGATATAGTAAGTACGCAGAACACCTTTTCACCAACTCTCACCAAACTATTCCGGTCACTGGAATTTCACCGGAGATGGCAAAAATCGGACAGATGAACAAACAAAATAAGCCAAAGGTCAGAAAGTTGTTTCTAACCAACCTTTGTTGCTCAAAACACTCAAATACACAACAAAAATCGGTTTTTGAGTGATTTTTGCTTCTAAAATAGTGCTCAAGAGCTACCCCTATTTTATCACAAAAATCAACAAAAATACCCACTTTTGCTTGTAAACTCTCTGTAGAACACTCTCCAAACACACTCACAACACTCGAAATCAAGAGCAAGGCTCTGATACCACTTGTAGGTCCCTCGTGTGTGGCGGGTCGTCACATGCAAGTGCGTTCCTGAGTCGGACCGGGTGCGGAATGCCCGTGACTAGGTGAAGAGTCTTACAACACAAAGTAAACCGACAAGAGAATCACTTTAAACTTTCGTCTATTATAAACACTTGAAGGTTGCAGAGAGAAATACTGAGTATACAATGTCTGAGTGTCTGACTGTGTACTTGTCTACTGTCAACCTATCCTATTTATACACGACCTGATCTCTGGGCATTTAGCAAGTGCGCAGGGCAAATTGCTCATGCGTACTTAGCAAGTACGCAAGGTATTCTTGCGTACTTGCTAAGTACGCAGGAACTAATTCCTGCGCACATACAAGTGCGCAAAACACTTAGAGATTTCAGCAACTATCAACATGCATTAGTAAATACAACTCGATAACCAATACATACAGACACTTACAAACAAAGACAAATATATACAATGAAAGTACAAAACTAAGACTCTATCCAGAGTGTTTGTCACACGAAAAGTGCTTCAACAGTATTATTGTATGTGGTTATTTGAGTATATTAGTCCAACAATATATCATTATAATGTTTGTCTACTAATCTAGAAAAATATTGGTTTGTATTTATGGTTAACTGAAATAAATATCCTCTCTTAAAAATCTTTTTATTATTTTATATTTTCTTAATTCTTTTATAAAAACAATATATTTTTCTTTATTCTTTTTTAATTAACTAATATAACAATAACATTATAGTGTTAAATTTTTATATAATATTAATGGTAAATAACATAAAAAATCAACCTACTTTCTATTTTTTTATAAGTCATTCAACGATTTTTTGCATACAAAAAACTAATATATTTTTTGTTTTTTTCTCACAAAAGTTACTCAACATTTTTTACGTATAAAAAACCAACATTCTTTATATTTTGTTTTCTCACAAAAACCCCTAAACAGTTTTTTAAACATTAAAGTCTCTTTCATTTTGAATTTTAAAAACCAACACACTTTCGGTACATCCGGTTTATTTTTCTAAAACATAAAACCAAGGTGGACAATTAAAAGGATTAAAAAACTACTTACCATAGCAAATGAATTGGTAGAAGTAAGGCAAAAAAAATTAGCCGACAGAAGCAACATCAAAGCAAGCAGTTTAATTGCAAAATGGATTGTTTATTTATGTGTTTTCAAAAATTTTATAGATATTTTTATAAAATGGATTAAACTTTATAACAAATCATCTTTTTATAGAATGGATTTCATTCTCATAAGTCATAACAATGTTTACATTGGAAAAAATTTGTTGAAGTACTTTTATGAGAAAAAAATTAGAGTATGTTGGTTTTTTATGTGCAAAAATGTTAAGGGACTTTTGTGAGGAAAAACGAAATGTATGTTGGTTTTAAATGTGCAAAGATTTGTTGAGGGATTTTTTTGAGGAAAAAACAGATGGTATGTTGGTTTTTATGTTATTTGCCCAATATTTAAATATATTTTTTAAACTAGTTATGACGTCATTCTTTTTTTTTCAAGTCCAATTTTATCGGTCCAACCAGTAAATTAGTAGTAGAGACGGATTTAATAACCGGTCTATTCTCAGAACTTCCATTATTTTATTTGTTCCGGATTAGTTTATTAGTTAACATCAATACCTCTACATAAATCTTGGTATATAACTAGTAATATCCATAACCTAGTAGTCTGATGGTAATGTTTTTCTCTTCCATAAAAGTGGTGTGAGTTTAAATTATTGAAAATGAAAGGATATATGATATTTAGGTGTAACAAAGTGTTGTTCAAAAATAAAAAAATAATTATCATTAAAACCCGTGCTTTGCGGTGCGTTAATCTATGTAAACGTAAAACATTATGTTGTTGTGATATGCAATAGAAAAAAGTAACTACGTTGCAAGTGTATTTCAGAATTTAAAAAAATATTACGTTAATGCGCGAGTTTTAGAAGAGAAGAAGTTAAAATATATAGTAAACTTCGTTTTTGGCCCATGTGGTTTTGTCAAAATAATAGTTTTACTCCATTAGTTTCAATTTGACTTTTTTGCTCCCTGTGGTTACCTAATTGTCTCAATCAGACCCCTGACACTAACTCTGTTAGTTTTTTCTGTTAAAAATAAGAGTATTTTAGTATTTTTACCGATAACGACTAATTGTGTCATTTTCTTAAATTAATACAAGTACCATTGGTGTAAATTACTAAAATAATTAAAACCCAACCCAACCCAACCCCTTCATCATCATCATCATCCCTCACTAGCCATCCACCAGCATAAAATCGAAGACCCCCACCATCCACCAGGTAAAAAGATAAAGTCTTCATCAACTCAAACAAACCCATATATGTGAGATTGAGATAGAGCAGGAGAGAAGGGAGGGAAGCCTCCAGCCACTGCGTCTTCCCATCCACCTGGGCTTCGATTGATGGGGGACAGCACAAACGAAGAAATCCTAAAGGCAGAGCTTTGTAGAAGATCTTTCAATTTCTAGGGTTTGTACGATTGATCCTACGTATGAAACAGTGCCGTATGTAGATCGTATGGAACGATGGGTATAAAATACGATTTGGTAGTAACTTTTGGACGGGTTCTTCTTCCAGCTGAGTATTTCACCAAATCACCGCCGCCTGCCCCCGTTTCGGTATCGGAAAATCAAGGGATTGGGGTCTTGTCGTGAGAGGGTTTCAGGTGGGGGTAGTTCATACGGTTCATGTGGTTTCAGGTGGTCGGTGTTGTCGACGGTGGTAATATGGTGTGGCCGCCGGTTCTTTAGAGTGGTGGAGTTGTCATGAATGAAGAAGAGTGAAGAGGGATGGTGGTGGTGGTGGTGGTCTGGAGATGACTGTGGTGGCTAGAGATGAAGGAGAATAAGTGGGGGTGGCCGGAGATTGGTTTGGAGGCGGTGGCAGTGGCGATGGCCAGAGATGGCTGATTCGTGAGGTGGTGGTGCTTCTATGGTGGTGGTGCTAGAGATGGCATTGTCTAAAACAGAGAGATGAAGGGGATGAAGTGGGGGTATGGTTGGGGTTAGAGGTGCATAAACCGGTTTTTTTTTTTTGGAACCGGATCCGGTTCGGATCCGGACCGGTTCCGTCAACGTTGGTCAAAAACCGGATCCATTAGAACCGGTTTCGGATCGGATCCGGTTCCGGGTGTGGAGACTTGGAACCTATTGGGACCGGATCGGATATTTAGAACCGGACCGGATAAAAAAACCGGTTCCACCGGTTCCGGAAAAAAAAAATTAAAAAATTAACAAAGATACACTATAAAATACATGTTTTATTTATTTTGTAGATTTTTTTAAGTTATTTAACAATAGTTCGTACAAAAAAAATACAAAAAACATAATTGAATCACAAAGCATTAATTATTTATTATGTTTTCAATATTCTTCGTCGTAGTCTTTGTAACATCGGTTTTCATTCTTCTTCGCTTGAGATACGTTGGACTTCATCGTAAGCTTGTTCTTCGTCCGAAAGTGGAGTCTCCACCCCATGTTCTACTTCGAATTCATGTATTTCTTGTTCAACGTCAAGCTCGCCTTCTAGTTTTGCAACATGCTGTACACGTTCGGCGGCATCCAAATGGTCCTTCAAGCAAATACACATCTCCATAGATTCCGGTGTAAGCCTCGTTCTTCGAATAGATAAAACCCTGCCACTAAGAGAAAAAGCGGATTCCGAAGCTACCGTGGAAGCTTGGACGGTTAGTAGGTCACGGGCCATTGCGGCTAGAACGGGATATTGGGATTCCCTTCCTTGCCACCAACTCAAGATATCAAAGTTTTCAAACTCTCCGGATCTTAGAGTAGAAATAAAGTCGGTTGCTTGATATCTCCCAAGCTCGCTACTTGGTGTGGTTCCACGAGCTCGTTTAGTATTTTCGATTCTTAAAGTGTTAAATAAATTTAGCATCGGGTTCCTTGAACTACTAGAAGTTGAACCCGAACCCATTGATTCACGTATGTTTGATGGATCACCACTTCCACCATATTTGCGTAAATAATAATCAAACATATTATTAAAATCCGAATTGAAATCCCCTATTGCATTTGATTCAAAATTTGGGTCTTCCTCGAACATATTTAAATCATCCGATATTGATCCAATTAATGTTTCAACACCGGTTACATTAATCGTTGGGTTTAAGGCGGCCGAACATGTAACAACAGCCGGCATTTCTGAAAAATATTTTTTAAATTTAGCTTTCATAGGTTTTACCATTTTTTTCAAAAATAGGGCCGTGATATTCAAACTCTTTTAATTTATTACATATTAAGTATAATTGTTGAAGTATTAGCGAAGACGTGGGATAATAAACTCCCGATAAACATGTAGTTGCATTTTTAAAAACCTCAAGCAAATTAGTTAGTTTCTCGATCATATCCCAACTTATATTATCAAATTTTTGTAAACAACGTTTCTTTTGTACAAGTTCATCATGGAAATGTTTTAAAGTAATTCTTTGCCTTAAGGCCGATTCAAACATTTTCCAAGTCGAGTTCCATCTAGTAGGTACGTCCCAATCCGGACCTAAAAAGATGGAATCCGTTTGTTGGCACAAGTTTCTATAGTTTATATATCTTTTTTTGCTTGTGCTAAAAACTTCACGTAACATCACTTTAAAATTTTCTTTTACGTCTCTTATTTCTTGGACGTTTAGACCGTCTTGCACAACCAAGTTAATGATGTGTGCAACACATCGACTATGAAAAAAAAACACCGTTACAAGGCGGTTCATATTTTATTTTTAATTTTTCGACCGCGTTTGTGTTATTTGAAGCGTTATCAAAAGATATTGAAAATATTTTTGGTTGAATTTTATAAGTTTGAATTACCGAGTCTAAAATATAAAATAAGTTTTCACCGGTATGTGGATATACAAAATAATCAAACGCAATCGTACGCTTCATCATTTGCCACGACTCCGGTTGAACCCAATGTGCGGTAACGCAAAGGTACGATTCGGGTAAACCATGTGGAGCGGACCAAACGTCCGTTGTTAAGTTAATGCCGGTATTTAAATTTTCAAAACCTAAAATTAATTCTTTTTTAGCTCGTTTCCACATTTTTAAACAATCTCTTCTCAAAGTAGAACGACTTACATTTGTGTAACTCGGTTGAAACGTCTCTTGTATCATCCTCGTCAAGCGCGGATTATCAAAATGATCAAAAGGCAAGCCTTCTTGAATGACGAAATGTGTCATTCTCTCACGAACCCTCTCGACATTGTATTGCCAAACTCCTCCATCCCTACCAATTTGAGTTTGATCTTCACCTTCTTGAGTGTGTCTTGCGTGACTAGCAATATGTTTCCTCAAACTGCTATTTCCCGCCGCACCCAAAATTCTACCACAACGTTTGCAACGAGCCTTTTGCGAACCGTTCGACATTTCGCATAAATCGAAATAAGCCCATATTTCTTGGTTTCGGGAGCAAGGAAGTATTGACACAACCGTAACATCGCTAGTAGAACCACCAACCGAATTTTGAGTGCTTGCGGAAGCGGAAGCCATGAGAGCGTTTTTTTTTTTGCTTAAAGTGAGCGTTTTTTTGCGTTTTGAGAGCGTTTTTGAGTTTTGAGAGCTAGAATGTTGTGGTGAACTAACCCATACACCCAATACCTATTTATACTAAATTTCAATCCTTAAAAAACAAAAAAAAACAAATAAAAACGGGCATAAAACGGCTATATAGCCGTTTTTTTTTAACCCCAACGGCTAGAACCAGTTCGGAACCGGTTCCAAAATGTCCGAAAAAAAACCGGTTCCAAAATATTCGATTTTTATCCGGTCCGTCAAAAAACCCAGAACCGGTCCCGGAACCGGCGGTTCTCAAAATATCCGGACCGGTTCTAAAAAAACCGGTTCTAGCCGGATCCGGTTTCGGATAATCCATCTTATCGGTTCCGGTTCCGGTTCTTTTGTGCACCTCTAGTTGGGGTAGGTAAATTACAAAAATAGTCCCTAGATTAATTTGAGTAGATTACACAATTAGTCCCTATATGTGAAAAGACTAAAATACCCTTATATTTAACAGAAAAAACTAACAGAGTTAGTGTTAGGGGTCTGATTGAGACATTTAGGTAAACCGAGGGAGCAAAAAAGTGAAACTGAAACTAATGGACTAAAACCGTTATTTTAATCAAACCACAGGGCTAAAAACGAAGTTTACTCTAAAATATATTATATAATAGTAAAAGAACTAAAAAAATTATAAAACAAAAGGAAAAAATCAATAGTTATTGAAAAAGTCAAAAAAACAAAAAATAAAAATAAAAACAAGTTGACGTCCGGGGAGGTGCTCCTGTATCGCAACTTGTACCTCCTACGTATGAAATAATACCAGTGGTTGGGTCGTGCAGGGCGCTTTTGAATCTGGACAGGGACTTTGATCCAGTGTTTGTTATGAAGTGGAGTAAATGGGTTCCCATCAAGAGTAACATCTTTGCTTGGAGGGCGAAAATGGATCGGATTCCGACCCTTGTGGCGCTTAACAAAAGAAAAATCCAATGCGGTGATCTCAAGTGTATTTTGTATGATTCGGAGGACGAGTCCTCGGAACACATTTTCACGTAATGCAGAGTGGATTCGGTGGTTTGGAATCATATTAGTAGGTGGTGTCGGGTTACTTCTATTTACCCATTTTCGGTCAGAGATTTGTTGGATCTCCACGTTAACAGTGGTATCGGGGAGATGGCTAGAGAGGCGTTTCATAGGATTATTTTGGTAACATGTTGGTGTCTATGGCTTGCGTGGAATGAGAAAAGGTTTAACAAGTTAGTTAATATAGAGGATATTATTCAAAGTATTAAATATTTATGGTACTCTAATTGGTCAAAGAATAAATCCATTTCTTGTATTCATTTCGCATGATGTAATTGTTGTTTTTGTACTTTGTGTTTGCCGGGATATATTTGCCTTTCAAAACAAAACGTATGCAGTAATACCAAATGAACAGTGATTTTCTTGTGTATAGGCGGTATTTTAGTATTTTATATAATAATTTTGATATGTAAAACTTAGTGCCTTGTGACTTTTGTCGGGAGCCCCCAACACATTCCATATAATTGGGCGCAATGGGTCTCTTTTGAAGAGACTTGTGCATGACCCCTACTCCCAGTTTTGTCGAATAGAATGTGGCCCCATGCACATTGCCCTACAGCCAAAGGACACTTTCAAAATGGAAGATGATTTAATTAAAAAAAAATACATAACCACTTTTTTAATTTAATATGTTTCTAAAAAATTATCTGATTCTAAAATTATTTATTAGTTTATTACTTCATCTAAATCAATAAAAAACTATATTAACTCTGTACTCTTAAAACTATATCCTTTAGAGAGTAAAATTGATTTTAATCAATGCATACTTTACTATATTATTTTTGATGTGTTAGAAAAACACTTTTAATAATATATAAATCATATTAGTATCTAGTTAAGTTAAACCGCGTAGACAATATAAATATTCAATTGACAAGCACTCTTATAAGAGTTATTTAAATTAAAAATTCTTTTTAAATTTAAGTAAACATTAATTAAATGAAATGTAGTAATATATAGATTTTAAATTGCATAAATAAGAGAGTGGCAAATTGAAATATCATATTTGAGTTTAAAGTTTATGATGCTTATATTATTGTTAATTCCATCACAGTAATATTAGTCAATGATCAGTCGGCAATATCAGTTGTTGGTCTGTTGATATCTTCTATATACACACCCCTTTTCCTCACGGATCCAAATTTTTTTAGAACGGCAATTTTTTTTAATCCTGTCACTTGTGGGACTTGAACCTGTGACCTTCAAATCTTAGATGCTTCTAGAGGTTTTGCCTCTGCCATTTGGCCACCAACCTTACGGATTCAAATGATCTTAGCTTCGTTGTCTATCGCTAAAAGCATTCTATTTTTAATGTTTAACATGTCTACGAAATTATGTTTGTTATCTTATAACATATAGATAGATATATTTTGTAATTTAGTTCTTGATCATGTATGTTACTACTTTTTTTTATAATTATACAAAGATCTATGTGATGGAATTAACAATAATATAAGCACCATAAACTTTTCTAAAAAAAGTAATAGATTTCTTAAATGTAAACTAAAAATAGATATGTGTAAAGCAAATTTATCTCATGTTCATAATCTCTTGTTTACAAGTATAGAATCAAACAAATGAAAATAAAGAGTAAATTAAGGTATAAATGTCTACAGTTTTATAACACTCAGGCTTAAATATATTATCGCTCATTATACATTATTACATGTTTCAAGATTGTGTATTTTGCTAGTACATGTACTAGAATGCAAATATCATGTCTCCTTATATTTGCGAGATACATCAGTACATAGATCACGCTTCAGTATGATACTTTTAGACCAAGTACTTATCTGGCATCTTCTCGAGGAACGTAAGGATCCTTATGTACGTCTAGCGATCGGATAACTGTAGGCGTGCTCAACAATTAAGCTTTGTACATACTAAATTATGCTAAAATCTTCTAAATGTAGTTTAACTAATGGACAAATATACCATTACAAAGATACTCAAACCCTAGGCCGAGGTATAATTTCGTTGTGACAAGGTCTTTAATTTCAAATTTGTTTTAGTAGTTCGACAGTTTTTTCTATCTTTTTAAGAGATCCGATTATGTTTCGATCTTCGTCATAAACTGCTATTATAGTGAATTTTTAGAGTGATATTTTGGTAAAGACACATGAGTCGATTTGTGACACCCACATCTCGCTTGGCCCGGAATGTCGGTCACTTGTCGGATTTACTCATGAACACATTGTATAACAGAGATTGATTGCAGCGGAAACTAAAACTTATATATATATATATATATATGCCAAGCCTGTACAAACTATACTATGCTATTACAATGTTGTATAAAACCTAATAATGCCAGTCTTCCCACTTTATAGATAGCCTGTTCTGATACCTTTCTTATTTCTGCTCAAATCTACACTCTTTCCTGAATACACATACTCATGTGTTTCAGCTAACGCTGATGAGTTCTAAGTTTTATTCATTTTCTCAACATTTCAAAGCATCATATTACCCGTTGCCCAACCTCATAATGTTTATAAAGCATAAAATATGCTTTAGCAAATCTTTCATAAAATTAGTCTTTAAATTAAAACCAGAGTTATTTTGTCCAAAACCCTGCCTATCTTTTGGAATTAAGTATCTCATGGGGTTTCATTTATAACATTTTCTAAGGATCAATTGCGTTATTTTGTTCTTTCTATTCGGGGTCTTGTTTTTGCAACCGATTTGTCTCTCATATTTTCATTGTAATCTCTCATTAATATGAGCAACCGCATTCAATAATGGTGTATAGGACTTTGTCAGTGTTTGTGATCTGGTAATTTATTTACTATTCTTTGCAAATGTATGATTTTTTGAACTTCAGATTCACTTTAACCACTCTAGGGTCGAGATTTGATATTGATGATGCATTACATGTTATTTTTTGTCTTACGGTGTTTTTTCTTGTTGTCATCTCCCCTAAGACTAGGAACATTGTCTCACAAAACTATTAGTCACCATACTTCGCTATAAATATGTTTTTTGTCGATGATTCTAAATATTTAATAATGACTCGTAGTCAAAACCAACGTAAATGTCCATTCTGTTTTGTGGTCCCATTTTGGTGCGTTGTGATGGTCGTATTGGTTGTCATTAAGAGTTATTAATATAGAAGTTACGATGTTGATAGTCAAATATAGGATAAAATTTAACATTTTGTATGATATTTGGTTTGTTTGTTTGATAACCGAGTTCATATATACCCAAATATTTTGAATGAAGGGTTTGACCTTTGACATTGCATTTAGGACTTGCAATTCAGACTTCCCCACCTATTTTAGCCACCACCTGCAAAGAATCACTACCATCATTTCATATCTTATATCAAATCACCACCGACATTATCACGGCTTTTGTTTTTTTTTTATAGGTAACTTTCATTTTTTACGTGGCAGTTACATCTTCAAATCGGAGACCCGTACCCCACAACCTGACCACTACGTTGTCTGAACTGGGCCCGCGTGTTCAGTACGAGAGGCATAAGCTATCACCGGGAAACCATGAAGCCTGCTGCCACTTGACAACAGTTGCGCCGCTACACGGGCCAAACCCCGCTAGCGTAACGCACTCCGGACTAAAACCTGGGGTGGCTCGGACTCGAACCTGCGTGGGCAGGTTGAGTCTTCATTGCCTTAACCACTAGGCCAAAGCCCGGTAGTTTATCACGGCTTTTCTTGATTCCAACTTGTCAAATTATCAATTACTAGTTTATTGTGTTCCGGTATTTCCCCATCATCTCATTCAAACATTAACCGTAACTTTAACTTAAGTATTTTGTAAGGCCATCCTGCATGGTTTCATGCCCCGTTAGGTCGACCGATACTCCATAATATCACTACGTGATCCTATGTGAAGGGCCTTTCACGACGTGATGAGGAGGTAACACCGCCCCCTTCCCACGTGATCTTGTGGCGTGAGAAAAATCACGGCAGTGAAGAAGAGATTCAACGGATACATAGCCGTTGATTGACTATTTAAATAAAAATTAAAAAATAAACATTAAATTATCACACCACCACAATCACATGGGTATACCCCTTGCCTAGTGATGGGTGATGTGATTTTCCAGAATCTGACGTGGCGTCACGTGGCGTTCACTTTATTATCACATCACACCATAATCACATGGGTATACCCCATGCTCTTATGTCACTGCCACATCAAAACAGTGGTAATTACTGTCCAGACTCAATAAGGTGCGTAGTGGTTTCACGCGCCGCATTAATGAATGAATTTTTTTTTATTTCATTTTGTTAATTTTCATAAACAATTGATATTTATTTTTTAAAACAATTATTTATTAGTTGAAATGTCTATTCAAATACGTTAAAAAGCCACTTACGTGACGAAAAATAGTTTTTTTGAAAACAACTCCGTTTAATTTCGTTAAAATTTATTACTGGATGTTCAGAAAAATAAAATAAACAAGCCCGTGTATTTCATTTTTTTTTCTAATAATCACTAAGTATGAGTTATTTGAGAAAAACCAAATTTAATCAAAATGTAAACATTGAATTAAAAAATAGAAAAATAAATTATGAGGTGTCCATATATGATTGGCGACCATTAAAGCAAATGTGCCCCCTTGCATTCACGCCTCCAGCGGCTCACGCCCGTTAACGCCCTTGCAGCGCTGTGTTCACCAGCATGAAAAACTGAGGTGGCACTCCCACCCCTTCTTTTCATACCCATTACACATACTTTAAGGATCCAAAGGAAAGTTTGAATTATTTTTTTAGCGTTGATGTTTCCGGTATCCTCTTATGAGATTTTTTGAGGACAAATTGAAGGACATACATTATAAATATTTTCATTATTTTAAATATCTTTTCACAATTCAAGATTCAACCAATAAAAATCTATGAAAGATTATTTTTAAGATACATGTAATTTTGTGAAAAAATATTTAAAAAGAGGAAATATCCGAATTGATTGAACATATCTTGACTTTAAGCACTAAGGGGGTGTTTGGGATTACTTATTTACTCTACTTATTAACTTATTAACTTATATAAGTTAATAAGGTGTTTGAGAAAGCTACTTATTTAGCCTACTTATACCATTTTTCAAGAAGTAAGTCCATCCTTACTTATTACTTATAACTTATTAACTTATAGCATAAGTCAATAAGTAGTTTTCAAAGAAAATCCCAAAGTTTTTGAGAAGTTACAAATTGTGACTTATGACTTATGACTTATTACCTTTTTGAATAAGTTATAAGGAGTTTCAAATAAGTAATCCCAAACACAGCCTAACTAGAAATTCTCCCCGCCCTTCGAGGCGGGTATCAGACTTTAAACGGTTGGTGACATTAACGTGGAAACGTGGTTAAATAAATTTTCCTTCATGCTCCGCGACGTAAGGTGGACTTTAAAAGGTTGAGGCTGTCACATTAGTATGGCTAAGCACAAAAAGAAACGTGTGAAATTAAGGCAAATCGGTTGCGGAGGTCAAAACATAGATAAAAGACAATTACATAACAGTATCGATGTTTTTCAGTCGATCTCTGTCTAATTTTTCACGGTTGTAAGTCGATACCTAAAAAAATACTTTATTTTGAATATGACTCCATTTTTAACAACATTTGCGTCAGGACGTCAACCAAAAAATAAATAAATAAACAAACGCGAAAGTTATTAAGGCAAAACCAGATTATATATAGATACCAAGCGAGTAAACTCAAAACTTGAAAAATTTAAAGGAGTAAAGTTAAATAAAATGAAGATGTGAGTTTTACCATTTAACTAGTATAAAGGGAAGTTTTGGTTCTAATCGAGTGTTATGATATTTAAATAAAATAAGTTTTAATTATGAATTTCTCTTCACATCGTATATAAATAAGTGAAATAAAAAAAGGTAAAAAAAAATTTAAGAAAAAATCGTAGTCGTCACCGACACTAGATAATAAGCAGTAGTATAATATTTATGTTTTATAATATTTTAATTTATATTACTTTTATTATGTTTTTTGATTGTATAACTTTCAAAAACTATCTAATTTTTTAATTTTAAATTTTCCAAATTTTATACATTTTTAAATATATTTTACTATATTTTTTAAACAAACTTTATTATATTAATTAAATAATATGAAATAAAAATTAAAAGTAGTTTATTATAATAAATAATTTATTTATTTGGTTGTTTTTACCATTTACTACTCTAGAAGAAATATGTGTTTTATAAAAGACGAATGTATTTCTAATATAGTATCTAACTAGCAAATTCTTCTCGCGCTTCACGGCGGAATTCCCATTTATAATGATAATTGTTATCATCCTTGCGTAGACTAATAAAATTGACATACCAATTCATAAAACAACAGGCAATTGACACCAACAAAGCAATTGACACCAACAAAATGTAAGTTCACTAATCTATCCATACTAATAAATAAAGGTTTTGGATTGCCACATGTCACTCACTCATGCCTCCTCACATTGGTTTTTTCGCATCTCTCCCCTAATAAATGCACATATATCTTATTAAATAATAATGATATTATAAATATATTATTAAAGAAGAATAATAATTATATTTAATAAGAATATATAATAAGAATTTAAAATATAACTAATTAAAGAAAAATACTAATCTATACTCCCTAATAAATAAAGGTTTTTGTAAAATGGTTTTCCCACCTAAAGTTTAATTATAATTTAAGATTTTAAAACTCTCACAAATAATAAATGCTTAACAAATATAATTGCTAAAATTATTTAATATCATTTTACTAGAACTTAAAAGCCGTTTGATTTGAAAATTTTGAACTTTGTATTATTTAAATTATAACAAAATCAATAAATTAACTCTCGCAAATTTACTATAATTAGATAATTAAATTGACAATTTATACAAAAAATTAACAACTTATCTTTGTTAAACAAATAATAATTATTCAAAATCAACTTTCTAGAATCTAAAAAATTTACCTTATGTAGTTTGATTTATCACTTCGTCAAAAAGCGGTGTTTGAATGTCTCCGGGCTCCTCGGGCTCAAGATTTTCTAACAGTTATCCCCATTGAAGGACTAGGTCAGCATATGTCGGCTGTGGAGTACCGGGCTATCCTCAAGTATCGGCTAATGATCCCCTTGTTCCGACTGATGAGCCCTGCCCAGTTTGTCGCAAGGCTTGTTTGGATCCTTTTGGCGAGCATGCGGTCCATTGCAAAGAGTTACCCGGGTTTAAATACAGGCATGATTTGGTTAGGGATGTTCTTTATGATGTTCTCAAACGGGCAGGAATTTCTACTAAAAAAGAGGCTCCCGTGAACTTTCTGACAGAACCGCTTGAAGGGAGGTCTACTCTGCGGCCGGCTGATATTCTTGTGTTTGGTTGGGCAGGGGGGAAACACGCTTGTGTGGACCTTACAGGAGTGTCCCCTCTTGTGGGGCTTAGGGACAATGGGGTTGTGGCGGGTCATGCTGCTTTAAATGCGGAATCAGGCAAAGTTGCTAAACATGAGAAAGCTTGTTTAGAGAACCAACACGTGTTCATCCCTTTTGCTTTTGATACTTTTGGGTTCCTAGCACCGGAGGCAGTGGAATTCCTAAACAGGGTTCAACGAGTCGTGCATAGTAATATTTTGGCCTCTAAGACCCAAAACTTTGTTTTTAGTAGGATCGGTTTTGCTATTCAAAAGGGGGTTGCAGCGCAACTTGTTGCCCGTTTACCTGCCATTTTATTGTAATCGTCCTATTTTAATTCAAGTTAACCTAGATTTTGTGAATGTAATTGTAATTTTATTTTTTTTCACTATATAAAGTAATTCTTATTTAGACACTTATGAATAATATATGTTTCTTTTCTTTAACCGTGTAATACACGGGAACTAACCTAGTCTGATAATATAACAACCTCATTATTTTTAAGAACAATAACATGTAGGTCTATAGTAAATTAGATGTGTATAAGCTTCCAACCTTAAATTTTTTGTCAACATAGAAACATTTTGCATTAACATATCAAAACATGCGGAAGTAGTAGTCAGATATACAAACTATTTATATTACAACACTAGACTACCTCCACTTACGCCTTTTCAACGCCGCCGGATCATCACCGCCACCAACCCCTCTGTCTCTCCCTGTCAAGATCTCTTGCTCCTTTGTGGGTTTCATAGGTAAGGGATTATGAATCTCTTTTCGCAGAAGAAAATGGAGAAAAGGAGACGTGGAATGAACCGTGAACATGCATCGAAAGAGATGCGTGGCTACGCGTGGCCTGAAAGAGAAATTTTGTTACCACGTGTACCAATCAGAAACCATTAGTGTATATCCCAATTTGTTTTAGAATATAGTAATAATTAGACCATTTTTTAGGGTTTTTAGCCATACCTCTACATCTACTCTTTATATTTTTTATAATTTAATATTTGAATATTAAAATAATTTAACTAAGTGACGTGTAGATAAAATAAATTTTCCCTCAACAAGTGAACCAATATATATAGTCGTCCAAGTATCACTAATGCACATTATGCTAAGGGCACCAACCTCTGCCAGGTGGCAGTGTCGAATGGAATTCAAATAGGGAAATTTTAATGGGACATCAAATATTACTAATTGTATATGTGGTCGCCCTATACGTTCTCGTATAGGCTAATAAGAGGCGTATAGGGTTTAATCTCACTGACAGAAAATGCCACGTGTCATTCCCTGTCTGACGGCTGAGACTCATACGTGGCGTATTGCACTACATGAGGCGTTTGGGTCACGGATTATATTTTTGATTCAAAACTTGACAGATTTTGGGGTTTAAGAAGCCTATACGTGGCGTATTGGTCTATACGCCACGTATAGAGTTTTTTTTTTTTTAATTTATATTATATTTATCTTTTTTAATTTATATAATTTTTATGTCTTTTTTTAATTTATATAATTTTTAAGTTTTTTTCTAATTATATAATTTTTATCTTTTTTTAATGTATATAATTTTTATCTTTTTTAAACATTTATTATATTTTTACATTTATAATTTATCATTACAAACAAACAAACAAATAACCAAAACATTATAT
Organism: Smallanthus sonchifolius; assembly: GCA_023525975.1. Classification (NCBI taxonomy): domain Eukaryota; kingdom Viridiplantae; phylum Streptophyta; class Magnoliopsida; order Asterales; family Asteraceae; genus Smallanthus; species Smallanthus sonchifolius. Next base: position 29,971,359 of record CM042023.1, read on the forward strand.
ACATTATATCAAAAAATTAAATATATAAATCCAAATGTTTTTACATACATAACATAAGAAACAACTGAATATAAATAAAAACAACTAAGCCTCACCCGCCCCGCCGTCATCCTGACCCGCCCCGCCCTCATTCTGACCGGGGTCTCCCGGATACTGACATGGCGGTGGTAGTGGTGGTGGCTCGATGCCGACGGTTCGTGACAGATCCACGAGGCGACCAACCATCCACATCATTAGGTCCTCAATGCGCTCGCTATGATGAGCCTGTCGCTGTGAGTCGGCAACACGTCCTTCAAGCAATGCCTGGGTGGCCCTATCCAGCCTAACAGACCGACGTGTGTGTCAGAGATGCTGCGGCGGTTGGTCGTGAACGTGCTCGATGTGCAGCTGCGGCTGCCGCTGTGGCACACCGTGTAACGGGTCAGGCATAGCCGGGTCCCCCTGTCCCGGCATCGGCACCGGGACCCAAACCTGGTCCTGGACGGCCCCTACGAACCGAAGGCCGAGCCCCAGGAATCGATGCGTGATGCGCATGCCGCTCGCCGTGCGTCGGTCTAATCGGACAGGGGGATGGGCGCTAACATCTTATGCTCGTGATCATACCACGGTGTAAGAACACACATGAGATAAGAGATGAAAGCGCCGACATACAAAAGCTTGTGCTTCTGCCGCATATAGGTAGATGCAAAATAAAGCGCTAGGCATGTGGACAGGTCGCACCGAGTACCGGTAAGGAGGCAATTGAGAAAGAAGAGATCTCTATCGGTGCACCACTCACGACTTTTCTGACGCGGTGCAATCGACGTCGAGATAAGCCGATGCAAATATCTATATAGGGGGTCTCTAATCCCCGAGACCCTCCCCTTGGTACCCAACCAAGGGCTATCTGAAATCAAACCCTAAAAAACAAGGAGATCCTCCTTGTCCACCTCCATCACCGCCTCGGTGTAAAGTGGCGTGACCGTCTCGGGCTTGAAATTTAAGCCCGTCGCGACGAACCACTAACGGAGGGTCAGACGGTAAATGTGCCCAAAAATACGAAAGGAGACCTGTAGCGGCTCCTCTGCCTGCTCCTCCCCCTGTGGAGGCGCTAGCCCCTCCTTTGAATACACGAACGTCGAAAGAAACTCGACGACGACCTCTCGGTATGTCTCCGTGTATGCAAGATCGATGTAACATCCCAAAACTCCTAAATATAAAATGGGACACGTGTCGGTTGAGAAACGTGGCCAAAGAACCTAACCGACTGTGAAACGGGAAGGTTATTTGCCCGGAAATAGCCCAAAACTTCGCATAAGTATATCTCGAGCTAGAAAAAGAGTTACGGGAGCCATAATATATGAAAATGGGGTGTTTCGACGTGGAGAATATGAAAATAAGGTATGTCGGACCGATATCCTAAGTATAACGGTCCGACACGTGTTGCTGAAGCATTTCGGGAAGCTTTGATAGGTGTTTTGATGACTCAGCACCCACGTCGGACCGATATGCTTTACACGTCGGTCCGACATGGGGACGTCGGACCGATATGGTTTACACGTCGGTCCGATATGGAGACGTCGGATCGATATATATTACACGTCGGTCCGATATGTGCTGCAGAAGCAAAAAAGAGGTTTTGACGCGTGTCACCGACTCCATCCGAAGTCGGACCGACTTGGGATGCCATGTTGGTCCAACATGGGTCCCATTTCAGCCTATAAATAGATGTCATGAGCCGTAAGTCTTGAAACAGCACACACGCAAACACCACAACACACACAAACACTCGGAGAAGGATTAGAAGACCTGGTGCGCCACGTTTAGGTGCGAAGCTGTACGCTACGAGTGCGGTTCGGATCCGGAGAGTCGTTTAAGCGAAGAACAAGCGTAGGAAACGACCCGAGACTATAGTAAGTACACTGGACCCGTACTTTAGATAAATGTTTATGTGAATTATGTGATTATGTGTTATGTGCTATATGTGGAATTAAGGTACGGGGGAAATAAAAGAAGGTAATGGGGATTAGTCTAAACACTAAACGAAAATAATGGAGTAGCCACGACGTATTCAAAGGGTGGTGGATACGCCGCTGGTACTTCCTATATAGAAACTTCTTGGTACTTCGTGGTGAAACCATTATGAATGTTTTGGGGTATAGACTAAAAGACAGTAATAAAAATATAGTAAACTTACGGGAGAACTTCCGACCGGTATGTAGTTATCTTGACAAACGGAATGTTCTGTCTAGGGAAAGAGTGGTGTATAAATCTCTCCTAGACCCGTCACTCTTTCCTGGGAACATCTCTGTTGGAGGTACTGCTCTGGAAGGATAATCACCCTAGTTTACAATATATGATAAGTATGAACAATGGAGGGCTTAATTCTAAATAAAGGAATATCTGTGATGTATTATAGGGGTGGTGGGTACGCCGCTGGTACACCCTATATATAAACCTCTTTAATGCGTTATAGAGACGCATTTAGGAGGAATTAGACAAGGATTGGATAAAAGCATGAGGAAGTCATGCTACCAAATAAATGATGAGAAACGCTTAATCTTAAGCAAAGGAGTATACATGAGATGTTAAAGGGGTGGTGGATACGCCGCTGGTACTTCCTATATATAAACCTCTTTAACATAACATGACGAAACCTTTGTAAGGGATTAGAGCAAGAGTTAAGATAAAAGCATAAAGAGATTATGCTACTAAATGAGAATTAGATGAGAAAGCTTAATTCTAAGTAAAGGAGTATTTTATGGGACGTTAAAGGGGTGGTGGATACGCCACTGGTACTTCCTATATATAAACCTGTTTAACATAACATAGAGAAACCTTTATAAGGAATTAGAGAAAGGATGAATATGAAAGTATGACACGAGGTCATGCTATATGTACGGATATGCAATGTGTGTTAAACGTGAATATGTGAATGCATGATAGATGATCATGCCATATGTGTAAATATGAATGTATGATGGAAACGAGTCTAAGTCTTAAAATGAAATAATGGAGTACTCACGAAATGTTAAAAGGGTGGTAGATACGCCGTTGGTACTTCATATATATAAGCCTCTTTAATACGTCGTGGGGGAAGCCGTTACGAAGTTTTAAGGTGAGGACTGGTTGGGAATAAATTGGGAGGCTGTGAGTCTATGATACTCAAGATCCCAATGAAAAGAGATGTCCAGCCTACGGGGCAGGTCTCAAGAATGAATGGATAAAGGTGCCGAGTCTACGGGACGGAAGGGCCTTAAATATGAGAATGGAAAGGTGCCCAGTCTATAGGCGGAAGGACCCGATAGAAGTGTCTAGTCTATAAGGCGAAAGGACCTAAAATGAATGATAATAAAATATACGAATGACGTGACCGAAGGTACGTCCGGAGATGGTCACGGGGGCACCGAGAGCCCAGGAAACTTGAACAATAAGAACCTAAAGGGTTCCTAATAAAATGAACGATGCAGTGTACTTACTTAGCGAAAGCTAATTCAAAAACGTTTTCCAAACACTACAGGTTAAGAGCACGTGGAATGAGGCTTCCTGAGGACGTGGCTGATCGGAGTTGAAGGATCCCTATGTTACATGATGTAATATTTTATGTAAAAATAATATTATAATAAAATATACCTTTGTCATTATAGTGACAAGGTTTTAAAAAATCTGGGACTGTTTTCAGCATTAAACTCTGATAAATTAATATAGTAAAAGTAGTGTGTTTCAATCGAACAGACGGTCCCATGGTGTATCCTCGCCGATGATGCCCCAGGCACGCTCCGCCTCCTGGACCTCCTGGAGAAGCTCCCAGTAAACCACCGTGTAACATCCATGATTTTTTTTATTTTATCTTCTGTAATAAAAGCATTTGGGACATGTCATACTATTTCAAACATATCTGTACACTTCATTGTGCCATATCAAATTTTCAAACGTGCAACGACTTAGAGTTTTTGGGATTTTAAACTTTTATATTTTATAAATACATTTTATTATCATAAATAAATTAAATTATAAACCTTTAAGTTTATAAAAATCGAATATATATATATATATAAGGTTTTATTTTTATAAAGAAAAATATTTATAATAAGATAGATAATGAACTATATATATAAATAAGTATAAAGTTTTTTTTTATAAGTATATAAAATAGATTTTATAATTAAATGTTTATTTATCAAAAGTTGGAACTTGGACCTTATCTATTTCATTTAAACCCCCTCATTTGTCATTTGAACCCCCTCAAACCTCTTGAACTTTCATTTGAACCCTTTCTTCTTTTTGTTGAACCCTGGTCTAGTTCAAGCCAAGTTTGACTTATAAAAGTCAAAACCCATAAACACTCCTAATTCCATCAAATCCGTGATAAAAAACCTTACTTTTGAAATCCTAAACGTTCATGACAAATTTTTGAGTATGTATCAAGCCCCAATTCGTTCAAATGGAACCGAAATCAAGGAATTTGAGAACCATTTTAGTAGAACTCGAAAATGGTAAATTTCCTGCTTAATTCCTGAAATCAAGCCCTTAATCCCACAAATCTAGCTTGGTTTACAGTTGTTAACGCGTTTCAAATCGTTGGTTAAACACCCTATAAATTCCTATGTCAATTACGGATCAAAAGCACCACAAAAAAAAAGAAAAAAAAATCGTCCTTTTTCTCCCTGTTTTTCCGATCGACGCAAGGTCTTCCTGACGCAAATCGTTCACGATTTTCGATCCTTTCCGTGTGATTTTCGATTTCAGGTATCACCTCCCTTCAATTGCATCCTCTGATCTGTTCTAGTTTATACAAAATTTGATTTTTAGGTTTAATGTTGGGAGTCTGGTTCACGATTGGGTAATGAGGAAGATGAAGAACTGTGGGTTTTACTCAAATGTATTCTGTATGGAGATTTAACAAGATCTTCTTGCTGGTCTAGTTGTTAAAGAAGTTCACACATAAACCGCCCACAGGTTACGGTTCGAGACATGGGGGCAGATTCTTGTTCTATTTTTTTCTCTAGTCTTTATTTTTAGCACTTACACTCATACACTTACATTCATAAATACATATATTAATATGTTTGTGTACAAATAAATGAGATTAACCTATTCTTTATTTTTTAATTTCAAATTATTATATATATTGGTTATAAAAGAAAAATAAATAAAAGGTCTTCCTTTCTTTTAATAGCATGAATAAATTAAGTATTTTCTTTAATTAAACATAAAGGAGTTTTATATACTTTTATAAAAGATTTCGGTAAAGACCATTAGTGTTATGTTTTTATTTAAAACTAATAACATTATTTAAATGAGAAAATATATAAATACATATTATTAAACACTATTTAAAATCGCGCTTTCTTATTTAAAACACAAGAATTATAAATTTTTATAAACTCTCTAAAAACTTGTTCAACGTCTTATTTACAAACTTGATTTTCTTGATTTCTTTTAACTTTTAGAATTTAATTTTTATTATAACTCTTAAATTTCTATTAAAACCCTATAGTATTAAACTTATCTATTTCGATCCTTATTAAATGCATAGTTGCACTTTAGTCCTCATACTTTCCCAAACTTACCAAACACGTCCTAAACTCGGTTAAAGTGTACAAATAGAGTAACTTTCAAACTGGTATGTAGCTATCTGACAAACAGTAAGGTTCTGGCTAGGAAAGACGGGGTTCTGATCCGGCCAACTCTTTCCTGGGAACTTTTCTATTGGAGTTACTACTCTTGTGCGACAACCACTCTAGTATGCGACAAACACCTTCATCCAATTACAAAATAACCCCTCATCTTTCCCCAATTCTGTAAACTAACTCAAACTCGAACTTATATAGGGAATTCTTAAGCCATCTCCTAAACCAAGTTACTTCAGCATTCCAGATCTACCCACGTGCAGCAAGGTGAGTTTACATAGCCCATTTTCATTTTTGTACATTTTTGGGGTGAAACATGTTGTGCATTGAAAACTATTTGCAATTACATATACAATTCAACATTTATGACTATTTGTGTATTTTGTGCTTTTGTGCTTGAATGCTATGAGTTGAACTACATATACATGACACACTCGTACAATCATTAACTTGCGTGACAGGCCTAAAGTAGTACCTAACATGATCATTTATAGGGGAAACCGATACATTTCTTAACACGAACCTTAGCGGGTTAGTGTATACATTTTGGTACTTCACGCAATCCGGGGACTGTGCATACATAATACACGGTTTGATTGTACACCTAGTTTCGACTATAAATTCTCCATAAATGCCTTAAGTACCATATGTCATATGAATTGTATAAACTATTTGAAAACTACATGAGACATCTAAACCTATGTATGTTCACCAACTATTTATAGTTGACCATCTCATTTTAAACATATTTCAAGTGGAATGGTTTGAAGTACAAGTTCATCACTTAGGAGCATATGGACCTAGTGACAAATAAACTAGAATTGTTGTTATCCTTTGATTGTCTGATCAATATGTATTTGTACATTTAAATCATTTTAATGAAATTATGTAATTCCGCCATCGGTTGGGGTGTGACAGATTGGTATCATAAGCTTTTGAATAGTCTACATGTTCCGCCCCGACGTATTCCGCCAACGGTTGGGGTGTGACAGATTGGTATCAATGCCATGGTTGTAGGGAATTAGGTTATTAGACACCCTTGACCTTGACTATAAACTTAGGACACCCATTTATGCCATGTTCGATGATTATATGATACGTGCTACATGTTATGTGTTAAATGCTTATTACCTTATGTGTTAGTTTAATTGGTGCTTTATTGGTTAGAATTCATGACTTATTAGGTTATATTTAAATAATAAACTAAATAACAATATCCATACCCATATCCTAAGCCTCATATCCTTCTTGCTTGCCCCTATGTCATCATCATCATAGCATGTGGAACGTCATACTCATAGACATAAGTCTATTAAATTTTCTTTTACACCCCGTTAAGGTTGTAAACTTTATTAATTATTAGAGGACACGTGCAATCTAGAAGGGTGACACCTGTATTCTGGGTTTTTCTGTCTAGGAAAGCATTTCATATAAATCCCAACAACCGAGGGATCCGTATGCTTTCCTGGGAATTCTCGGGATGAGTGTTTACTTATAGGCTAAAGCATGTCTCCTCGAAAGTTATATAAGTTTAATTAACCTTAATATGTCATAGTATTCAAGTGGTTATACTACTATTTGAGTACAATCCGAACAATGATTACTTATGTTTAATTATCCTCTTATTTTGATCTAAGAAATTCTTATAAATTCTTACATCTCTCCTTATGTTGTTTTAAATCTATAGTATGTCTCCCCGTCATGCCAACAACAACAACAATAACAATGATCTTGCTGCTCTTCTCACACAACTTGTGACACAACTCACTCAGGCCAATAACAACAATAATGGGGGCACCAGTGGCAGTGCTAATGGTGGTAGTGGTGGTGGCACCAACCCACCACAATGCACCTTCAAACACTTTAATTCATGCAATCCTTTCAAATTTTATGGCACCGAAGGAGCTACGGGGCTCCTTCAATGGTTTGAAAGTATCGAGGGCACATTCCTCAACAGTGATTGTCCTGACAACCTCCGGGTTCGTCATGCCACCGGCATCTTTCAAAAACGGGCGCTCACATGGTGGAATGGTGAGAAGAGGACTAGAGGTATGGATGCGGCAATGGCCCTACAGTGGGATGAAGTGAAAAGGCTCATGACCGAGGAGTTCTGTCCTCGAAATGAAATGAAGAAGCTTGAGGCCGAGTTTTAGGATCTTACCCAAAACAGCGGTGAGAGTTTGGCCTACACAACCCGCTTCAATGAGTTGAGCCTTCTTTTGCCACACATGGTCACACCACTGTCCTGGTGCATTGAGAAGTACATCGGTGGTTTGCCCATGCAGATCCAAGATACTGTTCTGGGAAGAAATCCCGCCACCCTTGAAGACGCTATACGCCTAGCCGCCACATTAACCGACAATCACGTGAAGGCAGACATGTTAACAAGGAAGGATGCAAAGAAATCCAATGACAAAGCAACTCCATCTGAACCGACCAAAGAAGACATGCCCGAACTTTCTCACAACAATAAGAAACGTAAGGCTAGTAACTTTGCTGTCGTTACCCCTGCTGCACCGATCAACCAAGTTGCTTCCCTGGCCCAAAACCTGAATAAAAAGCCATATGTGGGCAACAATCCTCAATGCAACACATGCAACTACCATCATTTCCCAAATGTACCATGTCGTTTATGCACGAGTTGTAGAAGATATGGTCATTTGACAAATACCTGTCGATCTAGGCTTCCCGTTAACCAAGTCAACCAAGGAAACCGAGTCAATCAGCAAACTGTTAACCAAGCTCCACTGGCTATCACTAATGGACGTGCTTGCTATGAGTGTGGTGATTCAAACCACCTTCGGTACCAATGCCCAAGATTGACTAATGCAAACCAAGGTGGTGCTCGTGGGCGTGCTTTCAACATAAACACCAACGAAACTCAAGTCAATACCGAGACGGTGAATGATACCATTTGAAGCAAGTGCAAGATGGAATCAAATAGAGATTTAATCTAGAATAAATTACGCATTGTAATCATTTACGATATCTTGTCTTTATTTGAACTATTTACACCTACTACGGTTTGTCACCATTATTAAAAAGAAATGGAGCTTGCTAGCCAACTTCGAGAAAAAGAATCATTTCGCATGAGCATTAACCATTCATACAAACACCGACGATTTAAAACTCGACTACCCACATTGTACATGAACGCCGAGCAACACGCTTGTCCACAAGGCTCAATCACCTATGAAATTCAATAGTTTACATTACTCATGAGATTCGATTATTTACATTTGATTGTTCGCATCACCCATAAGACTCGATTGCTTACATTATACACAAAACTTGATTATTTAGAAGTTGATTGATTACACTATACATGAAACCCGGTTATTTGATTATACATGAGGCATGGTTATTCATTTTGATTACTACAAGAGCTACTCGGGGTTTGACGTATTTTGTTCAAACACGAGGAGGCTATAAACTTTGAACTACTCGGAGTTTGACGTATTCTTGTTCAAACACGAGGGAGCTATAAACTTTATGGGTAATCTTGAGGATTATGCCATCTATCTAGGACCACCATGGGATTGTGCCACATTGCTATGCTTTTGTTCCTTGCTTGGTTTTATTATCTATGGACATAGTTATTTGTTAGCAACGCATATGTGAAAACAATAGTTATGAATTAGGTGATTTTGTGTCCCCTCTTGACGCGCACACAATGAGATGAACTATACGGACCAGGGGACGATTTGAATAATTACGGGTGCATACGCAAATTATAAAAGTCAGCGCATGAAAAACATAGTAAGTTATGTCGTGTGTTGTGACATAAAACCTATCGTGACATATAGTAACGAAACTAATGTGATATGATAAGGGCATGGTGGATACGCCGCTGGTACTTCTTATATATAAGTGTTCTTGTCATATTGTCAGAAGTAGCGTTGTTCGTGTCACGTGAAGTTTTATATTATTTTGACCTGGACCAATGGTTGTAACACCTCTTGACCAGTAACGTATCTTGAACATATTAGTCCACATTCTAAACATGTTTTGATCATCAAATTCTCATCGTTTTCATTTCATACATTTCATCTTTGAAGCCCAAAATATCTTTTGACAATTTTCTCCTTAATTCTCTTAAACTAATATCATCATTTATACCTGACTTGAGAAAGAGATCTGAATCTTGTAATCGATCGTACTCCTCAACCCAACTTTCAAAGTTCATTGGGAATTTAAACGTGGCCCTGAGTTTACTTGGGAACGTGAGGATCAAATGAAGCTCAAGTACCGACATCTCTTTCTTGTTTCAGTAGCCTTCATCAGTTGAATTTCGGGACGAAATTCCCTCAACTTGGAGATACTGTAACATCCATGACTTTTTTTATTTTATCTTGTGTAATAAAAGCATTTAGGACATGTCATACTATTTCAAACATATCTGTACACTTCATTGTGCCATATCAAATTTTCAAACGTGTAACGACTTGGAGTTTTTGGGATTTTAAACTTTTATATTTTATAAATACATTTTATTATCTTAAATAAATTAAATTATAAACTTTTAAGTTTATAAAAATCAAATATATATATAAGGTTTTATTTTTATAAAGAAAAATATTTATAATAAGATAGATAATGAAATATACATACATATATATATATATATAAATATGTCTTAAGTTTTTTTTATAAGTTTATAAAATAGATTTTATAATTAAATGTTTATTTATCAAAAGTTGGGACTTGGACCTTATCTATTTCATTTAAACCCTCTCATTTGGTATTTGAACCCCCTCAAGCCTCTTGAACTTTCATTTGAACCCTTCCTTCTTTTTGTTGAACCCCGGATCTAGTTCAAGCCAAGTTTGACTTATAAAAGTCAAAACCCATAAACACTCCTAATTCCATCAAATCCCCGATCAAAAACCTTACTTTTGAAATCCTAAACGTTCATGACAAAGTTTTGAGTATGTATCAAGCCCCAATTCGTTCAAATGGAACCGAAATCAAGGAATTTGAGAACCATTTTAGTAGAACTCGAAAATGATAATTTTCCTACTTAATTCCTGAAATCAAGCCCCTAATCCCACAAATCTCGCTTGGTTTACATCTGTTAACGCGTTTCAAATCGTTGGTTAAACACCCTATAAATTCCCATGTCAAGTTATGGATCGAAAGCACCACAAAAAAAAAGAAAAAAAAATCGACCTTTTCCTCCCTGTTTTTCCTATCGACGCAAGGTCTTCCTGATGCAAATCGTTCATGATTTTCGATTCTTTCCGTGTAATTTTCGATTTTAGGTATCACCTCCCTTCAATCGCATCTTCTGATCTGTTCTAGTTTATACAAAATTTGATTTTTAGGTTTAATGTTGGGAGTCTGGTTCACGATTGGGTAATGAGGAAGATGAAGAACTGTGGGTTTTACTCAAATGTTTTATGTATGGAGATTTAACAAGATCGTCTTGCTGGTCTAGTTGTTAAAGCAGTTCACACATAAACCGCCCACAAGTTACGGTTCGAGACCTGGGGGGCAGATTCTTGTTCTATTTTTTTCTTTAGTCTTTATTTTTAGCACTTACACTCATACACATACATTCATAAATACATATATTAATATGTTTGTGTACAAATAAATGAGATTAACCTATTCATTATTTTTTAATTTCAAATTATTATATATATTGGTTATAAAAGAAAAATAAATAAAAGGTCTTCCTTTCTTTTAATAGCATGAATAAATTAAGTATTTTCTTTAATTAAACATAAAGGAGTTTTATATACTTTTATAAAAGATTTTGGTAAAGACCATTAGAGTTATGTTTTTATTTAAAACTAATAACATTATTTAAATGAGAAAATATATAAATACATATTATTAAACACTATTTAAAATCGGGTTTTCTTATTTAAAACACAAGAATTATAAATTTTTATAAACTCTCTAAAAACTTGTTCAACGTCTTATTTACAAACTTGATTTTCTTGATTTCTTTTAACTTTTAGAATTATATTTTTATTATAACTCTTAAATTTCTATTAAAACCCTATAGTATTAAACTTATCTATTTCGATCCTTATTAAATGCATAGTTGCACTTTAGTCCTCATATTTTCCCAAACTTCCCAAACACGTCCTAAACTCGGTTAAAGTGTACAAATAGAGTAACTTTCAAACTGGTATGTAGCTATCTGACAAACAGTAAGGTTCTGGCTAGGAAAGACGGGGTTCTGATCCGGCCAACTCTTTCCTTGGAACTTTTCTATTGGAGTTACTACTCTTGTGCGACAACCACTTTAGTATGCGACAAACACCTTCATCCAATTACAAAATAACCCCTCATCTTTCCACAATTCTGTAAACTAACTCAAACTCGAACTTATATAGGGAATTCTTAAGTCATCTCCTAAACCAAGTTACTTCAGCAATCCAGATCTACCCACCTGCTGCAAGGTGAGTTTACATAGCCCATTTTCATTTTTGTACATTTTTGGGGTGAAACATGTTGTGCATTGAAAACTATTTGCAATTACATATACAATTAAACATTTATGACTATTTGTGTATTTTGTGCTTTTGTGCTTGAATGCTATGAGTTGAACTACATATACATGACACACTCGTACAATCATTAACTTGCGCGACACGCCTAAAGTAGTACCTAACATGATCATTTATAGGGGAAACCGATACATTTCTTAACACGAACCTTAGCGGGTTAGTGTATACATTTTGGTACTTCACGCAGTCCGGGGACTGTGCATACATAATACACGGTTTGATTGTACACCTAGTTTCGACTATAAATTCTCCATAAATGCCTTATGTACCATATGTCATATGAATTGTATAAACTTTTTGAAAACTACATGAGACATCTAAACCTATGTATGTTCACCAACTATTTATAGTTGACCATCTCATTTTAAACATATTTCAGGTGGAATGGTTTGAAGTACAAGTTCATCACTTAGGAGCATATGGACCTAGTGACAAATAAACTAGAATTGTTGTTATCCTTTGATTGTCTGATCAATATGTATTTGTACATTTAAATCATTTTAATGAAATTATGTAATTTAGTTTGATCATAAGCTTTTGAATAGTCTACATGTCCCGCCCCGACGTATTCCGCCATCGGTTGGGGTGTGACAGATTGGTATCAGAGCCATGGTTGTAGGGAATTAGGTTATTAGACACCCTTGACCTAGACTATAAACTTAGGACACCCATCTATGCCATGTTCGATGATTATATGATACGTGCTACATGTTATGTGTTAAATGCTTATTACCTTATGTGTTAGTTTAATTGGTGCTTTATTGGTTAGAATTCATGACTTATTAGGTTATATTTAAATAATAAACTAAATAACAATATCCATACCCATATCCTAAGCCTCATATCCTTCTTGCTTGCCCCTATGTCATCATCATCATAGCATGTGGAACGTCATACTCATAGACATAAGTCTATTAAATTTTCTTTTACACCCCGTTAATGTTATAAACTTTATTAATTATTAGAGGACACGTGCAATCTAGAAGGGTGACACCTGTATTCTGGGTTTTTCTGTCTAGGAAAGCATTTCATATAAATCCCAATAACCGAGGGATCCGTATGCTTTCCTGGGAATTCCCGGGATGAGTGTTTACTTATAGGCTAAAGCATGTCTCCTCGAAAGTTATATAAGTTTAATTAACCTTAATATGTCATAGTATTCAAGTGGTTATACTACTATTTGAGTACAATCCGAACAATGATTACTTATGTTTAATTATCCTCTTATTTTGATCCAAGAAATTCTTATAAATTCTTACATCTCTCCTTATGTTGTTTTAAATCTATAGTATGCCTCGCCGTCATGCCAACGACAACAACAATAACAATGATCTTGCTGCTCTTCTCACACAACTTGTGACACAACTCACTCAGGCCAATAACAACAACAATGGGGGCACCAGTGGCAGTGCTAATGGTGGTAGTGGTGGTGGCACCAACCCACCACAATGCACCTTCAAACACTTTAATTCATGCAATCCTTTCAAATTTTATGGCACCAAAGGAGCTACGGGACTCCTTCAATGGTTTGAAAGTATCGAGGGCGCATTCCTCAACAGTGATTTTCCTGACAACCTCCGGGTTCGTCATGCCACCTATTCTTTCATAAATACATATATTAATATGTTTGTGTACAAATAAATGAGATTAACCTGTTCTTTATTTTTTAATTTCAAATTATTATATATATTGGTTATAAAAGAAAATTAAATAAAAGTTCTTCCTTTCTTTTAATAGCATGAATAAATTAAGTATTTTCTTTAATTAAACATAAAGGAGTTTTATATACTTTTATAAAAGATTTCGGTAAAGACCATTAGAGTTATGTTTTTATTTAAAGCTAATAACATTATTTAAATTAGAAAATATATAAATACATATTATTAAACACTATTTAAAATCGTGTTTTCTTATTTAAAACACAAGAATTATAAATTATAATTTATAAACTCTCTAAAAACTTATTCAACGTCTTATTTACAAACTTGATTTTCTTGATTTCTTTTAACTTTTACAATTATATTTTTATTATAACTCTTAAATTTCTATTAAAACCCTATATTATTAAATTTATCTATTTCGATCCTTATTAAATGCATAGTTGCACTTTAGTCCTCATACTTTCCCAAACTTACCAAACACGTCCTAAACTCGGTTAAAGTGTACAAATAGAGTAACTTTCAAACTGGTATGTAGTTATCTGACCAAAAGTAAGGTTCTATCTAGGAAAGACGGGGTTCTGATCCGGCCAAGTCTTTCCTGGGAACTTTTTTATCGGAGGTACTACTCTTGTGAACCACTCTAGTATGCGACAAACACCTTCATCTAATTACAAAATAACCCCTCATCTTTCCATAATTTTGTAAACTAACTCAAACTCGAACTTATTTAGGGAATTCTTAAGCCATCTCCTAAAACAAGTTACTTCAGCAATCTAGATCTACCCACCTGCTGCAAGGTGAGTTTACATAGCCCCTTTTCATTTTTGTACATTTTTGGGGTGAAACATATTGTGCATTGAAAACTATTTGCAATTACATATACAATTCAACATTTATGACTATTTGTGTAATTTGTGCTTTTGTGCTTGAATGCTATGAGTTGAACTACATATATATGACACACTCGTACAATCATTAACTTGCGCGGCAGGCCTAAGGTAGTACCTAACATGATCTTTTATAGGGGAAACAGATACATTCCTTAACACGAACCTTAGCGGGTTAGTGTATACATTTTGGTACTTCACGCAGTCCGGGGACTGTGCATACATAATACATGGTTTGATTGTACACCTAGTTTCGACTATAGATTCTCCATAAATGCCTTATTTACCATATGTCATATGAATTGTATAAACTATTTGAAATCTACATGAGACATCTACACCTATGTATGCTCACCAACTATTTATAGTTGACCATTTCATTTTAAAGATGTTTAAGGTGGAATTGTTTGAAGTACAAGTTCATCACTTAGGAGCATATGGACCTAGTGACAAATAAACTAGAATTATTGTTATCCTTTGATTGTCTGATCAATATGTATTTGTACATTTAAATCATTTTAATGAAATTATGTAATTTAGTTTGATCATGAGATTTTGAACAGTCTACATGTCCCCCGACGTATTCCGCCGTCGGTTGGGGTGTGACACGCCGTCCCCGGCCCCATCCTCACCTCCCGTAGCTTCTGGAATCGGCCAAATACTTTAAATGTTTTTCAAAAATAAATACTTTAAAATGTTTTTTTAATGTAAATAATATAAAAACTAATTATAAAATGTTTCTTTAATATTTTAATAAAATGTTTTATAAATACTTTAGAAATTAATAACAAAATGTTTTAGTAAAATAATTATTAAAAAAATTACATTATCCAAAATTCGTTACATATTTTGTATAGTTCTGCGCATTAGTTGCTATTATCTTCTTAAGCCGTTCGATACGATCGCTGTATATAATTTTCCATTTTGCTTTAACATCATTTCGGTGTAAAGTACAAAGAGCATTCGATATGGGAATTGGATAATCTCCGTCTAACTTGAAGTGGATGAAATGAGCATTGTTGACTTGAACGAACGATATGATTTGATGTTGAGCGTGAAGGTTAGGACTATACCATAATGGGAAAAAAGGTTTGATTACCGTTGATGCTTAATAGGTGAACAATCACGCCAAATCTTTGAGCAATTAAGAGTCTTGTGTATGGCATCGACGTCCAACGGCTAACGGGTGCGGCTTTCACATTCTGTCAATCTATAGTGTGACGTAGCTTATCATACTCTTGAAAGGCGACTCTGTCGAATACAGATCTCCACCAATCTTCTTTACCTTCCATCTCTTGGAGAAGCTGTTGGCGAATAAAAAGCCACTGATTTTCATTTAACCCTAAGCCCACAACTACCGATCGAAAACCACAGTTACCGTCGGACATTACATCCTGTATATGTGAAACGTATGGATGAAACATAGATGGAATAGAATCCTTAAAACAATTTATATTGTTAACTGCATCCACCCCCATCAACAATGGAAACCCGTTATCATCTTGTGGGTACTTTCCTTTACTAGCAGTTGGACGGCGGTGTTGAGATTCCTATGACGAAATATACAAGCTATGTCTCGCAGCTTCAAATCTGCTTTGTTGTGATTCTGTGAACGAGTTGTTTCTCACGACATCTTGTTTCCTTTGTTGTTGCTTTTTCAAAGTTGGATGACCGCGAGTATCTTCTTGTACCACATGCGTCGTCTTACTAGTTTTGCCGGGAAAGACCACCCTTGCGATTCTCTACAATAGAATTTTTTTTACCTAATCGGGTTGTGACATAATTTTGTTTCTCACAAGACCAAGTACTATATCCAAGTCTACATTTTCATCCTCGACAAAAGACGATTTTAAATCAAGCTTCCTCCAGAAGACGTCAACCGCATCTAACGGGATTCTGCTACCTGTATTAAAATGAGATATTCAGAACAGTTTGGAATTAGAAATAAGCATGATAAATCTTAAAAGGTGGTATTTAGGACCTGTAGCTTCGATCTTTGCTAGACGACAAGCACACGACAACCCACATCTACTGAAATGCTGGCAACCAAATGATGCCTTTTGTTTCCTTAAAGTTGATAACTTATACCACTCGTTTTCTAACAAATCTAGAGCTTTATGTGAAACTCGCACAATACCGACCATGAAGTTGTACTGGTATACATCTGGCCGTGGGAGACTCGCACAATACCGACCAATCTTCGTCTGTAAACGATGGCTTGCAATGTTTTGAGATATTCTCATGTATGTGCCACCTGCATAGGTACTTGGAAGTGTCTGGGAATATTTTATCACACGCGTTCATAAGAGCTTTGTCTCTGTCTGTTACTATCACACACGGCTCCAAACACTTTCGCAACATACCTTTGATTTGTTGTAGCACCCAGACGAAGTTTTCCTCTCGTTCTTTAGATATAAATGCATGGGTGACGCAGAACGACTGGTGTGTGGAGGTCACACCGATGACTTGGACAAATGGAAGTCTATACATGTTTGTTTTGTACGTCGCTTCGATCATCAACACGTGCGGGAGCGCACGCCACAACACGTGCGGGAGCGCACGCCACAACTCGTACGATCATGAACAAAGAATACCTCCTCCACGACATTTGTGGCGGGATCCTCCCGACTATAGTAGACGTGATCTTTAGAAGAAAACAGGTGCTCCAGAACCTGCATTGGAGTTTCACTGACTCTCATTTTGTTCTTTGTCTTTTGTATCAAATTATAAATGTCCTTTTTAATACACCTACTTTTAGGGTTTTGCTCCCTTATGGTTGCCAAAATGTTACGTTGCAGCATGTTTTGCGAATACAGCTTCGCCACCAGAAGTTGTTCTGACTGAGACAATTTCCTAGCAAACGCGTGCGCCACAAAATGTAGACTAGGATCGTGGTTATGACTGCCATCTATCACTGTTAACTTCCAATAACTAGTATTTTCGTCATAGACTCCTTCCAATTTTAAGGGACAACCTATTTTCTTGCTACCGGCACGTCTAATCGTGGCCGTAGACATACGTTCGCCGTGTCGGTCACACACAAGCCACACCTTGATAACCGGTGCCGACGGGTCGTCGCCTTTTCTCCTAGATTGTCAGGTGACAATGACGTAACCATTATCACGTCCTCTGCGGACAACCCAATCCACGAAGTGTTCACGAGACTGAAAATTCTGCAACAACGGTACGGTAACAGTTAATAAACAACAAACTAATTGTAGGTATATATATGAAGTAATGTTAAATCTGGTCAGTTTTATACGACACGGTTGAATGGGTTTGTTCCTCGTCTTTGGACTTGCTAGCCGGTTTGTTCCCCGCGTATACGAAGTCGTCGGCTTGTTGTGTCGGGTAAGATAATTCACCCGCGTATACGAAGTCTTCGGTGTGTTGTGTCGGGTAAGATTTTTCACCCGCGTATGCGAATTCGTCGGTGTGTTGTTTCGGGTAAGATTGTTCACCCGCGTATACGAGGTCATCGGTGTGTTGTGTCGGGTAAGATTGTTCACCCGCGTATACGAAGTCGTCGGTGTGTTGTGTCGGGTAAGAGACTTCACCGTATACGAAATCGTTCGTGAGTTGTGTTTGGTAAGAGGGATCACCGTATAGGAAGTCGGGATTGCTTAGTGGCTTATTCAAATCTGGAAGCCTTACCCGTTGATTAGAATAAACGTCGGACGAGACCTCCTCCTGGTTCACCCCTTGACCGCCAGAACTTTGCGGGTTTTTTTCCAGCGACTTGTTAGAATATACCTGAAAACCGTATTTACCATCCCACCACCAAGACATGGCTATAATTTATTTAAGAAATTGTTTGAATAATTTTTTAAGGATACATTCATATGACAATTGTGCATGCTTAAATACACAAAATTTGTCCCCTATACGCATCGTATAGGCCTATACGATGCGTATAGGATCCTGATCAAACCGAAAGCATCGTACTACCTGGTCATTCCAACCACTATACGCATCGTATGGGCCAATACGATGCGTATATGGTACAAGGTACCTTCTGCATCGTATGGCTCAATACGATGCGTATAAGGGTTCAAATGACTAGGTAGTACGATGTTGTCTAACATGAGAATTTGTGAAGGGCAATACACATCACGATGCATATAGAGCCCGGTCCGGATAGCATTTTCCGTGTCTTGTTAGTAGTCCCCTTCAAATATTCAATGCATTGTGTTTTATTTTTTTTAGTTAGTTGGCAAATTTTATGTTTTAATTTTTAAATAAATAATAATAGTAGTTTAGCATTTAAATCATTTTATTATAACATAATTTTGATTGATATTTGATTAGTAAACTACTTTTTATTTGGATTTGTATTTTAATTTTCTATGTAATATGTAAACTTTACGTGCTTTATCAATATTCATATTAAAGAACATTATATATTTAAAAATCATTAAAAGTTATTATATTTGTCAACAATTTCTCTGTTTTTCTTTACAAGTTTCTTTGTGTTTTAACACAAGTGTTTTTCTTATATTTTAAAAATGTCATGTTAATAGAAATTGCTTTATAGCGTTAAGACTTTTGCAAAGTTCTTTTATTTAATAGAAATTGCTTTAAAAAATTTACAGTGTTCTATCAATATATATTTAGAAATCAAAAGTGTCGTAATTCTTATATAGAAACATGTGTATTACACGTGTTGAATACAAAAATATATTAAATAGTTACTACTGAAAATTTAAAAATTATAAAATGATATTTTGAGATAAGATATGATTGAAATTACGTATAAGGAAATATTAAGTAGTTAATTTTATAATTTTAAGTAAAAAAATTATGACAACTACATAAACACGTGTACCTATTACTTTAACTAATTAACTGTAACACATAACGTAGTTAACATAACCACATCTCTATCTCGATCCCACTATATCTTTAAAACACTTCAGACGTTTAATGTTATTCTCGCGGTTTCCAACTTAAAAGCGGTTCTTTAGTGAATGTTTCCATATATATAGACACAAGTTAGTTGGTGTTTTTAGAACCGGAAACTTAATCCTTAAGAAAAAAATTGATACAAGAATATGTAGTTTGTTCTTATGGTCGTATTAGTTTGGAACCGGTTTGTCAAAACAATGATTTTGTGTGAGAAACAACTACAATCAACCAAGTAAACATTTACTTAATGCTTTGTTTGGGATTCAAACGGGCATTTAACCATATCCTACACTAGCAAACAGAAATGCACATTGGAATATTGGATTCAACTAAAAATGAAACCAGACTTAGAAAACAAACCTAAATACTCAAGTATTTTTTTTTGAACGGCAATTTGGATCACTGACAGACCGCTGACCCATTCGATCATCTCCACCTCCCTTAGGAGGAAACCCACCATAGGTGAGAAAACCCCCTGGGCCAACCTGGAACTGCTTTTTTTTGTCACAAATGGGACTTGAACCCAAGACCTCCTAATTTTTAGAGAAGTCTTGGGTATACACCTTTGTCACTAGGCTAATCTAGTGGTTGTAAATACTCAAGTATTTAACGAATTAAACAAGAAATTGGTTTCATGCGATTATTATCAACCCTCTAAAGTTGCAAGCTTGATTCATGTGGGTGGTGGATATGATGGTTAGGGTGGAAATCAAGAGTCAAATATATATATATATATATATATATATATATATATATATATATATATATATATATATATATATATATATATATATATATATGCAAAGTGACAAGACCTAAACTAGCCCGAACCACATGTTGAAAACCAAAAGTTAAAGTGACTCCACCCACCACCAATGCTACATAGTGTACATTTGAGTTTTGGTGCTTCACCTTCTTTCTCCTTGACCCTTTCTTTTTTGTACATTTGCAATGATGGTTTTTTTTAGCGACCTACGAATACTATAAGCCCGACCACCCGGGTAAACCCATTAGCGCAATGTCACCCACCCCCGCGAATGCAGACAGCGCTGGTGACCCGGCCCACCCACCATTCCAGGGGAAAACCACCACCCAAAGGCTCACTGTGGTAAAACCTCTAGACCACCTAAGAATATTACACCAAGTTAGACTCGAACCTATGATTTCCGCATTAGAAGGCCATAGGTGTGCCTACCCCCAAACCAATTGATCCAGGATTCATTGGCCAGATGGTTTTACTCTTGTCTTGGTATCCAACCCATCACCAAAATTTATGCCAATTCTTTTTCACAAAACTCTGTTTCATTTGTCAGTGTATTTATATATTTGTTTTATGAGTTTTTTTTTTAAAATAGTGTTGATAAAAAAGTTATTTACGAAAATGGTGTTTGAAAAAAAAAACTATATAAATGTGAATTAGTGAAATCACAATTTACACGTTTTACAATAAATACAAAATCAAACAAAATAGAAAATTTGGAAAAACAAAATTTTGAAGTCAAAATCATGGCTAGATACAAAAGAATTTTGATTTGATACTTAGGCAAACCACCCATGATTGCTGGTTAACCCGTCTGGCATCATAAGACGTATATGTCAAATTTTACGGTTGCATAAACATAAGAGTTCGTACATATTACATAAACTTCTTTAGAATTAACCTGATTTTTCTAAGTCAGATTTATATTTAATTATCTTAATTAACAACACTGATATTATTCAATCATTTCAAATTTTGATTATTTTATTTTTGTGTTGGTTATCAAACACCAAAATAATCATTTACAAACCACATCCACAATTTACTTATTAGACCTAATATAATAATTATTAGAGTAAACTGTTATTTTCGTAGCCGTGGTTTGGTCACTTTTGTCACTTTCATCCAGAAGGTTTATTTTTCTTCTGCGTATTCTCGTGTTTTTCAAAACTTGCTATTTTCATTCAATTATTTAACCCCGTCATTTTTTAACGTTAAATGAGTGGTATTTGTGTCTTTTTAACAATAAACGAGGGGAATAATTAAGGGTTTAAAAATGAATAAAATAAACAAATATATGAAAAAAAAGTACCCCTCATTTAACGTTAAAAAATTGATGAGGTTAACCAATTGGATGAAAATAACATGTTTTGGAAAGCACGAGAATACGTAGAAAAAAAATAAACATTTTGGATGAAAATGACAAAAGTGATCAAACCACATGAACACAATTGCGGTTTACTCTAATTAGGGGTGTGCAAAAATACCGAAAAAACCCGAAAACGAATCGTATCCGTATCCGAAAAAACCGAACCGAATTCGCAATTCGGTTTTCGGTTAGGTTCCTAACCGAAAACCGAAATCAAATTCGGTTTGCGATTAGGTTAACGGTTAGACAAATTTTTTTAATTCGATTTATTCGGTTAACCGTTTTAACCGAATAAATGTAAATAACTAACTGTAAATTTATACTTTTAACCCAATACTTTTAGCTCAACTCTCAAGCACAATAGCTCATTGCTTTATTATTTGTTTTATTTAAGGTAGAGATGAGAAAGACACCGATCGAGTGAAAGACGAGGTGAAAAAACTCAAGTTTATTTGTTGTGGCATTGGCTAAGATTAATTGGAAAAAAAAAATTCTTAATTTTTGAACTTTGAACTTTCATTTGTGTTTAAGACTATTTTTCGGTTCGATACTTTTTGTTATGGTTATAAACTCTTGGTTTTAGGATATGTTAAAAATATATGTTGTTTGAATTTGTGTTGTTTTTCGAAAGACAAACATGAAACCGAATAACCCGAAACCGAATCGGATTGAATTGGGTTATATTAGGTTAGGTTAGACACATTTTCAATTGGGTTAGGTTAGGTTTGCTGTTAGACCAAAAAAAATCTCAAAACCAAATAATCCAAACAAATCGAAAACCGAACCGATGAATATCCGTAACTCTAATTATTAACTTTGTGGTTGGGCCTTACATTGCTTTATAGATGATTCGAAGAATGAAAAAGTGATGAGTAGGCCCATTATATAGCTTAAATAAATGGATTTAGTGTTACCCGATCCGTCCCAAGGTTGGATACTTATCTCTAGATTCTCAGCCAGTGATCGTCGGAATGATATTCCAATTCGAACTATTTCCATGGATTTAAATGGCAATTAGACTTGAGAATCATTTAATTTCGTCGCAATTTAAGCTCGATAATGGCGAATCTACGACTAGGGCACCGCCGACGTATGTTCTATCATTGACGGACAGTCGCCACCTTGTGGAAGACGGGAACTCTTTTGAATGAAAATGATAATATAGCACTCTACGCATGAAGATTCAACATATTTTGGGGCCTAAAAAACATAAAAATTGTAGCTTTTTGTGAAAGTTTTTAAAATATATAAAAGTTACTAAATGTAATTTTATGAAGCATGAAAACGTACCATTTTAACACAAAAGTTGACTGATTATTATTTCTTTCGAAAAACATAAAAGTTGATAAATTATCACATAAATTTTTACATTAAAATATAAACTGAAGTAGTTTCTTCAATTTTTGGGGCCTTTAAAATTTAAGAGTCTAAAACGTTTACTTTAGTTACTTGTACTGTAAAACCACTCATGACTCTCCGTTGTTCTCACTGTCATGTTCCACATATTTACAAGAACAAATACTACTAATGCAAACCTAGGTTTAATAACGTGAATTTTTAATAATAATAATAATAATAATAGTATTAATATGTTTTCTAACTAAAAAGACAGGAGAGCTTTTGTCAGTTCAAAATCATTAATTCGACTTTATTCATTTTTCAATTATCGGGTTTTGTTTGTATCTTATAGGTTTTACTCTAATTTCTTTATCTTTATCTTTCATTTCTAATTTTGATGTTATTGATTTAGATAATATGATTAATTTAAACTTAAAGTTCGTTAATAATGAACTTAGTATGCTTAGATTAAATAATTTAGATAATCCTATTAATAACAAACCTTTAAACTTAGATAATGATTTCGATGACGATTATATTTCTGATGATTTTAATTTTAATTTTAGCAGATATGAATAGACAAGGTTTGATTTTAATTATGATAATATAGATTGGAATTATAATTCTTCTTGATGGAAAATAGTAGTTTTACTAGATTAAAAGAAGGAAATAATTTGTTAAAACTAGATAAAGCTTTAATAGAAATACAAAAAACCTGTTATATTTTATAGAGATAAAATAAGTTTTAAATTAGATTGTAAGGCCCGAATCCCGGGAGACCTGATGTGTTAGATTTACTCGTTCAGACATGTCCTTAAACATAGAACTTCATTCATGCAACGGAAAACTTCATAACAAGACATAAACTTGTCCAAAATAGTTAAAACATTATCTTAACATTGCAACTCAAAAAAACATATACATAAACATAATGGGATGTCAGATCTTCGACGGTTGGGTAACTCTTCTCTATAAGTCAAGCATCCACAAGCTACATTCCGACCTACACTTAACCTTATGTGCGTACTAAAAGTTAGATTCACTGAGTGAGTTCTAGCTTTACATAAAAACATATATTTAACAAAATACGGACTTAACACACACACATCAAAAGTCGGTAAAGGCGTAACTTTCACAAAACTGCACTTTAAAGTCATACATTATTTGTCTAATCTGTTTATTTACCTTCACCGTCAATTCACACTTGATACTATACTTCACGTCTCGTTGACCATCAAGTACATTTTCCCTTGACCATCAATTCCATTGGTACTCTACTTCACGTCTCGTTGACCATAAAGTACATTTACCCTTCTCTATAAGCCAAGCATCCACAAGCTACATTCCGACCTACACTTAATCTGATGTGCATACTAAAAGTCAGCTTTGCTGAGTGAGTTATAGCTTTACATAAAAGCTTACATTTAACAAAAGAAAAAGGACTTAACAAACACATACATCAAAAGCCGGTAAAGGCGTAACTTTCACAAAACTGCACTTTCAAGTCATACATTATTTGTCTAATTTGTTTCTTTACCTTAACCGTCAAGTCACACTTGACACTATACTTCACATCTCGTTGACCATAAAGTACATTTACCCTTGATCGCCAATTCCATAGGTACTGTACTTCACGTCTCGTTGATCATAAAGTACTAGTAGTGTACCATAAGTCTCGCCAACTCTAGGATTACAACTACCAAATTGTGTCTCATAAGGCTCGTTACCTCTACGTAGACCAAACACACTCTAAGGCCTCTTTCCCGGGAGACCTCACTCGTTGGATTTAACCATAAACACAGTCATTAGAATACTGAACTTAAATTAAAACATGCAATTATAGTGGAAGCATACATCATTCGGTTACATAAAAAACGGAAGTCTTAACATTAAAAGGAACATTGTTTTAACACAAGCAATTAAACACGATGTCAGTCTTGAGTCAGGTAGCCTTCATGCCTTTGCCCGTCCTTTCCTCTTGTTACCTGAAGTGCATACTAAAAGTCAGATAACGCTGGTGAGTTCTAGTTTAAAGCAATTAGGTACAACATCAGTCATTCATTTGTACTATTTGTATATATATAGGGTAAGGTTCCGCTAAGAAGTGAATTTTTGCTAAGAAACCTAAGAAACTGGTCAAACGAACTTTGATTGAACTAATTGTTGGAACCGGCTCGTCGAAATAAAGCCTAGAGCTAAACCCTAAACCCTAAAGCTAAAACCTAAAAGCTAAACACTAAAGCTAAACCCTAAAGCGAAACCCTAAAAGCTAAACCCAAAATCCTAACCACCCCACCCTCCAAAAACCTAAACCTACCCACCCACCCCCTAAAAAACCTAAATCCCCCCACCCCCCAAAAACTAAATCCCCCCAACCCCCACCCCCTAAAAACCTAAATCCCCCACCCCCAAAAACCCTCAACGAGCCAGTTTCAACGCCGCTGGAATGAGCTCAATCGGAGTTCGTTTGACCCAGTTTCGGTTAAAAAAGAAATCATTTCTTAGGTTTCTTAGCGAAAATTTACCTCTTATTTGAATCTCGCCACACACACACACATAAATATATATATATATATATATATATATATATCATTGTTTTCGTTGAACATACATTGACTATACACATTAGTATGTGCATATGCATATATCATTACTTCCACTAAACATTCATTGGTCATACACATAATTCATTGCATAAGTCACAAAGACAGATGCTCCGTCCTACCGTCGTAGGCCGTAATTCATACCGTGTCTACCGAAGTAGTCCGTCCTTCATTACCGTCTGACAACCTTTAGCCGTTCGTTATACCGTGTCTACCGTCGTAGTCCGTCCTTTCGCCCGTCTGCCCTAAGGCATCCATTTCCCATACGAACTATTTATGCAACCGTGCTTCGAATAAGGTTCTCCGTCCTACCGTAGTGTTCTGTATTTAGTCTACATTTCTAGACTTTAACATACCTTCTACATAATAGTCACATGGTCGTTCGTCTATCATAGTAGCCGTCATCATTGTACTGTCCTACCGAAGTAGTCCGTATTTCTATCCATAACGTATACATACATTCATAGCATTCAATATATATAAATATAAAAAAATATTTCATTCATTTACGTTATGTATTTCATTCATTTCATTCTTTGTAAACATTGGTGTGACACCCACATCCCAGATCACCCGGAATGCCGGTCCCTTGTCGGATTTACTCATGAACATATAGTAATCAGAGAAACATACATAGCGAAAGACTTTTAAAAACATTATTTATTTATAAAACTTGTTTTTTAGTACATTCTAAAGAAAGTACAACATAATCCTAATGCTAGTCTTCAGCTTGGATGCCTGATAGCTTGCTCATGATGCCTCCTTGCCCCTACTGCTTGAGCCCACGTTCTTACCTGACACACATACTCAAATACAGGTCAGCTTACGTCGGTGAGTTCTAAGTTTAAATCAAATATCTTTGATTCATTCAAATGGTTTGTATATGACACGTTTTAAAACATCACTTTTACCTTTCACATACGCCCTTACCTAAACATAACATTTATTCTTGCACAACTTATATCTTATTGAGGTTCGTAAACCTCTTAAGTGGTCGTCACCACTTTCCATAACCTTTATAAAGGGTCCCCCATTACATACCATGAAGGAATGTAACGGTCCGCATTCAATTCGTCCCTTTTTAGAGATATAGCAATCACTGCCCATCAGTTGCAAGATATTATGTGGGATTTGACAAAAACATTCATTTACAGAACAAAATGGTCAAAACATTCCATGTCAATGCAATCACTACCAATGACATCTTTTCATCACTACTTGTCTTAGTAAACTAGGACAAGTCTTTTAAAACATTTTACGTGTCAAAACCATAGTCCTTTCTTTCTTAAAAAATTACAAGGTGGTTATCTTCCTAGAGTAGTACCTTCAACGGATATATTCCTAGGAAAGAATGACGGGTCCAGGAGGGATTTATACACCACTCTTTCCTTAGACAGAACATTCCGTTTGCCAGATAACTACATGCTGGTCAGCTGGTTACCTTTTATTTTATAACATAAACATTTCTCTTTCAACATCATGGATTTAAATCAATGGCATACAATATCCAAAACATTCATAACATGTGCATCATGCCCAAAACATTTAAAATCGTTTAAAAGGGGCATCATAGAACTCACCTCTAACTTCCTTCCTGTTCAGATAACTTTAACCTTTGCTAACGTAAATAGTACAATGACTCGGATCAGGGTCCTAAGTCATTACAACATTACTCAATCACAAGTTCCTAGCTTAGTGGAAATAACCAAGTCATTAGGAACTAGTCAGAACCTTACCTCATAACTATCTACTGCGTATTGGGGTCGAAAAGATAGAAACCGGACTTCTCTACGTGAACAGGGGCTCGGGAACCGAGGTAAGAGCTTAACTATGTGTTTTTGTGGTGTGGTTTGAGTTTGTGATGTTCAAAAATCGTCTCCTAGGTCCATCTATTTATAGGCTGGTTGCCCAATCCGTAGCGGACCGCTAAGACATGAGGTAGCGGTCCGCCACCATTTGAGGCTGCTTATTTTGGATTGGAGCACACGTAGTGGACCGCTAAGCTTCATTATGGCGGACCGATAAGGATTATTGCGGCTAACAGACCGCTATCGACCAGGTGACGGTCCGCTACCTGTCTTCCACGCGTCCAATTTCAATGATTAGTCATCTGACACGTGTCATCTCCTGAGTGACTCCTTGTTCCCTACGTAGCGGACTACTATCCTTTCTGGTGGCGGTCTGCCACCTGTCCAACTTTAAAAATTTTCATTTTTAGTCCCTGAACTTTGATTTAATTGCAACCTGACCCCTTGTACTTTAACATATTTACGTTTTAACCCCCTAGGGGTTCATCCAATGGCTATATTAGTCCTTTTAGTATCTACGTATTGAAAATTGGGGTGTTACAAATCTACCCCTTTACAAAGGTTTCCTCCTCGAAACCGAACACTTACTTGAATGAGTAGGGATAAGATTGCCTCATCTCCTCCTCTGTTTCCCATGTGGTGTAAGATTCCTTTCGATGTTTCCACTGAACTTTCACTTATTTGATTACTTTATTTCGTAATCTCTTTTCTTTCCAGTCGAGTATAACCACTGGATTTTTGACATAATTCAATCTTTCATCTACCTCAATATCATTTAGTGGCACATGAGAGGTTTCGTCTTGCAGACACTTGCGTAAGTGTGATGCATGGAATGTTGAGTGGATTCCACTTAATTCTTCTGGAAATTCCAATCTATAAGCAACCTTCCCTACTCGAGCTATAAATTTAAATGATCCAATGAATCTTGGACTCAACTTCCCTCTCTTTCTGAATCTAATAATTCCTTTCCAAGGAGATACCTTTAACAAGACGTAATCTCCAACTTGGAACTCTATCGGTCTTCGCCTTTTATCTGAATATGATTTTTGTCTGTCATGTGCAGCTTTTAGCCAAGCTTTAATCTGATCTAACTTTACACCTATTGCTTGGACAATTTCTTTGCTTCCAAGTTCTTTCTGTCCAACCTCTCCCCAACAAATGGGAGTCCTACATCTTCTTCCATACAACATCTCGTATGGCGACATGCCAATACTTGTATGATAACTATTGTTATATGAGAATTCTACCAAAGGTAGATGACTGTCCCAACTTCCACCAAAGTCAATAATACAAGCATGCAACATATCCTCGAGTGTTTGCATTGTTCTTTCACTTTGTCTCTGTCAGATACAATTGAAACTGGCACTCTATGCCTTGAAACAATTTCTTTAATAAATGCTTTGGCTAACCTTTCAGAAGAGTAAGTCTCACGTACCAGTAAGAAGTGAGCACTCTTAATTAGCCTATTAAATATCACCCATATGGTATCATAACCTTTAGATGTTTTCGGTAGCTTAGTTATGAAGTCCATAGTGATATGTTCCCACTTCCATTCTGGAATATCTAGTGGCTGTAATCTACCATAAGGGTTTTGATGTTCCGCTTTGACTTGGGAGCAAGTCAAGCATTTAGCCACATTTTTCTTGATATCGAATTTCATACCGGGACACCAATAATCTTGGCCTATATCTTGGTACATTTTTTTAGTACCCGGATGAATCGAATTTTGTGACTTATGAGCTTCATCAAGAACTTTAACTCTGAATTCTTCCATGTGTGGTATCCACAAACGACCGAATCGAGTTTTAACTCCGTACTCATTCTCTTCTAAATATTTCTCTTGTCTAGTCTTTCGTTCTTTCTTAACATTTTCTGTCTTCAATGCTTCTATCTAGACATTTCCGAGCTGATTCATAAAGTCAGGTGTTATAACTAATTTACATGACTTCACCCTGATTGGAAGATGCTCCACCTTACGGCTTAGAGCATCTGCCACCACATTAGCTTTTCCTAGGTGATAAAGGATTTCACAATCATAATACTTTATTAGCTCTGACCACCTTCGCTGCCTCATGTTCAGATCTTTTTGCTCAAAGAAATACTTTAATCTTTTATGATCTGTGTAGATTGTGTACTTAACTCCATACTGATAGTGTCTCCATAATTTAAGTGCAAATACTACTGCAGTTAATTCTAAATCATGGGTTCGATAGTTAGCTTCATGGAGTTTGAGTTGTCGTGAAGCATAGGCTATAACCTTGCCTCTTTGCATTAATACACACCCCAGTCCCTGATACGATGCATCGGAGTAAACTACCAGATCCTCTTTCGCTTCTACTAAGGACAACATCGGAGCCTGAGTTAAGTTCTCTTTCAACTTTTGGAAAGCACTTTCTTAATCTGTTCCCCATATGAACCTTGTCTCCTTCTTAGTGAGTTTGGTTAATGGGGAAGCGATCTTGGAGAAATCCGGAATAAACCTTCTATAGTAAGCAGCCAAACCTAAGAAACTGCGTATCTCTGTAGGTGGATTTGGCAGGTTCCACTTCATCACCGTTTCTCTCTTTGAAGGATCTACAAGAATACCTTCTGCGTTTATCATATGACCTAAGAATTGGACTTCTCGGAGCCAAAACGCACACTTGGAGAATTTTGCATACAATTTTTCTTTCCTAAGTGTTTCCAGTACTTCCTTGAGATGACATGCATGATCACCTTTACTCTTTGAGTAGATTAGAATATCATTGATGAACACGATCACAGATCGGTCCAACATTGGTTGACAAACCCTATTCATGAGGTGCGTGAATGCAGCATGGGCATTAGTCAAACCAAATGACATTACTAAGAACTCATAGTGTCCATATCTTGTACGGAAAGCTGTCTTTGGGATATCTTCATCTCTAACCTTCAACTGATAATAACTCGACCTTAAATCGATTTTTGAAAACCAGCTCGCTCTTTGCAATTGATCGAACAAGTCATCAATCCTAGGTAATGGGTATTTATTCTTGATGGTAAACTTGTTCAGCTCCCGGTAGTCTATGCACATACGCATACTACCATCCTTCTTCTTCACGAATAGTACCGAAGCACCCCAAGGCGATATACTTGGTCTGATGAAACCTCTGTCTAACAACTCTTCCAGTCGAGACATCAGTTCCTTCATTTCTGATGGAGTTAAATGATAAGGTGCCTTAGCTACAAGCTTAGCACCAGGCACTAAGTCGATTCGAAACTCCACTTCCCTTTCTGGTGGTATTCCTGGTAATTCTTCTGGAAATACATCAGGAAAGTCACAGACTACTGGCACGTCTTTTAATTCCTTTTTTTTTACTTTAGAATCAATAACGTATGCCAGGTAGGCCTCACTTCCTTGATTCATAAACTTCATATCTTTCATCATGGAAATAATTCTAACGGCTGATCTTATCTTATCACCGTGAATTGTAATTCAATTGTCGTCCGAAGTCTGTATCTCGACTGCTTTCTTGTTACAAATGATCTGG
This sequence comes from Smallanthus sonchifolius, assembly GCA_023525975.1. Classification (NCBI taxonomy): domain Eukaryota; kingdom Viridiplantae; phylum Streptophyta; class Magnoliopsida; order Asterales; family Asteraceae; genus Smallanthus; species Smallanthus sonchifolius. Next base: position 30,002,332 of record CM042023.1, read on the forward strand.
GCATCATTTGCTGCCAAATAGTCCATTCCCAAGAATGCATTAAAACCCTCGAGGATCATCGGATATAGTCTAACGAGAAATCTGTGTCCCTCAAGATTGATAAAACAATCTTGAATAAATTATGCCACCTTCATTGTCTTTCCGATAGCGGTTTCAACTTCAAAGGTTTCGTCTAATCTTAACGTAGGTCTAGCTAATAATGGATAGAAACTTAAAGATACGAAGCTTCTGCTAGCACCAGAATCAAATAACACAGTAGTAGGTACGTGATTAACAAGAAATGTACTGGATACTATGTCTGTCAACGCCTTAGCCTATTCGGTTGTCAGGGTATAAGCCCTACTCTTGGTTTTGAAGGCTTCTCGTTCCTTTACTTTCAAATGATCGGGATTATTAATGAAGTGTTGGGCATTCCAACATTCTATGCCGGATTTCAATCTGAATTATCCGGTATGATTCTTACACAAGTGGTACATGTGGTGATAACACTTGTAATTGTCTTCTTCTTCCATCCACCATCATTCTGCTTCTTTTGGCCCTGAGAACTTTCAGACCATTTTCTCTTTGATTCCACTGGACGGGAACCATAGACCTCGTCGTACATAGTTGAAGCAAGTTGTACAGCGGATCTAAATCTTTTCAACTCCGAAGTTTTCACCAACCTTCGGATTTCAGATCATATCTCTTAATCCGTACAGCTTCAGGGGTCACCAAGTGGGGTACCAAACGGGATATTACGTTGAACTTCGTAGTATACTCACGGTGAGTCATACTACCGGCTTCTAGCCTGAGAAAATCCCTCTCGAGTTTGTCCATTTCATTATCTGCATAAAACTCCTCAATCAACAATCTCTTCAGTTCCTCCCATGACATTCGGTCGATAGCCTTCTCACCCATGGCTATAACCAGATTCACCCACCAACATAATGCCTTTGATACGAATGAGTGAGCGACATATTTCACTTTCTGATCGTCTCTACATTCACTAATCTTGATTACTGCTGCAATCTCTTGGATCAACTGATGAGTGCCCGTGGCATCCTTGGTACCATCAAACTTTGGAGGACTTCCATCTTTGAATGCTTTGTAGGAGCTTCCCTTCCTTCCTTTCTTCAGTGGTCTGACTTCGTAAGAATCGTCGGATTCATATTCGTAAAGATCGTCATCATCTACATTTTTAACAATTTCTTCTGCTAGCTGAGTTTCATCCCTCTTCTTCTGATTCTCCTCTAAGCTTGTTAAAAAAATTGGTAAAGCCATGTCTAATGCTTTAGCAACGGCCATGTCCACAAGATTCTTAAGTTGTGGATCTACCACTGGTTCTTCTACCCTTTCATTTCTTTCTATATTCTCTCTATTTTTAGATTCTATATTGGCGGTAGACCGCGTCTGCCTTCTAGGAGTATTGGAATTAATCCTTTCTCCACTTTTACCATTTCCTCTACCGACCATTTTCTATAAAAGATATGGAGTGTTTTAGTATTCGCATGATGGATTGATAGCTCAGAACACAAGTGTATTGTAAACAATAATAACTGTGGCCATGATGAAATTAATCATTCACGCCACTTTCGGTGCTCTAGTTATCCTCTATTATGCTTCCTACTAAATACTCAAACCTTTCCCTTTACCCTTGGCATCAGGCTATGTTGACCGGAATTACTACTGACATTCTTATGGTCCCTTAACCCTAGTTTAAGTCTAGATACTTGGGCAAGTATCCAGTTCTCTCAAACTATAGCTCTGATACCAACTTATGCCACCCACATCCCAGATCACCCAGAATGCCGGTCCCTTGTCGGATTTATTCATGAACATATAGTAATAAGAGAAACATACACAACGGGATACTTTTAAAAACATTATTTATTTATAAAACTAGTTTTTATTACATTCTAAAGAAAGTACAACATAATCCTAATGCCAGTCTTCAACTTGGATGCCAGGTAGCCTACTCATGATGCCTCCTTACCCCTACTGCTTGAGGCTATGTTCTTACCTGACACACATGCTCAAACACGGGTCAGCTTATGCTCGTGAGTTCTGAGTTTAAATCAAATATCTTTGATCTATTCAAATGGTTTGTATATGACACGTTTTAAAACATCACTTTTACCTTTCACATACGTCCTTGCCCAAACATAACATTTATTATTGCACAACTTATATCTTATCAATGTTCGTAAACCTCTTAAGTGGTCGTCACCACTTTCCATAACCTTTATAAAGGGTCCCCCGTTACATACCATAAAGGAATGTAACGGTCCGCATTCAATTCATCCCCTTTCGGAGATATAGCAATCACTGCCCATAAGTTGCAAGATATTTTGTGGGATTTGACAAAAAACATTCCTTTACAGACCAAAATGGTCAAAACATTCAATGTCAATGGAATCACTACCAATGACATCTTTTTATCATTACTTGTCTTGGTAAACTAGGACAGATTTTTTAAAACGTTTTACGTGTCAAAACCATAGTCCTTTCTTTCTTAAAACATTACAAGGTAGTTATCTTCACAGAGTAGTACTTCCAACAGATATGTTGCCAGGAAAGAATGACGGGTCCCGGAGGGATTTATACACCACTCTTTCCTTAGACAGAACATTTTGTTTGCTAGATAACTACATACTGGTCGGATGGTTACCTCTTATTTTATAACATACACATTTCTCTTGCAACATCATGGACACTGGCTCATGTATTTAAATCAATGGCATATAGTATCTAAAACATTCATAACACGTGCATCATGCTCAAAACATTTAAAAACATTTAAAAGGGGCATCATAGAACTCACTTCTAACTTCTTTCCTGTTCAGATAACTTTAACCGTTGATAACGTAAATAGCACAATGACTCTGATCAGGGTCCTAATTCATTACAACATTACTCAATCACAAGTTCCTAGCTTAGTGGAAATAACCAAGTCATTAGGAACTAGTCAGAACCTTACCTCAGAACTATCTGCTGCGTATTGGGCTCAAAAAGCTGGAAACCAGACTTCTCTACGTGAACCGGTGCTCGGGAACCGAGGTCAGAGCTTAACTATGTGTTTTTGTGTTGTGGTTTGAGTTTATGATGTTCAAAAATCGTCTCGTAGGTCCATCTATTTATAGGCTGGTTGCCCAATTCGTAGCGGACCGCTAAGACATGGGGTAGCGGTCCGCCACCTTTTGAGGCGGCTTATTTTGGATTGGAGCACACGTAGCGGACCGCTAAGCTTCACTATGGCGGGCCGCTAAGGATTATTGTGGCTAACGGACCGTTAGCGACCAGGTGACGGTCTGCTACCTGTCTTCCACACGTCCAATTTCAACGATTAGTCATCTGACACGTGTCATCTCCTGAGTGACTAGCGGACCACTATCCTTTCTGGTGGCGGTCCGCCACCTGTCTAACTTTCAAACCTTTCATTTTCTATCCCTGAACTTTGATTTAGTCACAACCTGACCCCTTGTACTTTAACATATTTACGTTTTAACCCCTAGTGTTTCATCCAATGGATATATTAGTCCTTTTAGTATCTACGTATTGAAAATTGGGTGTTACAATTGGTTTCATTCTTTGTTCATCATTACTTTCATATAACACGTATGCCATATTAGCTTTCATAACAATCATTCATTTGCATGCATATACTCTAGCCCCAAAAGATTGGAAAACATTAGCACATAACACAAAGGGGGCACATAGAACTTTTAGTATCTACGTATTTTATAAATTTGGGATGTTACAAGTCTACCCCCCTTATAAAGGTTTCGTCCTCAAAACCTGTTACAAGTTAAACAATTTAGGGTATAACTCTTTCATTTCGTCCTCTTTTTCACATGTGGCTTCTGATCCTTTTCTATGTTTCCATTGCACTTTGACTAGAAGAATTGATTTGTTACGTAACCGTTTCTCAGCTCGGTCTAGAATGGCTATTGGTTCCTCTACATAGTTTAAATTGTTGTCTACTTGAATGTCATCGTATAGTATGTGAGCCGTGTCGTCAGCTAGGCATTTGCGTAAGTGCAACACGTGGAATGTAGGGTGTATTCCACTAAGCTCACCGGGCAGGTCTAATCGGTAAGCTACTTGACCCACTTTTGCTAGAATTTTGAAAGGTTCGACAAACCTTGGACTCAGTTTGCCTCTATTCTTGAATCAGATGATTCCTTTCTAGGGTGACACTTTTAGCAATACCATGTATCCCACTTGAAATTCTAATTCCCTTCTTTTCTTATCTGCATATGATTTCTGTCTGTCCTTAGCGGCTTTCATGCGAGCTTTCATTTGTTCGAATTTCTCGGAAGTAGTTTTGACCACTTCGAGACTCACATAGTCTTTCTGTCCAATTTCTCCCCAACAAATTGGGGTTCTACATCTCCTTTCGTACAACATCTCAAATGGTGGCATGCCAATAGTTAAGTGATAGCTGTTGTTATTTGAAAACTCTGCTAATAGCAGATGACTATCCCAACTCCCTCCGAATTCAATGATACAGGCCCGGAGCATGTCCTCCAAGGTCTGAATGGTTCTTTCGGTTTGACCATTAGTTTGAGGGTAGTAAGCGGTGCTGATGTTGAGCCTAGTACCCATTGCTTCATTGAACTTCTTCTAAAATCTTGACGTGAATCGAGTGTCCCTGTTGGACACAATTGACAATGGCATACCGTGTCTACTCATTATTTCTTTGATAAATAATTCTGCAAGTTTCTCAGACGAAAAAGCCTCACGTATTGGTAAGAAGTGAGCGCTTTTCGTCAAGCGGTCGACGATCACCCAGATGGTATCATTGCTTTTAGCTGTTTGCGATAGCTTTGTAATGAAATCCATCGTGATGTCCTCCCACTTCCATTCTTGTATCGACAAAGGTTGCATTTTTCTGCATGGTTTCTGGTGTTCAGCCTTAACTAGTGAACAGTCAGGCACTTGCTCACATACTCAGTCACATCATTTTTCATGCCGGGCCACCCCTATTCCTCCTTCAAATCCTGATACATCTTGTTCGTCCAGGGGTGGATAGAGTAGCGAAACTTATGTGCCTCATCAAGGATTTTGGCTCTAAGTTCACCAATCTTGGGTATCCACATCCGGTCAAACCGGGTTCGTACACCGTATGCATTAGTTCCCAGATTCGCTTATTGACCTACTATTCTTTCTCGTTTCACATTCCTTTCTAACAGAGCCTCCACTTGCACCTTTGCTATTTCAGTCATTAGACCCGGGGTGATAATTAGTTGGTATGCTTTGATCCGGATAGGTATTGACTCTTTTTTTCCACTCAAGGCGTCAGCCACTATGTTTGCCTTGCCTGGGTGATATATTATTTCACAGTCATAGTCCTTCAGTAGTTCAAACCACCGTCTTTGTCTCATGTTCAACTCCTTTAGCTCGAAGAAGTACTTTAGGCTTTTATGATCGAAGAAAATTGTGCACTTAACTCCGTACAAGTAGTGCCTCCAAATCTTTAATGTGAAAACTACTGCCGAAAACTCTAGATCGTGAGTCGGGTAGTTAACTTTGTGAACTTTTAACTGTCATGAGGCGTAAGCAATCACCTTTCCTCGTTGCATGAGTACACAACCCAATCCCAGACTCGAAGCGTCAGAGTAAGCTACCAAGTCATCGTTTCCCTCGGGTATGGTCAAGACTAGAGCTTGGTTTAATCATGTAACATCTTTGATTTTTCTATGTATTTGTTTGGTGCAATACACAATAATTCAATTATAATGCAATTCTTGATGGAAACACTTCACCCTAAGATTTCATTTAATACATTTATAGGGTTACATGCATATATTTCAATCCTTGCTAATACTAATTCAATGAAATCAAAAACTTTCCAAGTTGAACCTATATATAGGCATATGCCATACATAAACATACATATGAGTATTAGAGCTTGATAGTTATTTATAAAAACTATAAAGCTTTCATAATAAAAAAAACTTAATAATCCGTATAGGTAAATATAGATATATATATATATGTATATATATATATATATATACCTTTTTATTAGCAAATTGGTCTTGAACCCCCCCCCCCCAAAGTCCTCGAACCCTAAACGTGAACCCGCACCCTTACAATTGAACCTTTGGCCTAGATTAGAACCCATATGACTCAATTTTGACCCCAATTCGTCAATTTTGACTTTAAAAGTCAAACAAGCCCAAATCTATGGAATCCAACTTGTGAAATCGATTAAGTATGTTGATATGGACTTTCCCCACACACGAAATTAATAATCGACTTTACCCTGACCCATGTAACAGCCCAATTCAGTCTATCACGCAGTTGAATTCGAATTCAAACAATTTGACTTTGTGGAGTCAAAGCCGAATCAATTCGGTTGCCATGCTACTATATGGGAATTATGTTATTAGACACTTTTGACCTCGACTATAACCTTAGGACACCCACAATATGCCATGCTACTATATGATTACATGATTAATACTTGTGTGAATATTTTTACATGTTATCCTAAGTAATTTCACTACATGCTACAATACTTAATAGTTTATATGTCACACTACTTGATAACTCTTGTGCTTACATTCTTTACTATCTACATGCTACATATGTGTTTCATTAAGTGCTATCCTAACTTTTAAACACACACACATACACAACAAATTCTCCATACACCTTTGAACTCACGCACATGATACCATCACCTCTTATGAACAAAGACTTAAACTATTGGGCCAAATACCCATTAATAATAAACTAAGAGGACCATCTATCCTCCAAGAAAAAGAAGCCCACTAAAATGCATAAACCTTCCTTTCGGGCCACAAGGCACAGTCCACAACAATTCTCATCATAACCATGAGTCCAACAATAATGTTATTAGTACATGATGGCTGGAAGAGTGTGTAGGCCCATGAGGGATTCTGGCTAAGGAAAGACAGGGTACTTAAATGTGTCCTAGTGACCCACCCCTCTTTCCTGGAAATTCTCCTCAGGTATACATTACTTATAGGTCAAGTGTACTCTAAAATACTATTGTGAAGACTTGGTGTTATGACTAGTCAAACTCTAAACCTATGAGAACTCCCATGTTTGACACTCAGTATTTTATTATCGCTTACAACCTTTTCATTGTTTTCCTGCTAGACATGGACTCCTACTCTCCATCCTCCCCGGTATACCGTCTCGGAGCAGAATCTGATTAGGAAGAAGACACCGGGTGACCCGTATATCGGTCACCAACACCCCCAGCTTCTAGGCTAAGATTTGATGTAAGGGCAGATTGGATTAGGAGCACTGGCCCAAGACTTCGAACACCTGGATCACCCCCACCCAGGAACCCGTATCAGACACCCCACCTAAGAGACCCGTATCTGGTGCCCGACCCTTACCATTCTAACCCTTGGATAAGGCATACCATGGCACCCACTAGTACAATGGGAATTCCAATCGATGACATTCACCATTATGTGAGGATCTCAGAGTTTGAGAGGCAAAGGATGGAGCACGAGTTAAGGCATGACTTGCAAGGACAAAGAATGGATAGCCTAGCGAATCAATTATGGTACCAAAAGGAGTTAATTTCCACCCTCCAAAAAGAAATGCTTGAGAATCGCAAGGAAGCAGCTAGAATTGAGGCCAGATCGGCTACCCGGGTGACCATAGCGGTGCTCGTCTTGGTGATTATCTACATCTTAATGGAAAGCTACCTAAGACGTTAGCAGAAATTTCCATTTATTATCTTTAATTTTTTAGTTTGAGAACCATTTTCCTATGTTTTGAATAATGTTCAACATTTCAGCATTGAATAATGAGTTTTATATTACAACTCTAATGTTATTAATCATTGATTTAGGCACAGTGAGTACACATTACACCCGCCATATTCAAAATTTTCTCAAGTATCATCTTCTTCATTTACTACAATATAGTACACTACCGACAATCTTCTTCGTAAACAAATCATCCTATTATTCGATTTAAACAACCTCGTTATTTTGTTCAAACCAAACGTTTATCAGACTTTTAGATAGTATTAGAAAAATAAATTTTCTATAAACATTTTTAACTTGTAAAGGAACTTAATACAACCTATTTTATAAAAGTATTATTTCAAATTGATAAATAATTATGACTTCTCTCGTTAAAGTAATTATTTCTAAACCTTGGATAAATTAATATACAACTACTTGTTTAGCCATTAATTTCTCTTAAAAATATTCACCATAAAATAGTTGAAAATTTAATAAAAGGTTTTCCTATAAATTGGCCATTACTTAGATTATTTAACTCAATAGTTTCAGTACTTTATATATCTACAACCCGGAACAATTTACAAATTCCTATTTTCAAACCAAGAACAATTCTTTGTAAATACATTCCCCGTGATATTTTCAGAAACTCCTCGTTACCCTATACCTTCAATAATGTATGAGTATACTTTCCACTTCAAGAGACGACCTATTTTGCGTAGACGTTAACCATTCTCACAAATCTCAATGAGATTTAAAGAGCTAGAACCTAACGACCACGTTTTACACGAATGCCAAACAACACGCTTCCCCACAACACCTGACCACATACAAAATTCGTCAGTATACGCCACACACGAAAATTCAATAACTTACGGTTGCACGTTCACAAGATACACAACACGATCACATAACATACGAAACTTGTTCATTTTCAATACACACGCTACAAGATTGAACACATAATACATGAAACTTGGTTGTTTGCAATATACATGATACCTAACAATTGGTTGTTTGATACACAATACATGGTTGACCACATTGAACATGAGACTTATTTGGTTACAAAATACATGATACTAAGTTGGTAACATCATACGTGAAATTCATTTCTTGCAATATACATGATACAATACACATGAAAGCCAATTGATTTACAAAATACATGATGCTAAGTAGTACACGTTACACACGAAACCTATTTGATTACAAGCTACATGACGCTAAATCACACATGAGACTCGTGTGTTTACATTATACACGAAACTAAATTGCCTACAATTGTTACAATTAATTCATTTCATTCTACACAAGGCATGGTCATACACTTTTGTTCCCCAAATTTGAAAACCATAACACATTGAAGCTACTCGGTGTTTGACGTATTCTTGTTCAAACACGAGGAAGCTATAACACTTTAAAACAATTCGGTGTTTGACGTAGTCTTGTTCAAACACGAGTAAACTATGGGACTTTAAGTTATACTACCTTATTCCTCTTTAGTTGCTAACTGACCTGCCTAGTTAGGGACATAGTTACTTATTAGCAACTCATGTGTGTGAACAATAGACAGGAACTAAGTGAATTTGTACCCCCCCACCCTCTTTCCCCGCACACAACGGAAGGATCTATACGAACCATATGATGATTCGAGTAATTGCGGGTGCACACGTAATTATAAAAATCAGCGCATGGAAAACATAGTAAATTCTGTCGTGTGTTATGACAAAAAAAACCTATCGTGATATATAGTAACGAAACTAATGTGATATGATAAGGGCATGGTGGATACGCCGCTGGTACTTCCTATATATAAGTGTTCCTGTCATATTGTCAGAAGTAGCGTTTTTCGTGTCACGTGAAGTTTTATGTTATTTCTGACCTTGACCAATGTTTGTGAAATCTCTTGTCCAGTAACGTTTCAATCATCAAGTTCTCATCGTTCTTACTTCAAGTGATGCATTCCATCTTTGGAATTCAAAACATTATTCGAAAGTTTCCTCCTTAATTCTCTTCAAACTAAATCCACTATCATCATTCATGCCTGACTTTGAGTCCCAGACCTGAAACTTGTTACCGATTGTACTCATCAAACCGACAGTCAAAGCTCGTTAGAAAAAAAATCCAAACCCGCATATTTTTCCTGATCTAGTAGCCTCTATCAGTTGAATTTCGGGACGAAATTCTCTCAACATGGGGATAACGTAACATCTCTGATTTTTCCATGTATTTGTTTGGTGCAATACACAATAATTCAATTATAATGCAATTCTTGATGCAAACACTTCACCATAAGATTTCATTTAATACATTTCTAGGGTTACATGCATATATTTCAATACTTGCTAATACTAATTCAATGAAATAAAAAACTTTCCAAGTTGAACCTATATATATGCATATGCCATACATAAACATACATATGAGTATTAGAGCTTGATAGTTATTTATAAAAACTATAAAGCTTTCATAATCAAAAAAACTTAATTATCCATATAGGTAAATATAGATATATATATATATATATGTATATATATATACCTTTTTATTAGCAAATTGGTCTTGAAACCCCCCACCAAAGTCCTCGAACCCTAAACGTGAACCCGCACCCTTACAATTGAACCTTTGGCCCTGATTAGAACCCATATGACTCAATTTTAATCCCTATTCGTCAATTTTGACTTTAAAAGTCAAACATGTCCAAATCTATGGAATCCAACTCGTGAAATCGATTAAGCCTGTTGATATGGACTTTCCCCACACACGAAATCGTTAATCGACTTTACCCTAACCCATGTAACAACCCAATTCAGTCTATCACGCGGTTGAATTCGAATTCAAACAATTTGACTTCGTGGAGTGAAAGCCGAATCAATTCGGTTGCAATTCAATAAATTAGAGGAGTTCCAATACCGAAAATCATGCGTAGACTAATCGTGCGTGTATCTAAACCCATTACGTGACCCAATTCATTCTATTACAATCGGATTAAAGCGTAATTGAGGCTACAACTGTCACCGTAATCCTTGCAATCGAATCAAGCATTAAAAGTGAAATTAATCAAATTAAATGACCACGAACCTTCGCACGACTCTATACAATCTCACCCAAACCTCAATTGAGTCTCATTCCATCCATGTTCGTCGATCTAGCACCCTAAACATCGCCTCTGTCCGTTTAGTCGCCAGGCTTCGTTACGGAACCATCACATGTATCGTTTACGTCGTTCATTTCGTTTTTAACCACTTATCGAAAGCCCCTTATCACTTTACAAAACAAAAATCCAAATCGGGTTCAATTCCTTGCAATTCTCTGAACCTGTTCATATGATTTTAACAGGAAATTTCGATTTAAATGGTTTAATGCATTTAAGTTTATACACTTTAGTTTATACCAGCGAAACCACTCTGTTCAACTGGTTAAGACCTTGCACCATTGGACCGAGTGGCGTGGGTTCGAAACCCACATAACCGGTCCTTTTTGTGCGTGACTCAAAGCCAGACCCTGCCCCTTGTACTGAATCGGTTATATACAAATCAAACCGGTTCCATAACACGGGTTAGTCCCCTGGTCCAGTGGTAGCTCACATGCACAACTCAGAACCCACCCGGGTTCGAACCGGGTGGTGTTCTTTTTATTTTTATTTTTTTAAAACCATTTTTAACAGTAATTAAATCCAATAAAATTTTTTTTATAAATCTAACATTCTCCAGAACCGATTTTTACAAAAATACGGTGTTTAAACCCAAAACATTCATTTTTACAACTTTAATTGTTTAAAACCACATTTTAAATTATTTAAAGTAATATTTTTAAATAATTAAATAGAGTAATTAATTACGTAATTTATAAAACGTATTGACAAGATATAATGATACATTTTTATAAATCATTGCTTTTTTTACATATATATATATCCATAACTACATTTTTTTAGCATATTACCTTCACAATAAGTAAATAAAATTTACTACATTATACACTTAGAATTTTCTTTAATCCATATTGGTATGTTTTTGACACTTTGTCATAAATAAATAAATGGATGGAATTAATTGATATTGTATATAAAAATCATACTACTTTTGGCAATAATTATTATTCTAATTAAATAAATAAAAAAATTGTTTTATTTATTTAAAACCCTAAAGAGACATAATATTTTCATATAACATTTTGAACTTCCAACGTTTACACCAAACTTTCGATAACTTATTCTTTCACATAAAATAACACAAACTTTATATATAAGTTCTCACATAACAAGACCCGATGAACATTAGACCTATCCTTAGACTTGTGCACGCTATTAATCTAAGATCATGCTTTTCACACTAGGTTAATTTGTGTATTGGTAACCACTTGTGCTTCATACTTGCTCGTGTTATCCACACAAGATACATACAAGTGAGTTTTACATAGCCCCTTTTACACTATTTTACACATTTTGGGGTGAAATATGAATACTATATACAATGATTTGTAAAACGACACAATACAATTCCACCTTACACTCATGTGTGCAATTTGAGCTTTATGTTTGAGTACTAGGTGTGTTAACTACTTTTGTGTGCAATTTACATGTGCATTCATTAACTATACAAGCCGACGGTTAACAATGATAGATCTATTGAGTCTGACAAACCCACCCAGATTGGGGTGGTTGTTAACGACAACACAATTTGCATGCTAGTTACAAAGGTTTGATTGTAATTTTGGTTACACAATAGTTGCTCCCCATAAATGCCTTATTTTATCATGTTATGTAAGGATTTGTTAATTCACATCTATATACTATCTATGTACAAACCTGTTTATACTCACCAACTTTATAGTTGACCTTATTTTATTCATGTTTCAGGTGCTAATGTTTGATCAAGTTTTGCTACACATAGGCTTTGGGACTTAGTTAATTTTAATTCAAGAACAATTTGTATTTCATTTATGTACTTTGGAATTGGTTTATGTTTGTTTGAATTGAAATGGATTTAATATATTACAATTTAGTCAGCCTTGAGCTCATGAACAGTCTACATGTCCCGCCCCGACGTATTCCGCCGTCGGTTGGGGTGTGACAAATCGTGTCTTCAATTCTTCAAACGCGTTGTTTCGGGTTGGACCCCATTCATACTTTACCTCTTTACGCGTTAGCTTTGTCAGTGGCGAGGCTATTCTCGAGAAATCCTAAATGAATCAATGATAGTAACCTGCCAATCCCAGAAAACTTCGTATCTATGTTGGTGTCTTCGGGATGTTCCATTCTTTCACTGTTATGATCTTTGTAGGGTTTACCATAATGCCATCTGGGTTTATAACATGACCTAGGAATTGGACTTCCCTAAGCCAGAACACGCATTTGGAAAATTTTACATGCAACTTTTCCTGCTTCAGAACCTCCAATACTTCCTTTAAGTGACAGTGATGATCACCTTCTTTCTTTGAATAGATGAGAATGTCGTCTATGAAAACTAACACTTACAGATCCAACATTGGTAGGCATACCATGTTCATTAAGTCCATAAACGCTGCAGGGACGTTAGTTAGACCGAATGACATGACGAGGAACTCGAAATGTCTATAGCGCATGCGAAACGCGGTCTTTGGTACGTCTTCATCTCTTACTTTCAGTTGATGGTATCCCGACCTAAGATCGATCATTGAAAACCAGCTTGCGCCATGTAACTGGTCGAAAAGGTCGTATATTCTCGGTAGTGGGTATTTGTTCTTAACCGTTCGTTTGTTTAGTTCTCGGTAATCGATGCACATGTGCATGCTACCGTCTTTATTGTTTACGAATAGTACCGGAGCGCCCCATGGTGAGATGCTCGGCCTAATAAATCCTTTCTCGGTTAGTTCTTCCAGTTGAGACCTTAATTTTTTCATTTATGACAGAGCCATTCGGTAAGGTGCTTTGGCAACGGGCTGGGCTCCTGGCAATAAGTCAATTTGAAATTCTATCTCTCGATCGGGTGGCACACCAATTAGGTCCTCTAGGAACACTTCTGGAAAGTTGCACACCACGGGAACATCGTTCAGTTCCTTGGCTTTCATTCTATCATCGATAACATATGCTAGATAAGCTTCGCAACCGCGCCTCAAGTAACTTTCGAACTTAATCATTGAGATAATGTTTGGCATCGTGCAATTACAATCACCATAAACCATAATCGTGCTGCCGTCAGTGGCTTTGAGATGGATCATCTTTCGTTTACATACAATTTGTGCTTCGCTGATAGCTAGCTAATCCATTCCCAATACTATGTCAAACGGTCGAAGTTGTTTCCTTAGAAACCCAGATCTATCAATGTTTCCAGAACAGGTAGAAGTTGTGCTTTGCAAGTAGGATTTCGACCTAGGTGGTATTCTTCCCATCATCTGATTATTTCTTTAATCTTGATCTTGATAGTTGAGTCGATCTTGTTTGCCGCATTCTTAGTTAATATTTAGTGTAGTCAACCCCCCATCAATCAATCTTTAGTCCGAGTCAGAGTCTAGTATAGTTATAGTAGTGTCTTTAGGGTTCGATAACTCGGTTTACCAATAAGCTGTGCTACACTCAATAGGTACACTTGCCTGTCAGTGCGGTTTAGTTGAAGGTACTCCTTTTATTACTTAGGAGTCTAGGTTAGGTTTATTTGTTAGTTTTTAATAGACCGTCTGGGCGACATCAAGTTTTTGGTGTCGTTGCCGGGGACACTTGGCAGTAGCAATAATAGCTTTGACTAGTTCTTTGTTTGATTTTTGGTTTATTTTATTTTCTTTTCTTTTGAGTCTTGTCTGTGTGTTTGTCTTCTGTGCTACTTGTGTGCTATCTGAGTGTCTAACATAGGATCAAGTCTTTCTGTTTTGAGTCTTTGTTTATTTCTTTTTGTTCTTGTGTCAGTTTATGCACCACACTCGTTCACAGGGATCACCACCATATTCAGCTTTTCAAGAGCCTGAACGAGAGCTACACGAGGGCACCCGTGACTTTATGGAGCGTTTTAAGGAGCTGTGCAATTCCCAGGCACGTTCTACTAGCCCAGTTCCATTTCCTATCATGGGCGACACTGACCCACCAGCGAGGCGTACCGTGCACCATAGGGCCAGTGACGGGGTCACCGGGGCGAGATCTTCGATCACACGCCCTGCTATTCCGAACACTAATACATGGCAGATCCCGTCACATGTCATGAGCACAATCATTCATGCAAGTCAATTTCATTGCCTTGAGGATGAGGACGCACTCGAACACCTGTCACGCTTCGCGCGCATATGTGATACTTTCAATATCATGGGTGTGTCTAAGGACGCTATTTACTTGCGTCTCTTCCCATTCTCGCTCTCTGGGTGCGCATCTACTTAGCTTGACACCCTCCCTTACAACTCTATTACCACATGGGAGGATCTTCAAGCCAAATTCGTCAAGTACCTTCCAGGGCCGCTCGCCTTTAGGATCAAATCCATTCGTTCCAGATGGATCCTGACGAGCCTTATCTAATGGCCTAGGAGCAGTTCAACATGCTGTTGAGCCGATGTACCCAGCATAGTCTTTTTGACTGGACGATAGTGGAGAAGTTATACAATGGTCCCACCTTCGAGAAGCAGCAAATGTTCAACACAGCTGTAGAGGCCATATCATGGATAAGCTCGAGCCAGACGAATGTGAGGAGATGTTCGAGTGCTTCGCTCTGGCGGAACATCAGCAGCTATCTACTAGGACTTCCATTCCTAGTGCTATAGCACCCGACTCTTTTCCTAGAGGTGTGCATCAGGTCACTCCTGATATTAGCGTTGCTGCTACACTTGCAGCTTTGGCGAACGAGATCAAGGAGCTAAAGCTCAGTGCTCAAAGGTGTGAGGTGTGCAGGGGAGGCCACGACACCAGAGGTTTCCCCGTCAATCATTAGGATCAGGTGAGCTTTGCAGGAAACCAGAACCAGAACCGAGGGTACAATTTCAAAAATACTTATGGCTCGGGATGGAGATCTGGAAATAACCCACCTGGGTTTAATGGTCCCCAACATCAGTATGGAGGAGCTGAAGGAGGAGCGAGTTCGGGAAGCAGTGTCAACACAAAGAAGATAGAATAGATGATTGAGAACCAGACACAAATGATTGCCCACTTAGTCTAGCAGGATAGGGACGTTAAGCAAAGACTGGATGCCCACGACACTTTATTGAAGAATCAGCAGTCGGCATTCCAGGATTTGCAACGCACGGTAGGAGACATCGCGAAGAGCTTGAGGGACAGACAAGGAGGTCCATATTCAGGCCCCAATGCTTCAGTGATGTCCGTGTCAGTCATTAGTCATAGAGAAGAGGAGAGAATAGAAGTGGAAGCCTCCCACGGTGCTGACTATTGCATTCCTTCGGTAGAAGATGTGAAGAAGGTAGATTGGAGAGCTCGATTTGCTGAGATCGATTTTATGATGTTAAAGGAGCCTGAGTTGAATGCTGTGTCGACTAGGAGTAGAAGGGTAGAAGAGAAGGAGAGCCCATCGGTAGAAGAAGAAGAAGAGCCGGTGGATGAGGAGATAGAGATGGAGAAGCCTGCCGAGAGGGCAGAGAAGAAGAAGAAGAAGAAGAAGGGGGAGGAGATGAAGTCCCCCGAGATTGACTTGAGTCGTGTTCCCTATGCAACTCGCTTGTTGCCATATAAACACGCTAGGGAATACGGTCACTTCATTGATATGTTTAAACAACTCAAGGTCAATCTTTCATTTATAGCGGTCCTCCAGCATATGCCAAAGTATAGCAAGTTCCTAAAAGATCTTCTTTCCAACAAGAAGAAGTTTGAGGGGATCTCTGAAGTCTCACTTAGTGAGAAATGTTCTGCAGTGGTTCAGAACAAACCGCCGGAGAAGCTGGCAGATTCGGGTCGTTTCATGATTCCGTGTCTGCTTGGCGGTTTACCTCTAAACCACGCGTTGGCTGACCTGGGTGCTAGCGTCAATCCGATGCCATATTCTGTCTATAAACAGCTAGACCTAGTTGAACTACAGCCTACGCGCATGAGCATTTCCTTGGCTGACCGCTCAGTCAAGTATCCGTGGGGGATTGTGGAGAACCTGTTAGTGAAAGTAGGCAAATTTGTCTTCCCCGTGGATTTTGTCATTCTAGATATGGAAGTGGATGATAGAGTCCCGCTCATCCTAGGATGCCCGTTCCAATGGACCGCCAAGGCATTGATCGATGTTTTCGACGGGAAACTCACAATTCGTGTGGGGGGATGAGACGATCACATTCGATGATATGAAACCCGTGAAGGATGTTGGCGAGCATAGCCACTCCGTGTGTATGATTGATGCCTTCATGGGCGAAAATCGGGACTCTAATCAAGTAGAGGATGCTGTTGATAAGGATGAAGAAGGAGTGATATAGGACTTACCAGATTGGCTTGCTGAAATTGAAAGGAAATTAGTAGGGTCCCTGTTTTTAGGTGCTGACGATGATGATTGCAGTTTGAGTGAGATATTAGAACAAGTCGGGTAATTAATCTGTGAGACACCCGTGGTTGAAAGTGTAGAGGATCTTGAAGATCCGGGCAAGAGGTTAGAGGCCACACCATTAGTGATATCACATATTGAGCCTTTGACCTTTACTTGTGTGCTTGCTGAGGGGATAGAAGCCGAGTCATCCCCTAAATCTAGGCCGCCCCATAAGAAACTCCGTGGGTTGAGTGAGTTTGTTGATTTGGAGAGAGTGAAAACCCCAAGTGTGGGGATGTTTAGAGGTGACAACTTGCTAGGATACTTGAATCATGTTATCTTTGAACCTGATAGGTTTAAGATGTGGTGGAAGGATCGAAGTGATAGACATAGTAGAAGTTTGAAGTTTGAGAGGAGTATGAGCTCGATGGGGTTCTAGAGAATCGGTAGACCACGTAGGATGAAGGAGGTACCGGTTAGGATCAAGGAGAAGCCTCCTGATAGGTTTATTTGAGTCGTGGGCAAGTGCCCGGGATGTAGAGTTTGTTTGCATTCCTTGGTTTGAGTCCGTGTCATTTTCTGAGATTTTCGGTGTGTGTTTTATTTGTGTCATTTTTTGCAGGGATTCACACTTGATTCGGTGAGGAAAATCATCGAGAATGAAGTTTCAGGTATTTTTACATATGTTTTTATGCTTGGAATAGGTTTTTATGGAATTTGGGTGAAAAAGGTTTAAGGGGTGAAAAATTTTCTAAGTATAAAAACCCCCTTAACTTTCTGTCACCAGCCAGTTCTCGCGGTACGCGAAGCCTTTGGGAAGTCCTCTCGTGGTACACGAAGGACAAACTTAATGGCCGGCTTAAAAGTTGCCTCCTCGCGGTACGCGAGGAGTGCTGCCCTTTCTCTCGCGGTACGCGAGGCCTTTTTGGTTTCACCTTTCTTCCTTGTTTTCCCGTGGTTTCCCATACCTGTTCACCACCGCCATCATACCATATATAATCCATTTTTATCCACCATCATTCATCACATGTCATCCATCACTTCCATTTATACCATTCATCTTCATTCATACCATCTGCCCACCATTACCTTGGGAAACTTTGAGAAACCGTTTCGATCCGTTGATCTAATATGCTGTAGCTTTCATGTCTATGTGTTTGTCACTCATCAAGTATGTTTCTCTGCAGTCTATCTATCTTGAGTATTTAATTTTTAGGAAGTCCGTCGAGTCTTTTAATTTTAATTTGAGTTAGTTTAATGCTGCGGGTTTGTTGTGAGGCCTTATTTTGCAGGTTTTATCATTCCGCCCATACTCAATCTCCATTCGAGCGAGGTCGATCATCAATTATATACAGTTTGTGCAACCACGACCGAAATGCTATACGGTGCACACAAGGATGAACGAAGCTGGATTTTCATTCAAAGGCATATATCTTTACCAGCTAAGTCGCTACCTGTTTTATTTTTGCAATTTTTATTTTTAGTTTTGTCTTGCTCACATTGAGGACAATGTGTCTTTCAAGTGTGGGGATGTGAGTGTCTAGTTTTTTTAATTTGTCTTGTTTATAAAAATTCAAAAATACAAAATACAAAAAAATTGAAAAATTTTGAAAATTGTCCATGGAAATAACTGGTTATACTTCAAAAATGATAGTACAACTTGATCTGCTATGAGGTTTAAATGATTTAAATAATAGAAAACGCGTCTAATTAGTGATGTTTTGGTAGACCCAGCTAGCTAGTAAAGCTTAAATATCATGTTTGTGTTGTTTAGGAATCAATTGAATTAAAATCATGATATCTTGTGGGTATTCATCATAGAGTATCAATAATACTGAAACTGTCAACATATGGTGATAGGTACCACGTTAAGTTAAAATTTAGAGGTTTTTGAACTTTCATGGCACACTTCTATGTCCTAAATTATACATGTTTTGCATGCATAATAATTCACATATTATGGTACTAATTGATTAATAACCTTGCAATTGGTACTTAAAACGTTAATATTTTGTAATTGCAGGTTATTCGGTATCCCAAAGACGAATAGAGCAAAAATCAGCTTAAAACATGAAGAAATCAAGCTTTTGATGACCAAACCCGAGCATTGCCCCCCAAGAAGTCAAAATTGGACCACAGGAAGTCAACCAGCAACTAAAAGACAAAACTGGGCAGTAGAGGGGGGACGCACGGGCGTGCATTGCCCCACTCTACTCCCTAGAGCCCAATACAGTGTCCTTTGTACCCTGTTTGATTCTCGAGGTGTTTGCACTCCCGTGCAATCTAATGCACGACCGTGCATTGCTCATTTTGAGGCCTATAAATAGAGGGCTTGGGTTCTTGGTTTCGCACACCCATACCCACCTTACAAAAGCTATCCAGACCTCATTTGAGAGCGTATTTCATAGCTAGAGTAGAGAGTAGTGAGTGGAGGGGCTCTTCCTCCTTGTTCCGCAATAGGGGAGCCTACAAAACTCAGTGTTATGTTAGTTAGTATGGCCATTCGTGGCTAAACTGTTTGTATTGCTAGGGTGAAGATGAAGTTTGGTGCATGTTAATGTTTAACGTATTAATCCATGTGATGTGTTTATGTCTTTAACTGTTCGTCCTTAAAACCACCATTTTGGTGGGCTTTTATTATTGTCTAAATCCGTCTTTATATTTGTGAGTGTTCTTGATTTTAAAGTGTAAGATCGTAAAACCTTTTTAATCAAACTTCTTTTGAAACTTGTACGTCTTTATACAAGCAGAGATTGATAAGCCAAGGCTTGGTCAACACTAGTAAGGTCGTATGTCTTTATACGAATTTATTATGCGACCAAGAATTGGTGAACTCATGTTGGGAACGATACGTCTTTATACTTGGTCCCATTGTTACACCGCCTCCTGGTGAGCAAAATATAATCACCTATTTAACTCTAATATAAAGCATTTTACGTTCGATGTCTTAAACCAACCCGAAGATTACCATTCGAACGGTTGAGGGTAATTGTTGTCCTTAACGGGAGGCACTACCACTTGTTAAAGCTTTTAAATTTTCAAATCAAATGTTGTGAGGACGAGGCTCTAGCGGTGACCTGGGTCACACGTTTGTAGTAGTCATATCACTGGAATAGTTAACGTAACATTATCACGTACCAAGCGGATTCGAAACCCAAAGCAATACTAATCGTAACCTGATCATTCCCGACATATTTACTTTCATGTTATTTACTATTCTGTTCGTTACGTTTCTATTACACACTTCACGCACTGTTTTACTTTTCTGCTATTTACTTTACCGCCATTTACATTTCTATCATTTAATTTTCTGTCATTTACTTTTCTACTTCACAAGCACACAAAACTCACTCACTAATAAAACCGGCTAAATGATAACAAAAGTTGAGTATTGTAATTCGAACGTGTCCATTGGTTCGATACTTGGTTCCTACCTAAACTATATTACGCTGCGATAAGTACACTTGCCTATTGTATGTGTTTCAAGTTTGAGTATTTATCATTTTATAAATTTAAAACCTGATCTCGTGAAACCGTTTCTAAAACAAATATATATATATATATATTTATATATATATATATATATATATATATATATATATATATATTTATACTTATCACAGAACATGTCACACACCATTCTCTTTTTATGAGAATAAATCCGAGTTTCGGTGGCGCTCGCATCCATATTCCATAATTCTTGAGCTTATTTGATTGAAATCTAAGTTTCGCCTACGTGTCACATGTCGGGTTCCAGCCTGATTGAAACACCACTGGGTTGATTCTTATGTGTTTCATTGTTATGACTTAGTCTATGTGTTACCTTTCGGGATAGTGACTTGGTTGAAATGCCTCTAGATGAAGTTTAATTTGCTTATTAACGCTCATATGTCATCTATTCATTCATATTTCATCTGATTTCTAAAACCTGTAAATTTTAGTTTAACGTGGTAGGGTAAATCTATATGGTTTGATCCGTGCCTAAACATGACCGTGAGACGGGATTAGGTAGAGCTGTAACATTTAAGTGTGAGTCACATAGATTGATTGATATGTTTGGTAATGTAATATTAGAATACGTAACGGGGGCTTGAGAGTTAGTGCCTTGGTTTAATCGGACATAAATACTAATTGTAGCTTTTTAACACGTGAGCATGTTTTGTTAATTGGTAACTGATGTTTGTTGAGTTAGATCTGAGTTATGATTCCATTGCAGCTTTTTCGAGGACGAAAAAAGGTTAAGTGTGGGATGTTTGATGTAGTGCGAAGCAAACATCTTTATTCCTATTGTTTTATGCGTTTTTACGTAGTTTTATCTTCGTTTTGAGTCGTTTAAGTCTGTATTTGAGTCTATTATATGTTTACACGTGCTCGTGAAGATTACAAGGGAATACATGAAGATTTCGAGGAAGAAAGAGAAGCCGGGAGTTCTCGCGGTACGCGAGAGAAGATTACCAGAGCCTCACGGTATACGAGGGAAGCTAAAAGGGGCCGTGACTATTTTGTTCCTCGCGCTACGCGAGGAACCCAGCCCATGTTCTCGCGGTACGCGGGAGACAGGAAAACCGAGAAAAAACCCTAAACTCAATTTAAATAAAATTGTAACGCCATATTGTCAGAAGTTCGAGTTTTAGCCGTCTGGAGCAACCTGAAGGGCAATTTTGAGAGTTAGGAAGCCAAAACAAGTGCAAAGTCGAACGCTTTGAGATCCGGGTTTGTTAAATTTACATATTCGGTCATCAAGCTTGAATCTTTATCTTTGAATTGCGTTGATTGAACCATGTGTGATACTTTTACTTTTGTTTTGGTTGTTTTGAGTATGATTCTTGGCTAGATCATTGATACTGCCTAGGTTTATGATGATTACTGCGTAAAGTTACAATTTTTACTAGTTTTGGATATTAATTGATGGTTAATGATTTTGTAAAAGATCTTGATTTAATGATTGTGATGAATATACATGCTTAGATCTGATTTATGTTTGATTATTGATTTTGTACGTTGATTGTGGATGTCTTCCAGTTTGATTAGCGTATCTAGGTCATAGATCTTAGGATTTGTGATTGTTTGTGTGGTTTGTTAGAGATAGTGATCCATAGGAGTTGTGGTTGAATGTTATTTAGAGCTGAGTGTGTATCCTGTCTCAATACTTGAGAAGTGAGAGATAGTCGTTTAGTCTTCGTCATTAGGAATCCGAGTGTCAGCTGTCTGAAAGGAAGTTGGTATTAGGTGTCTAGTGATTGTTGCTATTCTGAGTCATAGTTCTTATCTTGAGATTACCCCGTGCATTCTTCGAATATATTGTGGACAGTGAGACTGAAAGGTGATCTGTCTTTCGGGTACTTTATCATTGTTGGAGAGACCGAAAGGTAATCCACTATCTCGTGAGTTATTACCCATTTAGATTCCTTAGTTGGTGACACCCTGAGAGTGATTAGGGATCCACTAGGTATTCTAGAGTTGTTTCCTTAGAAACCAGATCCATCATAGTTTTCAGAACCGGTAGAAGTTGTGCTTTTGCAAGTAGGATTCCGACCTAGGTAGTATTCTTCCCATCATCTGATTATTTTTTTAATCTTGATCTTGATAGTTGAGTCGATCTTGTTTTGCTGCATTTTTAGTTAATCTTTAGTGTAGTTAACCCCCCATTAATCAATCTTTAGTCCGAGTCAGACTCTAGTATAGTTATAGAAGTGTCTCTAGGGTTCGATAACTCGGTTTACCATTAAGCTGTGCTACACTCGATAGGTACACTTGCCTGTCAGTGTGGTTTAGTTGAATGTACTCGTTTTATTACTTAGGAGTCTAGTTTAGGTTTATTTGTTAGTTTTTAATAGACCGTTTGGGTGACATCAACGATCCAAAGAATTACAAATTGGGCAAGGAACAAATATATAATATTTAATTGTTAAATATTATAGCTCACGAAAGACGGATTAAATAAACGGTGAATAAATATTTACTGAAATATTTATTGGTGATTGAGATAATTAATTACTTAGTGAATTAATTATTTACGGGGAATAAATGTTTAATCTGTTAAACATTTAATGAATGTATTTTTACTGATTATTTATAATTGGTAAAATACAGGGTTTTATAATTAATAGTTAATTATTTATTGGGTGTTAACTGTTAATATCTCAGGGGCAAGTCTGTAAGTTACAGGTTTATAAATATAACCTTAACTGAAACCCTAAAATTAGTTCTTAGCCACCATAAGGTTTCGAAAACTTTCCCCTCTCTCTCTCGAATTTCCGGTCGACGCCACCTAGGGCCGCCGCCACCGCCGCTCAGCCGGACCACCGCCACCGTCGCAAGCCGCCGCCACTACTGCCTTTTCACCGCCGCTGTCTGGGTTTCCACCTGCACTCACGTGTGACGTTTTGCTGCAGTTTTCGTGTACGTGTCATCTAGCGTGACGTTCGTTGATCTAAGGTGTTCTGATCTGGTTATCGTCAAAGGTATTGTCTTTGAACATACTATGGTTGGTTTAAATAATATTGTGTATATGCGTGTAATCGGATCACTGACAACAATCCAGATCTGATCTGTTTAGTACCATAAATCGCTCCCGCTAAATACATCTGATTTATTTATTCAAAAGGTTTAAATAATTATAGTTTTTTTAAAAGTTAAAAACTGGTGCTAGATTACCAATAGTGGTATCAGAGCCATGTTTACGCTCGTTTAGACATATTTTTTTTTATCTATTGTTTTATTTGTCAAAACTTTTGTTTGACAAAAGATCGAGCCTTTATTGTTTTTTATTATTATGTTGCTTGAATCGAACACTAGATACCTGTGGTTATATTGTTTGTGTTGGTTTATTTTTTTTTGTATTTTTATGGGTTATTTGGAACCCCGTTGTAATAGTTAGGTTTATTTTTATTTATTTATTTTTAGTGTATTTATAAATAAATATTGTAATCCTAAAGAGACGAAGAATAGAAGACCAAGGCGAAAAATGACAGGATTAAAGATGGAGATCTTGGACTAAGTGGGAGATAGCAGATTTATTTGATTTTGTTATCTCTTAGACGAGATAATTAAATTGTTTATTTTTCTCGAAAAGTTAATTAAATAAAAAGGGTGTTTTATTTAAAAGTAAAAACAAGTTTTAAATTTAACAGTTTTATTTAAAAAAAATTTACATTAATTAAAAGAGTTGATTAGTTAAAAATCGGTTCGCGACGAATGACCAATTTAGATTAAATAAGGTATTTGAAATTGGATCGTGTCGAGTGTTGAAAGTTGTTTCAGGAACTAAAACTAGTAAAATAGGTTTACTAAAATTGCGCGACTTGTATCATGCTACTCGTCGACCAAAATGTTTTTGACCCGAAATGGTAATATTTAAAAACATGAATGAAATCCCAAAATATAAAATTGATATTTTGCGCCACCCTAAATTATAACACTTCAACTAATCTATCTGAAACCCCGGTGTTAGTGAATTACCCTACATCCGGCCCTACGGTTTTGGTTGAAGATAGAACCGCGATTCCTAAGTTACTTAGGCCGAGTCTACAATTATAATTGAAGGACGTATATCACTTAAGTCGTTTAAGTGGGCGCAGTTGAGGGAAACGTATCCAAATCTTGACATTACTCGTCATGCCCCTCAAACCGAGAATTGTATAGTCGATACAATTGGTAATCGTTACCTACCTATCTATCTAGGCCAGTGAAGAGTGCTCAGCCTGAGACAGGGGAACCAGGATCTCATTCCTAATTATATAATTTTGCAATTGGGTCATATAATTTTAATTAGGAAATTATGCATGAAAATACTAAAACATTTATTTTTGAATTTTTGTAGATGTCTATCAAAATCAATTCCGACTCCGTTTTTGCTCTAGGGACTATGATTTATCGGAACATGCTCAAAGGAGGAAACTTCTCTAAGTGGTATCGTATCTTGAGAAATGTTCTTAAGGAATAAAAGAGATCCTATGTTCTGGAAATTTCAATTCCCCCAGTTCCTCCTAACGACAGATCCAAAATGATTTGGAGACGACACGTTGAAGATTCTAATGAGGCATAATTTTTGATGTTATCTACGATGTGTGATGAACTCCGTCGTGAGATGGAATATCACCCTGCATATGATATGGCTTGCGAATTGAAGAAAAGGTTTCATCAAAACTGCAACGAGCATCTTAATGTGCTTAAGTCCTTATCAAGCAGCATGGAAAGAGGAACAGGAATGAGCTCACATTTCTCTAAAATGGTGAAACTCATTGACAGCCTGAAAGATCTTGGTTCCACTATCAGCCAGGATATGGCAATAGATTTCATATTGATGTCTTTGCCGGCTGAATACGAAGAGTTCGTTGACTACTACAAGAAATATGTAGTAGGAGAAACGACGTTGGGACAAATGGACACTCTGATCACTAAACCGAGAAAACGTGGCAAGAAGAGATCTATTTTCGAAAGTGATGACACCTGTCATTACTGTAGAGAAATAGGACACCGGAAGAATACCTGTCCTTCATACCTTGCTAAGAAGACCAAAGCTTCGGAAGCAGGCTCTTCAGGTATGTTTGTTATTGAGATCTTCTCTTTGTCTAGCAAATCTTGGGTGTTTGACACTTGATGTGGTTATCACATTTGTAATGATTTGCAGGAACTAAAGAAGGTTAGGAGGCTGAAGCAAGGCGACCTGAAGCTCCATGTGGGAAATGGACAAAAGGTTGTTGTGAAGGCTGTAGAAGAATACACTCTTTTATTTCCTTCTGGTTAAGAACTTGTTTTGAACAATGTTTGTTTCAATCCTATTTTGACTAGGAATATTGTTTTAGTATCCGCTTTGTGAGAACAAGGATTTGATTATGCTTTTGACAATGATTTTTCTACATATTTAAATGATTTGTTTTATTTTTCTCCAAAGTCTTACAATGGAATCTATGAGATAAAAGTCCATGATAATAACGTTCTATTTAATATCTCCTCCAAACGTACGAAATATGATTTCAATGATACGTATCTATGGCATTATAGACTAGGACACATAAACAAGAATCGCATGAAGAAACTCCAGACCGCCGGAATTCTGAATTCTAATGGTCAAGAGTCATTTGATGATTGTGAATCATGTTTAAGTGGAAAGCTAACCAAGGCTCCTTTTTCCGGTATCGGTCAAAGGGCTAAGGATCTGTTAGGACTTATACATACTTTTGTATGTGGTCCATTCAGAACAATGTCTAGAAGTAGAGAGAGATACTTCGTAACATTTACTTATGACTTCAGTAGATATGGATATATTTATCTTATGAAGCATAAACATGAAACATTTGAAATGTTCAAACAGTACCAGAACGAAGTACAAAATTAGCTTGGTAAGACGATTAAGATGCTTCGATCTGATCGAGGTGGTGAATACCTTAGTCAAGAGTTTGACGAATATCTAAAGAAATGTGGGATCATTTCTCAACTTACTCTGCCAGGAACACCACAGCTTAACGGTGTGCTCGAAAGGAGAAATCGAACTCTATTTGATATGGTTCGATCAATGATATGTCGTACAAACCTCCCACACTCCTTCTGGAGTTTTGCTCTCGAGAATGCAACGAGAATCATAAATCTAGCTCCTACAAAGAAGGTGGACAAGACGCCTTATGAGATATGGCATGGGAAAAAACTCAAAGTGTCCTACCTTAGGGTTTGGGGATGTAACGCATATGTTACAAGTGAATATACGGATAAGCTAAATCCCCGTGGCGATAAAGTTGTTTTCGTCGGATACCCTAAAATAATCGGTTACTACTTCTACAATCCTGCTGAAAACCGAGTTTTTATTAAACGCAGAGCTACTTTCTTAGAGAAAGAACTTCTTGCGAGAGGATTGGAGATAACTGTGTGGATATGGATGAGATCCAAGAACCACAAACTGAACCTGCCGTTCAGCATGAGACTGTTGAAACAAAATCTAGAAATGTTCAAGATTCAACTACGACACAAGCTGTTCATAGAAGTGCTAGGGATCGCCATGAACCCGACCGGTATATCGGGATTCACCAGATTAATGACATCCTAATAGTTGATCAGGCTGAGCCCACTAGTTACAAATCTGCAATCTTAGATTTTGAATCTAAGAAATGGCTTGAAGCCATGGATGCTGAAATCCAATCCATGTACGACAACCATGTATGGGACTTGGTTGACCTTCCTTCCGACAGGAAGCAAGTGGATTTTCAAGAAAAAAATCGACATGAATGGGAATGTGCAAACCTTCAAAGCAAGGCTGGTAGCGAAAGGCTTTACTCAGACTCAATGAATTGATTATGATGAAACCTTCTTGCCAATTGCCATGCTTAAGTCCATTAGGATTTTGCTTGCCATTGCCACGAATTATGACTAGGATATATGGCAACTGGATGTCAAAACCGTGTTCCTAAATGGGCATCTTACTGAAGAGGTCTATATGGTTCAACCGGGAGGTTTTGAAGATCCAAAGAATCCTAATAAGGTATGCAAGTTAAACAAATCCATCTATGGATTAAAACAAGCATCAAGAAGATGGAATCTTCGCTTTGACCCAAAAATCAAAGAGTTTGGTTTTGTTAAGAACGAAGATGAACCGTGTGTATACAAGAAGGCAAGTGGGAGCCATGTGACTTTTCTGATTCTGTATGTAGATGACATACTGCTCATTGGAAACCATATCCCTATGCTAAAAGACATAAAGTCTTGGTTAGGAAAATGTTTCGCAATGAAAGATCTTGGTGAAGCTGCTTATATTCTGGGAATAAAGTTGTTTTCGTCGGATACCCTAAAATAATCGGTTACTACTTCTACAATCTTGCTGAAAACCGAGTTTTCATTAAACGCAGAGCTACTTTCTTAGAGAAAGAACTTCTTGCGAGAGGGATTGGAGATAACCGTGTGGATATGGATGAGATCCAAGAAACACAAACTGAACCTACCGTTCAGCATGAGACTGCTGAAACTGAATCTAGAAATGTTCAAGATTCAACTGTGACACAAGCTATTCATAGAAGTGCTAGGGATCGCCATGAACCCGACCAGTATATCGGGATTCACCAGATTAATGACATCCTAATAGTTGATCAGGCTGAGCCCACTAGTTACAAAACTGCAATCATAGATTTTGAATCTAAGAAATGGCTTGAAGCCATGGATGCTGAAATCCAATCCATGTACGACAACCATGTATGGGACTTGGTTGACCTTCCTTCCGACAGGAAGCAAGTGGATTTTCAAGAAGAAAATCGACATCAATGGGAATGTGCAAACCTTCAAAGCAAGGCTGGTAGCGAAAGGCTTTACTCAGACTCAATGAATTGATTATGATGAAACCTTCTCGCCAGTAGCCATGCTTAAGTCCATTAGGATTTTGCTTGCCATTGCCACGAATTATGACTAGGAGATATGGCAAATGGATGTTAAAACCGCGTTCCTAAATGGACATCTTACTGAAGAGGTATATATGATTTAACCGGGAGGTTTTGAAGATCCAAAGAATCCTAATAAGGTATGCAAGTTAAACAAATCCATCTATGGATTAAAACAAGCATCAAGAAGCTGGAATCTTCGCTTTGACCCGAAAATCAAAGAGTTTGGTTTTGTCAAGAACGAAGATGAACCGTGTGTATACAAGAAGGCAAGTGAGAGCCATGTGACTTTTCTGATTCTGTATGCAGATGACATACTGCTCATTGGAAACCATATCCCTATGCTAAAAGACGTAAAGTTTTGGTTAGGAAAATGTTTCGCAATGAAAGATCTTAGTGAAGCTGCTTATATTCTGGGAATAAAGTTGTTTTCGTCAGATACCCTAAAATAATCGGTTACTACTTCTACAATCATGCTGAAAACCGAGTTTTCATTAAACGCAGAGCTACTTTCTTAGAGAAAGAACTTCTTGCGAGAGGGATTGGAGATAACCGTGTGGATATGGATGAGATCCAAGAACCATAAACTGAACCTGCCGTTCAGCATGAGACTGCTGAAACTGAATCTAGAAATGTTCAAGATTCAACTGTGACACAAGCTATTCATAGAAGTGCTAGGGATCGCAATGAACTCGACCGGTATATCGGGATTCACCAGATTAATGACATCCTAATAGTTGATCAGGCTGAGCCTACTAGTTACAAATCTGCAATCTTAGATTCTGAATCTAAGAAATGGCTTGAAGCCATGGATGCTGAAATCCAATCCATGTACTACAACCTTGTATGGGACTTGGTTGACCTTCTTTCCGACAGGAAGCAAGTGGATTTTCAAGAAGAAAATCTACATGAATGGGAATGTGCAAACCTTCAAAGCAAGGCTGGTAGCGAAAGGCTTTACTCAGACTCAATGAATTGATTATGATGAAACCTTCTCGCCAGTAGCCATGCTTAAGTCCATTAGGATTTTGCTTGCCATTGCCACGAATTATGACTAGGAGATATGGCAAATGGATGTCAAAACCGCGTTCCTAAATGGGCATCTTACTGAAGAGGTCTATATGGTTCAACCGGGAGGTTTTGAAGATCCAAATAATCCTAATAAGGTATTCAAGTTAAACATATCCATCTATGGATTAAAACTAGCATCAAGAAGCTGGAATCTTCGCTTTGACCCGAAAATCAAAGAGTTTGGTTTTGTCAAGAACGAAGATGAACCGTGTGTATACAAGAAGGCAAGTGGGAGCCATGTGACTTTTCTGATTCTGTATGTAGATGACATACTACTCATTGGAAATCATATCCCTATGCTAAAAGACGCAAAGTCTTGGTTAGGAAAATGTTTCGCAATGAAAGATCTTGGTGAAGCTGTTTATATTCTGGGAATAAAGATCTATAAAGATAGATCGAAGCGGCTTATAGGTTTAAGTCAAAGTACATACATTGATAAAGTCGTTAGTCTCTTTTTCATGCAAGACTCTAAGAGTGGGTCTTTGCCAATGGCACATGGAACCATACTGAATAACAAACAATGCCCTCAGTCCGACGAGGACAAGAAGAAAATGGAAGAGGTTCCATATGCTTCTGCAATTGGTTCCATCATGTATGCCATGCTATGTACTAGACCTGATGTATCGTAAGCTTTAAGCATGACAAGCAGATATGAACAGAATCCTGGTGAGAGTCATTGGATAGTTGTGAAGAACATCCTTAAGTACTTGAGAAGAACTAAGGACACGTTTTTGATATATGGAGGACTGGAAGAAGAACTAGCTGTTAAATGTTACATTAATGCTAGCTTTTAGACTGATCGAGATGATTCTCGATCACAAACGGGATTTGTATTTGTTCTGAATGGTGGTGCCATCACTTGGAAGAGTATTAAGCAAAGTGTTGTTGCTCAATCCACCACCGAGTCAGAATACATTGCTGCTTCGAAAGCTGCAAAAGTGGCTGCTTGGATGAAGAAGTTCATTAATGATCTCGGAGTAATGCCTAGCATTCAAAAACCAATCGAGATACTGTGTGACAATACTGGTGCCATTGCTCCAGCTAAGGAACCAAGGTCACACCACAACACGGAACACATACTCAGAAGATGTCATTATATCCGGGATATATTAGAACGGGGAGACATCGTGTTAAACAAAGTTCACACGGATCAGAATCTAGCCGACCCCTTCACTAAGCCTATGCCTCATTCTAAACATGAGGAGCATGCTGACAAGATAGGCCTTAGATTTGCTAGACAGTGGGTTTGATCTGTATTTAGTATTTGGTGTTTTCGAACAATACAATTACATTAGTTTTTATGTTTGATTTAATGGTTAAATGCATTATAAATATATATTACTATGTTCGATAGTTTGTACGTTTTAGAAATCCTTGAATATATTTTATTCTAAATGTCCGTAGTCGATCAGATTCTTGGGAATCAATCTGAACGTAAGACTACTGTGAATTGGATGGTTGGTTCATTGTGAATGCAAGACCAAGAAGTGGAAACCATGTTCACAGATAATTATTAGAGAATAATTATTGGACGAAACTCGTTTCAAAACTATCTTCATGGATCAATCTCTTAAGATGTTTTGAAAATGGTAAGCTCTATCGATCCTCAACCCGAGGCATATACTAGAACTAACTCTGACTAAAGATTGTTCTTTGATCTTATCTAATGTTGTACTTTAATAGGCAGTAACAAGGGTATGATCAGGAGTAATATGAAGTTTAGTGGGAGTTGTACGTGGCCAAAGGAATTATGTTCTTCTTTAATTAGGAGTTGGACATTCTGGCGCTCTCGTTGATTCAAGTTGGTACAAAACGCATGGCCATGCTCAAACTAAATAGTAGTTTGTTTAAGACCGCTTTGAATTGGAGAACAAGAACAAGAATAGTTGAACCACATATGAGAAGGGAATTGTATCCATGTCTCATGTTCAATGGATGCCCTAAACAGAAAGGATATATAGATATGCTTAATAAGATTGTTACACTTGGTAACGTAAAGGTTACTATTACACAAGGAAATAGTTTGACGATTGTAAATACGTCATAACTTGCTAGGGGCAGTGCGATGCCGCTAAGCGTCCACCACTGTCTACGTTGAACCGATTAGTTGATGAATCGACCAAGCAGGAGATTGTTGGATATATGATGTCTGATCACCAATTAGGTCAACATTACTAACGAGGTACGGTCCAAATAGTTACACTTTGGGCAACGAACAAATATATAATATTTAATTGTTAAATATTATAGTTCATGAAAGACGGATTAAATAAACGGTGAATAAATATTTAGAGAAATATTTATTGGTGATTGAGATAATTAATTACTTGGTGAATTAATTATTTACGGGGAATAAATGTTTAATCTGTTAAACATTTAATGAATGTATTTTTACTGATTATTTATAATTAGTAAAATACAGGGTTTAATAATTAATAATAAATTATTTACTGGGTGTTAACTGTTAATACCTCAGGGCCAGTCTGTAAGTTACAGGTTTATAAATATAAACTTAAATGAAACCCTAAAACCAGTTCTTAGCCACCACAAGGTTTCGAAAACTCTCCCATCTCTCTCTCGAATTTCCGGCGACGCCACCTAGGGCCACCGCTCATCAAAACCACCCGCCACCGTCGCAAGCCACCGCCATCGTCGCAAGCCACCGCCACTACTGCCTTTGCGCCGCCGCTATCGTGGGTTTCCACCTGCACTCACGTGTGACGTTTTGCTGCAGTTTTCGTGTACGTGTCATCTAGCGTGATGTTTGTTGATCTAAGATGTTTTGATCTGGTTATCGTCAAAGGTATAATCTTTGAACACCCTATGGTTGGTTTAAATAATATTGTATATACGTGTGTAATCGGATCACTGACAGGAATCCAGTTCTGATCTGTTTAGTACCATAAATCGCTTCCGCTAAATACATCTGATTTATTTATTTAAAAGGTTTAAATAATTATAGTTTTTAAAAAGTTAAAAACTGGTGCTAGATTCCCAACAAACATGTCAGGCAATATGTCTTTTAGAGTGAGTATGACCTATCTGGCAATGACATCCCTAACCTCGGGTTCCAGTTGAAGAGGTCCATCATTCCCATCTTCCAATGGAGTCACATTAGTCTCGTGCACACTATCCTCATGATCCATATGCACACTTTCTTCCTCGTTACGCGTTTGGTTCAATGGTGGCCTACTGCGTCGTCAAGTGCGACCGCTACAGCGTCCAATTCCTCCTCTCCCAGCCATAATTTCTATAATTCATGATAAGTAAAAGGGAAACATCAATGTCATTCCTTCAGATCATAGTTAGAACATTACGAGCAAGGTAAATTGTTAATTAAAGTGACAGGTTTGTGATTAATAATTTTCTTTGCTTTTCGGGTTCAAAACTCTTCACATCAGTAGTGATATTGACAACTATGTATTCTAAGTTAAGGCATCTACCCTAAGCTACAAACATTAATGTTGTTACTACTTACTGTGCTAGCGTTGGCTACCCGTACTGACATCCTTGTGTTGGTTCCATTATCGGCTTGAGTCCAGACATTTAGGGATGTCTGAATATCTTAAACTTTTTCTCTGATACCAACTTGTAAGGCCTCTTTCCTGAGAGACCTCACTCGTTGGATTTACTCATAAACATATTCATTAGAACACTGAACTTAAATTAAAACATGCAAATATAGCGGAAGCATGTATCATTCGGTTACATAAACATCGTAAGTCTTAACATTAAAAGAGACATTGTATTAACACATAAGCAATTAAACTGGATGTCAGTGTTGAGTCAGGTAGCCTTCATGCCTTTGCCCGTCCTTTCCTTTTGTTACCTGAAGAGCATACTAAAAGTCAGCTAACGCTGGCGAGTTCTAGTTTAAAGCAATTAGGTATTATATCAGTCATTCATTTGTACCATTTATATATATATATATATATATATTTATATATATGGAATGGATCATTTAAGAACTCATATATATTTTGAGAATTCGCGAGAACTCATCAAAACATCAATCAAAACCATTTTGTTTGTTTTTACTACCTTTATTATTAAGATACAACATAAAAAAATAAATTTATACATGTAAATTTACATGTATACATATATTAAAAAAATCTACACATGTGTAAGTTTACCACTTACACATGTGTAAGTGTTTACCATTTACACATGTTTATAATTTTTTTTAAGAATAATTTAGAGGGAAGAGATAATTAATTGGAGAGATAAATTATTTTATATGTTGTATTTTAATAATAAAGGTAGTGAAAAAAAAATGATTTTAATTGGTTTTTTGACGAGTTCTCGCAAGTTCTTAAGTATTTATGAGTTCTCATTTGAACCTAACCATATATATATATATCATTGTTTTCATTAAACATACATTGACTATACACATTAGTATGTGCATATGCATATATCATTACATCCATTGAACATTCATTGGTCATAAACATAAGGGTGATCAACTCGCCATTTATTGCGTAAGTCACAAAGACAAACGCTCCGTCCTACCATCGTAGGCCGTAATTCATACCGTGTCTACCGAAGTAGTCTGTCCTTCATTACCGTTCGGCAACCTCTGGCCGTCCGTCTTACCGTGTCTACCGTCATAGTCCGTCTTTTCGCTAGTCTGCCCTAAGGGATCCGTTTCCCATACAAACTATTTATGCATCCGTGCTTCGAATAAGGGCCTCTGTCCTACCGTAGTAGTTCGTATTTAGTCTAACTTTATAGACTTTAACATACCGTCTTCATAATAGTCGCATGGTCATCCGTCTACCGTAGTAGCCGTCATCATCGTACCGTCCTACTGAAGTAGTCCGTGTTTCTGTCCATAACGTATACATACATTCATAACATGCAATATATAAATATAAAGCAAGATTTCATTCATTTACGTTATGTCATTCATTCATTTCATTCTTTGTAAACATTGGTTTCATTCTTTGTTCATCATTACTTTCATATAACACATATGTCATATTAGCATTCATAACATTCATTCATTTGCATGTATACACTCCAGTCCCAAAACATTGGAAAACATTTGCACCTAAACGACACTAGACGTTTCTACATTTACAGTTTGGCGAACTTAGGTAAGTTCGCTACTTTTTGCTTATGCGAACATGATAAGTTCGCTTCATTGGACTAGGCGAAGATGTGATAAGTTCACCATCCTTGAGCTTAAGTGATCATGATAAGTTCGCTATTTGGTCATTAGGCGAATGTATGGTAAGTTCGCTATCTTTGGCTTAGGCGAACATACATCAAGTTCGATAGCTTTGTCTGGGCGAACATGCTATAGCGAACTTGTTAAGTTCGTCGTAATGGTGCCAGGCGAACTTGATAAGTTCGCCTGTGCGATCATCTTCCTCACCAAGAAACCCTAGATCTGGTCCATGATTTCTAATCGTTCAAGCTTTGAACTTTTCATGTTACAAACGTTCCATTTTCATCCATGAACCCAGATCTATGGTTTGTTTCAAGTTTCATATGTAAAAATCTATACTTTAATCGTTTTTACTCGAAACCCAAAAATATACAAAAACTCAGATTTAAGCTAGAAGGTAACCTTCTAGAGTCCAGTTTCTGTTGATATCCGTTGCTGGGGTGATGAGAGACGATTCCCGAGCTTTTGAGCTGATTCCCGAGCTTTCTCTCTCTAAACCCGTGACCTCTTTTTCTCTCTCTAGCCTTTGCGAAAGGAATGGGGTGGATGGGGAGAGTGGTGCGGATTGTGCCTTATATACTTGGGCTCCCCTCGGCCCATTGGAGCCGAGTCCAAGCCCGTTCCCCTTCCTTTCACGTTTCATTCGAACCTTCAAGTTAATCCCGACCTCATTTATAATTATTTATTTTATAAATTGGGGATGTTACACACACTTAGGGTTACGTTTACCCTATGAATGACAATCGTCATTCCTTATATCTAACAACGAGTTGTACAACCGTTGGCTAGCGACAAAGGCCTTTATAAAGGTGCTACTAAGCATAAAGTAACATCTGTTCCTGAAGGAACCCTTTCCTTCCCTTTCCCAGATATAGATAATGTGATGACTTATAAGAACATTCACCTTCTTCATTTTATGAAAAACATTCTTTAACTTTTGATCCTAAATGAATGAGGAATGATGTTATTAGATGTTATGTGCTAAATGGAAATTGTCATGTATGGGTCGGGTCAAATACAGTCATAAGTCCTCTAAACGGGGCATACTATGAGGAAGTCCTCTATACGGGGCGAACTACAAGGAAGTTCTCTATAGTTGGCATAGAGCATAAGTCCTCTATACGGGGCATGGAGCATAAGTCCTCTATATGAGGCATAGAGTTAACGTTCTTTAACCGTATCATGACTTAGTGTTTTGTCGGTTAAAAAAGAAAAATACAATACCCATATGACATGTATATTGGCTACTTATATGCTAGATGTTAAGAGATGTTAATTACTTAAATGTTTAGAGTTTACGTATGTTTTCAAAGTATAAAGCTTACTTATGAAATGATGAAGGATGTATGAAGTATGATTTTGTGCTATTTGATGAACTAATTAGTTATACACAACATGGCGGGTCAACTTGATGGTATCCCACTATAGGTAGATGTATGACTTAAGGATTCATATATTGAGGAAGTCCTATTAGTGACACATTGGGTAGATGTATGGCCCGATGTAGGCAATTATTGAAGAGTCCTTTAACGTTCCATGACTTAGGGGGTGTTTGGGATTCCATTTCAAAAACTACTTTTGACTTCTTGGAGAAGTTAAAAATTCTTACTTCTTCAAAACAACTTCTCCACCCTTTTAAAATTAACTTTTTCATCAATTATCCAAACAAACTTTTAACTTATTACCTTTTTAAAAAAGGTAATAAGTTAATAAGTAGTTTAAATTGTAACACCCAAAATAAAAAGAAAAGAAAATTTTAAAATTTCACTCCCTCGCGGTACGCGAGGGAGATTTTGACAAAGCCCCGCGATACGCGAAGAAGCTGCTTATACGCCAGATTTACATCTTCTCGCGGTACGCGAGAAGATTCCCAACCAAGCCTCGCGGTACGCGAGGGAATAGTACACGCGTCAGGGCCAGAAAACACGTGTCATTCACCCTTGCCACCAGCCGCCACGTGTCATGCTGACTCAGCACCGTTCGTGACACCTCATCCTCTCGCGGTACGCGAGAGATTTCCTTGGCCAGTCTCGCGGTACGCGAGAGACCGGAATTCCAGCCTATAAAAGGCCTTCAACGGGATTGAAATTCTGTACAGTTTCCAAACATTCGTTTCACACAAACCCGATCTCTCAAAACTCCACAACGTCCCGAAGCGCTGTTCAAGAATCCTACGACACCCAACTCAAGCCGTAGTTCTGTCCAAATCCCGCAAAGTAGGTATCGTTAAAACTATTCATATATATATAGCCGCAATTATATATATTCTCTCATATATATTCTCGTTAATCGTGTCTTCCCTAGGAAGAAACGTGTCGAGGTTCTGCTCAAATTCCGAAGCCTACAACCCTACCAGCCATCAAAATCAAGGTGAACACATTTAACGCTTTTCAAACAAGAAAACCATTTTATTTACGAAAACGGCATGAAACAAATTAAATGCTTTAATCATAAGGGTAATCTACGTGATAGCATTCAGGCCATAAGCATACGTAGATTTGATCAAATGGTATACATGTGACGGGTGAAAGTCCGGTCCGTGGCTGGGTACAGATCATGTAAGGGGATATCATAAGACTGAGGATATGGTTCCTTAGCAGATTATACGAGGGACGAGTTCCTGAGTATCATGTAAGACTAAGAACAAGGTTCTTAGCATCACGACCCTGGGAATAGGCTATCAGTCTGAGACATAGCGCTCAGCCAGTTGACCCCATGGCAGTTAACCCAGTGTATGTAGGTGGTATATACTTCAGGTGAAATAGACTGCTGAATGTGTAGATTTACCATACAAAAACGTGCTTAAAGGCTTTAATTTGGTTTATGTTAGAAATCATTTTCGTGTCAGTTAAATGTGATTCACCGGCTTTATGCTGATGTTCATTTTCAAAACGTTTTTCACAGGTAGTGAAAGAAATCATTAAATTCAGGGTGGTGCAGTAAAGACAAGATCTTTAGGCATATTTAAATCCCTGTGGCAGACTAATACAAGACCAAATGTTGGAACGGACGTAGATCCTAGACATTTTGAATGGCTTGTATTATGTAAATTATTTCAATCACTGTACATTATATAATAGACTTTTGAAGATCTATTATCATGAAATGAAAAGGGACGTGGATCCCAAGTTTTGATAAAAAGTACAGAATTAACCCTTGAGGTTATTTACATTACATTTCATTACAAAAAGGCATCAAGTAAAAACAAAGACTTCCGCTGCCCAAATATATGGGACCGCATTCAGATACCAGCGTTGTCTCGCGACGCCCGGGCAGGGGTAGCCCGGGGTTGTGACAGGTTGGTATCAGAGCCACATTCAAGGGTTTTAGCAAAACTAGATACTTATATGATTGTATCTTGGCTTTAACCAATAGTTGTGCCTACTGAACAAACGATAGGAAGATGCCTTTAACATAACCAATAAATTACAGGATGTCAGATCCATACTATTATCCTTATAACTACCCAAACTTCTTTCCTGGAGAATTATCTAATCCAAGAAACGATCAAATAGTACCAAGCTATGATGATTATGTCCACTATCTACCGACCCCGGAGAATTGGAACAGAATGGTCGTAGAACAAGTGGAGCAGACTCAAGCAAGGCTTGAACCTCTGAGAGAAGAATCAGAGTATTCAGTGGAAATGGAAGATTCAAGAGAATCTTTACGTCCTGTTATGACATCTATGCCACTACCTCAATCGTTAGACATAGTATACCCTACCGGAACAATTCAAGAACATCCACCCAGTCCAAGTGAAGAAACTCCACATTCGATTTCTGAATCCGACAAGGCTGCCGTTTGTGAAGGCAGTGGTGGAAAGTATTTCTTTAATCCTATTCCAGAACATCCCGTTTTCAAGGAACCTTTCTTCTATGTAGATCCCTCCGATGGACGTCAGTATGCAACCGACGGAAAAGTCGTGTGGTCTGTTAACTCAGCATATCACGATCTTAGGATGGGACACAGGGAACCACCTCCTTGTTATGGATACCATGATGAACTGCCAAAATCAATTGATGAACACCTCGATCGTGCTCTTAGAGAGGCTGACGATCTACGTGCTGAACTGTACTTCACCAGACAAGTCGTAGTTAAAAACGAACAAACTATATTTGACTACGAACTAGCCCAGGAAGACAGGAAGTACGCAGAACAATGGGTGGCAGATCAGTTGATCCAGAAGGGTGCTATGACCGAGACCCTGGGGAGATTCTATCAAGATTTGGGAGATGTGCTTCTCGATTAAAGTTAATGATAGTATTTGTATAATTAGCTAACTTTAAGTGATATAGATGCATATCTATATTTCTGTATTTGTAACAAATAGATGAAGTTTAAGCGATAATAAACTTCAAATTTTGACCCAAATTCTTGTCTTGTATTCTTAGATGTCTCAACAAAACAATGACAATAGCGGTCCATCTACCTACATTATCAAGGAAAAAGGAAAAGAAGTTAATAATAATCCTGAAATAACTACTCCACAACCAGAATTGCAACAACTGGTCAAACAAAGCATTAAAGAAATGCTTCCTGCCATAATAAAGGAAGTACAAGAAAACATCAAAACTCCAAGCCACGTAACTCTTCCTTCAAAAAGAATGGAAAACCCTTCGAAAACCCACACAGAGCAAGTAGCAAGCTCTCGTAGAACTCAAACCTCGAAAAGATCCAGAACATCAAGCAATAAGTATTCTGAATCTGAAGAATCCTTAAATTTAAGCAGTGAAGACTCTGAAGAAGAAGAGAATGAAACAAAAAGGTATAGACACAAAGGGTGTTCTTATAAAACCTTTCAGGACTGTAAACCTTATGAATTTAAGGGCACCGAAGGCGGTATTGCTACTCTTCACTGGCTAGAGAAGATGGAGTCAGTAATAGCAATTAGCAAGTGTGCTAAGAAAGATCAAGTACTGTATGCTTCAAACTCCTTCAAAAATGAAGCGTTGGAATGGTGGAATTCAATCATTTCTGCCAAAGGGAGGAGAAAGACCAATGCCATGGATTGGAAAGAATTTCGGGCAAAGGTGAAAAAGAAATTTTGCCCCAAGACTGAAAAAGAACAAGCTGAAAGAAAATTTCTGGAGCACCGAATGGTGGGTACCAATGATCGAGAGTATACTACCAAATTTTTTGAATATGCCCGTTTGGCACCTCACCTGGCTAAACCCGAGTCGGTTCTCATAACTCGATATATTTACGGTTTAGTTCCAGAGATCCGTGATTTGGTGAAGGTTGTCTCACCAAAAACCATTGAGTCCACCGTAGAATTGACCGGTACCATGACGGCTGGACTAATCAGAAATATAGAGGAAAAGAAGAAAGTCGAATCCTCTATAAAATCAAAACCCGAGGCCAAAAGATTTAGCAAGAACTTTGGGCAAAAGGGGTTACCATTTAACAATCCACCATGCAAAACATGCGGACGCAGGCATAGTGGAAAGTGTGTTTTTGAAACTCCATTCTGTAATTATTGCAAGGTCTCAGGTCACTCTACTGAGAATTGCTTCAAGAAAAAGGGAATAACTTGTTTTAGTTGTGGAGAGCTGGGGCACATCAGCACTAATTGCCCTAAGTTTGCAAGGACCGGAAGAGCTGGAGGATCAGGAGCCAAGATCACTCCAGAAAACAAAAAGACCGTACGAGCTTTTGTCATGAATGCTAACCAAGCTGAGAGAACGCCGGACGTAATTACCGGTACGTTTCTTCTTAATAATGTTTATGCTAAGGTCTTATTTGACTCAGGTGCGAACCGGAGTTTTATAGATTATAATTTTTGTAATCTATTAAATAAACCTTTAAGTCCCTTAGCTGAAACATATGAAGTAGAAACAGCGAACGGTGATTTGATAAAAATATCCCAATCACTGAACAATTGTTACATTACATTGGCTGGTTTCACTATCCCAGTACAATTGTTACCAATGTCAATAACTGGCTTTGACATTGTTTTGGGGATGGATTGGTTATCCAATAACCAAGCCGAAATCCTTTGTAATCAACAAGTTGTAAAACTCGTTACACCAACAAACAAAACTCTAACTATCCAAGGTGATAAACCCACAAAACCTATCCAGATAATCTCCATACTTAAAGCAACCAAGTGCTTAAGAAAAGGATATCTGGCATGTCTGGTATCAATTACTGCCTTGGAAAAGGAGAAGAAGATAGAATCAGTACATGTAGTATCTGAATTTCCAGACGTTTTTCCTGAAGAACTGCCTGGATTACCACCAGAACGAGAGGTAGAATTTCGAATCAACCTTGTACCTGGTGCAACTCCAATTGCCAAATCCCCGTACAGACTGGCACCCACAGAAATGGCAGAACTCAAGAAACAATTGGATGAACTTCTTGAGAAAGGTTTTATACAACCAAGTTCTTCACCCTTGGGAGCTCCAATTCTCTTTGTTAAGAAGAAAGACGGATCAATGCGCATGTGTATTGATT
This sequence comes from Smallanthus sonchifolius, assembly GCA_023525975.1. Lineage (NCBI taxonomy): Eukaryota > Viridiplantae > Streptophyta > Magnoliopsida > Asterales > Asteraceae > Smallanthus > Smallanthus sonchifolius. The sequence continues at coordinate 30,043,523 of CM042023.1, forward strand.
ATCGGGAATTAAATAAAGTTACCATTAAAAACCGATACCCACTCCCAAGGATTGACGATTTATTCGATCAACTCCAAGGAGCTTGTCATTTTTCAAAGATCGATCTTCGTTCAGGTTATCATCAGTTGAAAGTGCATGATAACGATATCTCAAAAACTGCATTTCGAACACGGTATGGACATTTCGAGTTCACGGTTATGCCATTTGGACTTACAAATGCTCCTGCCGCATTCATGGACATGATGAATCGTGTCTGCAAACCTTACTTGGATAAGTTTGTCATAGTTTTTATTGATGACATACTTATTTATTCCAAAACCCAAGTTGAAAACGAAACTCATCTTCGAACCATACTTGAACTTCTTCGAAAAGAGAAATTATATGCTAAGTTTTCCAAATGCGAATTTTGGTTAACGGAAGTACAATTTCTTGGTCATGTCATCAACGTGAACGGAATTCAAGTAGATCCTTCCAAAATTGAAGCTATATCCAAATGGGAAATTCCCAAGTCACCCACCGAAATTCGTAGTTTTCTGGGATTAGCGGGATATTACCGCCGGTTCATTCAAAATTTTTCTCGTATAGCAATCCCACTCACATCCCTAACTCGGAAATCTGTAAAATACGAATGGGGACCCAAACAATCTGAATCTTTTGAAACTTTGAAACAAAAACTGACAAACGCACCTATTCTATCTTTACCAGATGGTATTGAAGACTTCGTAGTTTACTGTGACGCCTCACATACTGGTTTAGGTTGCGTATTAATGCAACGCAAGAAAGTCATTGCTTATGCATCTCGACAGTTGAAAATTCATTTGAAAAACTACTCAACCCACGATCTAGAATTGGGCGCTATAATCTTTGCTTTAAAGTTATGGCGACACTATCTCTATGGGGTTAAGTTCACAATCTACACTGATCATAAAAGTCTCAAGTACATATTTAGCCAGAAGGAGTTAAATATGAGACAAAGAAGATGGATGGAAATCCTGAATGATTATGATTGTGAAATTTGTTATCATGAAGGAAAGGCAAATGTAGTAGCAGATGCCTTGAGCCGAAAAGAAAACGTCAAGCCAAAGAGAGTACGTTCTCTCAGACTTGAACTACAAATTGATCTTGTAAGTCAGTTAAAAGAGGCACAAGAGTTAGCTTTGAAGGAAGGTAACTTTGAAAAAGAAGGAATGAAAGGAATGCTTGATTTACTGATCAAAGGAGAAGATAATATCCTTCGCATGAATAAACGTATTTGGGTACCAGTTACAGGTGATCTTCGAGAGCGAATCCTCGAAGAAGCACACAAGTCCAAATACACCATGCACCCAGGAAGTGATAAAATGTACAAGAACCTCAAAGAAAGTTACTGGTGGATTGGTATGAAAAAGAACATTGCTATCTACGTAGCAAAATGTTTGACTTGTTCCAAAGTCAAAGCCGAACACCAAAAGCCAGCTGGATTATTGCAACAGTTAGAATTACCAATTTGGAAATGGGAACTGATAACTATGGACTTTATTACAAAACTTCCTCGAACCACTCGTGGAAATAATGCAATCTGGGTTATCATTGACCGTTTAACCAAATCAGCTCACTTTCTATCTATCAAGGACACCATGAGTATGGACAAAATGGCGCAAATTTACGTTAATAAAATTGTAACGTTACATGGTGTGCCTCTATCCATAGTGTCAGATAGAGATAGTCGCTTCACATCTCGATTCTGGCAAAGTTTTCAAACAGCTCTAGGAACTCGATTGAATCTTAGCACTGCTTATCATCCACAAACTGATGGGCAGAGCGAAAGAACCATACAAACCCTAGAAGATATGCTCCGAGCCTGTGTGATAGACTTTGGAGGTAATTGGGATGATCATTTACCTCTAATGGAATTTTCCTACAACAATAGTTATCACACAAGTATTTAAGCCGCACCATTTGAAGCATTATACGGAAGAAAATGTCGAACGCCTGTATGTTGGTCAGATATCGGAGAAAATCAACTATCAGGACCAGAGATAGTCCAAGAAACTACCGATAAAATCTTGCAAATACGAGAACGTCTAAAAATGGCTAGAGATCGACAAAAGAGTTATGCAGATAAACGAAGAAAGCCGTTAGAATTCCAAATCGGTGACAAGGTGTTATTAAAAGTTTCACCTTGGAAAGGTGTTATTCGTTTCGGAAAGAAAGGAAAGTTAAGTCCACGTTTTGTTGGACCTTTCAAAATCATTAAACGAATCGGATCTGTTGCCTATCAGCTTGAACTACCAGTAGAGATGGGTGGAGTACACGATGTATTCCATGTATCAAACCTACGTAAGTGTTTAGCTGATGAATCCTTGCTTATGCCTTTACAAGATGTGGAAGTAAATGAAAAGCTCAAATTCATCGAACGCCCGTTACAAATTGAAGACCGACAAATCAAAAAGCTTAAACGAAAGCAATTGGCGTTAGTCAAAATAAGATGGGACTCCAGGCGTGGCCCAGAATATACTTGGGAACTTGAGTCAGAAATGCGCAAAAAGTATCCACATCTCTTTCAATGAATCTCGAGGACGAGATTATTCTAAAGGAGGGGAGGATGTAACACCCAAAATAAAAAGAAAAGAAAATTTTAAAATTTCACTCCCTCGCGGTACGCGAGGGAGATTTTGACAAAGCCCCGCGATACGCGAAGAAGCTGCTTATACGCCAGATTTACATCTTCTCGCGGTACGCGAGAAGATTCCCAACCAAGCCTCGCGGTACGCGAGGGAATAGTACACGCGTCAGGGCCAGAAAACACGTGTCATTCACCCTTGCCACCAGCCGCCACGTGTCATGCTGACTCAGCACCGTTCGTGACACCTCATCCTCTCGCGGTACGCGAGAGATTTCCTTGGCCAGTCTCGCGGTACGCGAGAGACCGGAATTCCAGCCTATAAAAGGCCTTCAACGGGATTGAAATTCTGTACAGTTTCCAAACATTCGTTTCACACAAACCCGATCTCTCAAAACTCCACAACGTCCCGAAGCGCTGTTCAAGAATCCTACGACACCCAACTCAAGCCGTAGTTCTGTCCAAATCCCGCAAAGTAGGTATCGTTAAAACTATTCATATATATATAGCCGCAATTATATATATTCTCTCATATATATTCTCGTTAATCGTGTCTTCCCTAGGAAGAAACGTGTCGAGGTTCTGCTCAAATTCCGAAGCCTACAACCCTACCAGCCATCAAAATCAAGGTGAACACATTTAACGCTTTTCAAACAAGAAAACCATTTTATTTACGAAAACGGCATGAAACAAATTAAATGCTTTAATCATAAGGGTAATCTACGTGATAGCATTCAGGCCATAAGCATACGTAGATTTGATCAAATGGTATACATGTGACGGGTGAAAGTCCGGTCCGTGGCTGGGTACAGATCATGTAAGGGGATATCATAAGACTGAGGATATGGTTCCTTAGCAGATTATACGAGGGACGAGTTCCTGAGTATCATGTAAGACTAAGAACAAGGTTCTTAGCATCACGACCCTGGGAATAGGCTATCAGTCTGAGACATAGCGCTCAGCCAGTTGACCCCATGGCAGTTAACCCAGTGTATGTAGGTGGTATATACTTCAGGTGAAATAGACTGCTGAATGTGTAGATTTACCATACAAAAACGTGCTTAAAGGCTTTAATTTGGTTTATGTTAGAAATCATTTTCGTGTCAGTTAAATGTGATTCACCGGCTTTATGCTGATGTTCATTTTCAAAACGTTTTTCACAGGTAGTGAAAGAAATCATTAAATTCAGGGTGGTGCAGTAAAGACAAGATCTTTAGGCATATTTAAATCCCTGTGGCAGACTAATACAAGACCAAATGTTGGAACGGACGTAGATCCTAGACATTTTGAATGGCTTGTATTATGTAAATTATTTCAATCACTGTACATTATATAATAGACTTTTGAAGATCTATTATCATGAAATGAAAAGGGACGTGGATCCCAAGTTTTGATAAAAAGTACAGAATTAACCCTTGAGGTTATTTACATTACATTTCATTACAAAAAGGCATCAAGTAAAAACAAAGACTTCCGCTGCCCAAATATATGGGACCGCATTCAGATACCAGCGTTGTCTCGCGACGCCCGGGCAGGGGTAGCCCGGGGTTGTGACAGGAAATGGAATCCCAAACACCCCCTTAGTGTTTGGACTGTTTTGGGGGGAAGATGGACCACTAAGACCTTGTGTATTGACTATGTTATACGGATGAAGTGATTGATAATGTTTTCCCAAAAATACTTATGTTTCACAAGATTCTTTTCAATTAAACCTGAACTCACTCAACTTAGCTGACTTTTGCATGTGTATTAGATTAAGTGCAGGTTTGAATGATGGTTTGGACCTCTTGGAATCCTGATGAAGATATCCGTACCCGAAGACTAACATTTTATTTTATTTGATGTTTCTTTATTCGAAATAGAGCTTAATGTTTACGGACTGTGAGGCTTCCCAGATTTGGGACCTTACACTAATTGTAGTGTTGCATATAATTAAGGATAGAATATTATGCTCAATGTAATTAAAAGTCCTGATGAGTTTTAAAATTAATAATGTTTTCTCTTCACCCTTTATTTGATGGTTGTTGTAGTGGCGAGAATCACATTCAATAGCTTTAAAACCCAGTTTCCATTGTAATATTTGCAGTAGTATAAGAGTTCTTAAATCCCCGATTTGTTAAAAGAAAACAAACGTGATTTTTGATATGATGAAAATGGTTTCCAATCCGTCAATTGTCTTTTAATTAGTATAATTTATCATTGATTTGATCCTATCCGTCAATTGATGGACCGGCTGTTACGAATCTCATATGTTGGATAAGAATTGCTGGAGTGAATCTCAAAACAAAAAACAAGGTGAAATATCACATTTTTTAATTTGAGAATAATTCGTGATTAACTTTCACTTCTTTGATACACTTCAGGTCTTCTATTATTTATGACCAAAAGAAAGGTGAAATATCACATTTTTCTAGTCAAAGAGACGGTTATAGATACGACAGCTTCATACTCCTTGTTGGACTTTCTATCTGTGAGAATTTTTCCATACCTCATGAAAACATCATCTACTATTGCTTCACCAAAGTGATTAGCAACCAACGGCTCAATCACAGCTCTCATAGCCTTTGCGACACCGTGTCCAACACTATGATCGTTCTGTCTCTTCCAAGCCTCCCAGTTCACATAAAAAATCTCTAGGTTGTTGATTGTGAAGGAACCTTCCATATTCACCAAGTTAATGATCTCAGTACGAGATGCTGTATAATGAGGAAGGTTGAATGAATCGAATTTTTCTTCTTCAACAAGGCCCTATTTTTGCAATTACAATCGAGCCAAAGAAAACTATTATCGAATATAGCACATAGTTTAATAAAAAACTAGGGAAAACATCAAAGAATAGTAACCAAGTTTCAAAAGTGTTCCAATTAGGTCACTAACCATAGTATACCCGAGCGTGTATAAAGTGTAAAATGCGTATTGAGTGACCTAATTGAAACATTTTTGAAACTTGGTTACTATTCTACAAAGTTACCCCTAAAAACTAATATGTTTGATATTATAAATATATAAAAAAAGGCAAATTGGTTTGTAATAATCCAAAATATGACAATTGACTGATAATAATCCAAACTAACATTTTGACTGCTGATAATCCCAACTTTCACTTTTGTTGTCAGTTGCAGTCCCAGTAGAATAATCATTATAGATTAACACTCGATTTACACTTATTTTCGCTCAAAATGATGATTATTTTTATCTACGTTTCTATATAAATTTTATTCCAAATGAGCCAGGTCAAATATAATATATTTTTACTTCTTTTATTTTTTAGTTATCTTTCGTCTCTTGGCGGTCATTTTTGAAACGACTAATTTTTTCTTGAATTTTGAAAATACCGTTGCGATTTGCTTATTGTCGCAGCACGAATGAATATGTTTCACACGCTTCTCTTTAAGCACTTCAACCACGTCAACGTCACCGCCACAACACGCGGCAGCGTCCACTAGTTTAAAAACAAAGCTAGATAACCTTGTGACCTAGTTACGTTAAAAAACCACAATAGTTCATTACCTCAAGTACCATGTCTTGGAGAGCCATAGCGAATGGCCCCCAAAGGTGATTACTTTGTTCACCACGAGGATCATCAATTGTCCTACCAGCGAATGTCAAGACCATCCGTCCGCCGGCCATCATCTCCTCAGATCGACACCTCAAAAACCCAAGAAATCCTTTTGAAATTGTTCAAAGTACGCTTTACATACACTTTCTGGTGTCGTACTTGATAAGTATACATTCCCTTTGTTGATCTGTTCTAGTTCTGGGAACTGTTTAAATTTACATATGTTGTTAATGCTCTATTGTGTTTAATTTATAAAGAAAGATAGACGTACACATACTTGTGACAACCAATGAAGACTGTAGGATGAGTGGACGAAATTTAGAGTTTTCATTGGAAAAAGCCTTCCAAAATATGTCCCAGGTACCCCAGTGAAGTAGCATGCCGGTTGATGGTGTAAATCCTTGAGTTTTTCATTGTTTGAGTTTCCTTGGAGTTCTTGTAACGCTATGAAAATGGTGTTGAAATCATTGGCTGGCAGATCGTTTAAGTTGATTTGAACTTCAGGAGATTTAAGGCCCATTTCAAGGCTAATCTTGGCAACTGCATTTATCACCATGGATCCAACTAGAAGTGTGTTTGGTCCCGATGAACATCGAAGATCAGCCATAACCAGGGTTTCGACGTTTCTACAACAGTCACGTATTGCTTGTTCTATTATCCCTTTCGTTTTCATTATTCCCATTCTCTATCATGTTGCAGAAGATCATGCATTAGACTTTTTATTACGTATAATATCTCGATTTCTTATAAATGTTGATTCATATGTCATGGAAGCTTTGTTGTTTTATCCAAGGTAAGTGAACCCTATTTTATGTTAAAGATGTCTAATTCAAATTGATTCCAATCTTCTTTAAACAAGGTAAATTAAACACCCATAATTTAAAAACATCAAAACCGCCCCCAAACGACTAGATCGAAAAACAATTCAACATTATCACCATCTTTTACATTTATTTTTAATTTTCAATTTTTTTATTATGATAAAATATAAAATTTTTAAATCTATAAATTTATAAAACTTAAATTTCTAAAGTTGTAAAAATATTTTAAAATTTATAAGGTTGTAAAAAACATATATATATATATATATATATATATATATATATATATATATATATATATATTAACCCGGCCAACCCCCCTCCACCCCCCACCGGCCGCACTTCTTTGATGTTGTTCCTGTGAATGAACGAGAGCGCGAAAAACGATAATGCCCCAATGGTGAACAACGTCTTAAACTGCCATGTGGCCTTAAAAACGCCTCCCAAAAACCATTGATGGTGTAATAGTTATTTAGATAAGAATTCAGAATTAATTGCACCAAAAGTTTTGATTGGTATATACATATTATGTCAACAAATGAAACTATTTGGGATTATAAATGCATGCATGAATTGCCACACCTGAAGTCCTGAGTTACTTGAGTAACTTGCTTCTCCGATTCCACCTTTCATATGAAAGAACTTAACCATATCCATCTCACTAGACTGCTCTTTGGTACAAGCATACAAGTTTGAAGTGTATGAACTTACTAGTGCTTATTTATAGGGAACTATACGCCTCACGTCATGGTATAATGTGTGACCACATATATATATATATATATATATATATATATAAATATAGAAAGTTTTAAATACAAAGGGTTTTTTGGTGTGAATGATACGAAGGATTATTGACAATTGTTCTAGAAATTCAAGAGTTAAGATGAAAAGTGTGTGCAATTTGCTTGTTTTTTTAAGCGTGAAAAGAGTATGGAAAGTTAAAATTGGAATAGCCTACCTTTGTTGACTTTTATCAAGTTCCCATATTTTTTTAAAACAAGCATAACTTTTCTATACGACATTATTTTTATAAAAAAATTACACCATAAAACCGAGGTTTTTATTATCTTTAATTTGAGCATAATCTTGCTATACTTTTATTTTTAAAAAAACTGACTTTTTTTAAAATAAAATGTCGATGTGTTGTGGGTATAACATGTGTAATTATGGTCATGCGCTATTATAAAACGTGCGTGATTACGCGTATAACATACGTGATTATGCGTAAAACATACGTGATTATGGTCATGCGCTATTATAAAACATGCGTGATTACGCATATAACATTCGTGATTATGGTCATACGTTATTATAAAACATACGTAATTATGGTCTTGCGTTATTATAAACATGTTTAATTATCAGTTTAAAATGCGTTATTATCATATTAAGTATGCGTTATTATAAAACATGCGTTATTATTTATAACGCGGACACATTTACCCCTCGCCCATTGAACACGTGTCGCATGCTGGTGCCTTCGTACGCTTCGTATGCTAAAAGCCCTTTGTACAATAACCGGAACCTATATATATGTGTGTGTGTGTAACATCCCGAAATAAAAAAAAAAGGTTTTTATAATGGAATTTAATGAAAGAAAAGGGGTAAAAGGAAACGGGCTCGTGGGTTATGGGCCTTGGGCCGATTTCGGTGGGGGGGGGGGGGTACAAGCCCTAGCCAGCTCTACCAATTCCTCACTTCATCATCTTCACCACCATTTCTAGAGGGAGAGAGAGTAGAGAGAGAAAGCTCTAAACCGACACCTGAGACCTCCACCGTGACCCGAGATCATTGTTAAAGCATTTCTATCTGTTAGAGAGGAAGGATCGCATGAAGAACAAGTAATAAAACCTTCTAGAATCTGAATTTAGTTTGAAAATGGAGTTTTAGGGTTTTAAGTGGGTTTTCAATAAAAGTCGGGATTTTCATGGAAGCTAGATGAGGGTTTTGAACATAAAAAGATTGAAACTTGGATCAAAAACGAATAATTTGGCAAAGAACAGTTGAATCGTCTAAAATCTAGATGAATGGTCAGAAAACAATGGCTTGTCCGAAAAGTATTTCGGACGCATGTAGTTTTCGGACATAATGCATTCGAACGAAATAGTTTTCGGTTGAAAAAGATTTCGACCGAAATAGTTTTCGAACGAAATAATTATGGGAGGTGAGACGTTTTGAACGAAATAGTTTTCGGTCGAAAAAGATTTCGACCGAAATAGATTTCGGTCGAAAAGGGGTTCGGGCAAAGATTTTTGGGTGAAATGACTTAGTATTAATTTTTCTAGTTCGTGACTCTTGGACAGATCATTTAGCCTTCACCTAGCTTGAAGTTTCGTTGATGAGTGAGTTAGTCTATGTAAAGTCAAGTGGGTTCAAGAATCCTTATTTTACCGTTTTATGGTGGTCTACATACTCAATTAACGGACGCTTACATAAATGTGCTTTATTACTTAAACGTAAATGGTAAGAAAGAAAAGGGGTTTACTTAATTAACGTTTTGTATACAGTAAGTGATTAATGAACGGGTTTAGCTAACTATATGTCTTATAAACGAACTATATTTTCTATAAACAAACGTGAATGAAAGAGAACGGGTTTATCTAACTATATGTTTTATAATGAACGGGTTTATCTAACTATAGGTACACTACTTCAAATCTCGTTGACCATAAAGTGCATTTATCCTTCTCTATATGTCGTCCCGGCTCTTGACAGAACTTGTGTTCTAGACTTTTACTCAATAGTCACCAATCAGGATATAAGAAATGTACCCGTCATCATCATCATAGAACAATCCTCATAGCATTATCATCATTATGCAACGATTATCATGTAACCATCATCATAGCATTATCATCATCATGTAACCATTATCATCATCATGTACCCATCATCATCATCATACCATCATCATCACCATCATGTAACCACCATAACCTTAACTATCGCGAGCCACCACTAACTACCACGAGGCTGCCATTGCACCGCCATCGTCACGTTCGTACCGCCACTACCACTTCTGCCATGAAACCCTCATACTACCGTTAACAACCACCACCACTAGCCTCCACCGTCTCCTCCACCTCTAACCACCTTGAGGTCACCACCCTACATCGTGAAGCACCATACAAACCGTCACAGCACGAACTTCTTGCTCTCCCCACTATCATAACCTCATCACCACCGGGCTGCCATTGACCTGAGATGAAACACCACCGCGCACCAGCTCATTCCGCCACGACCGCCGTCACCTTTATTAACCTTGCGTAGGTCAGCCACCTTTACCTTGAAGCTTCTGTCCAAGCTATCACTATGCCGTTAACCACCATACCATTTGCCACTCTTCCACATCGCCACCACGAGGCTCGTTTAACCACCATACACAACCCACCGCTGCTGCCGGAGCTATGGCAGCAGCTTACCCTCCTTTCTCCTTCGTGAACCACTGCGCAACATCGTCCCCGTGGGCTTCTCCAAGTAGCCCTAGCATGATGTGGTGTTTAATTTGGCCAGTTTAGGGTTTAACGAGGGTGAGGGAGCCAGGATTTACAGGTCCGACGAGGGGAAGGAGCAACAAAAATGAAATGGTGTTGGTGGTTGTTTAGCTATGTAGGGTTTTAAAAAGAAAAGTTATTTTTCCTTTAGCTCCCTTTCACTTTGCAACAATTACACTTTAAACCCTAAACTTATATCTTGTATTTAAAGAATAGTAATTCTTTTTGGGATGCTACAAGTCTACTCTCCTTATAAGAATTTCGTCCTCGAAATTGTCGTTTTTAAAACATAACCAAACCTAGTACCTCGCGACTAGGTTGTATCTCGACTTCTTTCGAATCTATAGATCGATCATCATGCTGATGAACATTCGTTGCCATACATGAGCTGCACCAAGTTAGGGTTTACATGTCCCTACTGCCTTTACTTCTCAGTAACTAACATCTCATATGTTATATTATATAGGATACCCTACTTTATTCTTATTCGTGTCTCACAGGTGGACTTAACTCAAATTCACTAGACACTTGTACGGTTTGTCATGCTGAGCGGGTCGTGAACTCTCTTCAACAGTTAGGAATGTCTCTTTGGTATCCTAGTATCCCGTTTAAATTGTCTACTCTGTTCTTTAGACAGTTGTTATCAACATCTTTTTAAACCGCTTTGGTTATTTTTGGTTATCTCATGAGCTATTCTTGGTGCATTCGCCCTCGAAAGGAGATACTATGTCGTTCCCGAATGAATCGTACCATATCGTTCCCGGATGAGTCCCACTATCTCGTTCCCGAAGGAACCATATCGTTTCATTCTAGAAGGAACCTTAACGTTTCGTTCCCCAAGGAACCTTATCAAGCATTATTCTATCATACTCAACTTGTCAAGCAGGTATCCATTCATACGGAACACCAGGTATACGATCTTTACATTCGTATATCCATACACATAACTCTCTTTTGGTCTTCCTTTTAAAGCATACGCGTCATGGTTTCAAATTTCTCATCATTAGTCTATTACGCACTATTCTTTATTCATATCATTGAATGGTCTTTGGGATTTGCATCCCCTTGTGGCTAACATTATACATTCTCTAACCTTTCATGACCGTTAGCATTTCCCATATGGGATTCTCTCAAAATTATGTTCATAGGTTTTGTTACGTGTAGATGACATGTGTGGTGATACTCGATTATTCCTTTCATTTCTAATCTCATTGGGTCCTCTATCGGGTTTTCAATTTCAGCAGTGTCATGTGTTATTGACTTGACTTAATCATTGTAGAGTGTTTTCTGACTCATCTTGAGTCCTTGTTGGTACTCATGCCTATCTTCAAACCATTAGGCTTGCCTTTCACATTCATCCTGAACAAACAACCCTTAGGTTGCATCTGGTTTCATTTGGTTTTGCATACACACCCTAATTAACATTGCGGTTCCCGTCACTTGTTGTCGTTGGTATATCTATATTCTCGTTTCAATGGATACACATAGTAGTTTATCTGGGATCATCTTCTACATGGAGAGATGCTATTCGTGTATTTGCGCACTCATATATTTCTTGGACATATGCTTGTGTGGTTCCTTCCTGCATACTCATGCATGCTTCGATAGTATACCAATGTTTATTCATCATATCACAATTGTGTAAAGCATAGACAATTTTCCATTCAAACATAGTTCTCTAACGTATGTTCGTCGGACATATGTAGAACTCACATCTCGTACTAACGTGAAATGCTAGATCTGATGAAATTTTCTCTAGAAGCTCTTAAATTGATTCATTAGTTCTTTCGTTTCTAATGGAGCTAATCGATAGGGTACTTCCGCGATGAACTGGGCTCACATTTATCTAAACTTTATTCTCCCGATCAGGTGGTATCCTAGGCAAGTCAACAAGGAACATTTCCGAAAAATCGCACACACGAGTACATCTTTCAACCCTGTAACTTTCTTTCGGTCATCAACGACGTACGCCAAGTGAGTCTCACAGCTGCGCCTCGTAAAAAACTTTAAACCTTGGTCATCGAGATGATGTTAGCCACTGCACATTCTTTGTCCCCATAACCGAAATTAGACTACCATAAAAAGCTTTGAGAAGAATCAATTTTCTTTCTTATACTATCTGGGCTTTGTTGGTAGCGAGCCAAACTATTCCCAATACTATAACAATTTCCCATCGAGCTATTAAATACAAGCTAACAGAAATTCCATGGCCCTCGGTTCTTATCAAGCAGTTAGCTACTGCTTCTATCACTTTCGTGGTTCTCCCAACAATAGTTTTTATAACAAGGTTCGCGCTATAGTTCCATCTCAACACTCACTAATGTTGATAACCGCACTCATTCTTTCTATTCATCAATAGGTAACAATAATCCCTTCCTTGCCATCCAATATTGGCGGATCACAACTTCAGAAAGCTTTGTAATCATATCTACCAAAAGTTTAGCATCTAACTCAATCGCCTCTTCTTTCTAGTCTTTCAGGTTTCCTTTCATTCCCTTTCCGATTTCTTTCATAGCTTCATGTGGGCTGCTGGAAAAGTGACTCCAAAGATTGAAGCAAGTTTCATGGCTACAGTTGCCCGATCTGCAGGCCCCAAGGTCGGCCTTCCATTATTCATTCTTTCTTTATTCTCTGCTTTGCTTGCACAAGGCAAGGCTCTTCTGATTTAGCTTGCACATGGCAAGACTCCTATGAACTTTTCTATAACATAATTATTCATTTACTCTCTCCCTTCTAGCAAGTAATATTTCTATCCCCCGAACAAGGAATACGCATGTCCTCGTGATAGGTAATTATTTAGAACACCTCTAGTAATGTAAATGACTAATTACAGAGACCGGTATGCAATTACTATTTTGCCTTACTACTCGGGTTCTCAACACTTCCTGTTAGAGTAACAGTTGCATTCAAGTTCAAAGTTCCTATGTTAAGGCACATTCTCGTAGGTCCCGTAAGCCTCGTCGCGCAGCGAAAAAACAACTACCTGGTCGTGATTTGCATGGGAACAGAGGAGACAAGACAGAGAAAAACACGAACAAAAAACAAGAGAATCAACATAACAACGATACGTAATCCATAACAAAGAAGTCATCTCACATTACATACCGAAGAAGTACACATCTCTCATCTACGCTCACAGTCCAGGGGCGGGAGAGCACATGCCGCCCGGACACCTCTCAACCTTGTTCCAGAAGTTCCACCTACAAATGAGGCCATCATCTCAATTTCTAGGGGCAGGAACTCTACATGCGTATTGGTCATGCGTACTTGTTGTACACAGGACCAACTGGTGAACAAGCTAAGTACGTAGGAACACCCTCCCGCGTACTAGCTAAGTACACCGATACATAGAATTTAATCTGTACTTACTAAAACATGCTTCTACAGACTCCCTCTTAACTATATCATCAAATTCTATCTATCACTAACACTGACAATCATCAGTTTACAAAGAATATCCTAACACACTCCCTCTAAACTAATGACATCATGTGTCTTCTGGCGAGACTTGATCTTCTATCATTCCACTTGAGATCTTCAAATCTTCAAACTTCAGTCTTCAGTTGCTGAGTGCTCTAACAAACCCGACTCCTTCTTAACTGTAGCTTTCATTGTAGACCAAACCAAGTGCTTCAATAAGAACCAACTAACCCAACACAACTCATTGTAGTTCAAGCTCTCAGCAATAGCTTCCTCCAACTTGACTTAGACTTCCTCTAAATCAACTGGCATATGATAGAGAGTTTGAATTTCCAATAACCTGCATCAAACTAATCAGCTCCCATAGGAATTCCAGTAAGATAAACTTCAGTCTTCAAACCAGATGTGTCCAATTCTATCTTTTATCTTCACGAGTCAACCAAATTCCCCAAGATGTTCATTTCCAATTTCCCCTTTCAGTTTAAGCTCCTCTTGACTAGACCAAAAACACGGGAACGTTTCCTATCCCATCGGCAAATGATAAAGGTTCTATCTTCAATTAATAATCCAACGGAGATCCAGCTTCATCTTGAAAACACTTGACATAATCTAACACAAAATCATGCTCAGCAGTGATCATCCTTAATCCAAAGTCCAACATTCTTCAATTAGATCTTCATTCCTGGTTAACACCTCCTAATCTGTATACATTCATCGCGGTGAAGTTCCATAACTAGGTTGTCTATCTAGCATTCCTCCAAGATCCCAAATGAGAAATCCAATCATAACTAAATCACATCAAATCTTGAACACATGCTTGACCAATGAGCACGAAAAATATAGTTTACACGAGAAATTCTAGTTGAGATCCATGTTACATCAAAGAAGTTTATATATAGGAAGTACCAAAGACTTTTCCACCAGCACTTTAATATCCCATGAATACTTTTAGATTTTTATCCCCCTCATTTCTCTGTAAACTATGACCAGCTTCATCACCGCTTCACTCAAATCTTCAAAACCACAACTAGTCAAATCTAGGATTTTATTCTTTTTTTTATTCCTTTGCAAAGATCCAAAACAGCAAATCCTTGGGTTCAAGTTGTTACAATATTCATCCCCTATTAAAGAAGTATCATAGATACTCGTAGCTTACATATTCAGGTTTGAATACCTAAACAATATGATTAATTTTGCAAAGACCCAAAGCAGCAACATCTTCACAAATAAAATGAGACATTTAGCTGATGATGACCCAGTTACTCAACTTGATTCAGCAGTCATTCCCTATTAAAGAAGTATCCTGGATACTCGTAGCCCATATTTTCAGGTTTGAACACTTAAACAATGTATGACAATTGGTATCATCCAAGAAAAATCTCGTCCTTGTTTCGCCAAGCCACATCAAATTTCAGTCCCGAAAACCAAAATCATTATCTTCTCAAAATTGGCCCGAAACAAGCTTACAAACGATTCCTAAAAATATTTGGCTAATATTTTTTTTAATCCCAGATGATAGTTCATGCGTACTTATCAAGTTCGCACAACCAAATGTTCATGCGCACTTGATAAGTTCACACAGCCAAATGCACATGCGTACTTAGTAAGTACGCATGTCAACTCCTCGTGCGTACTTAGTAAGTACGCAGGGCTAACCCATGCGCACTTAGTAAGTGCGCATAAAAGGTGATTCTGCGTACTTAGTCAGTACAACAACGTTCTTGACTGATCTTGAGGTGAATGCTCGAAAAGTGTTGGATCTGAGAAATTGATGCTTCCAAAAGCGCAGAAATCATCATCTAACAAACCCTCAGTCTTCCAAACACCAAATGAAGTGACAACGAACTCGAATTTAAGGATCTTGGACACAAAAAGTAGTGAACCAGTTCATAACTCAGATCTGCTCAAAACCCTAAAAAATCGAATCTGGAACACAAATCAACGAACATCGAGGCTCTGATACCAATTATAGGTCCCAGGAGCCTTGTCGCGCAGCGGAAATAACACGGATCTGTTCGTGATTTGCATGGGAATAGAGGAGACAAGATAGAGAAAAACACAAACAACAAACAAGAGAATCAACACAACATCGATACGTAATCCATAACAAAGAAGTCATCTCACATTACATACCGAAGAAGTACACATCTCTCATCTACGCTCACGGTCGAGGGGCGGGAGAGCTCATCCCGCCCGGACA
This sequence comes from Smallanthus sonchifolius, assembly GCA_023525975.1. Lineage (NCBI taxonomy): Eukaryota > Viridiplantae > Streptophyta > Magnoliopsida > Asterales > Asteraceae > Smallanthus > Smallanthus sonchifolius. The sequence continues at coordinate 30,059,622 of CM042023.1, forward strand.
ACTCTCAACCTTGTTCCAGAAGCTCCACCTACAAATGAGGCCATCATCTCAATTTGTAGGGGGCAGGAACACTACCTGCGTACTTGGCTAAGTACGCAGGGCATTGGTCATGTGTACTTGTTAAATACGCAAGGCAAAAGCCTTGCGTACTTACTAAGTACGCAGGACCAACTGGTGAACAAGTTAAGTACGTAGAAACACCCTCCTGCGTACTAGCTAAGTACACCGATACATAGAATTTAATCTATAGTTACTAAAACATGCTTCTACAATTTTGTGTACTTTCTATTCTAAGGCCTTGACTGTCTATGTTCTATACTAGGACATGGACTACCTTCTATTCTAAGGCCTTTACCGTTTACTGTTTCTACTGTTTGCTATAGTAAGGCCTTACTGTTCTTCTTTCGTGGCTTGGCTGCTCTAACTGACATCCCATTCTTCTGTCCCATTCTCAATTTAAGTTCAGACATTTTGGCGAATGTAAGAATCTCTCAAACTATGGCTCTGATACAAACTTGAAAGAACCCAAACCGGGTACCTCTCATAGTTAGCAAACATTAAATAAACATAGTTCTTATACATTGAATAGCATAGAAAATCAACAGCAGAAGTCTTTATAAAATTCTGAAACAATTAAAACTTTCATTGTCTTAAAACATAAACTTAAATAATGGGGATGTCAGTCTTGCTAGCATCAGCCATCCAGCCATCTTCTCCTATGCCCTCGCGGCATCATATCTTTTTCTTTCATTTATTACCTGGTGTACATACTAAAATAGTCAGCTAACACTGGTGAGTTCAATTTTAGAACACTTAGCATAAAAGCATTCTTTCTCATGTTAATCACATAAAACTCATTTAATGAAAACATGCGTTAAGCATACTTTAAACATTCTTTATACTACTAAGTAAAATATATTACAATACAACATGTAAATTAATACTTAGTTTTTCTATGCTCTTTTCTACTAAGTCATACATCATTGGTCTACAACCTGTTTCTTTCTTTCTTTCTTTACTGTCCACGAAGGACTTCTTTGTCCATAAAGGACATCTTGTGTCCACCAGGGACTTCTTGTGTCCACAATGGACTTCTTGTGTCCACAAAGGACTTCTTTCTTAACCGGCAAGTATTGTTCCCTAAGGCTCATCATCCAAAGGCTGATACTTATTCCAGTCCTCAAAGGACTTCTTTCTTTCTTTAGGTGACCGTCGCCACCGGAGTAACCGTCGTTACCCTTCTTAACCAGTCGTACACCATCCTCGTTACAGTGCCCTGCCGAGCACTGTCCCGATTGTTCGTATGGAAGGCATATAACTAATGCCATGACACTGCCATAGGCTTCGGGTAGCACTAGCTTGAAGGGCTACACCACCACCTCAAAACTTTCTTCGGTGGTAACCATACTCTTATAGATTTAGACAATGTATTTGACTTATCTCTTTCTTTCTGCTTATAAAACATATAGTTGAATAAACCCTTTCTTTTTCTTATTTAGAATACATATAGTTAAATAAACCATTCTTCTTTCTTATCTTTCTTTTTTGTAGAACGTTCGATTAAACAACCGTTATCTTTCTTTCTTACAAAACGTTCAGTTAAATAAACCGTTATCCTTCTAACAAAACGTTTAGTTAAATAAAGTGTTATCTTTCTTATATTTCTGTCTTACAAAACGTTCAGTTAAATAAACCGTTAACTTTCTTATTTTTATTTGCAAACGTTTAAGTAATAAAATACATTTATTATAAAGGTCTAATTCTTGAATATACACACTACCCTAAAACAGTAAAAATAGGAATTCTTGAACTCACCTGTCTGTCGAAAACTATCCTGAATCAGGATATATAAGCTAAAACAGGTGCTAAACAGGTGCTAGGATCCTAAGTTTCATCGGAAAGTCGATAGTCGGCCTGGCTCTTGCCGGAACTTGCGTTCCGGACTTTTACTCAATAGTCGCAAATCAGTATATAAGAAATGTACCCATCATCATCATCATTATAGAACCATCCTCATAGCATTATCATCATCATGCAACCATTATCATGTTACCATCATCATAGCGTTATCATCATCATGTAACCATTATCATCATCATGTACCCATAATAATCATCATCATAGCATCATCATCACCATCATGTAGCCACCATAACCTACATTATCGCGAGCCACCACTAACCACCATGAGGCTGCAATTGCAACACCATCATCAAGTTCATACCGCCACTACCATTTCTGCCGTGAGACCCGCATACTACCGTTAACAACCACCACCACTAGCCTCCACTGTCTCCTCCACCTAGGACCACCTCTGACCACCGTGAGGTCACCACCCTACACCGTGAACCACCATACAAACTGTCACAACACGAACTTCTTGCTCTCCCCACTGTCATAACTTCATCACCACCGGGCTGCCATTCACCGGAGGCGAAACACCACCGCGCACCAACTCATTCCGCCACCACCACCGTCACCTTCATTAGCCTTGCGTAGGTCAACCACCTTTACCATGAAGCTTCTGTCCAAGCTATCACCACGACGTTAACCACCATACCATCAGCCACTCTTCCACATCGCCACCACAAGGCTCGTTTAACCACCATACATAACCCAGTGCTGCTGCCGGAGCTATGGTTGCAGCTCACCCTCCTTTCTCTTTCATGAACCACTGCGCGACATCGTCTCCGTGGGCTTCTCCAAGTAGCTCGAGCATGATGTGGTGTTTAATTTGGCCGGTTTAGGGTCTAACGAGGGTGAGGGAGCTTGGATTTGCAGGTCCGACGAGGGGAAGGAGCAACAAAAAAGACATGGTGTTGGCGGCTGTTTATCTAGGTAGGGTTTGAAAAAGAAGTTATTTTTCCTTTAGCTCCCTTTCACTTTGCTACAGTTACACTTTAAACCCTAAACTTATATCTTGTATTTAAATGATTGTAATTCTTTTTGGGATGTTACAACATTGTTACTTATTTCATATGTTCATTTACTTTTGTTACAATCCACGAAGGTGACATTCTTCCTTTATTTTCATTCGTTACAGTCCATAAGCACACGTTTACATTATAGTCCACGAGGGTCACATTCTTCCTTTATTTTCATTCTTTACAGTCCATAAGGACACGTTTACATTATAGTCCCCGAGGGATACGTTACTTTACCTTCCATAGGGACACATTCACATTACCTTATATTATTGTCCACGAATGATACATTACATCTACAAAGGATCCTTTTCTTTTGGTGAGAGTCCCTAAGGCTCTACGTCCGAAGGCCAAACTCACCGGACTTCCATGAAGGACATTCTATATTTGGTGACCGTCATCACCGGGATAACCGTCATTACCCCTCGTTAACCAGTTGCAACATCCCGGTTATGGTACACTGCCGAGCACTATTCCTGTTTTTCATACAGCATGCACGCAACTTATGCAACGACGCTGACATAGGCTTCGGGTAGTACCAGTCACAAATACTATGCCACTACCTCAAGACTTGCTTCGGTGTAACCATATTCGGACATATAGGAAACTTAACTTTCTTACGTCTTTCATTTACATTAGTTTATAAAACACTTAGTAATATAAACACACTTTCTTTCACTTGCGTTCGTTTATAAAACATTTAGTTAAATAAAAATATTCGTTAACATTTACTTGTTTACAAAACGTTAATTAAGTAAACCTATTTCTTTCTTACCATTTACGTTTAAGTAATAAAATACATTTATTATTAATGTCCGTTAATTTAGTATGCATACCACCCTAAAACAGCAAAATAGGGATTCTTGAATGCACCTGATAATGCTAGCCTCGAAGTGTTATATACTTTCCAAACGTTGTCACGCACAATCTGGATACATAACTATCAGGTCAATACGACACTATTCGGTTCTACACTTCTACTCTAGCGAACTTAGGCTAAGTTTGCCCCTTAGCATTAAGCAAACATAACAGGTTCGCCCCTTTTAACTATAAACAAACTTGATAGATTCGCTATAACTGTGGCCAACGAACATGCTAGGTTCGCTAAGTTTACGCCAAGCGAACATGCTAAGTTCGCTGACTCCTGTCCAGGCGAACATTTTAAGTTCGCCTATTACAGCTTCTTCCCCAGAAAAACCCTAAGTTTTGCATATTAGTGACGGCTCAGTCTACACACGATCAAGATGCAAACTTTTTACGTCCAAAACGTTTCTTTTACTTTCGTGATACTAGAACTATGCTTGGTTTCTCTTTCCATACATAAAAATCCCGCCTTTTATCAAAATGTTGGACATTATATGTCCGATCATCGTTAATATTAACGTTGCTATCGAGGTACGATCCGAAAAGTTACACTTTGGGCAAAGAACAAAGCATAGCGTTTAAATGTTAAACGTTATTTCGCGAAACACGAATTCAGATTCGGTGGATTAAATATTTAGAGAAATATTTATTGGTTATGTCGTATTTAATTATTTAGGATAATTAATTACCTAAAGACGGAATGTTGTTTTATATATATTAGTAAAATATATATTGACAGGTTTTATATTTAATAGTTAAATATAAAACGTGTTCGGTTTACGCAAGGTGGTTTTATGATTAGTTTAATTATAAAGCACAGGCACTAGAACTGATTAAAAGTTAATTAGTGGGTAATTAAAGGTTAATTAACCCGAGGGTTGACTTGTAAATTGATCAACTATAAATAAATCTTAAAGTCAAAACCCTAAACAATCAATCTCTCTCTATCTCCCTCTTGCGATTGCCGCCACCAACCCTCACGGGTTCCGTCCAACCGGCCAGCCACTACCACCTCCTACACAGCCGTTGCTGCTGCTGCCACCGTCGTACAGATGATCGGACGCTGCCGTGTCGCCACCGTGTACCCTCCGCGAGCCGAACCGGAGAGCACCCGAGAACCGGGTTTTGCGATAAAGTGTGTTTCGTGAGAACGAGTTCGTGAGACGAGTTCGTGGTTAGTCCACTAGCGTGACGTTCTTTTCTCCCAAGTGTAGTCAACGGTTTTATCGTCAAAGGTATAATCTTTATAACACCGTTTCGTTGCATTCGTTATAATTTTATTTTCTAAATATTCGTGTAATCGGATCACTGTCGGATAAAGTTTAGAACTTTATTATCGTGTCCTATTATTATTGCTTCCGCTACATAAAAACTGATTTTGTAAATATAATTGTTTTAAACATTAAAACCAGTGCACGATTCCCAACAGTGGTATCAGAGCCATGTTTACGCGCGTTTAGTCAAATTTATTTATTTTTCAATCTTCGTTTTATTTTTCAACACTTTTGGTTGACAAAAGATCGAACCTATATCATTTGGATTGATTGTGTTTGGAACATCGAGCCCTAGTGGCCCGTGGTTGTGTTTGTCATGATGTTTGGTTTTATATTCTTTGTATTTTTGGGTTATTTTGGAACCCGATGTATGTAACTTCCCAAAATAATAAAATAAATAAATGATAACGTGATCGAGGTTAAGTCGGAGGGTTTAAAAGAAAAATAAAAGAAAAGGGGATGAGCTTGGGCTAGGCTCCAATGGGCCAAGGGGAGACCATGTATATACGGACCAAAACAGCCCCCTCCCTCATTCACCCCATTTGTGCGCAAGGCTAGAGAGAGAGAGAGAGAGAGAGCTTGGTTTTAAGAAGAGAAAGCAAGGGAAACGTCACAAAAGCTCGGGGATCGTTAGCCATCATCTCTACATCATAAAGCATCTGAAACCAGGCTCCAGAAGGTAACCTTCTAGCCCAAATCTGAGTTTTTCATAAGTTTGGGGTTTAAACAAAAAGGCACAGTTTTTACGTATGAAATTCAAAACAAATCATATATTTAGACTCATGAATGAAAATAGAACGATTTGAACATAAAAAGTTCGAAGCTTGAACGATTGGAAATAACGGACCAGATCTAGGGTTTTCTGTTGGGGAAGAAGCTCACGAAGGCGAACTTACCAAGTTCGCCTAGAACCGTTTTAAGCGAACTTAACATCTTCGCTAGATCATGTTCGCCAAAAAATCTAAGTAAGCGAACTTACCAAAGTTCGCCTAAACTCAAAGTAAGCAAACATACTTAAGTTCGCCTAAGCTCAGAAATAGCGAACTTATCATAATTTAAAGTAGCGAACTTACCTAAGTTCTCCTATGCTTAAAAACGGCGAATTTACTATAAGCGAACTTGCCATGTTCACCTAAGCCCAAAATGGCAAAGTTACCTAAGTTCGCCTAACCCTAAGAATAGAAACGTTTCGTTTAGGTTCATTATCTTATCTTGTATGACTTGATTATACAGATTGTGTGTGACCTTAGTGACGCTCTTTAACAAGCTAGTATACTTCAAGGACCGCTCATCAGTTGAGTTCTATGTGCCACCTATGGGTTACATGCAAACAATTTTAAATGTTTTGGGGCTGAAGTGCATACATGATCTGAATGAAAGTTATGAATGCTATATATAGCCTTATGTGTTATATGACAATACATTATGAATACAATAATAACAAGTATGTTTATAAGCAATGAAATGAAAGTATGACATAACGTATAAGAATGAAATCTTGCCTTATATCCATGTATATATTGTTTGTCATGTATGAATAAACGTTATGGAGGGAAACGAATATAACGGCTACTTCGGTAGACAGACGACCACTCGACTATTACACAGTCATAATTAAAAGTCAAGATAGGTAGACTAAACTAAGGCTATTACGGTAGAGTCAGTCCTTCAATCGATGCATGGCTGTATAATTCGCTCGGGTGGGAAACGGATGCCTTAGGGCAGACGGACTACGACAGAAGGACGACTAAGATGGACGGCCGAAGGTTTGTCGGACGGTTAATGCAGACGGACAGTTTCTAGTGCTGGATGGTTAATGAAATGGGCTACGGCGGTAGTTCAAGGGCGTTTGTCTTTGTGACTAATGTAATCAAAATGACGGGCTGATCACCCATATGTGTATGACTATTGAATGTTCACCAAGAAATAAGCATGTATGCATTTATATACGTACTCAGTTATGAATGTTATACGAAAGCAATAAAGTAAAGAAGTACAAATATACATGTATATATATATATATATATATATGTTTATCATGTTAATGACTGCTTGTATTAAACTAGAACTCACCGGCGTTAGCTGACTTTTAGTATGCACTCCAGGTAACAATAAGAAGGGACGTACAGAGGCGTGATGGCTACCTGGCACAACTGACATCCCATTTTATTGGAGTTTTATGTTAAGACAATGTTATGTTATTGATATGCCATAAATTACACATATTTTACATGCATAATTATCCCCATATTCATCACAATTATTAACAAAATGATAGGAATTGATAATTAATCTATTCATTTGTGTTACAATAGGATAATTGACCTTGGTGTGCAAAAACATGAAAAAATCACTCAAAATCAAGGAGAAATCAGCATTCGGAAGTCAATTGAACGAAACCGGACGCAGGAAGTCAAATCTAGAAATCAAAAAGTTAACACGGAGCAAAAATGCCAAATGCACGGACGTGCGTCCCAATGCACGGCCATGCATTTGGGGTTTTGCCTCCCTGTATCTCCTAAAGCTGTCAAGATTCCCCACGTGCAAGAAAAGGGTACTATGCACGCCCGTGCAATCTAATGCACGGCCGTGCATTGCCAAAATGTTAGCCTATAAATAGCAAGCTCATTCTAGTGTTTTAGATGTCCAAGATTGAGAGATGTGAAGGCCTTAGTGCTCTGCTAAGAACCGGAACTCTTTTAGTTTTGGTTCGTTTTAGCTTTTCTTTGTTTATTTTATGTTTTTAGTCTTGTAATATGAAATGATTCTTCTCGTTCGGGTAATAAAGAGGCAACCTATACCCACTATCCCATGGTGTTGGAACACTTCCACACATTGTCTGAGTGTTAGTGGAGTCACTTGTATGGTCATTCGTGGCTAGTCCTCTTGCGTTGCTCGGGTTAGTTGATCTTTAATTAATTAATGAAGTATTTTTAGTAAGTTATGTTCTTGAAGTCTTTCTTAAAGTTTATCTTAAAAAGACCAGAATAAGTGATCTTTAAACCTAACTTAATAATCATAAATCTTGTAAGTTACTTAAGCGAGTCCTCTTGTTTAAGAAGCTTATTCGGGTTTGTACGGTCTATATACAATCTTGGTGGTAGAAATAGCCGAGTTAGTATTGATTTGTTATTATGGGTCGATTGGAGGTTTGGGTATTCAACGGGTCATTCGAGTCTTGACTGGACCTAATGAAACGTGTCGGTATTTCTTTACTTCTCTCGTGTTAGCTTGCAGTGGACTCCTAGCTGAGGCCACGGGACTTGATCTTGAGAATGAAAAGTTTTAATTATTTGAAACGAATTTATAAGTAAAGACAATTATTTTAAGAATATAATTTGTTAGGTCCGAGCGTTAATAAACTACATTTGGAGGAAGTTGCGCATTCCGACTTACCGAAAGAAGTTACAAGACATGACGTACGTCAGTCAAAGGATAATCTTAGTCCGAATAATGAATCACGGGATAGACGGCGGACTTGAGACCCCGTGTAGGGTCCCGAGATTTATTAAGAGTAGTTGGCCGACCGTATTCACTGTTCCGTTACGAAATACTAGCTCCCTCATCGAAAGGGTTAGTACTAGTAACTATGACCAACCTTACTAAAATACAGTGTTAATTAACAAGTGATAACAACCGGAGTAACACCTTAAACGAGATAATATTTTTAATTACGTTTCTTATCTTTTTTTACTTTCTTTTAAACAAAACCCCGTTTTCAACTAATTATCCTAGTCAGACAATAGCGAGGGTTGAGTAAGGAATCCGTGTCCATGGTTCGATACTTGGTTTTTACCAAACTATATTACGCTACGATAGGTACAATTGCCTATTGTGTTTGTTTTAAGTTAAAGTAATTATCATTTTAATTTATAAATTTAAAACCTGATTTTCTGTAATTTTAAACCGAACATTATTAAAGATATATGTTATGTCTCTCGTATTTGGCATCAAGTTTTTGGAGCCATTACAACGGACGTATTTACATATATATTTTTGTATACACTAAAACACGCTCATCAAGTTTTTGGCGCTGTTGCCGGGGACACGGTAATTCTGTGAAAAATCTAAACCGTTGGACTGACTAATTAATTTCTATTTTAATTTTGTTTTATTTCTCCCTTATTTTCCCTTTTTATTTTATTTTCATCTTTATTTTAATTTTTTTTTATTTCACCTTTATTTTTCCCTTTTTAATACTTCTTACTTTTACTTTTATTTTGGTACTTGTATTAGTTAATTTGTCTTTGTAAGAACTTTCAAGGATCTCGACCGAGAAATGATTGCTAAGGAAAATAAATAAATACATGTCCACCCATTTGAAAGCATTTTAAAATAGGCGTAACACTTTCGGACGGTTCACGTGTTTAGATTTTGTCATTCTTCTTTATTTTGATGATGACAAATTCAATGCTTTTAAATTGGAGGCCAACGATCGAGATAAGTTTTCTAACGTATAATCGGGATTTTTGATAGTGACATTCTCCCTTGATCAATTTATTAATTTTGAATAAACTAATACTTTAATATAATCTAAATTATTTTTGATTAATTTCTAATTAAAAATATATTTTCATTTATTTTTAAAAGTATTATTTTCAATTAGTCAAAAAAAAAAGAAGTCAACTAGGTCAAAGGGGGTAATGCACGGCCGTGCATCCCCATGCACGCCGTGAATTGGGTTCCGTGCAGTCTGGGAATAAAGGGGGTAGAAACCATCCATTTCGTCAAAACCCCAAACTCGAAAATGCTCAAAACCCGTCGAACTCACCCAAAAACGCTCAATTTTCGCCCGTTTCTTTCGATTTTTTGCTTCCAATCTCATCACAAAGGTATGTAAACTTGTCCATTATCATTTTTAGGTTGATTTGAGCTTCGAATATGACAGAATTGGTTCGAATAAGACTAGGGTGTCATTTGATATCTTGGTTTGAATATGCTTGAATATGAACTCAATGTTTAATCTAGATGCATATTTAACTATGTAGGATCATAATGTAACACTTTTTAGTCTTGTTTGGGTAAGATTTGTTTGACTCGTATGGATGGGTTTTTGAATTTTGTCTTTGAACTCTTGAACTTGAAAATACGAATTGAAGCATGAATCTTGTTTAGATGTGTTTATGTATTAGCATAGTTTGTCGGAAATTGTTGATTAATTGAATTAGGTCAAGAATTTTAACGGGTTTGACTTTTCTAAAGTCAACATTTTGACAATCTATGTCGGTAGTCATATTATACCATTCAAGTTTGCGCCTTGTTCGATTAGTTACAATTGACCACTTATGGACTCAAGGAGCATAATCACGCCATAACTATGCATTAATTTGTGTTTCTTTTATGTGGTCATAAAAATAAATCAATTAATATATATATATATAGTTCATATCAATATCAAGTTTTTGGCTATATCACTATCAAGTTCTTGGCATTGTTTTGATAATATCAAGTTTTTAGCGCCCTTTCTATATGTGTTTCATTGAGCAATATTACTTCTTGGCACTAACTTTTTCAAACTGGTAATTATGTAGGATATGGTTGAATCCTCAAGGAAAGCAGGAAGAAAAAGGAGAAACACCCGTTCAGACTCTAGTTCATCATCATCCATACCACCAGAAGATGCTCCACCTACTCCTCCATCACCGCCTCCACCCCACCATCCAACACCATTGCTCGAAAACCCGTCAAATATGCATCCTTGGTTGATCTTCGATCCCGAAAATGCTATTGAAGCTCATGCTTTCCATACCCTACCTGGCCTTATGCAACAGGAGTTTGGCACTCACAAGACCATCACCTATGCAACTCTGGAAAACATTGGTCTGTTAGAAGAAGCATTGCAACTAATTACTAGGCCATGGGTCAAGTTCTTTGAGATACAGTAGCCAACCTACTATGAAATGACTCTAGAGTTCTTGGCATCTTTTCAATCTGATAGGTCCACGCTTAGCAAACTGAAGCACGATTGTGTGAGGTTTAGAATGGTTAGGCAATTGTATGAAATGTCCTTGGGAGACTTTGGGTTAAGATGATATTGTATAGGCATCGAGAGATTCATCTCCCGATCTTCACAGATAGCATCCTTGAGTTCGGAGAGGGTGAAGCACAACAGGTGTGGGTAAGGATTGGTTCGGGTCAATACGACCCGCATAAGCAAAAGAGCAGGAAGATTCTTCATCCATTACACCTATATCTGCACCGATTGATCGTCCACACGATTGGTGGACGCAAGGATAGTACCGAAGTTGTGACAGTCAGGGACCTGTTCCACCTACACTACCTTATTGATCAAGTCCCTTGTAATTTGGCCTACAGTCTTGCCAAATTCTTCACCCGTGCTTACGGGTACTCTTCGAGCAGCCATATCTATGGAGGTCCCTTTATCACTCACTTAGTAGAATACTTAGGGGTCCTAAGTCCCGAAAATCTTGGTATGATCACCAATATGGACCTACCAATTGAGGAAGTAAACAGGCATATGTTGATCAACATGAGGATGATGAGGAAGATACAAGCGGTGTATAGACTGTAGACCACCGAGGCAATCCTTGGCAAGGAGTTGTTATACCATCAGATAACGTGGATGAGCCGGCACTACAGCTACAATAGCATGCAGAAGGGGAGCAAGGTATGTACCATACTACTACAGATCCCACTATGTTGTACTTGATGATCCGTATGGGTCAGCTAGGGTAGACAATGGACTGCATGTGACAAGACGTTTATGATCACACACACAAACCGTATGCCCACCAGCAGTATCAGCCTCCTCCAGGTCCTCACCAGCAGTGGCCCCACCAGCCATATTAGTAGCAACTCTCTCTTTCTCACTCCGGATATTTGTGGTTCTTTTACGAAAAAATTTGTGGTTCTTAACTATTAACAATGGTTTGTTCTGTTTGTTGACTAGACACATTATCGTTTTTACCAGTTATGTGGGGTAACCGTTGACTTGGTGGCACCACCACCACCCTATTCGACCGCCACTAATTGGCGAATATTAGTTTAATTTTCCTGTCAGTACTTAGTTTATGTGTTGAGCATTGCATAACATTATAGGTGATACAGATTTTGGTTCGTGCCCGGAAATACGATCTAGGCATTGGTGGAGATCGGCCATACGCATGATGATAACGTATCGTAAGGGGAGTATTAGTTTCCTTTCACCCTAAATTTACCCATGACATTTACTGCATATCATATTTTCGTACAATGATGACATTGTCAAATTCTAAGTGTGGGGTGGAAGCTTACCAATACTTTGACTACCTAATTTTGTCCTAAGTATTATGAGTGCATGATTAATAACTACCCAATCTATTGAATTAAAATTTACATAGAAGTAATAAAAAACATTTTCAAAAATAATCTTAAAGCAAAAGTCTGACAAACCATTTGGCATAAACGGGCTTATAAAAACAGCAATTTGAAATATCGTTGAAGTGAATCAAGGAAACAAATAGGGAAGATTAGGAAGCACAACTGAAAGAAACAAATAGGGAAGATCCCGGGCCTCTCCCACACACGCACACTGACTTAACCAGTCCCGCCAGCTAGGGTATCGCGACTGGTGTGCTTGCGAATTGGTTTTAATGTTTCCAAACCCCAACCCTTTTCCCTTAATCGCGATCCGAACAAAAGATCATCCCAGATTTGATCGATTACGATTTCAATTGAACCTAATTTCGAAGGGGTTTTGTTAATTGGGATATGGCGAATCTGGGTATGACTTTAATTGCAAAACCATAGAGTTTAAATCGTTAAATCCTGGTCTCAAGAACCAAAACCCTAAAAACAAGAACAAGAAGTTAATTTGACAAGATTCGATGTTAAAAGGCTTTGAATTCATAGGGCTTTTACCAAATTGAACCTTGCGAATTTGTTAGGGTAGTTTAATTTGATGGAGAACAGGTTTAAGATGATAAACCCTAAAACAGATTAAGAACGAACCCTAGTTATAGGATCTTGATCAATTCGATGATATAATTATAAATAGGCATAGGGCTTTCAGTCTATTCATTGAGACGAAGCTAAGGGTGTGCTCAATTTCAATATTTGTTATCGGATTGTTAGGGTTCGACTAAAACGAAATAATATGAACCCTAGATTACTGATTTCGATCGAATCGATGTTATGAAGCCGAATTAGCATAGGGCTAATGATCAACAGATTAAAACGAAACTATGGGTACACGAAATTACCAAAATGCGTGATGGATTGAAGGTTCTCGACTAAAATGATTGCCGACTGCGACTGTGATGGTCTCTGGCGTCTTCAACTGTTAATCCAGCCAATTCAGTTTGTGCAAAAGCTTCGGAGAGGTGCGAGTTACGTGTGTGTATGCTCAATTTGTGAAAACAATACAGGAATTTGTCGATTTTGATAAAGAGGGGCGATGGTTCGACGATTTCGACTTGGACACCCATTATTAGGTTTAATTCGCTCAATTACAACTTAATTATGATCTCATTATGGACGGTAATAGAATTAAAGTGCATGATCCATTGTAATTCCAAACGATTTCGGTTATGGAATTCAAATTTGATCAAAGGTTTGCGAGTTTGACTTTTGAAAGTCAACACATGTGGTTTTTTTTAAATTTTGAATTTGAGAGTCAACGAATCCAGTTTTGAAGCTTGGCAGGATTAGTCCCTGGAATACTAGATCAATTTATTACAGAAACAGTGCCCGGGGTTTAATATTGGGTTAACCGGGTTAGGATTTAATAGCATGTTTAACAGGATTGCTAACAGAACTAACTGCAATGTCCGGATTGTCACATCATCCCCTAGTTGAAAGAATTTTCGTCCCGAAAATTAAATAATAATTTTTTTTTTCCGGGATATCACATCGTCCCTTAGTTGAAAGAATTTTCGTCCCGAAAATTAAATAGTACCTTAAGAATTTGACGCGGAGTGCTTGAACAGATTAGGATATTTTCGCATCATCTGCTCCTCGCGTTCCCACGTGAATTCCGGTCCGCGTTTCGAGTTCCAACGAACTCTGACAATAGGGATTTTACTGCACTTTAACGTTTTGACTTCCCTATCCGTAATTTCCATGGGTTCTTCGATGAAACGCAACTGTTCATCAATGTGTGGTTCTTCAAGAGGAACTGCGAGTGACTCGTCTGCTTGACATTTCTTCAAGTTCGAGATGTGAAAGACGTTGTGTACACCACTAAGTCCTTCAGGTAGGTCCAGTTGGTACGCTACTGGCCCGATTCTTTTCAATATCTTGAATGGTCCAACATTACGAGGATTCAGTTTGCCCCGTTTCCCAATACGAATGACACCCTTTCAAGGTGAAACCTTTAACAAGACCATATCCCATACTTGAAATTCTAACGGTTTACGACGCTTATTGGCATAGCTCTTTTGACGATCACGAGTTGCTGCCATACGGTTTCTAATTTGAACGATTTTCTCAGAAGTTTCAAGTACGAGTTCAAGACCTTTAAGTTGACTATCCCCAACTTTGGCCCAACAAATAGGAGAACGGAATTTCCGTCCATATAGCACTTCAAATGGAGCTGCCTTGATGCTAGTGTGAAAAATGTTGTTGTAGGAGAACTCCACCAACGGTAGGTGAGACTCCCATGTGTTACCGAAATCAATTACACAAGCTCGTAGCATGTCCTCCAGAGTTTGAATAGTACGTTATGTCTGGCCATCAGTTTGAGGATGGTATGCTGTACTCATATCTAGACGATTGCCTAAAGCTTTATGTAACGATTACCAGAAACGAGATGTGAATCGTGCATCACGATCCGAAATGATAGAGATTGGCACCCCGTGCCGAGATACTACTTCTTTCAAATAAATACGAGTAAGCTTGTCCAATTTGTCAGTTTCTTTGATTACAAGGAAGTTCACAGATTTTGTTAAACGATCTACAATCACTCAAATGGTATCGCATCCGCTGGGGTTCTGGGTATATTTGTTATGAAGTCCATAGAGATTTGCTCCCATTTCCACATTGGGATTTCCGGTTGTTGTAGTATACCAGAAGGCTTTTGATATTCCACCTTGACCTTTGAGCAAGTCGGGCACTTGCTTACATAGGTGGCTATATCGGCCTTCATCTTTGGCCACCAATATAACACCTTAAGGTCGTGGTACATTTTGTCAGAACCTGGATGAATAGAGTATCGGGATTTGTGTGCCTCATCCATTCCTAGTTCTCTTAAGTTCCCATACACAGGAATCCAAATTCGCTCTGCGAAGTAGCGAACACCGTCAGACTTGACCTCGAGTTGTGTTTCCATGCCGCGTGTACCTTCCAGCAGTAGATTTTCCTCTTTCAGGGCTTCAAGTTGAGCACTACGGATTTTGTCAGGTAGTCCGGCTGAATAGTAAGCTGTAATGCTCGAACTCGTTTGGGCTTGGTTTCCTTTCGACTTAGGGCATCAGCTACAACGTTAGCTTTACCCGGATGATATCGGATCGCACAGTCATAATCATTCAAAAGCTCGACCCAACGACGTTGTCGCATGTTCAGCTCTTTCTACTCGAAGATGTGCTGCAGACTATTGTGATCGGTGTAGATGGTGCACTTGGTACCATACAAGTAGTGTCTCCATATCTTAAGTGTGAAAACTACAGCTCCCAACTCTAGGTCATGAGTGGTGTAGTTTTTCTCGTGAATTTTTAGTTGACGCGAAGCATATGCGATCACCTTTTCTCGTTGCATTAATACACAACCCAAACCCTGAATAGATGCGTCGCAATACACCACGAAATCATCCGTACCTTCTGGAAGAGCTAGAATAGGTGCACTGCAAAGTTTCTGTTTAAGATGCTGAAATGCTGACTCTTGGTTATCGCCCCAGTTGTAGGCTTTACCCTTTTGAGTTAAGGCAGTGAGGGGTTCTGCAATTTTTGAAAATCCTTCGATGAATCGACGGTAGTATCCAACCAATCCCAGAAATTGTCGCACCTCAGTTGGAGTCGTCGGTGCTGCCCAATTCTTGATGGCTTCTATCTTTGATGGATCGACATGTATTCCTTTCTCGTTAACCACATGTCCTAAGAATTGAACTGCCCGGATACAAAATTCACACTTGGAAAACTTAGCATACAGCTGTTCCTTTTTAAGTAATTCTAGGATTAAACGTAGATGTTCCTCATGTTCCTCCTTGTCCTTGGAATAAATGAGAATGTCGTCGATGAAAACGATGACAAATTGATCAAGGTAAGGGTTACACACACGGTTCATGAGGTCCATGAATACTGCAGGTGCGTTGGTTATTCCGAAAGGCATGACCATAAATTCATAGTGGCCGTACCTTGTCCTAAAAGCAGTGAGATATCTTCATCTCGGACTCTCAATTGATGGTAGCCGGACCTAAGATCTATCTTGGAATAGAAACTGGATCCTTGGAGTTGATCAAAGAGATCATCTATGCGAGGCAAAGGATAACGATTCTTGATTGTGACTTTATTTAGCTCACGGTAGTCGATACACATACGGAAAGTTCCGTCCTTCTTCTTGACAAACCGGACTGGTGCTCCCCATGGCGATGAGCTAGGTCGGATGAAACCTTTATCCAATACTTCTTGTAACTGAGTAGATAGCTCTTGCAATTCACTAGGTGCCAGTCTGTAAGGTGCCCGAGCGATTGGTGCCGCTCCGGGTGCTAGATCGGTTTGGAATTCGACTTGACGGTGTGGTGGCACACCAGGCAAATCTTCGGGAAATACTTCCAGAAAATCACAAACGACGGGAATATCATAAATCTTCTTTTCTTCTGAGGGCTGCTCAGCAACGAGGGCCAAAATAGCAGTATGCCCTTTTCGAAGGCATTTCTGTGCTTTCATAAAGGATATGATGCCCATGACGGCACCAACCTTTTCGCCCTGAACTGAAAGGGTTTCTCCACCCGGGAGAGGAATTCGAACAATTTTCTCTCGACAGATGATTTCAGCTTGGTTTTTAGATGACAAATCCATGCCGACAATTACATCAAAACTACCAAGTGTGACCGGCATAAGATCGATATCAAGTTTATGACTAGCTAGTTCTAGCTTACAACCCTTAAGAATGTGGGTTGCTTCAATTATTTGGCCATCAGCTATCTCTATTATATACTTAGCTCCTAACAGAGTTGGAGTTCCTTTTATCATATCACTAAGTTTTCTAGATATAAAACTTCTATCAGCACCAGTGTCAGAAAGGACAGAAGCAAGGTAATTATTTAAGAGAAACTTTCCAGTGACCACGTTATGATCATGACGAGCTTCTCCCGATCCTAGCACGAAAGCTCGTCCTTTCGCACCATTCCCTCTATTACTGGCATTATTGCCACCACTGTTATTCCCTTGATTGTTGTTGTCGTTACCATTTCCATTTCCATTTTCATTTCCATTACCATTCCTCTTCGACTGAGGATAATCCCACTGGATGTGTCCCTCCTTGCCGCACTGAAAATATCCCCTTGTGGATCCTTGTGGTCGGAACGGTTGCTTATTCTGAAGATCCACTCTAAAATCTTTGCAGTGTGGCTCATCTTGCCACATCGTTGACAACGGTTACAAGCACCGACGTGGTGATAATTGCACTTGTTGCACTTGGGGGCTCTCCCCGCATAACTACCTTGATTTTGACCTGAGGCGGTCGTCTGATTGAAGTTCTTTGCAGGCTCAAACTTTCTCTGCTTCTCCTGGGGTTGATTGAACTGGATCCTTTGGAGTGAGAGTTGGAGTGGGTGTTGGAGTGATGATCAAACTTGCGTTTATGATTGTCGGTGGATTTAGAGACCGAACCTCTCGGGGGTAAAGTCTCTTGTGTCACCGTCTGATCGGTTAGCTTGTGAGCCAGTCTGATCGTCTGCTTGATGGTAGTAGGGTTGGAAGAAGTGACCATACTTTGAATTTGAGGCACTAAAGCTCCAATATACAGCTCAATTCTCTTGTAATCTAGAGTCGCCATATGTGGGCACATGGCAGCGAGCTCATGGGAGCGTGTGGTATACAGCTGAATTTCAGAACCTTCCATTTTCATGTTCCAAAATTCACCTTCCAACTTCTGAATTTCATCCCAAGGACAATACTCCTCCTTCATCATCATCTTAAACTCCTCCCATGGGAGTCCATTTGCCATGGCCAGACCCAACATCTGGACCTGAGCGTTCCACCATGTGAGAGTCGGGCATTCCAAAGTTCCAGCAGTGAACTTGACCTGATTGGCCACTGGGCAGTTGCACGTGGCAATCACTGATTCTACTTTTTCGAACCAACGGAGCAGTCCGATAGCTCCTTCAGCTCCACTAAAGGCGTGGGGCTTACAATCCATAAATGCTTTGAACGTGCATGCTGGTTGCTGATTCTGCTAGTTTTGCTTGCCTGGATTTAGAAATAACATAGGATTGGGATTATAGAGCTTAAGAAAAGCGCTTTTAGGAGATGAATTGACCTCATTAGTCAATAGTTCAAGCATTTACCTGCATCATTCTGTGCTGCTAGAGCCTCAGCCACACTATCGTTGATTAGTGTCGCTAGCTCCGCTGCTGTCATGTTGATGGTACCCAGGCCACCAGCACGACCTCCATGTCCTCTTCCTGACATGATTCTTCACATTCACAAATACAAACAATGAGAAATATATCACATATTAAACATTATTTATGTACAAGTAAGGAAATACAACATCTAATATTTTGAAAATTAAATAAATTGTAAGGATACAAAATAAATAACTCAAACATTAAACTTCTCATGTTTTTATTGAATGGGAACAACCTTACCCATCTAGGTTTGAAGAGAGAAATAACAAAAGCAAAACATGAATGAAAAAGAAAGATAGAATAGGAAGATCATCAAACATCCTCGTCATCGGAAGAAACGTATGATTGAGCATCATCGATCTCCACCGGTTCTTCCTCGGGTTGCTCCTCCTCCAAGGGTTCATCCTCGAAAGGTTCTTCCTCGCCGTCTGAAAGTGGAATGTCTTCCGGAAATAAGGTTGGTTGCAGTTGGGCATCTAAGTGAGTCACTCTTTCTTGAAGTCCCTCGGCAGCATGGTTTGCTACTTGCAACTGGCCTTCCAGATTAGCCACTCTCTCCAGAATCCCTCCTACCTCAAAATCCGAGGTGTCTACGCTCGTCTCCAAATGTGTCACCCGATCCACCAAAACATTATGGACCTGATCCGTCACTGCTAGCTCAGCAGTCAAAAGCTCAATTCCTACCTTGTTCTTCTCTATTTGAGTCTCTCGCTGCAGAATGTCAGGTGTCTCATCAGTAGCATCTTTCACAATGCTCAACTCCCTAGACATGTAAAATACAAAAGCTGTAAAAGCTTGTGCCATAGTGCAGGGCAAGCTAGGTAAGGTAGATGATGAGGAAGCGGAAGCAAAGTAGGGTGATGGAACATTTCCCATCTCGATCCACCTTTGGATCATTTGTAGGTATGCATTCCAATTACGAGCAGGATTCGTTGCTTGCGCGCTAATCGGTTCACCCTGATCAACCGAATAATCACTAGAACTACTCTGGCGCCTTTTTTGCTCCGGGGATGATAAAATAGGTGCATCGTGTCCTGGTGTCTTAGGTGATGGTCGTGGAGTTGATGACATGTTCTTGTAATATAACATATAAGTGCCAAACATCCAAGATTTATGGCATGTAACTAATGTGTGAGGTTATAGTCTAGTATGCAATCCCAGTTCTCTATAACCAATGGCTCTGATACCAATCTGTCACACCCCAAAATTCCAACTAACACAGTTTTACCGTTTGGGAAGTGACGAACCAGGATACCAGACATTAGTTACATTGAACGATTCTACATGGGACTCAAATGAAAATTATCATATCAATCAGAGTTAATGCGAAAGCGTAAAGAAAATAAATGCGCAAAACACACGCTCCCAAAAGAATAGTCCAAAAGTCCAAACCAAACACAAATTTAAAATAGACCAAACAGTTTAATAAAACAAAAATCATAGGCAGAATTCCATGCACGTCCTATTGTGTGCATCTGTGCCTTATCTTAAGCGACCTGAGAAAAACATGTAAGAAAATGTCAACACGAGGTTGGTGAGTTCACAAGTTTCAATTTATAGAAGCGTTTAACAGATTAATGTACATTCAATATATAAATCAATAGGTAGCTAACTCATAAACATGTTAACTAATGCGCTCGCAACCGACAGCTGACTGTTTATATGCCTCCCACCATCCTGGTGCATGTTTAGGTCAATATTGCACCCGTTCGACCTCCAATCGAGTTAGCGCGACTAACGCGGGTGAGGTTTGTCAAACCCAGTAGTACTACTCAAATTACCTCGCTATGTTCATATTAACGGTCCGATGTGAGGAGTTAAAGGATAATGTATACGCATAGTCATACAAGTGATATCATATATGAATTACAAGGATCAAAAAGTATTTACGACATGTTTTCTCCCCTAGTTTAAAACAATAAAAAGGGGCTGTGAAAACTCACATGCGTTGTGTAGTAGGTAGTATCACACAAGAGATAAGTTGGGACCACGAGTGTAAGTCTCAAACGACTTACATATGCCCTAAAATTATAAACACATAAATTAGGGATAAAATGGGAATTGTGACAACAACACGGAATGAGAAACGTCTTACAGAAACGCTCTAACAACCAAGAGTAGACGAACGTGTCCACGAGAATATGAATTCTTTAATTAATAATTAAGATATATATATATATATACACGTTACGCGACGAATGACAAAATAATATATAATAAATATATTCGAGCGTTTTGTCATTTACAAAACTTAGGACAATAATATAATTTAATATATTATTTTTTTTAGGTTCGCATGAATATTCTAAATACTCATTCGAGGAAAAATAATGAATATATTATTTTTAATAGAGGTAATAAACACGAGTAAATAATATAACAATTATATTATTAAATAGTTTAAAATGTTACACGAGTTATAAAATGATACGAAATAATATAATTTATATATTATTTTATAATATTAATCACGGGTTGAAAATAATATAAATATATTATTTTATATGAGATGGTGGCTTGAAAATAATATAATATACTATTTTTAAAAGTGGAACTAATAATAAAATAGGTTATAAATCCAAACCGAGCTTACGGGTGGTTTTCCGGGTTAAAACACATTAACATAATATTATAATAAAAGGGGGTTTGATTTATAATAATTAAATATAACAAAAAGCGCCTCAAAAATAAATTGTGGGTGCCCGGTCTCGAACCCGGGTCTCTCCCACACACGCACACTGACTTAACCAGCCCGCCCACTAGGGTATCGCGACTGGTGTGCTTGCGAATTGGTTTTAATGTATCCAAACCCCAACCCTTTTCCCTTAATCGCGATCCGAACCCAAGATCATCCCAGATTTGATCGATTACGATTTCAATTGAACCTAATGTCGAAGGGGTTTTGTTAATTGGGATATGGCGAATCTGGGTATGACTTTAATTGCAAAACCATTGAGTTTAAATCGTTAAATCCCGGTCTCAAGAACCGAAACCCTAAAAACAAGAACAAGAAGTCAATTTGACAAGATTCAATGTTAAAAGGCTTTTAATTCATAGGGCTTTTACCAAATTGAACCTTGTGAATTTGTTAGGGTAGTTTAATTTGATGGAGAACAGGTTTAAGATGATAAACCCTAAAACAGATTAAGAACGAACCCTAGTTATAGGATCTTGATCAATTCGATGATATAATTATAAATAGGCATATGGCTTTCAGTCTATTCATTGAGACGAAGCTAAGGGTGTGCTCAATTTCAATATTTGTTATCGGATTGATAGGGTTTGACTAAAATGAAATAATATGAACCCTAGATTAATGATTTCGATCGAATCGATGTTATGAAGCCGAATTAGCATAGGGCTAAAGATCAACAGATTAAAACGAAACTATGGGTACACGAAATTACCAAAATGCGTGATGGATTGAAGGTTCTCGACTAAAATGATTGCCGACTGCGATGGTCTCCGGCGTCTTCAACTGTTAATCCCGCCAATTCAGTGTGTGCAAAAGCTTCAAAGAGGTGCGAGTTACGAGTGTGTATGCTCAATTTGTGTAAACAATACAGTAATTTCTCGATTTTGATAAAGAGGGGCGATGGTTCGACGGTTTCGACTTGAACACCCATTATTGGGTTTAATTAGCTCAATTACAACTTAATTATGATCTCATTATGGACGGTAATAGAATTAAAGTGCATGATCCGTTGTAATTCCAAACGATTTCAGTTATGGAATTCAAATTTGATCAAAGGTTTGCGAGTTTGACTTTTGAAAGTCAACGCAAGTGATTTTTTTTTAAATTTTGATTTTGAGAGTCAACAAATCCAGTTTTGAAGCTTGGCAGGATTAGTCCCTGGAATACTAGATCAATTTATGACAGAAACAGTCCCAGGGGTTTAATATTGGGTTAACCGGGTTAGGATTTAATAGCTTATTTAACGGGATTGCTAATAGAACTAACTGCAAAGTCCGGATTGTCACATCATCCCCTAGTTGAAAGAATTTTCGTCCCGAAAATTAAATAATAAATTTTTTTTTCGGGATATCACATCATCCCCTAGTTGAAATAATTTTCGTCCCGAAAATTAAATAATAATTTTTTTTTCGGGATATCACATCATCCCCTAGTTGAAAGAATTTTCATCCCAAAATTAAATAGTAGCTTAAGAATTTGACGCGAAGTGCTTGAACAGATTAGGATATTTGCGCATCATCTGCTCCTCGCGTTCCCACGTGAATTCCGGTCCGCGTTTCGAGTTCCAATGAACTCTGACAATAGGGATTTTACTGCGCTTTAACGTTTTGACTTCCCTATCCATAATTTCCATGGGTTCTTCGATGAAACGCAACTGTTCATCAATGTGTAGTTCTTCAAGAGGAACCGCGAGTGACTCGTCTGCTAGACATTTCTTCAAGTTCGAGATGTGAAAGACGTTGTGTACACCACTAAGTCCTTCAGGTAGGTCCAGTTGGTATGCTACTGGACCGATTCTTTTCAATATATTGAATGGTCCAACATTACGAGGATTCAGTTTGCCCCGTTTCCCAAAATGAATGACACCCTTCCAAGGTGAAACTTTTAACAAGACCATATCCCCTACTTGAAATTCTAACGGTTTACGACGCTTATCGGCATAGCTCTTTTGACGATCACGAGTTGGTGCCATACGGTTTTTAATTTAAACGATTTTCTCAGAAGTTTCAAGTACGAGTTCAGGACCTGTAAGTTGACTATCCCCAACTTCGGCCCAACAAATAGGAGAACAAAATTTCCGTCCATATAGCCCTTCAAATGGAGCTGCATTGATACTAGTGTGATAACTGTTGTTGTAGGAGAACTCCACCAACGGTAGGTGAGACTCCCATGTGTTACCGAAATCAATCACACAAGCTCGTAGCATGTCCTCCAGAGTTTGAATAGTACGTTATGTCTAGCCATCAGTTTGAGGATGGTATTCTGTGCTCATATCTAGACGCGTGCCTAAAGCTTTATGTAACGATTACTAGAAACGAGAGGTGAATCGTGCATCACGATCCGAAATGATATAGATTAGCACCTCGTGCCGAGATACTACTTCTTTCAAATAAACACGAATAAGCTTGTCCAATTTGTCGGTTTCTTTGATTGCAAGGAAGTTCGCGGATTTTGTTAAGCGATCACAATCACCCAAATGGTATCGCATCCGCTGGGGGTCTGGGTAATTTTTTTATGAAGTCCATAGAGATTTGCTTCCATTTCCATATTAGGATTTTCGGTTAATGCAGTAGACCAGAAAGCTTTTGATATTCCACATTAACCTTTGGGCAAGTCAGGCACTTGCTTACATAGGTGGCTATATCGGCCTTCATCTTTGGCCACCAATATAATACCTTAAGGTCGTGGTACATTTTGTCAGAACCTGGATGAATAGAGTATCGGGATTTGTGCACCTCATCCATGACTTGTTCTCTTAAGTTCCCATACACAGGAATCCAAATTCGCTCTGCGAAGTAGCGAACACCGTCAGACTTGACCTCGAGTTGTGCTTCCATACCGCGTGTACCTTCCAGCGGTAGATTTTCCTCTTTTAGGGCTTCAAGTTGAGCACTACGGATCTTGTCAGGTTGTCCGAGTGAATAGTAAGCTGTAATGCTTGAACTCGTTTGGGCTTGGTTTCCTTTCGACTTAGGGCATCAGCTACAATGTTAGCTTTACCCAGATGATATCGGATCGCACAGTCATAATCATTCAAAAGCTCGACCCAACGACGTTGTCGCATGTTCAGCTCTTTCTGCTCAAAGATGTGCTGCAGACTCTTGTGATCGGTGTAGATGGTGCACTTGGTACCGTACAAGTAGTGTCTCCATATTTTAAGTGCGAAAACTACAGCTCCCAACTCTAGGTCATGAGTGGTGTAGTTTTTCTCGTGAATTTTTAGTTGACGCGAAGCATATGCGATCACCTTTTCTCGTTGCATTAATACATAACCCAAACCCTGAATAGATGCGTCGCAATACACCACGAAATCATCCGTACCTTCCGGAAGAGCTAGAATTGATGCACTGCAAAGTTTCTTTTTAAGATGCTGAAATGCTGACTCTTGGTTATCGCCCCAGTTGTAGGCTTTACCCTTTTGAGTTAAGGCAGTGAGGGGTTATGCAATTTTTGAAAATCCTTCGATGAATCGATGGTAGTATCCAGCCAATCCCAAAAAATGTTGCACCTCAGTTGGAGTTGTCGATGCTGCCCAGTTCTTGATGGCTTCTATCTTCGATGGATCGACATATATTCCTTTCTCGTTAACCACATGTCCTAAGAATTGAACTGCCCGGATACAAAATTCACACTTGGAAAACTTTGCATACATCTGTTCCTTTTTAAGTAATTCTAGGATTAGACGTAGATGTTCCTCATGTTCCTCCTTGTCCTTGGAATAAATGAGAATGTCGTCGATGAAAACGATGACAAATTGATCAAGGTAAGGGTTACACACACGGTTCATGAGGTCCATGAATACTGCAGGTGCGTTGGTTATTCCGAAAGGCATGACCATAAATTCATAGTGGCCGTACCTTGTCCTAAAAGCAGTGAGATATCTTCATCTCGGACTCTCAATTGATGGTAGCCGGACCTAAGATCTATCTTGGAATAGAAACTGGATCCTTGGAGTTGATTAAAGAGATCATCTATGCGAGGCAAAGGATAACGATTCTTGATTGTGACTTTATTTAGATCACGGTAGTCGATACACATACGAAAAGTTCCGTCATTCTTCTTGACAAACAGGACTGGAGCTCCCCATGGCGATGAGCTAGGTCGGATGAAACCTTTATCCAACAATTCCTGTAACTGAGTACATAGCTCTTGCAATTCACTAGGTGCCAGTCTGTAAGGTGCCCGAGCGATTGGTGCCGCTCCGGGTGCTAGATCGATTTGGAATTCGATTTGACGGTGTGGTGGCAGACCAGGCAAATCTTCGGGAAATACTTCCAAAAAATCACGAACGACGGGAATATCATCAATCTTCTTCTCTTCTGAGGGCTGCTCAGTAACGAGGGCCAAAATAGTAGTATGCCCTTTTCGAAGGCATTTCTGTGCATTCATAAAGGATATGATGCCCATGACTGCACCAACCTTTTCGCCCTGAACTGAAAGGGTTTCTCCACTCGGGAGAGGAATTCGAACAATTTTCTCTCGACATATGATTTCAGCTTGGTTTTTAGATAACCAATCCATGCCTACAATTACATCAAAACTACCAAGTGTGACCGGCATAAGGTCGATATCAAGTTTATGACTAGCTAGTTCTAGCTTACAACCATTAAGAATGTGGGTTGCTTCAATTATTTGGCCATCATCTATCTCTATTATATACTTAGCTCCTAACAGATTTGGATTTCCTTTTATAATATCACTAAGTTTTCTAGATATAAAACTTCTATCAGTACCAGTGTCAAAAAGGACAGAAGCAAAGTAATTATTTAAGAGAAACTTACCGGTGACCACGTTATGATCATGACGAGCTTCTCCAGATCCTAGCACGAAAACTCGTCCTTTCGCACCATTCCCTCCATTACTGCATTATTGCCACCATTGTTATTGTCTTGATTGTTGTTGTCGTTACCATTTCCATTTCCATTTCCATTACCATTCCTCTTCGATTGAGGACAATCCCTTTGGATGTGTCCCTCCATGCCGCACTGAAAACATCCCCTTGTGGAGCCTTGCGGTCGGAACAATTGCTTATTCTGAAGATCCACTCTACAATCTTTTGCCTCGTGGCCCATCTTGCCACACCGTTGACAATGGTTACAAGCACCGACGTGGTGATAATTGCACTTGTTGCACTTGGGGGCTCTCCCCACATAACTACCTTGATTTTGATCTGAGGCGGTCGTCTGATTGAAGTTCTTAGCAGGCTCAAACTTTCGCTACTGCTGCAGGGGTTGATTGAACTGGGATCCTTTGGAGTGAGAGTTGGAGTGGGTGTTGGAGTGATGATCAAACTTGCGTTTTTGATTGTCGGTGGATTTAGAGACCGAACCTCTCGGGGGTAAAGTCCCTTGTGTCACCGCCTGATCGGTTAGCTTGTGAGCCAGTCTGATCGTCTGCTGGATGGAAGTAGGGTTGGACGAAGTAACCATACTTTGAATTTGAGGCACTAGAGCTCCAATATACAGCTCAATTCTCTTGTAATCTGGAGTCGCCATATGTGGGCACTTGGCAGCGAGCTCATGGGAGCGTGTGGCATACAGCTCGATTTCAGAACCTTCCATTTTCAGGTTCCAAAATTCACCTTCCAACTTCTGAATTTCATCACGAGGATAGTACTCCTCCTTCATCATCATCTTAAACTCCTCCCACGGGAGTCCATTTGCCATGGCCAGACCCAACATCTGGACCTGAGCGTTCCACCATGTGAGAGCCGGGCCCTCCAAAGTTCCAGCAGCGAACTTGACCTGATTGGCCACTGGGCAGTTGCACATGGTAATCACAGATTCTACTTTTTTGAACCAACGGAGCAGTCCGATAGCTCCTTCAGCTCCACTAAAGGCGTGGGGCTTACAATCCATAAATGCTTTGAACGTGCATGCTGGTTGCTGATTCTGCTGGTTTTGCTTGCCTGGATTTAGAAATAACATAGGATTGGGATTATAGAGCTTAAGAAAAGCGCTTTTAGGAGATGAATTGACCTCATTAGTTAATAGTTCAAGCATTTACTTGCAGCATTCTATGCTGCTAGAGCCTCAGCCACACTATCGTTGATTAGTGCCGCTAGCTCTGATGCTGTCATGTTGATGGTACCTCGGCCACAAGCACGACCTCCACGTCCTCTTCCTGACATGATTCTTCACATTCACAAATACAAACAATGATAAATATATCGCATATTAAACATTATTTATGTAGAAGTAAGGAAATACAACATCTAATATTTTGAAAATTAAATAAATTGTAAGGCTACAAAATAAATAACTCAAACATTAAACTTCTCATGCTTTTATTGAATGGGAACAACCTTACCCATCTAGGTTTGAAAAGAGAAATAACAAAAACAAAACATGAATGAAAAAGAAAGATAGAATAGGAAGATCATCAAACATCCTCGTCATCAGAAGAAACGTATGATTGAGCATCATCGACCTCCACCGGTTCTTCCTCGGGTGGCTCCTCCTCCAAGGGTAGGGCTCCTCCTCGAAAGGTTCTTCCTCGCCGTCCGAAAGTTGAATGTCTTCCGGAAATAAGGCTGCTTGCAGTTGGGCATCTAAGTGAGTCACTCTTTCTTGAAGTCCCTCGGCAGCATGGTTTGCTACTTGCAGCTGGCCTTCCAGATTAGCCATTCTCTCCAGAATCCCTCCTTCCTCAAAATCCGAGGTGTCTACCCTCGTCTCCAAATGTGTCACCCGATCCACCAAAACATTATGGACCTGATCCGTCACTGCTAGCTCAGCAGTCAAAAGCTCAATTCCTACCTTGTTCTCCTCTATTTGAGTCTCTCGCTGCAGAATGTCAGGTATCTCATCAGTAGCATCTTTCACAATGCTCAACTCCCTAGACATGTAAAATACAAAAGCTGCAAAAGCTTGTTCCATAGTGCAGGGCAAGCTAGGTAAGGTAGATGATGAGGAAGTGGAACCAAAGTAGGGTGATGGAACATTTCCCATCTCGATCCACCTTAGGATCATTTGTGGGTATGCATTCCATTTACGAGCAGGATTCGTTGCTTGCACGCTACTCGGTTCACCCTGATCAACCGAATAATCACTAGAAATAGTCCGGCGCCTTTTTTGCTCCGGGGATGATAAAATCGGTGCATCGTGTCCTGGTGCCTTAGGTGATGGTGGTGGAGTTGACGACATGTTCGTGTAATATAACATATAAGTGCCAAACATCCAA
Organism: Smallanthus sonchifolius; assembly: GCA_023525975.1. Taxonomy (NCBI): domain Eukaryota; kingdom Viridiplantae; phylum Streptophyta; class Magnoliopsida; order Asterales; family Asteraceae; genus Smallanthus; species Smallanthus sonchifolius. The sequence goes on from CM042023.1 coordinate 30,088,065, forward strand.
TATTTATGACATGTAACTAATGTGTGAGGTTATAGTCTAGTATGCAATCCTAGTTCTCTATAACCAATAGCTCTGATACCAATATGTCACACCCCCAAATTCCAACTAACAGAGTTTTACCGTTTGGGAAGTGACGAACCAGGAAACCAGACATTAGTTACATTGAACGACTCTACATGGGACTCAAATGAAAATTATCATACCAATCAGAGTTAATTCGAAAGCGTAAAGAAAATAAATGCGCAAAACACACGCGCCCAAAAGAATAGTCCAAAAGTCCAAACCAAACACAAATTTAAAATAGACCAAACAGTTTAATAAAACAGAAATCATAGGCAGAATTCCATGCATGTCCTATTGTGTGCACCTGTGCCTTATCTTAAGTGACCTGAGAAAAACATGTAAGAAAATGTCAATACGAGGGTGGTGAGTTCACAGGTTTCAATTTATAGAAGCGTTTAACAGATTAATGTACATTCAATATATAAATCAATAGGTAGCTAACCCATAAACATGTTAACTAATGCGCTCGCAACCGGCAGCTGACTGTTTATATGCCTCCCACCATCCTGGTGCATGTTTAGGTCAATATTGCACCCGTTCGACCTCCAATCGAGTTAGCGCGACTAACGTCGGTGAGGTTTGTCAAACCCAGTAGTACTACTCAAATTACCTCGCTATGTTCATATTAACGGTCCGATGTGAGGACTTAAAGGATAATGTATACGCATAGTCATACAAGTGATATCATATATGAATTACAAGGATCAAAAAGTATTTACGACATGTTTTCTCCCCCAGTTTAAAACAGTAAAAAGGGGCCGTGAAAACTCACCTGCGTTACGGAGTAGGTAGTATCACACAAGAGATAAGTTGGGACCACGAGTGTAAGTCTCAAACGACTTACGTATGCCCTAAAATTATAAACACATAAATTAGGGAAAAAATGGGAATTGTGACAACGACACGGAATAAAAAACGTCCTACAGAAACGCTCTAACAACCAAGAGTAGACGAACGTATCCACGAGAATATGAATTCTTTAATTAATAATTAAGATATATATACACGTTACGCGACGAATGACAAAATAATATATAATAAATATATTTGAGAGCGTTTTGTCATTTACAAAACTTAGGACAATAATCAAATTTAATATATTATTTTTTTTAGGTTCGCAGGAATATTCTAAATACTCATTCGAGGAAAAATGATGAATATATTATTTTTAATGGAGGTAATAAACACGAGTAAATAATATAACAATTATATTATTAAGTAGTTTAAAACGTTACACGAGTTATAAAATGATACGAAATAATATAATTTATATATTATTTTATAATATTAATCACGGGTTGAAAATAATATAAATATATTATTTTATATGAGGTTGTGGCTTGAAAATAATATAATATATTATTTTTAAAAGTGGAACTAATAATAAAATAGGTTATAAATCCAAACCCGAGCTTACGGGTGGTTTCCCGGGATAAAACACATATATTATAATAATAGAGGGTTTGATTTATAATAATTAAATATAACAAAAAGCGCCTCAAAAATAAATTGTGGGAGCCCGGTCTCGAACCCGGGTCTCTCCCACACACGCACACTGACTTAACCAGTCCCGCCCGCTAGGGTATCGAGACTGGTGTGCTTGCGAATTGGTTTTAATGTTTCCAAACCCCAACCCTTTTCCCTTAATCGCGATCTGAACCCAAGATCATCCCAGATTTGATCGATTACGATTTCAATTGAACCTAATGTCGCAGGGGTTTTGTTAATTGGGACATGGCGAATCTGGGTATGACTTTAATTGCAAAACCAAATTGACAAGATTCGATGTTAAAAGGCTTTGAATTCATAGGGCTTTTACCAAATTGAACCTTGCGAATTTGTTAGGGTTGTTTAATTTGATGGAGAATAGATTTAAGATCAAAAACCCTAAAACAAATTAAGAACAAATCCTAGTTATAGGATCTTGACCAATTCGATGATATAATTATAAATAGGCATAGGGCTTTCAGTCTATTCATTGAGACGAAGCTAAGGGTGTGCTCAATTTCAATATTTGTTATCGGATTGTTAGGGTTCGACTAAAACGAAATAATATGAACCCTAGATTACTTATTTCGATCGAATCGATGTTATAAAGCCGAATTAGCATAGGGCTAATGATCAACAGAATAAAACGAAACTATGGGTACAAGAAATTACCAAAATGCGTGATGGATTGAAGGTTCTCGACTAAAATGATTGCCGACTGCGACTGTGATGGTCTCCGGCGTCTTCAACTGTTAATCCGGCCAATTCAGTTTGTGCAAAAGCTTCAGAGAGGTGTGAGTTACGTGTGTGTATGCTCAATTTGTGAAAACAATACAGGAAATTGTCGATTTTGATAAAGAGGGGCGATGGTTCGACGGTTTCGACATGAACACTCATTATTGGGTTTAATTCGCTCAATTACAGCTTAATTATGATCTCATTATGGACGGTAATAGAATTAAAGTGCATGATCCATTGTAATTCCAAACGATTTCGGTTATGGAATTCAAATTTGATCAAAGGTTTGCGAGTTTGACTTTTGAAAGTCAACAAAAGTGATTTATTTTTTAAAATTTTGACTTTGAGAGTCAACGAATCCAGTTTTGAAGCTTGGCAGGATTAGTCCCTGGAATACTAGATCAATTTATGACAGAAACAGTCCTTGGGGTTTAATATTGGGTTAACCGGGTTAGGATTTAATAGCATATTTAACGAGATTGCTAACAAAACTAACTGCAAAGTCCGGACTGTCATATTCTAAATGCTTGGAACAAATTTAAGGATGATGCCAATTCCGTATCAGTCCTTATGCTTGCATCTATCAGCCCAGGGATTAGAACCGCACTCCAACGCTTAACTGCATATGACATGATTCGTAACTTGAAGGAGAGATACCGTCAAGATTACAACAAGGATCCTTCTTACTCTTTAATGTCACACATTAAGGAGGTTGCTATGGAGAATCCGAGACATGCTATGATCACGAGGAAGAAAGTGGCAGGCCTCGAGAAAGAATGCATTCCCATAGATGATCACTTAGTCATAGACATTACTGTTGATGAAATATGTGACGACTATATCAGGGAAAAGCGTCAACCTAGTCGTTATGACGAGGTGAGGGATTTCATCTCTTGGTACGCCAAGGTGGAACCCGAGGATGCTTTGAGCATGACATACTTTATTGACCAGCTTGAGAGGACCGAGGTTTACTGATGTGTTGCAAAATACATCTGTTTCTCGTGTATATTTTGTATAGTTTTCGAGTCGTTTTGTATCGTTTATATCTGGTTTTTTATACTATTGATTATTTGTGTTGTCTATTGTGATCTGGGTAAAAAGGAAGCTAAAACGAGCAGGAATTAAGAAGAATGAGCTTCCGGGATTGAGACGAGAGAGTCGGGTATTGGAAACAATAAAAAATAGAGATTTTGGTATCGTCGCGTATCGCGACGAATTAAGAAGACCCCTAGCGATACGTGAGGGATGGAAAAGTGTGCAAAAAGATAAAAAATGCCCTTCATTAAACCAGTTTATTACCCGCGTAGCGCGAGGGAGTATGAAGACCCGTCGCGATACGCGACTGGTAGGCTTTCGAAGAAAAAAAACATATTTAATCGTTTTAAACCCTAGTTTTAGAGAAGAATCAATTGGAGACGGCAGAGGGAGATTAGCAGACGATTTCCAGAGCATTGGAGAGCACTTGGAGTCAAGAAATCAAATAATTGAAGCTTAGGATCGAGTTCTTCGGGTGTTAGCTCATCGGTTTTTCGTTTCTTTCTTTGTATCTTGAACTTTTGATAATCAATGTCTTTGAATATGATAATAGCTACTGATTTGATTATGATTATTGGCTAGAAACTTGATCTACCTAGGTTTGGATGATTGTTCATGTCTTGATTTGATATCTTTCGGTTTTTGGAACTTTGAATCATGATTTGATAATAAAAGTGGTATGTTCTTGAATGATCAGCTGTGGATGAGTGTTTAATTCTGTTTCTGAGATTGATTTATTGCTCCTGGTGTATCTTATTGATTGTCTGTCAAATAATAGGTGCATGCTAGATCAATTACTGTGTGTTTTTGGTTATTAGATGGTTTGCTAGACGTAGTGATCCATTGGAGTAATTAATCTTGAATTCGACTAATTAAATATTCAACTAATCTAGACTCCGTAAGGATAATAGGTTATTGGTCTATCTTATGTGTTAGATTGCTAGTTTGAGTTTTTGTGAGAAGGTCAGTCTAGTTTCCCTTTCACAACCTGTTCACCAAGTCTAGTCATTCAGTTCATTTCTACCTCTTGGCCTTAGGGTTTTGAGTCACTCGTGCTGTGAGGTAGAGTGTCTAGCGGGTTTTGTTATCATAGTTGGAGAACCTGTGAGTGGGATCCATTTAACCGGTTAATTAACGGCTTATAGGGTCACGTGGTTGATATCCTCGAGAAGGGTTGAGGATTCTCCAGGTTGCCTTAGAGTTTAGTATCTTTAGAACCCGGTCACACAATAATTCCAGAACCGATAGAAGGATCATCATACATGTACAGGATTCCTGCCTAGGTAGTGTTTTACATATTTTTTGAATTCGTTCACCTTGTCTTTTGTCGTGTTTAAGCATCTTTTTAATTTATTATTTCTTTAGTTTAGTAGCTTTGCTAGTTAAAACCCCCCATTTAATCATTTAAGTTTTTGTGTCTAAGTTCAGTGAGTCTAGTTTACGTTATTAGTAGGAGTCTTGTGGGTTCGATATCCGGACTTGCTTTTACTTTACTAGAGTCGATAGGTACACTTGCCTGTCAGTAGTTTAGTTTTAGAGAGTCTAGAGTATTACTTTGTGTCTAGATTAGAGTTATTTTTAGTTATTTTATTTAAACTACTTTTTAGCACATCATTTACCCTAGTGACAACATCATTCGAGCAATATTAAATGATGAGCTTCACTTGTCCTTCACAAGCAAAGAGGTACCGGATGACACTGTCAAGACCTGAGACAAAGGCAAAGCACTTGGTGAGACCAAGACGTACCTCTCTAAACCCAGATGCCGTATGAGAGAGATGCCCGAAGCTGCTGATGCTAGAGAATGCTGTAGGTCCCGGGAGCCTCGTCGCACAGCGGATTTACACGGACCTGTTCTGTGATTTGTGTGGGAACTAAGAAAACGAGACAAAGAAGACATGAACAACAAACAAAAGAATGAAACGATACGTAATCCACAACATAGAAGTCATCCCGTATTACAGACTACATACAGAAGGAGCACACATCTCTCATCTAAGCTCACGGTCCAGGGGTCGGGAGAGCTCTTCCCGACCCGGACACCTCTCGACCTTGTTCCAGAGTTCCACCTATAAATGAAGACAAGTCTTCTATTTATAGGGGAAGGAACATTACCTGCGTACTTGTCTAAGTACGCAGGGTTTGGTCATGCGTACTTGACAAGTACGCAAGGCTTTACTAAGTACGCTTGACCAAACTGGTGTGCAGGCTAAGTACTCAGGAACACCCTCATGTGTACAAAACTTGAGGATTAATTCAAGTTTTTGGATTACACCATTGGATGATGTTACGTTTATTTTGTTTAGAACAAATTAAATTCCGGAATTATTTTCTGTTTCATATTGCATAATTGTTTTTTATAAGTAAGACTTATTATTGGAAAATCTTTTATGCAATGTATTATTGCCTGTTCTGAATTAAGAATTCAAAAACCATCCAACTGACATGAAATATGAAGCATGTGAGACATGTTTCTCAAGTCAAACAGATATCACATTAGATCGGATCTAATAGATACCGTGAATTATTTTAAAACAGAATTAACCAAGTCTTATAAAAGGTTATATGAAATATAATGTTTTATGCACGACTTAATAAATTTAATAATTGAAAGGGTTTCAATAAAAATCTGTAGAAATGATCTTCTGAGATAAGATATAAATGGCTATAAGAGTTATCATTGCTCTATGACTAAGTAGTTAGTCATAAAAAATCAGCTACCCCAATATTGACATAACTTAATCTCAAAACACTAGCCTTGAACCAAAAGGTTCATCCAGAACATGTATGCTAAATCATATGAGATATGAAAATAAGAAGAATCATATGAACAAATTAAGGGTAGGATGTTATGAAATCTTGTACGAAAGAGTTTCGTATAACACTTTAAATGAGTTATCAATCTTAAGAGTAAGATTGAAACCAAGTATGCACCTGATTCTTGAACAACCAGCAAGTGTTGCTAAGTTATGAATAAAAGGTATTATTCAAATGCATGAACATAAGAATTCATATATGCAAAAGATGAGATCTTTAAGAATATGTGAAATTATGTGAAATAATGAACAAGAGATAAGATCTCATAGAATTGACATATGAAATCATGTGATGAAAAGAATATGATTCTTTAGTAAATCATTTCATAATGACCTAGACACACAATCCATACTATGACAAATAAGATTTGATCATACTACAATATGAATGAGTTTCATCAAGATGTAGCAATTGTTTTAGAAATAATAAATGGATTGTTCATACTCGAAGCTTGACATATTATCAAATAGTTGATAACAAAGGAATTACATTCCGATTTCCTTAAAAGGAAACAGATTACAAGTTTTGATCAGTTGAACAAACTAATCAAAATAAACATGTATTGTGAATACAAGAATGTTTTTGTGATAAAGTAGCTTCAAAGAAAGTGTAAAAGTCTGAATATGTACAAGACTACTGAATCTTTAGATTGATGAGATCAACTCAAGGAAGATTCAATTTGACACATGCAAAGGCTAGTGGGAGCGAGTACCTGCACCAAAGGAAATGTGTAGAGACACATTATGAAGAGGAGTGTATAGAGATACACTAAACACCACAAATTGGGATAAGTGTTATCATAGAGTGTATAGTGATACATTGCTAAAATTACGAGTTTAACATATCACTGAAAGATAAAGTAACTTTAGTAATGGATTTCAAATTTGTGTTGATCGCAACCATACATGAGATATATAAAAGGAAGATTCTAGGGTTAGAATCATTGCAATCCATTGACATTTGTAAGATTGTATTAATGCTTCGTGTGACAAGCCAATAAAGATGAAATTACTAACATTATCTCTAATCCCGAGTCAAATTAGGATAAGATGAAAATGAAAGAGTTCATATGGTTTCATCTAAAAGATAATAAGCTATATCAATACTTTCATATGATGAAAGAATTTTGAAATCAACTGTATCAAAATAAAAGGAATTGTTTGAGAAGCATAAAATGGTGAAGATCATAAAGTGTTATGATGAGATACCGCTATCTTATGAGATAAGATATTGGAGTACTAACTTAGACTAAAAAGAAGAGTTCTTGGAATAAAATCATAAAAGGTTATGATAAATTATCAATCAAACAATGTTATCTTAAGATTTATGATATCCACACCAATAGGCAATCATTGAAAATGATTAAATACACCATGATAAATATCATTGTTATCAATGAAAGTGTTTCATCAGTAACTATGACACAACATGAGATGTTGTGATTTGGAAACATTAGAAGACAATGTTTTGAAAAGAGTTCAGATAGTTTCTAAGAGTTGGAAAGGAGTTCCAAAAGGGTTTTTCCATCATGAGTTTCATTCATGGGATCATGAAACTTAGAGACATCATATTAAATGAAGTTCACACAAATCAATATCTAGCTGGCCCATTCACTAAGCCTTTACCTTAATCTGTATATGAGGAGCATGTTGATAGGTCTTAGACTTGCTAGACTTGAGTTTGATACATTGGTATTTTATATTGATTTAATGTTTAAATGCATTATAAATAGATGTTTCTATGTTCGACATTTTGTACGTTTTAGAATCCTTGAATATTGTATCCTAGATGTCTGTAGTCAATCAGATTCATGGGAATCAATCTGAATGAAAGACTATTGTGAATTGGATGATTGGTTCATTGTGAATGAAAGTCCAAGTAGTTGGAGATCATATTCAAAGATAATAATTAGAGAATGATTATTGGATGTAACTCGTTTCATGCATCAAGGTCTTGAGAAGTTTTGAATATGGTAAGATATGTCGATCCTTCGACCCAAGGCACATATTAGAACTAACTTTAACTGAAGTTTATTCATTGATCATACCTAACGTTGTTCCTTAAAAGGCAGTTATAAGGGTATGATTAGGAATAAATCTAAAGTTAAGTGGGAGTTGTACGTGACCAAAGGAATTATGTTCTCTTTTGATTCGGAGTTGGACATTCTGTCACCCTCATTAATTCAAACTCGTATAAATCGCGTGGCCATGCACAAATTAAGAGTAGTTTGTTTAGACCACTTTGAATTAGAGAACGAGAACAAGAATAGTTGAATAAAATATGAAAAATGACCTGTATCCATGTCTCATGTACAATAGATGCCCTAAACAGAAAGGATACATAGATATGTTTACCATGACTGTTGTACTTGGTTAAGTAAGAGTTACTTGAACACAAGGGAAAAGTAGACGATTGTAATACGTCATACCTTGCTAGGGGCAGTGAGATGCAACTAGGCATCCACCATTGTCTACGTTGAACCGATTAATCAATGAATCATCAAAGTAGGAGATTGTTGGACATTAGATGTCCGATCATCGTTAATATCAACGTTTCTATCTAGGTATGATCCGAAGAGTTACACTTTGGGCAAAGAATAGAGCATACCCTTTAAATGTTAAACGTTATTTCATGAAACGCGAATTCGGATTCGGTGTATTAAATATTTAGAGAAATATTTATTGGTTATGTCGTATTTAATTATTTAGAATAATTAATTACCGAAAGACGGAATGTGGTTGTATATATGTTAGTAAAATATATATTGACATGTTTTATATTTAATAGTTAAATATAAAACGTGTTCGGTTTACACAAGGTGGTTTTATGATTAGTGTAATTATAAAGCACGGGGACTAGACCTAATTAAGAGTTAATTAGTGGGTAATTAAAGGTTAATTAACCCGGGGGTTGACTTGTAAATTGGTCAACTAGAAATATAAATCTTAAAGTCAAAACCCCAAACAATCTATCTCTCTCTCCCTCTTGAGATTGCCGCCACCACCCGTCACGGGTTCCATCCGACCAGTCAGCCACCACCACCGCCTACGCAGCCGCTGCTACTGCCACCTTCGTACACACGACCAAACGCTTCCGCGTTGCTACCGTGTACCCTCCCTGAGTTGAACCGGAGAGAACCCAAGAACCGGGTTTTACGATTAAGTGTGTTTCGTGAAAACGAGTTCGTGAGACGCGTTCATGGTTAGGCAACTAGCGTGACGTTCTTTGCTCCAAGTGTTGTCAACGGTTTTTCGTCAAAGGGGTAATCTTTTTAACATCCTCTCATTGCAGTCGTTATAATTTTGTTGTCTAAATGTTCGTGTAATCGGATCACTGTCGGATAAAGTTTAGAACTTTGTTATCGTGTGCCATTATCATTGCTTTCGCTACGTAAATCTGATTTTGTAAATATAATTGTTTTAAATGTTAAAACCGGTGCACGATTCCCAACAGACTGACATGCCTAAAACACAAACACTAGCTTAGAACAGAAAGTTCATCCAGAACTGATACACTATGCCATATGAGATATGAAATAGAAGAGTCCTACAAACAATTAATGATAGGAAATTATGAACTCCTATACGAAAGAGTTTCATATGTTACCTTAAAAGGTCATTAATGTTTTGCGAATATTAAGAGTAAGATGGAATTAAACTATCCCTGACAAATGGTTCTTGGACAACTAGCAAAGGTTGCTTGAGTTCTGAATATTTGGAATATTCAAATGCATAGACATATGAAATCATATACAAAAAGATTAGATCTTTTAGGATATATGAAATCATATACAAAAAGAGGAGATATTTTAGAACAGACATATGAAATCATATACAGAAAGATGAGATCTTGTAGGATATCATTTCATAATGATTTAGACACATGATCCATGTCAGAACAAGTGAGACTTGAACAGACTACAATGTGAATATGATTCATAGAGGTAGAAATTGTTCCAGAAACTATATATGGATTATTCATACTAGAAGTTTGATAAATTATCAACAGTTGATAACAGAGGAATTCCATTCCGAGTTTCTTGGCAAAGAAACAGATTACAAGTTTTGATAAGTTGAAGATACTAATCAAATCATGTATTATGAATACAATATTGTTTATGTAATAAAGTAGCTTCGAAGAAAGTATGAAAATCTAAATATGTCTAAAACAGCTGAATCTTTAGATTGATAAGATCAATTCAAAGTAGAATCAATATGATAGATACAATGGCTAGTGGGAGCGAGTACCTACACCAAAGATACTGTGTGGAGACACATTATCATGTGAAGTGTATAGAGATACACAGAATACCACAAAAAGGCAAGATAAGCATTTTATAATCAAAGAGTGTAGTGATACACTGCTAAGATTTCGAGTTTAACATATCACTAAAATATAAAGTATCTTAAGAAGTGGATTTCAAATATTTCTGGATTGTAACCATATACGAGATATATGAAGGCAAGATTCTACAGTAAGAATAATAGCAATCCATTGGCATTAGTAAGATTTTCTTAATGCTTTACGGGACAAGGCAATAAAACACGAATTACTAACATTTTCTCTAATCCAATATTATATTAGGACAAGATGAAAATGAAAGAGTTCATTTGGGTTCTTCTAATACATAATTTGTTACGTTAATACTTTCATATGATGAAAGAATTTTGAAATCAAGTATATCATAATGAAAGGAAATGCTTGAGAAGCATAAGTTGGTAAACATCATAAAGAGTTATGATGAAGTGTTTTGACTAACAAGAAGAGTTCTTGGGATAATATTGTAAAGGTTATGATGACATAACAGTTAAAGACACCTATATTAAGGGTTAAGATATGAACACCAAAAGGTAATACCATAAGACTATCAAAGTTACCAATGAAAAAGTTCCATTAGTAACTGCGATGCAACATGAGATGTTGTAGTTTTGAAACATTAGAAAGCGGTATTATGAAAGAGTTCAGATAGCTTCTAAGAATTAGAAATAGTTCCCAAGGATTTTCCTTAGAGCTATTATAGTTTGGAAAAATTAGAAAGCGGTATTCTAAAAGAGTTCAGAAAGCTTCTAAGAGTTGGAAAGAGTTCCAAAGGGTTTTCTTTATTAGTTTCATTAACGGGATCATGAAACTTGGAGACATCGTGTTAAATAAAGTTCACCCATATTAGAATCTAGTTGACCCATTCACTAAGCCTATGCCTCAAGCTATACATGAGGAGCATGCTGATATAATAGGCCTTAGATTTGCTAGACAATGGGTTTGATCGGTAATTTAGTGTTTGGTGCTTTCGAACAATATAGTTACATTGGTATTTTATTTTGATTTAATGGTTAAATGCATTATAAATTGATGTTTCTATGTTCGATATTTTATATGTTTTAGAATCCTTGAATATTTTATTCTAAATGTCCGTAGTCGATCAGATTCATGGGAATCAATCTGAATGTAAGACTATTGTGAATCAGATGGTTGGTTCATTTGGAATGAAAGTCCAAAGAGTTGTAGACCAAACTGACAAATATTCATTAGAGAATGAATATTGGATGTAACTCGTTTCAAAACTATCTTCATGGATCAATGTCTTAAGAAGTTTTGAATATGGTAAGATCATCGGTCCTTCAACCCGAGGCACATATTTGAACTAACTTTGACTAAAGTGTGTTTTTTGACCATATATAACATTATTACGTGAAAGGCAGTAATAAGGGTATGCTTTGGAATAAATCTGAAGTTAAATGGGAGTTGTATGTGGCCAAAGTATTCTTTTCTCCTTTGATTAGGAGTTGGATATTCTGGCGCCCTCGTTAATTCTAACTGGTATAAAACACGTGGCCATGCTCAAACTAAGAATAGTTTGTTTAGACCACTTTGAATTAGAAACGAGAACAAGAATGGTTGAACAATATATGTGAAATGACTTGTATCCATGTCTCATGTTCAACGGATGCCCTAAATAGAAAGGATAAATAGATATGCTGCCATGACTGTTATACTTGGTTAAGTAAGAGTTACTTGAACCCAAGGAAATAGTTGACGATTGTAATACGTCCTATCTTGCTAGGGGAAGTGAGATGCAGCTAGGCGTCCACCATTGTCTACGTTGAAACGATTAATCGATGAATCGTCCAAGTAGGATATTGTTGGATATGAGATGTCCGATCATCGAAAATATCAACGTTGCTATCAAGGTATGATTTAAAGAGTTACACTTTGGATAACGAACAAATTAACAATGTTTAGTCGTAAACATTATAGTTCAGGAAACGCGGAATTTTAATTCGGGGAATAAATATTTAGAGAAATATTGAAACTGTTAATTCAGTAAATAATTATTTAGAGAAATAATTAAAGAAGAAGGGTTTGAAAGGTTCAGATTTACTAATTATTTGTAATTAGTAAACTGCGAGGACTAAAAATAATTAACAGTTAATTCCAGGGATTTAACGGTTAATTCCCATGGGTGCAATTTGTAATTATGGTAATTATAAATACATCATTAAGTGTAAACCCTAATATTATTCTAGCCACCATCCCTTCAAGTTTGCGCAAGGCAATCCGGTCGGTTACCAACTCCGTCGCCGACCGGCCACCGTGAACCACACCACCGCAGTCGCTGCTACGCCGCTAGCCGTTGTCCTGCTGTCAACGCAAGTGCCAAACACCGCTGCTTTCCCAACCGCGAGTCAGGTTCTTTTTGGATTCGGTTTGGCTCAAACCGTGAGACGATTTTAATAGATCGCGGGTTTCGTGAACGAGTCACTAGCGAGACGTTTGTTGATTCAAGGTGTGAATCTTTCGGTTATCGTAAAAGGTATAATCTTTAACCCGCTAGGGTTGTTTATATTTATTGTTTATATGCGTATAATCGGATCACTGACGGGATCCCGGTTTAGAACCGTTAACTTGTAAAAATGCTTCCGCCATGCAAATATGATTTGTTAAATTAATAAGATTAATTAAATATGTTTTATAGTTAAAAGCGGTACCTGGATTCCCAACAGAAGGCTGGCAGCATGACTCATCGCTAGTTCACCTCTCGATTCAATGAACTAGCACAATTGGTTCCTCACCTACTGACTGTTGAGGAAAAGTGGATTAAGTACTATGTCCAGGGACTACCATAGAAAGTCCTCACTTATGTGAAGACTAACACCCTGAAGACATTTGAGTATGTGGCTGAGTTGAGTGGAATCGCCTATGACGGTATTTCTGTATAGGATGTGATAACATAGGCACCCAAGAGAAAATTGGAGAAAACTTCCAAAAAGCCTGAGCGGGGTAACTCTGGTACAAATGAAAAGAAGCCAAGGGTGGAAGAGGACAGTTCGTGCAACTCCTATGGAAAGAAACACTATGAGGAGTGTCGTTTGGGTTCTATTTTGTCCTTCCGATGTGGGAAGACGGGACACTACTCCCGTGACTGCAAAGTTGTGCTGAAGTACCTAAACTGTGGAAGTGAAGGCCATATGAATAAGGATTGTCGAAGATCAGGAACCAGTGGATCTTTGAATGGGAAAGGGACTGAAACAAAGGAAGGGGAGAAGTCTAGGGCGAGAACCAGAGCATACGCCCTTACTCAGGAGGAAGCTAGGGGAAACCCTGATGTCGTGTCAGGTAAATTCCTCGTCAACAACTATTATGCTTAAGTTCTATTTGATTCTGGTGCTAGCAGTAGTTTCATTGCCACAACATTTGCTAATTAAATAAAGAGTATAGTTAAGACCATAACAAAGAACTTTGAAATAGAAACTGCTATTGGTAGGATTAGGAAAGTGACAAAAGTCGTAGATAACTGCATGATAGGAATCAAAGGCCATAAGTTTTCGGATTGGCTAGCTACCAATAAAGCTCAAATAATTTGTAATTGAAAGATGATTCATCTCAAGGCCCCGGACGGTACTACAATAAAAATTTATGGAGATAGAGATATCTCGATGTCGGGCGATATCTCAATGATAAAAGCTGAAAGTTATATGAGTCATGGTTAGGAAGCCTACTTGCCATACGTTATCGACGATAAAGTGAAAGTTAAATAACTAAAAGATGTACCGGTGGTGTGAAACTTTCCAGAGGTGTTACCCGAGGACTTACTTGGAACTCCACCTAATCGAGAAATCGAATTCCAAATAGACCTGATTCCAGGAGCCTAGCCCGTCGCTAAAATTCCCTACCGATTAGCCCTAGCACAAACGAAAGAGTTGTTGCAAAGCTAGCAAGAGTTTCATCCAACTGAGCATCTCACCTTGGGGTGCTCCAGTCTTGTTTGTAAATAAGAAGGACGAATCGATGCGGATGTGTGTCGATTATAGGGAATTAAACAAGAGGACGATAAAGAACAGGTACCCACTAACACAGATAGACGACCTATTTGACCAACTACAAGGCGCAAGTTGGTTCTAGAAAATCGATCTTAGGTCAGGATACCATCAATTGAAAGTAAGGAAAGAGGACGTGCCTATGGACGCATTTCGTACACGCTATGGGCACTACAAGTTCCTCGTAATGTCATTTGGTTTGACGAATGCCCCAGCGGCATTTATGGATCTTATGAACCGAGTGTGTCTTCCTATGCTCAACCACTCAGTGATCGTTTTCATAAATGACATCCTCATCTACTCTAAAAGCAAGAGTGATCATGCTTGTCATCTCAAGAGGTATTGGAGGTTCTGAAGATGGAAAAGTTATACGCCAAGTTTTCTAAATGCGCATTTTGGCTTAGGGAAGTCTAGTTCTTTTGACATATCATTGCCCATACGGCATCATGGTTGACCTGGCTAAGATAACAACAGTACAGAGTTGGGGCATCCCGAAGACCCCGACTGAAATTCAGAGTTTCCTAGGGTTGGCTGGCTACTATCGAAGGTTCATTCAGGACTTCTCGAGAATAGCTTCACCATTGACTAAATTGACCCGAAAGGAGATAAAGTACGAATGTGGTCCATATTAAAATAAATCTTTTGAAGAATTATAAAGAAAGACTAACCCAAGCTCCAGTCTTGGCTGTACCTGAGGGCAACGAAGATTTCGTAATTTACTTTGACACTTCGAGTCAGGGATGGGGTTGTGTTGTAATACAGAGAGGAAAGGTAATTGCCTACGCGTCACGATAGCTAAATTTTCATTAGGTCAACTACTCGACCCATGACTTAGAAATGTCTGTCATAGTGTTTGCATTAAAGATTAGGAGACATTATATCTATGGAGTTAAGTTTACCATATACTCCGACCATAAGAGCGTGAACATGAGATAGAGACGATGGTTAGAGTTATTGAAGGATTATGATTGTGAAATCCTATATCATCCTAGAAAGGAAAACGTGGTGGTTGATGCGCTAAGCGGAAAGGGAACGTCAACTCCTATTAGAGTGAAGGCATGCCAACTTGTAGTAACACCGGATCTCATGACAGAAATTGAAAAGGCACAAACTGAAGCACTTAAAGTAGAAAACATAAAGAAAGAAAGGATGGTGGGTCAACAGGAAAAGTTGGAATATAATACTCGCGATGTAAGGACATGGTTTGGAAGGATATGGATACCTATGGGTGGCGTGCTTAGAGCCAAAGTCCTTGATGAGGATCATATGTCCTGCTACTCTACTCATCCCGGAGCCACTAAGATGTACCAAGACTTGAAGAAAGAATATTGGTTGCTAGGTATGAAAATGATGTGACTACCTATGTAAGGAAGTGTTTTACATGCTTGCAAGTAAAAGTTGAACATCAAAAACTGTATGGTAAAATTCAACCCTTTGGAATACCGGAATGGAAGTGGGAACGCATTATCATGGACTTCATAACCAAGCTACCTTGCACAGCTAAAGGCCATGACACCATATGGGTAATCGTGGAACGCTTAACAAAGAGTGCCCATTTCTTACCAATTCGTGAGACATTCTATTTCTCCCTTCGACCTCAAGTCTTTTCCACAGCAAATCCATTCCAAATATATATTTTTCTTTTTTTTTATTCTTTTAACTTTGTATGACCTATCGCACTAAAATTCTAAGCTTGATCCATATGATCCCATTAAACTCTTTTTCTTTATTTGAGCCCGTTTTCATTTAAAACCTACAAAATTCATATATAAACAAATTAAGCATTGGTTCACCTGAATTTAATAATAAAAGGTGTAAACCGAGGGTTTAATACGCATGAAATTATATATAAAATAGCACGTATCACCATGTAAAATAAGGATTTGGGTATGAACGAATTTCTTGGACCGTAGTTCTCGGGCAAAGTTCTCGGAGGAATGTATGTCGATAACTTGAAAGTTCACGACCATCCTGGTCGTGTGAACTTTGTAGTTCTCGTGTGCAAGTTCTTTGCCGAGAACTTCATATTTCTTGAATGGATGTCATGGGAACTTCCACTATCGAGAACTTCCACTAACGAGAACTTCAAAGTTCCCGGGTCAATGTTTGAGAGTAATTTACCAAGTTCTTGCCTATGAAACCACGAATACTTAGAATACGAAACTAGGCCCTTAGAATGTATCTATAGAGGTTAAACGATCCATAGAGACTCCCAGCCGTGCTTAGGCATGTTATACTTGCTACCTATCTCAGGTGAGTTTCTAGATGCCATTTTTAAAGAAGTTTTATATACGTTTGGGCTGATGTGCATACTTAACCTTTTTATGAAATGTTTATAAACTTGGCTATGTCCATACCATGAAAAGATGAACGCTCATGCAAATGATTTCCTTATGTGTTTATGTGTATGTGTGACGGTTACCTTTGTGGTAAATAGACGACCGGACGACTATCTATGCAGACGGTTTGTTTACGAGCTACGACTTGATATGTTGCGAGCTACGACCTGGCAAATGTTTACGGCTACTTCGATAGACGGTAGGTGAATTTTGATGTGCGACTGCATAACAGTCGAACGGGAAATGGCTACTTTGGTAGGTGGTTATCTAGTTACTTCGTGTAGACGATTAATGTTTACGACTGCACCGGTGTGCGGTAAGATTACCTCCAGTTGGTGTAGTGTAACATCCCGGGAATTTATAAACTAATAATTCGAACTAACGAGTGAACGGATTCTCTTTTAAATGGTATGTACTATAATGTTTTCACGTAAAGCTCGGTTTATAAATTGTATAGGAGTCGGTTAGTCGTTTAAAAAGATAGTTCAGGGTCGAAACGTACAAGATGGATTAAGAGGGACCGAAACATAACTAGTGGTCATTTAAATACCACTTTAAGCGAAAACCTTAAACCATTCGGTTGGGGGAATCCACGATAGTAGAGGGAAGAGAGAGGAAGGGAGGATACGTCAGAAAACAGGAAGCCGACAGCGGTGGTTTCGCGGTGGTTTAGAGAGGGGAACTTCACATTGCTAAGGTAACTCCTCATTTATGTTTAAATACATATTTACATTCATAGTTTTCTTGTAACCCGATTAGGGTTTGAGATGTTGGTCATGGCCGGCAACAAGAACGAGGAGGAAGCTAACGGCCGGTAGTGGTGGACCTGTAGTGGTCACGGGGGAAGATGGAGATGACACGCCGGTGACTAGGCGGCGTGCTTCGGCCCATGACGACGTGTGATGATGAACGGCCAAGGAAAGACGAGAGGATGAAAGTGGCGGCTGCCGTTGTTGGCGGCGGTGGTGCTTCATGACGACAAGTGGCGGGCAACGGGACATGATGGCTCGGCGATGGTGGTCACAACTTAGGGAGCTAAAGTACACTGTGGTTAGGTGGAGCCGATGGCGGTGATACCTCGGTGACGCATGGCCGGTTAGAGTTATTGCTAGACATGGAGGATGGTATTCATAACACCCGGATAACTCCCAAACATTATAAGTGCTTAAAGTATCAAAAGACAAAGTTCAGGGGTTAATTTGTAAGTTCTCTAAAGAAGGAAGACTAAAATTGAAAAATCTGAAAGTGGAAGGGGTAGCGGACCGCTGCCTATACCTTGGCAGTCCGCTACGTGTAGGGGAAGGAATGAACCGGGTGCTGACAGGTGTCATGTGACTCGCCAAGGGTGGATTTACGCATGGAAAAGGTGGCGGACCGCTAGCCTAGACCCTAATGGTCTGATACGTGGGTGATAAGCAAAATAGGACGCCACAATGAGTGGGGGACCGCCACAGCCTTGTCTAATGGTTCGCTACGGGCCCATTTTCACCCTATAAATAGATAGCCGAATCCAGCCCATTTCACACCACCACTACAACACAATACACACACACTTACTCCGTTGATTCCATTCCCAAGCTCTGGTTCGCGTATGAGGGTCTGGTTTCTAGTAAAATGTCCGCAAACTGCCGTAGATAATGCCGAGGTATGGTTTCCGAACACCCTGTGGTTCTTTTGTGAAAACCTAAGTTAAGGATGTTAATTAAGATAATGTCGGATATGATTTAGGGTTCTATCAAGGTGTTGATTATTATATTGATTCAGAAGGAGGTTCTTCTTGACGTGAGTTCCTCTAAACTCTGCTCGATGTAAAATGTTTTGAAATGGTTTTATCGAAACGAGTCGGATCCCTATTTGAATTCCATGTATATACATATGTGAATAGTGTTTATTACAGCCGAGTTAGGATGGGACTGCGGGGGCAAGACTAATCCTCTTGTTTTTTGACTGGTACTTGTGTTGCCAGTAGCCTAGAAGGTCTCAGTATATATATAATAAAAGCTCAGGGTCCTTGTGTGGCCACTGGGTGGGATATTGGGATAGATGGTCGTTTGGTACTAGGAATATGGTTGTGAAAACATAATTTTTTTTATTAGCTCACCAGCTTTGTGCTGATCCAAATATTTTCAAATGTTTTTTAGCACAGGTGACCACTAGCTTGTAGTTAGCATTCCCGAAGATGTACAGGTGTTTTAAATAGGTATGACTGAGCGCAGGTTTTTGTGTAACCGTAAGGCCTGAATGGATGGAACGTTCTTGGGAAAACTATAAGACCAGAGTTATGTGTGTTCCTGCTAGGAACAATATGTTGTATTTCCAGTCAGTCCTTATTGTAAAACAATATTATATATGAAATGAAATAGTTATGACTTAAATTCTTCCGTTGTGTGTTTTTGGTATCAACGTCACCGTGACCAGAAGGCAACCTTCTGACTATTATGTAGTTATCTGACAAACATAATGGTTTGTCTAAGGAAATAATGGTGTATAAATCCCTCATGGACACATCGTTCTTTACTGGGAACATATTTATCGGAGGTACTACTCTAGAAAGATAATCGTCCAGGGTTACAGATGTGACAAGTTGGTATCAGAGCCGCAGTTTAAGGGATTTAGATACTAGTAGGAAAGATTAGTAGACTTAAACATCTCTAAGATAGCTGGAATGCCATAGGATATAGGTTAAGATTTTGATTATCATTATGAATATAGCAGGTGATATTGAGAAAACAGACAATTAATTACATTCTTGGCCAAATATCTTTAATTTCTGATATTCTGAGTCATAGCCGGTTATACGAATTCTGATGGCATACATCTGTGCGTATAGGTAAAAATGGTTGGAAAAGGAAGAGGTAGAGGAGGAGGTCGAACTCCGGTTACTAGGTCTCGTAGGCAGACTGAGAATAATACTGATACTAACAATCACCATGAAACGAATAAGAATAACAATAACATGAATCCTCATATCGAGGATGTGGTTATGACTGAAACCCAATTCCAAGATGTTGTGGCCAGTGAGGTGACAAAGGCACTGAGAACAACACTACCTGGCCTATTAGATAAAGTTCTCACAAGGAGAATGGGTACTGGAACAACCGGAGGAGGAACCAACAACATCGGAGGAACAAATGGAAATACTAATACTAGTTATGTGGCAAGAACTGAGAATCATGAAGGATATATTTACAAATCCTTCGGAGGATGCAAGCTCAAGCCATTTGAGGACAAGAAGGGAGCCATTGATGCTACTCAATGGATCACAAAGATGGAAGCTGTAATTAAGCTAAGCGAGTGTAGAAGCAATCAGGCAGTCAAGTTTGCTACCAATTCCTTAGAGACCACAGCATTAGATTGGTGGGAGTCGGTAAAGCAAGCTAGAGGGGAGCATGCTGTTGATAACATGAAATGGAATGAATTCAAGGAGTTAGTTTTGCAATGTTTCTGTCCTCAGAATGAACTTGATAAGATTGAGGAAGAGTTCTAGCGTCTCGAGGCTGGAACTATGACGCATCAGGAGTAAGCGACAATGTTTGATGAGATATCAAAGTTGGTGCCACATCTGGTAACACCAGAGTCTAGAAGGATTAGCACTTTATCCGAGGTTTGCCACTAAAGTGTAACATTTCTGATTTTCATTATCTATATTTCAGTTCAATGTGATACATTTCAAACCAAATTCTAGTACACTGATTTGTTCTATTCGTACCAACAATTAAATACTATGTTTTCAATGCAAGTTCGCAAATTTTACACGAGTATATCCTATTAAATTCTACATAAGTTCATAATTATACAAATCTATCAAAACTGAAATTTACAAGGACTGATTTTATAAATTAATTAACAAGAAACCCTAATAGGCACGATCGCGCCAAGTGCCTTGGCACGGTCGCGCGACTTGATTTGGAATGGTCGCGCCCGTTGCCTTGGCATGGTCGCGCCTCGTTTAGGCACGGTCGCGCCTCGCGACAGTTGAAACGTAAATACAGCTTTAATCACAGGGATGTTCGAATTCGTAACTATTACCCGTATTATTACCATTAACAAAGACAATTAAACTTGTAATTACCACAATCACGTCCAATAACTCCAAGAAATTCGATTAGCCTCAAAGAAACCGAAATTGTTTCACTTGAACCAACAATTCATCTTTTCTAAATTATGGCACTCCCAAAAAAAAAACAATCCATCAATCCTCTCTAAAGCTTCTGGACACACTGGTTAAGCCGGAATTGTAGCAGAAGATGCCCGAAACCAAACTCATCGCCACCGGAACTCGTTCCTACCGTTTGCCATCAATTCTTCGTCTTTCCGGGTAATTCAAACCTCTTACGCAGTTGATTTAATCTATTGTCCAAAAGCCCCAACATAATTGGGGCTTACAATATGGAAATCATCCCGAAACTGAATCTGTGTTTTGTTCAAAATAGTTTATTCGAATCCGGTTCTGGACACATTTTAAATACAATTAACCTATACAAAAAGGCTCGTAATAACCTTGTGGATGAAAGCCCTATCAATTCTAGCAGTAACAATATAAGAATTAGACAATTCATTCCTGATTTGGAACAGACACGGTCGCGCTAACCATCTAGCGCGGTCGTGCCTCATGAGACACGGTCGTGCCGATTTCCAGCGCGGTCGTGCCTCACACTCAGACCCAGTCATGCTCATTTGGGCTAGACTTGGTCGTGCCTAGTGAACAGCCTAATTATGCCTTCTGTTTAGTCAACACGGTCGCGTCCCTGACTAGCACGACGATCGTGCCTTGTCTCAGGCACGGTCGTGTGTGTGAGAAAAGTTTGACAGAATAATTAATTCCATAATTTAAAAACAATAAGTATTCCAAATTAATTTTTAATAAAAATAATTGATTTTATAAAATAAATAAATAGAAATTGTTTATTTAAAACTTATAAAATTAAATTTATATTTAAACCCTACACTTAAATATTATTTACACCATTTACTTAAACACCTTTACGAAAATAAAGTAAAGAAATTTATATTTATTATAAAACATCTAATACAGTTTTATAACTAAATGACTAAGTTATATATTTTATAAATAAATAAATAAGGTAACAATTATTTATTTAATTTACATTTAAACAAAAATCATTTATTTAGGTTATACTTAATTACCTCTAACACCTACATTATTTTTATAACTAAGTAAATAAATAATAATTTTGTTTTATTATTTAGTTATTCCAAACTCAAACCTTAATTTATACAACACCATTTAAGTACAAACCACTAACACCTACAACTACAAATTCCTTATACACACATCCAATTCAACCCTAGACTTAGACATAGACCATTGTGCACACTATTAATTCAATGTACATTCCACACTAGGTTAATGTTGTGCATTACGAGGATCTCGTTACTATCTAGTATCTCGTGTTAGCTACGCCTTCGAATCAAGTGAGTATTACATAGCCCCTTTTACTCTTTTACACTTTTTGGGGTGGAACATGAACACTATACAACACTATTGCTTACATTTACACAAACTACACAAGTACAAATCCTCTTTACATTCATATGTGCAAATTTGAGCTTTATGCCTGAGTGCTAGGTGTGTTAACTTTTGAATGCGATTTATGTGCAATCATTAACTATTCAAGCTGATGGTAAACAATGATAGATCTATTGAGTCTGACAAACCCATCCAGACTGGGGTGATTGTTACCGACAACACAATTTTGCATGCTAGTTACAAAGGTTTGATTGAACTTGGTTACACAATAGCTGCTCTCCATAAATGCCTTATTTTATCATGTTATGTAAGGATTTGTTTATTTTACAAACTATATTCTATCTATATACAAACCTGTGTATGCTCACCAACTTTTTAGTTGACCTTATTTTGTTCATGTTTCAGGTACCAATGTGTGATTTGATCAAGATATGCTACACATAGGCCTTTGGACTTAGTTAATTTGAATAAAGAATTCTATGTATTTCGATTATGTTCTTTCTTGGATTTGGTTGTGTTTGGATTATTTGAAATGAAATTGAAGTTTAATATATTACAATTTAGTCAACCTTGTGCTCATGAACAGTCTACATGTCCCGCCCCGATGATTCCGCCGTCGGTTGGGGTGTGACATAAAGGAGCGTACCTTAGTGAAAACCTATGCACCTCAAAAGATGGATGCGACTTTGTCATTTAGTGCCACGATTTATGACGATGTGACAGCACAAGAAGCTAAAGAAAAGGCTGAGAAAAAAATTGAGGTAAAACCAGTGGAAACTAAAAGGAGAAAAGAGCAAGAGATGCATCGGTTCAAACCCATAAACTTTAAGTTCACTATGAGAGAGGGAAACAATTCACTAAAAGGTTCTCAAGAAATAAAATGCAATATATGCTAGAAGCCAGGGCATATCACCTCATACTTTCCAACTCTGAAATGTTATAATTGTAATGAAATGGGATATATGCAGAAGAATTGTCCCAAACGTGTCCAACAAAAGCTCAGAGGAGGGGCTAAAGGTCGGGTGTTTGTGATAGGTGATGGAAGGAGGAATTATAATGCTAAAGTGGTAGCTGGTACGTTCCTAGCTAACGGTATTTAAGCTAAAATCCTGTTTGATAATGTAGCAAATAGAAGTTTTGTTTCAGATACCTTTAGTTTGCATTTAGGCATAAAACCAATTCCAATTGAGCGTGCTTACGTAGTTGAGACGGCAAGTGGTGAACATATTAGAATAACTGAATCGTATGTGAATTGCAAGATGACTCTGGGCAATGACAGTTCAGTGATTGAATTAATGCCAATTAGTATGAGCAAGTACGATGTTATCAATGGAATGGATTGGTTAAACCAATGTCATGCTCAGATAAATTGTGAGCAACAGACTGTTAGGATTTATATGCCTAATGGAGAGTCTATGTTGATATATGCGATAATGATAGGAATAAGATTGAAACTATTTCTGTAGAAAAGGCTAAAAAATGTGTGAATACAGGATGTAGTGTATTCATAGTTTCTGCTTTAGATTCTAAACCCGAATGGTAAATTTCGGACATTCTTGTAGTATGTGATCACCCGGATGTATTTCCGGAAGAACTACTCGGTCTTCCACTAGATCAAAAAATCGAATTCTGAATAGATCTTATACCTGGAGCCAAACCTATAGCTGGAGCACCGTATCGTCTAGCACCTTCTGAATTGAAAGAATTGATGAAGCAGATCCAAGAATTACTGGACAGAGGTTTTATACGTCCTAGTAATTCACCATGGGGAGCACCGGTATTGTTTGTAAAGAAAAAGGACGGAAGCATGCGGATGTGCATAGATTATCGAGAATTGAACAAGCTTACTGTGAAGAACAAATATCCATTGCCAAGAATAGATTATTTGTTCGATTAGTTAGAAGGAGCTAAATACTTTTCAAAGATTGATCTTAGATCTGGTTATCACCAGTTCAAGGTACAAGGAGACGATGTACCTAAGACTGCCTTTATAACCCGATATGGCACTACGAGTTTTTGGTTTTGTCATTTGGTCTAACGAATGCTCCCGAAGCATTTATGGAGCTAATGAACCAAGTCTGTAAACCATTCCTTGATAAGTTCGTTATTGTATTCATATAGATTATATCCTAAGATCGGTACTCTATTAACTACTTTGACTCAGAAAGTAGTAAAATTTGAATGGAGTCAGAAGCAAGAAGAGGCATTTAACACCCTTAAGTAGAAACATAGTATCGCACCAATTTTAGCATTACCTTGACTTCGTTATCTATTGTGATGCTTCCCGTATTGGTCTAAGTTGCGTATTGATGCAGCGAGATAAGGTGATAGCCTATGCATCACGACAACTTAAAATTGATGAGAAGAAGTATACCACACACAATCACGAACTTGGTGCCATAGTGTTTGCTCTAAAGATCTGGAGACACTATCTATATGGCACTAAATGTGTGATATATACAGACCATAAAAGTCTCCAACATATATTCAATCAGAAGGAATTGAATATGAGACAGCGAAGACGAATGGAACTCATTAATGATTATGATTGTGAGATCAAGTACCATCTTGGGAAGGCTAATGTTGTAGCAAATGCAGTAAGTCGGAAGGAAAGAATTAAACCTATCAAGATTAGAGCGTTAAGATTAGAAATCAAGATAAATTGCATGGATCAGATCAAGGAAACTCAAACTCAAGCATTACAAGAAGACAACATTAAAAAGGAACACCAGGTTGGTAAGGAGATATTACTAACCAAAGGCGATGATGGAACCCTACGATTTGGAAGCAGAATTTGTGTTCCTAAACTTGGGGAAATTCAAACGAAGGTGATGGATGAAGCTCACAAATCCAAATACTCAATACATCATGGAGCTTATAAATATACAAAGGACTAAAGGCTCATTATTGTTTGCCGAACATGAAGAGATCCATAGCTCAGCATATAGAGAAATGTCTAACTTGTCTTCCTGTCAAGATCTAACATCAGAAACCAGCAGGTCAACTGCAACAGTTTGAGATACCTGTGTGGAAGTGGGATAGAATTACAATGGACTTTGTTACGAAACTGTCGAGAACCCAGAATGGACATGATGCTATTTGGGTTGTGGTTGATAGACTAACCAAATCGGAATACTTTATTCCTATCAGCGAGAGCTATCAATGAAATTGTGAGCCGCCATGGTATACCACTATCTATTATCTCTGATAGAGATAGTCGGTTCACATCTAGATTCTGGACTAGTTTCCAGAAGGAGTTGGGAACTCGAATCAATATGAGTATAGCATATCACACCCAAACTGACGGACAAAGTGAAAGAACAATCCAAACCCTAGAGGATATGCTGAGGGATTGTGCAATTGAATTTGGAGGTAGCTGGGATAATCATCTGCCATTGATAGAATTTTCCTACAACAACAGCTACCATTCGAGTATAAAGGCTGCACCTTTTGAAGCATTATATGGTATGAAATGCATAACTCCAATTTGTTGGACGAAAGTTGGAGATAGCCAACTATATGGACCAGAAATCTTACAAGAAACAACTGATAAGATAGTCCAGATCAAACAACGGTTGAAAGCTGCACAAGATCGACAGAAGAGTTATGCAGATAAACGCCGAAGGCCGTTAGAATTCTAAGTTGGTGATTATGTGATGTTGAAAGTATCACCTTGGAAAGGTGTTGTACGTTTTAGAAAATGTGGAAAGTTGCAGCCGAGATATATTGGGCCTTACAAAATCATCGAAAGAGTTGGAGCCATGGCATATAAACTCGAATTGCCTGAAATATTATAGGGTATACATAACACGTTCCACGTGTCATGTTTACGAAAGTGCTTAGTAGATCCCGATCAGGCAATCTCATTAGATGATGTCCATGTTGATGATAAACTCCAAGTCACCGAACAACCCATTAAGATCTTAGGAACACATGATCAGATGCTGAGAAAGAAAATGATACCAGTGGTACTGGTACAATGGCAAGGTCGGAAAGGTGCCGATCAAACTTGGGAATTAACAGAACAGATAAAAGCTAAGTATCCTCATTTGTTTGAGGATATTGAGATTTGAGGACAAAATTATTTTTAGGAAGGGAGATTTGTAAAACCCGGATAATTCCCAAACATTATAAGGGCTAAAAGTATCAAAACACAAAGTTCAGGGGTTAATTTCTAAGTTCTCTAAAGAAGGAGGACTAAAATTGCAAAATATGAAAGTAGAAGGGGTAGCGGACCGCTACCCTATACCTTGGCGGTCCGCTACGTGTAGGGGAAGGAATGAATCAGGTGCTGACACGTGTCCTGTGACTCGCCAAGGGAGGATTGAAGTGTGGAAAGGGTGACAAACCGTTAGCCTAGATCCTAACGGTCCACTACATGGGCGCTAAGCAAAATAGGCAGCCTCAATGGGTAGCAGACTGCCACGGCCTTGTGTAACGGTCCGCTACGGGCCCAATTTCACCCTATAAATAGATAGCTCGACTCCATCCTATTTCACACCACCACTACACCACAAAACACACACACTTACTCTGGTGATTCCATTCCCAAGCTCTGGTTCGCGTACGAGGGTCCGATTTCTAGTACAACGTCCGTAAATTGCCATAGATAGTGTAGAGGTAAGGTTTCTGAACACTCGGAGGTTCTTTTGTGAAAACCTAAGTTAGGGATGTTAATTATGATAGTGTCGGATATGATTTAGGGTTCTATCGAGGTGTTGATTATTATATTGATTCAGAAGGTGAGTTCCTCTAAACTCTGCTCGATGTAAAAAATTTTCAAATAATTTTATCCAAAGGAGTCGGATCCCTATTTGAATTCCACGTATATATACCTGTGAATAGCGCTTATTATAGTCGAGTTGGGATGTGACTGAGGGGCAAGACTGATCCTCTTGTTTTTAGACTGGTACTTGTGTTGCTAGTAGCCTGGAAGTTCTCAGTATATATATAATAAAAGCTCAGGGTCCTTGTGTGGCCACCGGGTGGGATATTGTAGAGTCTTATTTTTGTATAAGCTATTGTCATCAATGTATTTCTTTTTGAACATTGCAAGTTAGTTTATTTACTTGTATTTTCATTTTCATGTAAATTCCTGTTTCATTTTCTAAGTCTAGGCCATCGAAACTACTTAGTTTCGATTGAGGTTTGTTCAATCGAAACTAGTAGTTTAGATAGATAGTTTAGTTTCGACAGGCTTATCACACTTGTAAATGCTTCACCGAAACTAGTAGTTTTGGTGAGCATAGTTTTGATGCCTGTCAACTTACTATAAATAGCCTAGTTTGAGAATTTCTAGGGTGTGAGTAGCGGCTCTAACCCTGAATTCTCCCTTTCACTGTTCTTGAAGAATCAATACAATTTGCATTTGTCTAATGCTTTGTTCTTACTTTTTCACATCCTTTTTGTGTTGATTTTGTGTGTGGTTAGATGTTATCTTCACCAATTCTGTTTCTACCCTATGTTTCACCACCATACACACAGATTCCGCCTGTGTATTTGTGTAATCGATCTGTTGAGTGATTTCCGATTGAAATCTGGACCTACAATTGGTATCAGAGCTTTATGCTCTTGATTTCTGAGTATATTCATGTTATTTTGATCGATTTTAGGTGTTTTTCGGCTATTATTGAAGTTTTTCTGCATCGGAGTTTTGGAAGCACAGTTTCATCGATTTTAGCATTATTTCTTCGAGTTTCTCTGATCTGAGGATTGATTTGTGTTCAGAAGTTTATTTGGAAGCTTTTCGATGGATTGGATTGTTGTTTCTTCATTATTGATTATTGAAGCTTTTCATCAATGGAGTCTGCTGAAACTTGAAGAAGGAGGTATCAAAACTACTAGGAGACATTTTCTGCTTTGAGTTGGTCATCGAAACTTATTGTCTGTACTTTTTGTCTGGAGAAGGTATCATCGAAACCAGCTTTTTGTCTTGTACTATCGAAACTAGAAGTTTTGGGAAGTTTTGTTCTATCGAAACTAGGATTTTCGATCAGTTGTTTCTCTATCGAAATTAGTTGTTTTGACTAACCCTGTCCACCCGAAACTAGCTACTGCTTGACTTACTTTTTCTGAGATTATGGCAACTTCAAGCTCCAATGAGTATGCTGGAGGAAACAAGCCACCTGTCTTGGTGTCCACTACAGATTTTGATGACTGGACCAAGAAAATGAAGACTTTCTTTCAATTCCATGACCACACTCTTTTGCAGTCAATCACTGATGGTCCACACAAGCCAGTTACTACCACTGCAGATGTTCAACGTCCCAATCTTGTGTCTGAATATGATGATAAGGATACTGCCTTAATTGTAAGAGATAACAAGGCTTATGGATCTATTGCTATGGCTCTTCCTATGGATGTGTTTAACATATTTGCTGAGTATACCACTGCCAAAGATCTTTGGGTTGCTTTGAGTATAAGGTATGAGGGGAGTGCTGAGGTTAGAGAAAGCAAGAGGGATTTAATCAAGAAGCAATATGAATTGTTTAGCAGTGTCCCTAGTGAACCCATGTCTGAATTGATCAACCGTTTCTCAAGCATTGTATCTAAGTTGAAAGTTTTGGGAACTGAGTATCCCACTATTGAGTTAAACAAGAAGCTGCTTGATTCATTGCCCGAGGAATGGAATATGTACAGGATTATGATCAAGAAATCTGAAAAGCTAAGCGACCTGTCACAGCAAGAACTTTTTAGCATTTTGGAGTCATATGAGTTAGAGATAAAGAAGGGTGCAGTCACCCCAACTAATCAATCTGGAAACACAGCTCTTATTGCAGGTCAAAGTTCCTCCACTTCATCCAACAAAACCACAATGGCTTATTTTCAAACCGATGTCCCACCTTCGATTTCTCGAGTTTGGCCTACTATTTCATCCAACTCTTAGAAGCCAACCACTATGATTCCCGATGAGTATCTACCAATCATGACTGCTTTCATGTCATGCTATGATGCCCTAATTTCTGGAAACTTGACATCTGTCAGCTTTCAACCTGATGACTTGAGCAGATCAACCCAGATGATTTGGAAAAGATGGATATTGATTGGTGCATGGCTATGCAGACTCTAAGGGCCAAAAGATTCATCAAGAGGACTGGGATGGATAGATTTAAGCAAGGAAAGACTCTAGGGGTTTGACATCAAGAAGGTGAGATGCTACAACTGTGACCAGTTGGGTCATTTTGCAAGGAACTGCAGGAGCTGCAAGGAGCCGTCATCAAAGGAGCAGCATGAGAAGAAGAATTCATCTGGAAAGCAAGCTACCATCTCTCCCAAATCCACTACAACTTCCAGCTCAACAGCTCTGGTCTGTCAAGCTGATGGACACTATCATTGGGGAGATCAAGAAGGGGAAGCAGCTGACAAGGCACTCATGGCAGACATTGAAGAAAAGGAGAAAGGTGTCATGATTGAACCAGCTAAGGATCTCACCGCCATACCAGCTGAGGTAATGACTAGACTTTGCAGTGCTAAATCACGTTTAAATGAGATTCATAAATATAGTATCATCAACCATGCCTTGGTCGATGAACGAGATCATATAAAGGTGATGTATGATTCTATGGCTAAAATGAGAAACTTTACTTAAAGAATATTCGTGATATTTCTGGAGAAAACCGATCTTTGATTGTACAACTTACTACACAAAAGAATAATAATCAAATTCTAACTGAAAGACTTCAAAAGGCTGAAAAAGCAAATTTTCAAGTTGAACACATGGGTATGGATCATAAAATTATTTTTGGAATCATTGACAACCAAATTCATAAAAAGGTCACAGAAGGCATCAGGTATAACTCTCAGCCACCTCCATATTCCAAGTCTGGAATATTTGTTGATATGCCAGTTCCTCATGTTCCCACACCTTTTGTTTGTAATTTATCTGCTGATGATTATGTCCAAACTTCAGATTCTGACAGTTTTGCTTCCTGTGCAGAGTCAGATTGTGTAGGTTCCGAAGATGATTGTGATGAGAGTTCTAGTAAGAGAAATGTTTTAAACGAACTTGAGTCGGACGAATGTAATAATATGTCCGTGTCAAAACCAGATATTTGTGAACATATTGAAAATTTGTCTTTTTGGTTCTGTGCCTTCTGAGCATGAAAGTTTGAGAAATGCTATTTTTAAGTTTAAGAATGCTTTGCCTTTTGTTCCTAAATCTGTAAATGCTATGAGTTGTATTGCAAATTTTAAAAGTGTAGGAGTTGTTGTGACTGATATTCCATAAGAAACAATGAGCAATCTGGAATTTTTTAGATTAAAGGAAGATCGAAGTCTTCAAGAAAGAAATATTGAAGAAAGAGTTACCTCTAGTTCTGATGTCTCAATATCACAATCATCTTCATCATCATGTGATGACAACTATCAGGCTAAGCTAACATGTGATAAAGTTTGTTTTAGTTGTGGGGAATCCAATCATGTTTTCAAGACATGTAAATTGTCTACATATCGTTTTGAGGAAGAAAACGTTCCATTTTTTTTCTCAAAATTCAGTTGATTGTGCTTCAAATGTTTTATCTAAATCACAACATAGTAGAACTTTGCGAAATAAAAGGAATAAAAATGCTAAAAATTGGTTGAAAAGGATTTGGAAAATTAAGAATAATGATATTTTTGAGAACACATTAAAGAAGGATTCTAACTATGACTTCCGAAATGCATCTTGTAAAATTAAGAAGTTCCAAGTTAGCAATGGCTTGGGTACAAATATCTAAATGATTCATTTTGTGTAGGGACAATTGAGGAGGACTGGAGACAATATCTGGAATGTCGACAGTGGTTGCTCAAGACATATGACTGGTCATTTTTCTTTATTGCAATATTATCATCAAATGGACGGAGATTTTGTCGCATTTGCAGGCAATCAAAGAGGGGGAAATGTCACACCCCGACCGATGGCGGAATCATCGGGGCGGGACATGTAGACTGTTCATAAGCACAAGGTTGACTAGATTGAATATATTAAACATCAAATTTCATAACAAGTAGTCCAAAAACAACCAAATCCAAGATAGAACAAAATTGAAATACATAGAATCGTTTTATTTAAATTAACTAAGTCCAAGCATATGTGTAGCACATCTTGATCAATCTCACACATTAGAACCTGAAACATGAATAAAATAATGTCAACTAAAAAGTTGGTGAGTATAACACATGTTTATATAGATAGCATATAGTTTGTAAAACAAATCCTTACATAACATGATAAATAACACATTTATGGGGAGCAGCTATTGTGTAACCATGTACAATCAAACCTTTGTAACTAGCATGCAAAATTGTGTTGTCGGTATCAATCACCCCAATCTGGGTGGGTTTGTCAGACTCAATAGATCTATCATTGAAAACCGTCAGCTTGTATAGTTAATGATTGCACATAATCGCATACAAAGGTTAACACACCTAGCATTCGGGCATAAAGCTCAAATTGCACACATGAATGTAAATAGGATTTGTACTTGTATTGTTTGTGTAAATGTAACGTGTAATTTAAATAATGTTCATGTTTCACCCCAAAAGTGTAAAAGAGTAAAAGGGGCTATGAAATACTCACTTGGTTTGGAGGCGTTGCTAACAAAGATATTAGATAGAATAAGGATCCTTGAAATGCACAAATTAACCTAAAGTGTAATGTATAGGGTATTAATAGTGTGCACCAAAGTTTGAGTCTAAAGTTGCATTTGGACATGTGTAAGAAAGGTCATTGATTTGTAGTTGGTGGTATTGAATAAAATGTATCAAGTTTGAAAGAGTATTTTTAGAACATTTTGATTAAAGTTTGAGTTTGAATAATTAAATAGGTAATGTAAATAATTATTGTTTATGAAAATATTATAAGTGTTAAATGAATTTAAGTGTAAATAAATAAATGTCTTTGTTTAAACATAAAGTAAATAAATAATCATTTTATTTATTTATTTATAAAATGTAACTTAACCATTTAAATACTTTTTAAATGAAAGGTTCAACAATAATTGTAAATTAAATTTTATAAACTTTAACAAATAATTTTCCATTTATTAAATATTTGTTCTTTCTAAATAAGGTTAAACGCAATTTTATAAAATCAACCATTTTTACTTTGTAATTTAATCAGAATGGGGTTTGAAAAATATATAAAATTTATAATTTTGTCAAGATTTTAACTCACACACGACCGTGCTCGAACCACGGGCGCGACCATGCAAGTCAGGGCGCGACCGTGTTGATCAAACAGAGAGCTTAACTAATTAAATCATTAGGCACGACCGTGCCTTGGCCAGGCACGATCGTGTCTATGATTCCAAGACACGACTGAGATTAGCCAAAGGGCATGATTAGGTCTGGACAGGAGGACACGACCGCGCTGATAGTCGGCACGACCGCGTCTCGTGAGGCACGACCGCGCTAGATGATTAGCGCGACCGTGTCTGTTCCAAATCAGGAACGAATTGACCGATTCTTATAATAATAGGGTTGGAAATCATAGGGCTTTCACCCATTAGATTATTTCGAGTCTTTTTGCATAGATTAATTGGATTTAAAACATGTCCAAGGTTCGATTCGATTAAATCATTTTTAACGAAAATGTGGATTCGGGTTCGTGGTTATTTCCATAATGAAAGCCCAAATTATCATGGGGCTTTTGATCTATGAACTGAAACGAGTTAGCAAAAGGTTTCAATTACCCGTAAGAGCAGCGAATTGATAGAGAATGGTAGGGAGGAGTTCCGGCGTCGGCGAGTTCGGCTTCCGGCGTCTTCTGCTACGATTCCGGCTGCTTCTGCTACGATTCCGGCTGCTTCAAATGGTTCAGAAGCTTCTGGGAGAATCGTTTGTGCGTTTTCTTGGGAGAATTGCAAGTAATTTGGAGAATTCGATGGTCTAGTGGACAATTTCGTTGATTATTGGATGGTTTTATGAAATTCCGTTTATTTGTTGTAATTAGGACGATTAAGTGGCTTAACTCTGTTTGTTAATAGTTGGAACGTGCAAAACGGTTACGAACTCGAACGTCTCTGTGATTAAAGGCTGTATTTCCGTTTCAACTGGTACGAGGCAAGACCGTGTCCATTGGCGGCGCGACCGTGCTAAGGCTCCAGGCGCGAGCGTTCCAAAGCAAGTCGCGCGACCGTGCCAAAGCACTCGGCGTGACCGTGCCAGAACTAGGCACGACCGTGCCTATTAGGGTTTCTAACTACTTTTCAACATCAGGCCTTGTAACTTTGTTCTTTGACATATTTGTATAAATAGATACTTATGTAGTGTTTTTTGTAGGTTATAACCATGTAAAATTTGCGGATTAACATTGAAATATAGTATTAAATTGATGGTACGAAAAGGAATAAAACAGTGCACTAGAATTGAGCTTGAAATGCATTACATTGGATTGAAAATACGGATACTAAAAATCAGAAATGTTACAGTCTCCCCATGTTGAGGGAATTTCGTCCCGAAATTTAGTTAGAGGAGGCGACGGCATCGGTAAAAAGGTAGGGGTACTTGAGCTTCATTTGGTCTTCTCGTTCCCAAGTGAATTCAGGACCACGCTTAGACTCCCAACGAACTTTAACAATAGGAATACGACTTCGCTTGAGTTGTTTGATTTCACGATCCATAATTTCTACCGGTTTCTCAACGAAATGCATCGTTTCATCAATGTGTACGTCATCAAGCGGTATATGGAGATTCTCATCGGCGAGACATTTCTTCAGATTTGATACATGAAATGTAGGATGCACATTGCCAAGAGATGGAGGTAACTCGAGTTTGTAAGCCATCTTCCCAATTCTTTCAAGGATTTTGAATGGACCAACATAGCGAGGGGCTAACTTACCTTTCTTTCCAAAACGGACCACACCCTTCCACGGGGACACCTTAAGAAGAACAAGGTCACCGACTTGAAATTCCAAGGGTTTTCGTCGTTTATCGGCATAACTCTTTTGCCGACTTCTCGCTGTTCGATGTTGTCACGGATTTGAATAATCTTGTCGGATGTTTCTTGAATTAGTTCGGGACTGGTGATTTGTGCTTCACCAATCTCGTTCCAACAGATAGGAGAATGACACTTGCGGCCATAAAGAGCTTCGAATGGAGCCATGTTGACACTTGTGTGGTAGCTATTATTGTAAGAGAACTCAATGAGGGATAAATGTGAATCCCAATTGCCACCAAAATCGATTACGCAAGCTCTAAGCATGTCTTCAAGAGTTTGGATTGTTCGCTCGGTTTGACCATCAGTTTGGGGATGGTAAGCGTGCTCAAATCCAATCGTGTGCCAAGAGCAGTTTGGAGAGATTGCCAAAATCGAGAAGTGAACCGGGCATCTCGATCAGATATTATGTTCAAAGGAACACCATGACGGCTCACAATTTCATCAATGTAAATTCGGGCTAGTTTCTCAACCCGATAGTCTTCACGGATAGGCAAGAAATGAGCAGATTTGGTGAGACGATCAATGATCACCCAAATACTATCATAACAACTCGAGGTGCGAGGGAATTTGGTAATAAAATCCATGGCTAAGTACTCCCATTTCCACACGGGGACTTCCGGTTGTTCTAGCAAACCAGAAGGACGTTGATGTTCGGCTTTGACTTTGGAGCAGGTTAAACATTTAGCAACATAAAGACCAATGTCCTTTTTCATACCGGGCCACCAATATTGTTGGCAAAGATCTTGGTACATTTTATCCGCACCAGGATGAATAGAATAACGAGTCTTGTGAGCCTCGTTCGTGAGAAAGGTACGGAGATCATCGCGATCGGGAACCCAAATACGGTTCAAGTAATAAAGTAAGCCATTGGGTTTTGATTCAAGCAGAAGTTCAACACCACACGACATTTCTTCGTACATGTTACCCTCGGTGACTGAGACGTGTTGAGCTTCTAAGATGTGGGTTTGAATATCGGTTTGAATTCGGGCACAATGAAGCATAACATGGTCCTTTCGACTCAAAGCGTCGGCTACAATATTCGCTTTGTCGGGATGGTAACGAATCTCGCAGTCATAGTCATTAAGGAGTTCAACCCAACGTCGTTGCCTCATATTGAGTTCCTTTTGATTGAAGATATGTTGGAGACTTTTGTGGTCGGTGAACACCACGCATTTCGTGCCATAGAGATAATGTCTCCAAATCTTTAATGCAAATACGACCGCACCCAACTCGAGATCGTGCGTCGTATAATTCTTCTCATGAATTTTAAGTTGTCTTGATGCATAAGCGATTACCTTGCCTCGTTGCACGAGGACACAACCAAGACCTTGGTTGGAAGCATCACAATAGACAACTAAATCATCATTTCCATCAGGGAGAGTCAAAATGGGAGCATTGCACAACTTTTGCTTAAGGGTTTGGAAAGCTTCTTCTTGCTTTGGTCCCCATTCGTAAGTCTTACCCTTGTGGGTCAAAGCGGTAAGGGGAACGGCAATCTTAGAGAAGTTTGAGATAAAACGACGGTAATATCCCGCAAGACCAAGAAATGAACGAACTTCAGTGGGGGTCTTCGGGGCATTCCAATTCTTAACCGTTTCGATTTTAGCAGGGTCAACATGAATACCCTTGTCGTTGACAATATGGCCAAGAAATTGAACTTCTTTTAACCAAAATTCACATTTGGAGAATTTGGCATATAGTTGTTCCTTTTTCAAGAGATCCAAAACTAATCTAAGATGTTGCTCATGGCCGGCTTTAGTCTTGGAATTGATTAAGATGTCATCGATGAAAACTATCACGAACTTATCGAGGTACGGTTTGCACACACGATTCATGATGTCCATGAAAACTGCGGGTGCATTGGTTAGTCCAAAAGGCCTAACCATGAACTCGTAATGACCATACCTTGTTCGGCAGGCAGTCTTTGGAATATCGTCTTCTTGCACATGGAGTTGGTGATAACCAGATCGAAGATCAATCTTCGAGAAATAAGTAGAACCTTGAAGTTGATCAAATAGGTCATCAATTCGAGGTAAAGGATAACGGTTTTTGATGGTAAGCTTGTTGAGTTCGCGGTAGTAAATACACATGCGAAATGATCCATCCTTCTTCTTGACGAATAAGACGGGTGCACCCCATGGTGAATGACTCGGACGGATGAATCCCTTGTCGGAGAGCTCTTGAATTTGACTTGCAATTTCTTGCATTTCAGAAGGTGCAAGACGATAAGGAGCTCTAGCCTTGTGGTTAGCTTCGGGCACAAGATCAATGCGAAATTCTACTTGACGAACGGGTGGAAGACCGGATATGTCTTCGGGGAATACTTCAGGAAAATCTCGGATAATGGGGATATCTTGAATACTCTTCTTTTTAACATCCTTTTGAACGATGTGGGCCAAAAAGGCCACGTACTTCTTTCGTAAGTACTTTTGAGCAGTAGTGCATGACATTAATTTAAGCCCTTTGCAAGCCTTTTCACCAAAGACTCTCAACGTTTCTCCCGATGGTAAAGGTATTCGAATACACTTCTCAAAGCAAATGACTTCGGCATGATGATTCGATAGCCAATCCATGCCTATGATGATATCAAAGCTCCCTAGTGGCATTGGAACAAGGTTGATTGGGAATGTGTGATCATTAATTTCTAAAGAGCAATCATAGATAATGGACTCAATTGGAAGGGAGTCACCATTTGCTACTTCAACGGTGAAGGTTTTCTCTAATTGGGATCGTGTCTTTGCAAGTAAGGGTTCAAAATTAAGTGACACGAAACTTTTATCGGCACCAGTATCGAATAAAATGGAGGCATATTGACTATTAACAAGAAACATACCATTGACCACGTCATTGTTGGCTTGAGCTTCATTGGCGTTTATGTTGAAAGCACGCCCACGAGCTCCACCTTGTCTAGCATTAACCAACTTTGGGCATTGATCACGGAAATGGTTCGGGTTGCCACACTCATAACATGCTCGCCCATTTGCAATAGCGGGTACACCTTGATTAGCCATTTGGGTGTTGGTTTGGTTTGGTAGATTGACTTGGCCCGCAAGAGCTTTGGTCCTACATAACTGTATGGCCATATCTCCCACAATAAGTACAAAGGCGACATGGGATGCTTTGGGGATGATGGTAGTTTCAGGTGGCACAAAGTGGGTAGATTCTAACATATGGCTTTTTGACTGGTGCTTGAATCATAGGTGCAGCTTGGTTAACAGGAATAGCAGGAGTGACCACAACATAGTTACTAGTCTTCCTTTTCCTATTATTGCGGGAGGGTTCAGTTGTGGCTTCTTTGTTGTAGGTAGGAGGGGTTATAGTGTCAGAAACTTTCGTGGTACCCTTTTTAGTAAGTGTTCCCGCTTTCACATGGTTATCAGTCAAGGTGGCGGACAAACGAATGGCATCTTCAAGTGTTGCGGGATTCCTTCCTAGGACAGTATCTTGAATTTGCCTAGGTAGTCCCCTAATATACTTTTCAATACAGCGGGACAGAGGAGTGACCATGTGGGGCACGAGAAGACTCAACTCATGGAACCGAGTTGTGTATGCCAAGTTTTCACCACTATCTTGGGCAAGATCGCAAAATTCAGCTTCAAGTTTCTTTACTTCATTTCGAGGACAAAATTCCTTGGTCATTAACCTTTTAACCTCATCCCAAGGTAAGGCCATTGCCACATCCACACCTCGATTTCTCTTCTCCCCATTCCACCACGTGAGTGCCCGTTTTTGTAGGACACTTGTGGCATGACGAACACAGAGGTTGTCGGGGCAGTCACTATTGAGAAAAGTATTCTCAATGCTTTCAAACCATTGAAGGAGTCCGGTAGCTCCTTCGGTACCATAGAATTTGAGGGGATTGCACGAGTTGAAGTGCTTGAAGGTGCATTGGGATGGGTTGTTACCACCATTTCCACCATTTCCACTATTTCTACCATTACCACCGTTGTTGCCATTGGTGGCACTATTAGCTTGTGTCAGTTGTGTCACGAGTTGTGCAAGAATAGCAGCAATGTCGGTATTGGTGTTGGCGGCGGGAGCACGACGTGGAGGCATTCTACAGATTTTCACAAGACAAGAAAAGATGTAAGAACTCATGAGATATGTTTGGATTTAATAGAATAAGATAATCAAAATAAATAGAGAATCATAGTTTGGATTGTACTCAAATAGTGATAAAATCACTCGAATACTATGACACATTAAGGTTAATTTAAACTTATATAATTTTCAAGGAGACATGCTTTAGCCTATAAGTAAACACTTATCTCGGGAATTCCCAGGAAACATACGGGTCCCTCGGTTGATTGGGATTTATGCGAAATGCTTTCCTAGACAGAAAACCCAAAATACAGGTGTCACTCTTCCAGATTGCACGTTTCCTTAAATAATCAACAAAGCTTAAAAACCTTAACGAGGAAATAAAGAAAATTTATAGATTTTGCTTCATGATGTTTCCACATGCTTAAAAGATAAAGATAGAGAAGAAGAAAGGAATATCATGAGGTTTTTAGGATATCGGAAAGGATATTGTTTATTTAATTTATTATTTAAGTATATATTAATAAGTCATGGATTTTTAATAAATAAGTCATCAAATAAAATAATAACTAATCATAGTAAGCATGTAGCACATAGCATGTAACACATAACATGTAGCACAGAACCCTATAAACATGAAGCATGGCATAAGTGGGTGTCCTAAAGTTATAGTCTAGGTCAAGGTGTCTAATAACCTAATTCCCTATAACCAAGGCTCTGATACCAATATGTCACACCCCGACCGATGGCGGAATCATCGGGGCGGGACATGTAGATTGTTCATAAGCACAAGGTTGACTAGATTGAATATATTAAACATCAAATTTCATAACAAGTAGTCCAAACACAACCAAATCCAAGATAGAACAAAATTGAAATACATAGAATCTTTTTATTTAAATTAACTAAGTCCAAGCCTATGTGTAGTACATCTTGATCAATCTCACACATTAGAACCTGAAACATGAATAAAATAAAGTCAACTAAAAAGTTGGT
The DNA here is from genome assembly GCA_023525975.1 of Smallanthus sonchifolius. Classification (NCBI taxonomy): domain Eukaryota; kingdom Viridiplantae; phylum Streptophyta; class Magnoliopsida; order Asterales; family Asteraceae; genus Smallanthus; species Smallanthus sonchifolius. Next base: position 30,127,305 of record CM042023.1, read on the forward strand.
GAGTATAACACAGGTTTATATAGATAGCATATAGTTTGTAAAACAAATCCTTACACAACATGATAAATGAGGCATTTATGGAGAGCAGCTATTGTGTAACCATGTACAATCAAACCTTTGTAACTAGCATGCAAAATTGTGTTGTCGGTATCAATCACCCCAATCTGGGTGGGTTTGTCAGACTCAATAGATCTATCATTGAAAACCGTCGGCTTGTATAGTTAATGATTGCACATAATCGCATACAAAGGTTAACACACCTAGCACTCGGGCATAAAGCTCAAATTGCACACATGAATGTAAATAGGATTTGTACTTGTGTTGTTTGTGTAAATGTAACGTAATTTGAATAATGTTCATGTTTCACCCCAAAAGTGTAAAAGAGTAAAAGGGGCTATGAAATACTCACTTGGTTTGGAGGCGTTGCTAACAAAGATATTAGATAGAATAAGGATCCTTGAAATGCACAAATTAACCTAAAGTGTAATGTATAGGGTATTAATAGTGTGCACCAAAGTTTGAGTCTAAAGTTGCATTTGGACTTGTGTAAGAAAGGTCATTGATTTGTAGTTGGTGGTATTGAATAAAATGTATCAAGTTTGAAAGAGTATTTTTAGAACATTTTGATTAAAGTTTGAGTTTGAATAATTAAATAGGTAATGTAAATAATTATTGTTTATGAAAATATTATAAGTGTTAAATGAATTTAAGTGTAATTAAATAAATGTCTTTGTTTAAACATAAAGTAAATAAATAATCATTTTATTTATTTATTTATAAAATATAACTTAACCATTTAAATACTTTTTAAATGAAAGGTTCAACAATAATTGTAAATTAAATTTTATAAACTTTAACAAATAATTTTCCATTTATTAAATATTTGTTCTTTCTAAATAAGGTTAAATGCAATTTTATAAAATCAACCATTTTTACTTTGTAATTTAATCAGAATTATTGGGATTTGAAAAATATATAAAATTTATAATTCTGTCAAGATTTTAACTCACACACGACCGTGCCTGGGAAGGGCACGATCATGCTCGAACCACGGGCGCGACCATGCTTGTCAGGGCGCGACCGTATTGATCAAACAGAGGGCTTAACTAATTAAATCATTAGGCACGACCATGCGTTGGCCAGGCACGATCGTGTCTATGATTCCAAGACATGACTAAGATTAGCCAAAGGGTATGATTGGGTCTGGACAGGAGGACACGACCGCGTCTCGTGAGGCACGACCGCGCTAGATGATTAGTGCGACCGTGTCTGTTCCAAATCAGGAACGAATTGACCGATTCTTTTAATAATAGGGTTGGAAATCATAGGGCTTTCACCCATTAGATTATTTCGAGTCTTTTTGCATAGATTAATTGGATTTAAAACATGTCCAAGGTTCGATTCGATTAAATCATTTTTAACGAAAATGTGGATTCGGGTTCGTGGTGATTTCCATAATGAAAGCCCAAATTATCATGGGGCTTTTGATCTATGAACTGAAACGAGTTAGCAAAAGGTTTCAATTACTCGTAAGAGCAGCGAATTGATAGAGAACGATAGGGAGGAGTTCCGGCGTCGGCGAGTTCGGCTTCCGGCGTCTTCTGCTACGATTCCGGCTGCTTCAAATGGTTCAGAAGCTTCTGGGAGAATCGTTTGTGCGTTTGCTTGGGAGAATTGCAAGTAATTTGGAGAATTCGATGGTCTAGTTGACAATTTCGTTGATTATTGGATGGTTTTATGAAATTCCGTTTATTTGTTGTAATTAGGACGATTAAGTGGCTTAACTATGTTTGTTAATAGTTGGAACGTGCAAAACGGTTACGAACTCGAACGTCTCTGTGATTAAAGGCTGTATTTCCGTTTCAACTGGTACGAGGCACGACCGTGTCCATTTGCGGCGCGACCGTGATAAGGCTCCAGGCGCGATCGTTCCAAAGCAAGTTGCGCGACCGTGCCAAAGCACTCGGCGCGACCGTGCCAGAACTAGGCGCGACCGTGCCTATTAGGGTTTCTTACTACTTTTCAACATCAGACCTTGTAACTTTGGTCTTTGACATATTTGTATAAATAGATACTTATGTAGTGTTTTTTGTAGGTTATAACCATGTAAAATTTGCGGATTAACCTTGAAATATAGTATTAAATTGATGGTACGAAAAGGAATAAAACAGTGCACTAGAATTGAGCTTGAAATGCATTACATTTGATTGAAAATACGTATACTAAAAATCAGAAATGTTACAGGAAAGATTGAAGGTCAAGGAACTGTGACTAACGGTGTAAATAGCTTGGAGAATGTCAATTTCATCCCACAGCTGAAGTACAATCTGATGAGTGTGTCCCAGATTTGTGATAAAGACTTTTGTGCCCTCTTCAACTCCAATGAATGTTTGATTTTAAAGCCTCGAGTGGTTATTCCCGAAGATCTAATCCTCTTGCGTGCTCCTCGAAGATTCAATACTTACAGTCTAGATATGAATAATCCATCAGGAATCGAATCCTGCTTCCTTTCAAAAGCTTCAGAAGATGAGTCCTTTCTCTGGCCCAAGAGATTAGGACATGTGAACTTCAAGACAATGAACCGGCTTGTTCAAGGAAACCTTGTCACCAGTTTGACTTTGAAAGATTTCTCACCAATGGAACATTGTCTCTCTTGTTCAAAGGGCAAGCAACACAAATCATCTCACAAACCCAAAACCACTTATTCCATTGACTCTCCTCTTCAATTGCTTCACATGGATCTTTTCGGTCCTGTGAGTGTCATGAGTCATGGAAGGAAATCTTACTATTTGGTAGTAACCGATGATTTCTCTCGGTTTACTTAGGTATTCTTCCTGGCAAAGAAAGATGAGACGCCAGAGACTCTGAAGATTCATCTGCTACAAATCGATAATCTGTTCAATCTAAGTGTGGAGACTATTCACAGTGATCATGGCACAGAGTTCAAGAATGCCACTCTTGATTCTTTCTATGAAAGTAAGGGTATCTCTCGGCAATTTAGTGCACCTCGTACTCCTCAACAAAACGGTGTAGCTGAACGAAGAAATCGTACGTTGATAGAAGCAGCAAGAACTATGATCGTTGATTCTAAGCTTCTTGTCACGTTTTCGGCTGAGGCAGTCAATACGCATGTTTTGTGCCAAACCGAGTTCTCATCACCAAAAGCTGCAACAAGACTCCTTATGAAATTATGTACAAGCGCAAGCCTGTTATTGATTTCTTTAGGAAATTTGGGTGTGTTTGCACAATGCTGAATACTTCTGATCAGCTGAACAAGTTTGAAGCCAAAGCGGATGAGTGCTACTTCATGGGCTATTCGTCTAACCAATGAGCTTTTCGTGTTTACAACAAGAGACGAAGGATTATGCTGGAATCTATTGATATCAACTGGCATGAAAGCAATCATACGGACGGTGGGGACGGTCCTGATTGGCTTTTTGATGTCGATTCTTTGTTTAAATCATTTAATCTTCCTAATTTCACTAAAATATCTGTCTCAGCTAATCCTCTTATGTCTGTGAATATCCTAGGTACCTCTTCTACTTCAAGCTCCTCTTCATCACCCACTCCGGATTCTTCGGACTCTGTAGCAACTAATGAAACTATTGAGGAAGAAACTCCTCCAATAGTGGATGTTGCTCCTCAATCATCTGTTGCAGACCCTATTGTTGATGAAGTTGACCTTTCTGATAATAACATTACCAATACTGATGATCAATTAGAAGAGGATGAGATTCCACAGTTGAGAATTCACAAGGATCATTCGACAGACAACATCATTGGTCCACTCAATGTGGGAGTCCGAACTCGTAGTGCCACCGAAGAAATGAATGATGGTCTCTTCTCCTGTTTCATATCTAAAGTTGAACCTAAGAATATCAAAGCTTCTTTGCTTGAGAATAGTTGGGTAGAGGCCATGCAAGAAGAATTGCAGCAGTTCAACAAGTTACAAGTGTGGAATCTGGTGGACCTTCCAAAGAACAAAGTCCCAATCGGCATTCGTTGGGTATTTTGTAACAAAAAGGGCGAAGGTGGAATCGTGATTCGAAACAAAGCCCGCTTGGTGGTTCAGGGGTTTTATCAAGAAGAAGGAATTGATTTTGAGGATGTCCTTGCACCAGTAGCTCGCTTGGAAGCCATCAGAATGTTTCTCGCATACGCAGCCTATATGGACTTCACAGTTCATCAGATGGATGTCAAAAACGCATTTCTGTATAAAAAAGTTCAAAAGGAAGTTTATGTCAAGCAGCCACCGGGTTTCATTGATCCAAGCTATCCTGACAGAGTTTACAAACTTGACAAGGCTTGTATGGTCTTCATCAAGCACCTCGTGCGGGGTATGAGACGTTATCTAAGCATCTGCTTGATAATGGTTTCACACGAGGAGCAATTGACCAAACTGTCACACCCCCAATTTCAACTAACGGAGTTTTACCGTTTGGGAAGTGACGAACCAGGATCTCAGACATTAGTTACTTTGAACGACTCTACATGGGACTCAAAATGAAAATATCTTTTAAATCAGAGTATCAATGCAGAAGCGTAAAGAAAGTAAATGCGCAAAATACACGCGCCCAAAACCAAAGTTCCAAAAGTCCAAAAAAAAATCCAAACGCCCAATCAAAACAAGTACAATAGAATAATTCAAACAAACATAAATAAGTTATAATCAAAGCAGTTGAATCCTATGCATGCCCTAACGTGCACCTGTGTCTTATCTTAGCGACCTAAGAAAACATGTAAGAAAATATGTCAACACGAGGTTGGTGAGTCCACAAGTTTCAATATAAGTAAATAATCGTTTACCGGATTTATGTTCATTCAGTACGTGTCTATAGGTAGCTAACCTATGTTCAGCTCAAGCGCTCGCAACCGAAGCTGACTGTCTGTTTATTGCCTCCTGCCAGGTCTATCAACACTGGCGGTGTGAGTAGGCTAACATTTCACCCGTTCGATATCTAATCGAGTTAGCGCGACTAACGCGGGTGGGATTTGTCAAACCCAGTAGTACTACTAAATATTACCTCGCTAAGATCCATATTAACGGTCCGATATTAGTTTAGGACTTTCTGTGATAGCGTGTTACGCTTAGCATTTAACATTGATATCATACGAAATTAAAAATCCAAAATCGTTTAGTCATGTTTTCTCCCCCAAGTTAAAACAGTAAAAGGGGTCGTGAAAACTCACCTGCTTTGCGTTGAAGGTAGTTTCACCCTAGAGGTAAGTTGGAACCACGAGTGTAAGTCTCAAAAGACCTACAAATGTCTTAAAATTATAAACACATAAATTAGAGATAAAAATGGGAATTGTGACAGTGACACGGAACGAAGCGTCTTAAAGAACCGCTCTAATATTCAAAAGTGGACGAAAGTGTCCACGGAGTTAGGGATTACTTTACTCGACGAATGACAGAAATAATAATAAATAAAATCGGGTGTTTTGTCATTCATGAAAATTGAGGAGATAAATATATATATATATGCGAGTAAATAATATAACTTATTATATTATTATTTAGTCTCAATCGATACATGATGTTATAAAATGATTCGAAATAATATAAATATATATTATTTAATAATACGGGTCACAGTTTGAAAATAATATAAACGTATTATTTTATACGAATTTACGACTTAAAAATAATATAAACATATTATTTTTACTTGATAATAATAACAATATATTATTTATAAAAGTGGGTATGATTTATAAAAATATGTTAATAATTCAAACCCGAGTCTACGGGTGGTTTTTCCGACTCTAAAACATATTAATATAATATAATATAATAATTATTGTTTTGAAAATATAAATATTAATCAACATTCTGACAAAAGGCTTTTCCCACACACGACCGTGCCTAAGATAAGGCACGACCGTGTTCAGGACACGGGCGCGACCGTGCTCGTCAAGGCGCGACCGTGTTGATCAAACAGAAGGCACAACAAAGTCTGGTCATCAGGCACGACCGTGCTTGTTTCGGATACGACCGTGTCTAGAGTTTTCTAGGCATGACCTTGTCTGGCTCGCAAGCACGACCAGGTCAGGCACGGGGCACGACTGTGCTCGGATAGGCACGACCGCACTAGTCGATTAGCGCGACCGTGTCTGAATAATTTCCGAATCAAATTGATTAAAGCTTATAATATTAACGTTGGAAATCACGGGGCTTTTGATAAACAAAGAATTTCGAACATAACCATGTATTTTAATTGGATTAACAACATATCTAGATTAGTATTTGATTAACCCAAAAGTGTATGAACCCTAGGTTCGGGTTCACACCAAATTCGATGTTGCAAGCCCTAGATATGATAGGGCTTTTGATCTGAGAATGAAAACGAAGCTAAAGAGATAATTGGTTACCAGATTGTGATACGGATTGAAGGAGAGCGAGTAAATCAAGTGAAGACGGTGATGGGGTTGGCCTCCGGCGATTACGGTTGTGTCTCCGACCAAATCAATTTGTGCAGAAGCTTCAGAGAGTTGCGTCAATCGTGTGCAGAGACTCAATTCGTGAATTGGTATAAACAAACAATGAATTTGATGGTATTCGGCAATGAAGTCGACGGTTACGACTTGAACCCCCATTATTTGGTTTAACTCAATCATTACGAGTGTTTAAGTGTAGGTTAATGGCTCAGTGATGATTAGAATTTATCAGATTTACGTTACGACATTCTAATCGATGGGTATGAGTTAAAAGGCTGCGTTTACGTTTCAATCTGGCGAGAGGCACTTGGCGCGACCGTGCCAAAACAAGGCGCGACCGTGCCTACTAGGATTTCTAGATATTTACAAAACTAGTCCCTGCAACTTCAACTTTGACAGAAATGATTCCTTGGCCTTAGAATTTGGGTTAACTTGGTTAGGATTTAATAGAATATTTAACAGGATCACTAACAGAATTAACTTGAAAAGTCGGATTGTCACATCATCCCCTAGTTGAAAGAATTTTCGTCCCGAAAATTAAATAATAATAAAAAAAAAATTTCCCCGAGATGTCACATCATCCCCTAGTTGAAAGAATTTTCTTCCCGAAAATTAAAATAGTACCTTAAGAATTTGACGCGGAGTGCTTGAACAGATTAGGATATTTGCGCATCATCTGATCCTCGCGCTCCCACCTGAATTCCGGTCCGCGTTTCGAGTTCCAACGAATTCTGACAATAGGAATTTTACTGTGCTTTAACGTTTTGACTTCCCTATCCATAATTTCCACAGGTTCTTCGATGAAACGTAACTGTTCATCAACGTGTAGTTCCTCAAGAGGAACTGCGAGTGATTCGTCTGCCAGGCATTTCTTTAAATTTGAGATGTGAAAAACATTGTGCACACCACTAAGTCTTTCAGGTAGGTCCAGTTGATACGCTACTAGTCCGATTCTCTTCATTATTTTGAATGGTCCAACATAACGAGGATTCAGCTTACCTCGTTTCCGGAAACGAATGACACCTTTCCAAGGAGAGACTTTGAGTAAAACCATGTCACCTATTTGAAACTCCAAAGGTTTACGACGCTTGTCGGCATAGCTCTTTTGACGATCACGAGTTGCTGCCATACGGTTTCTAATTTGAACGATCTTTTCGGAAGTTTCAAATACAAGTTCAGGACCTGTGAGTTGGCTATCCCCAACCTCAGTCCAATAAATAGGAGAACAGAATTTTCGTCCATAAAGTGCTTCAAATGGAGCTGCCTTGATGCTAGTGTGATAGATGTTGTTGTAGGAGAACTCCACCAACGGTAGGTGAGACTCCCAAGTGTTACCGAAATTAATCACACAAGCTCGTAGCATGTCCTCCAGAGTTTGGATTGTACGTTCCGTTTGGCCATTAGTTTGAGGATGGTATGCTGTGCTCATATCTAGGAACACATGATCAGATGCTCAGAAAGAAAACGATATCAGTGGTACTGGTAAAATGGCAAGGTCGGAAAGGTGCCGATCAAACTTGGGAATTAAGAGAACAGATAAAAGCTATGTATCCTCATTTGTTTGAAGGATATTGAGATTCGAGGACAAAATTATTTTAAGGAAGGGAGATTTGTAAAACCCGGATAATTCCCAAACACTATAAGGGCTAAAAGTATCAAAACACAAAGTTTAGGGGTTAATTTCTAAGTTCTCTAAAGAAGGAGGACTAAAATTGCAAAATATGAAAGTAGAAGGGGTAGCGGACCACTACCCTATACCTTGGCGGTCCGCTACATGTAGGGGAAGGAATGAACCGGGTGCGGACACATGTCCTGTGACTCGCCAAGGGAGGATTGAAGTGTGGAAAAGGTGACAAACCGTTAGCCTAGATCCTAACGGTCCACTACGTAGGCGCTAAGCAAAATAGGCAACCTCAATGGGTAGCAGACCGCCACGGCCTTGTGTAACGGTCCGCTACGGGCCCATTTTCACCCTATAAATAGATAGCTCGACTCCAGCCTATTTCACACCACCACTACACCACAAAACACACACACTAACTCTGGTGATTCCATTCCCAAGCTGTAGTTCATGTACGAGGGACCGGTTTCTAGTACAACATCCGTAAACTGCCATAGATAGTGTAGAGGTAAGGTTTCTGAACACCCGGAGGTTCTTTTGTGAAAACCTAAGTTAGGGATGCTAATGATGATAGTGTCGGATATGATTTAGGGTTCTATCGATGTGTTGATTATTATATTGATTCAGAAGGTGAGTTCCTCTAAACTCTGCTCGATGTAAAAAGTTTTCAAATAATTTTATCCAAAGGAGTCGGATCCCTATTTGAATTCCACGTATATATACCTGTGAATAGCGCTTATTATAGTCGAGTTGGGATGGGACTGAGGGGCAAGACTGATCCTCTTGTTTTTAGACTGGTACTTGTGTTGCTAGTAGCCTGGAAGTTCTCAGTATATATATAATAAAAGCTCAGGGTCCTTGTGTGGCCACCGGGTGGGATATCGTAGAGTCTTATTTTTGTATAAGCTGTTGTCATCTATGTATTTCTTTTTGAACATTGCAAGTTAGTTTATTTACTTGTATTTTCATTTTCATGTAAATTCCTGTTTCATTTTCTAAGTCTAGGCCATCGAAACTACTTAGTTTCGATTGAGGTTTGTTCAATCGAAACTAGTAGTTTAGATAGATAGTTTAGTTTCGACAGGCTTATCAAACTTGTAAATGCTTCACCGAAACTACTAGTTTCGGTGAGCATAGTTTTGATGCCTGTCAACTTACTATAAATAGCCTAGTTTGAGAATTTCTAGGGTGTGAGTAGCGGCTCTAACCCTGAATTCTCCCTTTCACTGTTCTTGAAGAATCAATACAATTTGCAATTGTCTAATGCTTTGTTCTTACTTTTTCACATCCTTTTTGTGTTGATTCTGTGTGTGGTTAGATGTTATCTTCACCAATTCTGTTTCTACCCTCTGTTTCACCACCATACACACAGATTCCGCCTGTGTATTTGTGTAATCGATCTGTTGAGTGATTTCCGATTGAAATCTGGACCTACAATTGGTATCAGAGCTTTATGCTCTTGATTTCTGAGTATATTCATGTTATTTTGATCGATTTTAGGTGTTTTTCGGCTATTATTGAAGTTTTTCTGCATCGGAGTTTTGGAAGCACAGTTTCATCGATTTTAGCATTATTTCTTCGAGTTTCTCTGATCTGAGGATTGATTTGTGTTCAGAAGTTTATTTGGAAGCTTTTCGATGGATTGGATTGTTGTTTCTTCATTATTAATTATTGAAGCTTTTCCTCAATGGAGTCTGCTGAAACTTGAAGAAGGAGGTATCGAAACTACTAGGAGACATTTTCTGCTTTGAGTTAGTCATCGAAACTTATTGTCTGTACTTTTTGTCTCGAGAAGGTATCATCGAAACTAGCTTTTTGTCTTGTACTATCGAAACTAGAAGTTTTGGGAAGTTTTGTTCTATCGAAACTAGGAGTTTCGATCAGCTGTTTCTCTATCGAAACTAGTTGTTTTGACTAACCCAGTGCACCCGAAACTAGCTACTGCTTGACTTTCTTTTTCTGAGATTATGGCAACTTCAAGCTCCAATGAGTATGCTGGAGGAAACAAACCACCTGTCTTGGTGTCTACTACAGATTTTGATGACTGGACCAAGAAAATGAAGACTTTCTTTCGATTCCATGACCACACTCTTTTGCAGTCAATCACTGATGGTCCACACAAGCCAGTTACTACCACTGCAGATGTTCAACGTCCCAAGCTTGTGTCTAAATATGATGATAAGGATATTTCCTTAATTGCAAGAGATAACAAGGCTTATGGATCTATTGCTATGGCTCTTCCTATTGATGTGTTTAACATATTTGCTGAGTATACCACTGCCAAAGATCTTTTGGTTGCTTTGAGTACAAGGTATGAGGGGAGTGCGGAGGTTAGAGAAAGCAAGAGGGATTTAATTAAGAAGAAATATGAAATGTTTAACAGTGTCCCTAGTGAACCCATGTCTGAATTGATCAACCGTTTCTCAAGCATTGTATCTAAGTTGAAAGTTTTGGGAAATGAGTATCCCACTGTTGAGATAAACAAGTGGCTGCTTGATTCATTGCCCGAGGAATGGAATATGTACCGGATTATGATCAAGAAATCTGAAAAGCTAAGCGACCTGTCACAGCAAGAACTTTTCAGCATTTTGGAGTCATATGAGTTAGAGATAAAGAAGGGTGCAGTCACCCCAACTAATCAATCTGGAAACACAGCTCTTATTACAGGTCAAAGTTCCTCCACTTCATCCAACAAAACCACAATGGCTTATTTTCAAACCGATGTCCCACCTTCGATTTCTCGAATTCGGCCTACTATTTCATCCAACTCTTTGAAGCCAACCACTATGATTCCCGATGAGTATCTGCCAATCATGACTGCTTTCATGTCATGCTATGATGCCCTAATTTCTGGAAACTTGACATCTGTTAGCTTTCAACCTGATGACCTGTGCAGATCAACCCAGATGATTTAGAAAAGATGGATATTGATTGGTGCATGGCTACGCTGACTCTAAAGGCCAAAAGATTCATCAAGAGGACTGGGATGGATAGATTCAAGCAAGGAAAGACTCTGGGGTTTGACATCAAGAAGGTGAGATGCTACAACTGTGACCAGTTGGGTCATTTTGCAAGGAACTGCAAGGAGCCATCATCAAAGGAGCAGTATTAGAAGAAGAATTCATCTGGAAAGCAAGCTGCCATCTCTCCCAAATCCACTACAACTTCCAGCTCAACAGCTCTGGTCTGTCAAGCTGATGGACACTATCATTGGGGAGATCAAGAAGGGGAAGCAGCTGACAAGGCACTCATGGCATACATTGAAGAAAAGGAGAAATGTGTCATGATTGAACCAGCTAAGGATCTCACTGCCATACCAGCTAAGGTAATGACTAGACTTTGCAGTGCTAAATCACGTTTAAATGAGATTCAGAAATATAGATTCATCAACCATGCCTTGGTTGATGAACGAGATCATATAAAGGTGATGTATGATTCTGTGGCTAAAAATGAGAAACTTTACTTAAAGAATATTCGTGATATTTCTGGAGAAAACCGATCTTTGATTGTACAACTTACTACACTAAAGAATAATCATCAAATTCTAACTGAAAGACTTCAGAAGGCTGAAAAAGCAAATTTTCAAGTTGAACACATGGGTATGGATCAGAAAATTCTTTTTGGAATCACTGACAACCAAATTCATAAAAAGGTCACAGAAGGCATCAGGTATAACTCTCAGCCACCTCCATATTCCAAGTCCGGAAGATTTGTTGATATGCCAGTTCCTCATGTTCCCACACCTTTTGTTTGCAATTTATCTGCTGATGATTATATCCAAACTTCAGATTCTGACGGTTTTGCTTCCTGTGCAGAGTCAGATTGTGTAGGTTCCGAAGATGATTGTGATGTGAGTTCTAGTAAGAGAAATGTTTTAAACGAACTTGAGTCGGATGAATGTAATAATATGTCCGTGTCAAAACCAGATTTTTGTGAACATATTGAAAATTTGTCTTTTTGGTTCTGTGCCTTCTGAGCATGAAAGTTTGAGAAATGCTATTTTTAAGTTTAAGAATGCTTTGCCTTTTGTTCCTAAATCTGTAAATGCTATGAGTTGTATTGCAAATTTTAAAAGTGTAGGAGTTGTTGTGACTGATATTCCATAAGAAACAATGAGCAATGTGGAATTTTTTATATTAAAGGAAGATCAAAGTCTTCAAGAAAGAAATATTGAAGAACGAGTTGCCTCTAGTTCTGATGTCTCAACATCACAATCATCTTCATCATCATGTGATGACAACTATCAGGCTAAGCTAACATGTGATAAAGTTTGTTTTAGTTGTGGGGAATCCAATCATGTTTTCAAGACATGTAAATTGTCTACATATCGTTTTGAGGAAGAAAACGTTCCATCTGTTTCTCAAAATTCAGTTGATTGTGCTTCAAATGTTTTATCTAAATCTTAACATAGTAGAACTTTGCGACGTAAAAGGAATAAAAATGCTAAAAATTGGTCGAAAAGGATTTGGAAAATTAAGAATAACGATCTTTTTGAGAACACATTAAAGAAGGATTCTGACTATGACTTCCGAAATGCATCTTGTAAAATTAAGAAGTTCCAAGTTAGCAATGGCTTGTGTACAAATATCTAAATGATTCATTTTGCGTAGGGACAATTGAGGAGGATTGGAGACAATATCTGGAATGTCGACAGTGGTTACTCAAGACATATGACTGGTCATTTTTCTTTACCGGTTTGACTTTGAAAGATTTCTCACCAATGGAACATTGTCTCTCTTGTTCAAAGGGCAAGCAACACAAATCAACTCACAAACCCAAAACCACTTATTCCATTGACTCTCCTCTTCAATTGCTTCACATGGATCTTTTCAGTCCTGTGAGTGTCATGAGTCATGGAAGGAAATCTTACTGTTTGGTAGTAACCGATGATTTCTCTCGGTTTACTTAGGTATTCTTCCTGGCAAAGAAAGATGAGACGCCAGAGACTCTGAAGATTCATCTGCTACAAATCGATAATCTGTTCAATCTAAGTGTGGAGACTATTCACAGTGATCATGGCACAGAGTTCAAGAATGCCACTCTTGATTCTTTCTATGAAAGTAAGGGTATCTCTCAGCAATTTAGTGCACCTCGTACTCCTCAACAAAACGGTGTAGCTGAACGAAGAAATCGTACGTTGATAGAAGCAGCAAGAACTATGATCGCTGATTCTAAGCTTCCTGACACGTTTTGGGCTGAGGCAGTCAATACCGCATGCTTTGTGCCAAACCGAGTTCTCATCACCAAAAGCTGCAACAAGACTCCTTATGAAATTATGTACAAGTGCAAGCCTGTTATTGATTTCTTTAGGAAATTTGGATGTGTTTGCATAATTCTGAATACTTCTGATCAGCTGAATAAGTTTGAAGCCAAAGCGGATGAGTGCTACTTCATGGGCTATTCGTCTAACCAAATAGCTTTTCATGTTTACAACAAGAGACGAAGGATTATTGTGGAATCTATTGATATCAACTGGTATGAAAGCAATCATACGGACGCTGGGGACGGTCCTGATTGGCTTTTTGATGTCGATTCTTTGTTTAAATCATTTAATCTTCCTAATTTCACTAAAATATTTGTCTCAGCTAATCCTCTTATATCTGTGAATATCCTAGGTACCTCTTCTGCTTCTGCCTCAAGCTCCTCTTCATCACCTACTCCGGATTCTTCGGACTCTGTAGCAACAAGTGAAACTGTTGAGTAAGAAACTCCTCCAATAGTGGATGTTACTCCTCAATCATCTGTTGCAGACCCTATTGTTGATGAAGTTGACCTTTCTGATAATAATATTACCAATACTGATGATCAATTGGAAAAGGATGAGATTCCACAGTTGAGAATTCACAAGGATCATCCGACAGACAACATCATTGGTCCACTCAATGTGGGAGTCCGAACTCGTAGTGCCACCGAAGAAATGAATGATGGTCTCTTCTCCTGTTTCAAATCTAAAGTTGAACCTAAGAATATCAAAGCTGCTTTACTTGAGAATAGTTGGGTAGAGTCCATGCAAGAAGAATTACAGTAGTTCAACAAGTTACATGTGTGGAATCTGGTGGACCTTCCAAAGAACAAAGTCCCAATCGGCATTCGTTGGGTATTTCCTAACATAAAGGGCGAAGGTGGAATCGTGATTCGAAACAAAGCCCGCTTGGTGGTTCAGGGGTTTTATCAAGAAGAAGGAATTGATTTTGAGGATGTCCTTGCACAAGTAGCTCGCTTTGAAGCCATCAGAATGTTTCTCGCATACGCAGCCTATATGGACTTCACAGTTCATCAGATGGATGTCAAAAGCGCATTTCTGTATGGAAAAGTTCAAAAGGAAGTTTATGTCAAGCAGCCACCGGGTTTCATTGATCCAAGCTATCCTGACAGAGTTTCAAACTTGAAAAGGCTTGTACGGTCTTCATCAAGCACCTCGTGCGTGGTATGAGACGTTATCTAAGCATCTGCTTGATAATGGTTTCACACGAGGAGCAATTGACCAAACTGTCACACTCCTAATTTCAACTAACGGAGTTTTACCGTTTGGGAAGTGACGAACCAGGTTCTCAGACATTAGTTACTTTGAACGACTCTACATGGGACTCAAAATGAAAATATCTTTTAAATCAGAGTATCAATGCGGAAGCGTAAAGAAAGTAAATGCGCAAAATACACGCACCCAAAACCAAAGTTCCAAAAGTCCAAAAAAAAATCCAAATGCCCAATCAAAACAAGTACAATAGAATAATTCAAACAAACATAAATAAGTTATAATCAAAGCAGTTGAATCCTATGCATGCCCTAACGTGCACCTGTGTCTTATCTTAGCGACCTGAGAAAACATGTAAGAAAATATGTCAACACGAGGTTGGTGAGTCCACAAGTTTCAATATAAGTAAATAAGCGTTTACCGGATTTATGTTCATTCAGTACGTATCTATAGGTAGCTAACCCATGTTCATGTTCAGCTCAAGCGCTCGCAACCGAAGCTCACTGTCTGTATATTGCCTCCTGCCATGTCTATCAACACTAGCGGTGTGAGTAGGCTAACATTTCACCCGTTCGATATCTAATCGAGTTAGCGCGACTAACGCTGGTGGGATTTGTCAAACCCAATAGTACTACTAAATATTACCTCGCTAAGATCCATATTAACGGTCCGATATTAGTTGAGGACTTTATGTGATAGCGTGTTACGCTTAACATTTAACATTGATATCATACGAAATTAAAAATCCAAAATCGTTTAGTCATGTTTTCTCCCCCAAGTTAAAACAGTAAAAGGGCCCGTGAAAACTCACCTGCTTTGCGTTGAAGGTAGTTTCACCCTAGAGGTAAGTTGGAACCACGAGTGTAAGTCTCACAAGACCTACGAATGTCCTAAAATTATAAACACATAAATTAGGGATAAAAATGGGAATTGTGACAGTGACACGGAACGAAGCGTCTTAAAGAACCGCTCTAATATTCAAGAGTGGACGAAAGTGTCCACGGAGTTAGGGATTACTTTACGCGACGAATGACAGAAATAATAATAAATAAAATCGGGTGTTTTGTCATTCATGAAAATTGAGGAGATATATATATATATATATATATATATATATATATATATATATATATATATATATATATATAAGCGAGTAAATAATATAACTTATTATATTATTATTTAGTCTCAATCGATACATGATGTTATAAATTGATTCAAAATAATATAAATATATATTATGTAATAATACGGGTCACAGTTTGAAAATAATATAAACGTATTATTTTATACGAATTTACGGCTTAAAAATATTATAAACATATTATTTTTACTTGATAATAATAACAATATATTATTTATAAAAGTGGGTATGATTTATAAAAATATGTTAATAATTCAAACCCGAGTCTACGGGTGGTTTTTCCGACTCTAAAACATATTAATATAATATAATAATTATTGTTTTAAAAATATAAATATTAATCAACATTCTGACTAAAGGCTTTTCCTACACACGACCGTGCCTAAGACAAGGCACGACCGTGTTCAGGACACAGGCGCGACCGTGCTGGTCAAGGCGCGAACGTGTTGATCAAGCAGAAGGCACAACAAAGTCTGGTCATCAGGCACGACCGTGCTTGTGTCGGGCACGACCGTGTCTAGAGTTTTCTAGGCATGACCTTGTCTGGCTCGCAGGCACGACCAGGTCAGGCACGGGGCACGACTGTGCTCGGATAGGCACGACCGCACTAGTCGATTAGCGCGACCGTGTCTGAATAATTTCTGAATCAAATTGATTAAAGCTTATAATATTAACGTTGGAAATCACGGGGCTTTTGATAAACAAAGAATTTCGAACATAACCATGTATTTTAATTGGATTAACAACATATCTAGATTAGTATTTGATTAACCCAAAAGTGTATGAACCCTAGGTTCGGGTTCACACCAAATTCGATGTTGCAAGCCCTAGATATGATAGGGCTTTTGATCTGAGAATGAAAACGAAGCTAAAGAGATAATTGGTTACCAGATTGTGATACGGATTGAAAGAGATCGAGTAAATCAAGTGAAGACGGTGATGGGGTTGGCCTCCGGCGATTACGGTTGTGTCTCCGACCAAATCAATTTGTGCAGAAGGTTTAGAGAGTTGCGTCAATCGTGTGCAGAGACTCAATTCGTGAATTGGTATAAACAAACGATGAATTTGATGGTATTCGGCAATGAAGTCGACGGTTACGACTTGAACCCCCATTATTTGGTTTAACTCAATCATTACGAGTGTTTAAGTGTAGGTTAATGGCTTAGTGATGATTAGGATTTATCAGATTTACGTTACGACATTGTAATCGACGGGTATGAGTTAAAAGGCTGCGTTTACGTTTCAATCTGGCGAGAGGCGCGACCGTGCCAACAAGAGGCGCGACCGTGCCAAGGCACTTGGCGTGACCGTGCCAAAACAAGGCGCGACCGTGCCTACTAGGATTTCTAGATATTTACAAAACTAGTCCCTGCAACTTCAGCTTTGACAGAAATGATTCCTTGGCCTTAGAATTTGGGTTAACTTGGTTAGGATTTAATAGAATATTTAACAGGATCACTAACGGAATTAACTTGAAAAGTCGGATTGTCACATCATCCCCTAGTTGAAAGAATTTTCGTCCCAAAAATTAAATAATAATAAAAAAAAAATTTCCCTGGGATGTCACATCATCCCCTAGTTGAAAGAATTTTCGTCCCGAAAATTAAAATAGTACCTTAAGAATTTGACGCGGAGTGCTTGAACAGCTTAGGATATTTGCGCATCATCTGATCCTCGCGCTCCCACGTGAATTCCGGTCCGCGTTTCTAGTTTCAACGAACTCTGACAATAGGGATTTTATTGTTATTTAACGTTTTGACTTCCCTATCTATAATTTACACAGGTTCTTCGATGAAACGTAACTGTTCATCAACGTGTAGTTCCTCAAGAGGAACTGCGAGTGATTCATCTGCTAGGCATTTCTTTAAATTTGAGACGTGAAAGACATTGTGCACACCACTAAGTCTTTCAGGTAGGTCCAGTTGATACGCTACTGGTCCGATTCTCTTCATTATTTTGAATGGTCCAACATAACGAGGATTCAGCTTACCTCGTTTCCCGAAACGAATGACACCTTTCCAAGGTGAGACTTTGAGTAAGACCATGTCACCTATTTGAAACTCCAAAGGTTTACGACGCTTGTCGGCATAGCTCTTTTGACGATCACGAGCTGCTGCCATACGGTTTCTAATTTGAACGATCTTTTCGGAAGTTTCAAATACAAGTTCAGGACCTGTGAGTTGGCTATCCCCAACCTCAGTCCAACAAATAGGAGAACGGCATTTCCGTCCATAAAGTGCTTCAAATGGAGCTGCATTGATGCTAGTGTGATAGCTGTTGTTGTAGGAGAACTCCACCAACGGTAGGTGATACTCCCAAGTGTTACCGAAATCAATCGCGCAAGCTCGTAGCATGTCCTCCAGAGTTTGGATTGTACGTTCCGTTTGGCCATCAGTTTGAGGATGGTATGCTATGCTCATATCTAGACGCGTGCCTAAGGCCTTATGTAACGACTGCCAGAAACGAGAAGTGAATCGTGCATCACGATCCGAAATAATGGAGATTGGCACCCCGTGCCGAGAGACTATTTCTTTCAGGTAAGTACGAGTAAGTTTATCCATTTTGTCGATCTCTTTGATTGCTAAGAAGTGAGCGGACTTTGTTAATCGATCAACGATTACCGATATGGTATCACATCCGGTAGGGGTTCGTGGTAATTTGGTGATGAAGTCCATGAATAATTGTTCCCATTTCCACATAGGAATTTCTGGTTGTTGCAGAAGGCCGGATGGTACATTTTGTCGGAACCTGGATGAATAGAGTAACGAGATTTATGAGACTCATCCATAACTAGTTCCCTTAGGTTTCCGAATGCTGGAACCCATATTCGCTCGGCAAAGTAGCGAATACCGTCAGATTTGACTTCAAGCTGTGCTTCCAGACCGCGTGTACTTTCCAGCGGTAGATTTTCTTCTTTTATGGCTTCGAGTTGAGAACTACGTATTTTGTCAGGTAATTCAGGGTAAATAGTAAGCTGTAATGCTCGAACTCGTTTGGGTTTTGTTTCTTTTTGACTTAAGGCATCAGCTACAACATTAGCTTTACCCGGGTGATATCGGATCGCACAGTCATAATCGTTAAAGAGTTCGACCCAACGACGTTGTCGCATGTTCAACTCTTTCTGCTTGAAGATGTGCTGAAGACTCTTGTGATCGGTGTAGATGGTGCATTTGGTACCGTATAAGTAATGTCTCCATATCTTAAGTGCGAATATTACGGCTCCTAACTCTAAGTCATGAGTGGTGTAGTTTCTCTCGTGGACCTTTAGTTGTCGTGAAGCGTATGCGATCACCTTTTCGCGTTGCATTAAGACACAACCCAGACCTTGAATAGATGCATCACAATACACTACAAAATCATCGGTTCCTTCTGGAAGAGCTAAAATAGGTGCACTGCAAAGTTTCTGTTTCAGGTGTTGGAATGCTGACTCTTGGTTGTCGCCCCAATTATAGGCTTTACCCTTTTGAGTTAAAGCAGTGAGGGGTTGAGCAATTTTAGAAAATCCTTCGATGAATCGACGGTAATATCCAGCCAAACCTAGAAATTGTCACACCTCAGTCGGAGTCATCGGTGCTGCCCAATTCTTGATGGCTTCTATTTTGGATGGGTCAACTTGTATCCCTTTCTCGTTAACCACATGTCCTAGAAACTGAACTTCCCGGATCCAGAATTCACACTTGGAAAACTTAGCATACAGTTGTTCTCGTTTAAGTAGTTCCAAAATTAGGCGTAGATGTTCCTCATGTTCCTCCTTGTTCTTGGAATAAATGAGGATGTCGTCGATGAAAACGATAACGAATTGGTCAAGGTAAGGCTTACACACACGGTTCATGAGATCCATGAAAACCGCAGGTGCGTTGGTTAACCCGAAAGGCATGACCATAAATTCGTAATGGCTGTACCTCGTTCTGAATGCTGTCTTTGAGATGTCCTCTTCTCGGACTCTTAACTGATGGTAGCCGGACCTAAGATCTATCTCAGAATAGAAACTTGATCCTTGGAGTTGATCAAAGAGTTCATCTATGCAAGGTAAAGGGTAGCGGTTCTTGATTGTGACTTTATTCAGCTCCAGGTAGTCAATACACATACGGAAGGTTCCGTCCTTCTTCTTGACAAATAGTACCGGAGCTCCCCACGGCGATGAACTAGGCCGGATGACGCCTTTATCCAACAAATCTTGCAATTGAGTGGACAACTCTTGTAATTCACTGGGTGCCAGTCTGTAAGGTGCCCGAGCAATCGGTGTTGCTCTGGGTGCTACATCAATTTGGAATTCAACTTGACGGTGCGGTGGCAGACCGGGCAGATCCTCGGGAAATACTTTCAAAAATTCACGTACGATGGGAATATCTTCAATCTTCTTCTCTTCTGTTGGCTGCTCAGCAACGAGAGCCAAAATAGTCGTATTCCCCTTTTGAAGGCATTTTTGTGCTTTCATAAAAGATATGATGCCCATGACTGCACCAACTCTTTCGCCTTGAACGGAAAGGGTTTCTCCATTCGGGAGGGGTATACGAACAATCTTCTCACAACAGATAATTTCAGCTTGGTTTTTAGATAATCAATCCATGCCGACGATTATACCAAAACTACCAAGTATGACCGGCATAAGGTCGATATCAAATATATGTGTAGCTAGCTCAAGTTTACATCCCTTGAGAATGTGAGTTGCCTCAATTATTTGGCCGTCAGCTATCTCTATTGTATACTTAGCTTCTAATAGAGATGAAGTTCCTCTTATCATATTACTAAATTTCTTAGATATAAAACTTCTATCAGCACCAGTGTCAAAAAGGACAGAAGCAAAGTAATTATTCAAGAGAAACTTACCGGTGACCACGTTATGGTCGTAACGGGCTTCTCCAGATCCTAGTACGAAGGCTCGTCCCTTCGCACCATTTCCTCCACCATTTCCATTGTTACCACCATTACCATTGTTATTCTAGTTAGGGTTGTGATTTCTATTACCCCCTTTCTTCAACTGAGGACAGTTCTTCCAAATATGCCCTTCCTTTCCGCACTCAAAGCAACCCCTTGTGGATCCCGGTTGTTGAAAATGTTGTTTAGTTTGTAACTCACCCCTACAGTCCTTAGCAGCATGACCTATTTTTCTGCACTTCTGGCAACGATTACAAAACCCAAAGTGGTGTAAGTTACACTTGTTACACTTCGGAGACTTCCCCGCGTAACCACCCTGGTTTTGACCAGAAGAGGTCGACTAAGTGAAGTTCTTGGTAGGCTCAAACCTACGCTGTTGCTGCTGTTGCGGTTGATTAAACTGGGGTTGGTTGGGTTGGGGTCCTTTGGAGTGTGAGTTGGAGTGGTTGTGGGTGTTGGAATGGTGATCGAACTTGCCTTTGTGATTGTCGGTGGGTTTAGCAACTGAACCTCTCGGAGGTAGGGTCTCTTGTGTCACCGCTTGGTCGGTTAACTTATGCGCAAGTCAGATGGTTTGTTGGATAGTGGTAGGATTGGATGAAGTCACCATGCTTTGTATTTGAGGCACTAGATCTCCAATGTAAAGCTCAATTCTTTTGTAATCAAGAGTTACCATATGCGGGCACATAGTAGCCAGTTCATGGGAACGTGTGGTGTAGAGTTCAATTTCAGAACCCTCCATCTTTAAGTTCCAAAACTCTCCCTCTAACTTCTGGATCTCATCGCGAGGACAGTATTCTTCCTTCATCATGGATTTGAATTCTTCCCACGGAAGTCCATTCTCCATGGCCAGACCCAACATTTGGATATGGGCGTTCCACCATGTTAGTGTCGGGCCTTCTAAAGTTCCGGCGGCAAACTTCACCTGATTAGCCACGGGGCAGTTACACATGGAAATTACTGATTCAACCATGTCAAACCAACGAAGTAGTCCAACGGCTCCTTCAGCTCCACTATAGGCGTGGGGCTTGCAATCCATGAATGCCTTGAAAGTCAGGCTGGTTGTTGGTTTTGCTGGCCTGGATTTAGAAATACAATAGAATTGGAATTATAGAGTTTAGGGCAGGCTTTTTACGAGTTGGATTGACATCATTAGTCAATAGCTAAAGCATTTACCTACAGCATTCTGTGCTGCCAGAGCCTCCGCCACACTATCATTTATCAGTGCTGCTAGCTCTGCTGCCGTCATGTTAATGGTAACACGACCACCGGCACGGCCTCCGCGTCCTCTCCCTGACATGATTCTTCACAATCACAAATGAAAACAATGAAAAATATATCGCATATTAAACATCATTCAGGTATGAGTAAGGAGATACAACATCTAATATTTTTAAAATTAAATAAATTGTAAGGCTATAAAATAAATAACTCAAATATTAAACTTCTCATGCTTTTATTGGATGGGAACAACCTTACCCATCTAGGTTTGAAAAGAGAAATAACATAGGCAAAAGCAAACATGAAAAGGAAGATAGAATAGGAAGATCATCAAGCATCTTCGTCATCGAAAGAAACATACGATTGTGCATCGTCTATCTCTACTGGTTCCTCCTCCACAGGCTCATCCTCAAAGGGCACTTCTTCAAAAGGTTCCTCCTCAAAAGGTTCCTCCTCGCCATCAGAATGTGGAATCTCTTCAGGAAATAAAGCGGCTTGTAATTGGGCTTCCAAGTGGGTCACCCTCTCTTGAAGACCTTCAGTAGTGTGGTTTGCTACATGTAGCTGAGCTTCCATAGCAGCCAATCTCTCCAGAACTCCTTCCATATCATCGTCCATAGTGTCCACCCTCGTCTCCAAGTGTGTCACACGATCCACTAAAAGGTTATTGAACTAGTCAGTTACTGCTAGTTCAGTAGTTAGAAGTTCTATCCCTACTTTATTCTCCTCTATTTGAGGCTCTTTCTTCAAAATATTCGGTATCTCATCGGTAGCATCCTTTACAATGCTTAATTCTCTAGACATATAAAACACAAAGGCTGCAAAAGCTTGTTCCATAGTACATGGCAAGCTAGGCAAAGTAGGTGTTGAGGAAGTAGAACCGAAGTATGGTGATGGGACATTTCCCATTTCGATCCATCTTTGGATCAATTGTGGGTATGTGTTCCAGTTTCAAGCAGGATTCATTGCTTGTGCGCTGCTTGCTTCCCCTTGGTCAACTGAATAGTCACTGGAAGTAGTCCGGCGCCTTTTGGGCGCCGGGGATGATAGGATAGGTGCCTTATGTCTTGGTGCCTTAGGTGATGAAGGTGGGGTTGATGACATGTTCCTGTAACAATAAATATAAGTGCCAAACATCCAAATGACATGTAACTAATGTGTAAGGCTATAGTCTAGTATGCAATCCTAGTTCTCTACAACCAATGTCTCTGATACCAATTTGTCACACCCCCAATTTCAACTAACGGATTTTTACCGTTTGGGAAGTGACGAACCAGGATCTCAGACATTAGTTACTTTGAACGACTCTACATGGGACTCAAAATGAAAATATCTTTTAAATCAGAGTATCAACGCGGAAGCGTAAAGAAAGTAAATGCGCAAAATACACGCACCCAAAACCAAAGTTCCAAAAGTCCAAAAAAAAATCCAAATGCCCAATCAAAACAAGTACAATAGAATAATTCAAACAAACATAAATAAGTTATAATCAAAGCAGTTGAATCCTATGCATGCCCTAACGTGCACCTGTGTCTTATCTTAGCGACCTGAGAAAACATGTAAGAAAATATGTCAACACGAGGTTGGTGAGTCCACAAGTTTCAATATAAGTAAATAAGCGTTTACCGGATTTATGTTCATTCAGTACGTATCTATAGGTAGCTAACCCATGTTCATGTTCAGCTCAAGCGCTCGCAACCGAAGCTGACTGTCTGTATATTGCCTCCTGCCATGTCTATCAACACTAGCGGTGTGAGTAGGCTAACATTTCACCCGTTCGATATCTAATCGAGTTAGCGCGACTAACGCGGATGGGATTTGTCAAACCCAGTAGTACTACTAAATATTACCTCACTAAGATCCATATTAACGGTCCGATATTAGTTGAGGACTTTCTGTGATAGCGTGTTATGCTTAGCATTTAACATTGATATCATACGAAATTAAAAATCCAAAATCGTTTAGTCATGTTTTCTCCCCCAAGTTAAAACAGTAAAAAGGGCCGTGAAAACTCACCTACTTTGCGTTGAAGGTAGTTTCACCCTAGAGGTAAGTTGGAACCACGAGTGTAAGTTTCAAAAGACCTACGAATGTCCTAAAATTATAAACACATAAATTAGGGATAAAAATGGGAATTGTGACAGTGACACGGAACGAAGCGTCTTAAAGAACCGCTCTAATATTCAAGAGTGGACGAAAGTGTCCACGGAGTTAGGGATTACTTTACGCGACGAATGACAGAAATAATAATAAATAAAATCGGGTGTTTTGTCATTCATGAAAATTGAGGAGATAAATATATATATATATGCGAGCAAATAATATAACTTATTATATTATTATTTAGTCTCAATCGATACACGATGTTATAAAATGATTCAAAATAATATAAATATATATATAATTTAATAATACGGGTCACAGTTTGAAAATAATATAAACATATTATTTTATACGAATTTACGGCTTAAAAATAATATAAACATATTATTTTTACTTGGTAATAATAACAATATATTATTTATAAAAGTGGGTATGATTTATAAAAATATGTTAATAATTCAAACCCGAGTATACGGGTGGTTTTTCCGACTCTAAAACATATTAATATAATATAATAATTATTGTTTTGAAAATATAAATATTAATCAACATTCTGACAAAAGGCTTTTCCCACACACTACCGTGCCTAAGACAAGGCACGACCGTGTTCAGGACACGGGCGCGAACGTGTTGATCAAACAGAAGGCACAACAAAGTCTGGTCATCAGGCACGACCGTGCTTGTGTCGGGCACGACCGTGTCTAGAGTTTTCTAGGCATGACCTTGTCTAGCTCGCAGGCACGACCAGGTCAGGCACGGGGCACGACTGTGCTCGGATAGGCACGACCGCGCTAGCCGATTAGCGCGACCGTGAATAATTTTGGAATCAAATTAATTAAATCTTATAATATTAACGTTGAAAATCATGGGGCTTTTGATAAACAAAGAATTTCGAACATAACCATGTATTTTAATTGGATTAACAACATGTCTAGATTAGTATTTGATTAACCCAAAAGTGTATGAACCCTAGGTTCGGGTTCACACCAAATTCGATGTTGCAAGCCCTAGATATGATAGGGCTTTTGATCTGAGAATGAAAACGAAGCTAAAGAGATAATTGGTTACCAGATTGTGATACGGATTGAAGGAGATCGAGTAAGTCAGGTGCCGACGGTGATGGGGTTGGCCTCCGGCGATTACGGTTGTGTCTCCGACCAAATCAATTTGTGTAGAAGATTCAGAGAGTTGCGTCAATCGTGTGCAGAGACTCAATTCGTGAATTGGTATAAACAAACGATGAATTTGATGGTATTCGGCAATGAAGTCGACGGTTACGACTTGAACCCCCATTATTTGGTTTAACTCAATCATTACGAGTGCTTAAGTGTAGGTTAATGGCTCAGTGATTATTAGAATTTATCATATTTACGTTACGACATTGTAATCGACGGGTATGAGTTAAAAGGCTGCGTTTACGTTTCAATCTGGCGAGAGGCGCGACCGTGCCAACAAGAGGCGCGACCGTGCCAAGGCACTTGGCGCGACCGTGCCAAAACAAGGCGCGACCGTGTCTACTAGGATTTATAGATATTTACAAAACTAGTCCCTGCAACTTCAGCTTTGACAGAAATGATTCCTTAGCCTTAGAATTTGGGTTAACTTGGTTAGGATTTAATGGAATATTTAACAGGATCACTAACGGAATTAACTTGAAAAGTCGGATTGTCACACAAACTTTGTTCAAATGGAAGGATGGTGTGGATACCATTTTAGTGCAAATCTATGTTGATGATATCATTTTCGGATCCACAAATCCTCGGTTATGTAAAGAGTTTGAGGAAGTGATGCGTTCTAAGTTTGAAATGTGCACTATGGGAGTAATGAAGTTCTTTCTTGGTTTGCAAGTAGATCAGTCTGAGTCAGGAATTCTTGTCCATCAAGAGAAGTATGTCAAAGAAATTCTGACCAAGTTCAAAATGACTGAGTCTCATCCTTACAAGACTCTCATGGAAGTTCGACATTGTATGTCTTCTGAATTGGATGGTGAAAGCATTGATCAGCACCTTTATCGCTCAATGATAGGATCTCTTCTGTATCTCACTGCTAGCAGACCAGACATCATGTTCGCAGTATGCTTGTGTGCACGCTTTCAGGCTAATCCTTACAAGACTCTCATCCTTACAAGACTCTCATGGAAGTTCGACATTGTATGTCTTCTGAATTGGATGGTGAAAGCGTTGATCAGCACCTTTATCGCTCAATGATAGGATCTCTTCTGTATCTCACTGCTAGCAGACCAGACATCATGTTTGCAGTATGCTTGTGTGCACGCTTTCAGGCTAATCCTAAACTTTCTAATTTAATTGCTGTCAAACGTATTTTAAGATATTTGATGTACAGGCCAAAGCTTGGGCTTTGGTATCCCAAAAATAACTTGTTTGATCTTTTGGCATACTCAGATTCAGACTATGGGGGATGCTGCTTAGACCGAAAGTCCGCTTCTGGAGGTTGTCAGTTCCTTGGCAACCGCCTCGTCTCCTGGCAATGTAAGAAACAAACCATTGTTTCCCAATCCACAGCCGAAGCTGAATACATTACCACAGCCCTTTGTTGTTCCCAAGTTAGATGGATCCACCATCAAATGCTTGATTATGGGATCGCCTTCCATGAAACTCCCATACTGTGTGATAACACCGCCGTTCCCCATATCACCAAAAATCATGTTCAGCATTTAAAAACCAAACACATTGAGATCAAACACCACTTCATCCGTGATTGTGTCGAAAAGAAACATATCAAAATCGTTGAAGTCAAAACCGACAAGCAAACCGCCGACATCTTTACAAAAGCATTTGATTCTGCCAGATTTGAGAATTGGTGGAGATGCTCAGCATGATCAACTTTCAGTAACCCCTATGCGTATTATATTTTTCTATTTAAACTTGTTAATCGGGAAGATTTCCAAAAAAAAAAACAATTTACTTTTTTTATATAGTTGTTTTCTTTATTTACCTTTGAAAGGAAAACTTTTGAGGGTGAAATTGGAGTTTGCAGTTTAAAAGAAAAAGATTTGCTTTGTATAGTCAAAAAGAAAATAAAATATTTGATTTGTTTATTGTTTGCTTAAGAAAAACTCACTGTGAGTATCATGTTTCTGTTTCAGGAAAATCGGATCCGACCTTGTGAGAAATGATAGTGTCTGATCACACTTTTAAACATGGAATGGACCATAAGCGATGGTGCTTACTTAGGAATAGCCGGTAGGCCCGACATACGGTTATAACTTTTTAGTAGTGTGAAAATCTAATTCTCTTTCGTACACGTGTGTTTAAACCCATTTTTGAAACATCTAACCTGTTTTATAAGCTAAGAAAACCGATTCAATCAGACATAGGCTTACGTGTTGGATTCTGATTCATGCTCCAGGTGACCGTCAAAGTAACGAGAGTTACCGCCGATGACCCCGTCTGTTTTGCTTACGCAAAGATCTCGGGAGTTCATCTTTTTCCCATCCACTTGGATGATTTGACCCCGTCTGTTTTGCTTATGCAAAGATCTCGAGTTTTAAACTTTTCATATCCGCTTGGATAATTTTACGACTTCTTATGTTTTTCTTACGCAAAGATCTAGAATGTTCGTACCTTTTAATATCCACTTGGATATTTTTCATTTCACAACCTCTTATATCCATTTGGATTTTATTTTATTTTTGGTGGTGATTTTGACTTACCAAGATGGTACCCTGGTTAACCTGTAAGAGATGATAAGATGAATATGGGTATTTCTTGAGGATTGATAGGCTTTCAAAACCATTTTATTTCAAAATGTGGGGTACGCCGTGTTTCGTGCTCAAATGGTACCTCTTAATCACATGAAATTATTTTACAAACAAATGTTCGGGTTTATCTTGCACAAATATCGGCTATTCTCAGGGATCCACAGTAGTTGAGTGCAATATGAAGTGTTTCAAGGGTTTGACTAGACATGATCTCACGTTGGATCTTTTCCAAGGCTAAGTGTTTATATATTTTTTTCAGTTTTACTTTTGCTTTTTCTATATAAATTTCTTAATCTTCCTTATTAGCTTGTTTAAATTGTGTACATATTTCCTTAGTTTCTGATCATGTATCTCCTGTTCACCCGAAACTTCATTTCATCGAAACTACTTAAACCGCCCGAAACTACTTTGTTCTATCGAAACTAATAGTTTCGACAAGGGCATTTTAGTCTTTTGTCATGCTCAAATTAAATGTCTTCATAATCAGGTTTCCTTTCACGCTCATTCTCACTCTCATTTCCGATACCTCTTCACACTTTCATCTTCACACACAAAATCTTAAAACGGTCTAAGTTGCTTAATCAGTGTTGTTTATCTGATCCTCCGTCATCGTCGTCATCAGGTAACAAATTTTATGTGGTCTCTATCGTGATTTTCAGTTGAACAAACCTAGGGTTTGCGATTTTTGAAACTTTTACGTCTGTTACTTCTTTTTAAGGGATGATTAGGGCTTAGATCTTGTCAATAAAGTCATCATTGTTGATATCTTACCCCCTTTTGTATATTCTTGCAGATTAAAGTTGATACTTTGTGTAAGATGAAGTTTCGATTCTCACAGGCTCTTTCTTGACCTCTTTTACTTAGTTTTAACATTTTTTGCCTGTTTGATCTTGATTCTTTGAGTCTGTATAAGTTCTGGATCCTTTTTCTTTGATTATTGAGACTGTATATTTGTTCAGATTTCAGGCATCGAAACTAGTTGTTTCGATTAAAGGGTGTTATGTTTTTAAAATGTTCTCAGAATTGAACAAGTTTTCCATCGAAACTAGTTGTTTCGATACCCTTTGGTTCCCGAAACTATGGAGTTTCGATATGCTTTGTCACCCTAAACTAGTAGTTTTGATCAGGCCTTTATGAAATTTTTCTAAGTGTTGGACTGATGTATGAAAAAAAAAATTCTTGTGTTGCTTCTGTGCAGATATGGATCTCCTATTTGTGAAAAGGCACAATGTGTGTGCCGTGTTGAACACTACTGATCCTAAAAATGCAAACTTCTTACCTGTACTTGACTTCCTGCCCAACTCCAACATCAGCTTTGCCATAAGTCACAATCTACCTGTGTTTGAAACTACTACAAGGCAATTCTGGAGTACTGCAACTACAATTGTTATAAACAATGTGGAGCATATCATGGCCACATTTCATAATCAAGAAGTTCTTTTCTCTGAGGCAACTGTCAGAGAGGTGCTGCACTTCAATGATAATCATGAAGCATCGGTGGATTTTCCAAGTTATTATGTTAAAGAATATTTCAGAAGACTGGGGCATCCAGATGAATTCAAGGGCGGACAGATTATCAAGAATGCCCTTCCACCTCTATGGAGATACATTGTGCATGTCTTCATTCACTGTCTATCTATTAGAAAAGGTGATTTTGACTCAGCCAATGCAATGGTGGCATCAGCAGTCTTAGGATTGATTTAAGGGAGAGATTACAATTTTTCTGGGTTAGTATTTGGGCAGTTAAAGGAAAACCTGACTGGAGGAGTGAAAGAAAAGTTCTTGGTCTACCCTAGGTTCCTTCAGATTATTATTAATCATCTCCATTCTAACTTACAACAAGATGGCAATGTATTTATCTTTGATTACATGACTGCCAAGACATTAAGCTATATCAAGAGTTCAAGCAAAAGAACCAACAAAGTGATTGCTGACATTCCTCTGTTTGGTCATATCTTGGGAGAAGAAAAAGAGATTGTCCCGGATATAGATCCACAACTACAAGTTGATTCATCATCTGAAGAAGAAGACGAGGCAGATCAAGATCAAGGGAACCAAGAGCCAGATGTAATTGCTGACCAACAAATAGAGCAAGATGTTGAACAGCCTATCTTAGAGGCTCCTTTTATGGACCAACTGTTAGAAAATCTTGAGCCAGTAATTAAAGAGCAACATGCTGAAAACATAGATGCAGATGTTAATATTGAGGTTCACGAGAATATTGAAGCTGAAGCTGATTCTAGTGACACCTTGGATGAAGGCATATATGGCACTAAGTATGATCAATCTGACTATGACTCTGAAGATGAGGAACAGACTGAACCTCCTGCATCCTCCTCCAAGAGACGAGCTGATTCTGAGTCTGATTATGAACAAGAAGAACCTCTTGCAAAGAAAATCAAGACAGGACTTGAGTCCTTAACTTCTTCTGATGGATCATTGTTTAATATTCCTGAACACTTAACCCCCACTCACTCACCTACTCATATTCCACCACCTTCACCACAACCATCTCCACCACATACACCTATTACTACACCACCTGCATCTACTGTCCCTGATCCTTCACCATTTATCCCAAGAGTTAAAACCCTGAGCCTGGAAGTAAAAAGATTACAGGAAGCAGTAACAAAGCGAGATGAAAAGATTGAGAAACTAAAGACTGAACTAGGAGAGAGTAAGGAATAAGTGAAAGATCTAAGGCTGGAAGTTGGCGGCCTACATACACAACTTGATGTTCAGCAAACTCAATTGGAAACCCAACAAAAGACAATCTCTCAGTAACAACAAGAGTTTAAAGCCCTATCTGACACTGTTGAATAAATCAAGGCTTCACAGACTAAATCTTCTCAATAGGAAACACCTTCCACAGCTCAGGGGGAGACCACTTCTGCTGGTGGACCCTCTTCCCCCCCCCTGTCTCAAATACTCAATCTACTCTAACAATCTTCACTGGCCAAACCACCAAGATAAAGGATGCTATGGAAGTCAAGTTAGAAGAAACTAGTTATGATCTTCCATCAGTTAGTGAACGGAGAGCTGCAAGAGAAAGAGGGAATGGAAAGGAATCAAGTGCTGATGTGGTCATTCTTGATGAAGAAGAGATTGGGTCAGATCACTAGCTGAATGCTCTTCTGGAAGAAATTGAAAATTACGGTTTTAATGAAGATTATCCAGAAATTTTGGCTATAGATGATCTGCACGAAGAGAAGGTACGATACTTCACTAAGGAAGGAGAAGAGATTCAGGCACTCTCTGACGATGATAAAGATGATGCAAACGTTGAAGTTGATCGAGTACACACTGAACCAACCCCCACTAAACCAACTCAAGCAACTCACACTGATTCCACCCCCTCTGAACCAATTCAACCCCCTAAACCAAATCCAGACTATCCCGACCCAAAAAGGCATCGGATGAGGAAATTACCTGTTGAGGAGCCTCCAAAATATTATGAATGGTTTGCAGAGTACCAAGAGCTGAAGAGACCCCCCGTGGGATGGAAATATCACAATGAAAGGAAATTATACATTGTCATGAGGTACAAGGGAGGAGTAGAACACTTCAAAACTCCTCATGAGTTCAGCTCACTCCCTAGATATGATCTTAGGGCTCTTGCCAAATTACCCCTACAAATTCCTGGAAAAGTTAACGAGGCACGTAACTTTGAACAGTTTGTTAAGCAACAAGCCCTCCATGACTTCAGGTCAATGAAGACCACTCTTCCAAAGAGGATCATATCCAAAACCAGGATACATCCTAGAACTCAAAAGCCCCGGGTAAGCCTTCGGTACAAGCCTGCTGAAACTGTAAAATCCATAGTTCTACCACGATCAGTACCTGTCCGGCTACAAAATTTCAGAAAATGGTTTTACAACTCAACCATCGGAAGTGCTGTGATCGAGTGTGAAGGCAAGGAAGATATTGTGATCTTTGAGCCCATGGAGCTTCTAAAGTTTCAACCTGAAGATCTTGAAGTTTTGTTTAAAAACCCCATCAAGCTCTTTCATGGTGATGATGAAGTTGATGCTAAGGCATATCAGAGAGTGGTGTCATTGAACGTCAAGCCTTTCTTCAAGAAACCAAATCAAGGGCCAACTGCTTAGAGAAGAGTTGAAGACATTGATGCAGCAGCTTAGGGAGAAATTGTAGATTCTTGTTTTTGTATAAGCTGTTGTCATCAATGTATTTCTTTTTGAACATTGCTAGTTAGTTTATTTACTTGTATTTTCATTTTCATGTAATTTCCTGTTTCATTTTCTAAGTCTGGGCCATCAAAATTACTTAGTTTAGATTGAGGTTTGTTCAATCAAAACTAGTAGTTTCGATAGATAGTTTAGTTTTGACAAGCTTATCACACATGTAAATGCTGGTGAGCATAGTTTCGATGCCTGTCAACTTACTATAAATAGCCTAGTTTGAGAATTTCTAGGGTGTGAGTAACGGTTGTAACCCTGAATTCTCTCTTTCACTGTTCTTGAAGAATCAATACAATTTGCATTTGTCTAATGCTTTGTTCTTACTTTTTCACATCCTTTTTGTGTTGATTATGTGTGTGGTTATCTTCACCAATTCTGTTTCTACCCTCTGTTTCACCACCATACACACAAATTCCGCCTATGTGTGTGTGTAATCGATTTGTTGAGTGATTTTTGATTGAAATCTGGACCTACAGATATTGGGATGCATGGTCGTTTCGTACTATGAATGTGGTTGTGAAAACATAATTTTGTTTATGAACTCACCAGCTTTGTGTTGATCCAAATGTTTTTGAGCACACGTGAACACTAGCTTGTAGTTGGCATTCCACGAGATATACAGGTGTTTTAAATAGGGATGACTGAGGGCAGGTTCTTGTGTAACCGTAAGGCCTGAATGGATGGCACGTTCTTAGGGAAACTATAAGACCAGAGTTATGTATGTTCCTGGTAGGAACAATATGTTATATTTCCAATCAGTCCTTATTATAAAACAATATTATATATGAAATGAAATAGTTATGACTTAAAGTCTTTCGCTTTGTGTTTTTGGTATCAACGTCACATTGACCAAAAGGCATCCTTCTGACCAGTATGTAGTTATTTGACAAACGAAATAGTTTGTCTAAGGAAAGAACGGTGTATAAATCCCTCCTGGACCCGTTGTTCTTTCCTTGCAACATATCTGTTGGAGGTACTACTCTGGAAAGATAATCATCCTAGGATACGGATGTGACAATGATGGTGTCGTGCGTGGTGGTGCGTGGTGTGGAGATGAGGGACGGTGATGGAGTTGGTTAGGGTTGCTGGCTAGAGTGTGCATGGAGAGGTTGGGGCCTTGCATGGCACCCGTACACGCATGCATGAACCTGGTTAGAGCCTACGGGTTCTAAATGAGCCGAGAACGATCTATTACTAGTTGGTAATTACGAGATGATGACAGATAGGGGTTTGCGTTGCACGCATACGTGCATGTATGGGAGCTTGGGTTCAGGCACACGAGTCCTAACCATATCAGGAACTATATGATACGTAAACCCGTGAGGTTGGGGTTCTGTGAAGGATGGATAACGAGCAGATAAGACGAGCGTTGGGGTTTAGCTATAATTATGCATTATTCGGCGTGAAATTAGTTCGAAATCTGACCATGAAATCGTATGTTGACTGGTTCGGATTTCGAGTGAGAGGACGGTCATAGAGCAAGACTTGGACCTTCATAATTTGTGAGTTTCTAATCCCCCGTTTTTAAACGTTTTACTGTTTTGTAGCTATCGTACATACTCGCGTATTTTATTCTATTGAATGAATGTATTACGAGTTATGATTTAAACCTGGGGTGTTTTATGAGATCATTATGTAATAATGAAACTAAGAGTCTTTATGGGGTCCTTAAGATGTGTCGAGAAGAATTGTGACGATTCATGCGTGTCGTGTTATGAGTTACTCGGGATGAATCTTGAAATGAGTTAGACGTTTATGAGTACAAGTAGGATGTGTTATCCTGAGAATATGAGTAGCATGCATGCTAGTTAACGAGTCATGTAAATGTTAGTATGCTGTTATGTGTTATGTGCTTGTTATTGTGTGTTTGCGTTGTTGTCCTTGTGACACGACAAACGGGATTTGTGGAGGACGAGGTCCTTCAGGAAGTCCATAAGAGTGACAATGTCCAGGGTGTCAGTGATGAGCTCAGAGTATGACGAAAACCCTGACGAGGGCGGTTGTGACAAGGTAATAGTTGTGAGCTTTAATTGCATGCAAGTATTAACTGATATTCATTATATTGAGATGATATTGATGTGGTGTTAAGCATTAGATTGAACGTTGTGTCGGGATGATGATGTCGTGTTTACGAATGTTGTGTCAGTTGACCTTTTGAGAGTCTTGGTTAAGGCTTGTTAGGTCGGTTTTTAGGGGTTGGTGGTGTCAACCGGGCTTCGGGTTGATACGTGTGGTAGATTATGAGTTAGTAATGTAGTAACCTCGAACTAGGTCGGTGACACTTACTGGGTTTTGGGTATGGGATGAGTCTTGGGTGGTGGACCCTTATGGGAATGGATCGGTAAGGTGGGTTATTTGCGTGTTAATAAACGACAAACCGTTTTATAAACGATTGGGATGTCCCGAGTGGAAATAAATATTGATGGTGACGTGGATGTTTCTATTTAAAACAAACTGTTAGAACTCACTCAGCGTAGCTGACTTTGTATGTACGTTAGAGTGTTTTGCAGGTGGGTTTTGTGGACGACGTATCTTCGCTTGGGAGCGGTGCTACTCACATTGGTGCATGCATTCATAAGGTATGATTAAGAACGATAACAAGTTCAAAAGATAAAGATTATTTTTTATTAAGACTTCCGCTGATTGTTTGTAATAAAATAAGTTTTTTAATAAGAGAATACCCAGTGATAAGACCCAACTATAGGGTGCCCGGTTTGGGGGCCTTACATGTAGATGGTAGGTGCTATTAAGACTTCTTCGGTAGACAGTGCGACGTACGGCTACTATGCAGACAATATGTTTATGTCTACTACGATAGACAATTACGGCTACTTGGTGTAGACGGTAGGAGCTTTCGATAGACAGCTGCATATGTAGTAGGTACGAATGCGATTGTATTTGTGACACTGATATGATACAAGAAGGATTTCCCCCATGTGTTTTAAGCTATTCTGCTTGATATATGTGTTTATGAGCTACGACTCAATATGGTGAATGACCCCGAGCTACGACTCGGTAATGTATGATTGGGAGCTACGACTCCATATGATATATGTTTAAAAGATATGCCCTCGCATGTTAAACAGTTATATTTATATATATATATATATATATGATTTTACATATATATATATATATACTTATGCTATGTGAATGATATAAATGTCTGATTGCTTAAAACTAGAACTCACCAGCGTTAGGTGACTTTTTAGTATGCACTTCAGGTAAATGATGATTGATAGAAGGACTTGCTTTGGAAACAGCTAGACCAGGACTGATGGCTATGGGGCCCCGCCTGATATCCCGTTTATGTTTAATGAAAGACTATGTTTAATTGATGTTTGATAACTTATGTATTATGACAATGTATCTGCTTCCAACGAATCACTTTCAGTTATTAAACTAAGTTGTGAATGAGTAAATCCAACGCATGAGATCTCCCGGGAACGGGGCCGTACATTGAGAAAACCACATAGTTATGCGAAAATCGCGAAAACCTTTGAGAAAACCAATTTTAATCAATCATATAATAATAATTATTATTATTTTTTAATTTATTTTATTTGTAAGAGTAATAATGTAATATTACACATTTTATCAAAAAACTATTTTAAATATTGGTTTACGTATACGTAAAACATAAGTTACGTATGAATAAGGTTTTAAACCTATACATTCCATTTATATATATATATATATAGGTGGTGGATAATATGGAAACCCTGTGTTATATATGTAAAAGTTTAAAACATAGGTAAAATACTTTTTTTTTGTTTTTTGAGATAGCTTCTATGTCTAATTTCATCACTTTTGGTAAAAAAAAAAAAAAAGCGACGGGTGGTTTTTTTTTATTTTTTTTTAAACAATGTTTTACATAGGTAACATGCAGTTTTACATATTTAACATGTTGTGTTACATATGTAACATGCTGACGTAAAATATATAGACGCTGATTTTTTTAATTTTTTAATATTTTTAAAAAAAGTACTTGGCGTTTAGTTAATTTGGTTTCTGGTGCTGAAAATACAAATAAAAATACCTTAAAAAAACAAAAAAAAAGTTATGTATTGTGGTTTCCAATTTATCTTCCCATATATGTAATATATATAGATATATATAATAATAATAAATAAAAATATTAGATAACACGTGTTACTTTCTGGTTTATTCTCAGCATGATTTTCACGCCTCTCTTTTTAAATAATAATATTTAAAAAAAGTATTTTTAAAAAGTTAATATAAATCTAATTATAAATACTTATTATTTAATTATAGACAGTTATTAAATCATTAACTAAAAGAATTTAGTCAAATTGTCTATGCTTATTCATTGATGACAAACACCTTTCATAAAAGATCTACAATATTTTCCACTCGTGTAATTTAAGGTCATCTATTCTAAATTATCAATTGACAAATATATGATTGGTAGTCAAAGTAAGGAGGCTAAAAGACATGAATCTATACAAAGCCTGGTTTTAGTCAAATTGTGTATACTTATTCAACAACTAACCTTAATATTTTCTATAGATAATCTTTATTATTATTTAATATTTACATTATAATTCTTAAATTTTTATAACTAACTATTTAATATTTCATTTATTAAACCTATATAATATATGGGTTTCTAACTATATATATATATATATATATATATATATATATATATATATAGGGGTGAGTTCAAGATAAAACTTATTTTTATGAGAAAACCAAAAACTTTCTCAATAAAGGTGCTGCATATGTGTAGTACACCCAAAAGCCTATCCCCCACCCCACCCCCACCCCCAAACCTAAACCCACCACCCCACCCCCACCCCCAAACCTAAACCCACCCCCCCTCAAAAAAACCTAACCCAAAAGGTAAACTAAACCCAAAAACTAACTATGCTACACATATGTAGCAAAACGCTGAATTTTTTTTTGAAAGATGACGACGTGGGGAACAAGGTCTCCGAAGCGGTTTTTTAGTTTTTGATTTATATTTTGAGTTATGATTTTTTTATTTTTTTTTTATCTTTAATAAATAGTTTTTTGGTTTTCTGATTAACAATGAGTTTTCTTATGATGTTTCCCATATATATATATATATATTAGGAGGGGTAGCAGATTTCATAAACTGAAATAAACTGAAATTGACATAATTTAAAATATTTGCAATAAGCTGGTAGCGAAAATGGAGATATGCACAGCGGATGCGGATGATAATAATATTTGCAGTGATTTTTTTATTTTTTTTTAATTGAGGGATATGATATGAAGATCAAGTATTTATAGTGTTAGATATAGGCTGAAGAGGGTAGGAAATTTTTAGTATACTGTGAGGGTACTGAAAGATTTCTTCTTATTGATATTTCTCGTTGTAATTACAACTGAGACTAATGCCTTCTTTTATAGGTGTGGCAAACAAAAGATAACAAAAAAGAAAAGCACAATAATGCGCACTATCTTAAAGTAAAGTAAAATAAACGGATACAAATTAAATATGAAAACGACAAAAACTCTTTATGAACAATTATTGTATCGCGCTGTAAAATCTGTCGGGAATTTGTTTTTCCTGTGTAATCACCCGTCCTTTTTTGATAATTGGTCTTCTACGCATGGCTTACATTTTTTAGAAGTCCCTGTGTGTACTGTCGACGGATGTTGGTGATCCTGGATCTGTTTCTTCACTTTCTTCTAGATCAATAATATGATCCAATTCTAAAGTATCGCCTTCGCCTACGAATGGCAAAAGCATTCTCCAATTTAGATCTGAGTAAATCTGTATATAATGGCCTTCTCCTAATAATCTGAATTTTTCCTAGGGAAAATGACCAGGTATCTTAGGAGTTTGTTGATGCTTTTTTATAAATGATTTAAAGGCCTGTATATGAGTATCTCTTTCTATTAACCATGTAATATTGGCAAAATCTGGGTTTGGGTTAACAGCAATATTTTGTAGGTGGTTTTTGTAGGCAAAAGTTGAAAAAATGTTTTGAGTATTTGATCTGTGGTCTACGAAGATTCTTTTTCTAGCTGGTTTGTATGTGTTTAAGGATGCAAAGGGAAATGATGAAAAAATTTTGCAACCGACTGTAGGGATTTTTGAATGAGAAGCTATGTTGCCTGCGGCCATTGTGATTTTTCTCCTAGTCTATCAAGGAGATTTTCGGTCTTGCTGTTTAGTCTGAATTCAAGAAAACTGAACATACCATGATGGTAAAATTGAACGATTTGGTCATCAGACATTTGTATAGGGTAACTAATATGTAGAAGAAGAAGTCCCGTTCCTTCTCCTTCGTCATCTATTCTTTCTACTATCCTTATTCCTGCGTTGGGTGTGTCTTGAAATGCAAGATCAATAATTTGTTGTTGTAAATTGTATAAAATTATTGGAAATTCTGAACAAACTTTTTGTGAAATAATTTGTTCGAATTCTGGAAATTTGTTAATAACTGGCTATAAACATTGTTTCCATGGTGTATCAAGCATTCTTATTCTGAACGCTTCATAGCTTCTATTTTGAGGAACTGTTTTTTCTGTTTTCTCGAGCCTATGTATATATTGTTTATTTTTTGCCTCGAGTATAGCTACTTTTTGTTTTATGAGGCTATTTTCAATATGGGCTTGTATAGGATGTGTATCTTGTCCTTTTTTCATCAGCTGTTCCTGAAGTTTTACAATTACTTCCTCCTAAGCTTTGATTATTTGTTGAGGATTAGTCTTTGTTATTTCAGAAAATGTTTGAACTTCTTCTGGCTCAATATAGAAACTATTTGTGCCAAAATGTTCCCTGGCTGTTTTTAAAGCTTAAGCGAAATTGTAAAAACCTTTGTAAATGGGATTTGGACATTGTATAAATTTTGCAACTGTCTCCCATTTATTGAAGATACCAATATTTGTTCCTCGAAAAACGATGTAGTGAGTAAACTTTGATTGTTGTTTTTCGGTGATTTTGAGCTTTGCTCATGAAAGTAAAAGCTTAATGCATTTAAAACCTGTACTTTGAATGTCGAAGCCTGTGGCATGGTTTGAATATTCCAAAGGTTATCTAATAAGCATTGCTGCTTATCTGTCAGCTTCATTCCAACAATTGGACGAAACTTTGTATTGGGGTCATTACATTATTGTAAACCGTAATTTCCAAATGTAATGACTGAACTTTGTGTAAAATGTGTATCAGCCCTTTGTTTAGTGTGTATATTTTTTGGTCTCTGATTAACAGGACCTTGGCTGTTTACTGGGTTATAATACCGTAGGACAGTGTCTAACCCAGTAATTGATGTTGGTAGCTTTCTAGAACTTTGTACTCTGTCAGCCTTTATAGCTTGGCTTAAAAGCTTTACTGTCTGTTCTTCTTCAGGTGATATACTCATCGGAGAAATAGTTCTTCTAGGCTGTATAATCTTTGCTTTCCCTTTATCTTTCTTTTCCATCTGGAAAAAATATCTTATTAATGTTTAGGGACAACATATAGGCTATCCCATTATTTTTTCCTTTGATATGTTCAAAATTTATATGATATCCATGACCTTGTATAGTATTTTGTAAATTGACCCACCTTGTTCTGTTTAGCTTTTTACTCTGGTCATTTTTTATAAATTTTACAATTGCTTCACAATCTGTTCTAACTGTGAACTCATTATGTAAATAAATTTTGAATTTGTCTAAAGCATTTGATTAATGCTTGATTTCAATGTCTATGCATGTCCAGTTGGTTTTGTTTTGAAAAATTCCAAAGGAGTACGCACAAATTTTTTCCTCTGTTTTGGGGCTATATTTAGTTGGTTTGTAGAGAAGGACAGCTCCCCATCCTTCTTTACATCCATCTGTTTCAATAATAATATAATCTGTAACTAGTGGTAATTCTAATGGACCAATAGTTTTTATAACATTTTTAACATTTTGAACTAATTAATATCCTCTGTGTTAAAATATCTTTGCCCATTTTTTATGGTTTTACTGTATAATGGACCTACTAATTTTGATATATTTGGGATAAATTTCATAGCATAATTTACTAGTCCCAAAAAGGCTTGTATTTGTTTTAAATTTTCAAATTTTTCTGGAAAATATAAAATTTTTGTAGAAATGTGTGACTGTAATTCTATTTTATCATTTCCTAACTCAACTAAGAAAATATATTTTTCTTTTGAAGAGTTCCATTTTTCTCTTTGAGATTACTATATCATGCTTTTCTATTTCTTCAAATATCTGTTTTAGATGTTGCTCATGCTCATGTACTGTTTCACTTGCAACTAAAATGTCATCAATGTATACTAAGCAAAATTCATATTTTAAGAATATATTATCCATAAATCTTTGAAAAAAGGATGGAGCGTTTTTTAGTCCAAAACTAAGGACATTCCATTCATACTGTCCCTCTAAACATGTAAAGGTTGTCCATGGTTTAAAACTTTCTTCTAACTGTAATTGGTTATACCCTGATTTTAAATCGAATTTTGAGAAGACCTTCTTCTTTTGTATTATATTTAGTAAACTCTATTTATTAGGGATGTTATAACCATCATCCTCTGTATTATAGTTTAGACGTTTATAATTGTATACAATTCTTGCCTTTCCTCTTTTTACTTCGTTGTGATTTCTTACTAGAAACGCTGCTGATTTGTGCGGACTTTCTGATTTTCTTATTAATTTTTGGTTTATCATTTCAAATATTTGTTGTCTAAATTCTTGTTTATCTAATGGACTGTATTCTATATTAGCTGTTCTAATTGTTATGTCAGGGTTTTTAAGTTTAAATTTGCACCTATGATTTACCCTTGACTTTGTTATATCTTCTCATATTAACCCTAACTTTTCCAAATGTAGAATTATAGGATGATTTATACTCTTTGTTATATCTTTACCCATTTCAAGTTCACGACTTAAAAACTCTGTTAGTAACCTTATGCTTTCATTTTCTATTAAACTTTGATTGTTATGATTTTGTTTTAAGAATTCTAGGCTTCCATTTTTCCTTGTTTTTGTACGACTTCTGTTGTATTATTATACCTGATTGTCAGAAATGTATATATGTGCTTGCTGAGTGTTATGATGTTTTTTGTTAATGTAATTTCTCCGTTTAATCCCAGCAAAAAGTTTAACCCTAGAACAAAGTCTTTAGATTTTATATGTTTAGGGTTTATGTTAATCTGTGGTATTTCATATTTTATACTATAGTTTTTTGAAAAATCTAAGAACTGTATTCCTACTGGTTCTAGATAATGTGTAATTGAGATTAATCTATCTTCAATTGTTCTGCTTACTAGCTGATATGTTAATTTTTTGTGATATTCTATTGGAGCTATACTATGTGATATCAATTTTTTAGTGGCTCCCGTATCTACTAATGCTGTTAAATCTATGAATTTATTATGGTCTAACCATAATCTACACTGTATATTTATCATGTTCATTGATCCTTGTGTTTGTACGAATACTAGTTCATTTTATTCTGTTGACATTTGTACTATTTCATGTTGAACTTCCTTTTTCTTTTGGATATGATCTTCTAATTCTTGTATTCTGTTTTTCATATTTTTTATCTTAAGATCATGTAATTCTATTATTAAGTCAAGTTTTTCTATTTTGTCTTCTAATTTTGCTGTACTACTACTTGCATTTATTTTTACTACTTCTTCTGTGTTTTCATTGTATAATTTTTTGAGACACATACGACAAATTTCGTTAAAGCATTTGTTACATTGTAGTCTTTTTCTTTGCTTGGATAATATCCACAGTTGTAACATTTTGTAATATCCCAAAAATAGTAAATAAATAAATAATAACGCAATAAAGATTTAACCGTCAAAAAAATGAAAGGGAAATGGATGGGCTTAGGCTCGGCTCCAACTGGCCGAGGGAAGCCCAAGTATATAAAGGTCAAGACAGCCTCAGACTCTCATTTCTTTCACCATTTGCAACCTAGAGAGAGAAAGGAGAGCTCGGGCCTAGAGAGAGAAAGTTGACGAATCGACCCAAAATTGAAGGAGCACGTTACTACTGAGCTCGTGACCAAAACCTCCGAATCTGAATCCTAATCTAGG
Source organism: Smallanthus sonchifolius (assembly GCA_023525975.1). NCBI lineage: Eukaryota > Viridiplantae > Streptophyta > Magnoliopsida > Asterales > Asteraceae > Smallanthus > Smallanthus sonchifolius. Next base: position 30,169,139 of record CM042023.1, read on the forward strand.
TAACGATTCGACCTTAATCTGAGTTTTTGTTCGTTTTGGGGTTTTTCGGGTTTTAGCTAAATAGGAGACGTTTTTATGGATGAAACTTGAAAATAAGCTTAGAACTAGCATCTAGAATGAAAACCGCACATTTTGATAAAAGAAAATTGTAAGATTGGCATGATCGGGTTAGCATGCAAGAATTTCAGACTTGTTCAGGAAACAGGTCTTGCGTACTTATCAAGTACGCAAGAAGTATGTCCTGCGTACTTATCAAGTACGCATGAGGAAGATCCTGCGTACTTATCAAGTACGCAGGAGGAAGATCCTGCATGCTTATCAAGTACGCAAGAAGAATGTTCTGCGCACTTTTCAAGTACGCATGAACCAGGCCATGCGCACTTGTTAAATGCACAGGCATCAGGCTAGATAGTGAAGTCAGTATGATCGCCTAATTCAGTATGATTAAACCGTTAGAGTCGGGATTGGGTCTGATGTCTATTTAACTACCTAATTCAGATCGTACGTGACGCTGTTGGGCCTTTGTTTATGACAACTAAGACTAGCTTATCAGGTGAGTTCTATGTGCCTCCTTCTATGTTATGTGCAAATCATTTTAAATGTTTTGGGGCTGAACTGTATACACTAAGTGAATAAATGTTATGAATGCCAATGTGATCATACGTGATATACAAATAAGTATATTATATATATATATATATATGAAAATGAGTTATGGACAAAGAATGAAACATATGATTATAAAGAATGAATGAAAGAATGACATAACGTGAATGTTATGAATGTATGTAAACGTTATGGACGCTTCGATGACAACGGCTACTTCGGTAGATGGACGACCACGTGACTATTTTGCAACCGGGACAAAAACGTTCATTCGCAAGCTAGGACGTATAAAAGGCACTCATGGACGGTCGAAGCAAATGCCTTAACTAATGTAGAATGGTTGCATACATAATAGTCGCGTGGTAAACGGATGCCCTAGGGCAGACGGAAAAATGACAGACTACGACGGTAGGACGGTTTAAGAGCGGATGGACAAAGGTTGTCGGACGGATTTATGTTTCGATGGACGGTTTTCTAGAGCCGGAAGGTTTATGAAAAGGGCTACGACGGTAGTTCTCACTGCGTTGTCATTGTGACATTCGCGACAAGTATGACGGGTTGATCATCCCTATATGTATGGCCAATAAATGTTCTCCCTAAGTAAGAATGTATGTACATATGTATATACTAAATATGAATGTTATGAGAGAACAGTAAAGCAAAGAATATGAAAATCACGAATATTACGTACATTATATATACATACATATAATATTCATGATAAGGTAAATGCTATGTATGATTGTCTTTAAACTAGAACTCACTAGCGTTAGCTGACCTTTAGTATACATTTCAGGTAAAGAAAGGAAGGGTCGTGCGAAGGCGTGATGGTTACCCAGCAAGCGACTGACATCCCACTCTTGATTGTTAATTAAAAATGTTGTGTTTTTAATTGTTAAGACTTCCGCTGTTATGTTCTGTATTTGAATGATATTTGTTTTCGCTACTCTCGAATGTTTTAATTTAAGTTCAATATTTATGACTATGTTTATGAGTAAATCCAACGAGTGAGGTTACCCGGGAAAGGGGCCTTACAAGTTGGTATCAGAGCAAGAGTTTGAGTGATTCAGACATCACAAACCGGTCACTTTAATTAAAAATTTACCTTGCTCGTACTGTTTTAAAACTATGATCTGAAGGAATGGCATTGATGTATTCCCTTTATAACTATCAGGAAACTAGGAATTATGGCTGGTGGAGGAAGAACAGGACGTCGAGGTGCTCGCACTGGCCAAGTCGGTAGACCTCCATTGAATCAAAGACATGAAGAGGAAGAGAGTGTGCATGCAGAACACACTAAGAGTGTGCACGAAACAGATGTGACCCCAACTGGGAACGACAATCAAGGGTCTTTACAGTTGGAACCCGAGGTCAGGGATGCTATTGCCCGCGAAGTTATACTCACTCAGAAGAAAGTATTGCCTGATCTACTATCCGAGGCACTAAAGAAAAGTAGAGAGGAGGATGAAGGAGACCATGAAGAGAAAGTGTATGACAGTGATGGGGATGAAGTAAAGGCGGGATCAAGCAATCGTGGGTGTACTTACAAAGGTTTCAAGGATGGAGACCCACCCAAGTTCGATGGGAACAAGGATTCAGTGGCTACGTTCAAATGGATTGAGATGATGAACGTTGTATTCAACAGCGACCTTCGAGTCGGTAGTCAACCTGTCTGGAATCGTCTATGACGATTATTCTAATGAGGACACAGCTCCCGAAGCTCCAAAACGGAAGTAGGAGAACTCGTTCAAAGGAAATGGAAAGGGAAACTACACCGCTGAGGCGAAGAAGCCTAGGGCAGAAGGGTATGAAGTTTGTAAGAGATGCTCAAAGAAACACCAAGGCGAATGTCTTGTTAGCTCAACCATGTGTTATAAGTGCAGGAGGCCGGGGCACTACTCCCGAGATTGTTTGAAGGACGTCAAGTGCCAAAGTTGTGGAAGATATGGACACCAGACTAGGGATTGCAGGAAAACAAGACAATCCAGTTCGGGAAAGGAAAAGGAAGCTGAAAAGGAACAACCGAAGGCGAGGACTTGAGCCTACGCCTTGATTGAGGAGGAAGCAAGGGGAAACCCTGATGTTGTGTCAGGTACTTTCCTAGTTAATGATGAACATGCTGCTATTTTATTTGACTCTGGTGCTAGTAAAAGCTTTATATCCAATGCATTTAGTCGTAAACTAGATTGCACTATCAACACCATAGTAAAGGCTTTAGCGTACAAACTGCCGTTGGTAAAAATTCGGAAGTATTCCAAGTAACAGAGGATTGCATCATAGAAATAGAGGGCCATAAGTTTCCTTCTAAATTATTCCTTCTCACCTTAGGAGGATTCGATATAGTATTGGGTATGGATTGGCTAGCTGCCAACGAAGCTCAAATCATATGTAAACGTAAGAGGATACACCTCAAAGCTCCTAGCGGCAGTCCAATTACGGTTTATGGGGATTGGAATGGCACGATGCCGAACGTCATCTCGATGATCAAGGCCAAAAGTTACATGAGGCGCGGTTGCGAAGCTTATCTGGCGTATGTTATTGACGATAGAATGAAAACGAAAGAACTCAAGAATGTACCCGTGGTGTGCAACTTTCCGGAAGTATTCCCTGAGGATCTACCTGGTTTGCCACCCGATCGGGAAATAGAATTTTAGATTGACTTACTGCCAGGAGCTGAGCCCGTTGCCAAAGCCCCCTACCGATTGGCTCCGTCAGAAATGAAAGAATTGATGTCTCAACTAGAGGAACTAACAGAAAAAAGGATTTATTAGACCGAGCATTTCACCATGGGGCGCTCCGGTACTATTTGTAAAGAAGAAGGACGATAGCATGCGCATGTGCATTGACTACCGCGAATTGAACAAGAGGACAGTAAAGAACAAATACCCCCTGCCTAGAATAGACGATCTTTTTGATCAACTGCAAGGTGCGAGTTGGTTCTCAAAGATCGATCTTAGGTCGGGTTACCATCAGTTGAAAGGAAGAGAAGAAGATGTACCAAAGACCGCATTTCGCACGCGTTATGGACATTATGAGTTTCTCGTGGTGTCCTTCGGATTGACCAACGCACCAGCAGCGTTCATGGATTTGATGAATAGAGTATGTCGACCCATGTTGGATCGATCAGTGATAGTTTTTATAGACGACATACTGGTATATTCAAAAAGCGAGGGTGATCACCACTGTCACTTAAGAGAGGTTTTGGAGGTGCTAAAGCAGGAAGAGTTGTACGCAAAATTCTCTAAATGCGCGTTCTGGCTTATGGAAGTCCAATTCCTAGGTCATGTGATAAACCCAAATGGCATCATCGTAGATCCTGCAAAGATTGAGGCAGTAAAGGAATGGAACGTTCCGAAGACACCCACAGATATACGAAGTTTTCTGGGATTGACAGGCTACTATCGAAAGGTCATTCAATATTTCTCAAGAATAGCCTCGCCACTAACTAAACTGACACGGAAGGAAGTAAAATATGAATGGGGTCCAACCCAAAACAACGTGTTTGAGGAACTTAAGACACGATTAACCCAAGCTCTAGTCTTGACACTACCTGAGGGAAATGAAGACTTGGTAGTCTACTCTGACGCTTCGGGTCAGGGTTTAGGTTGTGTACTTATGCAACGAGGAAAGGTAATTGCTTACGCCTTGCGACAACTAAAGATTCATGAGGTTAACTACCCAACTCACGATCTGGAGTTGGCGGCAGTAGTTTTCGCGTTGAAAATATGGAGGCACTATCTGTATGGAGTTAAATGCACCATTTACTCCGATCACAAAAGCCTGAAGTACTTTTTCGAACAAAAGGAATTAAACATGAGACAAAGGAGGTGGTTGGAGCTACTAAAGGACTATGATTGTGAGATATTGTACCATCCAGGCAAGGCAAACATAGTGGCTGACGCTTTAAGCAGAAAGGAAGAATCGGAACCTATCCGAATCAAAGCGTGTCAGCTGATTATAACGCCTGATTTGATGAGTGAAATATCAAAGGCACAAGATGAAGCACTATTAGAAGGAAATATAAAACGGGAAAGAATAGTAGGACAACGAGGAAATTTGGATGCAAATGCATACAGTGTACGAACTAGGTTTGGCCGGATGTGGATACCTATGATTGGCGAGCTTAGAGGCAAAATACTTAATAAGGCCCATAAGTCTCGCTATTCTATCCACCCTGGGACAAACAAAATGTATCAAGACTTGAAGAAAGAGTACTGGTGGTCTGGCATAAAGAATGATGTGACTGAGTATGTGAACAAGTGCCTAACGTGTTCTCTGGTTAAGGCCGAGCACCAGAAACCATGTGGTAAAATGCAACCTTTACAAATACCGGAATGGAAGTGGGAGGAGATCACGATGGACTTCATTACCAAGCTACCGCGAACAGCTAAAGGCAATGATACCATTTGGGTGATCGTCGACCGCTTGACGAAAAGTGCTCACTTCTTGCCAATACGTGAGACTTCTTCATCTGAAAAGCTAGCAGAAATATTTATCAAGGAAATTGTGAGCAGACATGGTATGCCGCTGTCGATTGTGTCCGACAGGGATACGAGGTTCACGTCAAGGTTTTGGAAGAAATTCAATGAAGTGATGGGCACTAGGCTGAACATCTGCACCGCTTACCACCCTCAAACCAATGGTCAATCTGAAAGGACCATTCAGACCTTGGAGGACATGCTCCGGGACTGTATCATTGACTTCGGTGGTAGGTGGGACAGCCATCTGCCATTGGCAGAATTTTCATATAACAACTGTCACTCAACTATTAGCATGCCGCCATTTTAAATGTTGTATGGAAGGATATGTAGGACCCCGGTTTGTTGGGGGAAATTGGACAAAAGGATTTTGCAAGTCTCGAAGTGGTCAAAGCTACTTCCGAGAAATTTGATCAAATCAAGGCTCGAATGAAAGCCGCAAAAGACAGACAGAAATCATACGCGGATAAGAGAAGACGGGATTTAGAGTTTCAAGTAGGGGACATGGTACTGTTAAAGGTATCGCCATGGAAAGGAATCATTCGATTCAGAAAACGTGGCAAACTAAGTCCAAGGTTTGTCAGACCTTTCAAGATTTTAGCGAGAGTGGGTCAAGTTGCTTACAGACTCGACCTACCCGTTGAGCTTAGTGGAATACACCCTACGTTCCACGTGTCGCACTTACGCAAGTGCCTAGCTGACGACACAGCTCACATACCGTACGACGAGATCGAAGTGAATAACAGTCTAAATTATGTGGAGGAACCAACAGCCATTATTGATCGAGCTGAGAAACGACTACGCAATAAGTTGATTCATCTAGTTAAAGTACAATTGAAGCACAGAAAAGGGTCAGAAGCGACGTGGGAGAAAGAAGACGAGATGAGGGGACTATACCCTCAATTGTTTAACGTATAAACGGTTTCGAGGACGAAACCTCTTTAAGGATGGTAGACTTGTAATATCCCAAAAATAGTAAATAAATAAATAATAACGCAATAGAGATTTAACCGTCAAAAAAATGAAAGAGAAATGGATGGGCTTGGGCTCGGATCCAACGGGCCGAGGGAAGCCCAAGTATATAAAGGTCAAGACAGCCTTAGACTCTCATTTCTTCCACCATTTGCAACCTAGAGAGAGAAAGGAGAGCTTGGGTCTAGAGAGAGAAAGTTGACGGATCGACCCGAAATTGAAGGAGCACGTTACTACTGAGCTCGTGAGCAAAACGTACGAATCTGAATCCCAATCCAGGTAACGATTCGACCTTAATCTGAGTTTTTGTTCGTTTTGGGGTTTTTCGGGTTTTAGCTAAATAGGAGACGCTTTTATGGATGAAACTTAAAAATAAGCTTAGAACTAGCATCTAGAATGAAAACCGCCCATTTTGATAAAATAAAATTGTAAGATTGGCATGATCGGGTTAGCATGCAAGAATTTCGGACTTATTCAGGAAACAGGTCTTGCGTACTTATCAAGTACGCAAGAAGGATGTCATGCGTACTTATCAAGTACGCATGAGGAAGATCCTGCGTACTTATCAAGTATGCTGGAGGAAGATCCTGCATTCTTATCAAGTACGCAAGAAGAATGTTCTGCGCACATGTCAAGTACGCATGAATCAGGCCCTGCGCACTTGTTAAATGCGCAGGCATCAGGCTAGATAGTGAAGTCAGTATGATCGCCTAATTCAGTATGATTAAATCGTTAGAGTCGGGATTGGGTCTGATGTCTATTTAACTACCTAAATCAGATTGTGCGTGACGTTTTTGGGCCTTTATTTAGGACAACCAAGGCTAGCTTATCAGGTGAGTTCTATGTGCCCCCTTCTATGTTATGTGCAAATCATTTTAAATGTTTTGGGGCTGAACTGTATACATTAAGTGAATAAAGGTTATGAATGCCAATGTGATCATACGTAATATACAAATAAGTATATTATATATATATATGAAAATGAATTATGGAAAAAGAATGAAACATATGATTATAAAGAATGAATGAAAGAATGACATAACGTGAATGAATGAAATCTTGCTTTATATTTTATCTATATTGCATGTTATGAATGTATGTAAACGTTATGGACGCTTCGATGACAACGGCTACTTCGGTAGACGGACGACCACGTGACTATTTTGCAACCGGGACAAAAACGTTCCTTCGCAAGCTAGGACGTATAAAATTCACTCATGGACGGTCGAAGCAAATGTCTTAACTCATGTTGAACGGTTGCATACATAATAGTCGCGTGGGAAACGGATGCCCTAGGGCAGACGGACAAATGACGGACTACGACGGTAGGACGATTTAAGAGCGGACGGACAAAGGTTGCCGGACGAATTTATGTTTCGACGGACGGTTTTCTAGAGCCGAACGGTTTATGAAAAGGGCTACGACGGTAGTTCTCACTGCGTTGTCTTTGTGACATTCGCGACAAGTATGACGGGTTGATCACTCCTATGTGTATGGCCAATAAATGTTCTCCCAAGTAAGAATGTATGTGCATATGTATATACTCAATATGAATGTTATGAGAGAACAGTAAAGCAAAGAATATGAAAAGCACGAATATTACGTACATTATATATACATACATATAATACTCATGATAAGATAAATGCTATGTATGATTGTCTTTAAACTAGAACTCACCAGCGTTAGCGGACCTTTAGTATACATTTCAGGTAAAGAAAGGAAGGTTCGTGCGAAGGCGTGATGGTTACCCGGCAAGCGACTGACATCCCACTCTTGATTGTTAATTAAAAATGTTGTGTTTTTAATTGTTAAGACTTCTGCTATTATGTTCTGTATTTGAATGATGTTTGTTTTCGCTACTCTCGAATGTTTTAATTTAAGTTCAGTATTTATGACCATGTTTATGAGTAAATCCAACGAGTGAGGTTACCCGAGAAAGGGGCCTTACACATTTTATATGGTTATTTCCTTTTTGACTTATCCAGTTATGTATACATTCTTCTGTATTCATATAGGTATATGTGACTTTTGTTATTGGCTACTCGTCTTCACTATAAATACTGTAATCAGACTCGTTTCCAGAATCATCTGTTTTTATAATTTCTATTTCATAGTTATTTAATTGTTTTATTAATTTTGATCTTTCTGTGTTAATATTTTTATTTGGGCATCTATTAGCTAAATGACTCTCATCGACGCAAATAAAACATTTGCATTTTCTCGTTTGTGGTTTTCGTACGTATTTTTTTTGTAGATGGACTTATAGTTATAAGTTGTACTCTTCTTATTTTTTTTCTTTTTATCATAAAATCCATAAACTTGGGGAGTGTAAATTTCTATTTTATAAAATGCATAAGCATTTCGTTTAAGCTGTTCTTGTAGGGCTACTTCTTTACACTTATCTTCTAATATCCCGAATGTATAAGTTATTCTAGGTCCTATTCCTAGACCGGGTTGTGTATCATATGTTGATTTCCATGATTCATGTATACTTCTTCCTAAATATTCTGGTAATTTTATAAAGAATTTATCACATAGATTGTCTTCCATTGCTTGCCCTGTTTGTGACAGGAGCCTTGTGAAGTCTAGTGTGAATTCATTTATATATTTCATATCGGCGATACTTAACTGTTATAAGTTTCTAATAGCTGTATCTTGTATTAGGATATTCTTCTTTGCTGGATCTACTCCTAGAATAAGAGTCCTAATTTGGGATGTGAAGTTATACGGGTTATCTCCTAAGGCTTTTAATGCATTTATACTTTCTAGGTCTTGTGTTTTTTTGGTTTGCCAAATCCCTAGAGCTATAGGTCCTAATGTGGTTTCTAAGTAAGCAAACATGTCCATACTATCTTTTTTGTTTGTTTCTCACATTCTAACTGTATTTTGTTCCCATGTCAAAATTTCATCTATCCATAGCTGTGGTTTTTGTTGTTCAAGTAGCAACATAACCCCACTGTGTATGTGTCCTATTGGTAATCTACTACCTTTTCCTTTGAAATTTGATTCTTCTTGGTAATTTATGGTAGGGGGAAACCATGGTTCTCCTCCTGATGTTTCATGTGAAGTTTCACCACTTGTTTGATTCCACCTTATTCTTTTTAATGGATTTTTCATATCTTGATCCATAAAAGATTATTCTTGTTTATAGAATTCTGTTAACATAGTTTTTCCTTGTAAAATGTCTTCGACTAGAGGTAGATTATAATAATTTTGTAGTTTTTTGTAACTCTCTTCATAAGTTAATCCTAATTCTGTTATACAATCTATTATAATATTATCTACTTCTTCCTGTATATTTAATTCGATGAATTTTCTGTCTATAATTTGTTCTATAGTTTTATTTGTTTCTTCTATTTTAAAAGCTGTTAATTTATCCTCTTCAAAATCGTCTAAATAATCTATTATGCTATAATCTGCTTCTTTTTCTTCGAAACGTAAGAATTATGTATTTATTTCTTCATTTTCTATTTCTCTACCGTAGATGGGACCTTCGTCACTCTCTTCTTCTAAATTCATAAAATTATTCTATGTAGTGGTTTCTTCATTATTTTCTTCATTTATATTATTTTTCTGTTCAAAATCTACGAATCTTATACTTTGTAATCCATCTGCTCCTTCATATATAAGACTCCTTTTTGGTACTAAGACTGTGTTTTCATTTTCCTGTTATTCATTTATATCCCATTCTAATCCTGCCAGTTCTTCAGGATTTATTGTTACTGGGTCTATCATTTGTATATATTTTGACGCTATTGTTTGTACAATTCCTTCTATATTTACTTTATACTTCATGCCTGATCTGTTACTAGCTTTTTCCTAGCATTCCTATACTTATAACTATGTTATTTCCTTCATAATTTTCATAACCTTTAGTTTGTAATGCTATTTTTAGGTTTTGTAGATCTCTAATGTCTTTTAAGATTCCTCGTGTACAGTAGAATAGAGCTGTATTTTGACTAAGGTCAACTTCCATTCCTAATATTGTAGACTTTTTTAATTCTGTTTTCCAACTTTTATCTAGTATTAAGGCTAATAATTTTGTTCCTAAATTTTTTATTCCTAAAGCTTTTATTCCTATGACTATTAATACTGTATGAAAAAAGTTTTTACCAGATTGCATAACTTTTTGTATAGTTTCTTGTGAAATTAAGTCTACTGTTACTATTTTGTCTATAACCCTTAAGCTTTCTTCTCTACTGCTTCGTATTAATGTTGTATTGATGTTTAGGATTCCTGTTTGGTATAATATTTTTGGGTTTAGAATATCAAGTTGATTTTGATTGTATAGATTTATGTTTCTATCGAGATTTATTTCTTCTTCTAACTGTACTGTAGGTGTTGTGCTAGTAGATCCTGAACCCCTTCTAACTATTTTATTTAGAAAAGTATCAGATGTTATAGGGTCTTGTATATTACTTGTAGAATTTCTTGCTTCTTATAATAATCTTCCTCTTCCTAAGAAATTTCTATTCATCATTTTCTTGGTTGCCAATGTTTATAAGGTTTCGGTTGTTTTGGTTGTATATTAATTTTTATATCTTCTAAACTTAACTTGTTTATGGCTTCAGTAACGTTGTTTAGGTCATTATTTAAATCTCGCTTTTCTGAGTTATGTTTTCTAATTTCTTTTAATTCTTTAAGGATTTAGTTGTTTTGATCTTTAATGTAATCTAGATTTTCTATATATTTTTTATATTCTTCTGTTTTATTATTTATTTTTGTCTGTATTTTATCAAACACTTGTCTGTTAAAAATAGACTCTCTTTGTAGATTTGTTCCTAAGTTGATTACTAGATCTGTTAAAGCGTTTAGATGTATATTATATGTATGTAAACTATGCTCGTAATCTTTTTTGATTCTACAGATTAAATTATAATTATTTGTGTTGATTGGTTTGTTCACTTTTTCAGAAAATTTTAGATTTAAGAAATCGAGTTTTTAGGTATTGAAATGGAGTTTGGAGAATCTATGATTAGAAAAATCCGCCTCTTTAGCTTCACTCTTCATACTTATTAATTCTTTTAATATTTTCTCATATCCCAATATTGATAATCATAAACTAATTTAACATATTAATTAACATAAAAAGTCATAAATTCTGATAACTTATCTGAATTTATATCAAAGCAAATTTTTTCCCTAATTTTCACCAAAGAGGGTTTCCATAAAAATAGAACTTAACCATACAAAGCTGCGTTGCATGGACATGTCTGTCTTTGTCTTTTAGATTTTAGGAAAGCCTTTGCTCTCTCTCTCTTTATATATATATATATATATATACATATATATATAGGGGTGAGTTATACTAAAAAGGAGATTTTTCCTAAAAAGTCTAAAAAGTACATGTTTATGCATGGTGCTCATTTATTTTAGGCATGGTGTCATGTTATATTTTTGTGAACATATTTAAAAATTAAAAAACACCATGCCTAAAATAAATGAACACCATGTATAAACATGCACTTTTTAGACTTTTAAGAAAAACTCTACTTTTTAGTTTAACCCAACTCTATATATATATATATATATATATATATATATATATATATATATATATATATATATATATATATATATATATATATATATAGTGGATGTATCGGTTGTAAACCCTGAGTTGTTGTGAAAACTGTTAAACCCATTTCTAGTCACACATTCATTTCTTATTATTTTAACATGTGCTTGTAATTAATTCTGAATTTTTAATATATTTAATAAAAAAACATGTGCCTTAGATTAAAGAGAGGGGTATAAGGGTGATTTTATTTTTTTCTTTTTACAAATTAATGATTACATTTGGACTACTTTTTTCTTTTTTACAAATTAGAAAAAAAAATTCCCTCCAAATACCCAAATATCTATATAAATCATTAAAACAATTATATACAAATACTCAAATATATTTACAAATCAGAAAAAAAAAACCTTAAATACACATGTGTAAAATCAAATACACATGTGTAATTATCTTTATTAGGATCTATTATACATGTGTAAAAATCAAATACACATGTGTAAAAATCAAATACACAAGTGTAAAAATCAAATAAACAAGTGTAAAACAGAGCCTCAAGTTCACAAACCTCAACTTGTTCATATCTGCAACTCAGTATATGAACGCTTTCAGTTCTGCAACACCAATCATTCAGATCTGTCAAAATTCAATCAATTAAATCTAGAAAAAAATGTACTTCTTGCAACGAAATAAAAAAAAATACAAAAGAGTTACGTGTAAAAAGAACCGGAAAACTATTTTAACTTTCTCCCGGTCCGTTTACACTTGTGTAAATTTAATCAAATACACGTGTAATTTCAGTTTACACATGTGTAAACACAGTATTCACAAGTGTAAATTCAGTTATACATGTGTAAAATCAAAATCTGGGTTTTGCAAACTCAGGATTTTAATTTAAAAATATTAATATGAAATGATGTCAATTAAAATTGAAAAATTAATACTTTACAAGAAAGTTCGGAAGGCCAATTGTAATAACCCGAATTTTTGGAGATTAAGTAATAATAATAACTATGTTTTTCTATTACTTATTTAATATGTAATCATAAAATAGCTAACCATAAATTTGAAGTGAATTCAGTTTGTATCTTGTGTGGCCAAAATTAGAGTGTAATATGTCAACTAAAGAAATATGGAAAATAAACAATTTAGGAATGTTAAAATAGAATTTAGAAAGAATAATAAATATTATATTTATATCGGCATTTAAGTTTTCCCAAATGGTTCATAACGCCATTTTTGTCAAAATCAATTTGTAACCATTGTCGAGATTTTTTGGGATTTCCAAGTCTCCTCATGCTTTTTTTTGTTTATATTAACGTGCCCGAAACCCTAAAAGAGGGGAGGATTCTTCCGAAAATTCTTTTGTCTCTCGTTGTTGATAACCGTCAACCACCATGGAGTTATTTTGGACCTCCGATGAACCACCAGTGACAAATCCGACGAGTGTAGGAATGAAGATGAAGACCAGCTATTTGGATCTGGATCTTGTTGTTATTCGATGTGGATCTGGATCTTGTTGATCGATCTGGTTCTTTTCGTGTTTTGTATTTGAAGGTGGCGTTGCTCCGACGACTGTCGTCAGGTGGTCACTGACGGTGGCGTCTTCTTGCCTAAAACTGGATCTGGTTGACCGATCTTGCTCTTCGATTTGGATATCGGTGTTTAGAGAGAGAGAAAGAGAAGATATGGTTTTGGGTGTTTAGAGAGAAAGAGGATATAGATATTGTAACATCCAGCCTCGCATACCAACAATATTGTCCGCTTTGCCCCCTAAGAGCTCACGGATTTGTTTTTGCTTGCCCGGGTGAAAACTTCCTAGGGGGTCACCCATCCCTGGATTACTCCCGCCCGAGTATGCTTAACTGTGGAATTCTCCTCTCATCTACTAACATTAAGCCCCAAAACGCGTTATGGGGCATAATGTAGTGGATGAGAGGAGAACTCCACAGTTAAGCGTGCTCGGGTGAGAGTAATCCAGGGATGGGTGACCCCTGGGAAGTTTTCACCCGGGTAACCAAAAACAAATCCGTGAGCTCTTAGGGGCAAAGCGAACAATATTGTTGGTACGAGAGGCCGGATGTTACAAATGGTATCAGAGCCACTCCCGTTCTATTCTGTTTACGATAGTGGGGCAAACCTCATCGAGGACGATGAGTCCCAAGGGGGGTTGTAACACTTTAGGCAAATCCCATATCGTTCTGTTATGTTCTGTCCACGAGAGAGATGTTGGGTTCATAAGGAATGCCCCGCCTCAAATATCACAACGCGTTTTGGGGCTTAATGTAGTAGATGAGAGAAGAACTTCACAGTTAAGCGTGCTCGGGTGGGAGTAATCCAGGGATGGGTGACCCACCAGAAAGTTTTCACCCGAGCAACAAAAAACAAATCCGTGAGCTTTTAGGGGCAAAGCGGACAATATTGTTGGTACGAGAGCCCGGATATTACAGATCTGCTTTGTCATTTTGAAAAGAGATTGGTAAGAGGGAGAGTGTTAAATAGACATAAAAGCCCTCCTTAATTAAAAAAAAACATAAATAAAATAAATAGAATGTGTGACTAAGACTGAGTTTATGGGTTTTATAACAACTCAGGGTTTTCATTTGATATGTCACATATATATATATATATATATATATATATATATATATATATATATATATATATATATTTAGGTGTGAATTCACTAGAAAACTCATTTTCATAAGAAAACCAAAAAACTACTCATTAAAAGTACTACATATGTGTAGTACACCCAAAAACCTAACCCCCACCCAAAAACCTAAACCCCCCACCCCACACCCACCCAAAACCCTAAACCCACCCCACCCACCCCCACCCACCCCCGAAAAACCTAAATCCCCCACCCCCCAAAGCTAAACTAAACCAAAAAGACTAAACACAAAATCTAACCGTACTACACATATGTAGTATTGCGCTGAATTGTTTTATATTTTATTGTATTTTTTGAACGAGGACGACGTGGGGAACAAGGTCTCCGAAGCGGTTTTTTAGTTTTTGATTTATATTTTGAGTTATTATTTTTTTATTATTTTTTTTACCTTTAATAAATAGTTTTTTAATTTTTTTATGAACAATTAGTTTTCTTATGATCATTCCCCTATATATATATAATATATATATATATATATATTATGAAGGTAGCAGTTAAATTACGAAAATACATGAAAAGAAATAGCGGAGGTATACTTACAATGATGATTGATTGTGGAGGAGTAGTGAAGAGAGTATGCACGTCAGAGGGGTATATTTAACTCTTTATATATATATATATATATATGGGATATAATATGAGGTTCTAGGAAGGAGCTAAGGTGTAAGAGTTATTGGCTAAAGAGGGTCGGAAGGAGTTTAGTGTGCCATAGAGAGAGAGAATTCTTATATTATTGAAGTTCTGGATGTATATAAAAATGAAACAACTGCCTTCTTAGAGAGAATTCTTAATAATGCGCACTAATCTAACAGATACAAAGTAAAGAAACAATCAACGGATATAAACTAAAACGACAAAAACTCTTTATGAACAATTGTATATCCACGCGTCTTCTGTAATAATTGATCTTCTACGCCATGGCTTGCGTCATTCTCTAGAAGTCTTTGTGTATACGCGTCTTCTGTAATTATTGTTCTTCTGTGTCATAGCTTGCGTCATTCTCTAGAAGTCTCTGTGTGTACTGTCAATAGTTGGCGTCGAACTAGTATCATCTGAATCAAGATCGATACTGAAATCATCCATTTTTATAATATGTTTTAACTCTAGAGATTCTCCTTCTCCGGTGAATGGCAAAAGCATGTTCCAATTTTATGGGACTAGATTTGTCAATAGTGTCCCTTAGCCAAAAGATGATAGTTTTCCCAATGAAAACTATCTGGTAATTCCGGAATGATTTGATTTTGTGCAATAAAATGTTTTGTATCCTTACCCTGTAAATTTGAAGTGATTTTAAGATTTTGTAAGCCAAGGTTCTCGATCCAATATAGATAAGAGAAATGTATTTCTTTCTGTATAGCTAAATTTTTCGGGTAATCTTTTCCCGTAGGTTTACGGTTGATGAATATCCTTTTTTCTGCAGGTCTGTATTAACATCATCAGCAAAAGGGAAGGAAGCAAAAATTTTACAACCAATATATATGGTGGAACTATGTGTAGAGATGTTTCCTGTGGTTATTATAAACTTTTCTTCGAAAAGATTTATAATATTTTATGTTTTAGTGCTTAGATCTAATTCAATGTAATCAATCATACCATTGTGGTAATATTGAATAATTAGATCATCGGGTGTATCTGTTTGTTTGAGGTTTATTTGAAGAAGTAGAAGGCAGGTTTCGTCTCCGTTATCATTTGTTCTTTCTACAACTGTGACCCCTTTAAAATTTTCTTCATTAAGGGTAATCATCATGAGTCTAAGCTGTAATTCATAAAGAACTAATGAAAATTCTCTACAGACCTTCTGTGAAACCATATGTTCGAATTCTGGAAATCTGTTAAGAACTGGTTGGAGGCAAGGTCTCCAAGGTGTGTCTAGAATTCTTGCTTTGAAAGCATCAAAGCTTCTGTGTAACTGTATATTCTCTTATGTTTTGAAAGCATCAAATGCCTACCTTTTGTTTTATAATGCTATTTTCCACATAACACTTTATAGACTGTGTATTTTTTCCCTACTATATAAGCTGTTCTTGCAATTTTACAATTGTTTCTTCTTGAGCTTTAATTATTTTCTCAGGATTTGTGTTTTGCTATCTGAGAAACTGTTTCAATGAAAAAACTGTCTATTCCAAAATGTTCTCGGGCTGTTTTTAGGGCTTCAAAGACGCTGTGCAAGCCTTTGTATATTGGTCCAGGACATTGTATAAACTTTGCAACTGTCTTCCATTTATTGAAAATTCCAATTTTTGTTCCCCTAAAAATTATATAATGTGTAAACTTTGGAGCATGTTTTTCGAGAGTTTTTGTGCTTTGCTCATTAAAATAAATGCTCAAGTCATTTAAAACTTGAACTTTGAAAGACGAAGCATGTGGCATTGTTTGAATATGCCACAAATTGTATAATAAACACTACTGTTTATCTGTTAATTTTATCCCGTTATTTGGAAGGAATTTTGTATGTAAATCACTCCATATTTGTAATGCATATGTCCCAAAAGAAATTGTAGGACCTTGTATGGAGGATGATGAAGGTTTATAGGTTGTTGGCTTTTTGTATGGAATATTTCTAGGGTGAGTATATGTAGCTGAGCTGTTTGTATACTGTATAGGGTTAAAAAATTGTGAGCTGATGTCGATTGGTGTTGTCTGTTTGAAGCTGTATAGGTTTTCGGTCTGCTGAGTATTGTATAATTAAGCAGCAGCTGTCTGTCTAATACTGTGTATTTTTTCAGCTGAAAAAGACTGACTCGTTAACTTTTCTGTCTTTTCTTCTTCATTTGAAGAGATACTCATTGGTGAAGGATTTTTTTGGTGCTATGAAGGATGTATAACCATTCTCTCTTTTCCTTTCAGCTTTTTATCCATCTGAAAACAATAATTTGTTAATATTTCGAGACAACATATCAGCTATCCCATTATCTTTTCCTTTAATATGCTCAAACTGTATAGTATATCCACATCCTTGGATAATATTTTGAAGATTTACCCATCTTGTTATGTTGATCTTTTTACTTTGATCTTTTTTAATAAACTTGACTATTGCTTCACACTCAGTTCTTACCGTAAAGTCTTTATGTAAAAATATTTTGAATTTTTCTAAAGCATTAATTAAATCTTGTATTTCAAAATCTATGCTTGTCCAAAATTCCACTAGAATATGCACAATTTTTTTCTTTGGATTTTGGGTTGTATTTATTTGGTTTGTAGAGAAGGACAGCTCCTCATCCTTCTTTACATTCATCTGTTTCAATAATAGTATAATCTGTAACTAGTGGTAATTCTAATAGACTTATAGTTTTTACAGCTTTTTTAATTTTTTGGACTAATTTAATGTCTTCTATATTAAAATGGCGTTGCCCATTTTTTTTTTATAGTTTTACTATATAGTGGACCTACTAATTTAGATAAATTTAGGATAAACTTTCTAGCATAATTTACTAGTTCCAAAAAGGCTTGTATTTATTTTAAACTTTTAATTTTTTCTAAAAAATCTAAATTTTTTGTTGAAATATGTGGCTGTAACTCTACCTTTCCATCTTCTAATTCTAGGCCAAGGAAAGATATCTTTATTTTGAATAACTCCATTTTTCTTTTTGAAATTACAATACCATGCTTTTTTATTTCTTCGAATACCTGTTTTAAGTGTTTTTCGTGTTCTTGAACAGTTTCACTTGCAACAAGAATATTATCAATATATACTAAGCAGAAATCGTATTTTAAAAATATATTGTCCATGAATCTTTGAAAAATGGATGGAGCATTTTTAATCCAAAGCTAAGGACATTCCATTTATATTGTCCTTCTTAACATGTAAAGGCTGTCCACGGCTTAAAGCTTTCTTTTAGATGTAATTGGTTATATCCTTATTTTAGGTCGAATTTTGAAAACGCTTTTTTCTTTTGTATTAGATTTAATAGACTGTCTTTATTAGGAATATTATAACCATCGTCCTTTGTATTATCATTTAGACGCTTATAGTTATAAACTATTCTTGATTTTCCTCTTTTGATTTCGCTGTGATTTCTTACTAAAAATACTGTTGATCTGTGTGGACTATCTAATTTTCTTATTAACCCTTGACTTATCATTTCTAGTATCTGATTTTTAAATTCGTCTTTATGTAATGGGCTATATTCTATGTTGGTTGTTCTAATCGTGATATCAGGGTTTTTGAGTTTAAATTTACATATATATTTTACTTTAGAATTTCTAATATCTTCCCCTATTAAGCCTAATTTTTCCAAATGTAAAATTATAGGATTATTTATACTCTTTGTAATATCTTTGCCTTTTTCAAGTTCATGACTTAAAAACTCTGTTAATAGTTTTATACTTTCATTTTCTATTAAACTTTGTTTGTGGTGATTTTGTTTTAAAAATTCTAAACTTCCATTTTTTCCTCGTTTTTGTATGACCTCTGTTGTGTTATTATACCTAAGTGTTGGGAATGTATATATGTGTTTGCTGAGTGTTATAAATTGTTTTGTTAATGTAGTAAGAAATTCAATCCTAAAACAAACTCTTTAGATTTTATACGTTGAGGATTTATGTTTATTTGTGGTATTTCATATTTTATACTATAATTTTTTGAGAAATCTAAGAATTGTATTTGTACTGGTTCTAGATAGTGTGTAATTGAAATTAGTCTATCCTCAAATGTTCTACTTACTAACTTATAAGTTAATTTTTTATGGTATTGTATTGGAGCTATAATACGTGATATTAAACTTTTAGTGGCTCCTATATCCACTAATGCTGTTAAATCTATAAATTTATTGTGATCCAACCATAATCTACACTGTATATTTATCATGTTCATTGATCCTTGTGTCTGTACATATACTAGTTCATTTTCTGGTTGTTCTTCTGTAGACATTTGCATTATTTAGTGTTGAGCTTCTTTCTTCTTTTTGAGGTGTTCTTCTAATTCTTTTATTTTGTTATCCATATTTTTTAGCTTCAGATCATGTAATTCTATTGTTAATTCTAATTTTTTTATTTTTTCTTCTAATTTTTCTATACTACTACTTGTACTTGTTTTTATTGCTTCTTCTATGTTTTCATTGTATACCTTTTTAAGACATATACAACAGATTTCTTTGAAACAATTGTTACATTGTAATCTTTTTTCTATAGTTGGATAATATCCACAGTTGTAACATTTTATATGATTATTGCCTTTTTGGCTTATCCAATTGTGTATACATTCTTCTGTATTCATGTAGGTATATGTAACTTTTGTTATTGGCTGCCCTTTTTCACTATAAATGCTGTAAACAAATTCGTTTCTTGAATTGTCTGTTTTTATAGTTTCTATTTCATAATCATTTAGTTGTTCAATTAGATTAGATCTTTCTGTGTTTTTATTTTTGTTTGGGCATCTATTTGCTAGATAACTCTTATCTCCACAAATAAAACATTTACATTTTCTTGTCTGTGGTTTTCTAACATATCTATTTTTATAATTAGATTTGTAATTTTTATTATATGTAGTACTTTTTCTTACTTTTTTCATTTTATAATAAAAACCATAAGCTTATGAAGTGTAAATTGCTGTTTTACAGAATGCATAAGCATTTCGTTTTAACTGTTCTTGTATGGCTACTTCTTTGCATTTATCTTCTAATTTTCCGAATGTATAAGTTATTCTAGGTCCTCTTCCTAAACCCTGTTGTGTACCATATGTTGATTTTCATGACTCGTGTATACTTCGTCCTAATATATATATATATATATATATATATATATATATATATGTATATATATATATATATATTATATGTAGGGGAAGATTTCACTAAAAAGTGGTTTTTTGCTAAAAAGTGCTAAGAAATGGGTCAAACGAACTCTGATTGAGCTCATTCCAGCGGCGTTGGAACCGTCTCGTCAAACCCTAACCCTCCCCCAAAAACCTAAACCCCCCCCACCCGCACCCCCAAAAACCCAAACTCCCTCCAACCCTACCCCGAAAAGCCTAAAACCACCACCCCCACCCCTTCCCAAAAAACCTAAACCCACCCCCAATAAACTAAACCTCCCACCCCCTAAAAAAAACTTAAACCCTAAAAGCTAAACCCTAAAGCTAAACCCCTAAAATTCGATCCTAAAATCTAAACCTTAAAAGCTAAGATGGTAGTAGGGCTGAGCATTCGGTTCGAAACCGGACCGAACCACGTCGAACCGGACCGGAACCGCGAACCGTTTGGATGGAAATATGTTAACCGAGGATCGGACCGTATATAAACGGTTCAGACCAGACAGGAACCGTATTAAACGGGTTGGAACCGTTTTATTAGTGGACTGAACCGATTAAGATAAAGTTCCACTTTCATTATAGCAAATTATGTTTCCAGCAAAATAAAGTTCCAATCCAACTCCACAAAAAAAAACAAATCAAAAATACTGCACAAAACAAATTAAAGTTCCAAACCCACAAAACAAAAACCAAAGTTCCAAATTGTTGCAATTCCTAAATGCCTTGAATCTTCAAACTCCATAATACTTTCAATACTTTTTTAATTTGAAACTAAACAAACGGTTCAAACGGGTTCGAACCGTAACCGTCGGGTTATTAACCGAACCGCGAACTGTTTAATGACCATATGAAGAACCGAGGACCGAACCTGTTTAGTATTTCGCGGGTCGGTTCGGGTTCCAATTGGTTCGGTTCAACAGTTTTAACGGGTCCGAACTGCGAACTGCTCACCCCTATATGGTAGAGTTCGACGAGACGATTCCAACGCCGCTGAAATGAGCTCAATCAGAGTTCATTTGATATCGTTTCTTAAGATTTTTGTCATTTCTTAGGTTTTTTTTAGTGAAAACCCACTTTTTATTTAAACCTCCCCTATATATATAGTTACATTCAAATGAGAACTCTAAATATTTTGAGAACTCGTGAGAACTCGCGAAAAATAATAAGAAATCATTTATTTTTTCTAAAATACTACATTATTATTAAAATATAAGATTTTCATCATGAATGTTTGAAATCCATATTATGCAAGGAGACATTGCTTTTGCTAATTCGAATTGAAGGGTTATATAAAGTCGGTCTTCATCTTCAGGCATCATATTCATAGTTATAATTACTCATTTCAGGGTGTTTGGGATTGGTTATTATTTTATTTTATGAATTGATTATGGATTGATATGGGTAAATTTACATACGTGTAATTGAGAGACATATACATGTGAAAATGTTATAACATACGAGAAATTATGTCGTCGTAACAGCCTCACCTATGCTGACAACGCATTTCCGACGACATTTAAAGGCTACAGCTTCGATGCTATGCCGACAAGACCATTCTCGACGACATGTCTTCGGAGAACCATATTACGACAACATGTCGTTCGGAGAACCCTATTACGATGACAAGTCGTTGGCACATCCCATCGTATCAGACTAAAATTATTGTAGTGATACGGGGCGTGAGAAAGAAGTGAGGGGCTTGGGTGTCGTGGAACACCGCCCCCTTCATGGTGTGAGGGGGGCGGGATTGAGGGTCGTGGGTTTCTCATGTGTAAGGCCCCGTTCACGGGAAGCCTCACTTAATGGATTTACTCATCAACACATAGTTCTTAAACTTAAAATTCATTCAAGCTGCAAAATCATAATTCATTATATTGTACAATTTGTCCTAAAGAATTCAAACATTGTCTTAACACATAAAAATTTAACGACATAAAATGGATGTCGGATCTTCAGTATCGGGTAACTCCTCTCGACAAGCCAAGCATGCATCAGCCTTCTGTAGACCCACACTTAACCTGATATGCATACTAAAAGTCAGAAAACGCATGTGAGTTCAAGTTTTCACTCATATAAGGAAATGGTTTCATTACAAAATCATAAAAATAGGGTTTCTTCATTACATAAGAAAATAGGGTTTTCATAATTTGTTATTCATCATTCATCATCTATAGCATTCGTAAAACATAGTTTAATGAAAACATACATTAACATACATAACCAATCATACATTTTATGTCTAAATCTTTGTGTCATCATTTGTACCATCGTTACCATATATTTCCGTATGGCTCACGACATATTGACCGGCAATATGTATTATTACCTTGTATTCCCCAATGGCTCATGGCACATAGATCGACAATATGCATCGTTACCTTGTATTGCCCTATGGCTCACAACACATAAACCCGTAATACCTTACATTGTCCTATAGCTCACGACACATAGACCCACACTATGCATCGACAATTATTGCTCATGCATCCATAACTCTATCGGGTCATCATTTAATCTAGCGGGTCACGTTAACCCTAAGTGACCGTCTTTACTTCATAACCAATTATACAATGTCTAACCATTAACAGGTCATAAAGGCATTTCCACTGTTATAATTATGGCACTATGGCTCGCCGTCCATAAATAACAATATGGCTTGTGATGGAATCAGTCTTGTCGACCGTTCCACAATCTCAAGACTTCATACCCTTAGCATTCATTCCCTTTGCAGATTAGACATGTATTGACTTCGTAAAACATTAGCCTTTTTTCTTTTCATAAAACATATCATTTCATTTCATAAACCATTTCGTTCATACTTGTTTATAAATACATTTATAAACCTTTTGTTTCCATAACCATGTCCATTCATTCATTTGGTTTCGTAAAACATAATATTTCGTAAACTTTTCATTTTGTAAACATCACCTTCGTAAACGTTTCGTTTCGTATACATCACCTTCGTAAACGTTTCTTTTCATAACATACTCTTTTCGTAAATCTATCATTTCATAAACATGTGCTTACATAAACGTTTCTTTTCATAAAACACATGTCTCATTCATTAAAATATCTTTAACAGAAAACATTTGTTTGAGTATGCACGCCACCCTAAAAACACGTAAATAAGAATTCTGGCTCACCTGACTATTTAAAAGTATTCGACGTTAGAAGGTCTAAGCTAGGCCGAGTGCTATACGAACTGCAAGAAAGTTAACGCGTAGAAACTATCATATGGGCTTGTCGCTAACTCTCGTTTTGGACATAGTGTCATCTCATCAGTGTCGCCATCTTCTTTGTTTGGTTCGCGACTAGTGTCGTCTGATGAAATAGTATTGCCACTTAAAATCACCATAACTAGACACATATTCGATCCTAGTTTGTAACTTTTTACATCCAAGTCATTTACCTACCTTCCATGAAGCTAGATCTAGTCTTTTTACAAAATTTCGTACGTAAAAAATCCATTTTTTTAAGGATTAAACCATAGTTTACTGATAAAACCCATTTCAACCAAAACCCGAGACTCTGGATAGATTCTCACCTCAAAACATGCAGATTCTCATGCTCTTCTTCCTCACTAATGATATAGATATAGATCACGCAAGAATGGAGGGCTTGATGACTTTCTCTATCTAAACTCTTTCCTTTCTCTCTCTAGAAGCTTGGAGTGAATGTGATGTATCGGGGTTGATATAACATCCATGGTTTTCCAATACTATTTTAACTTATCTATTTTACTTAATTATCCATTGTTAATGATACTCCGTTTGAATTTCGTACTTGCCCCACTCAACGAGTCACATTTCAATCCAAAGTTTAAAACTTTTACCTTACATATAATTTCCCCTTTCATATGTATAAATCATATATGTAGGGCTATTTATAAAGATTAGGCATGCCAATACAGTTATACATTACAAATTTATTAATTTAATCCAAATACTATTGGTTTATTTTTACACAGGAAAATATATATATATATATATATATATATTCAAACAAATTAAATGTAAATGAAATTAGTTTGAGCCCCTTGGTACAATTGAACCCCCTCCTATTGTCTTGGACTCACAAGGTTGAATCCCCACCCTTGCATTTGACCCTAATCAAGTCGAATTAAACCTATTTAAGAGTTGGAACCCTAGAACCCGTCCCCTTTACTTCCTTAAGTCAACAGCCACGACTTTATGCAATTCAAATGCAAAATCAACCAAATCCGGAATCAAGGGACCTCCCATAGATACCAAGACAATCGTCGACAGTTTCTAAACCCAGTGAACGCGTCAATTTAATTCCTATGCGATTATGTTCGAAATTTAAAGGGATTCGTAATTTTGACTTTCTAGAGTCAAACCGAACAAGTCTTAGTCTCAAATCAGGGAATGCGAGTGAAATAAATCCCGTAAATCACGCCCTAACCAACCTCTCACGTACTCAGTACCATATCCCGACACAATTCATTACCAAATCGGCGAATTTACACGTGATGGTTGTTCATAGCTGTCATGCGCGAACTTCTAATCAAACCAGTCAATTAGGATGAAATAAAACGAATTAAATCAGTCTCACACCTTCGCATACCACCATACGAACACTCTGAAGCCCAAATCGCATGCCATTTCACTCCTAGACTCCGATCACGCACCAAGAACAGCGGATCTAAACGCGTAGTCGTCAGTCTCTGTTACTCGACCAAATCAAGTAAGATTTACCTCGTTCAATTCGTTTTGTTTCTTACTTAGAAAGCCCCTCATCAATTTACAGAAATCGACGAATTCAATTTCGGATGATTTTGCGAACCAGCTCATACGGTTCTAAAAAGGGGATTCCGATTCTATTCGCTTATGGTATTTAATCTATCGGACTCATACAATACCAGCGAATCCACTCGGTTAAACTGGTTAAGTCATTTCACTAGTAGACCGAGTGGTGTGGGTTCGGAACCCACCAGGACGACTTTTTTACACGAAACCTCATACCAGACCTGGCTCCACCCTAACCCTCTGTTAAGACAATTCAGATCGGCCCTGTATCACATGTGATGTGCCTGGTCCAGTGGTAACACATGTGTCCTCCACAGGAACCACCCGGGTTCGAACCGGGTGGCCTGCATTTAATTTTTAGAAACCGTTTTTGATGCTTTAAAAATTATATAAAATCATTTTTATAAATCCGACATTATTTAGATCAGAATAAAACAATAGTGTACAATTTTAACACAAAACATCTATTTTACACATTTATATCGTTTAAAAACTCATTTTATTCATTTAAAAATATATTTTTAACGAAGTGGTTATTACACACTAACATTTTATAAAACAACTTTATAAAGATAAATTTCTATTAATTTTATGTTAGAGTTAAAACTTATGTAAACAAATATAATTTTATAAAATATATAACTTTTCGTATTTCTTAAAAAGAACACAACCTATTTTAAATGATGAATAAATAAATGAATTTATTTATTATTTATATAATTAACATTTACAACCCACTTAATGTTAAATTGTATTTAACTTTAGTTTTTATAAACTAATGTATAATTACCATAATTGGACACATTTTCATAACTAGATAAATAAATAAAAATAAACTTATTTATTTAATTTAAATTTGAAACAAACATAATTCCACAATATTTTTTTAAAATAAATAAATGGAATTTATTTATTTAATTTATTTAGACATTCAAAGTAAACCATAAATCGTTTATTTTAAAACTATTTATTTCAACTTTCATTTTATAAAACGTTTATTCAAGTACAAACCACAACCACCTACACGTTCTGTTATATAATGCAACACAAACCCTTTGTAACACTTTCATTGTAACCCTAGACTTGACTTTAGACCATTATACATGTTATTAATATAGATTCATATATATTACACTCTAGGATTACGTTGTAAGTTACAAGGAACACCTTGCTACCTAGACACTTGTACTAGCAACATCTTTGATACAGGTGAGTTTACATAGCCCCCTTTTTCATTTTGTACTTTTGGGGTGAAACATGATTTACCTTTTTTTATGAAACCTTTTTGCATAGACTTAAATACAATTCAATAGTATGATATTATGTGTTATGTGCTTTATGCTTGAATGCTATGAGTTAAGACTACATATACATGACATTAGTACAATCATTAACTCTGTACAAGCCAACGGTTAACATTGATAGATCTATTGTGTCTGACAAACCCACCCGGTTAGGGTGTTTGTTACCGACTTTACATTAGGGTAACCTGCGTGTTATGCCTCGGTCACAAGGTTTGATTGTACACACTTATTTTAACTATAGATTCTCCATAAATGCCTTATACACGTGTATCGTATGAATTGTATAAAACACTTTAAACTTGGTTGTGTGTCAAAACCTATGTATGCTCACCAACTTTTTACTTGACCTTGTTTTCATCATGTTTCAGGTACTAATGATTGAGAATAAGTACAAGCTGCTTCACTTAGGACCGAGGACCTAGAATCTAAATTAATGAAACTATTTATGTATTTCTATTTTCCTTGTATTGTTGAATTCATGATTATTTATTATATGAAACTGGTTGTTTAAATATTTAAACTTTAGCAAAACTTGAGCTTTTGAACAGTCTACATGTCCCGCCCCGTCGTATTCCGCCGTCGGTTGGGGTGTGACAGATTGGTATCAGAGTTTTGGTTATAGGGAATTAGGTTATTAGACACTTTTGACCTAGACTATAACCTTAGGACACCCACAATTTGCCATGCTACTATATGATTACATGATTAATACTTGTGTGAATATTTTTGCATGTTATCCTAAGTAATTTCAATACATGCTACAATACTTAATAGTTTATGTGTCACACTACTTGATAACTCTTGTGCTTACATTCATTATTACCTACATGCTACCTATGTGTTTTATTAAGTGCTATCCTAAGTTTAACATACACACATACACACCAAATTCTTCATACACCTTTGAACTCACATACATGATACCATCACCTCTTGTGAACAAAGACTTAAACTATTAGGCCTAATACCCATTAATATTAAAAAGCCCATTTATCCCCCAAGAAGGAGAAGCCCACTGAAATGCATAAACCTTACTTTCGGGCCACAAGGCCCATTTTACAACAAATCTCATCATAACCATGAGTCCAACAATAGTGTTATTAGTACATGATAGCTAGAAGAGTGTGTAGGCCCATGAGGAATTCTGGCCAAGGAAAGACAGGGTACTTAAGGGTGTCCGAGTGACCCACCCCTCTTTCCTGGGAATTCTCCTCAGGGATACATTGCTTATAGGTCAAGTGTATTTCTAAAATACTATTGTGAAGGCTCGGTGTTATGAATAGTCAAACTCTAAACTTATGAGAACTCTTATGTCTAACACTCCATATTTCATTATCACTTACAACCTTTTTATTGTTTCCTGCCAGACATGGACTCCTACTCTCCTCCCTCCCCGGTATACTGTCCCGGAGAAGAATCTGATTGGGAAGAAGACATCGGGACACCCGTGCATCGGTCACCAACACCCCCAGCTGCTAGACCAAGGTTCGATGTAAGGGCAGATTAGATTAGGAACACCGGCCCATGACTTCGAACATCTGGATCACCCGCACCTAGGAACCCGTATCAGACACCCCATCTCCATAATCAGTTACCACCCCCATTAAGAGACCCATATCTAATGCCCGACCCGTACCATCCTAACCCTTGGGCAAGGCGTACCATGGCACCCACTAGTGCTATGGGAATTCCAATCGATGACGTTCACCAATATGTGAGGACCTCAGAGTTTGAGAGGCAAATGTTAGAGCAAGAGATAATGCATGACTTGCAAGGACAAATAATCGATAGCCTAGCAAACCAATTAAGGTACCAAAAGGAATTAATCTCCATCCTCGAAAGAGAAATATTGAAGCATCACACAGAGACAGCTAGGACTGAAGCCAGATCGGCTACCCGGGTGACCATAGTGATGCTCGTTTTGGGACTTATCTTCCTTCTAGTGGGAAGCTATAAGAGACGTTAACAAAATTATTTTTCCATTATTTATTGCCTTTAAATTTTCAGTTTGAGAACCAATTCCTTATGTTTTGAGTAATGTTTAACATTTCAGCATTTAATCAATTTTATATATTTCAACTCTAAAGTTATTATTCATTGATTTAACCGTTGAATGTGAATCACACCCATCATATTTTCATCAAAATTTCTCAAGTATCACCTTCTTCATTCAATATGATTTAGTTCACTACCGACCATCTTCATCGTAAACAAATCATCTTATTATTTGATTTAAACAACCTCGTTATTTTGTTCAAACAAAACGTTTATCAAACTTTTAAATAGTATCAGAAATATGAGTTTTCTATAAACATTTTCATCTTGTGAGAAAACTCAATACAACCTGTTTTATAAAAGCATCGTTCAAATTGATAAATAAGTACGATCTTCCTCATTAAAGTAATTATTTCTAAAACCTGGCTAAATTGATGTACAACTACTTGATTAGCCAATAATTTCTCTTAAAAATATTCTCCTTATAATAATTGAAAATTTAAAAAGTTTTTCCTATAAACTGTCTATTTATTTAAATTATGTAACTCAATGGTTTCACTACTTTATATATCTACAACCAAGAACAATTTACCACTTTCTATTTTCAAACAAAGATCAGTATTTGTAAACACATTTCTCTGAATGTTTTCAGAACCTCCTCGTTATCTTTCACTTACCACTTTAAGAGACGACCCATTTCGCGTAAACGATTAACCATCCCTACAAACCTCAACAAGATTTAAAGAGCTAGAACCTAACTACCACATCCTACACGAACATAAACCAACACGCTACTCCGCAACACCCGATCACATGCAAAACTCGTTAATATATGTCACACAAAATTCAGTAACTTACGTATGCATGTTCACAAGATACACATCACGATCACATAATACATGAAACTAGTTTATTTGCAAATCACAATTTACTAGATTGATCACATAACACATGAAACCAGTTTATTTGCAATATACGTGATACATAACAATTGTTTGCTTGGTACAAAATACTAGATTGACTACATTGAACATGAAACTTATTGAGCTACAAAATACATGATGCTAAGTTGTTAACACCATACATGAACTTCATTTCCTACAATACACATGACACTATGTTGTTTACATTACACACGAGAGCTTATTGATTTACAAAATACATGATGCTAAGTTGTTCACGCTACACATGAAACCTATTTGATTACAACCTACGTGACACTAGCTCATACATGAGACTTGTGTGTTTACATTATACGTGAAACTAAGTTGCTTACAATTATTACAAATGATTGAGTACATTATACACAAAGAATGGTCATACACTTTGTTCACCAAACTTGGAAACCATAACACATTGAAACTACTCGGGGTTTGACGTATTCTTGTTCAAACACGAGTAAACTAAGAAACTCTAAGTTATACTACCTTATTACTCCTTAGTTGCTAACTGACCTGCCTACCTGATTATATAGTTACTTTTTAGCAACTCTTATTTGAAAACAGTAGACATGAACTGAGTGAAATTGTGTCCTCTTGACCGCACACAATGGAAGGATCTATACGGACCATGCGATGATTTGTATAATTACGGGTGCACACGGAAATTATAAATATCAGCGCATGAAAAACATAGTGAATTTTGTCGTGTGTTGTGACGTAAAACTTATCTTTATAAGTAACAACGAAACTGATGTGAAATGACAAGGACATGGTGGATACGCCGATGGTACTTTCTATACATAAGTGCCCTATCGTATTATGAAAAGTAGCGTTGTTAGTATCGCGTGAAGTTTTGACCTGGACCAAATGCTTATGAAATCGCTTATCCACTAATAAAACCTGAGCGTATCAGATCCCATCTTAAACAAACCCTAATTATCAAAGTTCCCATCAAACCTCCCCCCCCTCTATTCCCAGTAACGCACATCATTTTCAGATTTATTTCGACATATATCTCCTTGACTCTCCTGAAACTAGAAACCACTAATATCATTCATACTTAACATGATCTGTAGGCCTAAACCTCGTTATCAGATGGAATACTCAAATCGACAATCAAAACTCTAAACTCACTTTCTCCCTGTTGTAGTAGTCCTCAACAGTTAAATTTCGGGACGAAATTCCCTTAACATGGGGAGACTGTAACTTCCATGGTTTTCCAATACTATTTTAACTTGTCTATTTTACTTAATTATCCATTGTTAATGATACTTCGTTTGAATTTCGTACTTGCCCCACTCAACGAGTCACATTTCAATCCAAAGTTTAAAACTTTTACCTTACATATAATTTCCCCTTTCATATGTATAAATCATATATGTAGGGCTATTTATAAAGATTAGGCATGCCAATACAGTTATACATTACAAATTTATTAATTTAATCCAAATAATATTGGTTTAGTTTTACACAGGAAAATATATATATATATATATATATATATATATATATATATATATATATATATATTCAAACAAATTAAATGTAAATGAAATTAGTTTGAGCCCCTTGGTACAATTGAACCCCATCCTATTGTCTTGGACTCACAAGGTTGAATCCTCACCCTTGCATTTGACCCTAATCAAGTCGAATTAAACCTATTTAAGAGTTGGAACCCTAGAACCCGTCCCCTTTGACTTCCTTAAGTCAACAGCCACGACTTTATGCAATTCAAATGAAAAATCAACCCAATCCGGAATCAAGGGACCTCCCATAGATACCAAGACAATCGTTGACAGTTTCTAAACCCAGTGAACGCGCCAATTTAATTTCTGTGCGATTATGTTCAAAATTTAAACGGATTCGTCAATTTTGACTTTCTAGAGTCAAACCAAACAAGTCTTAGTCTCAAATCAAGGAATGCGAGTGAAATAAATCCCGTAAATCACGCCCTAACCAACCTCTCACGTACTCAGTACCATATCCCGACCCAATTCATTACCAAATCGGCGAATTTACGCGTGATGGTTGTTCATAGCTGTCACGCGCGAACTTCTAATCAAACCAGTCAATTAGGATGAAATAAAACGAATTAAATCAGTCTCACACCTTCGCATACCACCATACGAACACACTGAAGCCCAAATCGCATGCCATTTCACTCCTAGACTCCGATCAAGCACCAAGAACAGCGGATCTAAACGCGTAGTCGTCAGTCTCTGTTACTCGACCAAATCAAGTAAGATTTACCTCGTTCAATTCGTTTTTGTTCTTACTTAGAAAGCCCCTCATCAATTTACAGAAATCGAGTATATCGAATTCAATTTCTGTTGAATCTGCGAACCAGCTCATACGGTTCTAAAAAGGGGATTCCGATTCTATTACTTATGGTATTTAATCTATCGGGCTCATACAATACCAGCGAATCCACTCGGTTCAACTGGTTAAGTCATTTCACCAGTAGACCGAGTGGTGTGGGTTCGAAACCCACCAGGCCGACTTTTTACACGAAACCTCATACCAGACCCGGCTCCACCCCAACCCTCTGTTAAGACAATTCAGATCGGCCCTGTATCACATGTGATGTGCCTGGTCCAGTGGTAACACATGTGTCCTCCACAGGAACCACCCGGGTTCGAACCGGGTGGCTTGCATTTAAATTTTAGAAACCGTTTTTGATGCTTTAAAAATTATATAAAATCATTTTTATAAATCCGACATTATTTAGATCAGAATAAAACAATAGTATACAATTTTAACATAAAGCATCTATTTTACACATTTATATCGTTTAAAAACTCATTTTATTCATTTAAAAATATACTTTTAACGAAGTGGTTATTACACACTAACATTTTATAAAACAACTTTATAAAGATAAATTTCTATTAATTTTATTTATTAGAGTTAAAACTTATGTAAACAAATATAATTTTATAAAATATATAACTTTTCGTATTTCTTAAAAAGAACACACCTATTTTAAATGATGAATAAATAAATGAATTTATTTATTATTAATATAATTAACATTTACAACCCACTTAGTGTTAAATTGTATTTAACTTTAGTTTTTATAAACTAATGTATAATTACCATAATTGGACACATTTTCATAACTAGATAAATAAATAAAAATAAACTTATTTATTTAATTTAAATTTGAAACAAACATAATTCCACAATATTTTTTTTAAATAAATAAATGGAATTTATTTATTTAATTTATTTAGACATTCAAAGTAAACCCTAAATCGTTTATTTTAAAACTATTTAT
Source organism: Smallanthus sonchifolius (assembly GCA_023525975.1). Classification (NCBI taxonomy): domain Eukaryota; kingdom Viridiplantae; phylum Streptophyta; class Magnoliopsida; order Asterales; family Asteraceae; genus Smallanthus; species Smallanthus sonchifolius. The sequence continues at coordinate 30,201,422 of CM042023.1, forward strand.
TTCAACTTTCATTTTATAAAACGTTTATTCAAGTACAAACCACAACCTCCTACACGTTCCGTTATATAATGCAACACAAACCCTTTGTACACACTTTCATTGCAACCCTAGACTTGACTTTAGACCATTATACATGTTATTAATATAGATTCATATATATTACACTCTAGGATTACGTTGTAAGTTACAAGGAACACCTTGCTACCTAGACACTTGTACTAGCAACATCTTTGATACATGTGAGTTTACATAGCCCCCTTTTTCATTTTGTACTTTTGGGGTGAAACATGATTTACCTTTTTTTTGAAACCTTTTTGCATAGACTTAAATACAATTCAATAATATGATATTATGTGTTATGTGCTTTATGCTTGAATGCTATGAGTTAAGACTACATATACATGACATTAGTACAATCATTAACTTCGTACAAGCCAACGGTTAACATTGATAGATCTATTGTGTCTGACAAACCTACCCGGTTAGGGTGTTTGTTACCGACTTTACATTAGGGTAACATGCGTGTTATGCCTCAGTCACAAGGTTTGATTGTGCACAGTTAGTTTAACTATAGATTCTCCATAAATGCCTTATACACGTGTATCGTATGAATTGTATAAAACACTTTAAACTTGGTTGTGTGTCAAAACCTATGTATGCTCACCAACTTTTTAGTTGACCTTGTTTTCATCATGTTTCAGGTACTAATGATTGAGAATAAGTACAAGCTGCTTCACTTAGGACCGAGGACCTAGAATCTAAATTAATGAAACTATTTATGTATTTCTATTTTCCTTGTATTGTTGAATTCATGATTATTTATGATATGAAACTGGTTGTTTAAATATTTAAACTTTAGCAAACCTTGAGCTTTTGAACAGTCTACATGTCCCACCCCGACGTATTCCGCCGTCGGTTGGGGTGTGACAGTTGAGCCAAGGGCTGCTAGGGTTAACGGATGGTTTACCATTCATTCATTTTTCCTGCTTTTGCCCTCCCATCCCTTGTGTCTTTCTTTTCTAAACCCAAAACAAAATACACGTGTTGAGTTTTCAGGATGTTACAAGTCTACTGATTTGTAGGATATATATATATATATAAATTGATAAAACTCACACATTAGTTTTAAAAGGGAATTACCCAAAATTTAACCACACACAAACGACAAGTGTACCGGTTAGTATGTAGCAAGTATAAGAAAGATCGGATATCAGTCCGTGGACACCTAAGACAACCCTTGATAGTACACCTCTATCGGGTCCAAGCCTAATAATATGATCAGAGATGAATTTCACTAAAACCTAAAAACATGAATTAATACTAAAGACTCAACAGACTTATAACTAAAAGACTCAAAACACTGATGACGCAACAAGAAAGCAAACTTACAATGACTGAAAAATAGGTATGAAAATCACAGAACTAAAACAACCACCTAAACAGGAATCCTTTTAACATGCAATGACTAAGGGTATAATCGTATGACTATCTCTAAGGATACAATTCTAAAGCTAATCAGGTTTGTTATTACTACCTGAGAAAACCAAAAGACTCGTGTAAATGACATGATAGGTTGTGCCAAAATGCCAAAAGAGGGTTCTGCAGTCTGTCTCACCACTCACAATGTTGTGAAAGGTTGTGGTCCACAATCCCAGAGCAAAGGACCATCAAAAATCAAGAATGCAAAAAAACCCTAAGAACACTAACACCACATATGAAAAGCAAGAATCGATGGTCATGTGAACTAGACGTAACATACAATAGGTAGGAGGTTTCAGGCTCTATCTATCACCGGGTAGGTCTCAAGATAAGGTAGGAAACTGATAATGTTCTCTAAATATAGCCTAGACACTAACCGTTATGGTCAAATCAGTCGTCTAATCAATCAAAACACAAAGTAGTGATATCTAGCATGCAATACTCGATCAAGGAGACACAAAACCAACTAGAAATAAATAAAGCATGATCATGGCAGTTCATATTAAACAAACTCAATATACATCATCATTCATAAGCATTCAAGATACTGATTCTAAGATTAACACAAATAATCATACGATTAAAACCCGTAAAAGCGTCAAAACATGAAAATAATCATCCAACCTAGGTATCTAACGAAACTAGCAACTCATACTTTTGTAATATGATGAAAAACAATAGAAAAACATGACCAAAGTCGACAATAACTATGTAATGGAACAAAAGAATGAAAACCTAATGATTGCAAACCGAAAACCACTCTTATCTTGTGGTCCTTGGGTTCCAGAAGCTCCAAACTTGCATCTCCTATCCTTCTCAGTCGCCTCCTTGCGCAAAACCAACGATACCAATCGTTAAAACTTGTCAAAATATATAGAACAATTGAAAAATGAGGTTTCTTGCCCGTCAGGTCGGTAACGAACCGCTATCTTGCCCCTTTCCAGTCTGGAATACCCAGGAAATTCATTATTATCTAATTTTATCTATGAAAGTGTCGTAAATTTCTAATTACAATACATACATGTTTGTACATACATACATTGGATACATTCATTTCAAATTCAATACCTATTTAATGGGGATATAAATGTTTTAATACTATTAAGCAAATATCTTTATGTATATATATATATATATATATATATATATATATATATTCAAGCATGTAAAAAAAACTTATAAATCAGTTAAATAAATAAAACCCTTTTTACTTCATAGAAATTATAATTTGTATTTATAACATGTAGTTATAGTATATAAATTATAAATTAGGGTTTTATATACTGAAAATTAAAATGGGAAATTAATTCTATTTAATGAATTACCCCCTTTTTATAACACTTAAATTATAACTTAATAGTTTGTAAGTTTTTATAAAAGTTTATAAAATTTAACACTTTTAGGTTTTGCAAACGTTTAGGGTAGAGAGTGTAACTTGCTGAAACTTAATTCTAAATAAAACCTAACCTAGTTCATAAAATGATAAAGCTCAAACTACAAGGACCTGTTCTGCCAATAGTTGAAACATGTTTCTCTTCCAAACAAACCACGGGTTCAAGTCCCACACCCACCGGTTCTAAGACCTTGAATCACGAAACCACTCTTGGGGAAGCTTGTTAAGGCTGCCACTCTATCAGACAACCACGTTAAGGTAGGAATCTTGTCCAAGAAAGGTGCTAAGAGAAACATTGAAAAATTCACCACTGAACCCACTAAGGAGACCAAGGCTGAGTCCTCCTTCAATGGCAAAAAGAGAAAAGGAAAGAACTTTGCCATTATCACACCTGCTACTCCTTTAGCCCAAGTAACCCCTATTGCCTTCAACCCCAACAAGAAGCCTTATGTGGGGACTCTACCTCTATGTAACACCTTCCAGCTCCATCATACTACCTACATGCCATGTCATCTATGTACCAATTGTGGATGTTCTGGGCATACGACTAACATCTGCTGTACTGCTCCCCCGAGCTAACCAAGCTAGTCAACCTGCTGTTCCTGTTCCTGCTGCTATCGCTCAGGGTCGTACTTGTTACGAGTGTGGAGAACCAAATCATTTCACGAACCACTATCCTAGGTTGGTCATTATGAACCAAGCCAACATGATTCAGGGGAACGGGACCCAAGGTAACATGATTCAGGAAAACAGGAACCAGGGGAATATGAACCCGGGAAATATGAATCAGGGGAATGCAAACCCCGTAGCTCGAGGACGTGCCATTAACATCAATGCCAATGAGGCACAAGCCAACAATGATGTGGTAAACGGTACATACCCAATTAATCACCAATATGCTTCTATCCTATTTGATACTGGTTTCGATAGGAGTTTCGTGTCCTTTGAATTGGAACCACAACTCGCTATGAGTCGAGCTAAGTTAGACAAACCCTTTGATATTTTAGTAGCGGATGGTTATTCTGTTTCATGTGACACCATTATTAGAGATTGTACCTTAACCTTGAGAGAACATGACTTTCAATCAATCTTATTCCTATGGCTCTCGGAGGTTTCGACATCATAGTAGGCATGGACTGGCTGAACAAGCACCATGCTGAAGCCGTCTGTTTTGACAAGTATATCCGTATCCCTCTTGACTCAGGTGAAATTTTGAACGTCTATGGTGAGAAACCATCAAAAGGACTCAAGCTTATGTCTTGCACTACCGCACAGAAGTATTTACGGAAGAAATGTGTAGCATTCTTGGCCCATATTGTGGAACGAAAAGTCAAGGATAAGAACCTCCAAGACATTCCTGTAATCAAAGAATTCCCTAAAGTTTTTCCCGAAGACTTACCCGGACTTCCTCCCATACATCAAGTCGAATTCCGTATTGACCTAGTGCCAGAATCAAACCCCGTGGCTAAATCACCTTATCGTCTTGCACCATCAGAGATGCAAGAACTTTCAAGTCAACTCCGAGAACTTTCTGATAAGGGGTTTATTCATCCTAGTGTTTCCCCTTGGGGAGCACCTGTTTTATTTGTAAGAACTTTTAAGTCAACTCTGAGAACTTTCTGATGGTTCTTTTCGGATGTGCATCGACTATCGGGAACTCAACAAGCTTACCCTGAAGAACCGATACCCATTCCCGAGGATTGACGATTTATTTGATCAACTTCAAGGCTCGACTTATTTCTCTAAGATCGATCTTCGTTCTGGTTATCACTAGTTACGAGTCCTCGAATCCGATATCCCCAAGACAGCCTTTCGTACAAGATATGGTCATTACGAATTCATGGTTATTCCCTTCGGACTAACCAATGCACCCGTTGTATTCATGGATCTTATGAACGGCGTGTGTAAGCCGTATTTGGACAAGTTCGTGATTGTCTTCATTGATGACATCCTCATATATTTAAAATCCAAAGTGGAACATGAAGAACACTTGCGTTTGGTTTTGGATCTCCTAAAGAAGGAGCAACTGTATGCTAAGTTCTCCAAGTGTGAATTTTGGCTAAAGGAAGTCCAATTCTTTGGACACATAGTCAATAAGAAGGGTATTCACGTGGATCCCGCTAAGATTGAGGCGGTAAAGAACTGGAAAGCCCCAAAGACCCCTACCGAAGTCCGCTCATTTCTAGGTTTAGCGGGCTATTATCGTTGTTTCATATCAAACTTTTCAAAGATCGCAGTACCACTCACAACCTTAACTCACAAAGGAAAACCCTACGAGTGGGGACTAAAACAGGAGGAAGCCTTTCAAACCCTAAAACAGAAACTGTGTGAGGCTCCTATCCTGACCCTTCCCGATGGAACCGAAGACTTTGTCGTTTACTGTGATGCTTCCCACTTAGGCCTTGGTTGTGTACTAATGCAGCGGGGCAAACTGATTGCTTATGCGTCCCAACAACTCAAAATCCATGAGAAGAATTATACGACACACGATCTTGAGTTGGGTGCGGTCGTATTTGCTCTTAAAATTTGGAGACATTACCTATATGGTACCAAATGTGAGGTTTACACCGATCATAAGAGCCTCCAACACATTTTCAATAAAAAAGAACTCAACATGAGGCAAAGGCGTTGGGTTGAACTCCTAAACGACTACGACTGCAATATTTTTATCATCCTAGTAAGGCGAATGTCGTGGCCGATGCTCTTAGTCGTAAGGAACCTATCAAGATCCACATCATTCGAATCCAAAATGATACTCAAACTCGCATCCTTGAAGCACAACATCTTTCTGTCACTGAAGGAAACATGTACAACGAAATGTCATATGGTGCTGAACTCCAACTTGAAACCAAACCCAATGGGTTACTTTACTTTCTAAATCGTATCTGGATTCCGGACCGTGACAACCTTTGTACCTTTATCATGAACGAGGCTCACAAGACTAGTTATTCTGTGTATCCTGGTGCATACAAAATGTACATGGATCTTCATACCCAATACTGATGGGCTGGTATGAAAAAGGACATTTCTCTATACGTGTCCAAATGCCTTACATGTTTAAATTTTAAAGCCGAGCACCAGCGTCCATCCGGTTTACTTGAACAACCCAAGATTCCCATGTGGAAATGGGAGTGTATTTCCATTGACTTTATAACCAAACTCCCACAAACATCTCGTGGTCATGATAGCATTTGGGTAATTATCGACCGCTTAAAAAATCAGCTCATTTCATACCCATACGTGAGGACTATCGAGTTGAGAAACTAGCTCGAATCTATATTGAGATCGTTAGTCGTCACGGTGTACCTCTCAACATTATTTCTGATCGTGATGGACGATTCACCTCTCGTTTCTAGAAATCCCTGCAATCAGCCCTAGGTACTCAACTAAATCTTAGTACCGCTTATCACCCGCAAACTGATGGTCAATCTGAGCGAACGATTCAAACACTCGAAGATATGCTTAGAGCCTGTGTCATTGACTTCAAGGGAAATTGGGATTTACATCTACCCTAGTAGAGTTCTCATACAACAACAGTTATCACACAAGCATTAACATGGCTCCTTTTGAAGCACTTTATGGTCGGAAGTGCCGCTCTCCTATCTGCTGGACTGAAATTGGTGAATCACAAATCACTGGTCCTGAACTTATTCAAGAGACTTCTGACAAGATAATGTTAATCCGAGACAACCTTCTGGTAGCAAGAAGTCGGCAAAAGAGCTATGCCGACAAACGTCGAAAACCCTTAGAATATCAAGTTGGTGATATAGTTCTTCTCAAGGTATCCCCTTGGAAAGGCGTAGTTCGTTTTGGAAAGAAAGGGAAACTTGCGCCAAGATTCGTGGGTCCTTTTAAAATCCTTGAGCGGATTGGGAAGGTAGCCTACAAATTGGATCTACCTGAAGGACTCAGTAACGTTCATCCGACATTTCATGTCTCGAACCTAAAGAAATGCTTAGCTGACGAGAATCTCCACATACCACTTGACGAGGTTCACATTGACGAAACAATGCACTTCGTGGAGAAGCCTGTGGAGATCATGGACCGAGAAGTTAAGCAACTCAAGCGAAGCCGAATTCCAATCGTTAAGGTTCGATGGGAATCCAAGCGTGGCACTGAGTTCACTTGGGAATGAGAGGATCAAATGAAAGCCAAATACCCACACCTATTTCCAGGACCCTCTTCCTAATCAATTTCGAGACGAAATCTCCTAAAGTAGGGGAGACTATAATTCCCAGTAAATTCTAATCTATGTTTTTACCTTTCCGGCATCGTAATTTCATTATTATCTAATTTTATCTATGAAAGTGTCGTAAATTTCTAATTGCAATACATACATGTTTGTACATACATACATTGGATACATTCATTTCAAATTCAATACCTATTTAATAGGGATATAAATGTTTTAATACTATTAAGCAAATATCTTTATGTGTGTGTGTATATATATATATATATATATATATTCAAGCATGTAAAAAAAACTTATAAATTAGTTAAATAAATAAAACCCTTTTTACTTCATAGAAATTATAATTTGTATTTATAACATGTAGTTATAGTATATAAATTATAAATTAGGGTTTTATATACTGAAATTAAAATGGGAAATTAATTCTATTTAATGAATTACCCCCTTTTTATAACACTTAAATTATAACTTAATAGTTTGTTAGTTTTTATAAAAGTTTATAAAATTTAACACTTTTAGGTTTTGCAAACGTTTAGGGTAGAGAGTGTAACTTGCTGAAACGTAATTCTAACTAAAACCTAACCTAGTTCATAAAATGATAAAGCTCAAACTGTAGGGACCTGTTCTTCCAATAGTTGAAACATGTTTCTCTTCCAAACAAACCACGGGTTCGAGTCCCACACTCACCGGTTCTAAGACCTTGAATCACGAAGCCACTCTTGAGACGTTCTCAAGCGAAACCTACAATGGCTTTACGATCAGGACATCCAAACGAACAGTCCCTCGTGTTTAATTGATTTATTATGATCATTACTGTGCTTAATCCGTAACTGAAACCTCCATTAACGACCATTTAATCGATCGAGCCCTTACTATCCGATTTGACTATAAATAGAGGTCCCAAATCATTAGTGACGCTCAATACAAACTTCCCATACATGGGATTTCATTTAATTCCATCCCTTTATGTCACACCCCGATCAATGGCGGAATCATCGAGGCGGACAATGGAATGATTGTTCAAAAGCACATGATAACTAAAGGTTGCATAATTCATTAATTTAATTTAAAGACAACAAGTTCCAAATACAATACATTTCAAATAACCTAATCTAGTTCAAAACATTAATTTATTTAACTAGGTCCATAGTTCCTAAGTGGAGAGATCTTCGGCAAGCAGTCACATATCCAAACCTGATACATTATTTAAATCAAGTGTCAACTAAAAAGTTGGTGAGTACATAGGTTTAGTATTTCCTGTAAATAGTAGTTGTAAATCGTTTTGCAACTCATTGTTTATATTGTTAAACATAGTATATGATGTACCATTTATTTAATCACAATTCAAACCGAGTTTGACACGCTTGAACAGAGCACAACAGCTAAGTCCGATATGTTTGAATATAGTTACCCACTATATCCGATATGTTTGAACATAACACGCGGTTATATCCGAGTATGCAGTAATAAACACCCTAACCGGGTGGGCTGGTCAGGCACAATAGATCTATCAATATTACAGTTGGTTGTCTTGTGTTTAAATGTATGTACATCCAAAGAATAAGCATATAGTGTCATGTATAACACGTATAAACAATGTGAGTAGCATGTATAATATTTCACCCCAAAACGTATAAAAATGTAAAAAAAGGGGATATGTAACTCACCTTGCAAGCGGGTATTTTCCACGCGTGTAGGTGATAAGTATATGGAAGCCTAAGCACGTTGATACCCTATGTTGACAAATGGGTATTATTGTATGCGTATAGGTGTGTATTTGTATCTAAATGTACATAGACTTTAATATAATTTTTTTTCCTAAGTATTTACTTGTATAAAGGATGGAAATAGAATGATAATGGTTTTTGTAAAACTTTAACTTATAAGGATATATATATTTATATATATTGTTTTAAACAAGTATTGTTATATTTAATGTATTTATATAAAAATAACAAATAAAAGAAAAGTCTTTATTATTTACAATTTATTTAAACAAGTTTATTAAAAATTTTGCTAGGTTTATATAAAAAAAATGAGTCATTTTATGTATTAAATGTATTTTATTAAGTTTATAAAAATGTTACAAGAGTTATAAAAATATAGGACATTTTATATATATAAATGTATTTAAATAATTTTATAAAAATATTACAAGATTTATAAAAATGTGAGATATTTTATATATAAAAATGTATTTAAATAATATTACAAGATTTATAAAAATAAAAAAAATGGAATAATTTATGGATTTAAAAGATTGTTTAATTGGTTTCAAAATAAACAAACGATTAAACCGACTCGTTTTAGTCTTTAGTGTATAAAAATGATATTAAAATAAATTAGGAAAATTAAATAAAATAAAAAAAATGACAACAGGAACAAAATGGGGTTGGGCCAGAGGCCACAAGACTCGAACCCGGGACCTTATACTCATCGCACGCAACACTGACCAGCCGGGCTATAGCCATCGCTGGTCAGGAGCATGTTAATTAATTTATAACTATTAAGGGAAATGACCACTGTTTCTCGGCAACGACCAGGATTGGTGTCCGGGCAACTCGTTTGGCCGAGAATCAGTGGGCTATGGTCAAGATGGCGATTGGGATTGCTAGTACTAAGTTAAACGAATGATAAGGGACGCAAACAATGATAGAACCTGGACTGTAGTGGTCTGCGAAGTTGAAACGAAGACTCGAAGAAGTTCACAATTTGAATTCGGGTTCCGGTCCAAATTGAAGCTTCAAAGGGGCTGGGGAGCTTCGCCTGGGTGTCTCGAGCACAGAGTTATCCTTAATTTAGAGAGAGAATAGACAGAGAGGGAGAATGGCGCTCGAAAAGGACCGTCCATGGTTTTTATACCCGAAGATGAATTCGATGGTGAGACACGAAATTGAGCACACCTACACACTTGTCTCGTTATGCCGAAACTGTACAGACGTCTAGCAGAGGTCGAGGTCCAGCCGCGTGGGTGAATTGCGGCGTTGACATTCGGGTCAAATTGAGCGCGTGAAATTCTGATGATGAAAAGGCAAATTGGTCGGGGGAACGAGGTCGCACGAGGAAGGCGAGTACAATGGTGCAGGTTTTAGGTGTGGAGGTGTAGAGGGACAAGGCTGTCGGGCTCGCCGGAAAAGTTTCGGTCCGCCGGACAAAGGAACAAGACGACCGGATAATCGAATTGTGTTTTGACAGTTTTAGTCCCTGGAGTTTGTTTTAACACGATTTAAACCTTAAAATAATTACTGAATGGGTCCCTGTAGTTTCATTTGACCAGGAACAGCCCCTCAAACGATTTTAGTTTTAAATCCTTTCAGTTTCTTTATTTACAAAGTAACCCCTGAACTTTTATTTAAATAAATTAATTTAATTTCTTTTAAATTAAATTAATTAAAAATGTTTTTTTTTTTTATAAACTTTGTTTTATTATTATTATTATAAATAATAATTTTTATAAAAGTTATTATTATGTTATTTTATTAAATATGCAACTTTTCAAATGTAGAATTTTTTATATAAAATTTTTATATTAGTTTTTAAAATTGTAAAATTCTTATTAAATTAAATCCATGACATAAAATACCTATTTATATAAAAACTAAATAAATTCTTACACTTTATTAAAATAGAGAATGATTACATGATAGTTTTAATACAAGTACGAGAACGAAATTCTGAAACGTCACAGTCTCCCCAAGTTAGAGGAATTTCGCCCCGAAATTCAACTAATGGAGGCTATGAAAAGAGATGTCAAAAGGTTTAGGATGGAATTACTTCACAAGAGAAAGATTCAGCGGGGAAATATCGTATGATAACGGATGACGATGCTAATTCGAGTCGAGTTGTCAATTAGTTGATCTAATAGTATAGTGAGACTTATGCATACAATTGTTCATACACGCATGAATGTAAACTATATGAAACCATACTTAACAATATTGGTGCCAATCACCTCGTGACATAGCATTTTCCTTTGAAACTCCACCCCACGGGTGTTCATATTTTCAAATTTTGCAAAAATATTTTCAAAAAAAAAACCGGTCCTCCTCCTAGTACTTATGCATGGTTTATACTCGTTATATCAAGTGGGTTTATGTATAGGGTGTACCAGCGGCTAACCCACCACCCCTTTGATATACCGGGGATTCCCCGTGCATAATTACTAGGATTTGAAACTTCAACAATTTAAGTAAACTTTAACAGAGCTAGCAAGTTGTATGACCGAGTTTAAACATAATAGGTTTGTTTCACAAAAGTATAGGAATGAGATGAATGGTGATAGCATAGCTGTTATATGCAATTACGGGTTTATAAAACTCATAGCAATGGATTTCCCATCCGCTATTTCCATGATATACGAGTTATCAAGATTGATTGATGGTTTAGCAAATAGTTGGTTAAAAGCAAGAGACACAATTTTCTATTGGCATGAATATTGAATTAAACGGATGTATAAAGATAGTGAACAAAGGAACGTACCGTTGATAGTGTCGTCATTGGCCGGAGCCTCGTTAGCATTTATATTAAAGGCTCGTCCACGAGGACCACCTTGATTTTGAAGTCTTGGACATTGGTTCCGAAAGTGGTTTGGGTCTCCACATTCGTAACAGGCCCGCCCATAGGTGAAAGTGAGAGGCATTGGATGATTGCCTTGAGTAGCTTGATTAACGATAGTGCGAGCACGGCAAGTAGTAACAACGTGTCCATAGCGTCCACATTTTGAGCATAGACGGCATGCAGCATGCGGGGCATGGTGATACTTGCAAGTAGGGCATTGGGGAAATGAACCTACATAGTTTCTCAGAATTTGACCCGCAGGAGTAACTTGGGTCACAGGTACGGCAGGAATGATGGCCGCAAAGTTTTGGGCCTTGCGCTTCCTATCATGATGGGAAGATTTGAGCTCTTCGTCTTTGTCGGACACAGAAGTAGCAGCTTTGTCGACCACCTTCTTGGTACTCTTCCTAGATAAGGTACCTGCTTTGACGTGATTGTCAGTCAATACAGCAGATAGACGGATAGCGTCCCCTAGAGTGGAGGGATCACTTCCCAATACGGTGTCTTGGATTGGCATAGGCAGTCCACCTATGTATTTCTCAATTCTCCGTGCTAAGGGAGTAACCATGTGGGGCACGAGTAGACTTAGTTCTTGAAAACGGGTGGTGTAAGCCAAATTCTCTCCGCTATCTTGGGTGAGATCCCAAAACTCAGCTTCGAGCTTCCTCATTTCGTTGCGAGGACAGAACTCGTCAGTCATAAGTCGTCTCATTTCGTCCCAAGACAAGGACATAGCAGATTCGTTGCCTCGAGTACGTTTCTCACCGTTCCACCAGGTGAGTGCTCGTTTTTGGAAGACGCTGGCAGCATAACGGACTTTGAGGACGTCGGGACAATCGCTGTTTAGGAAAGTACTCTCCATACTTTCAAACCATTGAAGAAGGCTAGTAGCACCTTCCGTCCCGAAGAATTTGGTGGGGTTGCAAGAATTGAAATGCTTGAATGTGCAGTATGGTGGGTTTGCACCATTCCCTTGCGTATTAGGCCCATTACCATTGTTGTTAGCTTGGATCATTTGGCCTACTAGTTGAGTACGTAGTGTAGCAAGGTCAACGTTGGAGTTGCTAGAGTTAGCATGTCGAGGAGGCATTCTAACACCATAAGAAAAGACAATGATATTTTAGATAAGATGGATATATATGAGTTATAGCGGAAAATAATGTAAGCAGAAAAACGGGATTCATCATGACGCGTGCCAGTGCATGTGTATTTATTTTAAGTTGATGGGGGAAACTAAGTCATCTATTCCGGATAGAACATGATGTTATAGATCATTATTCGCGTAATAGGAATTGCCGGGACTTGCATGCACTACAAATTATTATTTCGTGTGCACCCATAATAATGATTTGTTTTGCATGTTCGTCTAGTTTTTCCTATTTTGCTATAATGTCCCCAGATTTTGAGTTCAAATTCGGATTGTATCCTTGCGAATACATTGACTTATCAACGTTAAATAATTCCCCGAAACTTTCAAAGAGACATGCTTTAGCCTATAGGTAAACACTCACTTCAGGAATTCCCAGGAAAGCACACGGGTCTGTTTATTTGGATTTATACGAAATGCTTTCCTAGACAGAAAACCCAATGTACAGGTGTCACCCTTCCAGATTGCACGTGTCCTTTACTGGTTTCAAGAAATTAAGTCGTTGACAAGGTTTTCAAGATTTTAATAGATTTGAGAGTCTATGAGTATAAAATGTGTGGGAGTGTTGCCATTTATAAGGACTAGGAAAGAGTATGGATAAGGATGGGTAGTGTATTTGTTTGCATAAATGTGTTGATCAAATGTGTATGTAAAGTATGTATCATGTATCAAAGTCTTGTATGTATGTGTATAAGTCTCATGTACCAAACTCGGGAAAATTCAAACAATTCCTAACTACAAATAATTCACATAGCAATTAATCATTTAGCACATAACACATAAAAGGGAGTCCTAGGGTTATAGTCTAGGTCATTGTGTCTAATAACCTAATTCCCTATAACCATGGCTCTGATACCAATCTGTCACACCCCGACCGATGGCGGAATTATCGAGGCGGACAATGGAATGATTGTTCAAAAGCACATGATAACTAAAGGTTGCATAATTCATTAATTTAATTTAAAGACAACAAGTTCCAAATACAATACATTTCAAATAACCTAATCTAGTTCAAAACATTAATTTATTTAACTAGGTCCATAGTTCCTAAGTGGAGAGATCTTCGGCAAGCAGTCACATATCCAAACCTGAAACATTATTTAAATCAAGTGTCAACTAAAAAGTTGGTGAGTACATAGGTTTAGTATTTCCTGTAAATAGTAGTTGTAAATCGTTTTGCAACTCATTATTTATATTGTTAAACATAGTATATGATGTACCATTTATTTAATCACAATTCAAACCGAGTTTGACACGCTTGAACAGAGCACAACAGCTAAGTCCGATATGCTTGAATATAGTTACCCACTATATCCGATATGTTTGAACATAACACGCGGTTATGTCCGAGTATGCAGTAATAAACACCCTAATCGGGTGGGCTGGTCAGGCACAATAGATCTATCAATATTACAATTGGTTGTCTTGTGTTTAAATGTATGTACATCTAAAGAATAAGCATATAGTCTCATGTATAACACGTATAAACAATGTGAGTAGCATATATAATGTTTCACCCCAAAACGTATAAAAATGTAAAAAAAAGGGATATGTAACTCACCTTGCAAGCGGGTATTTTCCACGCGTGTAGGTGATAAGTATGTGGAAGCCTAAGCACGTTGATACCCTATGTCGACAAATGGGTATTATTGTATGCGTATAGGTGTGTATTTGTATCTAAATGTACATAGACTTTAATATAATTTTTTTCCTAAGTATTTACTTGTATAAAGGATGGAAATAGAATGATAATGGTTTTTGTAAAACTTTAACTTATAAGGATATATATATATATATATATATATATATATATATATATATATATATATTGTTTTAAACAAGTATTGTTATATTTAATATATTTATATAAAAATAACAAATAAAAGAAAAGTCTTTATTATTTACAATTTATTTAAAAAAGTTTATTAAAATTTTTGCTAGGTTTATATAAAAAAAATGAGTCATTTTATGTATTAAATGTATTTTATTAAGTTTATAAAAATGTTACAAGAGTTATAAAAATATAGGACATTTTTTATATATAAATGTATTTAAATAATTTTATAAAAATATTACAAGATTTATAAAAATATGAGATATTTTATATATAAAAATGTATTTAAATAATATTACAAGATTTATAAAAATAAAAAAAAATGGAATAATTTATGGATTTAAAAGATTGTTTAATTGGTTTCAAAATAAACAAACGATTAAACCGACTCGTTTTAGTCTTTAGTGTATAAAAATGATATTAAAATAAATTAGGAAAATTAAATAAAATAAAAAAAATGACAACAGGAACAAAATGGGGTTGGGCCGGAGGCCACAAGACTCGAACCCGGGACCTAATACTCATCGCACGCAACACTGACCAGCCGGGCTATAGCCATCGCTGGTCAGGAACATGTTAATTAATTTATAACTATTAAGGGAAATGACCACTGGTTCTCGGCAACGACCAGGATTGGTGTCCGGGCAACTCGTTTGGCCGGGAATCAGTGGGCTATGGTCAAGATGGCGATTGGGATTGCTAGTACTAA
This sequence comes from Smallanthus sonchifolius, assembly GCA_023525975.1. Lineage (NCBI taxonomy): Eukaryota > Viridiplantae > Streptophyta > Magnoliopsida > Asterales > Asteraceae > Smallanthus > Smallanthus sonchifolius. The sequence continues at coordinate 30,216,736 of CM042023.1, forward strand.
GTTAAACAAATGATAAGGGACGCAAACAATGATAGAACCTGGACTGTAGTGGTCTGCGAAGTTGAAACGAAGGCTCGAAGAAGTGCACAATCTGAATTCGGGTTCCGGTCCAAATTGAAGCTTCAAAGGGGCTGGGGAGCTTCGCCTGGGTGTCTCGAGCACAGAGTTATCCTTAATTTAGAGAGAGAATAGACAGAGAGGGAGAATGGCGCTCGAAAAGGACCGTCCATGGTTTTTATACCCGAAGATGAATTCGATGGTGAGACACGAAATTGAGCACACCTACACACTTGTCTCGTTATGCCGAAACTATACAGACGTCTAGCAGAGGTCGAGGTCCAGCCGCGTGGGTGAATTGCGGCGTTGACATTCGGGTCAAATTGAGCGCGTGAAATTCTGATGATGAAAAGGCAAATTGGTCGGGGGAACGAGGTCGCACGAGGAAGGCGAGTACAATGGTGCAGGTTTTAGGTGTGGAGGTGTAGAGGGACAAGGCTGTCGGGCTCGCCGGAAAAGTTTCGGTCCGCCGGACAAAGGAACAAGACGACCGGATAATCGAATTGTGTTTTGACAGTTTTAGTCCCTGGAGTTTGTTTTAACACGATTTAAACCTTAAAATAATTACTGAATGGGTCCCTGTAGTTTCATTTGACCAGGAACAGCCCCTCAAACGATTTTAGTTTTAAATCCTTTCAGTTTCTTTATTTACAAAGTAACCCCTGAACTTTTATTTAAATAAATTAATTTAATTTCTTTTAAATTAAATTAATTAAAAATGTTTTTTTTTATAAACTTTGTTTTATTATTATTATTATAAATAATATTTTTTATAAAAGTTATTATTATGTTATTTTATTAAATATGCAACTTTTCAAATGTAGAATTTTTTATATAAAATTTTTATATTAGTTTTTAAAATTGTAAAATTCTTATTAAATTAAATCCATGACATAAAATACCTATTTATATAAAAACTAAATAAATTCTTACACTTTATTAAAATAGAGAATGATTACATGATAGTTTTAATACAAGTACGAGAACGAAAATCCGAAACGTCACACTTTACCACCCAAATAAGCCGACGAACACGACTTATTTCGCGGAAGTCGTCCTCCTTCTCCACTTGTCCATTTCAGGTACTTTTTGGATTGTTGAGTTCGTATGAGTACAGGGATCTGAAGCCCCATGGTTCGGGCTTCGATCTTTAGTCTGATCAGGAAAATTGGGGAGCTAGGATTTCGGGATCGATTCGGGGATGATGACTATTTGGGTTTCTGATTAAAACCACGCGAAACCAGATCCTAGACAAGGCAGCATGCCCAGTCTAACGATAGTGCGTGTGTGTGTGTTTGGGGTCCAGGTTCGATGCAGGTTCGAATCCTAGGGACCGAATTTTTCTTGTTTCTCTTTTCTTTTAGCCCTTTTATACACCATTTAATATTCAAAAAATTCAAGTTAATTTTTATGAATGATGCAAATACATTCTATGATATTTATATAAAACGTTGTGTAGACAAACCAAATTTTGTTACTTATTTACTTATTTATTATTTCACAAACTATACTTATACATTTAGACACTTTTAAACTTCTCTAAATTTGGAAATAATTATTATCGGTAAGATGAATTAATTAAAAAAATTTAAATTTATAAACTCCTAAATAATTATTTTAAATAATTATTTTATACAAGATTTAATTAATTATAGTTAAAACTTACTTAATCCTTTTTAATTCAATTTTAACAAATTAATTAACCATTTAAATTACAAATTAATTAACCATTTTGTTTACAATAACTAATAATTAATTGCTCATTTCTAGATCAATTAATTAAACTTTTACTATATCAAAATTTATTTATAAATTAGAATAAGTTACTATTTAAACTATTCTATAACATTACTTATCTTTAAAACGACTTTACAAATTAATTAGAAGTCTAAATTAGTTCTAACTAATTTATAAACTTTTTCTAACAATTCAATACTTCTTTATGCATACGAACCCATCTTCAAACCAAATCCCCATGAAACCCTAAAGACCCAAAATCTCCTTAATGCCATTTAAACGTACCCTAAATTTAGAGTACCATTGCATGTGTAGGTTTGTTGTGATAAGTCCTCACGAGGCTTATCAACCTCTACCAGTTCATACCATTTCCAGTTTTGTTTCATGTGAGTTTCATAGCCCCCTTTCTCTTTACTATTATTTACAAATACTCGGGGTGGAATATGTTTACATACTATACTTATCAAGATTCAATACCATTGTTCTCATGCAAATTACTATGTGTTTTATGTCTTAAACTGCTTGGTGACTATTACATGTGTTCATGCTAGTACATTCATTAACCTGCTACCCAGGCCTAAGGTAGTACCTAACATGATCATTTATAGGGGAATCCGATTCCAGTTAACACGAACCTTGCCGGGTTTTGTGTGTACCATATTACTATTTTTCCAAAACACAATCAGTGGGATTGTATTTACCAGTTTTCCATTTACTAGGGCTTGAATTGTACGTTTGGAACCTTGTATGTTTTCACATTTATGCCATAGTTACGCTTTGAACAATAATGAATTACAAATACTTTTTTACTTAACTTTTGTTGGTGTCAAAACCTATGTTACTCACCAACTACTTATAGTTGACATTTACTCACATGTTTTAGGTGTACCAGCTTGAGGACCCTACTTGCTCACCTAGGACTTGGACCTAGTTAAATTTAAATTATGTTTTGAACGTTTCATTTTCCTTTGTAACAGATGATTTTAAGTTGATGAATAAATATTGTCATTTAATAATAGATAATCGTGTGCTTATAAACAACCGCGTCAGCCTCGGCGTTTAATCTGCCGCCGGCCGGGTTGTGACACAGTCTTCTAAGGGCTTAAGTCACCCGGGTGCACGCCTGCATCACCAAACACAGTCATTATGCTCCTCGAATGTCTGGCGGACCGCTAGCATCCTCCTTAGTGGTCTGTTACGGGTGGAAAATTCTCAATTTCTTTATTTTTTCTTCTACCTCCCCCCGACTCTCTCGTGTACGATCTTTTCTCCATAAAATACTTCATTCCCGTACAAACCAGCAATTTATCCAATAAGTATCGAAATCTTACGGATTTGCAAATAAAAGCCATCCAGATGGGCTAAAATACGAATGAAAATCATATATGTTTTACAAGACATTAAATATATCCACACTTAAAGTTTGCTTGTCCCTAAGCAAAGCCTAAAGCAATGCATCCAACCCAGTAATCACACAAATACAAAAACCTCAAGCTAAAGTCAGAAACAGGCCACGAAATACAAAGATAACGAATGAATCCCCAAGTTTTACAACATTCAATAGATTTACAACTCAACCAAATGAAATGGGACCTAACGTTTTGAAAGCATGGGCATGCTTATCCAAGACTCGCTTTCTTTCAAGTTCTAACCTTGCACAAATCGTACCCCTCACAAGAGTTCTCTCCCCTAGGTTTACTTCTGTGACTAGCAAAAGATGTGCTAGTTCCTATTCTAACTCTCAGACCTAAGAATGAAATATCTAAGTCATATGCTTGAGAATCATTCAAATCTCCACCCAAATGTGAAGACAAACATACGGATCAACAAGGCCTTTAAACGGATTGTAATGTCAAGCTAGGGTTTAGGCTATGGATAAGGTATTTAAAGTGGCTATGGTGAAACAGGCTCGGACTAATGATACTAAGATAGCAAAGACAGACAAACAAAACAAGCTCTACTGAACTATGAGGATTTTTGATCCTCACAGTTATTCCTTTGATTGCTCTATTTTTTGCATTTTTCTCATGATTTTTCTATATATATTTTTTTCTAAGTATACTCTTTCTTTTTCTTTTTCATGAACTTTTTCTCATTTTTTTTCTTTTGTTGACTTCTACTACTGATGCACATACTAGATTAATCAGGCACAATAAGACGGGTTTAAAAGGAAAAAAAGGCTAAAATGGCTAGGGTGTATTAAGTGGGTTTAACGAACAAAAATGAATAAGGCCCAAAGGGGTTAACTATGGGTTAATGTTCGGTTAGGGAAAAACAAAAAAAAAGACTAAACAAAAAGGGCTAAATCTTAATGCCTTAGATCATTTCTATGTGTTGTCTAAACCTAAGGTCTCGACATGTATCAAGATAATCAAGTTCTAACTAGACAAACCATGTATGTAATACACAAATAAAAAAGAAACAGTGAATATATATGAAAAAAAAAGTGTCAAAATCTCACTAAAATTGTGTGGAACGGGCTACCGATACAAGTTATGCACAATTATCAGTGTCTAGTTTGCTATACTCTCCTAGGCATACCAGATGATTTTATTACTGAAAAAACCGACTAGTTGAATCTACTTAATCCCGAATACTTGGAGAATACCACATTAAGGAAACGCAAGCCCACACCTGACCCGCTTTAAGCTTTTGGTTTACATTGTAGAAAAACAGGTCTTTTTGTGCCCGAGATAAAATAGTATGTGAAACTCACGTGGCTTGCAAAACAAACAATTTTTTTAATTTTTTTACAAATTTTTTTTTACATTTTCGTAATTTTATGAAATTTTATTGTTATTTATTTTTAACTAAATCTCCATACCTACACTTGAAACTCACACTGTCCCTAATATGTATAGATGATGGATAAAAATAAAATAAAAATAAATAAAAACAAAAATAAAAATAAAGCAGAAATGAAAAACGACTGTCCCTGGTAATCGTGATACTCAGATGCTTGTGAAATATTCTGACCGTCAAATGCAACGACGTCTGCTGTTATTTACATTTATATTAATTTTATTTAGATAAAATTTATTTTAATTCAGTTTATTAGAATTTAATTATGTACATCAATTACAAAAAAGATTTATACAAAATTTCATTTACAAAAATGTATTTAACACAAGCTTTTAAATTACAGAAAATAAATCAAGTTTTTTTATTTCAAATGTACAAGGGTGGTGGACAACTAAGGGCTTGGTAGCGGTCCGCTACCCAACTTAGAATCTAGGTTAAATTACAGCCCTTAGCTGAGCATTAGAAACCAGGGTGTCGGTCCGCCACCCAAACCAAACCAATTTTGAAAATTTTCAAAAGCCCCCCAATGGAGATTAGGTGGGTGGGGGCTCCAATAAACTCGATCCACAAAATCTATATACAAACTGGGATCCAACATACTATTAATGTCATAACACTAAATACAACTAAGATACAAATACAGGTTCTAATTTTGACCTAATTTTTAGTAAGAACGCGTACCTTTTGTGATTTACATTTGTGAACGATGATGATTGGTTGCGGAGGTGGAGTATGGTGACGTCTGGTGCGGAAGTGGATGCAAAAGGCGGAGGTGGGTGTTTCGTTGACGGAGTTGTGGTGGTGGAGATTGGACGTGGTGATTGGTAGCAGAATGGTGGTGTGTGGTGGAGATGGAGGTACCACAGGCGGTGGTAGATGGTGGTGGAGAGGAGTCAGTGGAGAAGATTTGAGTGGGGAGATATGGAAGTGGGAAAAAAGGGGGTCCGCGAAGGTGTTGTAAAGATTTCAGATTCGCGCAGGCTTAGCGGACTGCCACAAGTGTGGTGGCGGTCCGCCAAGCTGTTAAATTTTTAAAACCACGCTCAAGGTTGGCGGACCCGTAAGGTACTTGGTAGCAGTCCGCTACCCCTTCATTTTTCTTCACCCCTTTCCGTCTAAACTATTGTATATTATCTCACGCCGGCGTCGCCCCAGCATGAACTGAACTGGATAGTCATCATCGAAGCGACCCGTATGTAGACAGAAAGTTGAGAAGAACTCCAGGCTCAGCTCCTCGTACTGCGAGCCAGGCGCATTAAGCAGGCGCCTCCACCTCTCGGTCACCGTCTCGTACAGTCGCTGACGCACACCGAGAGTCTGCATCAGCTCCCAGTCAATGATCTTCTGAAGTCGGTCATGCTCCTCCGTCCCTGGTGCGAACTGAAGCAGTGTTTGTAGTAGGCCCTACCCAGGATGTGCGGCTGCTACTAGTGCTCCATGCTCGCCCTCTACGGCTCCTTGTGCTGGTGGTGGCTACTGGATGGGCGGCAGTCATCCACCCGATCACCCTCTCGATGAACTCGATGTCATGATCTTGAAAAATAATGTTAGTAAACGTGCAAACATGTGTGGCTGGACACCGAGTCCAGCGTGAGATAATATACAATAATTTATACGTTTATTTACAAAAAGAAAATAATTATATACAAAGAAGAATTAAGTTTATTTACAAAACGGAAATGTAAATATAAATAAAAGTAAAATATAATATACAAACAGTTGATTTACATTTATATTAATTTTATTTATGTAAAATTTATTTTATTAGAATTTAATTATGTACAACAATTATAAAACGTTTTAAAAAAAATCCATTAACAAAAATGTATTTAACACAAGATTTTAAATAACAGAAAATAAAACAAGTTTTTTTTTTTTCAAATGTTCAAGGGTGGTGGAACGCTAAGGGCTTGGTAGTTGTCCACTACCTAATTCAGAATCTAGGTTAAATTACAGCCCTTAGCGGAGTGTTAGAAACCAGGGTGTCGGTCCGTCACCCAAACCAAACCAATTTCTGAAAAGTTTCACCCCCCTCGAATGGAGATTGTTGGAAGGAGGGGGGGGGAACCAATAAGTTCGATCCACAATCTATTCACAAACAGGAATCTAAGCTACTATTAATGTGATAACAAATAAATACAACTAAGATACAAATACAAGTTCTAATTTTGACCTAATTTTTAGTAAGAACGTGCACCTTTTGAGATTTACAGTTGTGAACAATGATGATTGGTTGGGGAGGTGGAGTACGGTGGTGGTCGTCGTCCGGCCGTCTAGTGTGGAAGTGGAGGTAGAAGGTGGAGGTAGGTGTTTTGTCCGTGCGGTTGTGTTGGTGGAGGTTGGATGTGGTGATTGGTAGCATAATGGTGGTGCGTGGTGGAGATGATCTGTAAGACCCCGACCCGGGCATCTTACATTTAGTTCTCATAACGGGTTATTCTCTTTAAAATAAATATGTTACTAGTCAAGCTACAGCGGAAGTATTTCTAAAAACATTAATTATTTTGTCATTAAATTTAACTCACGAATGTCTGCACACCAATCCGAGTAGCACCGCTACCAAGCCAAGATACGTCGACCCCAAAGCTTACCTGCACACAATCTAACGTACACACAAAGTCAGCTACGCTGAGTGAGTTCTAACAGTTTAGTTTAAACAAAAGCCACTTGTCACATTTAATATTTATCTCTACTCAAGACCCTCCAGTATTTAGTAAAATAGTTTTGATGTTTATTAACAAATAGATATCCCTATTACCTTACGATATCCCAAACCGTTCACCACCCAAGACTCATCCCATAATTATAACCCCATGAATCTCACCAAGACAATTAAATCTTTCTACACAAGTTACTCGTAATATACTGCCCGTATTAACTAGAAAACTTCGTTAACACGATAAATCTCTAGACACCGACTTACTCAGCCTTGACTAAGACTTTCATAATTCAACTGACACAACAGTTATAAGCACCACATCACAATCACGACATAACGATCAATTTAACTCTACTCGCCTCATTTTGTGTTTGTGTTTGAATGCCTCCCACCATGTCTATCAACAATGGTGCCGTGTTTAGGTCAATATTACACCCGTTCGACCTCCAATCGAGTTAGCGCGACTAACGCGGGTGGGGTTTGTCAAACCCAGTAGTACTACTCAAAATTACCTCGCTACGTTAATATTAAACGGTTAGATGTGTAAGGACTTTCAGGATAGAGTGTTACGCTTAGTCTATAACAAGTGATAATATATGAATTACACTAATCAAAAGTGTTTGCGTCATGTTTTCTCCCCCAATTTAAAACAGTAAAAGGTGCCGTGAAAGTCACCTGATTTGTGTAAGCGTAGGTAGTTAGCACCATACAAGGATGCAATAGAAAACACAAGAGTTTGCATGTGAACCGCCTACGAATGCCGTAAAATTATATTTACAATTGTTAGGGACACGTGGGATTTTTGTGACGACGACACGGAGAGATTCGATGTCCTAAGACACACTAATGATTAACGAGTAGATAACTTAGTCAACGGGTTCACAAAATCCTTGATTTAACAATGAATAGATGTGGTACGTACCAATCGTCACTAACTACGGATAATATTATTTAAATAAATATTCGTGTGTTTTAACCATTAAATAATGGTTTAGGAAAATAATATGAACGATTATATTATTTTTAAATTGGAGAAACAATAAGATAATTATTTATGTGATAAAAATAATTATTTTCATTCAGACTCGTATGCTTAGGTAATAATATAAATAATTATATTATTTTTAAATGCGGGGATAATAATTAAAAACTACATATAAATTCATACCCGAGCCTACGGGTGTTTTCCGGTTTTAAAACATAATCATATATAATTATAATAATATAGGGTTTGATTATATATAAAAATAATCCAAGAAAAATGCCCCAAAAAAATAACACACGAGACCGATTTCGAACCCGGGTCTCCTGTGTGCTTGCTCAGGATCTTAAGCAACTCAGCTCGCTAGGGTGTCGCGCTAGAACCCAGATTGAAATGGTTTTAACATATAAACTCGTTGTGTTCTTCCCCCATGCGAGCCAATCCAACTCAGTCCCAACTCCAACATATTCGACCGCGATTAGTAAAAACAGTATAGGGGTTTTGTTCATCAGTGTAATGCGAGTATGTGGGTAAGTTAATTGCAAAAACATTAAGTTTAGAATCGTTAATTTCTGTTTTGAAAACTGAAACCCTAGAATATGAACACAAAATCAATTTGATCAAATCTGATATTAAAAGTTGGTGAAACCATGGGGCTTTTACAGAGTAGGAAATTGCGAATCTATGCATGTGGTTTAATTGGATTGAAATCGAGTGTAGATTAGGGTTCGACTAAATAGTTCAATTCGATGTTATAGGGCTGAATTAGCATAGGGCTTTCAAAGGGTGGGTGTTTGCGAAGCTAATCACATGATTTAATTGGATTTAAAATGGGTCTAGGGTGGTGTTCGATTAAACCCGAATGGGTATGAACCCTAGAATCCAATCATGGTTAATTCGATAATGTAAGCCCTGATTATGTTAGGGCTTTCGATCTACATACTGAAACGAAGTTAAGAGTGTAAGAAATTACTAGATTGGGATTCGAATTGGTGGTGCCCGACTAAAACTCAATCACGAATTGTTGCGTGCAAAAGCTTCAGTGGGACTCGTTTGAGGTACGTAGAGAGTTAGATTATGAATTGGTAACCGGATTTAGTCGAATTCGATGATATTAGACAATGGAGTCGACGGTTATGGCTTGAATGCCCATAAATGGGTTTAATTCGATTCAATGACGATGATTAAGGCTCTAATGGTGGTCGTTAATGACATCAACATGCATAACGGTTACAATTTCGGACATAATTCGGTTGTAGTTGCGAATTTGAGTCAAGAACTATGAAATTTGACTTTGCAAAGTCAACAGAAACCAAATCATCCAATTTGACTTCCAAAAGTCAAAATAATCTAGTTTAGGGTAATTACAACTTTGGTCCTTGTAGTGTTAGGTGTGTTTGAGTTTGGATATAAACAGAAATAGTCCCTGAGGTTTGTAACTAAGTTAACTAGGTTAATTGGACTAACTGTGTTCTTGTGAGATAACGGAGTTTGAGTTACAGTGTTAAGTGGAATTTGCCGGGTGTCACATCATCCCTTAGTTAAAAGAATTTTTGTCTCAAAAATTAAAATAAACAAAACTTTCTCGATGTCACATCATCCCCTAGTTGAAAGAATTTTCCTCCCAAAAATTAAATAGTACCTTATGTGTTTGACGTGGATTGCTTGAACAGATGAGGATATTTGCACGTCATCTGATCTTTGCGCTCCGATGTGAATTCCGGTCCGCGTTTCGAGTATCAACGAACTCTGACAATAGAGATTTTACTGTGTTTGAGCGTTTTGACTTCCCTATCCACGATTTCTACCGGTTCTTCATTGAAGCATAGTTGTTCGTCGATTTCTAGTTCCTCAAGAGGAACTACGAGTGTCTCGTCTGCTAGACATTTCTTCACGTTTGAGAGGTGAAAGACGTTGTGCACACCACTAAGTCATTCAGGTAGGTCCCGTTGGTAGGCTACTGGGCCAATTCTTTTTACTATCTTGAACGGTCCAACATAACGAGGGTTTAGCTTGCCTCGTTTCCCAAAATGAATTACACCTTTCCAAGGTGAGACTTTCAATAGGACCATGTCGCCTACTTGAAATTCTAACATTTTCTGACACTTATCGGCATAGCTCTTTTGACGATCATGGGCTGTCGCCATACGATTTCGAATTTGAACGATTTTCTTTGAAGTTTCAAGTACCAGTTTAGGACCCGTAAGTTGGCTATCCCCAATTTCAGCCTAACAGATAGGTGATCGGCATTTCCACCCGTATAATGCCTCAAACGGTGTTGCCTTGATGCTAGTGTGATAATTGTTATTGTAGGAGAACTCCACTAAGGGCAAGTGAGTTTCCCAACTGTTACCGAAATCAGTCACACAAGCTCGTAGCATGTCCTCAAGGGTTTGAATAATAGGTTAAGTTTGGCCATCTGTTTGAGGATGGTATGCCGTGCTCATATCCAAGCGCGTGCCTAGAGCTTTTTGTAACGATTGCTAGAAACGTGAGGTAAATCGAGCGTCATGATCAGAAATGATTGAGAATGGCACTCCGTGCCGAGAGACTACTTCCTTCAGATAGATACGAGTTAGTTTTTCCATCTTGTCGGTCTCTTTGATTGCTAGGAAATGAGCGGATTTAGTTAAACGATCTACGATCACCCAGATGGTGTCGCATCCACTAGGAGTTTGGGGTAGTTTGGTAATAAAATCAATGGAAATCTGTTCCGATTTTCACATCGGAATCTCTGGTTGTTGAAGTAAACCAGAAGGTTGTTGGTATTAGACCTTGACCTTCGAGTATGTCAGGCATTTGCTAACATGGATGGCTATATCAGCTTTCATGTTCGGCCACCAACAGAGAACCTTTAGGTCATGATACATTTTGTCGGAACCAGGATGGATAGAATACCGAGATTTATGAGATTCATCCATTACAAGCTCCCTTATGTTTCCGTAATTTGGAACCCATATCCGCTCCGAGAAGTAGCGAATACCGTCCAATTTAACTTCGAGTTGGTTCTCCATATCACGTGTGGCTTCTGACGGTAGGTTTTCCTCTTTTAGGGCTTCGACCTGAGCACTACAAATTTGATCAGGTAATAGGGGGTGAATAGTAAGTTGTAATGCTTTTCTTTCTGGCTTAGGGCATCGGCTACAACATTAGCTTTGCCCGGATGATACTTGATCGCACAGTCAAAGTCCTTCAAGAGTTCGATCCAACGACGCTTTCGCATATTCAACTCTTTCTGTTCAAAAATGTGCTGAAGACTCTTGTGATCGGTGTAAATGGGGCACTTGGTACCGTACAAGTAATGTCTCCAGATCTTCAATGCGAATACTACAGCTCCCACCTCTAAATCGTGAGTCGTGTAGTTCTTCTCTTGAATTTTTAGTTGATGGGAGGCGTATGCGATAACCTTCTCGCGTTGCATTAATACACAACCGAGACCTTGAATGGAGGCATCACAATACACTACAAAGTCATCCGTTCCCTTTAGAAGAGATAGGATAGGTGCATTGCAGTGTTTCTGTTTCATCAGTTGGAATGTCGATTCATGGGTTTCACTCCAGTTATAGGGTTTTCCTTTTTGGGTTAGGGCAGTAAGAGGTTGAGCAATCTTTGAGAATCCTTCGATGAATCGTCAGTAGTAGCAAGCCAATCCCAGGAATTGCCGCACCTCAGTTGGAGTCGTTGGTGCCGCCCAATTCTTGATGGCTTCTACTTTAGATGGATCGACATGTATTCCCCTCTCGTTGACTACATGCCCTAAGAATTGAACTTCGCGAATCCAAAATTCGCACTTGGAAAATTTTGCGTATAATTGCTCTTGTTTCAGCAATTCCAGAATCAAACGTAGGTGTTCCTCATGCTCTTCCTTGTTATTAGAATAAATGAGGATATCTTCAATGAAAACAATGGAGAATTGATCAAGGTAGGGTTTACACACACGGTTCATGAGATCCATGAACACCGCGGGTGCGTTGGTTAGTCCAAAGGCATGACCATAAACTCGTAGTGGTCGTACCTAATTCTGAATGCAGTCTTAAAGATGTCTTCGTCTCGGACTCTTAGTTGATGGTAATCGTATCTAAGATCGATCTTGGAATAGAAGCTTGATCCCTGTAGGTGATCAAACAGATCATCAATGCGGGGTAGTGGATAACGATTCTTGATGGTTACTTTGTTCATCTCCCGGTAATAGATGCACATACGAAATTTCCATCTTTCTTCTTGACAAATAAGACTAGAGCTCCCCATGGCGATGAGCTAGGTCTGACAAAACCCTTATCCAACAACTCCTACAGTTGCGTAGATAATTCTTATAGCTCACTAGGTGCAAGTATGTACGGCGGCCGAGCAATTGGCGCTGCTCTGGTGCTAAGTCAATTTGGAATTCGACTTGACGATGAGGCGAAAGACCAGGTAAGTTTTTGAGAAATACTTTTGGGAAGTCACATACGATCGGAATATCATCAATCTTCTTCTCTTCAGATGGTTGTTCGGCGACAAGAGCCAGGATAGTAGTATGACCCTTACGTAAACACTTCTATGCTTTCATGAAGGATATGATGCCTACGACAGCACCACTCTTTTCGCCTTGGACAGAAAAAACTTCTCCACTAGGGAGAGGAAGGCGAACAATCTTATCACGACAAATGATCTCAGCTGGATTTTAGGATAACCAATCCATAACGGCAATTATATCGAAACTACCAAGTGTGACCAGCATGAGATCGATATCGAGCTTATGATCAACCAATCCTAGCTTACATCCTTTAAGTATGTGAGTTGCTTCGATTATCTGACCTTCTGCTATCTGTATAATGTACTTAGTTTCTAATAGGGTTGGAGTTTCTTATAACAGGTCACTAAGTTTCTTAGATATGAAACTCCTATCAGCACTAGTATCAAAAAGTACAGAAGCAAAACAGCCATTCAGAAAGAACTTACCGGTAACCACGATGTTATCATTTCTTGCTTCCCTGGAACCAATCACGAAGGCTCGCCCCTTCGCACCGTTCCCGTTATTGTTACCGTTGTTGTTACCGTTGTTACCATGATTATTGTCGTTGCCATTACCATTTCCCACTTCTTCAATTGAGGAAAATCCTTCCGGAAGTGTCCTTCTTTGCCACATTCAAAACATCCTTTGGTAGATCCCTGTGGCTAAAAGGGTTGTTTGGATTGAAGTTCACCCCTACAATCCTTCGTAGCATGACCCATCTTGCCACACCGCTGGCAACGCTGCCTTTCACAAGTACCATTGTGGTGATAACCACATTTGTTGCACTTGGGGTATTTCCCAGCTTAACCACTATGGCTTTGACCTGAAGAGGTTGACTGGTTGAAAGTTTTGGTAGGCTCGAACCTACGTTGTTGCTCTTGCGGTGGGTTTGACTGGAAGCTCTTGGTGTTGGTGTTGCTATCAAACTTCCGTTTGTTACTATCAGAAGTTTCGGAAGTTGTGCCCCTCGGAGGTAGGGTACCTTGAGTTACAGCTTGGTCTGTCAGCCTGTGAGCAAGGCGGATGGTTTGTTGTATGGTGGTAGGGTTAGAAGCAGTGACCATACTTTGGATTTTAGGTACCAGGACGTTAAGGTACCTCTTTATCCTCTTATATGCCGATGTCACCATGTGAGGACACATGACGGCATACTAATGTGAATAAGTAGTATGCAGTTCAATCTCGGAACCCTCCATCTTTAGGTTCCAAAATTTGCCTTCTAACTTCTGGCTTTCATCACGAGGACAATATTCCTCCTGCAACATTGTCTTGAACTCATCCCAGGGTAGGGCGTTAGCCATGTCCAGACCTAAAATCTAAACTTGTGAGTCCCACCAGGAGAGGGCAGGACCCTCCAGAGTACCTGAAGCAAATTTGACTTTGTTTGCTTGTGGGCAGTTGCACATAGCAAACACAGATTCAACCTTCTCAAACTATTGGAGCAAACCGACAACTCCTTCAGCTCCACTAAACGTGTGGGGCTTGCAGTCCATGAAAGTCTTGAAAGTGCAGGCTGGCGGGTTATTGTGCTGGCATGGATTGAAAAATAATACACAATTGAGATTACAAGGGTTGGAAAGTGATTTGAGTGATGAATTGACTTGCTAGAGTCAACGGATATCGAATTTACCTGCAAGATTATGTGCAGCTAAGGCTTCAGCTACACTAACATTGATAAGTGCTGTAAGTTCTCCTACTGTCATGTTGATGTTACCGCGGGCACCAGTTCATCCACCGCGTCCACGACTACGTCCAGACATGATTCTTCACATTCACAAATACAAACAATGAGAAAATATATCGCATATCATCATATAAGTACGAGTAAATAAATGGAACTAAACCACAACATCTAATATTTCAATAATAGTTCTTGATTAGATAAATTGTAAAGGCTACAAAGTAAATAAACCAAAACATCGAAATCATGAAATATCTGTTGGATGGGAACAACCCTGCCCATATAGGTTTAGAAATGATAGAAATAAACAAGAATAAGATAAAGTGTCAAATGCCACTGCCAGTTGAAGAAACAACTGACTCGTCATCCTCCTCGTCAGCTGGTTCTTCTTCAGACGCAACATCTTGTGATTCTTCTGCCTCAAGGGCAGCCTCAAGCTATGCCTCAAGGGTAGCCTCAAGCGATTGCCTCTAGTATGTCCACTAGAGTTTCCATCTGATGGAACGAATCCACTAAGTTCTCGTGGTAGTGATCGCTGTCAGCTAACTGTGTTGCCAGCTTCTCAATCTTCTCATTTGCCTGCCTTTCGCGTTCCAACAGGCCGGGGATTTCTCCTACAGCATCCCTCATATTCTGGATCTTCCGATCCATAGTGGCTACAAAAGCAGCTAAAGCCTGCTCCATAGTGCATGGCAAAAGTGGTAAAGTCTGTGCAGTAGAAGAAGCGGCTGCAAAATATGGAGATGGGACCCGTTCCTATCGGATCCAGCTCCTGATCAAACTAGGTACCACTCCCAATCGTGCGGGTTACCTTCTGTCCGCACATGGAATGGCTCATCATACACAGTGGTGTCATCTATAGGGCCAAGCCGACGCCTCTTAGGCTTCGGTGAAGATAGAATAGGAACATCATGCTCCTGAGCAACGGGTGAAGTGGGTGGGGTAGACATTCCTGAAATATAAGGTATAAGTTCCTGTTTGAGTGTCTGTGTCGTGTAACTAATTAGTGTGGTTATAGTCTAGTATGCGATCCTAGTTTTTTATAACCAATGACTCTGATACCAATCTGTCACAACACCAAAATCCACTAACGAAGTTTTACCATTTGGCGTGTGACAAACCAGGATCTCAGACATTAGTTACATCAAACGACACTATATGGGACATAAACAAATCATAACATGTTCAGAGTTAATGCGGAAGTGATTGACAAAGTAATAAATGCGCAAAACAAACGCGCCCAAAGTCTGAGTAAGTAGAAAGCGGATAAATAGTTTAAATTGTAAGATAAGTGTTGGAAATGATAAAGAGACTCCATGCATGTCCTCGCGTGTACCTGTGCCTTAGCGACCTAAGAAAACATGTAAGAAAGTGTCAACACTAGGTTGGTGAGTTCACAGGTTTCAGTTTGTAAAAGCGTTTGTCAGATTATGTACATTTAATATATATATCAATAGGTAGCTAACCTATGTTCATGTTTACTAAAGCGCTCGAAACCAAAACTGACTGTTTGTGTTTGAATGCCTCCCACCATGTCTATCAACAATGGTGCCGTGTTTAAGTCAATATTACACCCGTTCGACCTTCAATCGAGTTAGCGCGACAAACGCGGGTGGGGTTTGTCAAACCCAGTAGTACTACTCAAAATTACCTCACTATGTTCATATTAAACAGTTCGATGTGTAAGGACTTTCAGGATAGAGCGTTACGCTTAGTCTATAACAAGTGATAATATATGAATTACACTACTCAAAAGTGTTTGCGTCATGTTTTCTCCCCCAATTTAAAACAGTAAAAGGTGCCGTGAAAGTCACCTGAGTTGTGTAAGCATAGGTAGTTAGCACCACACAAGGATGCAATAGAAAACACAAGAGTTTGCCTGTGAACCACCTACGAATGCCGTAGAATTATATTTACAATTGTTAGGGAGACGTGGGATTTTTGTGATGACAACACAGAAAGATTTGATGTCCTAAGACACACTAATGATTAACGAGTAGATAACTTAGTCAACGGGTTAACAAAATCCTTGATTTAACAATGAATAGATGTGGTACGTACCAAACGTCACTAACTACGAATAATATTATTTAAAAAATATTAGTGTGTTTTTAGCATTAAATAATGGTTTAGGAAAATAATATGAACGGTTATATATTTTTTAAATTGGAGAAATAATACGATAATTATTTATGTGATAAAAATAATTATTTTCATTCGGACTCGTATGCTTAGGTAATAATATAAATAATTATATTATTTTTAAATGCGGGGATAATAATTAAAAACTAGATATAAATTCATACCCGAGCCTACGGGTGTTTTTCGGTTTTAAAACATAATTGTATATAATTATAATAATATGGGTTTGATTATATATAAAAATAATCCATGAAAAATGCCCCAAAAAAATAACACAGGACCCCGGTTTTGAACCCGGGTCTCCTGTGTGCATGCTCAAGATCTTAAGCAACTCAGCTCGCTAGGGTGTCGCGCTAGAACCCATATTGAAGTGGTTTTAACATATAAACTCGTTGTGTTCTTCCCCCATGCGAGCCGATCCAATTAAGTCCCAACTCCATCATGTTTGATCGCGATTAGTCAAAACAATATAGGGGTTTTGTTCATCAGTGTAATGCGAGTATGTGGGTAAGTTTAAATGCAAAAACATTGAGTTTGGAATCGTTAATTTCTGTTTTGAAAAACGAAACCCTATAATATGAACACAATATCAATTTGATCAAATATGATATTAAAAGTTGTTGAAACCATGGGGAATTTACATAGTAGGACATTGCGAATCTATCCCTGTGGTTTAATTGGATTGAAATCGAGTGTAGATTAGGGTTCGACTAAATAGTTCGTACGAAGAACCCTATATATCTGTTCTTAGTCAATTCGATGTTATAGGAATGAATTAGCATAGGGCTTTCAAAGGGTGGGTGTTTGCGAAGCTAATCACATGATTTAATTGGATTTAAAATGGGTCTAGGGTGGTGTTCGATTAAACCCGAATGGGTATGAACCCTAGAATCCAATCATGGTTAATTCGATAATGTAAGCCCTGATTATGTTAGGGATTTCGATCTACATACTGAAACGAAGTTAAGAATGTAAGAAATTACCAGATTGGGATTCGAATTGGTGTGCCCGACTAAAACTCAATCGCGGTTTGAGTGTGTTGGTCTGCGGCGTCTCTGGTAGTTTTTCCGGCCGAATTGTTGCGTGCAAAATCTTCAGTGGGACTCGTTTGAGGTACGTAGAGAGTTAGATTATGAATTGGTAACCGGATTTAGTCGAATTCGATGATATTAGACCATGGTGTCGACGGTTATAACTTGAATGGCTATAAATGGGTTTAATTCGATTCAATGACGATGATTAAGGCTCTAATGGTGGTCGTTAATGACATCAACATGCATAACGGTTACAATTTGGAACATAATTCGGTTGTAGTTGCGAATTTGAGTCAAGAACTATGAAGTTTGACTTTGCAAAGTCAACAGAAACCAAATCATCCAATTTGACTTCCAAAAGTCAATATAATCTGGTTTAAGGTAATTAAAAACTTTGGTCCTTGTAGTTTTAGGTGTGTTTGAGTTTGGATATAAACAGAAATAGTCCCTGAGGTTTGTAACTAAGTTAACAAGGTTAACTGGACTAACTGTGTTCTTGTGAGATAACGGAGTTTGAGTTACAGTGTTAAGTGGAATTTGTCGGGTGTCACCCCGATGTCCAAGTACTATACCCTCGCGTACCATAAAATGGCACTTCTCTTAGTTCAAGACCAGATTGGTCTCCTCGCATCAAGCCGTCACCTTCTCTAGGCTCCTCAAGCGGTGATCGAAAGAACTCCCAAACACAGAAAAGTCGTCCATGAATACCATATGAAAAGGAAGTAATGTGTATCATGCGGTAAGGGAAGAGTTGAATATGATAAGAAGTATCGGCCTTAGCAGTCTGACCATAAACGAGCCCTTGGATTAGTTATACCCTCATTATCTGAGTACTATAGAGAGACCCGCTAGTATTCTAAAAATCTTAAGCCAAGAAGCCTTAGCTAGGTGTCCTACGTTAACTACAACCCCTTTAAAACCTTTTTAACCTCTAAAAACCCAAAAAGATTTTCATCTTCACCCTTTATTTTCCCTTTTCTCTTTAGCCACATTACAACCCTTTTAAAAGTCCTCTTCATTCATGCATATTACATAGTTAGTTGGTGAAGACTTGATTTTCATACAAGCTTATGACCATTACATAATTTGATTTGAACTTGAGTGTTCTGCTTGACTAACATTATCCATATATATAACCCGAGGGTCGAGTGAAAATTGTGTGGAGTTAAAAGAATATGCATAATTAAATAACTAGTAGCCTTATCATGGGTTCCATCATCCTAAAAATAGAATAAGCGACTCATAAGTTTTTTGAAGTCTCCACTTAACTAAGGGATGATGTGACACCCGATAAATTCTTTCAACTAAGGGATGGTGTGACACCCGACAAATTCCACTTAACACTATAACTCAAACTCCGTTATCTCAAAGAACACAGTTAGTCTAGTTAACCTAGTTAACTTAGTTACAAACCTCAGGGACTGTTTCTGTTTATATCAAAACTCAAACACACCTAAAACTACAAGACCAAAGTTGTAATTACCCAAAACCAGATTATATTGACTTTTGGAAGTCAAAATTGGATGATTTGGTTCCTGTTGACTTTGCAAAGTCAAACTTCATAGTTCTTGACTCAAATTCGCAACTACAACCAAATTATGTCTGAAATTGTAACCGTTATGCACGTTGATGTCATTAACTCAAATTCGCAAGTACTCAAGCAAACTTCATTTATTTTCCTAAGTTTTTAGTTATGGGTATGATCATGCATGAGTTTGCTTGAGTACAAGCAAAGTCTACGTGTGGGGTATTATGATATGTCATAACTTATACATGTTTTAGCATGCATAATAATCCACATATTATGATACTAATTGAATAAAAACCTTGAAATTGATACTTAAAACGTTTATATTTTATAATTGCCGGATAAATCGCACCCCAATAGAAAATGAGCGAAAACGAGCCAAAATCATCAAGAAATCAAGCTTTCTCGCAAGATAGGAAGAAACACCCGAGCTTTGACCCCCCAAAGAAGTCAAAATTGGTCAACACAAGTCAACAAGCAGCAAACGACAAAAAGAGGAGGAAAAGGGGGGATGCATGGCCGTGCATCCCATTGCACGACCGTGCAATACCCTTCCGTGTGCCCTAATATTCTCTCGTACCCTTCCATCTGTACCTGTGTACTTATAGGTGTTTGCACGACTGTGCATCCCATTGCATGGCCGTGCATTGCCATTTTTTAAGCATATAATTAGATGGCTTGGGTTCTTCATTCCACACACCTTAATCCAAAGAAATATCGCACTCCTAGAGTTCGTAGCTGTAATTTAGAGTAGAGAGTAGAGAGGCTCTTCCGCTTTATTCGCAAAAGGGGAGCCTACGAAACTTAGCGTTATGCTTGTTCGTATGGCCATTTGTGGCTAAACCCTTTGTATTGCTTGGGTGAAGATGAAGTTTGGTGTATGTTAATGTTTAATTTACTATTCTAATGGTATGTTTTACGTTTGTAATGACCAAACCTAATGGGCTGAAGCGTCAAAGAATCACCAGGTTGTTCAAAAGATCGAAGATTAGATAGAATGGTTTGCGAGAACTTTATCTTGTAAAAGTTCTCGGCCCTTGTACTTTTGATGGGCCGAGTACTTCTAGTTCTCGGTAAACCCAGACCCGTAGTAAACCGAGTACTTTATTATTAGCTATAAATAGTTTGTTTTGTATCGGTATTCAGGTTAGACGAGTGTTCGAACGTTTTGTACTGTATGCAGAAGTATTGTTCAGTAATATACAATCGTTTGACAATTATTGTGTGGTCGTTCTCTTTATTAAATCACCAGTCATGTGTCGTTTCTTTTTCTTCCAGATTGAACACGTTGTTGAATCCATTCATTGAAGAACCTCAGAAGAACCGGACCTTACAATTGGTATAAGAGCCTTAGCACTCATTCGGTGAAGCTTACAACGGATTTCTCTGGCTTGTGAGGTATCAAAGTTACTGTTTTTCAATTGATTAACTGAATTGTGTGTTTTGGAAGTGTTTCTTGACAGTTTCATCGGTTTTGGACCATTGTACTGTCGATTTTCTTGAAGAACCAGGCACTGTTCTTTATAATTTATGTTGTTTGATCGATTGGGAGATTATTCCAGGTTGTTAAAAGCATTTATTTGAACAGGTTGGAAGTAATCGGTTGGGTAATAGGCTAAGTACTCAGATTAGTTCTCGGTAGATGCTCTTTCGAGATCTTTGAAGTATTCCGATAATTACTCGTATGGAAGGTAATAGGCTTTCGAGTAATCGGTTTTTGAAGTTCATGGCTACTCAAACTAATCGGTTTTCTAAGTTGTCATGTTTCTTAGGTTTTCGGTTCCAAGTTCTCGCTTTCAAAGTAATCGGTTATCTCAAATTCTCGATTGGTCAAAGTTTTCGCCCTAGTACTTGTGGCGAATACTTTCTGGTTTTTGTGATCTCGTGTTATTTTCACTTAAATTTGAAGTATGACTGCACAAAATCTTACTGTTGCTATGGATAATGAGATCGGTACTACCAACCGACCTCCTAGACTCACAAACGCCGATGACTTTGATAACTGGAAGTATAGGTATGAGAATATTTCCAGGTTTAATGATGCATCTGTGTGGTAGTCCATTGAGAAGGGACCTACTATTCCCATGGTTCGAAATGAAAATAATGAATTTGTGCCCAAGGACCCGGACCTATATGTGGGAGATGAAATACCTCAGCAAGAGAAGGATGATAAAGATTATGCTGGTTTAACTATGGCATTGTCTACTGAGATTGCTCATGGATTCAAGGAGTTCAAGACTGCAAAATCTCCTTGGGATGCTTTGGTTGAAAGATTTGAAGGAAATTTGGATATGCGTGAAAGCAGGAAGGACATGCTAAGAAGTTCAACATGTTCAAACATGTCAATGGGGAGACTCTTGAGTCTCAGATCAACAGGTACACTCATCTCATGACAGATATGAGCATTGCTGGGATAGAAATGACCAAGGGAGAAATAAACAAGAAGCTGCTTAATTCTTTGGCTGTAAATTGGAACTTCAACATCACTACAATCAAAAGAACCAAAGATATATATTCTACTTTTTTGACTGATTTGATCTCAATTTTGAGGTCATATGAGATGGATGACAAACAGAGACACATTTTGTTTATGGTTGAGACAGGAAATATAGTATCAGAAAGGAGTGCATTGCTCTCAAGTGTGTCCTCTGCTCACACACCTACCGTTCCCAACCAAACAGTTTTTTCTACACCCGTTCAGCAAAGTGCTCCACCATGTGCAAACACTATCAAAGCTGTGGAAATGAATGTTGCTCTTTTTAGTGTTTTCATGAGTAGCTACAATGCAATGCTCGCTGGAAAGCTTTCTCCAACCATCATGGTGCAGGATGATGTGGATAAAATAAATCCTGATGATCGAGAGGAAATGGATATCAAATGGCATATGGTCATGGCTGTTCATCGTGCTAAGAAATTCATCAAAAGAACTGGAAGAAACACATTCGAGAGGCTAGAATCTAGAACTAAGAAGATTGGTTTTGAAAAATCAAATTTGAGGTGCTATAACTGCAACAAGCGTGGACACTTCGCAAGGTAATGCACCAAACCAAAAGTTGAAAAGGGAATCTCTTCAAGCAACACAAAAGAAAATTAAGCTATTGTCTCAAGTGATAGCAAAGCACTGGTCAACCATCAGACGTCTGGATACGATTGGGGTGATCAGATACATGCTCTGGAAGTAAAGATGACCAACCATGCTCTCGTGGAAAAAGTTGAAGAAGTTGAGGTAAATAAAAAATCTTGTTTTAATAAATGGAAAAGGTAAATAGATACAAATATGACAATAAAATACTAGTCAAAGAAATACCTCAACTAAGATATGCCAACGCTGAGCACAAGCGGTCAGAAAAGATTTTCAAATATAAAATTGAAGCAAGTAAAAATGATTTTTCGAAACTAGAAATGTATTTTAGCAATAAGGAATGTCTTTATCGAGATGCATTAAAAAGAATAGACGACTTTAGTTTAAAATTGAATGATGTTGTGACTCAGTTGGCAAACGCCAAACTGACGATCGAGAAAATTGAACATTCTCGATCGGTGGTGTATGATATGATAGATTCCCATTTTAGAAAGAAAGGGAATTGAGAGATTGGGTATCATACTGTAGAGCCGCCTTTTAATGGGAACTTGACTTAAATGCCTACTGAACACAATGAAGATGTTGAAATGGTTTATGGAATAGGACATAATCCAGATCGACATACATTATCCAAGCAGTCAACTCCTGTGACTGCTAATCCAGTACTGAAATGTGTGAACGTTACTAACACATCTAAGTCTTGTGTAGAAACAGGATTAGTAGAGGGCACAGTAGAAGAATGTGGGAGTGATGATGAGGAGGAGGGTCATGTTTTTGAGTCTAAGTATGTGTCATTTAAAAACAATTCGTATTGTTTTCAAAATTCTGCTACTTCTGTTTATTCTCATTTGCATGTTGGTTTGACCAATGGTAAACCATCTACAAGTCAATCTAATTCTAAACAATTGCCTCAAAGTTTTACCAATGAAGTCCGAAAGACCTAAGGTTTTCAATCACAACACACCCATAGATAAATAATTGATTAGAAAACACCATGTTGTGCGTAAACCTCAACTTGTTTTTAAATATAATAAAGTTTTGAAACATAAACATAAGCAAGTTCAGAAAATTGCAAAATCTGTTAAGGGTA
The DNA here is from genome assembly GCA_023525975.1 of Smallanthus sonchifolius. Lineage (NCBI taxonomy): Eukaryota > Viridiplantae > Streptophyta > Magnoliopsida > Asterales > Asteraceae > Smallanthus > Smallanthus sonchifolius. Next base: position 30,240,025 of record CM042023.1, read on the forward strand.
GAGAAAAGGTCGTCCCTCCGAGAGCAAATCAAAGTTTCCAAAAACCTAAGTCTGTTTGGACACGAAAACACAATGCACCATCTGCACCAGTTGAGTTCAGTGATAGGAGAGATACGAAATTACAAGAGGTTTCATATCCGGATGAGACAGGACAGCCCAAGACCACTATGGCTTGGGTTCTAGTAACTAGTTAAAGCATTCTATTGTGTAGGAACAGCCAAAGAGGCATGTCAACAACCTCTGGTATGTTGATAGTGGTTGTTCCCGGCACATGAAATGAGACATCTCTCGGCTTCACGACATTAAAATGTTCGATGGAGGGTATGTTTACTTTGCAGGTGATAAAGATGGGCAGATCGCCATGAAAGGTACTGTTACAAATGGTACTCTATGTTCCGAAGATGTGAATTTTGTGTCTGAATTAAATAAAAGCTTGTTGAGTGTGTCGCAAATTTGAATAAAAAGTTTTTAACTTATTTTACTGATAAAGAGTCTCTAATTTTAAAACCAGGGTTTGTAGTCCCTGAGGAATGGATTTTAATGAGAACACCGAGGTGTAAAGATTCATATCTGCTTGATATGAATAGTGAGTTTGCTTTAACAAACACATGCCTCTTTTCTAAAGCTTCTGAAAATGATTCCATGTTATGGCATCGTCGTTTGGGTCATATTAATTTAAAAAATCTAAACAGAATTTCCAAGGGAGCTCATGTTGTTGGTTTGCCTCTAAAAGATTTTTGTGAGGTCAAAAAATGTATTTCGTGTGCTAGGGGCAAGCAGCACAAACGACCACCCAAGCCCAAGTTGTTTAATTCAACCGAGTCGGTTCTTCAACTGTTTCACATGGATCTTTTTGGTCCTGTAAGCGTTATGAGCCTTGGAAAGAAATCATACTGTCTTGTTATTACTGACGACTACTCACGATTTTTATGGTGTTCTTTTTTAGTAAGAAAAGTGAGACTGCATATATTCTTAAGCAATTTATGATACTTGTCGAGAATCAAACGCATTTGAAGATCAAGACAATCCGAAGTGACAACGGGACATAGTTTCGCAATGAAACTCTTGACAACTTCTGTGAAGAAAAGGGGATTGTAAGACAATTCAACGCAGCTAGAACTTCTTAACAAAATGGAGTTGCTGAAAGAAGAAATAGTACCCTCATTGAAGCTGCATGAACAATGATATCTGACTCGAAATTGCCAATATTCTTCTTGGCTGAAGCGGTCAATACGGCATGTTACGTACAAAATCAGTGCTTTTCCACAAGCATCAAATGAAAACACCGCATGAAATCTTGTTCAATTAAAAACCCAAAGTCGGCCATTTCAGAAGTTTTGGATGCCTATGCACTGTATTTCATAATGATACTCTCGGGTCCAAGTTCGATGAAAAGGCCGATTAATGTTATTTTGTAGGATACTAATCCAGCAAGACGGGATACAAGGTTTACAACAAGAGGACAAAGCAGATTGTAGAATCCTACTACATTGACTGGCAGGAGATGAACAAAACCAATGCGGTTTCTGGTGCAAATTAGTTGTTTGATTATGATTCTCTTTTTAAGCTTTTTAATGTTTATTATGATTTTTCTGCATAATCAGGAGATGGATTTTATGAATACAGTAAAGTTGATTATCAGGTCAATCAGGAGCCTATATCATCTAGCATCATCATCAACTACCGGAACTCCAAACATCTCTACTCAAGACATTCATCAAGAGATTGCTGATCCAGTTAATTCAGAGTCCGATGCATCTAGCAGTGGTCATTCATCATAGGATATGATTCCTGATCCAAATGTTACTGAGGAGCCGATTCCCGTAACCACATCAATGACTGAAGATACAAAACAGCACATCACCAACTTAACAGATATGTTGCAAGAGGAAGAGATAACTACCTTAAAGATACACAAGGATCATCCCATGGAGGAAATAATCGGTCCTCTCACTGACGGTGTGAAAACGAGGGCTCAGTATGGGGTTATCAACATATGTATGGATTCTGCTTTTATTTCTCAGATCGAGCCGAATAATATAAAAATGACCTTAAATAAGGCTAGCTGGGTAGAGGCAACGCAGGAGGAGCATATGTAATTTGAGAAGCTGAATGTTTGGGAACTTGCGTCATTACCACAAGGCAAGTTGCCCATCGGAACTCACTGGGTGTTCCACAACAAGAAGGATGAAAGTGAAGTTATTGTTAGGAATAAGGCACGATTGGTTGTGCAGGGCTTCTATCAGCAGGAAGGCATCGATTATGAAGAAGTGTTTGCACCAGTTGCACGTCTTGAGGCCATTAGAATCTTTTTGGCCTATGCTTCATATATGAATTTCAAAGTATATCAAATGCACGTGAAGACAACATTTTTATATGGAAAGGTTCAGGAAAAGATCTACATGTGTCAACCACCGGGGTTTGAAGACACAAATCACCCACAACACATCTACAAATTGGATAAGGCTCTTCATGGATTACATCAAGCACCACGTGTATGGTGTGCCACACTGACGCAGCATCCTCTTGCAAATGGCTACACTCGAGGAGCCATCGATCATACGTTTTTTCTTAAGAAACTGGGGGATGATCTGATTCTTGTTCAGATCTATGTTGATGATATCATCTTCGGGTGCACAATTGATGTCTTGTGGAAAGAGTTTGAAGAAGTGATGAAAAAGAAGTTTGAAATGAGTTCGATGGGAGAAAAGGCTTTCTTCTTGGGGCTGCAAGTTAGGTAAAACAACGATAGTATTCTAATCCATCAGGCGGAATATGTTAATGACATACTAGTCAAGTTTAATTTTACAGACTCCAAATCGGCCTCAACTCCCATGGTAACTCGACCTGTTCTTAATCCAGATCTAGGTGAACCGAGAATTGTCCAACATCTCTACAGGTCAATGATTGGCTTGTTAATGTACCTGACTGCCAGCCGTCTAGACATCATGTTTGCGGTTTGTCACTGTGCACATTACCAGGCTAATACTAAAATTTATCACCTTAATGCTGTCAAAAGAATTTTTAAATACTTAAAAGGTAAGCCTCAACTTGGTCTCTAGCATCTAAAAGATTTGGAATTTAACTTATTTGATTTCACAGACAGTGATCATGGATGATGCGATCTAGATAGAAAATCAACAACTAGGGGATGCCAGTTTCTGGGGGAGAGATTAGTGTCATGGCAGTGCAAGAAACAGACCACCGTTTCGACTTCTACTGCCGAAGTTGAATATGTTTTCGCATCCGCATGTTGTTCTCAAGTTATCTGGATGCAACACCAATTGCTGGATTACGGTTTGAATTTCATTAACTCTCCTATTTTTTTTGTGATAATGAAGCTGCTTTACAGATTATTAAGAACCCGGTCTAACACTCAAAAACCAAACACATAGACATAAGGGTGCATCACATTCGTGATTGTTTTGAAAGAAAGCTCATGCATCTTGAGCAAGTTTTCACTGATAATAACGTTGCCGGTATCTTTACCAAACCTTTTGATTTAGCCAGATTTAATTTTCTGGTTGAATGTCTAAAAATGTTCTCTTTTGATTAGAGGGTCGCGGGTTTGGTCACCAAAAATATTTTTTTTTGTTTTGTTTAAAATTTAATCAATTTTATTTTGTTATAAATACAAACGTTTAGGGGGAGAAATTTCCTAAAAACACAAAAAAGATTTTATCTTTGAGTCTCTACTCGTGTGTCAAAATCAAAATCAGAAAATTACAAAAAGATTTTAGCGTTAAGTCTTGCTTTATAATTGAGAAAAATTGAGAATACTGTCAAATGGGAAATGATAGTACATCATTTTAGAGATCGGATTATCTAGTGTAGGACCTGTAGTTGAAAAGATTAGGATCTAAGTGTGATTTGATGATACGCTCTGCTAAAATCGTAAAGACAACATGATAGTGTTTCACTTAAACATAAAAGTTATGGTCGAAGTGGGGAATGTTACCCCCCGGCTGACGGCGGAATATACATCGGGGCTGACACGGTTGTTCATAAGTACATGATCATCTATTAAATGCGTTTCAATAATTATTCATCCTATTAAATTATCTGTTACAAAGAGAAATAGAAACATAATGTTCAAAACAAAAACAAAATCTAAATTTATTAATGATAGGTCTATAGCCCTACGTGAACAAGCAATGTCCTCAAACAGTTGCACCTGAAACATTTAAGTAAATGCCAACTATAAGTAGTTGGTGAGTAACATATTTTTAACACTAAACAAAGTTGAATAGGTTTTACAATTCAATATGTTCAAAGCAAGTATAACGCATAAATGTGAAAACATACGGGGCTCCAAAGTGTACAATCAAGCCATGTAAATATATATGCACAATCCCCCGGATTGCATGAAGTACCAAATGTATACACTAACCCTCCAAGGTTCGTGTTAAGTTATGAATCAGATTCCCTTATATATATGATCATAAAAGGTACTACCTTAGGCCAGCCACGCAGGTTAATGATTGTACTAAACATGAACATATGAATGGTCACCAAGTAGTTTAAGACATGAACCATAAAGACCTTTGCATAAGAACATAGGTAATTTAATTGTGTATATAAAGTATTTAAACATTTTACACCTTGAGTATTTGTAAACAAAAGTATGAAAAATGGCTATGAAACTCATTTGTAATGAAGCTAACAAGTGGTATGATTTGTTAATGATGGATAGGCTTCTTTAGAATTTCTCACAATCAACCTACATGGATAAGTGTGTTCTTAAATTCAAAGTATGCCAAATGGAAATAAGGAATTTTGAGTTTTTAGGGTTTCGTAGGATCTAGGATTGGATGTGGGATTCGTACAAGTTTTGTAAGAAAATATATGTTTATGTAAGATAATGATAGGGTTATACTAATTAGAATTAATTAGAAACTCTAATTAATTGTATGATAATAATATGCTTGAATTTATTTATATAATTACTCTAAAATAATTTAATAAATAAATTATAAAATAGATAAAGGTTTAAAAAATAATTTATATATAATTATTCTAAAAACAATTAATAAATAAATAATGGAATAGAAAAGGTTTAAACAATTATCTTATGTGGATAAAATAATTAATTAAACTATTTAATAATCTCTTTTACTTAACTGATTTATAAATGAGATATTAAATAAATATATACTTTAAATGAAATTAATTGAACTTGTATAATTATTTATCTAAAATAATTATTTAAGTATTTCTGTAGATTAAAAATGTTTTAAGTAATTATTCTTGCAAAAATAATTATTTGTGTGTTTAGAATAATGTTTAAAATAATAAAAATTTTTTTTATAAACATCGTTGTTTTACAAACAAAACAACATATTTAGATTTATTTAAATAGACCAATTATATTGTTTATTTATAAATTTATAATGTTAAAACATTAATTTATATTCTCTGTTTTTTTATAAAAATTACAGAATGTAATTAATAGATTTATAAAAATTAAATTAAATTTTAAAACCCGGCCACCGGGACTCGAACCTGCGTCGAGCCCGGGCCAAACACACACACGCGCACTTAACCATCAGACTAGGGCTTATGCCTTGGTCTTAGACTGACACGTTTAAGTTAAATACCACAACCCCTGAGTCATCTTCTTCCTCCAAACGAACCCGTAACCCTAGGTTCTCAAATTGACCTGATTACCCAAGCGATTGAAACCCGAACCATGGGGCTTTCATCCCTTGCATCAAAACGATCAAAATGGTATAGAATTTACCTAAAATGGTTAAGCAATGAAGGTGAACAACGGGTACACACAGGTTCGTGTTCTTCGGCTAAAGTGGGTGTTCCATAGATGAATTACGATGTATTTGAGGGTGCGGGGAGTCCGTAGTGAGTCTCGCTAATGATTATGGACTTCTATTTATACGCAAGTTGTACCCAACTCAGTCGATCGCTTAAATGCAATTCAAGGTTAAATCGGTTACGAGTTAGTCATTGATTAGTTCGTAAAAACTAGATTAAACGCGAAGGATGAATCGATTGGGTGCTTACAACTTTTAGCCGGCGTTAATTTTACGTGAAAACATCGTAGTGACGAGTTCATGGAGAATGGTCCGAAAACCGGTCCCTGCAGGACTCGAACTCGCGATCGAAAATGGGGGGAAAGAGTTTTCGGATTTTGCAAACCGGTCCCTGTAGTTTCAGGGTTTTATTATTTTATGCACAAACTTGAGTTGAAAGTAAATTTAAAGTTTCAGTATTTACACAAATAACCCTGAACTTTAATAAAACATAGAATTATTAAATTCTACAAATTTTTATAAAATCTAATAAATCTTTATGTTATGATTAAATGTTATAAACATAAAAATGTAATTTACAAGATAGAAATAATTTTATTTCCATTAAAAATCATTTTCTTTGTAATTAAATAACATGACTTTTATAAACCCTAATTTTATTCATACAATTTATATTTTAGTTTTTGTACATATATATAGGTTTAACATATATATGTATTTATTTTCTTGAACTTTATACGATTATTTATATAATCCCTTATAAAAATATTTGTTATTTTTTGAAATTAAACAACGATACACAATGCATTTATGCATGTACCTTCATGTATTGAAATGGGTAAATATGATAGCTTTTATTGAAATAGAAAGATGCAAGTACCGGAATAGTAAAAATAAAGGCAGGAAATTCCTGGGGGTTACAGTCTCCCCTACTTTAGGAAATTTCGTCCCAAAATTGATTAGGAGGAGGGTCCAGGAAAGAGATGCGGGTATTTAGCCTTCGTTTGATCCTCACGTTCCCAAGCGAATTATGGGCCACGTTTGGATTCCTACCGAACCTTAACGATTAGTATACGACTTCGATTGAGTTGCTTAACTTCCCGATCCATGATCTCCACGAAGTGCATCATCTCATCAATGTGAACTTCGTCAAGAGGTATGTGAAGATTCTTGTCGGCCAAACATTTCTTCAAGTTCGAGACATGAAATGTTGGGTGTACGTTGTTGAGTCCTTCAGGTAAATCCAATTTGTAGGCTACCTTCCTAATTGGTTCAAGGACTTTAAAAGGACCTACAAACCTTAGTGCAAGTTTTCCCTTCTTTTCAAAAAGAACCACGCCCTTCCAAGGGGACACCTTGAGAAGAACCAGATCGCCAACTTGAAATTCCAAGGGTTTTCGACGTTTTTCGGCATAGCTCTTTTGCTGAATTCTTGCCACTTGAAGGTTGTCACGGATTAACAAGATCTTGTCTGAAGTCTCCTGAATAAGTTCGGGACCAGTGATTTGTGTTTCACCAATCTCAGTCCAACCGATAGGAGAACGACACTTCCGACCATAAAGTGCTTCGAAAGGAGCCATACCAATGCTCGTATAATAGCTGTTGTTATACGAGAACTCGACTAAAGGTAGATGTAAATCTCAATTTCCCTTATAGTCAATAACACAGGCTCTAAGCATAACCTCGAGGGTTTGAATGGTTCATTCGGATTGACCATCAGTTTGCGGATGGTAGGCCGTACTAAGATTCGGTTGAGTACCCACAGCTGATTGCAAAGATTTCCAAAAATTAGAAGTGAATAGTCCATCACGATCAGATATAATGTTGAGTGGTACACCATGACGACTAACTATTTCGTCAATATAGATTCGATCCAATTTCTCGACTCGATAGTCTTCACGAATGGGTAGGAAGTGAGCAGATTTAGTTAAACGATCAATGATTACCCAAATACTACCATGACCACAAGACGTATGCGGAAGCTTGGTTATAAAATCCATAGCAAAACACTCCCATTTCCACACGGGAATCTCGGGTTGTTTAAGTAAACCGGACGGATGCTAGTGATCGGCCTTAACTTTCAAACAAGTAAGGCACTTGGACACATATATAGCAATGTCCTTTTTCATACCAGGCCACCAATATTGAGTACGAAGGCCCTTATACATTTTATCCGCACCAGGATGTATAGAATAACGAGTCTTGTGAGCCTCGTTCATGATAAAGGTATGAAGATTGTCACGGTCTGGAATCCAGATACGATTTAGGAAGTAAAGTAGACCGTTGGGTTTGGTTTGAAGTTGGAGTTCAGCACCACATGCAATCTCATTGTACATGTTTCCTTCAGTAACTAAAAGATGTTGTGCCTCAAAGATGCGAGTTTGAATGTCATTTTGGATTCGGATGCTATGGATCTTGATAGATTCTTTACGACTAAGAGCATCGGCTATGACGTTCGCCTTACCAGGATGGTAACGAATATCGCAGTCGTAGTCGTTTAGAAGTTCAACCCAACGTCTTTGCCTCATGTTGAGTTATTTTTGGTTGAAGATGTGTTGAAGACTCTTATAGTTGGTGTAAACCACACACTTAGTACCATATAAGTAATGTCTCCAACTTTTGAGAGCAAATACGACCGCACCCAATTCAAGGCCATGCGTCGTATAATTCTTCTCATGGATTTTGAGTTATCGAGACGCATAGGCAATCATTTTACCTCGTTCCATAAGGACACAATCAAGGCCAAAGTTAGAAGCGTCACAGTAGACGACAAAGTCATCGTTTCCGTCAGGAAGAGTAAAGATAGGAGTTGCGCAAAATTTTGGCTTTGAGAGTTTGAAACGCTTCTTCTTGTTTTGGTCCCCACTTGTACGGTTTGACTTTATGCGTTAAGGTTGTGAGTGGCACCATGATCTTTGAAAAGTTCGATATGAAGTGTCGATAATAGTCCTCTAAGCCAAGAAACGAGGGGACTTTCGTAGGGGTTTTTGGAGATTGCCAGTTCTTCACCGCTTCAATTTTTACGGGAACCACGTGAATACCCTTCTCATTGACTATATGACCCAAGAATTAGACTTCTTTTAGACAAAATTCACTCTTAGAAAACTTGGCATACAATTGTTCCTTCTTCAAGAGATCCAAAACCAATCGCAAGTGTTCCTTGTGCTTCACTTTTGATTTTGAATAGATAAGAATATCGTCAATGAAGACGATCATGAATTTGTCCATGTACGGATTACACACGCGGTTCATAAGATGCATGAATACCGCTGGTGCGTTGGTTAGTCCAAATGGCATAACCATGAACTCATAATGACCGTACCTTCTACGAAAAGCTGTTTTTGGAATATCGGATTCAAGGACTCGTAACTGGTGGTAACCAGAACGAAGGTCGATTTTTGAAAAATAGGTCGAGCCTTGAAGTTGATCAAACAAATCATCAATTATTGGAAGTGGATAACGGTTCTTCACAGTAAGCTTGTTGAGTTCCCGGTAGTCGATACACATCTGGAAAAAATCACCCTTCTTCTTGACAACTAAGACAGGTGCTCCCCAAGGAGAAACACTGGGACGTATGAATCCTTTGTCAGCAAGTTCTCGAAGCTGGCTTGAAAGTTCTTGGATTTTAGAGGGTGCAAGACGATGGGGTGACTTAGCCACAGGGTTTGCTCCTGGCACTAGGTCGATACGGAATTCAACTTGACGTGCGGGAGGAAGACCGGGTAAGTCTTTGGGAAATACTTCCGGAAAGTATTTGATCACAGGAATGTCTTAGAGGCTTTCCCCCTGTCTTTCCTCTCCACAATGTGTGCCAAGAAAGCTACACACTTATTTCGTAAGTACTTCTACGCGGTAGTACAAGACATAAGCTTGAGTCCTTTAGACGGCTTCTCACCATAGACTTTCAAAATGCTGCCCAAGTCAAGATGGATATGGATATTCTTGTCAAAGTAGACGACTTCAGCATGATGTTTGGTTAGCCAATCCATGCCTACTATGATGTCAAAACCTCCGAAAGCCATAAGAATAAGATTAATTGAGAAATCATGATCGTTCAAATTTAGGGTACTATCTCTAATAATGGTGTCACATGTAACAGAATATCCATCCGCTACTAATGTATCGAAGGATTTGTCTAACTTAGTTCGACTCATAGCAAGTTGTGGTTCAAATTCAAAGGACACGAAACTCCTATCGGAACTAGTATCAAACAGGATAGAAGCATATTGTTGATTAATTGGGTACGTACCATTCACTACATCGTTGTTGGCTTGAGCCTCGTTAACATTAACATTGAAGGCACGTCCATGAGGTACGGGATTTACATTCCCCTGATTCACATTCCCTTGGTTCATGTTCCCCTGATTCATGTTGCCTTGGTTTTTGTTGGCTTGATTAACAATGGCCAATCTAGGACAACGGTTCCTGAAATGATTAGGGTCACCGCACTCGTAACAAGAACGACCCTAGGTGATAGCAGCAGGAGCGGGAACAACAAGTTGATGGACTTGGTTAACTTGTGGAATACGGCAGGTGTTAGCCACATGTCCATAACGTCCACAAGTGGTACATAAAAAACATGGAACGTTGGTAGTATGATGGAGCCAGCATGTGTTGCACAAAGGTAGAGTTCCTACATACGACTTCTTGTTGAGGTTGTAAGCATTAGGGGCTACTTAGGCTAAAGGTGCAGCAAGAGTGATAATGGCAAAGTTCCTGCCTTTCCGCTTCTTGCCATTGAAAGAGGACTCAGTCTTGATTTCTTTGGTAGGTTCCATTGCAGTCTTCTCAACGGTTTTCTTTGCACATTTCTTAGATAGAGTCCCTTCCGTTAACATGGTTATCCGTCAATGTTGCAGCAAGACAGATTGCTTCCTCAAGTGTGGCTGGGTTACTACCCAAGACGGTATCTTGGATTTGCATAGGCAGGCCATTGATGTACTTCTCAATGGACCTTGAAAGAGGAGTGACCATATGAGGCACAAGAAGGCTTAGTTCATGAAAACGGGTGATATAGGCAACCCTTTCACCACCTTCTTGTTTGAGATCCCAGAACTCAGCTTCTAGCTTCTTAATCTCGTTACGAGGACAAAACTCATCAGTCATGAGTGTCTTAACATTAGCCCAAGGTAAGGCCGGTGCAACTTCAATACCACGGTTACGCTTTTCCCCGTTCTACTAGGTGAGTGCCCTTTTCTGAAAGACACTAGTAGCATAGTGAAATTTTAGGTTCTCGGGACAGTCGGAATTGATGAAGGTACCCTCAATGCTTTCGAACCATTGGAGAAGTCCGGTGGCTCCTTCATTCCCGTAATACTTGGTTGGGTTGTAGGAGTTGAAATGTTTGAATGTGCACGTTGGATTTCTTGGAGTTGCATTTTGGTTCAGTTGGTTGACCATGGTTGGTAAGATCATAGCTATTTGCTGGATAATCCTGTCGGTGAGGTTGTTACAACGTTCACGATGAGGAGGCATTCTACAATAGTAAAACATAGGGAAAGGATAAATAAGAAATTCATATGATATGAATCGTGAATAAGAATTTGTGATAAAATCAAGAGATACTTAATAAAACATTGGACGACACCCGTTCAGTTTATCAAAAGTATTTTAAGTTCACCTAATGTCCGAGAAGTCTTGCTTTAGCCTATAAGTGGACACTCTTCCCAAGAATTCCCAGGAAAGCATAACTGGTCCATCGGTTATTTGGATTTATACGAAATGTTTTCCTAGACCGAATTTCCCAGAATATAGGCATCCACCATTCCGGATTGCACAAGTTCTCATTCATTATCTTGAACTTACATACTTTTGATGAGAGCTTCATTTTGGATAAGTGTAGGATCGTGAAAGTACAACATGGTTCTGTTCTTATTTGAAATTGGCGGAAACAATAGCAACTACACAAGTATAATCGAGTAAACAGAAAGAATACTAATAAGAACACTGTTGTATTAAGCTTTTGCAAATAAACGATTACAAATGAGAACTCAATTAACAAGCACACTTACAATGAAGTGTTTACACAGTATTTATACTCACTTAGAATCAAGACAGACCCTTGATTCTAAGGACCAGATCTAACACAGACCGTTGATCTTTTGTATATAGCTAACTATTACACGTTTAGTCTAAAACTAGTTAACTTTATTGAAGCGTCTTCTTTATGCATTATTGCTTGCATTCTTTGAGAAGAGCATTGTTGTCTGTCATTGGTTGCACCATTGAGGTTCCATATGCTTTGAGTGTGTCAGTTGCTTTTACATTAAGTTTTCAGTGACGCTTGGCATGGATAATCAGCTGCAACGATTTGTCTTCAAGGCACACGGCTGTCAGCATCAAAGATGAGGATCAACAGCAAGATGTGACCATCCAAAGCTGCTGATGATTTGCCTGTGAGCAGCATCAAGTGTTGATGCTGCTGAGAAGCCTATCCGCAGCAACTTTGGTCTTCAGCAGATAAGGCTATCCACAGCAGATTTGTTCTTCAGCATGAGAACAAGTATCCGCAGCAGATAAGCTTGTCCGCAGCAGTTTGTTGGTCAGTAGCAAACTCTGAGATCAGCAGCATTTGTACTTAGAGAATTTTGTAGCCATCAGTCTTTGTTTCTACAAACTCCCCCTAGACTGATGCTACCAAAATTCTCTTACTGCCTTTGTTGTTGAAGCTTTTGCATGTTTCTGACTATCCTTTCAACCTCATCAACAGATGTGTAGATTGATCTTTTAGCTTCTGTCCTCCCCCTGAACACTTCAAACCATTGGTCTTCAAGACTGTCTGAGTCTTCCTCCATTGGGACCATCTCCCCCTTTTTGGTTGCATCAGTGGACAAAATAAGCATCAGTTTGGGTGCCCACTGATACAACGGAGTAGGTAAAGTTGGGTATTTATGGGCTTCATGCATAGAGACTTGGTGTCTTAGTTTGGACACTTCATCCTCTAGCATAGCCACCCTGGCCGTTAATTCCAAGATATGAAGTTGCAGTCTGTCCTCATCCACAGTTGTGGAATCCTTGGATCCAGATGGGGCCTTAGGCCTAGCCTCTTCATCCCCATCACCCAAGGTTTCTTGGCGCCTGGGATTCCTCTCAGCGAGGGGAGTTTCCAAGGAAGCATCCTAACTGAGAGTTGCCGTGGTTGAGGTCTTAGCAATGTTGGCACTGTCCTCCTGGTCATTTGATGGACCAGCAGTAGTGACAGCCTCTTCCACATCCACTCGTTCATAACTCCTAGAGTGGACCTTCAGGGTAGTAGAACTTGGGTTGGGTGTGTTGGAAGCAAGATCAATCATAACCTCCGGGATAGTGGTAGTTGGAGAAGGTACATCATCTTGATCAGGTTCCTCAACACTTAAGTTCAGAAAAGAAAGGAAAGGCTCAGGGGGCTGTTCTATGGATCCGGGAAGTGATCCTGATCCTAATAGAGAGACATCCAAAGGAGTCTCCCTAACAATGTAGCTGTCCCTTATGATATTCTCACCAGAATGTTGTGATTCTGAGTGAGGGCTGTTAGGTTGGGTTTGGGCCTTGGAGGCAAGAGGAGAAGGAGTTCTCTTGCCCCTTTTCCTAGTATATGTCATTGCAACCGGGGCCCTGTGTTCCGGTTGAACGATGACATCCAACAGAGGTGTAAGTAATTTTTATGCCTGTGCATCCTTAGTAGTATGCACAGGGGTTCGAATGGTAGAAGCAGACAGTTGTTCAGGATGTGAGGTGGAGGGTGTGGGATCAGTATCAGCTGGGATTGCTGAACTGTCACCCGGGGTACTTTGTATGTTCAGCATTGTAGATAACAATGGAACATTGACCCCTGAGAACTTTCACTCCAAATCGGTGAAAGTACAGATCTTCGTGAAAACCTTACCTGGTAAGACGATCACGTTGGAGGTCGAATCCTCCGACACAATCGACAATGTGAAGGCAAAGATCCAAGACAAGGAAGGCATCCCGCCAGACCAACAGCGTCTAATCTTCGCCGGAAAACAGCTCGAGGACGGCAGAACCCTAGCCGATTACAACATCCAGAAGGAGTCAACTCTTCACCTTGTCCTCCGTCTCCGTGGTGGAGCGAAGAAAGGTCCTAATGTATTCGTCCTTTGAGTATGAGATGGCTGCTCCCTTATCTTGAAGCTTAAGATGTTTTCTTGGTGTGGCTTCCAAGATGGTGATATCCTTGCCGTCTACTTTGGCTTTAATTTGGGGAATCCCCTGTTCGGTTGAGTAGACGGAGGTACTCCAGAAATCCTCCATATGAGGGATATATATGGTAGGGTTGGTTGTGAGGGAAAATTGGATCTTTGATCGACATAAGAAGTCGATCATATCATTGAATCCTTCGGATTTCTTTCCCTTGGTTAGGTATGCTGTAAGGTTAGGGTAAGCAGAGAACTTATCGTCATGGTTATAGATGTCTGCCATTGTTGTATGATTTGGAGGGAAGGTTTGAAGGTTGGTAGGGACTTGAGAGAAAGTGATGTTGGTTTAGAGAGAAATAGAAGGTGAAGAGGTGGTAAGGAAATTTGATTTGTTTTTATAATGGCAGAGGAGAGAAAAAGCAGAATGACTTGTACGGTACAACTTTATTTACTTTTTATTGTTACAGCTGTAATACACTGAGGCAGTCATGGTAAAGACTAGCATTAATTTTTACAGCGGGTAAAAGTTAATTTGGACTTAAATTTACCCATCAGTAGCAAACTTGGTTGCTGTGGATGAATAAGCATGTCCGCTGCAACCTTGGTTGCTGTGGAAGGTTAAGTCTGTCAGCAGCAAATTCATCTTCTGCTGATGGATTTATTAATCCGCAGCAAGGATGTTGCTGCTGACAGACTTAAAGAAATCTGCAGGAAACCTGTTCCTGCTGATAACTTAAAGTAGTCAGCTGCAAATCTTTTGCTGCTGAAGATTAAACATGTCAGCAGCTGAAGGACAAAAATACTGCTGACTTATAACTTTTATTTACAACAAAGGACAGACACATTTACATCAAAGGATAGACACATTCAACTGAACCAATGATGATGCTTGGTGGTTTCTTTGCCTTCCATTGTTGAGTTGGTGGTTTTCCAGCTCTCTTTGCCTTTTTAACAGCAGAAGCTGCATCTGAGGACTTTGGCTTATCAGCAGCAGATTTTGTTGCTGCTGATGGTTTTACTTGAGCAGCTGCAGACTTTGTTGCTGCTGAAGGCTTGCCTTTTGGTTGCTTGGGCTTTACTCGATCAGCAGCAATTTTGTTGGTTGCTGAAGGTTTAAGAACAGACTTATGCCTATTCTTCTTCACCTTACTGATAGGTTTTTGTATAATTGGGGTTGGAGGAAGAATCTGATTGAAAGGATTAAACTTACAATTTGCAACAAAGTGGTCTGATTCACCACAGATGATGCAAGATTGTTGAGGTTTTGAAAACTTCTCCCTTGGTGGAGAAAGAGAGTTTCTGAATTGAGTTGTCTTGGCTTCAAACCTTCTTACCTGTTTGTTCTTCTTTGTCTTCTCAAAAGCATGTTGCTTGAGGTTTCTTTGCTGCTGAAGGTAGTAGAAGCAGGTGCTGGCAGTGTGGTTATATCTGCCACACACAAAGCATGATCTTGCTAGTTTGTCTCTTGAAAGGTAGACATAGTCCTTTCTTTGGAACAGATCCTTGACGTTCCATGAATGAGCTTTGTTATGTTCAAAAGTGGCTTCTTCTAGGGTCTTTTGAACATATGGAACTTTTTCTTTAGGCTTACGACATATATCAAATACCTTCCTCTTTGTGATCGGCTTTGACTGAGGCTTGGGGTTTGTGGGTCCTGATGTCTGTCCCTTTTCAATGTTTAGCTTTCTTCCATCTGGAGGATAGCTGATCTTGATCTATTTGAATGGTACATGAGCTGGAACAGCTGGAAGAACAGCAGAAACTTCAACTCTATTTAGAACAGCTTCAGATGGGGCTGCACTGGTTTCATCATGGTCTGAGTGGGTTGACTCAGATTCCGATGAGGTAGTGCAGTCTTCGACGAAAGGTTCATCCGTTGAAGGATCAAGGTTTTAGTTTGCAGTGTCAAGATTTGCAACATTGAAGCTTGGTTCGTAAATGGCAATATAGTCAGCAGGAGGAAGAACAGAATTGTACTGATCATTGTTATACCCAATTCCAGTCTTTACCATCTCATGGACTTGAATATCTAAAAGTCTTTGTAACTTTTTGGAAGAAAATTCATATTTTTCAATATGAACTTTCTGTTATGCCAGTTCAGCTCTGGTAGCTTTTTAGTTTGACCAGTAGATCATCAATCTGAGTTTCAAGATTAGTTTGTTCGTGTTTTAGCGATGAAATCTCTTTCTTAAGGCAGTTAATCTTTTCTTTATAAGTGTTTTCAACCTTTTTGAACTCAGATTTTATCTGATGAAACTCTTCATTTTGATCTATAAGGTTTTGGTTATGCTTTCTATAACCCAAAACTTTATCAATACAGGCGTGAGAGCAAAGATGTTCAAATACCTGAGGTGGTATCTCTGTAGTGTCTGCCATAAGAGCTTGATTGTTGACAGGCAGTTCTTCATACTGGAATCTCCAGTTAAACTCATAAGTTCCAACAGTTGTACAGGCTGCAGTTTGAACCGGAGGAGTAGCTTGTTGTTGTTGTTGTCTGGGTTGGGCTCGGGGAGGTTGTCTTAACTGAGGAGTAGATGGATTTGCTCTTGGTGCCTTGCATTCTCTAGCAAAGTGACCCAGTAGGTTACAGTTGTAACATCTTAGTTTGCTTTTATCCAAGCCAACTCTGGTGTTGGAGTTGTTACTTGGAATGGGTCTTCCGGTTCTAGAGTAGAACCTTTTTGCTCTTATAGAGAGCATGGCATACGAGTGCTGTATGTCCATTTCTTCTAAATTATCTGGATGAAAGCATTCCAGATCCTCCTTTATAAAGGACATGTTGCTTGAGTTTTCAGAAACAAAAGCAGCGGAGGTTAAGGCTTGAGGAGGAGCTTCAAGAAGAAATGGTGAGCTGTTTGTTTGAGAGGTAGGAGTTTGTGGATGGGTGACAATGGGAGGATATTAGTTGCAAGAACTAGGACCTGAGTGGTCAGAGTGAAGCGCAGATGAGATGGTGGAGGAAGAAGAGGTTGATTGATGATTGGAGCTCCTTTCCTTGGCTTGAATAATTTCTAATTCATATGTTTTCAGCATGCCAAAGAGCTCTATCATCTGGAGAGTTTTTAAATTCTCCGTTCTTCTTATAGACACTGTATATAGTGTCCAACAGCTTGGGAGAGATCTGATAAACTTCTTGAGAATATCTTCATTCTCTAGCTTTACTTTGGAGCACTGCAGCTCACCTACAAGATAAGTGTATCTGTTATACAAAACGGTTAGTGACTCACCTTCCTTCCATACGAAGTTTTCATATTGCTGTTTCAGGACGTCCCTTCTGTTTTCTTTGACTTCCTTAGAGCCAGCAAACGTCCTCTCAAGAGCCTCCCAGAGCTCTTTAGCAGTTTTGTAACTTCTGAAGTTATGAAAAACTTCATTTGGAAGGCACATTTGGATAGCTCCTAATGCCTTGAAGTCCACCTCCATCTTCTTTATGTCCTCTTCTGAGTACTTGGAGGGCTCCTTTAGAACTGGTGGTTCTCCAGAGTCAGCAGAGGCCACCATGGGAGTGTAGGGTCCATCCCTGATGGATTTCCACATTCCGTACTCCTGATAACAGAAAAAGATTTCCATGCGATTCTTCCACATGTCGTAGTCTTCCCCAGATACCAATCTTGGTGGTCGGTTGATGTTGCCGATGTCTTTAAATCCATTGCTCTGTGCCATCTTTGTTTTTGTGATTTTTGGTGACTTGATTGAAAGAGAGAGTTTAGAATAGAACCAGATGTGATTAAACAAGTCTGAGTTTGTTTAATCTGAGCCAAAGCTCTGATACCACTTGTAGGATCATGAAAGTACAAGATGGTTCTGTTCTTAGTTGAAATTGGCGGAAACAATAGCAACTACACAAGTATAATCGAGTAAACAGAAAGAATACTAATAAGAACACTGTTGTAATAAACTTATGCAAATAAACGATTACAAATGAGAACTCAATCAAAAAGCACACTTACAATGAAGTGTTTACACAGTATTTATACTCACTTAGAATCAAGACAGACCCTTGATTCTAAGGACCAGATCTAACACAGACAGTTGATCTTTTGTATATAGCTAACTATTACACGTTTAGTCTAAAACTAGTTAACTTTATTGAAGCGTTTTCTTTATGCATTATTGCTTGCATGCTTTGAGAAGAGCATTGTTGTCTGTCATTGGTTGCACCATTGAGATTCCATCTGCTTTGAGTGTGTCAGTTGCTTTTGTAGAAAGTTGTCAGTGACGCTTGGCATGGATAGTCAGCTGCAACGATTTGTCTTCAAGGCACACGGCTGTCAGCAGCAAAGATGAGGATCAGCAGCAAGATGTGACCATCCAAAGCTGCTGATGATTTGCACGTCAGCAGCATCAAGTTTTGATGCTGCTGAGAAGCCTATCCGCAGCACCTTTGGTCTTCAGCAGATAAGGTTATCCGCAGTAGATTTGTTTTTCAGCAGGAGAACAAGTATCCACAGCAGATAAGCTTGTCCGCAACAGTTTGTTGGTCAGCAGCAAACTCTGAGATCAGCAGCATTTGTAGCCATCAGTCGTTGTTTCTACAATAAGACCATTAAGTCTAAGAGTATGTTTCATGTAGTTTCAAGTAGTCTCATGTAATCCCTTGAGGTTGTGGGTCTTGTATTTGCACCACATAGACAGAAATAGATAGATGTAGATAGGTGTAGGTAAGTGGATTCGAATCATGTATGTATGTGTATAGAATAAGAATAGAGTGGAGTTCTTAATAAAGGACACGAGTTAAACTCATGTTTTGGACTCCTAGGTTATAGTCTAGGTCATGTGTGTCTGATATCCTAATTCCCTATAACCATGACTCTGATACCAATATATCACACCCCGCCCGGTAGCGGATTATACGCCGGGGCTAACGCGATTGTTCATAAGCACAAGATCATCTATTAAATGCGTTTCAATAATTATTCATCATATTAATTTATCCGTTACAAAGAGAAATAGAAACATAATGTTCAAAACATAAAAAAAATTACGTAGATCCATAGCCCTACGTGATCAAGCAATGTCCTCAAACAGGTGCACCTGAAACATGTAAGTAAATTTCAACTACAAGTAGTTGATGAGTAACATAGGTTTTGACACTAAACAAACTTGAATAGGTTTTACAATTCAATATGTTCAAAGCAAGTCTAAAGCATAAATGTGAAAACATACGGGGCTCCAAAGTGTACAATCAAGCTATGTAAATATGTATGCACAATCCCTTGGACTGCGTGAAGTACCAAATGTATACACTAACCCGCCAAGCTTCGTGTTAAGTAATGAATCGGATTCACATATAAATGATCGTAAAAGGTACTACCTTAGGCCTGCCACGCAAATTAATAATTGTACTAAACATGAACATATGTATGGTCACCAAGTAGTTTAAGACATGAAGCATAAAGACATTTGCATAAGAATATAGGTAATTGAATTGTGTATATAAAGTATGTAACATGTTCCACCCCGAGTATTTGTAAACAGAAGTATGAAAAAGGGCTATGAAACTCACTTGTAATGAAGTTAACAAGTGGTATGATTTGTTAATGATGGATAGGCTTCGTGAGAATTTCTCACAATCAACCTACATGGATAAGTGTATTCTTAAATTTAAAGTATGCCTAATAAAAATAAGGAATTTTGAGTTTTTAGGGTATCGTAGGATCTAGGATTGGATGTGGGATTTGTACAAGTTTTGTAAGAAAATATATGTTTATGTAAGATAATGATAGGGTTATACTAATTAGAATTCTAATTAATTGTATGATAATAATATGCTTGAATTTATTTATATAATTATTCTAAAATAATTTAATAAATAAATTATGAAACAGATAAAGGTTTAAATAATAATTTATATATAATTATTCTAAAAATAATTAATAAATAAATTATGAAATGGAAAATGTTTAAACAATTATCTTATGTGGATAAAATAATTAATTAAACTATTTAATAATCCGTTTTACTTAAATGATTTATAAAAGAGATATTAAATAAATATATGTTTTAAATGAAATTAATTGAACTTGTATAATTATTTATCTAAAATAATTATTTAAGTATTTGTATGGATTAAAAATGTTTTAAGTAATTATTCTTGCAAAAATAATTATTTATGTGTTTAGAATAATGTTTAAAATAATAAAAATGTTTAAACATCGTTGTTTTACAAACAAAACAACATATTTAGATTTATTTAAATAGACCATTTATATTGTTTATTTAGGAATTTATAATGTTTATAATATGTTTTTAAATAAATAAAATAAATAAAAATTAATTTATATTTTCTGTTTTTTTATAAAAATTACTGAATGTAATTATTAGATTTATAAAAATTAAATTAAATTTTAAAACATAAAATTATGTATAAAAATGACAAAAAGGAATAAAATCCCAAAAACCCGGCCACCGGGACTCGAACCTGCGTCAAGCCCAGGCCAAACACAGACACGCGCACTTAACCATCAGACTAGGGCTTATGCCTTGGTCTTAGACTGATGCGTTTAAGTTAAATACCACAACCCCAGATTCATCTTCTTCCTCCAAACAAACCCGTAACCCTAGGTTATCAAATTGACCTGATTACCCAAGCGATTGAAACCCGAACCATGGGGCTTTCATCCCTTGCATTGAATCGATCAAAATGGTCTAGAATTTACCTAAAATGGTTAAGCAATGAGGGAGAACAACGGGGACACACAGGTTTGTTTTCTTCGGCTAAAGTGGGTGTTCTAGAGATGAATTACGATGTAATAGAGGGTGCGGGGAGTCCGTAGTCAGTCTCGCTAATGATTATGGACTTATATTTATACGCAATTTTTACAGAAATGGGTCGATCGCTTAAATGCAATTAAAGGTTAAATCTGTTACGAGTTAGTCATTGATTAGTTCAAAAAAACTTGATTAAACGCGAAGGATGAATCGATTGGGTGCCTACAACGTTTAGCCAACTTTAATTTCGCATGAAAACATCTCAGTGACGAGTTCATGGAAAATGGTCCGAAAACCTGTCCCTGTGGGACTCGAACTCGCGATCGAAAATGGGGGGAAAGAGTTTCCGGATTTTGCCAACAGGTCCTTGTAGTTTCAGGGTTTTATTATTTTATGCATAAACTTGAGTTTTAAGTAAATTTAAACTTCAGTATTTACACAAACATCTCTGAACTTTAATAAAATATAGAAGTATTAAATTATACAAAATTTTTAGAAAATCTAATAAATCTTTATGTTATGATTAAATGTTATAAACATAAAAATATAATTTGCAACATAGAAATAATTTTATTTCCATTAAAAATCATTTTCTTTGTTAACATGACTTTTATAAACCCTAATTTTATTCATACAATTTATATTTTAGTTTGTACACACACACACACACATATATATATATATATATAGGTTTAACATATATATGTATTTATTTCCTTGAACTTTATACGATTATTTATATAATCCCTTATATAAATATTTGTTATTTTTTGAAATTAAACAATGGTACACAATGCATTTATGGATGTACCTTCATGTAATGAAATGGGTAAATATGATTGCTTTTAT
This sequence comes from Smallanthus sonchifolius, assembly GCA_023525975.1. Taxonomy (NCBI): domain Eukaryota; kingdom Viridiplantae; phylum Streptophyta; class Magnoliopsida; order Asterales; family Asteraceae; genus Smallanthus; species Smallanthus sonchifolius. The sequence continues at coordinate 30,261,488 of CM042023.1, forward strand.
TGAAATAGAAAGATGCAAGTCATGTGATAATGGGGATACAAGTGCCGGAATAGTAAAAATAAAGGCCGAAAATTGTTGGGGGTTATAGGGAACATCTCATAGATTAGTGTAATAAGTATTTTCTATTAACAATTGCGCACTTAAATATAGAGGTTGATGAACTTTGGATAAACATACTCAATCAGAATTACACAAACCGAGACCCTTTACAAAGGGGTTGCTAGTTGACTTGTTGCAAGTCTTTGTATATATTATGTAAATAAAAGACATGCGTAGTCATGCAACATGCAAAAGACACTCAATATAGTGCAAAGCTGATCTGCAAAGTAGAAAATTTTAAGCAAAAAGACACGCAATGTCGTGCTATAGGTATAAACAAAAAGATATGCAATGTCATACTCCAAAAAGGTATGTTAAATACACATATATAGCTATATATGTAAATATATTTTTCTTTTGGGCCATGGTGACTGCACCAAGGGTTTCTTGACAAATTCAGGGCGCGTAAGTCCGTCGTGCTGTGTCCCTGGGCAAAATTTTGAAAGTACAATAATCAGTTCACAAACCCATGCTAGTTATGCTCAAATAGTTATAATTTAGGTAATCAAAATATTACGAGGAAGGGAAGGTTTACCTGATAAGTTGTGGGGTCCGTGAAGTTCATCACAAACGTACCTAATTCACATACTAATAAATGAAGGTTTCTGAGATATGAGTGTGGGACTCACTAATTCATGAATAATTCTTACCCAGAACATGATGAATCCATTCACTGCTTGCTTGTATACTAAGGTATAAAAGCTTGAGTTTAAAAGGATAAGTTATATTGGCAATCACCTAGACCAGTCAAAAGAAATGAACGGCCAATAAGTGTGCTTTGGTATGCTCTAGAATGATATGATCCCATAACAGATTTTCTCTCAAAATTGTGTGTTTCAGTAAGTGTCGTATTCATGTGAAAAGAACGATAAGATTTTGTGATTTTATCTTAGTTTAAGTTATTTTATTTTTATCTTTCTCTAAAAGGACCATTCTTGCTTGACCTGAAAAAGTTCAAGTTTTAAGCAAGTAAAAGTTCTCGTCGAGAACTTCTTCGGATATATATATATAGCTCAAAGTGTTCGATTGGTGGTCCACACCTACCGAATACTCTTGCATTTACTCTCTTATGTGCTAACCGAGAACTTTCAATCTTGTGTTCTACTCATTTTTGTTGTTAAGTAATTGTTGCAGGGGACATTCCGACTAATAAGGTATAGAAGTTAACCGTCGTTATAGATTCTTGAGTGATTTTTGGACCAAAAACTTACCCAAAATTAAGCTTATCTGTTTATGTTAAATTGAAGGGTGGTTTATATATTAAAACTGAAATTAACCAGTCAAATAGGGTCGCAAACAATAGGCGACTAGGGTTTTGTCATCAATCCGATCATTAAACACTATTTGAACATGAATTTGGATGATTCTCAAGATCTCAGTTTCTAGCATCATGATAGTTCTTGGCCAGAAGTATTCGGCCAGAAGTTTTCAGCCAAAAGTATTCGGCGAGTACTTTATCTTAGCGAGAACATTGTCTTGGCAAGTACTTTGTAATTTGCGAGAACTTCTAACCAAATACTTAATCTTGAGATTTGTCGTGTTTGTTCGTGTCTAACTGATTCGCTGTGTACAGGTATGGCTCACTTAAAGTTTGTAAGATATCATAACGAGTCTGCATACTTGATGTAGTGCAAAACACACATCTTTATTCCATTGTTTTAATGCGTTATTTATTAGTTTATCTTTGTTTTGAGTCGTTTTGATATACATTTGAGTCTTTGTTGTGTTTTCAGGAGCTCGAGATAATTACAAGTGAATATACGAAGAAACCGAGCAAGAGAAGAAAGTCTAGGGTTCAAAAGTAAAAAATGAAGGAAATCAACTCTTCACGGTACGCGAAGACCCAGAAGAGAGAGTTTCACGGTACGCGAAGAACTTCAGAATTAGTCACGACTATTTTGGCCCTCACGGTACACAAGGGGCTTGCCAGATTCTTTCGCGGTACGCGAGGGAAGGAAAATTCAGCAAAACCCTAAAAATCGATTTAAAATAGAATTTGATTCCTATTCTTAGAGGAGTTCATATCTTAGCCGTCCAGAGAGAGTTCTAGGAAGATTTTGGGAGAGAAGAAGTTAGTTGGAGTCAAAGTTTGGAGCTTTAGGATCCGAGGTGGTTAGAGATAGCTTTTCGGGTTCCAATTCTCTTTTGTTTGATCTTGATTTGTTTGTTTGATACCATGGTTTTGTGTTTCTACTTCTGTTTTGGTTGTTTAAGCATGATTCTAGGCTAGAACATTGATATTTCCTATGTCACATGACGAATACTTGTTAAAGTTTCTGTTTTATTCAGTTTTTGGGTTCAATTAATGGATTTATGATTTTGTAAAAGATCTCGACTTGATTATTGTGATGTTATTGCATGTTTAGATCTAACCTTGTGTTTGATTTCAATTCCTTGCATTGATTGTGGTTTTCTGCTAATTTGATTAGCGTATCTTGGTCATATATCTTAGGGTTTGTGATTAGGGTTGTTTGCTAGACGTAGTAGCCATAGGAGTTGTCTTTGATTACTTATTAGAGTTGAGTGTGTATCCTAGTTCAATACCCGAGAGGTGAGAATTAGTTGTTTAGTCTTCGTCATTAGGAATCTGAGTGTCAGCTGTCTGAGAGGAAGCCGGTATTAGGTGTCTAGTGATTGTTGCTATTCGTGTCATAGTTGTTATCTTGAGATTATCCCATGCATTCTTTGAGTGTATTGGTGGACAGTGAGACTGAGAGGTAATCTGTCTATTAGGGTACTCTATCATAGTTGGAAATACCCGAGATGTGATCTAACCATCTGGTGAGTAATTACATCTGTAGGTTCCTTAGTTGGTGTCACCCTGAGAGTGATAAGGGATCCACTAGGTAGTCTTTAGCTGTCATCTTTAGAAACCCAGTTCCATCATAGTTTCCAGAACCGGTAGAAGTTGTGCTTTGCAAGTAGGATTCCGACCTAGGTGATATTCTTCCCATCTTCTGATTTCACCTTTTGTTCTTGTTCTTGATAGTTGAGTTGACCTTAGTTTGCTGCATTCCTTTGTTTAATATTTAGTGTAGTAACCCCCCCCCAAATAAAATCAATCTTTAGTTAGAGTCAGAGTATAGTATAGTTATCATAGTGTCTCTAGGGTTCGATATTCCGGTTTACCATTAAGCTGTGCTACACTCGATAGGTACACTTGCCTGTCTGTGCGGTTTAGTTGAAGGTACTCCTCTTATTACTTAGGAGTGTAGGTTAGGTGTTGTTATTATTTTAATAGACCATCTGGGCGACATCATGTTTTTGGTGCCATTGCCAGGGACACTTGGCAATAGCAATATTGACTTTGACTAGTTCTTTGTTTGATTTTTGGTTTATATATTTTCTTTTTCTTTTGAGTCTTGTGAGTTTGCTTGTCTTCTGTGCTTGTCCTACGTGATATCTGAGTGTCTAATATTGGATCGAGTCTTTCTGTCTTGAGTCTTTATTTATTTTCTTTTGTTCTTGTATCAGTTTATTCACAATACTCGTTCGCAGGGATCACCACCCTATTCAGCTTTTCCAGAGCCCGAACGAGAGCTGCACGAGCGCACCCGCGAGTTTCGGTAGCGTTTGAAAGAGCTTTGCAAATCCCAGTTACGTTCTACTAGCCTAATTCCATTTCCTACCATGGGCAACGCTGACCCACCAACGAGGCGTACCGTGCACTAGAGGGCCAGTGACAGGGTCACTAGGGTGAGATCTTCGATCACACGCCCCGCTATTCCGAACACCAATACATGGCAGATCCCGTCACATGTCATGGGTACGATCACTCATGTAACCCAGTTACATGGCCTTGAGGATGAGGATGCACCCGGACATTTGTCCCGTTTCGCGCGGATATGTGATACATTCAATATCACGGGTGTGTCTAAGGACGCTATCTACTTGCGTCTCTTTCCATTCTCGCTCTCTGGTCGCGCTTCTACTTGGCTTGACACCCTCCCCGACAATTCTATTACCACATGGGAGGATCTGCAAGCCAAGTTCTACAAGAAGTACAATCCACCTTCCAGGGCAGCTCACCTTAGGGATCAAATCCAATCGTTCCAGATGGACCCCAACGAGCCTTATCACATGGCCTGGGGGAGGTTTAACACGCTGTTGAGCCGATGTCCCCAGCACGGTCTTTCAGACTGGGCGATAGCGAAAAAGTTCTATAATGGTCTCACCTTCGAGAAGCAGCAAATGTTCATCACCGTTGCAGGAGGCCATATCATGGATAGACTCGAGCCTGATGAGTGTGAGGAGATGTTCGAGAGCTTCGCACAAGCCGAACAGCAGCATCCACATTCTGTTAGGAATTCCATTCCTACTGCTAGAGCACCCGCCTCTTCTCCTAGAGGTGTGCATCAGGTCACTCCTGAGACTAGCGTGGTTGTTGCACTCGCCTCAATGGCTAACGAGATTAAGGAGCTGAAGCTTAGTGCTAAGTGGTGTCAAGTGTACAGGGGAGGCCACGACACCCGAGATTGCCCCGTAAATAATCAGGAGCATGTGAGCTATGCGGGAAACCAGTACCAGAATCGAGGGTATAATAACAACAATACTTATGGCTCGGGATGGAGATCAAGAAATAACCCGCCTGGGTTTAATGGTCGTCAGCAGAAGTATGGAGGAGCAGAAGTTGGAGCAAGCTCAGGAAGCAGTGTCAATACAAGGAAGATCGAAGAGCAGAAGTATGGAGGAGTGTCAATACAAGCTCAGGAAGCCTGGGTTTAATGGTCGTCAGCAGAAGTATGGAGGAGCAGAAGTTGGAGCAAGCTCAGGAAGCAGTGTCAATACAAGGAAGATCGAAGAGATGCTTGAGAATTAGACACAACTGCTTGCCCACTTAGTCCAGCAAGACAAGGACACGAGGCAAAGACTAGATAGCCACGACACTCTATTGAAGAATCAGCAGTCGGCATTCCAGGATCTGCAATGCACGGTAGGAGACATCGCTCAGAGCCTTAAAGATCAACAGGGAGGTCCATCTTTAAGCTCCAACACTTCAGTGATGGCCGTGTCAGTCAGGAGTGTGGATAAGAAAGAGGTTGTAGAGGATGACTCCCACTCGAGTACATATAACATTCCGTCACCTGAGGAGGTCAAAAAGATTGACTGGAGAGCTCGATTTGCTGAGATCGATGCTAAGATGGTAGAGGAGCAGGTGGACGAGGATGAAGTAGTTGAGATGCCTGCCGAGAAGGCAGAGGAGGAGAAGATGGGGTTGGAGATGCAGACCCCCGATATTAACCTGACTCGTGTTCCCTACCCAGCACGTTTGTTGCCATTCAAGCAAGCCAGGGAACACGGTCACTTCCTTGACATGTTCAACCAACTCAAGGTCAATCTTCCACTGATAGAGACCCTCCAGCGCATGCCGATGTATAGCAAGTTTCTAAAAGATCTTCTTTCCAACAAGAAGAAGCTCGAGGAGGTCTCTAAAGTCTCACTTGGTGAGCAATGCTCTGCGGTGGTGCAGAACAAGTTGCCCGAGAAATTGGGAGATTCAGGGCGTTTCACGATTCCGTGTCTCCTAGGCAGTTTGCCCTTGAACCACCCGTTGGCTGATCTGGGTGCTAACATCAATCTGATCCCGTATTCTATCTACAAACAGCTAGACCAAGGTGAACTGCAGCCGACGCACATGAGTATTTCCTTGGCTGACCGCTCAGTCAAGTATCCACGGGGAATTATGGAGAATCTTTTAGTGAAAGTCGGCAAGTTTGTATTCCCTACGGATTTTGTTATTTTAGACATGGAAGTGGATGATAGAGTCCCACTCATCCTCGGGCGCCCATCCTTGCGCACAGCCAAGGCAGTAATCGATGTCTTTGACGGAAAGCTCACACTTCATGTGGGATTAGGTTATATTTGAGGCCACACAATCCGTGAAGGATGTTGGCGAGCATAGCCACTCCGTGTGCATGCTTGATGCCTTCATAGGAGACCATCGGGACTATGATCCAGAGGTAGAAGTAGGTGAACCCGCCCCTGATTTTGGAGAGATATCTAAATGTGAGTTAGAGTTAGAAAGGTTGTTAGATGAGCCGGATGAATACTATGATGAGGTGCCTGATGATTTGTTCGAGATGATGGCAGAATTAGAGGATCCCCGAGATCCGGGGGAAGGTTTAGAGGTCCCACATATAGAAAATCCCATTCTTGAACCGTTAACCCTTACCATTGTGCTTTCTGAGGGGAGAACCGTAGATCTGACCCCTAGTTTTAGTGTTCCTAGGTCTAGGCCACCCCGTAAAAGAACCCGCCCCGTCATAGAGTCATCTGGTTTTAGGCTGCTGAAAACCTCAAGTGTGGGGAGGTTTACGGGTGATAAGATACTTGGTTATTTGAATCATATTATCTTTGGACCGGGTAGGTATAAGCTGTTGTGGAAGGATTTTAGTGCTACATGTAATATGAGTTCAGTGTTTGATAAATTGTTGAGGTTGTGGAGGACCGGGAGACCGCATAAGATGAAAGCGGTACCGGTTAGGATCAAGGAGAAGCCTCCTAATAGGCTTGCTTGAGTCTCGGGCAAGTGCACGAGATGTAGATTTTGTATGCACTACTTGGTTTGAGTCCATGTCTTTTTTGTGTTTTTCGGTGTGTGTTTTGTTTGTGTCGTGTTTTGCAGGGATTCACGCTTGATTCGGTGAGGAAAATCGCCGAGAATGAAGTTCCAGGTATTTTTACATGCGTTTTTCTGCTAGGAAGAGGTTTTCAAGGAATTTGGGTGAAACAAATTTTAAATGATCAAAAATTTTCTAAGTATAAAAGTTGGAAAATTTTCAAAACTTTCTGTTACCAATAAGCCCCCCGCGGTACGCGAAGAAAGTGGGGAGTCCTCTCGCGGTACGCGAAGGAAAAAACCAATAGCCGGCTTAATTTTTACCTTCTCGTGGTACGCGAGGAGTGCTGCCGGTTCTCTCGCGGTACGCGGGGCAATGCTGGTTTCACCCTTCTTCCTTGTTTTCCCATGGTTTCGTTCACCGTTCACCCGCTTCGACCACCAACATCATCATCCACCATCATCACTCTATCCTATATCCACCATCTACCATATCATCATCACCCATCATCCATTACCTAATACATCCATCATTATTCATTCATCATCCATCTGTTCATTATCCACTCATTCACACCAATATCATCCATCATCCACTATCACCATATCACTACCATTCACCTTCAAATAAAACGACCTCTATCATAATTCATCCATCATCCAATATCACCACATCATCCAATATCACCATATCATTCATACCATCCGACCACCGACCATGGGGAAATTGAAACCGTTCGTGACCGATGACCGACCTTGTTGTGGCATTCATGTCTATGTGTTTGCCACCCATTGAGTACTTTTCTCTGCATGCTATCTATCTTGAGTCTTTTAATTTTTAGTTGAGTTAGTGAGTCTTTATTTTAAATTTATTTGAGTCAGTTTAATGCTGCGGGTTTGTTGTGAAGTTTATTTTGAAGGTTTAATCATTCTGCCCGTACTCAATCTCCATTCGGGCGGGATCGATTATCACTTATATGAAATTTGTAAAGGCAACCCAACAGTCTGTGCAACCGCGACCGAAATGCTATACGGTGCACGCAAGGCAGAACGAAGCTGGATTTTCATTCTTACATATACATTACCAGCTAAGTCGCTTCCTGATTTTTTTTGCATTTTTATTTTTAGTTGTGTCTTCCTTCACATTGAGGACAATGTGTCTTTCAAGTGTGGGGATGTGAGTGTTTAGTTGAGTCTAGTTTGTCTTGTTTGTAAAAATTCAAAAATACAACAAAAAATTAAGAATTTTGAAAAATGTCCTTGGAAATAATTGCATATACTTGGAAAATGATAATACAACTGGATCTTATTTGGGTTTAAATGATTAAATAATTGAAAACGTGTCTAATTAGTGATTTTTGGTAGACCCAGCTAGCTAGTAAAGCTTAAATTTCCTGTTTGTGTTGTTAAGGGAATTAATTGAATTAAAAACATGATATCTTGTGGGTATTCATCTTGAGTGTCGGTAATACTGAAACTGTCAACATAGGGTGATAGGTACCACGTTAAGTTAAAATTTAGAGGTTTTTGAAATTTCATGGCACACCACTCTCTTTTTATGAGAATAAATCCGAGTGTCGGAGGCGCCCGCATCCATATTCCATAATTTTTGAGCTTATTTAATTGAAATCTAAGTTTCGCCTACGTGTCACACATCGGGTTCTAGCCTGATTGAAACACCACTGGATTGATTCTTATGTGCTTATTGATTATGACTTAGTTTATGTGTTACCTTCCGGGATAGTGACTTGGTTGAAACGTCTTTAGATAAAGTTTAATTTGCTTATTAATGCTCATTATCATCCACTCACCCATATTTCACCCGATTTCTAAAACCTGTAAATTTTAGTTTAACGTTGTAGGGTAAATCTATATGGTTTAATCCTTGCCTAGACATGACCATGAGACAGGATTAGATAGAGCTGTAACTGTTAAGTGTGAGTCATATAGATTGATTGGTATGCTTGGTAATGTAATATTAGAACACGTAACGGGGGCTTGAAAGTTGGTGCTTGGGTTTAATCGGACAGAAATACTAATTGTTGCTTTTTAACGCATGAGTATGTTTTGATAATTGGTAAATGATGTCTGTTAAGTTAGATGCCAGTTATGATTCCATTGCAGTTTTTTCGAGGACGAAAAAAGGTTAGGTGTGGGGATATTTGATGTAGTGCAAAGCACACATCTTTATTCCATTGTTTTAGTGCGTTTTTTATTAGTTTATCTTTGTTTTGAGTCATTTTGATATACATTTGAGTCTTTGTTGTGTTTTCAGGAGCTCGAGATAATTACAAGTGAATATATGAAGAAACCGAGCAAGAGAAGAAAGTCCAGGGTTCCAAAGTGAAAAATGAAGAAAATCAACTCTTCGCGATACGCGAAGACACAGAAGAGAAAGTTTCGCGGTACGCGAAGAACTTTAGAATCAGCCGCGACTATTTTGGCCCTCGCGGTACGCGAGGGGTTTGCAAGATTCTTTCGCGGTACGCGAGGGAAGGAAAATTCAATAAAACCCTAAAAATCGATTTAAAATAGAATTTGATTCCCATTCTTAGAGGAGTTCGTATCTTAGCCGTATAGAGAGAGTTCTAGGACGATTTTGGGAGAGAAGAAGTTAATTGGAGTCAAAGTTTGGAGCTTTAGGATCCGAGGCGGTTAGAGATAGCTTTTCGGGTTCCAATTCTCTTTCGTTTGATCTTGATTTCTTTGTTTGATACCATGGTTTTGTGTTTCTACTTCTGTTTTTGTTGTTTAAGCATGATTCTAGGCTAGAACATTGATATTGCCTATGTCACATGATGAATACTTGTTAAAGTTTAAGTTTTTATTAGGTTTTTGGATTCAATTAATGGATTTATGATTTGTAAAAGATCTTGAGTTGATTATTGTGATGTTATTGAATGTTTAGATCTAATCTTGTGTTTGATTTCAATTCCTTGCGTTGATTGTGGTTGTTTGCCAATTTGATTAGCGTATCTTGGTCATATATCTTAGGGTTTGTGATTAGGGTGGTTTGCTAGACGTAGTAGCCATAGGAGTTGTCTTTGATTACTGATTAGAGTTGAGTGTTTATCCTAGTTTAATACCCGAGAGGTGAGAATTAGTCGTTTAGTCTTCCTCATTAGGAATCCGAGTGTCAGCTGTCTGAGAGGAAGCCGATTTTAGGTGTCTAGTGATTGTTGCTATTCGTGTCATAGTTGTTATCTTGAGATTATCCAGTGCATTCTTTGAGTGTATTAGTGGACAGTGAGACTGAGAGGTAATCTGTCTATTAGGGTACTCTATCATAGTTGGAAATACCAGAGAGGTGATCTAACCATCTGGTGAGTTATTACATCTGTAGGTTCCTTAGTTGATGACACCCTGAGAGTGATTAGGGATCCACTAGGTAATCTTTAGTTGTCATCTTTAGAAACCCAGATCCATCATAGTTTCCAGAACCGGTAGAAGTTGTGCTTTGCAAGTAGGATTCCGATCTAGGTGATATTCTTCCCATCTTCTGATTTCACCTTTAGTTCTTATTCTTGATAGTTGAGTCGACCTTAGTTTGCTGCATTCCTTAGTTTAATATTTAGTGTAGTAAACCCCTCCAAATCAAATCAATCTTTAGTCCGAGTCAGAGTCTAGTATAGTTATCATAGTGTCTATAGGGTTCGATATTCCGGTTTACCATTAAGATGTGCTACACTCGATAGGTACACTTGCCTGTCAGTGCGGTTTAGTTGAAGGTACTCCTCTTATTACTTAGGAGTCTAGGTTAGGTGTTGTTATTATTTTAATAGACCGTCTGGGCGACATCAATACTTGGAAGATCTACCACAAAATCACATCACTTTCAAGTCTATGATTGTTAGGTTAAGGGCATCCGGAATATATTATGCTATTTCTCAACATCTTGAGATATGTGAATAATTCATTCGAAGTTTCTGAAGCACTGCTGATTTGTCACCGAGAACCAAGTAGAAGGAATTGTTGGAACTGTAGCCAAAAAGAGAATTGTAATTACTGAGGCGGTTATTATGGAATGTCTTAACTTTGGTGATGACCTATTTACCCATCTGGTTTTACTACTGACATTATGAAAGCTACATATGAAAGAATGAGCTATGAAGGGACCTTGCCTTCAGTTGAGAAGAGACTATTGCCGACCTACTGAAAATATTTGGCACGCGTGATAAATCAGTGCATCTCGGGAAGAAAGGGGGGTTACGACGAATTAAATGCAAATATGTCTTATGTTGTGTATGCATTGCGAATATGGGAGAACTTTAACTTTTCAAAGGTAGTGTTTGATGATGACAATGGCAATGATGAGAGTAAGAAAAATGACCAAGAACAAGGAAGCGAAGACGATACTACTCAAGAAAATCTTTCTCGAGCCATCGTAGTTTATGTTCCTGTGTCAGAGTCTAAAGGAGCACAACAATCTGTAAATGACCCGTCGGTCGAGTTTGAGCAGGATCTTGAAAGATAACTTAATTCAAGCCACTATGCTTTTCTTGTTCGATGACGATTTAATTGTATTTCATGATTAATTTTTGGGGGAGCCGGAAACAAGTGAAGCTGGAGATTTTTCTAAAGCTGATGTACCGGCCTCTCCTATTTATATCAATGCTCAGGGCAAGGAAAGTACCGGTGTTGACAGTGATTTATTCTCCTAAGGTAATTCTCCTCCCTATGTGGAGTCTTCAGCTGATCCTAACGTGGAATCACCAAATATTCACGACGAAACAACATCTTCTGCATGACATGTTCGTATTTATACAACATAATAAATGAAGAAGTGGTTTAAGTTCATCCCTACACAAGTGGTTCATTATGTCACATCCTTGGAGGAGCTGAACTCTCAAAAAAACGATCGTTCTCCTATTATTAGTTGGATGTTTGATAATGAAAAGAACATGTTCCTAGTCAAGAGAAAGAACGGACGACTCGAATATTTTGCATCTTCAAATGACTTCAAGTCACTGCCAAGATATGATCTATATACTCTAAATAAAGTTCCATTTTATAATCCAGGTGTAGATGGCAGAGAAAGAATGTATGAATGGCTTCAAGAATATGCAGCCCGTTTAGTCCAAACGGGTTAGATCAAAATACATGATCGACAAAATCACAAAGAAGCCACTGGTAATGGAGATTTATCCTCCACTCAAGACAGTGAAGTATGTTCCAGTACACAAAGCCTTGCCTGACAACTATTTGAGTCAACTTGAATACTGGTCATACAGTTGTCACACCCCAACTGACAACGGAAACGTCGGGGCGGGACATGTAGACTGGTCATGAGCACATGGTTAACTATGTTGTAATATATTAAAGCATCACATTTCATTTCAAATTTCAAACCAAACATAAATTCAACAATTACATGAAATTGAAATACATAACAAGTTCTTTTATTTTAATAACTAGGTCCACAACTTAAGTGAAGCAAGTTTGATCAACTCAAACATTCTTACCTGAAACATGGTTAAAACAGGGTCAACTAAAAAGTTGGTGAGCATACATAGGTTTTGACTCTAAATAGTATCATTGTGTTGTGTGCATACAATCCATATAAAATCATGGTTAATAAGACAAATATGGAGAGTTACTATTGTGAAACCAAATTGTACAATCAAACCTTTGTAACTAGCATGCAAAAACCAAAATGTGTTGTCGGTAACAATCACCCTACCTGGGTGAGTTTGTTAGACTCAATATATCTATTATTGTTAACAGTTGGCTTGTATAGTTAATGATTGCACATGTAAATTGCACACAAAATAGTTTACACACCTAGTACTCAAACATAAGGCTCAAATTTGTACACATGAATGTAGGGTGAAATTGTATTGTGTATTTTGTAACATTGTATAATTGAAACTCATGTTCCACCTCAAAAATGTAAATAATAAGGGGCTATGTAAACTCTCATGTATTAATGGTGTATATAGCACGGACAATAGTAGCAAAAGTGTTTCTTGTAAATCACCAAGTTAACCTAGAGTGAAAATGTATGAACTTGAATTATTGTCATGTACAAAGTCCACGGTAAGTCTAGGGTTCAATGGATTTTGGGTGCGGGGATTTGTACAAAAGTATTTTTGGAGTTCTATGAAATGAGTGTGTGTAAGTTGATGCTTGTATTTGAATAGAAAAAAAAATCTCAAAGTATAACTTAATTGTCTTAGGGTTTAAATAATTTAAACAAATAAATTCTTTTTATTTATTTATTTTAATATTATAATAGTGTGTCAAAAGTAGTGTGAATAAATATATATATATATATATATTTGAGAAAATTGCAATTTAAACCCTAACATATTCTTAGTGTAAAAACAATAATAATAAATTTAAATAAATAAATAAATTCTCTTTTATTTATTTAATTATGCATATTTTAAAAAGAATGAAAATTAAAAATATATATATATCCATATATTTAGGAAAAGTTTTATTTGTTTAAATAGTGTTTAACCCCAAAATGTATAGAAGAAATGATTTATAAAAATTTGTTTCATGATAAAGTGTTTTATAAAAGTCTTATCATAATTTTTATAAAATAAATAATTTAAATGCTTTAATTAAAAAACTACTAATTTAAATTAAAATACACTTTTAAATAATTTTTATGAAGTTAAAAAAAAACAATTAAAATGTAAAAATAATTGTTCTCATTTAATATTTGTTTATTAAAGTATAATTCAGTTCCAAATTGTATAGGTTTAAAAAATAATTATAAAATGGATTGAGTTTAAAAAAAATCGGTTTCAAAAAAAAGAAAACAGCCCACCCGGCTCGAAACCGGGTGGCTGTTGTCAGGGGTCAAAGACACAACCGCTAGGCTAAGGGACTACCACTGAAATATTCCCGGTTCGCATATATGTTATCACCAAAAAAGGGTGTGGTCGAATTCTGGTATAAAAGGAAGATAAAAAGATGTCGGGTATGGGTTTCGAACCCACGCCACCTGGTTCGGCGGTGCAGTGGCTTACCGGTCGGACCAGGTGGTTTCGCTGGTATAACACGAAAGCCAAAAATTAAAATACGATAAATGAATCAAATTATATCCCTCAATCAGAAATCGTATGAACCGGTCAAGAACACAAATTGAAATTGAGTCTGATGCAAATTGTTGATATGAATTGATAAGGGGCTATTCACAGGGACTCGATTACGAATCAAATGAGCTAAGAGTTACCTGGTATGGTGGATTATCAAGTGAAGTCGGCTAGAATGTCAGAGGCGAGGTTCTTGATTCTCGATCAAGGCACTGGGACGAAATGCGGATCATTTGAGGACTGAGAGAGTTTCTAATAGGTTATACGAAGGTGTGTGTGTGCCTGAATCCATCCAATTTCGTCCTAATGGTATGATTCGAGTAGAAATGCGAGATCACAGTTGTCAGATTGATTTCACACGTTAATTCGCTCAATGGTGAATAAACTAGGTCATGTAAAAGGTCTGGATTCATGCACAATTAGTCTGTGCATGATTTGCTGTTAAAAACGTGTTTCCATTTCACGGGTTCTTTCCTGGTTTAGCTTGGTTTGACTCTTTCAAGTCAATTTCATTTGAATTCATGACTAGCCGCTCAAATTAACGAATTGGTATGGTAATTGGGCCGGGATAAGATTGGTACTTGATCCAGGACTCCACACAGGTCCAAAACAGTCAGCTTGGTATATGCAGTTTGACTTTTGGTTTTGGCCAGTTTGACTTTTGGAAGTCTCCTCACGAATTTAAATGGTTTTGGCCAGTTTGACTTTTGGAAGTCAAATGTGGTCAAAATTGGTATATGGGGTCAGACTTGAGGGTTTGAGGGTTCAAACTCAAAGGTGGGATTCAAGTTGTGGTGAAAAGGTTCAAGTGTACATGATGGGGTTCAAACCTTTTGTTTAAATAAACCATAAATATATATATATATATATATAGGTTAAAATTGTAAAATATCTATTTCTTCGAATTAATTTGATTTAAGATGTAGGTGTGTGGATATGTGAAAAAAAATTTAAGGTTTGTGTTTAGTGAAGTCTTGAACTACATGTTGCACAAGGGTTGGAAATTGAAATGTTATTTATTGTCTTAAAACAAATACAGAAAATTAGAAATGTTACAGTATCCCCTTGTTGAGGGAATTTCGTTTCAAAATTCAACTACTGTAGGCTATTAAATCAGGAAAGAGATGAGTTTGGATTTCCGCACGCGTTTTGATTGTCAGTTTGAGTAGTATAACTGATAACAAGATTTAGGTCTGTTTCTCAAAGTCAGGCACGAATAATGATAGTGGATTTAGTTTATGAAATGAACTTAAGGAGAAAAACTATCGGATAATAATTTGCATTTTAAAGGCGGAAAGCATCACATGGAATGGATTTGATGGGAATTTGATGATCAGGGTTTGTTTAAGAATTGCCAGTGGATAAGGGACTTCACAAACATTGGTACATGTCAAAATAACATAAAAATTTACGTGACACGAGTAACGCTACCTTTGACAATATGACAGGAACACTTATATATAGGAAGTACCAGCGGCGTATCCACCATGCCCTTATCATATCGCATTAGTTTCGTTACTATATGTCACGATGGGTTTCATGTCTTAACACACGACGGAATTTTACTATATTTTACATGTGCTGACTTTTATAATTACGTGTGCACCCATAATTACTCGAATCATCGCGTGGTCCGTATAGTTCATCCCATTGTACGCGGGTCAAGAGGGAGTACAGGGTTACTACGTTCATGTGTATTGTTTTCACGTATGAGCTGCTAAAAAAAATTATGCCCCTAGATGGTAAGGTCAGTTAGCATCTAAAGAGTAATAAGATGGCATAACCTAGAGTTCCATAGCTTACTCGTGTTTGAACAAGAATACGTCAAACCCCGAGTGGCTAGCTTTGCAGCTTTCAACATTCATGGATAAAGTGGGTGATCATGCCTTGTGTATCATGTGATCGATCAATTGCAACAATTGTGAACAATTTAGTTCTATGTATAATGTAGGTACTCAAGTCTCGTGTGTGATCTAGTATTATGTATATTGTAAGCAAACATGTTTCATGTATAATGTGAACAATTTAGTATCATGTATATCATAAACAAATGAATTTTAGGTATAATGTGGTCAATTTAGTATCATGTATATTGTAAACAAATATGTTTTATGTATTCTGTAATCAATTTAGTATCATGTATATTGCATTCCATCCTAGTATCATATATCATGTGATAAACTTAGTATTATGTATGTTACAAACAAACAAGTTTCATGTATCATGTGATAAACCTAGTACTATGTATATTGCAAACAAACAAGTTTCATGTATCATGTGATGAACCTAGTACTATGTATATTGCAAATAAATAAGTTTCATGTATCTTATGAGTGCTCATATGTAAGTTATTGAATCTCACGAGTAACGTAAACTCTCGGATTTTATAGGTGGTCAAGTGTTGCGGACAAACGTGCTGCTTGATTTTTTTTATGTGGGTAGTCGGGTTTTCAATCTTCCTTGAGGTTTATATGGATGATTAGTGCCTACGCGGAATGATTCATTTCTTTAAAGTGCCTAGTACGCTCATATATTTCCGAATGTGTAAGGTAACAAGAAGGTTTTGTGGGTGACGAGAGTAATGTGCTTACGAGTAACTGATTTGTGACTTTCTGTTTGAAATTAAAAAAGTAATTGTAATTTATCCTGGGTTGTAATTTAATAAATAAGTGGAAATAGTAAGTTGAATAACCAGATAAATGAATGAATAAAAAAAAAATCTTTTACATAATTTTAAATCATCAATAAGTTAATGTCTCAAAGAAAAATAATGGCTAAATTGTTTAATAATTAAGCCAAGGTTTTACTTAGCAAAACAAATGTCATAACTTATTTAGAGAATGTTTTATAAAACGAGTCGCATTAAATTTTCTTACAAAGTGAAAAGGTTTGTTGAAATTTTATATTCCAAGTAATATTTATAAATCAAGGGCTTGATAGATGCTTTGCTTGAGTAAAATAACAATGTTGTTTAAGTAAATAGAATGATTAGTATGCAATGGAGACTTAGGTACGCGTACTAATTTATAATGAATGAAAAGATGGTGTTTGGGTGATCTTGATGAAAATATGACGGCAATATTGAATCAACAAGTAATGGCATTAAAGTTGTAAAATAAAACTTAGCATAAAATGATATAATGTCAAAAGCTTAATCCAAACGTAAGGTAGCGGTTTCAAATGAGAATTTAAAGACAAAAGCAGAACAATCCAGCTAGCGTCTCAGGTAGCTCTCAACGAGGAAACAGATGAGCACCAAGACGAACACTGCTATGGTCACTCGGATAGCAAACAGGGCCTCAGCTCTTGCTGCTTCCGTGCGTGCAATAAGTATCTCCCTATCTTCTTCCAGGCTTGTAATTTTCTCCTCCAGGCACCACACTTGATTCCCTAGGCTGTCAATTCTTTGACCTAACAGTTCGTGTCTTATCCCATGCTCCATCCCTTGTCTCACAAACTCTGAGGTTCTCACGTATTGATGGATGGCATCAAATGGGACTCCCATAGCACTGGTGGGTGCCATGGTTTGCCTTGCCCTTGGGTCAGGGTGATATGGGTCAGGTGCTCGGTAGGGGTCTCTCATAGGGGGTGGTAACTGGTTGTGTAGATGGGATGCCTGATACGGGTTTGTTGATGGAGGTGATCCAAATGTTCGAAGTCTTGGGCCAGTGTTCCTAATCCAGTCTGCTCTTACGTCAAACCTTGCTCTAGCAGCTGGGGGTGTTGGTGATCGATAGTCTGGTGATCCATTGTTTTCTTCCTGTTCAGACACTGTTTGGGGATAGTAAACCGGGGAGGGAGGAGAGTAGGAGTCCATGTCTAGCAGGAAAAGGGAAATGATTGTAAGCGGTGTATATAAAAAAAATACTAAGTCTTAAATATAGAAGTTTTCATGAGTTCAGAGTTTGACTAGTCACGACACCGAGTCTTCACAATAGTATTTTAGGAGTAACACTTGACCTATAAGTAGTGTACCCATAAAGAGAATTCATAGGAAAGAGGGGTGGGTCATAAGGGACACACTTAAGTACCCGGTCCTTCCTTAGCCAGAACTTCTCATGGGTCTACACACACTCTTCCAGCCATCATGTACTAATAACACTATCGTTTGGGCTTATGATCATGATTATAATTATTATGGACTGGGCTTTGAGGCCCAAAGGTGATATTTATTTACTCCAGCAGGCTTCCTCTCCTTGGAGGGTAGGTGGGCTCCTTAGTTTCTTATTAATAGGCAATAGGCCCAATGACTTAAGTTTTGTCCACAAAAAGATGATGGTGGCATAGTGTGTAAGGATGAGGGTGTATAAAAACTTAGGTGTGGATAAGTGTGTGGTAATAATTAGGATAACACTTAATGGAATCAAATAGGTAGCATGTATATAGCAATTGTTATAAGTGTAGTACATAGACTATCATGTATTGTATCATGCGATGTAATACTTAGAATAATATGTAAGGTAATCACACAAAGTATTAAACATGTAGCATTTAGTAATGTGGAAAATACCATGTAACATAGAGCATGGCCTAAGATGGGTGTCCTAAGGTTATAGTCTAGGTCATGTGTGTCTAATAACCTAATTCCCTATAACCAAGGCTCTGATACCAATCTGTCACACCCCAACCGACGGAGAAAACATCGGGGTGGTACATGTAGATTGTTCATGAGCACATGGTTGACTGTGTTGTAATATATTAAAGCATCACAATTCATTTCAAAGTTCAAACCAAACATAAATTCAACAATTACATGAAATTGAAATACATAACAAGTTCTTTTATTTTAATAACTAGGTCCACAACTTAAGTGAAGCAAGCTTGATCAACTCAAACATTCGTACCTGAAACATGGTTAAAACAGGGTCAACTAAAAAGTTGGTGAGCATACATAGGTTTTGACTCTAAATAGTATCATTGTGTTGTGTGCATACAATCCATACAAATCATGGTTAATAAGGCAAATATGGAGAGTTACTATTGTGAAACCAAATTGTACAATCAAACCTTTGTAACTAGCATGCAAAAACCAAAATGTGTTGTCGGTAACAATCACCCTACCTGGGTGGGTTTGTCAGACTCAATATATTTATCATTGTTAACCGTCATCTTGTATAGTTAATGATTGCACATGTAAATTTCACACAAAATAGTTTACACACCTAGTACTCAAACATAAGGCAAAATTTGTACACATGAATGTAGGGTGGAATTGTATTGTGTATTTTGTAACATTGTATAATTGAAACTCATGTTGCACCCCAAAAAATGTAAAAATGGGTTATGTAAACTCACATGTATTAATGGTGTAGATAGCATGAACAATAGGTAGCGAATATGATTCTTGTAAATCACCAAGTTAACCTAAAGTGAAAATGTATGAACTTGAATTATTGTCATGTATAAAGTCCAAGGTAAGTCGAGGGTTCAACAGATTTTTGGTGCGGGGATTTGTACAAAAGTATTTGTGGAGTTCTACGAAATGAGTGTGTGTAAGTTGATGCTTGTATTTGAATAGAAAAAAAAATCTCAAAGTATAACTTAATTGTCTTAGGGTTTAAATAATTTAAATAACTAAATTCTTTTTATTTATTTATTTTAATATTATAATAGTGTGTCAAAAGTAGTGTGAATATATATATATATATTTATTTGAGAAAATTGTAATTTAAACCCTAACGTATTCTTAGTGTAAAAAAAATAATAATAAATTTAAATAAATAAATAAATTCTCTTTTATTTATTTAGTTATAGCATATTTTAAAAAGAATGGAAATTGAAAATACATATCCACATATTTAGGAAAAGTTTTATTTGTTTAAATAGGGTTTAACCCCAAAATGTATAGAAGAAATGATTTATAAAAATGTGTTTCATGATAAAGTTATAAAAGTCTTGTCATAATTTTTGTAAAATAAACAATTTAAATTCTTTAATTAAAAACTACTAATTTTAATTAAAATACACTTTTAAAAAAATTTTATGAAGTTTAAAAAAAAATAATTAAAATGTAAAAATAATTGTTCTCATTTAATATTTGTTTTTTTATAGTATAATTCAGTTCCAAATGGTATAGGTTTAAAAAACATTTATAAAATGGATTGAGTTTAAAAAAAAATCGGTTTAAAAAAAAAAGAAAACTGCCCACACGGCTCGGACCCGGGTGGCTGTTGTGAGGGGTCAAAGACATAACCGTTGGCCTAAGGGACTACCACTGAAATATTCCCGGTTCGCATATGTGTTATCACCAAACAAGAGTGTGGCCGGATTCTGGTATAAAAGGAAGATTAAAAGATGTCGGGTATGGGTTTCGAACCCACGCCACCTCGTTTGGCGATGCAGTGGCTTACCGGCCGGACCAGGTGGTTTCGCTGGAATAACAGGAAACCCAAAAATTTAAATACAATAAATGAATCAAATTATATCCCTAAATCAAAAATCGTATGAACCGGTCAATAACACAAATTGAAATTGAGTCCGATGCAAATTGTTGATACGAATTGATAAGGGGCTATTGACAGTGACTCGATTACGAATCAAACGAGCTAAGAGTTACCTGGTATGGTGGATTATCAAGTGCTATCGGCTAGAATGTCAGAGGAGAGGTTCTTGATGCTCGATTGAGGCAATAGGACGAAATACAGATCATTTGAGGACTGAGGGAGTTTCTAATAGGTTATGCGAATGTGTGGGTGTGCCTGAATCCATCCAATTTTGTTCTAATGGTATGATTTCAAGTAGAATTGCGAGATAACAGCTATTGGATTGATTTCACGTGTTAATTCGCTCAATGGTGAATGAATTGGGTCATGTAAAAGGTCTGGATTCATGTGCAATTAGTCTACGCATGATTTGCTGTCAAAAACGTGTTTCCATTTCGCGGGATCTTTCTTAATTTAGCTTGGTTTGACTTTGTCGAGTCAATTTCGTTTGAATTCAAGATTAGAAGCTCAAATTAACGAATTGGTATGGTAATTGGGCCGGGATAAGATTGGTACTTGATCCAGGACTCCACGCAGGTCCAAAACAGCCGGCTCGATCAAGTCTCCTCACGAATTGAAATGGTTTTGCCGGTTTGACTTTTGGAAGTCAAATGTGGTCAAAATTGATATATGGGGTCAGACTTGAGGGTTTGAGGGTACAAACTCTAAGGTGGGGTTCAAGTTGTGGTGAAAAGGTTCAAGTGTACATGATGGGGTTCAAACCTTTTGTTTAAATAAACCATAAATATATATATATATATATATATATATATATATATATATATATAGGTTAAAATTGTAAAATATCTATTTTTTTGAATTAATTTGATTTAAGATGTAGGTGTGTGGATATGTGAAAAACAAATTTAAGGGTTGTGTTTAGTGAAGTCTTGAACTACATGTTGCACAAGGGTTGGAAATTGAAATGTTATTTATTGTCTTAAAACAAATACAGAAAATCAGAAATGTTACAACAGTCCCATTTCTGGGTATCTTCACTTTCACTGTACTAATAAAGATTACACCATTGCTGATCCTACGGATCTATTGAAGTTCGGGAAGGAAGATATGCTAAGGCTTTCTAAGAATCGGTTATTCGTGCCAGAAGACTTTGAAAGGGATACAAAGCCGTTAGTGAAGGTTTTGGCTACTGCCATAATGAAAGGCCTCTATGCGAGAGTTAGTGATCATTCAGCTGACGTCAAGATATTATGAATGCTTTGAGTGCATCAGCCTTGGGGGGATTGTAAGGACCAATCCTAATAGGATGAAGCATCAAAGAATCACCAGGTTGTTTAGAAGATCGAAGATTAGATAGAATGATTTGCGAGAACTTTCTCTTGTAAAAGTTCTCGGCCCGAGCACTTTTGATGGGCCAAGAACTTGTAGTTCTTGGTAAGCCCATGCCCGTAGCAAACCGAGTACTTTATGTTTAGCTATAAATAGTTTGTTTTGTATCGGTATTCGGGTTAGACGGGTGTTCGAACGTTTTCTACTGTATTCAGAGGTATTGTGATTTTTTGTAAGCTAATGGCATCATTGTAACTTTTGAACATCTGTACTTTGTTTATTTCCTTGTATTTCTGTTATTTCAGTTGATGTATTTTTCTGTTTTAAGTCTAAGTCTGGGCCATCGAAACTACCTAGTTTCGGTTGAGGTTGTTCAACCAAAACTAGTAGTTTCGATAGATGGGAAGTTTCGATAGGATGATCATTCATGTAAATGCTCAACTGAAACCAGTAGTTTCGATGAGCATCGTTTCGATTCCTGTCATCTTCCTTTATATAGCCTACTTAGAGAATGTTTAGGGTGTGGATAGCGGCTGTAACGCTGCATTCTCTCTTTCGCAGTTTTTATCTTGAATCAATTCAAGCTTTGAGTTATTCATTGTGTTCTTGCATTTTCATATCATTGTGTATTGTTATTCAAGTTTGGTTAGCCTGTTATCTTCACCAATCTTCTGTTTCTTACCTCTGATTCACCACCATACACACCCATTTCACAGGGGTGTGTGTGTAATCCATATGTATTGTTGATTCTGCCTAGAGTCTGGACCTACAATTGGTATCAAAGCTTTATGCTCTTGATTTCTAAGAATTATCAGGTTTGTGATTGATTTTAGGTGTTTCTAGCCTCTGTTTGAAGTTTTGCTATGGTTTCTGAAGTTTCTGTGCACTATTTCATCGGTTTTGGGTACTATTTCATTGATTTTGGGTTTATTTGTTTGAGTTTCTCATTTTGAAGACTGGATTCGTAATCAGGAGAAATTTTTGAAGATTTTCATCGGTTTAGATTTCTATTATCATTACTTTGATTATTAAAGCTGTTCATCAATGGAGTTTTTGTGAAGCTTGGGAAAGAAGGCATCGAAACTACCGGGGGATAGATTCTGTTTTCTTTTGTCTATCGAAACTTCTTGTTTGTAATTTTTGTCTGAGAAAAGGTATCATCAAAACTAGTAAATTTGTCTTATCTATATCGAAACTAACCTTTGCAGCATTGTCATCGAAACTACTGGTTACCCGAACTAGTGTTCACCCGAAACTTGTAGTTTCTGTTGGTTTTTCTTTAGAGTCTTCTGCCAAGTTTTCATTATCGAAACTAGTTGTTTCAAGCTATTATTGTCTATCGAAACTAGGAGTTTCGGGCAGCATATTTTCTATCGAAATTAGGAGTTTCGGTCAACATTCTGTCACCCGAAACTAGCTTATGTTCAAGAAACTTTTTCTGAGTTATGGCATCTTCAAGCAACAATGAATATTCTGGAGGAAACAAATTAGCTGCCTTGGTGTCCACAAGAGACTTTAATGACTGGACCAAGAAAATGAAGACTTTCTTTCAGTTCCATGACCACACACTTCTGAATTCCATTACTGATGGTCCCCACAAGCCTGTCACTACTAATGCATATGTTCAGCATCCCAAGACTGTGGCTGAATATGATGAGAAAGATATTGCATTGATTGCTAGAGAAAACAAGGCCTACAGATCCATTGCTATGGCTCTCCCATGGATGTGTTCAACACTTTTGTTGAATACACCACAACCAAGGATTTATGGGTAGCTCTTTGAACCCGATATGATGGAAGTGCTGAAGTCAGGGAGAGCAAGAGGGATCTGATTAAGAAGCAATATGAGATGTTCAACATTGTTCTTGGAGATCTATGTCTGATCAACCATTTCTTCAGTATTGTGTCAAGATTGAAAGTTATGGGAGCTGAGTATCCCACTGTTGAGTTGAACAAGAACCGGCTTGATTCACTTCCCAAAGAATGGAATATGTACCGGATTATGATCAAGAAAATTGAGAACGTGAGCACTTTGTCTCAAGAAGAACTTTACAGCATTCTGGAATCCTATGAGTTGGATATCAAGAAGGGTGTAGTTACTCCTACCAATCAGTCAGGAAACACAACTCTTATTGTTGGATCAGTTTCTTCCAGCAAATCAACTATGTCTTACTTCTAGAATGATGTACCACCTTCTATTTCTGGAATTCAGCATTCCAACTCCTCTACCTCTCAGAAGCAAGCACCAATGAACCGTGATGAGTATATGCCTATTATGACTGCTTTCATGTCATGCTATGATGCCCTGATTTCTAGAAACCTGACACCGGTCAGTTTTCAACCAGATGACTTGGAGCAGATAAATCCTGATGATTTGGAGAAGATGGACATTGATATGCCCTAAATTATACATGTTTTGCATGCATAAGAATCCCTATATTATGGTACTAATTGACTAATAACCTTGTAAATGATACTTAAAGCGTTTATATTTCACAAATTGCAGGTTATTCGGTGTCCCAAGGTAAACAGAGCAAAAACCAGCTTAGAACATGAAGAAATCAAGCTTTTGGAGGACCATACCCCCTAAGAAGTCAAACCATGTCAAAGGAAGTCAAACCAACAGCTAAAAGATGAAACTGGGAAGCAGGGGAGGGATGTACGGTCGTGCATCCCATTACACGGTCGTGCATTGGCCTCCCTTGCTCCCCAAGGCCTAGTACACTGTCCTGTGTACCCTGTTTGATTCCCGAGGTGTTTGCACGCCCGTGCAATCCAATGCACGATCGTACATTGGTCATTTTGAGGCCTATAAATAGATGGCTTGGGTTCTTCATTCCACACACCCATCCATACCTCAAGAACACACTAGAGAGAGCTTATTTCATAGTTAGAATAGAGAGTAGAGAGTAGAGGGGCTCTTCCTCCTTGTTCCACAATAAGGGAGTCTACGAAACTCAGCGTTATGCTAGTTAGTATAGCCATTCGTGGCTAAACTTCTTGTATTGCTAGGGTGAAGATTACGTTTGGTGCATGTTAATGTTTGACGTATTAATCTAGTGGTATGTTTATGTCTTTAATTATTCGTCCTTTAAACCACCATTTGGTGGGATTTTATTATTGTCTAAATCCGTCTTTATATTTTTGAGTGTTCTTGATTTTAAAGCGTAAGATCGTAAAACCTTTTTAATCAAACTTCTTTTGAAACTTGTACGTCTTTATACAAGCAGAGATTGATAAGCCAATGCTTGGTCAACAGTATTAAGGTCGTACGTCTTTATACGAACTTATTATGCGACCAAGAATCGGTGAACTCATGTTGGGAACAGTACGTCTTTATACTTGGTCCCATTGTTACAGCGCCT
Source organism: Smallanthus sonchifolius (assembly GCA_023525975.1). Taxonomy (NCBI): domain Eukaryota; kingdom Viridiplantae; phylum Streptophyta; class Magnoliopsida; order Asterales; family Asteraceae; genus Smallanthus; species Smallanthus sonchifolius. The sequence continues at coordinate 30,286,329 of CM042023.1, forward strand.
CCCGGTGAGAAATATATAATCACCTATTTAACCTTAATACAAAGCATTTATGTTCGGTGTCTTAAACCAACCCGGATATGACCATTCGAAGGGTTGAGGCTAACTGTTGTCCTTAACGGGAGGCATTACCATTTTAATTTAAAGATTTTAATTCGTGATGAAATGTCGTGAGGACGAGGCTCTAGCGGTGACCCGGGTCACAAGTTTCTAGCTGGATTAGTCAACTTAACATTATCACGTACCAAGCAGATTCGAAGCCCAAAGCAATACTCTTCGTGACCTGATCATTTCCAAGATATTTACTTCCCTGCTATTTACTATTCTGCTATTTTCATTCCTGTTACACACATCACGCACGTTTTTACTTTTCTGTTATTTACTTTACCGTTATTTACTTTTCTGTCATTTACTATTCTATTTCACAAGCACACAAAACCCACTCACTATTTGATCCGGCTAAACGATAACAAAAGTTGAGTACTGGAACTCGACCGTGTCCATTGGTTCGATACTTTATTCTTAGCTAAACTATATGACGCTGCGATAGGTACACTTGCCTATTGTGTGTGTTTTTAAGTTAAAGTAATTATCATTTTATAAATTTAAAACCTGATATCATAAAACCATCCTAAAAATATATTTATTATATTTTTATATACTAAAAACGACACATCAAGTTTTTGGTGCTGTTGCCGGGTACACGGTGATTTCAAGAAAAAATTCAAGTTAACAGATTAGCCTTATCATTTTCATCTTTCTCTCTTACATTTTGTTGCAGGCGGTGTATGATCCATAGCTCCACTACTGGTTTATATCAGCCTTTAGCAGAGCCTGAAAGATTCTTTCACCGCCGAATACGAGAAAACCGTACAAGAAGAATAGCCTTAGAAAACCGCATTATCTTCGATTTCGCAAGACCGTCACTAGAGGCTTTGGGGTCTAGTATCACAAGGCCAATGGTTGACGCTAACAACTTTGAGATTAAATCTCATGTTATCCACATGATCCAGTCATCATGCACTTTCCATGGATTACCCGATGAAGATCCACATGCCCACGTTACAAATTTACTCGAAACTTGTGACACTTTCAAACTGAACAGAGTCTCGAATGACGCAATTCACCTCCGAATGTTTTGCTTTTCCTTAAGGGAACGATCTAAGGCATGGCTAAACTCTCTTCCTACCAGGTCGATCAATACACGAGATGATCTAGCTTAGAAATTTCTATCAAAATACTTCACGCTAGCAAAAACTTCAAAACTGAGAAATGATATCATCACTTTCACCCAGGAAGATGGTGAATCACTATATGAGACATGGGAACGTTTTAAGGACATGTTAAGGAAATGTCCACATCATGGGCTAGAATTTTGGTTACAAGTATCATCATTCTACAATGGGTTGCACTATCAAGCTCGTCAAACACTCGACTCTACTGCAGGTGGTATTTTTGGAAACAAGAGGCCACAAGAAGCTTACAACCTAATTGAGGAAATAGCTATGAACAACTATCAATGGTACAATCCAAGGAGTAATAGGGGAGCCAGGAAAGGAGCTCATTCTGTCGATACTGTCACTTCACTATCCGCTCAAGTAGATGCCGTCACCACTCGACTCAATCAGCTTAGCAAGGGCAAAGCGATCACTGAGACTACTGAAGAAGTAAAAAGCATCACTACTAATATTGAGCAAGTTAACTTTATCGGAACAAACGGGCTGGAGAACAACCCCTACATCATCACTTATAATCCTGGATGGAGGAATCATCCAAATTTCAGCCGGAAGGATAACAACACCTAAGGAAAATCTGGCTTTGGACAACAACAACAGTTTCCACAATGACAATCTCAAAACTATCAGCCTCGTCAACAATTTCAAGGAACTAACAAACCAAGTAACGGGTTAAGCTTGGAGGACGCGGTAACTAAGTTAATATTTACAACTGAAAGTCAAGCCCTTCTAGTGGATTCCCGTCACAAACAATATGAGGAGAATTTTAGTCTTCATGAAGCTAAGTTTAGGACATAGAAAGCAACACTTCGGTCCATTGAGACACAATTAAGACAAATTGCGAAACTTCTATCTGAAAGACAACCAGGATGCCTCCCGAATAATACTGAAACCAATCCAAAATCAAATGTAAGTGTTATCACTCCTAGAAATAGCAAGTTTATCCAGAATCACCCATGCAAGAAGAAAAGTTCAATCACCAAGGAGAGAAATATTCATCAGGGTACCACTTTGTCCGCACATCGCAGAAACAACTACTCAAGGATCGCAATCAAATGTAATCCCACCTCATACAATAATGCCTAAATATGGACGTTTCTTAAAGGATTTCCTTTCAAACAAAAGAAACATGGAAGAGGCGGTAAAGAGGACCAACCATTGTGTAGGTCCTGGGGGCCTCGGAGCGCAGCAGAACACTGAGATACGACAATGTTGACCTGTTCGTTGATTCGTGGGGGGAACAGAAGAGGATATGATGACCAGAGAAGATGAACAATGATAAAACAGAAACAAGAGAATCAACAATCCATAACAATGTTGTCATTACAGATTACATACAGAAGGAGTATACATCTGTTATTTACGCTCACGGTCCAGGGGCTGGGAGAGCTCATCCCAACCCGACCTCTCTCAAATCTCACATTCTGTTCCACACATACAACAGAGCCCAACACCTCTATTTATAGGGCCATGAACATCCTATCATGCGAACTTATCTAAGTACGCATGACATTTGGTCAAGCGTACTTGTTAAGTACGCATGGCAAAAACCCATGCGTACTTGTTAAGTACGCACGAACAAGTGGTGAACTTGCTAAGTACGCAGGAACATTCTCCTGCGTAGTAACTGAGTACACCGATACATAGAATTTTGTCTATAGTTACTAAAACATGCTTCTACAGACTCCCTCTTAACTATAGCATCAAATTCTATCTATCACGTTTACAAAGAATGTCCTAACACACTCCCTCTAAAGTAATGCTATCACATGTCTTCTAGAAAGACTTAATTATCCGGTATTCCATTTGTGATCTTCAACTCTTTAATCTTCAATCTTCAGTCTGTCTTTAGTAGCCGAGTGATGACTCCCTCTAAACTGATGCTTGTATTGTAGACCAAACCCAGTGCTTCAATAAGAACCAACTAATCCAACACACCTTATTGTAGTTCATCCTCTCAGCAGAAGCTTCCTCCACCCTGACTTAGACTTCCTCCAAATTTGCTGGCATATGATAGAGAGTTTGAATTTCCAATAACCTGCATCAAACTAATCAGCTCCCATAGGAATTCCAGTAAGATAAACTTTAGTCTCTAATCTAGATGTGTCCAACTCCATCCTTTATCTTCAAAAGTCAGCTAAATTCCCGAACATGTTCATTTCCAATTTCTCCTTTTAATTTAAGCTCCTTCTGACTATACCAGAAACAAGGGACCGTTTCATATCCCGTCGGCAAATGATAAAGGTTCCATCTTCATCTAGTAATCCAACGAATAACCAGATTCATCTTGAAAACACTCGATATAATCTAATATAAAATCATGCTCAACAGTGATCATCGTGTATCCAATCTCCAACATTCTTTAGTTATATCTTCAATCCTGGTTAACATCTCCAAATCGATAACATTCACTGCAGTGAAGTCCCATAACTAGGTTGTTTATCTGTATTCCGCCCAGATCCGAAAATGAGAAATCCAATAATAACTAAATCACACCAAATCTTGAACACAATCTTGACCAATGAGCACGAAAAGAAGAAAAAGAAAAAAAATATAGTTTACAAAGAAATCTTGGGAAAGAGTCAGTTGAAATTGTATCCCCCTCATTTCTTTATAAACTATGACCAGATTTATCACCGCTTCACCCGATTCCACAAAAAACACAACTAGTTAACTCTAGGATTTTATTCCTTTGCAAAGATCCAAAACAGCACTTCCTTAGGTTCAAGTTGTTACAGTATTCATCCCCTATTATAGAAGTATCATAGATACTCGTAGCCAACATATTCATGTTTGAATACCTAAACAATATGATTCTTTTTTCAAACACCCAAAGCAGCAACATCTTCACAAATAAAACAACAAGACTTTTAGCCGATGACGACCTAGTTGCTCAAATTGATTCAGTATTCATTCCCTATTATAGAAGTATGCAAGATACACGTAGCCAACATTTTCAGGTTTGAACACCTAAGCAATCTGACAATTGGTATCATCTAACAAAAATCTCGACCTTGTTTAGCCATGCTAGTTTATATACAAATTTTAGTCCCGAAAAACCAAAATCATTATCTTTTGAAAAATGGCTCGAAACAAGCATACAAATAATCCCTAAAAAACTTGGCAAACAAATGTTTTCCAGCCAAAATCACTAACTTTTTTTTAATCCGAGATGCTAGTTGACGAGCAAATACACATGACCTATATTTCTGGCGTACATATTAAGTACGAAGATAGATAAGTTCGCACATCAGTGAGTCATGCGTACTTGTCTTCATGCGCACTTGTAAGTACACAGGGTCTTTTAATCATGCGTACTTGTCCAGCAGTACACCAACGCATTTGTCAAATCTTGAGGAAAATTTTTAGAAACTGTTGGATTTCTTAAATTGATGTTTCCAAAGGCTTAGAAGTCATATTCTAACAAAGCAGTAGCCTTCCAAACATCAAATGAAGCGATAACGAAGACGAATTTTAGGATTTTGTTCTAAACAAGTAGATACTGTCATAAGTACGCAAAAAATTTAAAAGGCTAAAATAAAAATCTGGAACACAAATCAACGAACATCGAGTCTTTGATACCAGCTTTAGGTCTCGCGGGCCTTGGTCGAGCGGAGCGGAAGAGTGAGATACTAATGTAAACCTGTTCGTGATTTGTGGGGGAACAAAAGACAGAAAGGATACTGACAGTAGAAGAACGATAATAACATAAACAAGAGAATCAAAAATCCATAACAATGTTGTCATTACAGATTACATACCGAAGGGGTATACATCTGTCATTTATGCTCACGATCCATGGGCCGGGAGAGCTCATCCCGACCCGACCTCTCTCAAATCTCCCATTCTGTTCCACACCTACAACAGAGCCCAACTGTCACACCCCAACCGACGGCGGAATCGTCGGGGCGGGACATGTAGACTGTTCATGAGCACAAGGTTGACTAAATTGTAATATATTAAATCATCAATTTCATTTCAAATAATCCAAAAATAACCAAATCCAAGAAAGAACATAATTGAAATACATAAAGTCCTTTATTCAAATTAACTAAGTTCTAAACCCTATGTGTAGCAAATCTTGATCACATCACACATTAGTACCTGAAATATGAATAAAATAAGGTCAACTAAAAAGTTGGTGAGCATACACAGGTTTGTATATAGATAGCATATAGTTTGTAAATAAACAAATCCTTACATATCATAATCAAATAAGGCATTTATGGAGAGCAGCTATTGTGTAACCAAGTACAATCAAACCTTTGTAACTAGCATGCAAAATTGTGTTGTCAGTAACAATCACCCCAATCTGGGTGGGTTTGTCAGACTCAATAGATCTATCATTGTTTACCGTCGGCTTAAATAGTTAATGATTGCACATAATCGCATACAAAAGTTAACACACCCAGCACTCAGGCATAAAGCTCAAATTTGCACACATGAATGTAAAGAGGATTTGTACTTGTGTAGTTTGTGTAAGTGTAAGTAATAGTGTTGTATAGTGTTCATGTTCCACCCCAAAAACTGTAAAAGAGTAAAAGGGGCTATGTAATACTCGAGAGACTAGCTAGAAATGAGATCCTTGTAATGCACAATGTTAACCTAGAGTGTAATGTGTATTGAATTAATAGTTTGTACAAATGTCTATGTCTAAGTCTAAGGTTGAATTGGATGTGTGTATAAGGAATTGAATTTGTAGGTAAAGGAGTTGGATAAAATTAAGGATTGAATTTGGAATAATTAAATAACTTAAATAATTATTATTCATTCATTTAGTTATGAAAAATAATGTTTAAATATAAGTTAAATAAATAATTGTTGCTTTGTTTATTTATATTTAAAAATATGTAATTTGTCATTTAGTGATAAAAATGTACTGAGCGTTTTTTTATCAACTATAGATTTAATAAATAACTTTTGTAAATTTAATTTTTATAAATATGTGTAATTATAAATTTGGAGGTTTAAATAAATAATTTCTATTTATTTTTGAAATAGGAATTTGATCATTTTTAAATAAGTTTAATATAAATCTTTATATAAATTAATTATTCTTATTTGAAAATTTATTTGAAATGTTTATTGGTTTTAAAATATAAATTTTTGTATTCTGCCAAGATTTTTCTCTCACACACGACCGTGCCTGGAACAAGGCACGATCGTGCTAGGACCACGGGCGCGACCGTGTTGATCAAACAGAGGGCTTATTTGAATTGCTCACTAAGAACGATCGTGTCTTGGGCCAGGCACGACCGTGTCTAGGGTTTTGAGGCACGACCAAGTCTAGCCAAGGGCATGACCGGGTTTGAGTGTGGGAGGCACGACCGCGCTGGTATTTGGCGCGACCGTGTCTCATGAAGCACGAGCGCGCTAGAATGCTAGTGCGACCGTGTCTGTTCCAAAACAGATTCAATTTGACTAATTCTTATATTGTTAATGTTGGAATTCATGGGGCTTTCACCCATTAGATCATCACGAGTCTTTTTGTATAGATTAATTGTATTTAAAACGTGTCTAAGGTTCGATTCAATTAAATCATTTTTGAACGAAATATAGATTCTGGTTCATGGTGATTTCCATATTGCACGCCCAAATTAAGATGGGGCTTTTGATCTATAGACTTAATCGAATGAGTATAAGATTGTAATTACCCGGAAGAACAGTGAATCGATAGCGTACGGTAAAGGAGAGTTCCGGCGTGAACGGTTCGATTTCCGGTGCTCTATGCTGCAACTCCGGCTACACCAGCGTGTCCAAAAACTTTAGAGAGGATCGAGTAATACGTATGGAGAGTTTTCTTTAGAGAATTTGGATTGAAAAGTGAGAATCGGTGGTTTCGTGAATGTTTTGACGGTTTTGAGGTTAATCGATATATATTGAGTTAATTGTTGTAATTGATAGCCTTATTATTCTCGTTAATGATATTGAAGTGAATATCGGTTACGAAATCAAACGATTCTGCGTTTAAAACTGCTTTTACGTTTCAACTGACGCGAGGCGCGACCGTGCCTATGAGTGGCGCGACCGTGCTAAGGCACCGGGCGCGACCGTTCCAAAGCAAGGCGCGCGACCGTGCCAAATCACTTGGCGCGACCGTGCCAGAACGAGGCGCGACCGTGCCTATTAGGGTTTCTGGTTATATATATATAAAATCAGTCCTTGCAATTTCAGTATTGACAGATTTGTATAAATATGGACTTATGTATAGTTTAATAGGGTATATCCATGTAAAATTTGTGGATTTGCATTGGAACATAGTTTTTAATTGTTGGTACTAATAGAACAAGTTAGTGTACTAAATTTGAATTTGAAACGTGTCACATTGAATTGAAATACAGATAACAAAAATCAGAAATGTTACAGTATCCCCATGTTGAGGGAATTTCGTCCCGAAATTTAGCTAGTGGGAGCGACGGCATCTGTGAAGTGATGGGGGTACTTGAGCTTCATTTGGTCCTCTCGTTCCCAAGTAAACTCAGGACCACGTTTAGATTCCCAACGAACTTTGACAATAGGAATGCGGCTTCGCTTGAGTTGCTTTATTTCACGATCCATGATTTCTACTGGTCTCTCAATGAAGTGCATCGTTTCGTCAATGTGCACGTCGTCAAGAGGTATGTGAGGATTCTCATCGGCAAGACATTTCTTCAGATTAGACACGTGAAAAGTAGGATGTACATTGCCAAGTGATGGAGGTAAGTCGAGTTTGTAAGCCACTTTCCCAATCCTTTTAAGGATCTTAAATGGACCCACATAGCGAGGTGATAATTTGCCTTTCTTTCCAAAATGGATCATACCCTTCCACGGAGACACCTTTAGAAGAACAAGGTCACCGACTTGGAATTCCAAGGGTTTTCGTCGTTTGTCGGCATAACTCTTTTGCCGATTTTCTCGCTACTCGAATGTTGTCACGTATTTGGATAATCTTGTCGGATGTTTCTTGAATTAGCTCGGGACCAATGATTTGTGCTTCACCAATCTCGTTCCAACAGATAAGAGAACGATACTTGCGACCATAGAGAGCTTCAAATGGAGCCATGTTGATATTCGTGTGGTAGCTATTATTGTAAGAGAACTCGATTAGGGATAGATGTGAATCCCAATTTCCACCAAAATCAATTACACAAGTTCTAAGCATATCTTCAAGAGTTTGGATTGTTCGCTCGGTCTGACCATCAGTTTGAGGATGGTAGGCCGTGCTCAAATCCAATCGTGTACCAAGAGCAGTTTGGAGAGATTGCCAAAAGAGAGAGGTGAACCGAGCATTTCTATCAGAGATTATGTTTAAGGGAACACCGTGACGGCTCACAATTTCAATAATGTAAATTCGGGATAGTTTCTCAACCCGATAGTCTTCACGGATAGGCAAGAAATGAGCAGATTTGGTGAGACGGTCAATGATCACCCAAATGCTATCATAACCACTTGAGGTGCGAGGAAGTTTGGTAATGAAATCTATCGCTAAGTTCTCCCATTTCCACACGGGAATTTCCGGTTGTTCAAGTAATCCGGAAGGACGTTGGTGTTCGGCTTTGACTTTGGAGCAAGTTAGACATTTGGAAACATAGAGAGCAATGTCTTTCTTCATACCGGGCCACCAATATTGTTGGCGAAGATCTTGATACATTTTATCCGCACCAGGATGAATAGAATAACGAGTCTTATTGGCCTCGTTCATGAGAAATGTACGGAGATCATCGCGATCGGGAACCCAAATACGGTTCAAGTAATAAAGTAAGTCATTGGGTTTTGATTCAAGTTGAAGTTCAACACCACACGACAATTCTTCGTACATATTACCCTCGGTCACCGAGACGTGTTGAGCTTCTAAGATGTGATTTTGGAATTCGGTTTGAATTCGAACACATTGAAGCATGACATGGTCCTTTCGACTTAAAGCGTCGGCTATAACATTCGCTTTGCCGGGATGGTAACGAATCTCGCAGTCATAGTCGTTAAGGAGTTCAACCTAACGTCGTTGTCTCATATTGAGTTCCTTTTGGTTGAAGATGTGTTGGAGACTTTTGTGGTCGGTGAACACCACACACTTTGTGCCATAGAAGTAATGTCTCCAAATCTTCAATGCGAATACGACCGCACCCAACTCGAGATCGTGCGTCGTATAATTCTTCTCATGAATCTTGAGTTATCTTGATGCGTAAGCGATTACTTTGCCTCGTTGCATGAGAACACAACCGAGACCTTGGTTAGAAGCATCACAGTAGACAACTAGATCATCATTCCCATCAGGGAGAGTCAAAATAGGAGCATTGCACAACTTTTGCTTGAGAGTTTGGAAAGCTTCTTCTTGCTTTGGTCCCCATTCATAAGTTTTACCCTTGTGGGTTAAAGCGGTGAGAGGAACAGCAATCTTAGAGAAATTTGAAATGAATCGACGATAATATCCCGCAAGACCAAGAAATGAACGAACTTTGGTGGGGGTCTTCGGGGCATTCCAATTTTTAACCGCTTCGATCTTAGTAGGGTCAACATGAATTCCCTTGTCGTTAACGATATGACCAAGAAATTGAACTTCCTTTAGCCAACATTCACATTTGGAGAATTTGGCATATAGTTGTTCCTTTCGCAAGAGGTCCAAAACCAATCTAAAGTGTTGCTCATGGTTGGCTTTAGTCTTGGAGTAGATTAAGATATCGTCAATGAAGACGATCACAAATTTATCAAGGTACGGTTTGCACACACGATTCATGAGGTCCATGAAGACCGCGGGTGCGTTGGTTAGTCCAAAAGGCATGACCATGAACTCGTAGTGACCATATCTTGTTCAAAAGGCAGTCTTTAGAATATCTTCCTCTTGTACACGTAGTTGGTGATAACCAGATCGAAGATCGATCTTTGAGAAGCAAGTAGAGCCTTAAAGTTGATCGAAGAGATCATCAATCCTAGGCAAAGGGTAACGGTTTTTGATGGTAAGCTTGTTGAGTTCGCGGTAGTCAATACACATGCGGAATGATCCATCCTTTTTTTTGACGAATAAGACGGGTGCACCCCACGGTGAATGACTTGGACGAATGAAGCCTTTGTTGGAGAGCTCTTGGAGTTGACTTGCAAGTTCTTGCATTTCAGAAGGTGCAAGACGGTATGGAGCTCTAGCCACGGGGTTAGCTCCGGGCACAAGATCAATTCGAAATTCTACTTGTCGAACGGGTGGAAGACCGGATAGATCTTCGGGAAATACTTCGGGAAAATACCGAATGATGGGAATGTCTTGGATACTCTTCTCTTTGACATACTTTTGAACAATATGAGCTAAGAAGGCCATGTACTTCTTTCGTAGGTACTTTTGGGCAGTAGTGCATGACATTAACTTAAGTCCTTTGCAAGGCTTTTCACCAAAGACTCTTAACGTTTCTCCCGATGGTAGAGGTATTCGGATGCACTTCTCGAAACAGATGACTTCGACATGATGATTTGATAGCCAATCCATGCCTATGATAATATCAAAACTTCCCAATGGCATTGGTACAAGGTTGATTGGAAACGTATGGTCATTAAGTTCTAGGGAGCAGTCATAGATAATGGAGACGATTGTAAGAGAGTCACCATTTGCTATTTCGACGGTGAAGGTTTTCTCTAATTGGGATCGTGTCTTTGCAAGTAAGGGTTCAAAGTTAAGTGACACAAAACTTTTATCGGCACTGGTATCAAATAAAATGGAGGCATATTGACTATTAACAAGGAACGTACCATTGACCACATCATTATTGGCTTGAGCTTCGTTGGCGTTTATGTTGAAAGCACGCCCACGAGCTCCGCCTTGTCTAGCATTGATAAATCTTGGGCACTGGTCACGGAAATGATTTGGGTCACCACATTCATAACAAGCACGCCCATTTGCAATAGCGGGAACACCTTGATTAGCCACTTGCGGGTTGGTTCGGTTTGGTGGGTTGACCTGGCCCGCAAGAGCTTTGGCCCTACACACATTGACCGTATGGCCATATTTCCCACAATGAGTGCAAAGGCGACATGGGATGCTTTGGGGATGATGATAGTTACATGTGGCACAAAGCGGGTAGATTCCAACATATGGCTTTTTGACTGGTGCTTGAACCATAGGAGCAACTTGGTTAACAGGCATAGCAGGAGTGACCATAGCATAGTTTCTAGCCTTTCTTGAGGGTTCAGTTGTGGCTTCTTTGTTGTGGGTAGAAGGAATTGTGATGTCAGAAAATTTCTTTGTGCCCTTTTTAGTAAGAGTCCCCGCCTTCACATGGTTATCGGTTAAGGTAGCGGATAAACGGATAGCATCTTCAAGTGTTGCGGGATTTCTCCCTAGGACAGTATCTTGAATTTGCCTAGGTAATCCACCAATATATTTTTCAATGCAGCGGGATAAAGGTGTGACCATGTGGGGCACGAGGAGACTCAACTCATGGAACCGAGTTGTATATGCCAAGTTTTCACCACTATCTTGGGCAAGATCCCAAAATTCGGCTTCGAGTTTCTTTACCTCATTTCGAGGACAGAATTCCTCAGTCATTAGCCTTTTAACCTCATCCCAAGGTAAGGCCATTGCTACATCCACACCCCTATTCCTCTTTTCCCCATTCCACCACGTGAGTGCACGTTTTTGTAAGACACTTGTGGCATGTCGAACACGAAGATTGTCGGGGCAGTCACTATTGAGAAAGGTATTCTCAATACTTTCGAACCATTGAAGGAGTCCCGTAGCTCCTTCAGTACCATAAAACTTGAGGGGATTACATGATTTGAAATGCTTGAAGGTGCATTAAGATGGGTTGGCACCACCATTTCCACCATTACCACCATTTTCCCCATGGTTACTATTGGTGGCACCATTAGCTTGAGTGAGTTGAGTTATGAGTTTTGCAAGGATGGTAGCGATGTCGGTGTTGGTGTTGGACACGGGAGCACGACGGGGAGGCATTCTACAGATTTACACAAGACAAGAAAAGATGTAAGAACTTATGAAAGTTGATTGAATTTAAAAGAATAAGATAACGAATAAAATAGTAAATCATACTTTGGATTGTACTCAAATAGTGATAAAATCACTTGAATACTATGACACATTAAGGTTAATTAAACTCATATAATTTTCAAGGAGACATGCTTTAGCCTATAGGTAAACACTCATCCCGGGAATTCTCAGGAAAGCATACGGGTCCCTCGGTTGATTGGGATTTATGCGAAATGCTTTCCTAGACAGAAAACCCAGAATACAGGTGTCACCCTTCCAGATTGCACATGTCCTCAAATAATTAACAAAGTTTAAAAGCCTTAACGAGAAAATAAAGAATTTTTTTTTAAAGATTTAGATCAATGCAGTTTCCACATGCTAAGAAGGTGATGATAGAGAAGTAGATAAGAATATTATGTGGTTTTAGGGTATAGGTAGGGGTATTGATTATTTAATCATTATTTAAGTATATTCAAATAAATCATGAATTTTAACAAATAAGGCATCAAAATAGAATAATAACTATCATAGAAAACATGTAACACGTAGCATGTAACACATAGCATGTAACACATAACATGTAGCACATATCACATAATCATGAAGCATGGCATAAGTGGGTGTCCTAAAGTTATAGTCTAGGTCAAGGGTGTCTAATAACCTATTTCCCTATAACCAAGGCTCTGATACCAATCTGTCACACCCCAACCGACGAAGAAATCGTTGGGGCGGGACATGTAAACTGTTCATGAGCACATGGTTGACTAAATTGTAATATATTAAACCATCATTTTCATTTCAAATAATCCAAAACACAATCAAATCCAAGAAAGAACATAATTGAAATACATAAAGTCCTTTATTCAAATTAACTAAGTCCCAAAGCCTATGTGTAGAAAATCTTGATCAAATCACACATTAGTACCTGAAACATGAATAAAATAAGGTCAACTAAAAAGTTGGTGAGCATGCATAGGTTTGTATATAGATAGCATATAGTTTGTAAATAAAAAAATCCTTACATATCATGATAAAATAAGGCATTTATGGAGAGCAGCTATTGTGTAACCAAGTACAATCAAACCTTTGTAACTAGCATGCAAAATTGTATTGTCGGTAACAATCACCCCAATCTGGGTCGGTTTGTCAGACTCAATAGATCTATCATTGTTTACCGTCAGCTTAAATAGTTAATGATTCACATAATCACATACAAAAGTTAACACACCTAGCACTTAGGCATAAAGCTCAAATTTGCACACATGAACGTAAAGAGGATTTGTACTTGTGTAGTTTGTGTAAGTGTAAGTAATAGTGTTGTATAGTGTTCATGTTCCACCCCAAAAAGTGTAAAAGAGTAAAAGGGGCTATGTAATACTCACTTGATTCCAACGGTGTAGCTAACACGAGAGACTAGCTAGAAATGAGATGCTTGTAATGCACAACGTTAACCTATAGTGTAATGTGTATTGAATTAATAGTGTGTACAAATGTCCATGTCTAAGTCTAAGGTTGAATTGAATGTGTGTATAAGGAATTGAAATTTGTAGGTAAAGGAGTTGGATAAAGTTAAGGTTTGAATTTGGAATAATTAAATAACTTAAATAATTATTATTCATTCATTTAGTTATGAAAAATAATGTTTAAATATAAGTTAAATAAATAATTGTTGCTTTGTTTATTTATTTTTAAAAATATGTAATTTGTCAAGATTAAATAATTATTATTCTGCCAAGATTTTTCTCTCACACACGACCGTGCCTGGAACAAGGCACGATCGTGATAGGACCACGGGCGCGACCGTGCTAATCAGGGCGCGACCGTGTTGATCAAACAGAGGGCTTAATTGAATTGCTCACTAGGCACGATCGTGTCTTGGGCCAGACACGATCGTGTCTAGGGTTTTGAGGCACGACCAAGTCTAGCCAAGGGCATGACCGGGTCTGAGTGTGGGAGGCACGACCGCGCTGGTATTTGGCGCGACCGTGTCTCATGAAGCACGACTGCGCTAGAATGCTAGCGCGACCGTGTCTGTTCCAAAACAGATTTAATTTGACTAATTCTTATATTGTTAATGTTGGAATTCATGGGGCTTTCACTCATTAGATCATCACGAGTCTTTTTGTATAGATTAATTGTATTTAAAACGTGTCTAAGGTTCGATTCGATTAAATCATTTTTGAACGAAATATAGATTCGGGTTCGTGGTGATTTCCATATTGCATGCCCAAATTAAGATGGGGCTTTTGATCTATAGACTTAATCGAATGAGTATAAGATTGTAATTACCCGGAAGAACAGTGAATCGATAGCGTACGGTAAAGGAGAGTTCCGGCGTGAACGGTTCGATTTCCAGTACTCTATGCTGCAACTCCGGCTACACCAGCGTGTCCAGAAACTTTAGAGAGGATCGAGTAATACGTATGGAGAGTTTTCTTGAGAGAATTTGGATTGAAAAGGGAGAATCGGTGGTTTCGTGAATGCTTTGACGGTTTTGAGGTTAATCGAATTATACTGAGTTAATTGTTGTAATTGATAGCCTTATTATTCTCGTTAATGACAATGAAGTGAATATCGGTTACGAAATCAAACGATTCTGCGTTTAAAACTGCTTTTACGTTTCAACTGACGCGAGGCGCGACCGTGCCTATGAGTGGCGCGACCGTGCTAAGGCACCGGGCGTGACCGTTCCAAAGCAAGGCGCGCGACCGTGCCAAAGCACTTGGCGCGACCGTGCCAGAATGAGGCGCGACCGTGCCTATTAGGGTTTCTGGTTATATATATAAAATCAGTCCTTGCAGTTTCAGTATTGACAGATTTGTATCAATATGGACTTATGTATATTTTAATAGGGTATATCCGTGTAAAATTTGTGGATTTGCATTGGAACATAGTTTTTAATTGTTGGTACGAATAGAACAAGTCAGTGTACTAAATTTGAATTTGAAACGTGTCACATTGAATTGAAATACAGATAACAAAAATCAGAAATGTTACACCAACACCTCTATTTATAGGGGCAGGAACAACCATCCTGCGTACTTGTCTAAGTACGTAGTGATTTGGTCATGTGTACTTATTAAGTACGCAAGGAAAAAAGCCTTGCGCACTTGTTAAGTACGCAAGGCAAAAAGCCTTGCGTACTTACTTAGTACGCAGGACCAAATGGTGAACTTGCTAAGTACGCAGGAACATTCTCCTGCGTAGTAGCTCAGTACACCGATACATAGAATTTTATCTGTAGTTACTAAAACATGCTTCTACACATTAAGTCGCTCTTATTGAGAGATTTCTTCCGAAGAAACTTTCAGATCCTAGAAATTTCTCTCTAACATGTTCTATCGGACCACTCCCGATAACCTTCGCGCTCGCTGATCTACGAGCAAGTGTGAATGTAATGCCATATGTCATGTTTAAAAGACTAAAAATTGGAAATCCACGACCTGTCAATGCAACTATTGAAATCGCTGATGGATCAGTCAAATCACCTATAGGAGTCACTGTCACAACCCCGGGCTACCCCTGCCCGGGCGTCGCGAGACAACGCTGGTATCTGAATGAGGTCCCATAAATTTGGACAGCGGAAGTCTTTGTTTTTACTTGATGCCTTTTTGTAATGAAATGTAATGTAAATAACCTCAAGGGTTAATTCTGTACTTTTTGTCAAAACTTGGGATCCACGTCCCTTTTCATTTCATGATAATAGACATTCAAAAGTCTATTATATAATGTACATCTGCTGAATTAATTTACATAATACAAGCCATTTAAAATGTCTAGGATCTATGTCCGTTCCAACATTTGGTCTTGTAATAGTCTGCCACAGGGATTTAAATATGCCTAAAGATCTTGTCTTTACTGCACCACCCTGAATTTAATGATTTCTTTCATTACCTGTGAAAAACGTTTTGAAAATGAACATCAGCATAAAGCCGGTGAATCACATTTAACTGACACGAAAATGATTTCTAACATAAACCAAATTAAAGCCTTTAAGCACGTTTTCTTTGACGATAAATCTACACATTCAGCAGTCTTTTTCACCTGAAGTATATACCACCTACATACACCGGGTCTCTGCCATGGGGTCAACTGGCTGAGCTCTATGTCTCAGACTGATAGCCTATTCCCAGGGTCGTGATGCTAAGAACCTTGTTCTTAGTCTTACATGATACTCAGGAACTCGTCCCTCGTATAATCTGCTAAGGAACCATATCCTCAGTCTTATGATACCCCCTTACATGATCTGTACCCAGCCACAGAAGGGGATTTCACCCTCCTCATGTATACCATTTGATCAAATATACGTATGCTTATGGCCTGAATGCTATCACGTAGATTACCCTTATGATTAAAGCATTTAATTTGTTTCATGCCGTTTTCGTAAATAAAATGGTTTTCTTGTTTGAAAAGCGTTAAATGTGTTCACCTTGATTTTGATGGCTGGTAGGGTTGTAGGCTTCGGAATTTGAGCAGAACCTCGACACGTTTCTTCCTAGGGAAGACACGATTAACGAGAATATATATAAGAGAAAATATATATATAATTGCGGCTATATATATATGAATAGTTTTAACGATACCTACTTTGCGGGATTTGGACAGAACTACGGCTTGAGTTGGGTGTCGTAGGATTCTTGAACAGCGCTTCGGGACGTTGTGGAGTTTTGAGAGATCGGGTTTGTGTGAAACGAATGTTTGGAAACTGTACAGAATTTCAATCCCGTTGAAAGCCTTTTATAGGCTGATTTTCCAGTCCCTCGCGTACCGCGAGGCCGGCCAAGGAAATCCCTCGCGGACCGCGAGAGGATGAGGTGTCACGAACGGTGCTGAGTCAGCATGACACGTGGCGGCTGGTGGCAAGGGTGAATGACACGTGTTTTCTGGCCCTGACGCGTGTACTATTCCCTCGCGTACCGCGAGGCTTGGTTGGGAATCTTCTCGCGTACCGCGAGAAGGTGTAAATCTGGCGTATAAGCAGTCCCCTCGCGTACCGCGAGGTTTTGTCAAAATCTCCCTCGCGTACCGCGAGGGAGTGAAATTTTGAATTTTTCTTTTCTTTTTATTTTGGGTGTTACATCCTCCCCTCCTTTAGAATAATCTCGTCCTCGAGATTCATTGAAAGAGATGTGGATACTTTTTGCGCATTTCTGACTCAAGTTCCCAAGTATATTCTGGGCCACGCCTGGAGTCCCATCTTATTTTGACTAACGCCAATTGCTTTCGTTTAAGCTTTTTGATTTGTCGGTCTTCAATTTGTAACGGGCGTTCGATGAATTTGAGCTTTTCATTTACTTCCACATCTTGTAAAGGCATAAGCAAGGATTCATCAGCTAAACACTTACGTAGGTTTGATACATGGAATACATCGTGTACCCCACCCATCTCTACTGGTAGTTCAAGCTGATAGGCAACAGATCCGATTCGTTTAATGATTTTGAAAGGTCCAACAAAATGTGGACTTAACTTTCCTTTCTTTCCGAAACGAATAACACCTTTCCAAGGTGAAACTTTTAATAACACCTTGTCACCGAATTGGAATTCTAACGGCTTTCTTCGTTTATCTGCATAACTTTTCTGTCGATCTCGAGCCGCTTTTAAACGTTCACGTATTTGCAAGATTTTATCGGTAGTTTCTTGGACTATCTCTGGTCCTGATAGTTGATTTTCTCCGATATCTGACCAACATACAGGCGTTCGACATTTTCTTCCGTATAATGCTTCAAATGGTGCGGCCTGAATACTTGTGTGATAACTATTGTTGTATGAAAATTCCATTAGAGGTAAATGATCATCCCAATTACCTCCAAAGTCTATCACACAGGCTCGGAGCATATCTTCTAGGGTTTGTATGGTTCTTTCGCTCTGCCCATCAGTTTGTGGATGATAAGCAGTGCTAAGATTCAATCGAGTTCCTAGAGCTGTTTGAAAACTTTGCCAGAATCGAGATGTGAAGCGACTATCTCTATCTGACACTATGGATAGAGGCACACCATGTAATGTTACAATTTCATTAACGTAAATTTGTGCCATTTTGTCCATACTCATGGTGTCCTTGATAGATAGAAAGTGAGCTGATTTGGTTAAACGGTCAATGATAACCCAGATTGCATTATTTCCACGAGTGGTTCGAGGAAGTTTTGTAATAAAGTCCATAGTTATCAGTTCCCATTTCCAAACTGGTAATTCTAACTGTTGCAATAATCCAGCTGGCTTTTGGTGTTCGGCTTTGACTTTGGAACAAGTCAAACATTTTGCTACGTAGATAGCAATGTTCTTTTTCATACCAATCCACCAGTAACTTTCTTTGAGGTTCTTGTACATTTTATCACTTCCTGGGTGCATGTTGTATTTGGACTTGTGTGCTTCTTCGAGGATTCGCTCTCGAAGATCACCTATAACTGGTACCCAAATACGTTTATTCATGCGAAGGATATTATCTTCTCCTTTGATCAGTAAATCAAGCATTCCTTTCATTCCTTCTTTTTCAAAGTTACCTTCCTTCAAAGCTAACTCTTGTGCCTCTTTTAACTGACTTACAAGATCAATTTGTAGTTCAAGTCTGAGAGAACGTACTCTCTTTGGCTTGACATTTTCTTTTCGGCTCAAGGCATCTGCTACTACATTTGCCTTTCCTTCATGATAACAAATTTCACAATCATAATCATTCAGGATTTCCATCCATCTTCTTTGTCTCATATTTAACTCCTTCTGGCTAAATATGTACTTGAGACTTTTATGATCAGTGTAGATTGTGAACTTAACCCCATAGAGATAGTGTCGCCATAATTTCAAAGCAAAGATTATAGCGCCCAACTCTAGATCGTGGGTTGAGTAGTTTTTCTCATGAATTTTCAACTGACGAGATGCATAAGCAATGACTTTCTTGCGTTGCATTAATACGCAACCTAAACCAGTATGTGAGGCGTCGCAGTAAACTACGAAGTCTTCAATACCATCTGGTAAAGATAGAATAGGTGCGTTTGTCAGTTTTTGTTTCAAAGTTTCAAAAGATTCAGATTGTTTGGGTCCCCATTCGTACTTTACAGATTTCCGAGTTAGGGATGTGAGTGGGATTGCTATACGAGAAAAATTTTGAATGAACCGGCGGTAATATCCCGCTAATCCCAGAAAACTACGAATTTCGGTGGGTGACTTGGGAATTTCCCATTCGGATATAGCTTCGATTTTTGAAGGATCTACTTGAATTCCGTTCATATTGATGACATGACCAAGAAATTGTACTTCTGTTAACCAAAATCCGCATTTGGAAAACTTAGCATATAATTTCTCTTTTCGAAGAAGTTCAAGTATGGTTCGGAGATGAGTTTCGTGTTCAACTTGGGTTTTGGAATAAATAAGTATGTCATCAATAAAAACTATGACAAACTTATCCAAGTAAGGTTTGCAGACACGATTCATCATGTCCATGAATGCGGCAGGAGCATTTGTAAGTCCAAATGGCATAACCGTGAACTCGAAATGTCCATACCGTGTTTGAAATGCAGTTTTTGAGATATCGTTATCATGTACTTTCAACTGATGATAGCCTGAACGAAGATCGATCTTTGAAAAATGACAAGCTCCTTGGAGTTGATCGAATAAATCGTCAATCCGTGGAAGCGGGTATCGGTTTTTGATGGTAACTTTATTCAGTTCCCGATAATCAATACACATGCGCATTGATCCGTCTTTCTTCTTAACAAAGAGAATTGGAGCTCCCCAGGGTGAAGAACTTGGTTGGATAAAACCTTTCTCAAGAAGTTCATCCAATTGTTTCTTGAGTTCTGCCATTTCTGTGGGTGCCAGTCTGTACGGGGATTTGGCAATTGGAGTTGCACCAGGTACAAGGTTGATTCGAAATTCTACCTCTCGTTCTGGTGGTAATCCAGGCAGTTCTTCAGGAAAAACGTCTGGAAATTCAGATACTACATGTACTGATTCTATCTTCTTCTCCTTTTCCAAGGCAGTAATTGATACCAGACATGCCAGATATCCTTTTCTTAAGCACTTGGTTGCTTTAAGTATGGAGATTATCTGGATAGGTTTTGTGGGTTTATCACCTTGGATAGTTAGAGTTTTGTTTGTTGGTGTAACGAGTTTTACAACTTGTTGATTACAAAGGATTTCGGCTTGGTTATTGGATAACCAATCCATCCCCAAAACAATGTCAAAGCCAGTTATTGACATTGGTAACAATTGTACTGGGATAGTGAAACCAGCCAATGTAATGTAACAATTGTTCAGTGATTGGGATATTTTTATCAAATCACCGTTCGCTGTTTCTACTTCATATGTTTCAGCTAAGGGACTTAATGGTTCGTTTAATAGATTACAAAAATTATAATCTATAAAACTCCGGTTCGCCCCCGAGTCAAATAAGACCTTAGCATAAACATTATTAAGAAGAAATGTACCGGTAATTACGTCCGGCGTTCTCTCAGCTTGGTTAGCATTCATGACAAAAGCTCGTACGGTCTTTTTGTTTTCTGGAGTGATCTTGGCTCCTGATCCTCCAGCTCTTCCAGTCCTTGCAAACTTAGGGCAATTAGTGCTGATGTGCCCCAGCTCTCCACAACTAAAACAAGTTATTCCCTTTTTCTTGAAGCAATTCTCAGTAGAGTGACCTGAGACCTTGCAATAATTACAGAATGGAGTTTCAAAAACACACTTTCCACTATGCCTGCGTCCGCACGTTTTGCATGGTGGATTGTTAAATGGAACTCCTTTTTGCCCAAAGTTCTTGCTAAATCTTTTGGCCTCGGGTTTTGACTTTATAGAGGATTCGACTTTCTTCTTTTCCTCTATATTTCTGATTAGTCCAGCCGTCATGGTACCGGTCAATTCTACGGTGGACTCAATGGTTTTTGGTGAGACAACCTTCACCAAATCACGGATCTCTGGAACTAAGCCATAAATATATCGAGTTATGAGAACTGATTCAGGTTTAGCCAGGTGAGGTGCCAATCGAGCATATTCAAAGAATTTGGTAGTATACTCTCGATCATTGGTACCCACCATTCGGTGCTCCAGAAATTTTCTTTCAGCTTGTTCTTTTTCAGTCTTGGGGCAAAATTTCCTTTTCACCTTTGCTCGGAATTCTTTCCAATCCATAGCATTGGTCTTTCTCCTCCCTTTGGCAGAAATGATTGAATTCCACCATTCCAACGCTTCATTTTTGAAGGAGTTTGAAGCATACAGTACTTGATCTTTCTTAGCACACTTGCTAATTGCTATTACTGACTCCATCTTCTCTAGCCAGTGAAGAGTAGCAATACCGCCTTCGGTGCCCTTAAATTCATAAGGTTTACAGTCCTGAAAGGTTTTATAAGAACACCCTTTGTGTCTATACCTTTTTGTTTCATTCTCTTCTTCTTCAGAGTCTTCACTGCTTAAATTTAAGGATTCTTCAGATCCAGAATACTTATTGCTTGATGTTCTGGACCTTTTCGAGGTTTGAGTTCTACGAGAGCTTGCTACTTGCTCTGTGTTGGTTTTCGAAGGGTTTTCCATTCTTTTTGAAGGAAGAGTTACGTGGCTTGGAGTTTTGATGTTTTCTTGTACTTCCTTTATTATGGCAGGAAGCATTTCTTTAATGCTTTGTTTGACCAGTTGTTGCAATTCTGGTTGTTGAGTAGTTATTTCAGGATTATTATTAATTTCTTTTCCTTTTTCCTTGATAATGTAGGTAGATGGACCGCTATTGTTATTTTGTTGAGACATCTAAGAATACAAGACAAGAATTTGGGTCAAAATTTGAAGTTTATTATCGCTTAAACTTCATCTATTTGTTACAAATACAGAAATATAGATATGCATCTATATCACTTAAAGTTAGCTAATTATACAAATACTATCATTAACTTTAATCGAGAAGCACATCTCCCAAATCTTGATAGAATCTCCCCAGGGTCTCGGTCATAGCACCTTTCTGGATCAACTGATCTGCCACCCATTGTTCTGCGTACTTCCTGTCTTCCTGGGCTAGTTCGTAGTCAAATATAGTTTGTTCGTTTTTAACTACGACTTGTCTGGTGAAGTACAGTTCAGCACGTAGATCGTCAGCCTCTCTAAGAGCACGATCGAGGTGTTCATCAATTGATTTTGGCAGTTCATCATGGTATCCATAACAAGGAGGTGGTTCCCTGTGTCCCATCCTAAGATCGTGATATGCTGAGTTAACAGACCACACGACTTTTCCGTCGGTTGCATACTGACGTCCATCGGAGGGATCTACATAGAAGAAAGGTTCCTTGAAAACGGGATGTTCTGGAATAGGATCAAAGAAATACTTTCCACCACTGCCTTCACAAACGGCAGCCTTGTCGGATTCAGAAATCGAATGTGGAGTTTCTTCACTTGGACTGGGTGGATGTTCTTGAATTGTTCCGGTAGGGTATACTATGTCTAACGATTGAGGTAGTGGCATAGATGTCATAACAGGACGTAAAGATTCTCTTGAATCTTCCATTTCCACTGAATACTCTGATTCTTCCCTCAGAGGTTCAAGCCTTGCTTGAGTCTGCTCCACTTGTTCTGCGACCATTCTGTTCCAATTCTCCGGGGTCGGTAGGTAGTGGACATAATCATCATAGCTTGGTACTACTTGATTAGATGATTCTCCAGGGAAGTAGTTTGGGTAATTATAAGGATAATAGTATGGGTCTGACATCCTGTAATTTATTGGTTATGTTAAAGGCATCTTCCTACCGTTCGTTTAGTAGGCACAACTATTGGTTAAAGCCTAGATACAATCATATAAGTATCTAGTTTTGCTAAAACCCTTGAATGTGGCTCTGATACCAACCTGTCACAACCCCGGGCTACCCCTGCCCGGGCGTCGCGAGACAACGCTGGTATCTGAATGAGGTCCCATAAATTTGGACAGCGGAAGTCTTTGTTTTTACTTGATGCCTTTTTGTAATGAAATGTAATGTAAATAACCTCAAGGGTTAATTCTGTACTTTTTGTCAAAACTTGGGATCCACGTCCCTTTTCATTTCATGATAATAGACATTCAAAAGTCTATTATATAATGTACATCTGCTGAATTAATTTACATAATACAAGCCATTTAAAATGTCTAGGATCTATGTCCGTTCCAACATTTGGTCTTGTAATAGTCTGCCACAGGGATTTAAATATGCCTAAAGATCTTGTCTTTACTGCACCACCCTGAATTTAATGATTTCTTTCATTACCTGTGAAAAACGTTTTGAAAATGAACATCAGCATAAAGCCGGTGAATCACATTTAACTGACACGAAAATGATTTCTAACATAAACCAAATTAAAGCCTTTAAGCACGTTTTCTTTGACGATAAATCTACACATTCAGCAGTCTTTTTCACCTGAAGTATATACCACCTACATACACCGGGTCTCTGCCATGGGGTCAACTGGCTGAGCTCTATGTCTCAGACTGATAGCCTATTCCCAGGGTCGTGATGCTAAGAACCTTGTTCTTAGTCTTACATGATACTCAGGAACTCGTCCCTCGTATAATCTGCTAAGGAACCATATCCTCAGTCTTATGATACCCCCTTACATGATCTGTACCCAGCCACGGAAGGGGATTTCACCCTCCTCATGTATACCATTTGATCAAATATACGTATGCTTATGGCCTGAATGCTATCACGTAGATTACCCTTATGATTAAAGCATTTAATTTGTTTCATGCCGTTTTCGTAAATAAAATGGTTTTCTTGTTTGAAAAGCGTTAAATGTGTTCACCTTGATTTTGATGGCTGGTAGGGTTGTAGGCTTCGGAATTTGAGCAGAACCTCGACACGTTTCTTCCTAGGGAAGACACGATTAACGAGAATATATATAAGAGAAAATATATATATAATTGCGGCTATATATATATGAATAGTTTTAACGATACCTACTTTGCGGGATTTGGACAGAACTACGGCTTGAGTTGGGTGTCGTAGGATTCTTGAACAGCGCTTCGGGACGTTGTGGAGTTTTGAGAGATCGGGTTTGTGTGAAACGAATGTTTGGAAACTGTACAGAATTTCAATCCCGTTGAAAGCCTTTTATAGGCTGATTTTCCAGTCCCTCGCGTACCGCGAGGCCGGCCAAGGAAATCCCTCGCGGACCGCGAGAGGATGAGGTGTCACGAACGGTGCTGAGTCAGCATGACACGTGGCGGCTGGTGGCAAGGGTGAATGACACGTGTTTTCTGGCCCTGACGCGTGTACTATTCCCTCGCGTACCGCGAGGCTTGGTTGGGAATCTTCTCGCGTACCGCGAGAAGGTGTAAATCTGGCGTATAAGCAGTCCCCTCGCGTACCGCGAGGTTTTGTCAAAATCTCCCTCGCGTACCGCGAGGGAGTGAAATTTTGAATTTTTCTTTTCTTTTTATTTTGGGTGTTACAGTCACTGAGAACTTACTAGTGAAACTCGGCAAGTTTGTCTTCGCTGCCGATTTCATGTTTTTAGAAATGGGACCCGACTATTACGTACCTTTGATTTTGGGTCGTCCATTTTTAGCTACTGCCCGAGCCGTCATTGACATGAATGAAGGAATTTTGACACTTCGTGTTGGAAAATAATCAGTGACTTACAACATCAGAGGAAATAAGTGCTTATCCAATGATCCCTTTGAAATTGCACAATTCATCGATACTAATCTGGACTACCAGCTGAAGAAATCTAAAGAATTCAACAAAGTAAAGAAACTAGATCTTGGCAAGGATTTCGACAACACTAACTGGATCGATGAGTACTTTGATAAGCTACCAAAACTGAAGGACTTGAATGAAGGAACAGGAGATACGGTGGAAGTCGATGGCTCCCACCTGAAGAAAGACTGATGAAGCACGTACGGGTCTGGCCCGAGGAAAGAGGTACGACGGGATATTCCTTCCGGAACTAAACGTTGAACGGCAGATCAAGGCAATCCTCCACCAAACAACTCCTTTACTGTATAAGCTGTTAATAGGCTCTAATAGACAACCCCATCTATTCTGGATAAACTGCGGCCCTGTGCCTTTTTCTCTAAGGCTTAAAGTGAATCAGTCATAGCTTGTTGCCTGCGACCCACGGCTTCCGAAAAAAGGTTTGAGGTTCCCTGCATGAACACTGGAAAGAAAGGCACGATCTTAGGGAAAACATTCCATAGGATTTTCATGCGATAAGACCTACGTAGCTCAGGAGAGGATGAAGATTGCCCAGCCTGATCCATCTCAGACGCATTTTTAGCGCATAGTGTAAACCGGAGTGGCAGGTGACCCTTAAATAAACGTTGCACTTCCGGGAGGCAACCCGATGATCATGAATAAATTGAGAAGTTGGTGCATACAGCAGAAAGCATGGACCTCAGGTTTGGTTTTCAAATGTAAGTTTCTATTACTTCAGCCACCAGGTATACCTTCTCGATACTAGGACCTTAGTAGCTTAACTACTACATTTTATTTTGCTTGTCTGCTTTTATGTTTTCCTTTATGTGTCAGGTAGAATAGGATCACCAGATAGTCTCTCTACTTCTTTGAGGAATCACACTCCATTTCCACAACTTGAGGAATCGGAAACCACATCAAATTTCTTTAAAATTCGATGAAGTCTTTGAAGCAACGTGTTGACAAGCAGCTGATAGGAACAGCCTGACAGCAGCAATAAGTTTTGACCTTGGTTATACACCGAATTGACCCGGGGAGTACCAGTTTCTTTTCCCTTAAAACTTCATGCATTTAAATTCCTACATATCATTCCATTACATGCATTTGTACATTAAGGGCAATGCACAGTTTTAAAAGGGGAGTGGGGAATTAGAGATTCAGGATTACTTGTAACCTAAAAGCAGTAAAATTTTAACTCGTGATTTTCTACCCATTTGACTAAAACATTACAAAAAACCTACCTTTTGTAATACCCAGAAAATTTTCAAAAATTTTAAACCCTAAAATCTAAACCTTTTTGAGTTCGCACCTAATTAAATAAAACGAATATATGGCAAGTAGAAACAAATAGATATTATGCATAACAAATCACTAAACCCTATCCCATCCGTTTCCATGTGAGAATAATCTGAGCCTTTTCACGAGCATTATTATCATTATTTTTCGCATGTTATTTCATTTGGTATATTGAGTGTTTTTTAATCGGATTTTATGCATAATTAGAACTTGTGTGACTGATACATATCAAGACCATGAACTAGTAGAAGCATGAAAGTGATTGAGCCACCTAGGACTTTATTACCCCTATATATTATCCTTAAACCCAAAAATATAATCCGCCTAGATAGCCCTCTGAGCCTTAGCCTTTTATTTTCTACTACCCACATTTATCAACTGTCACACCCCGACCGATGGCGGAATCATCGGGGCGGGACATGTAGACTGTTCAAAAGCACGAGGTTGACTATATTGAAATATATTAATTATCAAATTTCATTGCAACATTCATGACAAAACAATCCAAGAAAAACAACATAATTGAAATACATAAGTTCTTTATTTAATTTAACTAGCTCCAAGCCTATGTGTAGCACATCTTGATCACACTCACACATTAGTACCTGAAACATGAATAAAATAAAGTCAACTAAAAAGTTGGTGAGTATAACACAGGTTTGTATATAGATAGCATATAGTTTGTAAAACAAATCCTTACATGTCATGATAAAATAAGGCATTTATGGGGAGCAGCTATTGTGTAACCAAGTACAATCAAACCTTTGTAACTAGCATGAAAAAATTGTGTTGTCGGTAACAATCACCCTACCTAGGTGGGTTTGTCAGACTCAATAGATCTATCATTGTTTACCGTCGGCTTGAATAGGTAATGATTGCACATAATCGCATACAAAAGTTAGCACAACTACCACTCGGGCATAAAGCTCAAATTGCACACATGAATGTAAATAGGATTTGTACTTGTGTAGTTTGTGTAAGTGTAAGTAATAGTGTTGTATAGTGTTCATGTTCCACCCCAAAAAGTGTAAAAGAGTAAAAGGGGCTATGTAATACTCACTTGGTTTGAAGGCGTAGCTAACAAAAGGTACTAGATAGTAATAAGGATCCTTGAAAAGCACAAGTTAACCTAAAGTGTAATGTATATTGTATCAATAACGTGCACAAAGTTTGAGTCAAATGTTGAACTTGGATTTGTGTATAAAGCCATTGATTTGTATTTGAAAGCATTGAATACGATATAAAGTTTGAAATAAATATTTTTGGAACATTTTGATTAAGGTTTGAAATTGAATAGCTAAATAAGTAGGTTAAATAATTATTGTTTTTGAAAATAGTGTAAGTATTTGATATAACTAAGTATAAATAAATAATTGTTTTTGTTTAAATATAAATTAAGTAAATAATCATTTCCTTATTTATTTATTAATAAAATATGTAACTTAACCATTAAGATACTTTTTAAATGAAAGGTTTAACAATAATTGTAAATTTAATTTTTTTTATAAACTTTAAATAAATAATTTTTCATTTATTCCAAGATTAACTATTTGATCTTTCTAAATAGAATTAATGCATTTTTATAAAAATCAACTATTTTTATTTTGAAATTTAATCAGAAATATTTATTGTTTGAAAAATATATAAAAATTATAATTCTGCCAAAAATTTAACTCACACACGACCGTGCCTGGGAAGGGCACGATCGTGCTCGAACCACGGGCGCGGCTGTGCTAGTCAGGACGCGACCGGGTTGATCAAACGGAGACATAACTAGACAAATCACTAGGCACGACCGTGCCTTGGCTCGGCACGATCGTGTCTATGATTCTGAGACACGACTGAGATTAGCCAAAGGGCATGACTGGGTCTGAACAGGAGGACACGACCGCGCTGGTAACCAGCACGACCGCGTCTCATGAGGCACGACCGCACTAGATGATTAGCCCGACCGTGTCTCTTCTAAATCAGACACGAATTGACTGATTCTTATATTGTTAGTGATATAAATCATAGGGCTTTTATTTATAGTATTATAACGAGTATGATGGGATGTTTTAATTGTATTAACAACATGTTCAGTGTCGAAATCGATTAAACCATTTTGAATAAAACATAGATTCTGATTCAAGATGATTTCTATAATGGAAGCCCAAATTAATATGGGGCTTTTGATCTATGGACTGAAACGAACGAGGAAAAGGTTTCAGTTACCTGGGAGGACGATGTATGAATAGAGTTCGGTAGAAGAAAGTTCCGACGACGATGCGAACGGCCTCCGGCGTCTTCTACTGCAAATTCCGGCTACTTCAAAGGGCCAGTAGCTTTTGGGAGGATCGTATATCGTGAATTGTAGGTCCAGGTTTCTTATTAAATCACTGATTTGATCGATTACACACACGGGCGGAAACTGTGTGTATGGTGGTGAAACAGATGGTAGAAACAGAATCGGTGAAGATAACAGGCTAACCTCACAATGAATCAACACAAAATGATAGGAAAATGTAAGAACACAGTGTAAAAACAACTGCAAAGTGTATTGATTCAATAACAATGTGAAAGAAAAGGTTCAGGGTTACAGCCGCTACTCACACCCTAAACATTCTCAAACTAGGCTATTTATAGTAGTGACAGGTATCGAAACTATGTTCAATCGAAACTACTAGTTTCGATTGACCATTTACAAGTGATACACAGAACTGTCAAAACTACCATCTCTCGAAACTACTAGTTTCGATTGAACAAACTCAATCGAAACTAAGTAGTTTCGATGGCCCAGACTTAGCTAATAAAGCAGTAAATTACAGAAAACTGAAATTACATTTAATGAAATGACATAAAGTAAACTAGTCTAAATCTGTTTAAACATACAATAAATGACAATAGCTTATACATAAGATAAGACTCTACAATCTCCCCCTAAGATGTTGCATTACTGTCTTAAACTCTTCATCAAGCAGTTGGTCCTTCAGTTGTCCTTGGGATGAATGGTTTAACGTGGAGAGATACAACTCTTTGGTAGGCCTTGGCATCAGCTTCATCTTCATCACTATATGCCTGAATGTGATTCTGGAATAGTATCTCCAGATCTTCAGGCTTAAATTTCAACAGCTCCATAGGTTCAAAGATAGTGATGTCTTCCTTGCCCTCACACTCTATTACTGCACTGCCAATGATTGGGTCATAGTACCACTTTCTGAAAGTTTGCAGTTGGACATGTACAGACTTTGGAATGGTGATGGTCTTGTGAGTTTGGGCAGGCTTGTACCTCAAGAACACATATGGCTTATTGGTTTTAGGGTGAAACCTTGTCTTTGAGACTTCTTGACCAAGCACAGTTGCTCTGATGTGTTCTACATTCTCAACTGTGATGATCTCAGCAGTCTCCCAAAATTCCCTTATAGAAATCTCAAACACTGGCAGGTTGTTGCTGATGGCAAAGTTGATGTTAGAGTTTGCCAGGAAGTTTAAGACACGAGTGAATTCTGCAGCTTTTGGATCATTGGCATTAAGAAATGCACAGACATTGTGTCTCTTTACGAATAAGAGATCCATACCTGTAAAATTCATCAGTTGTGCATAATAAGTGAAGTTTCTTAATATACTTAATCGAAACAAGATGTACCAACACTTAGAAAAAATTTGAAAACCTTACTGTCGAAACAACTAGTTTTGATTGACATGAACTTGGTTAATTTAACAAACAACTTTATCGAAACAAGTAGTTTCGATAAAGGCAAAAAGCTTTGATCAACACAGAATTTTGAAATCAACACTGTCGAAACAACTAGTTTCGATGGAGATGAACTTATCGAAACTAACTAGTTTCGATCAGAGATACTAGGGCAAGTTTGGGTGTCGAAACTAGTAGTTTCGATGAAAAATCTTTTGAGAAATTTTGAAAGTGTTGAATCCCTTTTGTCGAAACTACTTGGTTTTGAAACCCAAACCCCTTTTGATTCACGATACTTAGACTAATATAGACAATTTAAAGAAGGGTTTAGAGTGGCCTGTTAGTGACGGAACTTCATCTTACCGAATGTGAGACTGTTATCTGCAAGAGTACACATTAATCATGAGTTCAAAGATGATAGAGATGTTTGTAAACGCGGATAAGCACAAAAATGATTGTTATTATGAAGATTTAGTCGAACAGATTTTGAATTTTTTGAAACCCTAGGTCTGCTGATTTGAAAAATCATCTGTAGGAAGTAGTGAGACGTTACCTGATGATGGAGACGATGGTGACAATGGGGGAAAATCAGGTGATTAACACTGATTTCTTGCAACTCAGACCAAAGGCTTGAGAGATTTTTGCGTTTGACAGAGAATGTAAGAGGGTTCGAAAAAGACGAGTGAAACTCAGTATGAAGGGAGGGATTGATTATGAAGGCATTTAATTTTTCGTAAGATAAAAGACAAAAATGCCCCTGTCGAAACAACTAGTTTCGATAGGGCAAACTAGTTTTGATATGAACAACTAGTTTCGATAGTTCAAAGTAGTTTCGATATGCACAAAGTAGTTTCGAGATGTCAAAGTAGTTTCGATATGCACAAAGTAGTTTCGATAAGTACAACTAGTTTCGATAGTTCAAAGAACAGAAATAAGACTAACATATATACACTGTTAAAACAGACTTTCTATAGAAATGAAATTATACACAAGATATTTACACTTATCTTCTTGAAAAAGATCCAACATGAGATCAGATCTGGTCAGTCTCTTGAAACACTTCCTTTTGCAATTCACTACTGTGAGTCCCTGAAGATAGCTGATATTTGTGCAAAGTAAACCCGAACATTTGTTTGTAATAAGATTTCATGTGATTAAAAGGTACCATTTAAGCAATATACAAGGTGTACCCCACATATTAAAATAAAATGATTTTGAAAACCTATCAATCCTCAAGAAGTACCCATCTTCATCCTATCATCTCTTTCTGATTAACCAAGGTACCGTCTTAGTAATGTCAAAGTACCACCAAAATAAAATAAGATATCCAAGTGGATTTAGAAAATTAAAATAAAATATATCCAAGTAGATATTAAAAAGGTACGAGCATTCTAGATCTTTGCGTAAGCAAAACAGAAGAAGTCGTAAAATTATCCAAACGGATAGAAAAATGTTGAACACCCGAGATCTTTGCGTAAGCAAAACAGACGGGGTCATCGGTGGTAAATATCGTTATATTGACGGTCACTGCGTATGAATAGGAATCCAATACGTAAGCTTGTATCTGATTGAATTGGTTTTCTTAGATATAAAAATGGGTTAGATGTTTCAATAATGGGTTCAAACACACAAGTATGAGATATATATTAGGTTTTCACACTAGTTACAAGTTTTAATCATATGTCGGGCCTACTAGCTATACCTCAGTAAACACCATCGCTTTTGGTCTATTCCATGTCCAAGAGATGAGATCAGACACTATCATTTCTCAAAGGTCAGATTCAATTTTTCCTGCAACTCAAAACCACTTGTAAGATTATATACACAGCAATTCTTTTCAATATTATATTTCTCCCCCAAAAGATTTTCGTAGAAACTGTACATAAAAATAAAATCTTTTTGGAATTTTCTTTGACAATTAAACAGAATTTAGAAAAAAAAAATACTATTCACACAATTTACTGAAAGTTGATCATTCCAAGCATCTCCACCAGTTGGGCAAATCTGGTAGAGTTAAAAGCCTTTGTGAAGATGTCTGCGGTTTGTTTATTAGTTTTGACTTCAACAATTTGAATATGCTTCTTTTCCACACAGTAACGGATAAAGTGATGTTTAATTTCAATGTCTTTTGTTTTGGAATGCTGAACGGGGTTTTTAGTGATATGGGGAACAGCAGTGTTGTCACACAGAATGGGTGTCTCATGGAATGTCATCCCATAGTTAAGCATCTGATGGTGTATCCATCTGACTTGGGAACAACAGAGGGCTGCGGCAATGTATTCGGCTTCGACGGTGGATTGGGAAACGGTGGATTGTTTCTTACATTGCCATGAGACAAGGCGGTTGCCAAGGAATTGACAACCTCCAGAAGTGGATTTTCGATCTAAGTTGCAACCCCCGTAGTCTGAATCTGAATAAGCCACAAGATCAAATAAGTCAGTTTTAGGATACCACAGACCCAATTTTGGCTTATACTTTAAATATCTTAAAATATGTTTGACAGCAGATAAATGAGAGAGTTTAGGATTAGCCTGAAAACGTGCACACAAGCACACTGAAAACATAATGTCGGGTCTGCTGGCCGTGAGATACATGAGAGAGCCTATCATAGAGCGATAGAGATGCTGATCAACGCTTTCACCATCCACATCAGGAGTCAAACAATGACGAACTTCCACATGAGTTTTTACAGGGTGGGAATCAGCCATTTTGAACTTGGTCAAAATTTCTTTCACGTATTTTTCTTGATGGATAAGGATTCCTGACTCAGACTGATCAACTTGTAGTCCCAAAAAGAACTTCATTTCTCCCATGGATCTCAGTTCAAACTTAGATCTCATCACTTCCTCAAATTCTATGCAAAGACGGGGATTTGTAGATCCAAAAATGATATCATCCACATAAATTTGCACCATGATTGTATCCTTTTCATCCTTCCGTTTGAACAAAGTTTGGTCAATTGCTCCTCGTGTGAAACCATTCTCAAGCAGATGCTTTGATAAAGTTTCATACCACGCACGAGGTGCTTGGTGAAGACCGTACAATGCTTTGTCTAACTTATGAACACGGTCTGGAAAATTAGGATCAATGAAACCCGGCGGCTGCTTGACATAAACTTCCTCTTGAACTTTGCCATATAAAAATGCGCTTTTGACATCCATTTGATGAACGGTGAAGTCCATGTAGGCTGCATAGGCGAGAAACATTCGGATGGCTTCCAAGCGAGCCACTGGTGCAAAGACTTCCTCATAGTCAATCCCTTCTTCTTGATAGAAACCTTTAACCACCAGATGAGCTTTATTTCGAATCACAGTGCCGCCTTCATCCTTTTTGTTGCGAAAAACCCAACGAGTGCCGATTGGAACTTTGTTCTTGGGAAGATCTACCAAATTTCACACATGGAGCTTTGAGAATTGCTGTAGCTCTTCCTGCATTGCTTCCACCCAGCTCTTTTCTAGTAAAGCTGCTTTGATGTTCTTTGGTTCAGCTTGAGAAATGAAGCAAGAAAACATGTTGTTTTCAAATGCTTCACAGGCACTTCGGGTACTAACACCCACATTGAGTGGTCCAATGATGTTATTGGTGGGATGAATCTTGTGAATTCACAGTTGAGGAATTTCATCTTCTTCCACGACTTCTTCCAAATTGGTAAGATTTTCAGCAGGAGGATCGGCAATATCATTAATAGGATCTTCAGCAGGTGATTGTGGTGCAACATCTACTATTGGAATGGAGTTGTCTTCAACAGTTTCACTTGTTGCACCAGAACCGGAAGACTCCATATCAGATTCAGCATTAGCAACCACAGGAATTTCAACCTGAGCAGATGAGGAAGAGCCTTGATCATTTATGTTCCCTAGATTGTTCACAGAGAAGTAAGGATTAGCATGAGTTGATTCAATAGAGAAATCAGGAAGATTAAATGACTTAAAAACTGAATTGACGTCAAAGAGCCAATTGGGACCGTCTCCTGCGTCCGTATGATTGTTTTCATGCCAATTGATATCAATGGACTCCATCACTATCCTTTTCTTCTTATGGTAGACACGAAAAGCACGTTGATTGGATGAGTAACCAACAAAATAGCATTCATCAGCTTTGGCTTCAAACTTGTTGAGCTGATCTGAAGTGTTCAGCATTGTGCACACAGCCAAATTTTCTGAAGAAATCGATAACTGTCTTGCGCTTGTACATGATCTCATAAGGTGTCTTGTTGCAACTTTTAGTGATAAGAACCTGATTTTGCACAAAACATGCAGTGTTGACAGCCTCAGCCCAGAAAGTCATGGGAAGCTTAGAGTCAACAATCATAGTTCGTGCAGCTTCAATTAAAGTGCGGTTTCTTCTTTCAGCTACACCGTTTTGTTGAGGAGTACGAGGTGCACTAAATTGTCGAGAAATTCCTTTGCTTTCATAGAAGGAATCAAGAGTTGCATTTTTGAATTCTGTTCCATGATCGCTGCGGATAGTCTTCACACTTAGATTGAAGAGGTTCTCAATTTGAAGCAGATCGGTTTTTAAAATCTCTGGCGTCTCATCTTTCTTAGCTAGGAAAAACACCCAAGTGAATCGAGAAAAATCATCTGTTACCACCAGACAGTATGACTTTCGTCCAAGACTCATGACACTCACCGGACCAAAAAGTTCCATGTGAAGCAATTGGAGAGGAGAGTCAATGGAATTGGTGGTTTTAGGCTTATGTGAAGATTTGTGTTGTTTTCCCTTGGAACATGAGATACAGTGTTCCATAGGAGTGAAATCTTTCAGAGGTAATCCAGTGACTAGGTTGCCTCAAACCAGTCAGTTCATTGTTTTGAAATTGACATGTCCCAACCTCTTATGCCACAGGAAAGATTCATCTTCGGAAGCCTTTGAGAGAAAACATGATTCAATGCCCGATGGGTTGTTCATATCCAAGCTATATGTGTTGTATCTTCTAGGAGCACGCATGAGAATAAGTTCTTCTGGAATCACCACTCTCGGCTTCAAGATAAGACATTCTTTTGAATTGAATAAAGCACAAAAGTCCTTGTCACAAATCTGTGAAACACTCATCAGATTGTATTTCAACTGAGGAACAAAGTTGACAAATTCCAGACTATTTACTCCATTTGATATTGTTCCTTGTCCTTCAATCTTTCCTCCTCTTGGGTTTCCAGCAAAAGCAACATACTCTCCATCAATTTGATGATAATCTTGCAGCAAGTTAAAGTGCCCAGTCATATGTCTTGAACATCCACTATCTACATGCCAGATGTTATCGCCGGTTCTTCTTGATTGACCCTATACACAACGAACCATTTATACGATTTGACCAAAATTGTTTTAATCCAGAGATTTTAGTGTCAGGATATGATCTCTCATTGGAATCAGAATTACAACCATCCTTTGATGAAGCATTGTCATCAAATAGAATATTATTTTTAATTTTCCAAGTTCGTTTTAAATAATTTTTAGCATTTTTAATTCTTTTACGCCTAGATTTCCTACTGTGAGAAGACTTAGGCAACACATATGAATTTAACGAACTTTTGGAAGGCGATTCTTCATTAGAATTTGTGGTTGTCAATTTACAACTTTTTGAAACATGATTTGAGGCACCACAACTAAAACAGTTTTCACAAGATATCTTAGCCTGATAATAGTCATCACAAGATGAAGATGATTGTGATGTTGAGGAATCTGAATATGAGACGGTTCTCTCATCAATAACTTTGTCTTGAAGACGATGTGCTTCCTTTAATCTGAAAAAGTCCATGTTGCTCATGGTTTCATGTGGTACATCATTCACAATAATTCCTGCACTTTTAAACTTGGTAACACATGACATAACATTCAAAGATTTAGGAACAAAAGGCAAAGAATTTTTAAATTTAGAAATATCACATCCCAAACCCATATGCTCAGCAGGCATAGAATCAAAATACAAGTTTTTAACGTGTTCACAAATATTTGGTTTTGACACAGACATATTATTACATTCATCCGACTCAAGTTCTTTTAAAATAGTTCTATCATTAGTACTCTTATCACAATCATCTTTGGAATTTACACAATTTGATTCTGCACAAGAAGCAAAACTGTCAGAATCGGAGGACGTAATATAATCATCAGGAGATAATGTACAAACAAAAGGTGTGGAAACATGTGGAGTTGGCATATCAGCAAATCTCCCTGATTTAGAATAAGGAGGTGGATGAGAGTTATACCCAAGACCCTCTGTGCCTTTTCTATTAAATTGTTTATCGATTATCCCAAACAGAATTTTCTGATCCATATCCATGTGATCAACTTGTAATTTGGCTTTTTTGCCTTTTGGACTCTTTCACTTAAGATCGTATTATTAATGGTTTGAGTATTGAGTTGCACAATTAAAGAGCGATTTTCACCAGAAATGTCACGAATTTTCTTTAAGTAAAGTTTCTCATTTTTGGCCACAGAGTCATACATCACCTTAATGTGATCTCGTTCATCAATCAAGGCTTGATTGATGAATCTGTATTTTTGAATTTCATTCAAGCAAGATCTAGAATTACACAGTTTAGAAATAACCTCAGCAGGCACAACAGTGAGATCCTCAGCAGGTTCAATCATGACACACTTGCCCATGTCCTCCACATCAGCCATCAAGGCTTTATCAGCAGCTTCCTCAGCTTGTTCTCCCCAATGATAGTGTCCATCAGCTTGACACACAAGAGCTGTGGAACTTGAAGATGTGTTTGTCTTTGGATGATTGGCAGCTTGTTTTCCAGAGGAAATCTTCTTTTCTTGCTGATCCTTGGAGGACGGCTCCTTGCAGTTTCTGGCAAAGTGACCCAGCTGATCACAATTGTAGCATCTCACCTTCTTGATATCAAACCCAAGTGTCTTTCCCTGCTTGAATCTGTCTATGCCAGTCCTTTTGATGAATCTTTTGGCTCTTAAAGTCAACATGGCCATGCACCAATCAATGTCCATTTTCTCCAAATCATCAGGATTAATCTGCTCCAAGTCATCAGGTTGAAAGCTAACCGGTGTTAGATTTCCAGAAATCAGTGCATCATAGCACGACATGAAAGCAGTCATGATTGGGACATAATCATCAGGAATCATGGTGACAGTCTTTTGAGGAGCAGAGGAGCTGGTAGAATTAATTGCAGCAGCTGAAGGAGGGACATCAGTCTAAAAGTATGGGCTACCGGATGAGCTTGATCCAGCAATAAGAGCTGTGTTTCCAGACTGATTTGACGGGGTGACTGCTCCCTTCTTAATCTCAATTTCATAAGATTCAAGAATGCTATAGACTTCCTGTTAAGACAGAGCACTCAGATTCTCAGTCTTTTTGATCATGATTCAATACATATTCCATTCCTTAGGAAGATAATCTAGGAGTTTCTTGATTAGATCAACAGTAGGGTACTCAACTCCCATTACTTTCAACCTTGATACAATGCTTGAGAAACGGTTGATCAAATCAGACATTGATTCTCCCCTTACACTGCTGAACATCTCATATTGTTTCTTGATCAGATCTCTTTTGCTTTCCCTGACATCCTCACTTCCCTCATATCTTGTGCACAATGCAACCCATAATTTTTTGGCAGTTGTGTACTCAGCAAAGATGTTGAAAATATCCATAGGAAGAGCCATCGCAATAGTCCTGTAGGCCTTGTTGTCTCGGGCAATCAAGGCAAGATCTTTCTCATCATACTCAGATACTAACTTAGGCCGTTGAACATCAGCAGTGGTAGTTATGGGCTTGCGGGGACCATCGGTGATAGAACTCAACAATGTATAATCGTGAAATTGAAAGAAAAGCTTCATCTTTTTAGTCCAGTCATCAAATTCTCTTGTGGACACAAGAGCAGATGGTCTATTTCCCCCAGAAGGTTCTGTTGAACTTGAAGTGGCCATAATATTCGGAATCGAAACTAAACAGAAACTAGTTTCGATAGGACAACTTTTATCGAAACAACTATTTTCGATAGGACAACTTTTATCGAAACAACTAGTTTCGATAGGACAACTTTTATCGAAACAACTAGTTTCGATAAGACAACTTTTATCGAAACAACTAGTTTTGATACTGAAAAATTCACAGACAAGTTTAGATAACCACAGTTTCTATATAAGACAAAAATCTAGTTTCGATAGTACCTTCTCACGACAAAACGTAGACAAGAAGTTTCGATGATCAACAAAAATCAGAAACTGTCCCCAGTAGTTTCGATGACTTCTTCTCCAAGCTCAGAAATACTCCATTGATGATAAGCTCCAGAAATCAATAGAGCAGAAAAGACAAACCAATCCAGCGAAAACCTTCGTCTAACAGTCCTGATCACTAAACCAACCTTCGATGTTGAAAATACGAGCAAAAACCCTTGGAAATCGATGAAACAGTAGCCGTCAATCAATAAAACAGTACTTCCGAGAATATATGTGCAAAAACCCAAAATAAGCTTCGAATATCCTCACAAACACCTAGAATCGATCAATAAACCTGATAACACTCAAAAACACTAGAGCATAAAGCTCTAATACCAATTGTAGGTCCAGATTTCTCTTTAAATCACTGATTTTATCGATTACACACACAGGCAGAAACTGTGTGTATGGTGGTGAAACAGATGGTAGAAACAGAATCGGTGAAGATAATAGGGTAACCTCATAATGAATCAACACAAAATGATATGAAAATGTAAGAACACAGTGTAAAAACAACTACAAAGTGTATTGATTCAATAACAATGTGAAAGAGAAGGTTCAGGGTTACAGCCGCTACTCACACCCTAAACATTCTCAATCTAGGCTATTTATAGTAGTGACAGGTACCGAAACTATGTTCAATCGAAACTACTAGTTTCGATTGACCATTTACAAGTGATACACAGAACTGTCGAAACTACCATCTATCGAAACTACTAGTTTCGATTGAACAAACTCAATCGAAACTAAGTAGTTTCGATGGCCCAGACTTAGCTAATAAAGCAGTAAATTACAGAAAACTGAAATTACATTTAATGAAATGACATAAAGTAAACTAGTCTAAAACTGTTTAAACATACAATAAATGACAACAACTTATAAGATAAGACTCTACATGAATCTTCTGTTTGGTTGAAAGAATTCGGATCGAAGGAAGGGTTTATGTTTTCTTTGAAATGTTTGAACGATTTTTCGAGTCCGAAGGAATTAAACTGGGACGTTTATCTAATTGAAAATGTTATTACTCTCGTAAATGGAAATGAAGTGAGGAACGGTTACAGATCTCAACGATCGAGTGATTAAAACTGCATTTACGTTTCAACAGGTACTAGGCGCGACCGTGTCCAAACTAGGCGCGACCGTGCCTAGGCACCGGGCGCGATCGTTCCAAAGCAAGTCGCGCGACCGTGTCGAAGCACTTGGCGCGACCGTGCCAGGACGAGGCGCGACCGTGCTTAATTAGGGTTTCTTGTTATCTTTCAACATTAGCTTTTGTAACTTTAGTTTTCGACAAATTGTATAAAATGATTAGTTGTGTAACGCTTGATAGTATATAACCGAGTAAGATTTGAGGATTTGTATTGAATCATTGTATTTAATTTATGGCACAAGATAGAATAAGACAGTGCACTAGAATTAGGTTTAAAATACGTTACATTGAATTGAAATACGGATACTAAAAATCAGAGATGTTACATCAACCGACCAGCTTTTTGTAAACACCGGTTATTGGCTGAATGTCTTCAAAATGGGAAAATTATCTTATGTCATTATTTCAAGTTCATTACCATTAAGGCGATTTGGAAAGAATTTGTTTCACTCAAAGGAATTGGAATATACAAGAAGGTGGATGTATTAGGAAGAAACAGCCAAACTATCTGCAAGGAATTTATGGAAATATTATTTCAAGAAAATTGATCAAAAAGAGTTATTGAAGAATTTGTCTTGATACAAAAAAGAAAAGGAAAAAAATAGAAAAAGAAGAAAAGAAAAAGAAAGAAAGAAGTGGGTCTTTTACCGGCTAGACCTTAAAGAACTGGATATGCATTCTTTTGATTTTAATTTTCTTTTCTGCCTTCATTTCGAAAGCCTGAATTACCGCCCGAACTCCAAGAGAAAGTTTTCAAAGCAAGTAGTGATGTAAGAAAACGTAGGCGCATGCAAGTACAACTGCCACCATTCTGCGGCTTGTCAAAAAGTGCCGCCAAAAGAAGAGCCAAAAGATACGACAAATGTGTGAAGTGTGGCAACTAGAGCCACGATGGAAAGTGTAGCAAGAATCAAACTCATTCCCAGCATGAGTATACGCATCCGATCAAAGTAGGAGCAGTTAGGCTACATGCCGAAAGATCCTTACGGAAAGGCAGTAATGTGTACTACGCAGTAAGGAAAAAGTTGAGGAAGATAAGAGATCTTGGTCTTGGCAATCTGACCATAAACGATCCTCGGATTAGTTATACCCTCACGATCTGAGTACTATAGAGGGACCTGCTGGTATTTTCCATTTTAAGCCTTAAAGCCGTAGCTGTGTGTTTCACGATAGTTGCAGCCCTTTAAACCCTAAAAATGCAAAAAGATTTTCATTTTCACCCTTTATTTTTATTTTAGCCACATTACAACCCTTTTCAAGTCCTCTTGATTCATGCATACTACTTAGTTTGTTGTTGGAGACTTGATTTTCATACAAGCTTATGACCATTGCGTAATTCGATTCGAACTTGAGTGTTCCACTTAACCTACATTATCCATACATACATAATCCTAGAGTTGAGTGAACATTGTGAGGAGTGAAAGTTTATGCATAATTGAAGTTCTAGTAGGCTTGTCATGGATTCCATCATAGAAAAGCACAAAAATAGAATAAGCGACTCAAGAGTTATCCCGGAGTTTCCAACTACTTGGGGCTCCATTACCCTTCTAAAGTTTTCAGTTATGGGTATGATTATGCATGAGTTTTCTTGAGGACAAGCAAAGTTTAAGTGTGGGGTATTATGATATGCCCAAAATTATACATGTTTTGCATGTATAATAATCCCCATATTATGGTACTAATTGACTAATAACCTTGCAAATGATACTTAAAGCGTTTATATTTTACAAATTGTAGGTTATTCTGTGTCCCAAAATAAACAGAGCAAAAACAAGCTTAAATCATGAAGAAATCAAGCTTTTGGAGGACCAAACCCGAGCATTGATCCCTAAGAAGTCAAACCAGGTCAAAGGAAGCAGGGGAGGGATGCACGGCCGTGCATGGCCTCCCATGCTCCCCAAGGCCCAGTACTCTGTCCTGTGTACCCTGTTTGATTCCCGAGGTGTTTGCACGCCCGTGCAATCCAATGCATTGCCGTACATATCCCTTGGAGCATGGAATGGACCATAAGCGATGATGCTTACTGAGGTATAGCCGGTAGTCCCGACCTATGGTTACAACTCTTTAGTAATGTGAAAATCTAAATCTCAAATCATACACGTGTGTTTGAACCCATTTTTGAAACATCTAACCCATTTTCAGCTAAGAAAACCGATTCAATCAGATATAAGCTTATGTGTTGGATTCTGATTCATGCATCAGGTGACCGTCAAACTAACGAAAGTTACCGCCGATGACCCCGTCTGTTTTGCCTACCCAAAGATCTCGGGTGTTCATCTTTTTCCCATCCACTTGGATGATTTGACCCCGTATGTTTTGCTTACGCAGAGATCTCGGGTGTTCAACCTTTTCCTATCCGCTTGGAAAATTGTACGGATTCTTTTGTTTTGCTTACGCAAAGATCTAGAATGTTCGTACCTTTTTAATAACCACTTGGATATTTTTCTTTTTACAACTTCTTATATCCAGTTGGATCTTATTTTATTTTTTATGGTGAATTTGACTTACCGAGATAGTATCCTAGTTAACCTGTAAGAGATGATAAGATGAGTGCGGGCATTGTTTAAGGATTGATAGGATTTCAAAACCATTTTATTTCAAAACGTGGGGTACGCCGTGTTTCGTGCTTAAATGGTACCTTAAAAACACATGAAATCCTTTACAAACAAATGTTTGGGTTTACTTTTCACAAATATCGGCTATCTTTAGGGATTCACAGTAACTGATTGTAAAAGGAAGTGTTTTAAGATTTTGACTAGACATGATCTCACGTTGGATCTTTTCCAACGCTAAGTCTACATTTCCTTTTATTTGGTTTTTATCTTTATTTTTTCCAACATGAAAAATCTTAATCTTCCTTATTAGCTTATTTAAATAGTTGTACATATGATAGTTTATGTCACACCTCAACCGACGACGGAATCATTGGGGCGGGACATGTAGACTATTCATGAGCTCAAGGTTGACTAAATTGTAATATGTTAAATCCATTTC
This sequence comes from Smallanthus sonchifolius, assembly GCA_023525975.1. NCBI lineage: Eukaryota > Viridiplantae > Streptophyta > Magnoliopsida > Asterales > Asteraceae > Smallanthus > Smallanthus sonchifolius. The sequence continues at coordinate 30,328,435 of CM042023.1, forward strand.
CATTCAAACAAACATGAATCAAATTCAAAGTACATAATGAAATACAATTTGTTTTTGAATTAAGATTAACTAGGTCCAAAGCCTATGTGTAGCATGTCTTGATCAAACTCATATGAAAGCACCTGAAACATGAATAAAATAAGGTCAACTAAAAAGTTGGTGAGTATAACATAGGTTTGTATATAGGTAGCATATAATTTGTAAACCAAATCCTTTACATAACATGATAAATAAGGCGTTTATGGGGAGCAGCAATTGTGTAACCAATGTACAATCAAACCTTTGTAACTAGCATGCAAAACAAATTGTGTTGTCGGTTTCAATCACCGCGTACCATGGGTGGGTTTGTCAGACTCAATAGATCTATCATTGAAAACCGTCGGCTTGTATAGTTAATGATTGCACATAATAGCATACAAAGGTTAGCACACCTAGCACTCGGGCACAAAGCTCAAATTTTGCACACATGTATGTAAATAGGATTTTTACACTTGTGTTGTTTGTGTAAATGTAAATGTGTAATGTGTATAGAGTTCATGTTTCACCCCAAAAGTGTAAAAGAGTAAAAAGGGGTTGTGAATACTCACTTGATTCGAAGGCGTAGCTAACACGAGATACTAGAAAGTAATGTGATCCTTGTATCGCACAACGTTAACCTAGAGTGTAATGTATATTGCATTAATAATGCACAATAGTCTAAGTCTAAGTCTAAGGTTGAATTGGATAAAGTTAGTGATTGGTACTTGGAAGTATTGTATAAAACGGAAGATTTGAAATGAATATTTTTACAACATTTTGAATAAGGTTTGAGTTTGGAATAATTAAATAAGTAAATTAACTAATTATTGTTTATGAGAATAATGTAATTATTAGATGTAATTAAGTATAACTAAATAAATGTTTTTGTTTAATTATAAATCAAATAAATAATTATTACCTTATTCATCTATTTATAAAATGTAACTTAGACATTAAAATATTATTTAGGTGTAGGGTTTATAATTTAAAGGTTGAAACTTTAATTAAATAATTTCAATTTATTTTAAGATTAAATACTTGATCTTTTTAAATAAAGATAATACGCATTTTTATAAATTCAACTATTTTTATTTTGAAAATTAACTTGAAATACTAATTGTTTAAAAAAAATATAGAAATTTTAAGGATTCTGTGAACACACACAACCGTGCCTAGACAGGGCACGATCGTGCTCGAGCCAAGGGCGCGACCGCGTTAGTCAGGGCGCGACTGTGTTGATCAACAGAGGACATAGCTAGACAAATCACTAGGCACGACCGTGCCTTGTACAGGCACGACCGTGTCTATGTTTCAGGGGCACGACCAAGTCTAGCCAACGAGCATGACTGGGTCTGAGCAGGAGGCACGACCGCGCTGGAAGTCGACACGACCGCGTCTCCCGAGGCACGACCGCGCTAGATGATTAGCGCGACCGTGTCTCTTTCAAAACATAAACGAATTGATTGATCCTTATATTGATGGTGTCAGAATTGATAGGGCTTTCATTCACAAGGTCATTAAAAGTCTTTTGGTGTAGATTAATTGTGTTTAAAACATGTTTAAGACCGGATTCGATTAAACTATTTTGAATGAAAATATGGTTTCTGGTTCGAGTAGATTTTGATATTGAATGCCCAAATTAGATTGGGGCTATTGATCTATAGAATAAATATAAGGTTTAGAAGATTTCGATTACCCTGTACGATGATGGATTGGTAGCTTACGGTAGGAAGGAGTTCCGGCGTGACGAATTTGGTCTCCGGCGTCTCCTGCTGCAATTCCGGCTGAACCAGTGTACTCGCGAGTTTCAATGAGGATCAATGGTGCAATGAATTGAGGAAACTTCACTTCAGAATATAAGAATCTCGGTTCAAACAGAGGGAGGTTTATTTTTCTGAGACTAATCGGATTTCTGGGACTATTGGTTGTAAATGACAGTGTAATTGTTTTGTTAAGAGATATTAAGTGGAAATCGGTTACGGGAAACCAACGATCGGGCGATTAAAGCTGCATTTACGTTTTCTCAGACATGAGGCGCGACCGTGCCAAAACAAGGCGCGACCGTGCCAAGATGAGGCGCGACGGTGCCAACATGAGGCGCGACCGTGCCTACTAGGGTTTCTGGTTATTTACAAAATCAGCCCTTGCAACTTCAGCTTTGACAGAATTAGCTTGGTTAGAATTTAACAGAACACCTAACGGGATTACTAACTGAGTTAACTCTAGGAGGTGTTACCATGTGATTTGAGTTCTAAAACTTTGAATTAAAATATGATCGGCTAACAATTTAATGAGGCGTAGGTTTGAACAAGTATAGGGTCTATCCTTATATTGTTATTAAAATAAGTTAGAATAGGGTCAGAAAATCAGGAATGCTACAGTCTCCCCATGTTAAGGGAATTTCGTCCCGAAATTTAACTAATGGAGGCTGCAAAAAAAATCAAGAAAGAGGAGGGAGTTTTGGGTTCTCGGGTAGTTTTGAGTGTTGGATTCTGGGGTGTGTAACCGTTGACATGACTTAAACCTGATACTTTGAATATGAAGAGTGATAATAAATTTTTTTTTTGAAATGAAGATTGTCGAATAAAAATTTGAATTCTAAATGTGAGATGTGTTACTTGAAATGGATTTGGAGGGATCTTTAAATTTAGAGTTTGTGTAAGATGTAGTCTATTATGTTCTAAATTGTTAGTGGGTAAGAGATTTCATAACCATTGGTCTGGGTCAAAACCTCACGTGACACGAATAACGCTACTTATGATAATATGATAGGACACTTATATATAGGAAGTACCATCGGCGTATCCACCATGCCCTTGTCATATTACATCAGTTTCGTTGTTACATATCATGATAAGTTTTAGGTCATAACACACGACAAAATTTCACTATAGTTTCCATGCGCTGATTTTTATAATTCCGTGTGCACCCGTAATTATTCAAATCATCGTATGGTCCGTATAGATCGTTTTCGTTGTGTGCGGGTAAGGGGGGCACAATTTCACTATGATCACGTCTATTGTTTACACATAAAAAGTCGCTAACAAATAACTAAGTCCCTAATCAGGTCAGTTCGCAACTAAAGAGTAGTAAAGTAGTAACACTTAAAGTTTCTTAGTTTGCTCGTGTTTGAACAAGAATACGTCAAACCCCGAGTCGTTTCAATGTATTATGGTCTTCAACTTTGGTGTACAAAGTGCATGACCATGTCTTGTGTATAATGTAATCAATCCATTGCAATAATTGTAAGCAAATTTTGTTTCGAGTATATAGTAAGCACACAAGTCTCATGTATGATCTAGTGTCACGTAGTTTGTAATCAAATAGGTTTCATATATAGCGTAAATAATTTAGCGTCTTGTATTTTGTAAATCAATAAGCTCTAATGTGTAATGTAAACAACATAGTATTATGTGTATTGTAGGAAATGGATCTCATGTATGGTATTAGCAACTTAGCATCATGTATTTTGTATAATGTACACCGTTTAGTATAAAGTGTTTTGTAACAGAATGAGTTTCATGTATAGTGTGGTCAATCTAGAACTATGTATCAATGACGCAATTCTTATGTATCACGTATATTGCAAACAATTAAGTTTCGTGTATCATGTGCTCAAACCAGTAGCATGTGTATTGCAATTAAACATGTTTCGTGCATTACGTGATTAATCGAGCAAATTGTGATTTGTAGGCAAACTAGTTTCATGTATTATGTAATTTGTGTAGCATTGGATATATTGAGAATAATTGAGTTTTATGTACCATAAGATTGCATTGAATATATTGTGAACGTGAGTATTGAACTTCGCGTGCGATGTGCACTAACGGGTTTTTGCATGGGTTCGAGTGCTGCGGACAAACGTGTCGTTTGGCGCTCTTTCATAATGTGGTAGTTAGGTTCAAGTCCGCATATCTCATTGAGGTTGGTGGGAAAGGTTAACGTTTACGCGGTATGGATCGTCTTTTGAAGCGTCAAGTGAAAGGTAACGAGGAGGTTTTGGAAATATTCGGGAATTTGTGTTTACAATTACGGGTCTTTGTTTATACATAGAAATTGGAAAATTGTTCTTGGTTGTAGATATATAAAATAGTGAAATCATTGAATCGTATATTTTAAATGAATATGAAATTTTATGAGAAAATATTTTTAATTTAAAATTTCAACTATTGGTTAAACAAGTAGTAGTATATTAATTTAGCCAAAGTTTAGAAATATTTACTTTAATGAATATAAATCGTAATTATTTATCAGTTAAAGAAAAATATATATTTTTATAAAATTGATTGCATTAACTTTCCTTATTAGGTGAAAAAGTTTTATGGGAAATTTATGTTTTTGATATTATCTAAAAATTCGTTAAATTTTGTTTAAACAAGATAATGAGGTTTTGTTTAAATCACAGAATAGGATGATTTATTTAATGAAAGAGATTGTTGGTAATGTACTAAACCATGTTGAATGAAAGAAGTGATATTTGGGAAAATTTGATGGGAATATAACAGGTGTAATTTACGCCCCACTGGTCAAATCAATGAACAATAACTATAACGTTGAAATATATGGAATTGATCAAATGCTGAAATGTTAAACATTATTCAAAACATAGGGAAATGGTTCTCAAATCAAAAATTTAAAGGAAATCAGTAGAAGCTTCTTCTAACGTCTCTGGTAGTTTTCCACTAGGAAGAAGATAATCGCCAAGATGAGCACCGCTATGGTCACTCGAGTAGTAGATCTGGCTTCAGCCCTGGCGGTCTCCGTGCGGTGTTCTTGTACTTCCTTTTCGAGGATGGAGAGTAACTCCTTTTGGTACCCTAATTGGTTTGCTAGGCTATCCATTCTTTGTTTTTGCAAGTCGTTTATCACTCCCTGCTCTATCCTTTGCCTCTCAAATTCTGAATTCCTTACATATTGATGGAAGTCATTGGTTGGAATTCCCATTACACCAGGGGGTGCCATGGTATGCCTTACCCAAGGGTTAGGATGGTACAGATCGGGCATTAGATATGAGTCTCTTAGTGGGGGTGGTAGTTGATTGTGGAGGTGAGGCGTATGATACGGGTTTACGGGTACGGGAGATCCAGGTGTTTGAAGTCTCGGGTCGGTGTTCCTAATCCAGTCCGCCCTTACATCAAACCTTGGCCTAGTAGCTGGGGGTGTTGGTGACCGGTACACGGGTGTCTCAGTGTCTTCTTCCCAATCAGATTCTGATCCAGGACGGTAAACCGGGGAGGGAGGAGGGTAGGAGTCCATGTCTAGCAGAAAAACAATGAAAAAGTTGTAAGTGATAATGAAATATGAAGTGTCAAATATAGAAGTTCTTATGGGTTTTAGAGTTTGACTAGTCATAACGCCGAACCTTCACGATAGTATTTTAGAAATACACTTGACCTATAAGTAATGTATCCCTAAGGAGAATTCCCAGGAAAGAGGGGTGGGTCACTAAGACACACTTAAGTACCCTATCTTTCTTTAGCCAGAATTCCTCATGGGATTACACATTCTTCCAGCCATCATGTATTAATAATACTATTGTTGGGCTCATGGTTATGATGGGAATGGTTGTGGACTGGGCTTTGAGGCCCAAAGGTAAGGTTTATGCATTTCAACGGGCTTCTTCTTCTTGGGGAATAGATGGGCTTCTTAGTTTATTATTGGTGGGAATTAGGCCCAATAGTTTAAGTCTTTGCTCATAAAAGGGTGATGGTATCATGTATGTGAGTCCAATGGTGTATGAATAATTCGGTGTGTATGTGTGTGTGTTGAACTTAGGGTAGTACCTTAAATAAGTCTAATAGGTAGAAATAAATAGTAGAAAAGTTGTCAGGTAATGTGTCACATCGACTATTGAGTGTTGTATCATTGAATGTAATTATATAGTATAACATGTAAAATATTTGCATAGAAAGTAATCATATAGCATGTAGGTGGTAATGAGTGTAAGCACAAGAGTTATCAAGTAGTGTGACACATAAGTCATTATATATTGTGTCATGTAGTGTAATTACTTATAATAGCATATAAAAATACTTGCACAAGAATTTCTAATGTAACATGTAGTAACATGGCATTGTATGGGTGCCCTAAAGTTATAGTATAGGTCAAGAGTGTCTAATAACCTAGTTCCCTATAACCAAGGCTCTGATACCAATCTGTCACACCCCAACCGACGGCGGAATCATCGGGGCGGGACATGTAGACTGTTCATGAGCTCAAGGTTGACTAAATTGTAATATGTTAAATCCATTTCCATTCAAACAAACATGAATCAAATTCAAAGTACATAATGAAATACAATTTGTTTTTGAATTAAGATTAACTAGGTCCAAAGACTATGTGTAGCATGTCTTGATCAAACTCATATGAAAGCACCTGAAACATGAATAAAATAAGGTCAACTAAAAAGTTGGTGAGTATAACACAGGTTTGTATATAGGTAGCATATAATTTGTAAACAAAATCCTTTACATAACATGATAAATAAGGCATTTATGGGGAGCAGCTATTGTGTAACCAATGTAAAATCAAACCTTTGTAACTAGCATGCAAAACAAATTGTGTTGTCGGTTTCAATCACCGCTTACCATGGGTGGGTTTGTCAGACTCAATAGATCTATCATTGAAAACCGTCGGCTTGTATAGTTAATGATTGCACATAATAGCATACAAAGGTTAGCACACCTAGCACTCAGGCACAAAGCTCAAATTTTGCACACATGTATGTAAATAGGATTTTTGCACTTGTGTTGTTTGTGTAAATGTAAATGTGTAATGTGTAATGTGTATAGAGTTCATGTTTCACCCCAAAAGTGTAAAAGAGTAAAAAGGGGTTGTGAATACTCACTTGATTCGAAGGCGTAGCTAACACGAGATACTAGAAAGTAATGTGATCCTTGTATCGCACAACGTTAACCTAGAGTGTAATGTATATTGCATTAATAATGCACAATAGTCTAAGTCTAAGTCTAAGGTTGATTTGGATAAAGTTAGTGATTGGTACTTGGAAGTATTATATAAAACGGAAGATTTGAAATGAATATTTTTACAACTTTTTGAATAAGGTTTGAGTTTGGAATAATTAAATAAGTAAATTAACTAATTATTGTTTATGAGAATAATGTAATTATTATATGTAATTAAGTATAACTAAATAAATGTTTTTGTTTAATTATAAATCAAATAAATAATTATTACCTTATTCATCTATTTATAAAATGTAACTTAGACATTAAAATATTATTTAGGTGTAGGGTTTATAATTTAAAGTTTGAAACTTTAATTAAATAATTTCAATTTATTTTAAGATTAAATACTTGATCTTTTTAAATAAAGATAATACGCATTTTTATAAATTCAACTATTTTTATTTTGAAAATTAACTTGAAATACTAATTGTTTAAAAAAAATATAGAAATTTTAAGGATTCTGTGAACACACACGACCGTGCCTAGACAGGGCACGATCGTGCTCGGGCCACGGGCGCGACCGCGCTAGTCAGGGCGCGACTGTGTTGATCAACAGAGGACATAGCTAGACAAATCACTAGGCACGACCGTGCCTTGTACTGTCACGACCGTGTCTATGCTTCAGGGGCACGACCAAGTCTAGCCAACGAGCATGACTGGGTCTGAGCAGGAGGCACGACCGCGCTGGAAGTCGACACGACCGCGTCTCCCGAGGCACAACCGCGCTAGATGATTAGCGCGACCGTGTCTCTTTCAAAACAGAAACGAATTGATTGATCCTTATATTGATGGTGTCAGAATTGATAGGGCTTTTATTCACAAGGTCATTAAAAGTCTTTTGGTGTAGATTAATTGTGTTTAAAACATGTTTAGGACCGGATTCGATTAAACTATTTTGAATGAAAATATGGTTTCTGGTTTGAGTAGATTTTGATATTGAATGCCCAAATTAGATTGGGGCTATTGATCTATAGAATAAATATAAGGTTTAGAAGATTTCGATTACCTTGTACGATGATGGATTGGTAGCTTACGGTAGGAAGGAGTTCCGGCGTGACGAATTTGGTCTCCGGCGTCTCCTGCTGCAATTCCGGCTGAACCAGTGTACTCGCGAGTTTCAATGAGGATCGATGGTGCAATGAATTAAGGAAACTTCACTTCAGAATATAAGAATCTCGGTTCAAACAGAGGGAGGTTTATTTTTTTGAGACTAATCGGATTTCTGGGACTATTGGTTGTAAATGACAGTGTAATTGTTTTGTTAAGAGATATTAAGTGGAAATCGGTTACGGGAAACCAACGATCGGGCGATTAAAGCTGCAGTTACGTTTTCTCAGACATGAGGCGCGACAGTGCCAAAACAAGGCGCGACCGTGCCAACATGAGGCGCGACCGTGCCTACTAGGGTTTCTGGTTATTTACAAAATCAGCCCTTGCAACTTCAGCTTTGACAGAATTAGCTTGGTTAGGATTTAACAGAACACCTAACGGGATTACTAACTGAGTTAACTCTAGGAGGTCTTACCATGTGATTTGAGTTCTAAAACTTTGAATTAAAATATGATCGGCTAACAATTTAATGAGGCGTAGGTTTGAACAAGTATAGGGTCTAGCCTTGTATTGTTATTAAAATAAATTAGAATAGGGTCGGAAAATCAGGAATGCTACAGTTTACTTTGTTTATTTTTTTCAAAGTTTAAGTGTTCCACCCGAAACTACCTTACCATCCGAAACTACTCTTCCCTACCGAAACTAGTAGTTATGACAGGGACATTTTGGTCTTTTGAGCAGCCTTTAAATTGAATTTCTCCATACTCAGTCTCACTTTCATGCTTTTCATCTGAATCTCTCTACACCCATATTTCACACACAAAATCTTGCTTTTTCATCGGTCTAAGTTTGCGAGAATCGGTTATCACTTTCTGATTCCCCTGCCGTCTTCATCATCAGGTTTGAACATTTAGGGTTTTTGGTACTGTTTCATAAAGTGAAACTAGGGTTTTGTTGGTAAAGTTTTTACGATCGAATATGTGTTTTGTGGTCGTTTCTTGCTTAAATCATCTTAACACCTTTTCTTCAAAATTTTTGATAAGATGGAGTTTCGACACCTTTACAGGCTCATCTTAACCCCTTTTATAAATTTACTTTGCTTTTTCTTATCTGTATATAACTTGTATATAGTTTTGATTTGTTTCTACTAATTTTTGAGTCCCTGTTTACCTGTTCAGGGTTTTGGTATCGAAACTAGTAGTTTCAGGAAAGAGGATCTTTCATTTTTATATTACTATTCAGAATTTTTGAACATATGTCTTCATGAAACTAGTTGTTTCGATACCTAAATCCAATGTTAGCTTTGCTATTAGTCACAACTTGCCCATCTTTGAAGCCATAATCAGATAGTTCTGGGCTATTACAGCAAGGGTCACTATCAACAATGTGGAGCACATAAGGGCAACAGTTCTTAACCAAGAAGTCCTTATTTCAGAAGCCCTTATCAGAAAAGTATTGCAGTTCAATAACAATCATGAGGCTCCTATTGAATACTCAAACTTCTTCATCTGTGAGAGTTTTAGGAGGATGGGTAACCCGGACGAGTTCAAGAGTGGCCAGATCACCAAGACCTTCCTTGCTCCTCACTGGATATATATCGTACATGTGATGATTAACTGCATATCTATCAGGAAATGTGGCTTTGATTCTGCCAATGCCATGGTGGTTTCTACTGTACTTGGGCGGATCAAAGGAAGAAATTACAATTTCTCTGGGCTATTATTTAGACAAATGATTGAGAATCTCACCGACAAAGTCAAAGACAAATTCCTTGTATACCCGAGGTTCCTTCAAATGATAATCAACCATCTACACCCAAATCTGCCACAAAAAGGACAACTGTTGATCTTGGATCACATGATTGCCAAAACTCTTAGTTACATGAAGAGTTCAAGTTCCAGAAGAAACTGAATCATTGTCAATATCCCTTTATTTGGCTATGTGATTGGAGAAGATTCGCCTGAAGTTCCCGATATAGATCCTGAAGAAGTTATTGAATGCTCATCATCCGAGGAAGAAGAGGAACAAGATCAAGGCAATCAGGGAAACCAAGAAGCTGAGCTTGAGGTTGAAGTTGATATACATCAAGAACAAGAAGCTGAGCAACCAATTGTGGAAGCTCAGTTCATTGAACAAGAAATGGAGAATCTTTAAACATTAAATTTCCAAGCACAAGTTGCTAATGTTGAAGCTAAAGCAAATGTAGAGGATGAACCAGAGTCTAGTGGGACTCTAGACGAAGCAGTTTATGAAACAGTACAGACTGAATCTGGGGAGATGGTGGAGCCTCCTCCCTCATCATCCAAAAGGCCAGCTGATTCTGAATCAGACTATGAACTGGAAGAGCCCCTCACTAAGAAGATCAAAACTTAGTTGGAATCACTTACCACCTCATCTGACTCACTGTTTGGATCACCTAAACACCTAACACCTCCACCATCACCCATTCACAATGCTACCTCTCCATCACCAAAAGAACCCACTCCTCAACCAATACACCCTGCATCTCCTGATCAAGAAACAACTCCATACATCTCTAGAGTTAATAGAGTGAGCTTAGATGTTAAGAAGCTCAGTGACCAACAAACCAAAAAGGATGAAGAAATCAAGATTCTGAAATCTGAACTTGCAGAACAAAAGGATGAAGTAAAGGACTTGAAGGTAGAAGTTGTGACCTTTAAGAACGAGCTGGAGATCCAGCAATCACAACTTGCTGTGCAACAGGAACTATTATCAAAGCAACAACAAGACTTACTCGCTGTGACTGCTTAGTCAACCAACTCAAAGCTTCCATGATACAATCTTCATAGCAGACGGAAATGCAAAGGGAACCAGACTCTCACGTTCAGGTGGAGACTCTTGTATCTCCATCCACAACAAATGGTGGTGCCTCTTTCCCTGCATTTGTAACTAATCATGAGTCTGTTGTGATTATGTACTCAAGGTGTAGCTGGACAATCAATGAAGCATTGGAAATGAAGGTAGAATAACCAGAGTATGACTTTCCCTCAGCAAGTCAAAGAAGAGTTGATAGAGGAAAGGGAAAGGCAATAGAATCAGATGTTAAACTTGTAGTGTTAGATGAAGAAGATGTTGGTTCTGAACATGAGCTTGATGAATTATTGAAGCAAATTGATGACTTCGAAACTATTGACGAGTTCCCAGAAATTGTGACACTTGGGGAGGAGCACAAAGAAAAGATCAGGTACTTCACAGAAGGAGGAGATGAAATTAAAGACTTGACTGACAGTGAAGAGGAGGATCCAACTATGAAAGTTTCCTTTATTAAGTCTGTAACCACTGCTGGGCCAACTTGCACTCCTGAATAAGCTCCTCAGTCCACATCAATAGCAACACCAACAACAGCAACAACAACGACTATAACACCATAAGAAACAACACCATCTCTCCAAGCCTCAGATCCTAGAAGGTCTTTGTTCAAGAAATTGGAGTCTGAAGAACCTCCGAAACATTATGAGTGGTTTGTTGAGTATCAGAAGCTGAAAAGACCACCTGTTGGGTGGAAATATGATAAAGAAAGATCATTGTTTATTGTTAGGAGATACAAAGCAGGAGTGGAGCACTTCAAGGCTCCTCATGAGTTCAGCTCCCTTCCTAAGTACGACCTAAGAGCCCTGGCCAAGTTGCCTCTTCAAAACCCAGGAGATGTAGGGATTGCAAGAGATTTTTAGACTTTTCTTAGAAACCAGACCTAAAATGAATTCGGGTCTATGACCACTGCAAAGCCTAGAAGAGTTCTCTCAAAGACCCGGATTCACCCTAAAACTCAAAAGCCTTGGGTAAGCCTGAGGTACAAACCGGCAGAAACTGTCAAATTTATCTTACTGCCAAGGCCTGTACCTGTTCAGCTCCAGAAGTTTAGAAGGTGGTTTTATAATTCAACCATTGGAAGTGCTGTCATTGAATGTGAAGGAATGGAACACATCCATATCTTTGAGCCCATGGAGCTCTTAAAATTTCAACCTGAAGATTTGGAGGTTTTGTTCAACCATCCCATCCAAATTTCACATGAAGATGAAGAGGTGGATGCAAAGGCATATCAGAGAGTTGTGACTGTGAATGCAAAGCCTTTCTTCTAGAAATCAAGTGATGCACCAACTGCTTGAAGAGTTGAAGACAATGATGCACTAGCTTAGGGAGAGATTGTAGGGTTTTGTAAGCTAATGTCATCATTGTAACTTTTGAACATCTGTAATTTGTTTATTTCCTTGTATTTCTATTATTTCAGTTGACGTATTTTTCTATTCTAGTCTAAGTCTGGGCCATCGAAACTACCTAGTTTCGGTTGTTCAACCGAAACTAGTAGTTTCGATAGATGGGAAGTTTCGATAGGATGATCATTCATGTAAATGCTTAACCGAAACTAGTAGTCTCAGTGAGCATAGTTAGAGAATGTTTAGGGTGTGGAAAGCGGCTGTAACCCTGCATTCTCTCTGTCACGGTTTTTACCTTGAATCAATACAACATTGAGTTATTCATTGTGTTCTTGTATTTTCACATCATTGTGTATTGATATTCAAGTTTGGTTAGCCTATTATCTTCACCAATCTTCTGTTTCTTACCTCTGTTTCACCACCATACACACCTATTCCGCAGGTGTGTGTGTGTGTAATCGATATGTATTGTTTATTCTGCCTAGAATCTAGACCTACAAGTATTATTCAGTAATATAGAATCGTTTGACAATTATTGTGTTTTCTTTCTCTTTGTTAACTCCCCAGTCACGTGTCATTTTTGTTCCGCCAGAATTAACACGTTATTGAATCCGTTCATTTATCATCCTCAGAAGAACCGGGCCTTACAACGTTCTTTAACTATTCACTCTTAAAACCATCTTCATGATGGACTTTTTATTATTATCTAAATTAGTCTTTACACTTGTGAGTGTTATTGATTCTAAAGTGTAAGACTGCAAAACCTTTATAATTAAACTTCTCCTGAAACTTGTACGTCTTTATACAAGCGGATTTTGATAATCCAACACTTGGTTGATATTGATAAGATCGTACGTCTTTATAGGAGCTTGTTATGAAACCAATAATTGGTGAAATCACGTTAGGAACGGTACGTCTTTATACATGGTCCCATTATTGCATCGCATCGCGGTTAACAAAGTCCCTAATAAAAGTGTTTAAGTTTGATGTCTTAAACCAACTCGGAGATTGATCTTAAGCATACGAATGTATGGATCTATTAAAGAGTTGAGGGTAATGATGTCCCTAACCGGGAGTCTTACTATTTTATTATTAAGGAACATAATTCATGAACCAAATATTGTGAGAATGATGCTCTTGCGTTGTACCGTTCACACATTTTTATTAGTCATACCATCGGATTAGTTAACATAACATTATCATATACCAAGAGGATTCAAAGCCCAAAGCAATACTTGTTATGATCTGATTATTCTCGAGCTATTTACTATTATGTTATTTACATTTTTGTTACATACTTCACGCACATTTTACATTTTCTGTTATTTACTTTTCTGTCATTTACTTTTCTGCTTCACAAGCACACAAAACCCACTCACTAATTAAACCGGCTAAACAATGACAAACGTTGAGTATTGGAACTCGACCGTGTCCAGTGGTTCGATACTTGGTTCTTACCTAAACTATATTACGCTGCGATAGGTACACTTGCCTATTTTGTGTGTTTTTAAGTTTGAGTATTTATCATTTTATAAATTTAAAACCTGATCTCGTGAAACCTTTTCCAAAACAAATACATATATATATATACTTAACACAAGACATCATCACTTATACACCCTTGGTGGTTTAGATGCCCTCAGCTCGGCCTCCTCCGGCTATGTTGTGCTCGCTGGGCCTCGCCTTTCCTGGTGCACCTTGCCTGGAGCCGGCTCCATCTCAATCCCCTCGTCTACTGATTCCTCATCAACTGCAACCGGTGTCTCAGTAGCCGCTCCAATACCACTTCTGGTGGTGATTGCGTTCACATGCGCTCTAGGATTCGTCTCTGTGTTGCTAGGCAGCCCCTCTGCTTGTATACCTTTAAGTTGCTTAGCTATCTGTCTAACAGCCCTCTCCAGAATCTTTAATGCAGCTCCATGGCCATGTATCATCGTGCTAGGCTCTTGGAACTTAATCTAGCTCTCCTATGCCTAGCCTCATCCCTCTCCATGAACTACGTCATAAGTAGTGACAGTTGGGCTATCATATCCTCTAGAGTAGGCATCTTCTCGCCTCCACTCTGCCCGCTACTATGTCCACTACCTTGCCCCTCATTCGTGCTCTGGAATAGGATTTTTCTCTGCTGAGAACCCTACTGGTTCGCGTTCCTCCAACTAAAGCCAAGGTGACTCCTCCGACTCGGATTGTATGACTTCCCAAAATCCATGTTCCAACGGTTAAGGTTCCCTATGAAGTCTACCTATGCATCAACCCCTCATGCTAGGATAATGGTAGCTACTCATAGCTAAGTTCTCAAAAAGGTCCACGCACTCCTCGGGGGTCCTGCTGGTCATCAGATTACCATCCGTAGTGGTATCCAACATGCGCTTAGTCCCGTGACTAACTCCATCGTAAAACTTCTCTACTAACGCCCAGTACTCCAGACCATGATGTGGGCACCTGTGTAGCAGCTCCTTGAAACACTACCACGTCTCATTGAATGACTACCCTCTTCCTGCTTAAAATCATGGATGAAGCTCCTCAGACAAGCGGTTTTGGAAGGGGGAAAGTATTTTTCAGGAACTTTTTTTGCATGTTAGCCCAAGTGGTGATGGATCCTGGGGGAAGGGACTCAAGCCAAGTCTAGGCCGTATCGACCAGTGAAAATGGGAACATAAATAAACATGCGTCCTCAGTCATCCCATTATTGCAAAAGGTATCGTAAATCCTCTCAAACGATTCAAGTGAGAGTTTCGGTCCTCATCGTGTAACCCATTAAACTGAGAAGGAATCTACCAGTTATTTGCTTCTGGTAGGGGTCTAGTGATACTCGAGCGCTCTCCAATCGTGGTGGACTTAGCGTAGTCCGAAACTGTCCCCCTCACTCGTGGGAGGTCTCCCATCTCAGCTCCAACTCTCTGTCTCTGGTGAAGTACTCTCTCAGGCTCAGCAAACTCAACAAACTCGGGCGGTCCCGCAAAACTGGTGTGGCGCATACACTGTAATAAAAAGAAAAATAAAAAAGGACTCACTATACTAAAAAGGCAAACCTAGTCGAATGGAACACATAGAAAATAAGGCAAACCTAAACTAAGGCAACACAAAAAGACAAATAAAAATAAAATAAATATGAACGCAACAAAGTGGCAAGGTGGTGTCCCCGACTCAGGTCGTTCTCAAAGTCGCCAAGGTGGTGTCCCCGGCAACGGCGCCAAAAACTTGATTTGTAGGATATATATATATATATATATATATATATATATATATATATATATATATATATATATCTTTGAGTATGCATACCACCCTTTACATAAATCTTTGAGTATGGATACCACCCTAAAACACATAAATAGGGATTCTTGACTCACCTGGCCATTTGAAACTATCCGGTGTTGGAAGGTCTAAGCTAGGCCAAGTGTTATACGATCTGAATGGAAGTTAACACGCAGAAACTATCAATATGGGCTAGTGTCGCCTACAGTGTTACCTAACACTAGTGTTGCCACATACTAGTTTCGTCCATAGTGTTGCCTGACACTAGTGCTCACCAGACACTAGAGTCGTTCATTGGCAGTGTCGTATGGGGACAGTGTCGCTGGTGACTTAGTGTCGCAAATGACATTGTCGCCATGACCAGTGTCGTCGTAACTCTCGTTATGGACATAGTGTAAGGCTCCAAACCCGAGATGCCTCACGCTTTAGATTTACTAAATCATAAACAGTTCTAAAACTTCAAATATCATATGCAGCGGAAATTTAACGTTGTTACATAGTCTCAAAATCACAACCAAATAAAACATTATCTAATACAACCATTGTTCACAAAACAAGCACAACGGGATGCCAGACTTCTCATGCCAGGTAATTCTTCATAATAGCCAAGCCGCATCCATCCATCAACCATCTCATTCTTAACCTGACATGCATACTAAAAGTCAGCTAACGCTGGTGAGTTCAAGTCTTTCATTTGTTTTAAGAAGTGGATTATCATTCGTTCAAATCGTTCGTTAGGCTTTAACATTCATTATAAAATGGGGCATAACATTCATTAATCATTTACATTCATCATTTAAAATTCATTAAGTCATACATTTATTTGTCTAAATCTGTATCATCATTCACTCTGTCCATTTTATTTCCTTTAGTTCATCGCCCTCACGATCCGTAAGTCAGTAAGGCAACATCATCGCCCTTAAGGCTCGTAGGCCCTTAAGGTAGTAACATTCATCACCCTTGACACTCATAGGTCCAAGGTCATTCCTTTCCTTTAATCACTTTTAGAACCCGTGAGCCCCGGGTCATGTTAACCACGAGTAACCGCCGTTACCCTTTCCCCGCCAGTTGTACAACCGTAATACCATTGATAGGCCACAAAGGCACTGCCCATATTATACTTATGGCAAAACATGCCATAAGGATGGGGACTTACAACCCCAGACTTCGTTCGTTAATTCATTCGTTTAACAAGTGAGACATGTAATGACTTCTTAAAAACATTCGCCCATTTCATTTCATAAAACGTTACATTCACGCACAAAACCCTTTTCATTCATTTAAAAAAATTCCTTTACATCATTCCTTTCATAAACATTCGTTTCATAAACGTTCTTGTTTTAAATATCGTTTCATTTGAAAACCGTTCATTCGTAAATATTTCATTTCATTCAACTTTTCATAAACATTCATTAAGTACGCACATCACCCTAGAAACAAGTAAATAGGGATTCTTGACTCACATGTTCATTCGTAACTTAACCCGATCCGGACGTCTAATTGGTGCTAACTTTCTAATGAGTCTGCACATAAGTCAACACGTGGATTCCGTCATTAACCTTAGTGTCGCCTGACAGTGTTGCCTGGACAAGGTCAGTGTTGCCAGGCACACTCCAGAACTTGTGTTCTGGACTTAGTGTCATGGAACTCAACTGTCGCCTGCCATAGTGTCGCCATACGTCATTGACGACACACCTAGTGTCGAAAAGGAATGACACATATCCAAACATTAGATTTCTTGGGCACAATGCCACATCCTCTGCTTCAAACCTGTCAAGTGTCGCCACATGAAGGTGGTGACACTGGTAGTGTCGCCTGATGAACACCATCCCCAAACAGGCCCGTTTTCCACCCAAGTTCATAACTTTTTACGTACAAAATGTGTTGTTTAACTCCCATGAGCTCAGATCTGGGATTTATTCCCCTTTTCATACATAAAACCCTTGCCTTTTAAGATTAAATCCCTAGTTTTATGCCAAAACCATTGTCATCGCAAATATAATTTAAAAAGGTTTACCAAGTTGCTCGTCATAGAGCTCATCTCAAAACATTTCATTTAAATATAAGCACCATAAATACATATCCCGTCTGTTGTATCCTTAGACACATGCAAACGCAATTTCCCACCTGACTATCGTCAGACACAATAACCCGTTTGACCTCGTTAAACACAATATCAAGATTTCTCTTTAATAACCCACCACGTCGATTAAGTACGTGACACCTAAATAACATGCACACGCAAGCATAACAATTATTAAAAATACTCATTTCATCACAACTTGTTGTCTATGCATTGCGTTTAATCAAAACATTTACGTCACATGTAATTCATGCCCAAAACACAAAAACATTTAAAAGTGAGCAATAGAAACTCACGTTTTTGCGACCCAACACGCTCCCTAGAACTTGTTAGCTTCCCATGCTCGTCTTTCGACCTCGCACCTACAATGCGCATAATATACGAGTCAATACGTGACTCGAAGTTTAAACCGCCCGCTCTCGCATGTTACCATGCACGACCCCCATGCACTACGTGATCGCCCATACACGCTTCCGGGCTCAAACACGTCTATTTTCGCCCCTTAGATTCACCAAACTCACGAAGCATCAATTCCGGGCACCCCGGTTCTCCTCCGATTACCGCCACGTACCGCTAGCCCTTTCCCGCACGTCTTCCGCCTTCGGTCGGCCTCACAAAGCCGCCATCAGGCTCCTCATGCTGTTGTCGTTGTCTCTCGTAACCACCACAGCCACCGTTGTGGCCTTCAGGTCATACCCGTCTCACGTTTGGCCACCATATGCCTCTGCCGATCTGTCCCACCAGCTCCCGCCGTCCTAGTCATGCCGAACAGCCCCCCTTCGGCCTCGCCTCACTGTTGTCGTAGCCAACCCTCACCAGCCCAGCCGCCTTACATAGGTTCCGGGCTTCCTCGTGCCCACCGGCAACCCCTAGGGTTCGGCCGAACCCATGCATACGCATGAAGGTTCCCAACGATCACAAACAAGCATTTAAACATAAAGGTTTCGAGATTATACCTCTAGATCAGAGAACCCGTGCCAATCTAATTCCCGAATCCCCTCGCCTTCCTCGAAACTCGGACTCAAGACGTGAAAAACGGCGAGCTCCTCTCCTCCCCTTGCTCTTCATCTCTTGCAGCCGAATACAGTGAATGGGAGGCCCCCCATTGCCTTCGATTACTAGGTCAACCCCCTGTGGGCTGGGTTTGGCCCACACGCGTATATGGTCTCTCGTGTTTGCTCTTTTTAAGTATTTAGAACATAACACATTAAAATCTTGGCAAATACCGGTTAATCTGTTATTTTCATTCACATACATACAAACCCTTTTAAATCTCTAGTTACTCTAGGCTAGTCCTCCATGACAATTACAAATATACAAATCCCGTTCTTTATGAAAAACAGGGATGTTACAAGTCTTCCCCCCTAAAGGAGGTTTCGTCACCAAAACCTGCGTCATTCGGAAATAATTGCGGATAACGTTCACGCATTTCCGCCTTTGGCTCCCAAGAAGCCTCAAATACCTTATGATGCTTCCATTGCACTTTAACAATAGGAAGCACTTTCCTCCTCGGTCTCTTTTCCTTTTTGTCCAGTATAGCAACTGGTTCCTCCACAAAATTCAGTTCATCATCGACCACGACGTCATTCAACGGCACGTGTTTCGTAGTGTCAGCCAAACACTTCCGTAAATGAGACACATGAAATGTTGGGTGTATCCCTGCTAGTTCGTCTGGTTACAATAGTCTGTAGGCAACACTACCTACACGCTCCTCGATATTAAACGATCCGATATACCTCGGACTAAGCTTCCCATGTTTTCGAAATCTAATAATGCCCTTCCAGGGTGACACTTTCACCATAACAAAATCCCCCACGTTAAACTCTATAGGTCGCCGTCTTCTGTCGCCATACAACTTATGCCGATCTTGAGAGGGTTTCATTCTTACTTTCACGATCTTAAACTTTTCAGACTCTTTCTCTCACCACGTCTAGGCTCCCTGGTTCTTTATGTCCAACCTCGCCCCAACAAACTGGGGTTCTACACTTCCGCCCGTACAACATTTCGAAGGGCGGCATTCCAATAGTCGTGTGATAACTATTGGTATAGTAAAACTCCGCCAATGGTAGGTAACTATCCCAAACAGCACCAAAATCGATAACGCATGCTCGAAGAATGTCATCCAAAGTTTGTACCGTTCGCTTGGACCATCAGCCAGTCTAAGGATCATACGTCGTACTTATATCCAAACGCATCCCGATAGCTTCATTAAATCTCTTCCAAAACTTAGACGTAAACCTCCTATCCCTATCAGACGTGTCTAGCAACAATTTCATTCACAAATACCTCAGACACCTCTCAGACAAAAACGTCTCTCGAATGGGTAGGAAATGAGCGCTCTTGGTTAAACGATTAATCACTACCAAATTGTGTCAGGCCTTTTCACCGTCATAGACAGTTTGGTAATAAAATCCATAGTTACATGCTCCCACTTCCACCATGGAATCTCCAATGGCTGAAACTTGCCATACGGTTTTTGATGTTCTGTCTTGACCAGCAAGCACGTCAGGCATTTACTCACATATTGAGTCACGTCGTGTTTCATACCTGGCCACTAATAGTTTTTATTCATATCCTGATACATCTTTGTAGTTCCAGAATGAATCAAGTACCTTTACTTGTGAGCCTCATCAAGTACTTTCTCCCTAAATCCTCCAAATTTTGGTTTCCACATACGGTCACCTCGTACCCACACCCCCTCACTGTTCTCAGTCAATATTTCGCGTTGACAAAAAATCCGCTCCTCTTTCAACCTCTTATTGAGTAATGCTTCTGTTTACGAATCTCTTAACAACCTAAGAAAATCAGGTAATATAATCAAATGGCACGCTTTGACTCTAATCGATGTGTGCTCCTCCTTACGGCTTAACGCATCTGAAAATATGTTTGCTTTACCGGGATGGTAAAGGATCTCACAGTCATAGTCCTTTATCAATTAAAGCCACCTCTGTTGCCTCATATTCAACCCTTCTGCTCGAAGAAGTACTTTAAACTCTTATGATCTGTATAAATTGTGCACTTAACTCCATAAAGATAATGCCTCCAAAGTTTGAGTGCAAACAGCACTGCCGCTAGATCTAGGTCATGGGTAGGGTAGTTTGCCGCATGAATTTTCAACTGTCATGACGCATAAACGATCACTCTCCAATGTTTCATTAACACAGACCCTATCCCCAAGTACGAAGCATCTGAGTGTACCACCAGATCTTCGTTCCCTTCCGGCAATGTTAACACCGGCGCCTCCATCAATCTCTTCTTCAACTCTTGAAATGTCGACTCTTGCTCCAATCCCCACACGAACTTCACCCCTTTCAGTTTCAATCGAGTTATAGGCGTTGCTAGCTTAGAGAAGTCCTTAATGAACTTCCTGTAATAACCAGCCAAGCCCAAGAAACTATGAACCTCGGTCGGAGTTCTTGGCACGCTCCATTTTACTACTGCTTCGATCTTAGTAGGATCCACCATGATTCCCTCCGGATTGACAACGTGCCCTAAGAATTGTACCTCTCACAACCAAAATGCACACTTAGAGAACTTTGCATAAAGCTTATCTCATCTCAACGTCTCCAACACTTCTAGTAAATGCTCCTGGTGTTCATCCTCACACTTCGAGTAAATAAGTATGTCATCGCTGAATACGATCACCGACCTATCCCGGCACACTCGATTCATTAAGTCCATGAATGCCGCCGGGGCATTCGTCAGTCCAAAAGACATCAGTAAAAACTCATAATGCCTGTAACGCGTCCTAAACGCAGTCTTTGGTATGTCCTCCTCTCTAACTCTCAGCTAGTGATATCCCAACCTTAAGTCGATACGTGAGAACCACTTTGCACCTTGTAGCTGATCAAATAAGTCATTAATACGTGGTAAAGGATACTTGTTCTTGATCGATAGCTTGTTTAACTCGCAATAGTCTATGCACATCCTCATGCTACCGTCCTTTTTTTTAACAAACAAGATCGGTGCACCCTAAGGCGAGATGCTTGGTCTGATAAACCCCTTGTCCAACAAATCCTGAATTTGCTCCATGAGTTCCTTCATTTCAGTTGGTGCTAAATGATACGGCGCTTTAGCAATTAGTTGAACTCCTGGTAATTAATCGATCTGGAACTCAATCTCCCGCTTTGGTGGCACTCCCGTCAGATTGTTAGTAAAGACATCAAGGAAATCTTGCACCACCGGTACCTCCGACAGGTCCACACTCTTTGCTTCCGTATTAGTGACAGACGCTAGGTATGCCCCGTACCCACACCTCAAAGACTTCTCTAGTTTCAACATTGAAATGACTCTTTGTAGAGAGCTCACCCTGTCACCGTACACCGTCACCACCGTCCCCTCTAACGACATCAATCGTATCATTTTCATTCGACAAACAATGTCCGCATCAAACGCGGCTAACCAATCCACCCCTAACACTACGTCAAAACCTCCCAAGGTGATGATGAGTAGTCTAGCAGTGAATATATGGCCCTCTAGATCAATGTAACAATCGTCTAACACCTCAATCACTCTGGTGGGTAAACCCACTACAGTCTCAACACTGAACGGCTCTTCAATCATCCTAGCCGTTCTACACAGGTTCTTACAAAAAGATGGGGCCACAAAACTCTTACTAGCCCCCGAATCAAATAACACAGAAGCAGGCACATCATTAATAAAAAAAGTACCTAAGACAACCTCTGGGTCGGTCCTAGCTTCTGAAGTAGTCATAGTGAAGGCTCTCGCCTTCGCTTTGGGCTTCTCGTCTTCCTTCTTCACTGGAGCTATCTCCTTTCTCGATCCCGCATTCTGGCCCGCTTTACAATCCATCGCAATGTGGCCTAGTCCCCCACACTAATACAATTTAGGGTCAAGTGGGCAATCTTTAGAAAAATGGCCCAATTTCCCATAGCAATAACACAACACTGAATCAGCCCTATACTCTCCCGAGTGCATCTTTCCACACTTACAACAAGTACCTGGACCCTCAGTCTTCATATTTTTACCAAACGGGACCTTCTGGTCCTTTCCAAACCTCTTGCTTGGTCCTGCCCAGTTTCTTTCCTTTGGTTTCGTTTCTTGCACTTCCGTCCCCATGACGTCATCGTACAACGTCCCACTCAACTCCACCGCCTCATTAAAATTTGGCGGCTTCGGTGCTTTCACCAGATGTTGAACCCGATCTGGTAACCTAGCTATGTATAGCTTCATCCACCTCTCATCATTGCCAGCTAAATGTGGCACCAAACGTGCCATCTCAATAAACTTCAAAATGTATTCGCGGTGCGTCAACTTGCCCACTTTAAGAGTCAAGAACTCCCACTCCACTTTCTCAAGTTCACCTAGAGCACAGAATTTCTTTCTAACCATCTCTTTCAGTTCCTCCCAAGTCATAGCTTCAAGCTCCTGGACAGTCTTCCTTTCCTTTACCGAGTTCCACCAGTGTAGAGCCTCTGTAGAGAATGAGTGTGAAACGAACTTCACAACTTGAATTGGCCTACATTTACTAATGGAAATGGTGCACTCCATCATAGTGAGCCAGTGATATGTAGCCACCGCATCCATGCGACCATCGAACTTAGGCGGGTCACATTTCTTAAAGTGACCGTAGTCGCAGAATCTCTTGCCAAACCCACCGTCACTGTCACCCCCCAATGACTTTTCCTCTCGAATGTCCTTCAGGACCTTCTTTTGCAGTTCCTCAAAAGCTGCTTTCTCAATGTCTTTTGTAGTTCCCCAAACCCGGGCACCGTACTTGTTGGCTCATTCACAAGCAAAGTAGTCTTTGACACAAAATGCAGCGAAAATTAAAAGTTAACCCTTAATCGACGTCCTAACGTCAAAACACAACAATATTCAAGTACTAGAATTTAAATAAACACCCAAACACGGAATGCCATAAAGTCATCACAATCCAGGTAACCATTCGCTATCCCAAGAGCCGCCAGTTCATTCATTCTCTTTAACTGAAATACATGCTAAAAGGTCAACTACATTGAGTGAGTTCTATAGTGAGTTATTAGGGATGATATATCCCAAAATCATTGTCTTTTCACAAATCGTTGTCATCACAAATCTCATTTAAAAAGGTTTACCAAGTTGCTCGTCAAAGAGCACATCTCAAAACAAAATAATTAATATAAACACCACAAATACATATCCCGTCTGTTATATCCTTAGACACATGCAAACACAATTTCCCGCATGAGTGCCGTCAAACACAATAACCCGTTTGATCTCGTCAAACATAATAGCTTTGGCTTTAATAACCCGCCACTTCGATTAAGTATGTGACACATAAATAAAACACACACGCATGCATAACAATTATTAAAAATACTCATTTCATCACAACTCGTTATATATGCGTTAAATTTAATCAAAACATTTATGTCACATGTAATTCATGGACAAAACATAAA
Organism: Smallanthus sonchifolius; assembly: GCA_023525975.1. Lineage (NCBI taxonomy): Eukaryota > Viridiplantae > Streptophyta > Magnoliopsida > Asterales > Asteraceae > Smallanthus > Smallanthus sonchifolius. The sequence goes on from CM042023.1 coordinate 30,352,391, forward strand.
AACATTTAAAAGTGGGCAATAGAAACTAACCTTTTTGTGACCCAACACGCTCCCTAGAACTAGTTAGCTTCCCATGCTCATCTTTTGACCTCGCACCTACAATACGTATAATATACGAGTCAATACTTGACTCGAAGTTTAAACCTTCACTCGCTCGACTAACTAGCCATCATGCATGGCCACCCGCTCTCGCTTATTACCATGCATGACCCCCACGCCCTACGTGATTGCCCATACACGCTTCTGGGCTCCACCACGTCTATTTTCTCCCCTCAGATTCACCAAACTCGTGAAGCATCAAATCCAGACACCGCGGTTCTCCTCCGATCACCACCACAGACCGCTAGCCCTTTCCCGCGTGTCTCCCACCTTCGGCCGGCCTCACACAGATGCCATCTGTCTCCTCATTTTGTTAACATGGTCTCTCGTAACCACCATAACCACCGTTGTGGCTTTCGGATCATTCCCGTCTCGCGTTTGGCCACCCTACGCCACTGCCTATTAGTCTGACCGGCTCCCGCCATCCTAGTAAAGCCGAACAGCCCCCCTTCTGCCTCCCCTCACTGCTGTCGTAGCCAACCCTCACCAGCCAAGCCGCCTTACGCGGGTTTCGGGCTTCCTCGTGCCCTCATCGGACACTCGTCCTCCCAACCGGCCACCCCTAGGGTTCGGCCGAACCCATGCATATGCATGAAGGTTCCCAACGATCACAAACAAGCATTTAAATGTAAAGGTTTCAAGATTATACCACTAGATCGGAGATCCCATGCCAATCGAATTCCCGAATCACCTCGTCTTCGTCGAAACTCAACTCTTTCGAAACCCTGGAATTACAAAACATATACTATGATGATTAGAAGGTTATAACATGCAAACGAAGGATTGGAGATCACATAAATACCGTAAATTGGACTCAAGACGCGAAGAACGGCTTGTTCCTCTCCTCCTCTTGCTCATTGATGTAGGGTCAAATATCCCGCGTTTAAGAGTCGGTTTTCTATAGTTTTAGGAGTTTTAATCTGTGCTTTGAGTAGGGTTTTATGTCGTATTTGTAGTTGTGTCTGTTACAGGTTTAAAGTGCTAATTGAACGGATGACGAGATATAATCGAGAAGGCATGAAAGTACAGGGGCTGAAAATGTCAAAAGTCAATTTCTTGTGACTTTGGTCTTTCGCGGTACGCGAAGACCTTGGGAATAATTCTCGTGATACAAAAGGAACTGAAGAAACCCGCCCGAATAAATTTTCCTTTGCGGTACGCGAAGGACTGGCCATAAATTCTCGCGGTACACGAAGGGCATGCGAAATAGGGAAAAACCCCTAATTCCCAATTAAAGCAAAATCTAACCCTAATTCACAATCAGCTTTCAATTTGACGAATTTGGAGAAGGCTAGGGCAATTTTCAGAGGCAGAGGTCATTCCGGATCAGCAATTGAAGCTATGCTAGTAACATGCGCGGCTAAGCTGCATGTGGCTTCCTCCCGGTGGGTGGCTCGAATTGGTTTTCGTGTTTGATTCAGTTTTTTTATGTTTTGGATCTTGTTAGTTTTTGACACAAACTTAATAGACTGATGTATTAGTTTATTTAAATAGTTTAATTGAATGCTTTGAGTTTGCTTTCTTTACGATCTTGTTCGGTTGATGATAAAACCTAGTAGCAGGGTCAGGTGACTAAAGGGGGGTAACTTGGCATTGATAAACTGGGTAGTTGGATTATACTGGTTTGTGACGAAACTGATTGTATAGGTTGCTGACAACAATCTGTCTTCAATTACTGTTTTAACTGATTTTCCAGCACTATGTCTATGTAGTGTCCAATGAACAACTGAGTTTTGCATAAACATACAACCTGAAGTTTGGAGGGAGTTGCATATTTGTTTTATCTGAATTCTAATTTACTAAACTAATCATTTATATCTTTCCACTGATTCCCTGTGGATTCGATAACCCTACTTCCGTGTCTACATTCTAAGGTAGCTAAGGAGTAGTTTTAATATAGTTTTTTGATTGACCTTGACACCGCGACCAAAATGGCGCCGTTGCCGGGGAATCGGTGAGCTTAGTTCTTGTTTTAGTTTAGTTTATTTTTTTATTATAAACATAAATATCCAAAAATATTTTATTTTTATTTTTAGTTTTATTTTTATTTCATATTTTTTTCGTTCAGAACTACTTGGGTGCGCTAATTATGCAGGTTGCCATGGACGGTTACTATGATGATGGTCAACATTACTATGAGCCGTGCATGAACTGTGGCACCATTGGCTACTGGGCTCAAGATGGCCCAAGACGCGGAAACAATTACAGAAGCTGGCATGATTCGAACTATGATGCTTACAATCAGATGGATCAGAACATCCAAGGGTAGAATTCACATGGTGGTAGTCCTGAGTATCAAAGTTATCAGGAAAATTACAATCCAGACTACCACTCGAGCGGTTCACCTAGTCAAGACAACTATCAATCTAAACTGGATAACATCAGGACAGATATTAAGGAGTTGACAAGTGTGGTTCAAGTAGTGGTGTAGCAACAGGAGATGTAGGAAAAGGATCATCAAGCCTTGATAGAGCAAGTTGCCCACTTAGCTAAGATAGTTGCAACAATCGTCAAAGATTTAGGAAGCCCTGAATTGCACATCAGTCCTCAAAGTCCTAAACCACAAACAGTGCACAATTAAATACGGTGAGTTTTCAATCTCCATCTGAATTTCCTGCTGTTTAACAGACTCCACCACCGGTGGTAGAGAGAGTGGTGGAGCACAGTGAGTCTAAGTCTAACCCTAATCAGGATTTAATTTCACAAGATAAACTAAAAACTGAAAATGTAAATAAATCGCTAAAAATTCCATTTCCTTTTGCGTTAGTCAAACCAATTTTAAAAGAAAAGGATCCAACATAGGATGAACGATGGGAAAATTTTGAAAAGCGTAAAATCAATTTACCATTTTTAAATACGCTTAAACAAGATCCTAATAATGTTGAGTGTCTGAAAGGTTTGAGTACCCAAAAACGACGGCACAAATGTCCTAAAAAAGTTAAGCTGAGTGCTAGTGTGAATGCCGTGTTTATGGGCACCCTTCCCCTAAAACTCCAAGATCCACGAGAACCTCTTATTTCAATACAAGTAGGTGAATTTAAATTGGATAGAGCATTGCTAGATCTGGGAGCATCTGTGAGTATTTTACCTGGGAGTCTGTATGATCAGCATGATTTTGGTCCGTTACAGAGAGTCCACACAACTGTGGTGTTGGCTGATCAGACTCCCACACATCCGCGGGGGATTGTAAAGGATGTGATTGTGAAGGTAGGGGATTTTTATTACCCAGTAGATTTCTTGGTGTTGGATTGTGTCAAGAACACACAACCGACAATTATTTTGGGTTGACCGTTCTTGGCCACTGCTCGGGCAACTATTAACTACGCTGAGGGAACGGTGAGAATGAGATTTAGGGCTCAGAAGATGAGTCTTTAAATATTTTCAAACTTGCCGAACCTGAATGCTAATAAGTGTTAATCACCTGAAAAGGTGAATCACATTGAAAAGGAAGATGGTGTTGTGTTTGACAGGTCAGCTGAGAAGAACGAAGGTGAAACTTCGGACAATGGAAGAACTAAAAGGGTCAGGAAGATGAAGAGGAAAGGACAGAAACCGCAAGTTCTGGATGAAGAAAAAGAATTGTTTACTTTGTTTGTACAAGCATGGAGAAAATATGACGATGAGCTGAATGTAAATGCGGGGAAGAAGGATTGCCAGCATCCCACCCGACCACCATGACATCAGTAAGGTACACCGCGTCTAGCTGAAGACGTTAAACTTAGCGCTCTTGGGAGGCAGCCTAAGGTTAGTATGTTTATTTTTATGTCTAGTTAAATGAACGTTGTGGGTGTGTTCTCTAGAAACCCTCATGAGACTAAACTCGTCCACTTGGGCTACCTAGGGGTTTAAAAGTCTTGATGCATACGCTAAACACATTCGTGATTCCTACGAAAGTGTGTTAGGTTTTATTTTCGTGTGTGTTTTTCTGTGTGAACTGGCCAAGTGTGGGGAAGTCCCATGGGTGATCATGCACGTGGGTGAAATTGGGTGTGTGTGCGAGTTTTTGGAGGATGGAACAAAAATTGGATTTTGAGTTGAATAAAAAAATAAATAAAAATTTCTAAGTTAAAAAATGCCATAAACTTTCTGTGAAGAACGGGTCTTCGCGGTACACCAAGAACCCCCCTACATCTCTCGCGACACGCGAAAAAGAAAAGTCAAGGTCCAGTCAACTTTCACCTCTTCACGGTACGCGAAGTGTTGCCCCAGTCTTTCGCGATACGCGAAGAATCTGTAAACCCTAATTTTTTATTTTTTTATTGTTGTAATTATTGAGTCGTGTCGAGTCCGTCGGGTCTTTTAATTTTCTTTGAGTCATTTATTGAGTCAAAATAATACTTGTGGGTTTGTTTCAAGCGTAATTTTGCAGGTTTGGATTTAATTTCCCGTATGCAATCTCCATTCGGGGGACGATAGTCCGAATTTACCACTTCTTGTACAAGGCAACCCACTTGCATCTGTGGAACAAGATCGCGAATGAAATGCTATACGATCGTCTAATCAGCTAAGTTTTCTGAATTTTTGTACTTTTCTTTCGGTTTTGTGTCGCTCTTCCTACATTGAGGACAATTTTGAGTTTAAGTGTGGGGATGGGAGACCTTAGTCCAGATCTGGATTTAAGCCTTTGTTTTGCGTCTGTTTTTGAGTCATTAAAATTTAAAATTTTTCAAAAATGTCCTTGGATTAGAATTTTTGCAACTAAATGGAAAATGATAGGTAGAATCGGGAACTTTGCTTATGATTTGAATTGAATAATTAAAAATAAAAAACGCGACTAATTTGTAACGTTTTGGTATGCCCAACCGGCTTTAAAGGCTTAAACATCCTGATAGTGTATCTAGGTTTAAAGGGAGAATTAATTCAGGATGTGTTGTGGGTTCTCATCTTAGGGTGTCGGTAAGGTCGAAACTATCAATATAGGGTGATAGGTACCTCTATAAACAATAATTTATAAGTTTTTTAAATTTTTTGGCATACCGCTTTCTTTTCTATTAAAATAAATTCGAAAATTGGTGGCGCTCGCATTCCATAATCCGCTATTCCATGAGCATAATTAATTAAATTGAAAGCTTAGGTTTCGCCTACGTGTTACCCTCCGGGATAGCGACTTAGTTGAAACACCCATGGGCGGGACTTAAGTAATCAATATTGGATATCTATGTTAGGTTTAGGTGTTACCCTCCGGGATGGTAACTTGGGGGATACAACACTATTCTGAACCTTATGTACTTCATTGCTAAAAAAACTGCAGTCTACGTGTCACATGTTGAGTTCTAGCTTGATTAAAACACCACTGGGTTAGGTTTGTTCATATAAGTTAATAAAAGCTCATATCATTCATTCATCGATCCATCATTTCATCTGATTTTTAAAACTTATAAATTAGTGTTTATAGTCGTGGGAAAATCTATATGGTTTATCCCAGGCATAAACATGACCTTGAGATGGGATTAGGCTGAGTCGTAGCTTCTTAAGTGTGAGACCCATAGATAAACTGACTGATAGATAATGTATAATATTTTAGATCATAGAATTAGGGGCCTGATAAGTCGGTGGTTGGGTTTAATAGGATCGAAATACCGATTGTTACAATTAACGTGTTATTAGATTTGTGTTGTGTAAAATGAAAGTGTGAAGCAAGTTTTTCCAATTATGATACCAATGCATAATTCTTTTTCCAGATGCAAAAGGTTAAGTGTGGGGATGTGATGTAGGGTCAAATATCCCGTGTTTAAGAGTCGGTTTTGTATAGTTTTAGGAGTTTTAATTTGTACTTTAAGTAGGGTTTTATGTGGTATTTGTAGTTATGTCTGTTACAGGTTTAAATTGCTAATTGAGCGGATAACGAGATATAATCGAGAAGGCACGAAAGTACAGGGGGTGAAAATGTCAAAAGTTAATTTCTTGTGATTTTGGTCCTTCGCGGTACGCGAAGACCTTGGGAAGAACTCTCGCGATACATGAGGAACTGAAGAAACCCGCCCGACTAAATTATCTTTCGCAGTACGCGAAGGGCCTGCGAAACAGGAAAAAAGCCCTAATTCCCAATTAAAACAAAATCCAACCCTAATTCGCAATCATCTTTCAATCAGAAGAATTTGGGGAAGGTTAGGGCGATTTTCAAAGGCAGAAGTCTTTCCGGATCAGCAATTGAAGCATGCGTGGCTAAGATGCGTGTGGCTTCTTCCCGGCGGATGGTTCGTATAGGTTTTCGTGTTTGATTCAGTTTGTTTATGTTTTGGATCTTGTTAGTTTTTGGCACAAACTTGATAGATTGATGTATTGGTTGATTTAAACAGTTTAATTGAATGTTTTGAGTTTGCTTGCTTTACGATCTTGTTCAGTTGATGATAAAACCTAGTAGCAAGGTTGGGTGACTGAAGGGGGTAACTTGGCATTGATAAACTGGGTAGTTGGATTGTACTGGTTTGTGACGAAACTGGTTGTATAGGTTGCTGACAACAATCTGTCTTCAATTACTGTTTTAACTGATTTTCCAGCACTATGTCTATGTAGTGTCCAATGAACAACTGAGTTTTGCATAAACCTAGAACCTGAAGTTTGGAGGGAGTTGCATATTTGTTTAATATGAATTCTAATTTACTAAACTAAGCAATTATATCTTTTCACTGATTCCCTGTGGATTCAACAACCCTGCTTCCGTGTCTACAGTCTAAGGTAGCTAAGGAGTAGCTTTAATATAGTTTTTTGATTGACATTGACACCGCGATCACTCAACCTCTCTTACAGCCGAATACATTGAATAGGAGCCCCCCCTTGCCGTCAATTAGTAGGGTAAACCCCTTTGGGTCGGGTTTTTCCCACGCGCGTATATGGTCCCTTGTGTTTGCTCTTTTTACGTCTTTAGAACGTAACTCGTTAAAATCTCGGCAAGTACCGGTTAATCCGTTATTTTCATTCACATACATACAAACCCTTTTAAATATCTAGTTACTCCTGGCCAGTCCTCCATAATAATTACAAATATACAAATCCTGTTCTTTACAAATAACCGGGAAGTTACACTTCATCTCGTCCTCCTTTTCCCAAGTGGCCTCCAAACCCCGTCGGTGTTTCCATTGTACCTTTATCAACCGTCTCACTTTATTTCGCAGTTGCTTTTCCTTTCTATCCACAATGGCCATGGGTTCTTTGTTATAGTTTAGACGGTTTTTAACCTCGATGTCTAATAATGAAAAGTGGGCTGTGTCGTCAGCCAAACACTTTCGCAAGTGCGACACGTGAAAAGTAGGATGAATCCCAGTTTGCTAATGAGGTAGATCTAATCTATACGCCACCTCCCCTACTCATGCAAGATTTTAAACAGTCCGACAAACTTCGGACTTAGCTTTCCCCTTTGTCACACCCCGCCGAAGGCGGAAACATGGAGGTGAGACGAGAGCGATGCATCGAACACTTAGGAGTAAGATATTGCCAATGGGTACATTGCAAATTACATAAGAACCATTACTCGATACTAGAAATTAAAACCTATCTTACAACAAACCAAATTCAAACAAAAAACTAAATGTCTTACATGCGAAAAGAACCGAAAGTACATAATTCAACCCAAAACAACAAGTTCTAATACAAAAGCGAGCCCCCGTGAACCTCTTTTCAATTCTGTTTACCTGAAAGCATTTTCAAAAACCGGTCAACTATATAAATAGTTTGTGAGTTCACAGGTTTTGCGACTCTTTAAAAAGTTTATAAAAATCCAAAGTTAGTACACATGTATTAGACAGCATATTACCATGAGCCGTAATCAAAGCCTTGACAAAATAAAATAAAGTACCCCATACGAAAGTCCTATGCAAACAACCGCATAAAATTTGGCTAACGCTACGCCCAGGTTGGCGCGAGCAAATCATGAGCCATGGTGTCAACCCAAGTAGTACTACACAAAATTCCCAACGGCTACGCTCATGTAGGGTCACTTTGGTCCGCTAATTGTTTACCCAAAATTGGGGACTTTAATGCATAAAAAAATAACTCATGTATTAATGTATCTTAAAACACGTGACTAAAAATAAATAAAGAAACAGTTTTCCCTCAAAAACAGTAAACAGTAAGTAAAGTGGGGCCGAGAAACTCAACTAAACGATGCGGGCTAGTTATACGACACAGTAGATAAATACAGACGAAATACCGTGTCCTAATCGGGCCCTACTAATCAAATGGACATAAAACAACATTTAGGACTCCTAAAATGTGTGACTAAGTCAACAAAGCAAAAGTGGCTATGCAACCTATTGCATGTCGAAAAAACCCGTGCATACGCATACGAACCGCTTAAAGTTGTAAAACCGACTTTTATATAAATACTTGACTTTAAAACTTAAAGTTTAAATTTTTAATAAAGTACATAATAGTTATAAAAATTTATTAGATAAAATCTTAAGTCACGGTTTCGTTCGTTAAAAAGCGTTGTTAAGCGCGTAAAGTTCGGTTAACAATCAAAAGTCTGATTAGTCCGAAAATAGGGTTTTAGTGTGATCTTAGCATCTAAATTAAAAGTTTAAAATTAAGTTTTGAATATGACAAAAACTTCTGTCCAAAACTTATAAAAAGTTTAAAAATAAATTTTTATACCGAAAAGCCCCAAAATGGTCATTTTATAAAGATTTAATAGTTTATAAATCCAAAATCATACTTAGACATAAAAAAAAATGTTTGCAACTTTTACCAAATGTTCATATATGTGACAACAAATTGATGACGAAGTTTCATAATTTTTAAATATCCGGATTATTTATTATAAATATAATATGCTTGAAAATCAATAAATTCGAGACAAATAGTAAAACTTGTCAAAAATTGACCAAATTTGTACCAAGTCATTTATTTTTCCATATGTAGTTCCATTAAAAATGTCAAGTCAAAAGTATTTTTCCACTTGTTAAAACTTAACAAATACCAAAACTATACTTATACCACTCTAAAATTCACGAAATTTGGAGAGGAGTCATTTTATACCATATATCAACTATTGCCGAATGTTTAGATTTTTCCAAAACTCAGAAGTATTTTTCCCAATTTCCATGCATTAAACTTGCGTTAAATCTAGTAAATAATCTACAAGGAGTTAAATCATCAAATTTTCCAGCTCACACTTTTAACATATACGCTACTGATTAAAAATAAATTTGGGTGTTAGATCACACTTTTATAAAAATCCATCAAAAACATGGATGTTCTTGAAAATTTAAGCTACCAAACAAGATTTTGATTCAATTTTACCTCCAAATCAACTTCAAAAGGTGTTGTTGGATGCTTTACTCTTGTGATTTCTTGATATGTCAACCTACAATCACAATGTTGTTCAAATCGAAGACCAAAAACTCAAAATCTCTTAAAATCCATGAAAAACCCTAATGATGAACATCAAATGTCCATACTTTTAAACATCCAAATTTTTCAAGATTTAAACTATATAACTCATTATGGATGATTAAAACTAGTTTCCATCAACAAATATTTGTTAAAATTACAAGATTTAAGCTAAAAACACTTAAAAACACCAAAACTTGAAAATTAAAGTGAGTGTGTGTAGTGTGTGTGTCATTGGATGATACATCCAACATCAAAACAGAAAATCAAAGCTATAAAACATAATGAAATACCTTCAAATCCCCGGAACAAGAATCAAACAAACTAGAAATCCAAGAATCAAGGTTGAGGTAGTGTGTGTTCTTGATGGAGTTTTGGAAATGGGGGGTGTTTGGGTGTGGGTGGAGTTTACGAAAATGAGAAGGAAGAAGGAAAGGGAAAATAGGGTGGGGGTGGGGGTATTTATAGGTGGGTAGTGTATGCATGCATTTAAAAGATAAACTTTATAAAAATTCCATCATTTTTATAAAAATTTGGTCTCCAAAATACTTTAATAAATATTTTTATCCAAATAAATAAATCTAGTATCCAAAATAATAATTTTTTATGGTCTTTGAAAAACAAAAACATAAAAATTTTTAAAAAGTTATACCGGGTAAATACCGAGTATCCACCGAGTGAACCACCGGTGATCGTCAGTTTAAATCAAGAATCACAAAAGTTAGCACATATAAATAATATAAAAATATATTCATAACTAATTAATAAATATAAAAATTATTTTCGAGTTATTAAATTTTACCGTTTTATTCAACGTGAACGCGGTATACGCGATGTATGCACTTAACCGGGTATTCTAGTTGTGACCTTATTGTTCGTCAAAGGCAATGCTCCAAGAGCTTCTACAAAACACATAAAATATAAAATCTTGAAATATAAAAATATAAACGTACGAAAAATCGAGAAACGGTAAGGACCTAAAAATCCGCGGTTGTCATGCTCTTTTGCGAAAACGGGTTATTCCCTTCCAAGGAGAAACCTTGAGTAACACGAGATCTCCAACCTGGAATTCGAGGGATCTCCGCCTTCGATCGGCGTAAGACTTCGGTCTGTCTTGCACAGCTTTCATTCTCGCCTTTATCAGATCAATTTTATCGGATGTAGCTTAGACAACTTCCAAACTACCAAATTTTTTCTAACCAATCTCTCCCTAGCATAGCGGAGTCCTACATCGCCTCCCATACAACACCTCGAAGGGTGGCACGCCTATCGTCAAGTGATAATTGTTAATGTAAGAGAACTCCACTAGTCGTAGATGACCGTCCTAACTTCCACCGAAGTCGATGATATAGGCACGAAGCATGTCCTCCAGAGTCTGGATGGTCCTTTCAGACTGACCATCCGTTTGAGGATGATATGTTATGCTTATGTTCAGCCTGGTACCCATAGCTCTGTGAAACTTCTTCCAAAGTCGTAACGTAAACCGCGTATCCCTGTCCGAGACAATGGACACCTGCACACCATGACAAGCTACAATTTCCTTAATAAACACTTATGTCAATTGTTTAGATGAAAACTTTTCACGTATCGTCAAAAAGTGAGCGCTCATTGTCAGTCGGCCCACGATCACCCAGATGGTGTCAAAACCTTTAGCTGTGCGAGGTAGCTTGGTAATGAAGTCCATCGTGATGTGTCCCCATTTCCACTCGGTATCTCCAAAGGTTAGATCTTACCGCAGGGATTTTGGTTCTCGGCATTTACCTACAAACAAGTCAGACACTTACTTACATAAGAGGTTACATCGTTCTTTAGGCCCGGCCGCCAATAATCCTTCTTCAATTCTTGATACATTTTTCTGGTCCCTGGATGTATATAATAACGAGACTTATGGGCTTCGTCAAGAATCTTAGCACTAAGTTTGCCTCCTTTGGGTATCCAGATCCGGTCAAACCGAGTCCAAACGCCGAAGGTGTTAACCCCTAGTGACTCTTGTTGACATACAATTCTTTCCTTATTTATGTTTTTTCGATTTAAGTGCTTCAATTTGTGCCCTTCCAATCTTGGTCATAAGATCAGGCCTCATGACTAGTTGACATGCTTTAACTCTGATAGGAGCTGGTCTCCCCTTTCGGCTTAGAGCGTCAGCCACTACGTTTGCCTTCCCCGGGTGATAAAAGATCTCACAATCGTAATCTTTCAACAATTCCAGCCAACGCCTTTGTCTCATGATCAACTCCTTCTGTTCGAAGAAATACTTCAGACTAGTGTGATCGGAGTAGATAGTGCACTTAACCTCGTAGAGTTAATGCCTCCAGATCTTTAGTGCAAAGACAATTTCCGCAAGCTCTAAGTCGTGAGTCGGGTAGTTGACTTCGTGAGTCTTTAACTGTCGTGATGCATACACAATCACCTTCCCCCGTTGCATCAACACGCAACCCAATCCTAGATTAGAAACATCGGAATAGACCGCTAAGTCTTTGTTGCCCTCGGATAGGGTTAATACCGGTGCTTGAGTCAATTTCTCCTTCAGTTCTTCAAATGCCTGGACTGAACCAGACCCCATTCATACTTGACCTCTTTCGTCGTCATCTTCGTCAGAGGCGAAGCTATTCACAAGAAATTTTGAATGAATCTTTGATAGTAGCCTGCCAATCCCAGAAAACTCCATATTTCGGTCGGCATCTTCGAGATATCCATTCCTTTACCGTTAAGATATTTGTCGAATCAACCATAATGTTGTTATTATTGATAACGTGACCTAGGAATTGAACTTCCCTCAGCCAAAACGCACATTTGGAGAAATTGGCATACAACTTCTCCTCCTTCAGAGTCTCTAGTACTTCTCGTAAGTGACAGGCATGATCGTCTTCACTCTTCGAGTAGATAAGAATATCATCTACAAATACTATCACCGACCGATCCAGCATCGGGCGGCAAACTCTGTTCATCAAATCCATAAACGTTGGTAGGGCGTTCATCAATCCGAAGGACATCACAAGAAACTCGTAGTGTCCGTACCGTCTCCAAAACGTCGTTTTCTTTATATCCTTCTCCCTTACTTTCAACTGATGATATCCCGACCGTAAATCAATCTTCGAGACCCAACTCACACCTTGAAGCTGGTCAAAAAAGTCATCGATTCTAGGTATCGGGTATCTGTTCTTCACCGTTCGTTTATTTAGTTCTTTGTAATCGATGCACATTCTCATAGCCCATCTTTCTTCTTTATAAATAGAACCAGAGCAACCTAAGGCGAAATTCTCGGTCTTATGAAGCCTTTATCTAGAAGTTCTTCCAATTACGTCATCAAATCTTTCATCTCAAGTGGTGCTAGTCGGTATGGTGCTTTAGCGACGGGCTGGGCACCTGGCGTTAAATCAGTCTGGAACTCTATCTCCCGATCAGGCGGCACTCCAAGAAAGTCCTCTGGGAACACCTCCGGATAGTTACACAACACAGGTACATCGTTCAATTCCATCACTTCCTCTACTTTATCAATCACGTACTCTAGATAGTCCTCGCATCCGCGCCTCATATAACTCTTTGCCTTAATCAAAGAAATGATGTTTGGCCCTGGGATATCTCTATCCCCATAAATCGTGACTTCACAACCATCAGGAGCCTTGAGTTGGATAACCTTTCATTTACAGACAATTCACGCCTTGTTGGCAGTTAGCCAATCCATTCCTAGTACCATATCGAACCCTCCTAATGCTATGACAAACAATCTAGCAGGAAATCTATGGTCACCTATCTTTATCAGGCAATTTTCTACTACTTCTATTACTTTCGTGGTTTTACACACAACATTTTCTACGCTAAAGGCCAGTTCTACTTTATAAATTGTGCACTTTATTCGATCACAGAACGTAGAGAACATAAAACTTTTACTAGCGCCGGAGTCAAAGAGTACGGATGCAAAGGTATTGTTAAGAATAAATGTACCTGACACCACGTCGGTGTCTGCCCTTGCCTCTTCCGTAGTCAGAGCATATGCCCTTGTTCGAGCCCTCGGCTTTTCCACCTCCTTCGCTTTCCCTACCTCTTTCAGCTTCCGACAATCCCGCCATAAGTGCCCCGTCCCCCATAATTGTAGCATTTCAGGGCGCCTTGACAATCATGGGCATAATGGCCCGACTTTCCCCGCATAGAGCATAGATTCGACCCCTGTCAACATTCACCCGGATGCTCCCTTCCACATTTTTCACAAACAGTCTGTCCGCCCATTCTTGCCTTCTTATCATTTGGCCCAAATAACTTCCCACCAGTGTGTTTACACGACACCACTTAACTCCACCCCTGAATCGAATGTTCGAGGGGTGTCACTTTAACAAACGTGCGAACTTTAGGGGGGCAACCCCTCGACATAGCAAGCAATCCCCCTGTCTTCGGTGGAGATTAAGTGTGGCACCAGACGTGCCAACTCATTGTATCTTGTGGTGTATTGCCGATGAGTCATATTCCCACCCTTTAAACCCAAAAACTCTCTTTCCACCTATTCAATCTCATTTCTCGGGGAAGAAGTTTTTTATTACAAACTCTTTCATCTCATTTCACATCATTGCATCGACGACCCTGTCACCCTTGGCCTGCCTTACCCCTTCCAACCAGTGGGATGCTTCTTCCCTTAGCGAGTTCACTGCAAACTTAACAATCTGATCCACTCGGCATTCGCTGAGACAGATGGCGGCTTCCATTTGGATTACCCATTCAAACATCGCCACCGCGTCCTTCTTACCAGTAAGTATCAGTGGGTCGCACGCCTTGAAGGACCTGTAGTCGCAGCTGCGAGCAGGCGGTGCATCATTCACAGTGATAACATGCCCTTTGGCGCCAGGGTTAGTACGAGCCGACCCATTCGTGCTTTTCATCGTGCAATCCACATAGTCGGTAGGGTGGCCTTCATTATCTCGATGATTTCCTAAGCTAGTGTAGTCTTCACTTCAGGCTCGAAACAGTACTGTTGTTCAGCCACCGGGGTATCCTCGGAATCATGTTGGCTTGACACAGGGCTAACATGCATGCTTTCTTCATCCTTCTGCCTTCGGTTAACGAGCGCCCTACCGCAACGTCCGGTACGGCCCCCAGCACGACGTCCTGCCATTTCTTCCTATAAGAACAAAGAATCTAATATCATCATGCTAGTTAATAAGTAGAACAAAACAAGTATTTTAAGATGTTAATATACACTGACCATCTACAATTAACCATTACACTACCTCTTGGTTTCTATTTGATAACCTTCATGATTACATCAAACTCTCGTCCTAGTCTAACGTTTTTTAAGGGGAAACCGTACATATTACATCCGTGTCTGATGCTTTGGCTTGAGTTACCCGTACTGGCATCTGTTACTTGGTCTCATTCTCAGTTTAAGTCCAGACATCGGGGATGTCAGAATCTCTCAAACTATTACTCTGATACCAACTTGAAAGGCCCCAAACCTGGGAGGCATCACGTGTTGGAATTACTCAATCACAAACAGTTCTTAAACTTCAAACATCATATGAAGAGGAAATTTAACGTCATTACATAGTCTCAAAATCAAATAAAACGTTGTCTAATACAACCATTGTTCACAAAACAAGCACAACGGGATGCCAGACTTCTCATGCCGGGTAACTCTTCAGAATAGCCAAGCCGCATCCATCTATCAACCATCTCATTCTTGACCTAACATGCATACTAAAAGTCATCTAACGCTGGTGAGTTCAAGTCTTTCATTTGTTTTAAGAAATTGATTATCATTCATTCAAAACGTTCGTTAGGGATTAACATTTGTAAGAAAATGGGGCATAACATTCATTCATTATTTAACATTCATCATTTAAAATTCATCAAGTCATACATTTATTTGTCTAAATCTGTATCATCATTCACTCTGTCCATTTTATTTCCTTTAGTTCATCGCCCTCATGATCTGTAAGTCAGTAAGGCAACATCATCGCCCTTAAGGCTCGTAGGCCCTTAAGGTAGTAACATTCATCGCCCTTGAGACTAATAGGTCCAAGGTCATTACTTTCTTTTTATCACTTTTAGAACGTGCAAGCCCCAAGTAATTTCATTCTCGGATCACATTAACCCCGAGTAACCGTCGTTACCCTTTCCCCGCCAGTTGTACAACCGTCATACCATCGATAGTCCACAAAGGCACTACCCCTATTATACTTATGGCAAAACATGACATGAAGCTGGGGACATACACCCCCCACACTTTGTTCATCAATTCATTCATTTAACAGATGTCACACCCCGCCTCGGTCACCCCCGGGATGTTCACGGGCTGCGACAACAGTTGGCACCATCGGTACCTGTTTTGATTTCAGAGTTTGTATTTGTGTAGCAGAATAACGTTTTTCATAGCATCGTTTCATAAAACATTCTCAATCTCTAGGGACAGTTTGTCAATATCAGAATCTTGTCATGTGGACAAGTGATCTTTTATTAAAACACTTGGGTATGAAAACCCGCTAGTTTGTTGCATTGAGACTAAATTCAACACCCTGACATAAGTCAGTAAATCCTAAAAGGAGGTATCCGCCTAGGGAGTCATAATCCTTTTGGCACCTTTCCCCATGTCCTTCCCGTGCAATGCACGAACCAGTATAATATATTTTTGGGTTGCACTAGGTCTAGGTTTATAGCCCGACCCGGATATACAACAAAATTGTCCCTGGGACTTAAGTCGTGGCAAGTCCCGATATGTGGAGGTCATTTAGTCCTTTCCTGAAAACATTTGAAAATGAACATCAACTATATGCTGGTGAATACTTTTATGACCTCAAAATCTTTTATCAGTATGGCAAAACAGTTGAATTAAACAATTAAACATAACTCCATAGAAGACAGTGAACACATCACTCCGTACCATTTTATGTGCGTATACATTAGTCACATACTCGAGAGGACACGTCGTGACATAGGCGCCACGTTTTACACAATCACCCGACCATATTGGCCAACCCCGCCCGACCATATAGATCCAGAGCGAGTATAAACATTTGATCAAACTTTACCAACAATCACAGACTCGTATTCACCTTGGTTTAGAAGCTCGGAAAGATAATAAACTTAGTGCTACGTTACCTAGAAGTCAGCTCCAAAGCTCTAGAACCTTTACTTGATTTTCTATGCTCGTCTTGGGTTCTTGCGCTCTAAATGCTATAGTGCGGTAAATAAGCGAAGACCAGACAAACACGGGAGAGGGGCTCGGGTGTCGGGATAGTAGGAAGGTGCTCGGGAGCAGAGGAGGCAGAGAGAAATCGAGTATGAGTTTTGAGTTAGTGTGAAAATGAAGTGGGATGGAGCCTCTATTTATAGGTTGATATCGGACCCGTAGTGGACCGTTATCCAGGGAGCTGGCGGTCCGTTACGGCCCTAAGTCATCCGCGTACATGGCACGTGGTGGCCATGCAGCCCACACGCGCTACACGTTTGTAGCGGACCTTGTGGGTCTATCGTGGTGGTGCACCACCGACCACGTCTCACTACGACTGATGCATGCCTTACATGCGTCCAGGACTTGTGTCTTGTGCAGAGGATGCCTAGGGAGGTGCGGAGCGGACCATTAGCAAAACTACTGATAGTCCGCCAGCCAAGTCCCTTCTATTGCAAACCGTCACAGTTAGTGATGTCGGTCCACCACGACTTCAGCGACAGAATTCTTTACTCCCGTAGTGGACCATTAGCCAGTGGGTAGCGGTCCACTACCCTATGTTTTCAAAATTTTCTTATTTTATTTTCTATCTTTTGCGTTCCGTCATTTCCCATCCTTATATATTTTATCCTCGGCAATATTAAGACTATAATTTGGCAGGTGTCACACCATCCCTAATTTTTTTTGAAATCTCGTCCTCGAGATTATTACTCGAGTAAGTGAGGATATTTCTCTTTCATTTTCGATTCCAATTCCCATGTGTACTCAAGTCCACGTCTGGAATTCTATTTTACCTTGACTATTACAAGTCTTTTTCGTTTCAATTTCTTTTCCTTTCGGTCCTCAATTTGCAGCGGCTGGTCTATGAACTTAAGCCTTTCATTTACCTCTACATCCTGTAGTGGCATTTTTAGAGTTTCATCTGTCAAACATTTGCGTGGAATGGAGACATGAAATACATCATGTACTCCATTCATTTCATCTAGAGAGTTTGGCAAGTCTAATTGATATGTCACCGGTCCGATTCCTTTTATGATCTTAAATGGTCCAACCAACCTAGGGCTTAACTTCCCCTTCTTTCCGAATCGAACCATACCACTCCAAGGAGATACCTTAAGTAAAACATTGTCTCCAACATTAAATTCTAACGACTTTCGCCTCTTATCAGCGTAAAGTTTCTAGACTATCTCGGGTCCAGACAATTGATTTTCTCCTATTTCTGACCAACACATAGGAGTTCTACACTTTCTGCCATATAAGGCTTCAAGGGTGCAGATTGAATACTCGTGTGATAACTATTATTGTAGGAGAATTCCATCAGAGGTAAGTGGTCGTCCCAAATTCCTCCGAGGTCTATTACACACGCTCAGAGCACATCCTCCAAGGTCTGAATTGTCCTTTCGCTCTGGCCATCCGTTTGAGGATGATAGGCAGTGCTAAGGTTCAAACGAGTTCCTAGAGCTTTCTGGAAGCTCTGGCAGAATTGAGACATGAAACGGCTGTCTTTATCTGACACAATGGACAGTGGCACTCCGTGTAGGGATACTATTTCGTTTACTTATAGCGCCAATTTATCCATACTATAAGTCTCTTTCATGGGTAGAAAGTGTGCAGATTTAGTTAATCAGTTATTAATAACCCATATTGTATCGTTTCCTCGACTGGTTCGGGGAAGTTTAGTGATGAAGTCCATTGTTATCATTTCCCATTTCCATATCGACAACTCTATTTGTTGCAATAGCCCAGATTTTGGTGTTCGGCTTTTACCTTTGAACATGTCAAGCATTTGGCCACATACTCGGCTATGTGCCTTTTCATGCCGATCCACCGGTAATTTGGCTTTAGATTTTTGTACATCTTATCACCTCCTTGGTGCATAGTATACTTGGACTTATGGGCTTCCTCGAGAATCTTTTCTTGCAGGTTTCAAAATATTGGTACCCATATTCATTTGTTCATTCTAAAGATATCGTCATTTCCTCTGACAAGTTGTTCAATCATCCCTTTCATTCCCTCTTGATCGAGGTTCACCTCTTTAATATGTGCCTCTTTAATATGAGTCATAAGACTAACTTGAAGATCGAGTCTTAGGGTATGTACTCGTTTAGGTTTCTCTCTTTCTTTTCTAATCAAGGCGTCGGCTACAACGTTAGCCTTGCCTTCATGATAGCAAATCTCACAGTCGTAGTCGCTCAGGACTTCCATCCATCTTCTTTGCCTCATGTTCAGCTTATTCTGGATGAAGATATATTTTAGGCTCTTGTGGTCTGTGAATATCGTGAATTTGACCCCATAAAGATAGTGCATCCATAATTTCAGCGCGAATATTATGGCACCTAACTCCAATTCATGAGTCGTATAATTCTTTTCATGGGTTTTGAGTTCACGTGACGCATATGCTATGAATTTGTTCCCTTGCATTAGCACACACTTCAGTCCAGTATGTGATGCATCGCAGAACACTACAAAGCCTTCATTGCCTTCTGACAATGCTAGTATAGATGCTTGCATCAGTTTCTATATTAGCGTCTCAAACGCTTCGTCCTGCTTCAGACCCCATTCATACTTAAGTGATTCATGGGTCAACGAAGTTAATGGAACAACAATCCTTGAAAAATATTTGATGAACCGTTGATAATATCCCGCCAAACCGAGAAAACTTCGCACTTCGGTTGGCGTCTTTAGGATTTCCCAATTTGAAATAGTCTCAATCGAGTCTACTTGAATACCATCAGCATTAATAACATGACCGAGAAATTGCACTTCTGTCACCCAGAATTCACATTTCGATAATTTGGCGTAGAGTTTCTCATTCCTCAATATTTCAAGTTGTGTCCTCATATTGTCAACATGTTCCTCCTTACTCTTGGAGTGAATAATGTAGAAACAAAGACTGATGGCTACAAAATTCTCTAAGTACAAATGCTGCTGATCTCAGAGTTTGTTGTTGACCAACAAACTGTTGCGGACAAGCTTATCTGCTGCGGATACTTGTTCTCCTGCTAAAGAACAAATCTGCTGCGGATAGCCTTATCTACTGAAGACCAAAGTTGCTGCGGATAGGCTTCTCAGTAGCATCAACACTTGATGCTGCTGATAGGCAAATCATCAGCAGCTTTGGATGGTCACATCTTGCTGCTGATCCTCATCTTTGTTGCTGACAGCAGTGTGCCTTGAAGACAAATCGTTGCAGCTGACTATCCATGCCAAGCGTCACTGACAACTTTCTGCAAAAGCAATTGACACATTCAAAGCAGAAGGAACCTCAATGGCACAACCAATGACAGACAACAATGCTCTTCTCCAAGCATGCAAGTAATAATGCACAAAGAAGACGCTTCAATAAAGTTAACTAGTTTTAGACTAAACGTGTAATAGTTAGCTATATACAACAGATCAACGGTCTGTGTTAGATCTGATCCTTAGAATCAAGGGGCTGTCTTGATTCTAAGTGAGTATAAATACTGTGTAAACACTTCATTGTAAGTGTGCTTTTTGATTGAGTTTCATTTGTAATCGTTTATTTGCAAAAGCTTAATACAACAGTGTTCTTAAAAGTATTCTTTCTGTTTACTCGATTATACTTGTGTAGTTGTTATTGTTTCCGCCAATTTCAACTAAGAACAGAACCATCTTGTACTTTCACGATCCTACATGGCTCAGATTAAACAAACTCACACTTGTTTAATCACTTCTGGTTCTATTCTAAACTCTCTCTTTCATCAAGTCACCAAAAACAAAGATGGCACATAGCAATGGATTTGAAGACATCGGCAGCATCAACCGACCACCAAGATTGGTATCTAGGGAAGACTACGACATGTGGAAGAATCGCATGGAAAGCTTTTTCTGTTATCAAGAGTACGGTATGTGGAAATCCATCAGGGATGGACCCTACACTCCCATGGTGGCCTCTGCTGACTCTGGAAAACCACCAGTTCCAAAGGAGCCCTCCAAGTACTCAGAAGAGGACATAAAGAAGATGGAGGTGGACTTCAAGGCACTAGGAGCTATCCAAATGTGCCTTCCAAATGAAGTTTTTCATAACTTCAGAAGTTACAAAACTGCTAAAGAGCTCTGGGAGGCTCTTGAGAAGATGTTCGTTGGATCTGAGGAAGTCAAAGAAAACAGAAGAGACATCCTGAAGCAGCAGTATGAAAACTTCGTCCGGAAGGAAGGTGAGTCTCTAACTGTTTTATACAACAGATTTACATATCTTGTAGGTGAGCTGCAGTGCTCAAAGGTGAAGCTAGAGAATGAAGATATTCTCAAAAAGTTCATCAGGTCTCTACCAAGCTGCTGGACACTTTACACAGTGTCAATCAGAAGAACTGAGAATCTGAAGACTCTCCAGATGACTGAGCTCTTTGGAATGCTGAAAACCTATGGCTAGAGATGATTCAGGCAAAAGAAAGAAGCTAAAGCTACCAAACAGCCTCAACATCCACCACCACCTCCTCTGCCCTCCATTCTGAGCACTCAGGTCCTAGTTCAAGCAACTATTATCCTCCCATCATCACTCATCCTCAAACTCCAACCTCTCAAACAAACACATCTCCATTCCTCCTAGAAGCCCCTCCTCAAACATCAACCTTTGCTGCTTTTGTTTCTGAAAACTCAAGCAATATGTCCTTTATCAAGGAGGATCTGGAATGCTTCCATCCAGATGACTTAGAAGAAATGGACATACAGCACTCGTATTCCATGCTATCTATAAGAGCAAAAAGGTTCTACTCTAGAACTGGAAGACCCATTCCAAGTAATAACTCCAACACCAAAGTTGGCTTGGATAAAAGCAAACTAAGTTGTTACAATTGTAACCAACTGGGTCATTTTGCTAGAGAATGCAAGGCACCTAGGGCAAACCCAGCAGCTCACCAAGCCCAACCAAGACAACAACAGCAACAAGCTACTCCTCCAGCTCAAACTGCAGCTTGTGCAGCTGTTGGAACATCTGACTTTGACTGGAGCTTCCAGTATGAAGATCTATCTACTAACAACCAAGCTCTTATGGCAGACACAACTGAGATACCGCCTCAGGTATATGGACATCTATGTTCCCAAGCCTGTATTGATAAGGTTTTAAGCTACATAAAGCATAATCAAAACCTCATAGATCAAAATGAAGAGTTTCATCAAATGAAATCTGAATTCAAAAAGGTCGAAGACAGTTACAAGGAAAAAATTAACTGCCTAAAGAAAGAGTTTTCATTATTAAAACATGAACAAACCAATCTTGAAACTCAGATTAATGATCTACTGGCCAGATTAAAAGCTACCAGAGCAGAATTGGCAGAACAGAAAGTTCATGTTGACAAATATGAATTTGCATCCAAAAAGCTGCAAAGACTTTTGGATGCTCAAATTCATGAAAAGGTAAAAACTGGTCTGTGGTATCATGCTGAACAATATCAAGACGTTGCACCTCCTGCTGACTACGTTGCCATCCATAAGCCAAGCTTTAATCTTGCAAATCTTGATATGGCCAACAAAAATCTTGATCCTTCTAAGGATGAACCTTTGGTGCAAGAATGCACTACCTCATCAGAGTCTGAATCAACTTGCTCAGACTCCACTGAAACAAGTGAAGCTTCATCTCCTCCTGCCACTCAAGTTATTCTAACTAAAGATGAAGTCCCCATTATCCATTCAGCACCAGAACCAGCCATTTCAGTACCAGTTTCTACACCATTCAAACAAATCAAAATTAGCTATCCTCCAGAAGGTATGAAGCTAAATATTGAAAAGGGCCAGTCCTCAACTTCAACCCAACCAAGGAAGGTGTTTGACATATGTCATGCGCCTGGAGAGAGGGTTCCATGTGTTCAAAATACATTGGAAGAAGCCACCTTTAAGCATAACAAAGCTCACCCCTGGAACTTCAAAGACTTGTTCAAAAGAAAGGACTATTTGTACTTTCAAAGGGACAAACTGGCGAAATCATGCTTTGTGCGTGGGAAATACAATCATACTGCCAGCACTTGCTTCTACTACCTTCAGCAGCAAAGAAACCTCAAGCAACATGCTTTTGAGAAGACAAAGAAGAACAAACAGGTAAGAAGGTTTGAAGCTAAGACAACTAAATTCAGAAACTCTCTTTCTCCACCAAGGGAGCTGTTGTCAAAACCTCAACAATCTTGCATCATCTGTGGTGAA
Organism: Smallanthus sonchifolius; assembly: GCA_023525975.1. NCBI lineage: Eukaryota > Viridiplantae > Streptophyta > Magnoliopsida > Asterales > Asteraceae > Smallanthus > Smallanthus sonchifolius. Next base: position 30,375,132 of record CM042023.1, read on the forward strand.
TCAGACCACTTTGCTGCAAATTGTAAGTCTAATCCTTTCAATCAGATTCTTCTTCCAACCCCAATTATACAAAAGCCTATCAGTAAGATGAAGAAGGATAGGCATAAGTCTGTTCTTAAACCATCAGCAGCCAACAAAACTGATGTTGATCGAGTAAAGCCCAAGCAACCAAAAGGAAAGCCTTCAGCAGCAAAGTCTGGAGCTGCTCAAGTAAAACCATCAACAGCAACAAAATCTGTTGCTGATAAGTCAAAGTCCTCAGATGCAGCTTCTGCTGCTGAAAAGGCAAAGAGAGCTGGAAAACCACCAACTCAACAATGGAAGACAAAGAAACCACCAAGCATCATCATTGATTCAGTTGAATGCGTCTATCCTTTGTTGTAAATGTGTCCGTCCTTTATTGTAAATAAAAGTTATAAGTAAGCAGCATCCTTTTTGGCTGCTGACAGGTCTGATCTTCAGCAGCAAAGAATTTGCCCCTGACTGCTTTAACTTATCAGCAGGAACAAGTTTCCTACGGATAGCTTTAAGACTGTCAGCAGCAACATCCTTGTTGCAGATCATTGCATCCATCAGCAGCAATTGAGTTTGCTGATGACAGACTTAACCTTCCGCAGCAACCAAGGTTGCAGCGGACATGCTTATTCATCCACAGCAACAAAGTTTGCTGCTGATGGGTTTAAGTCCAAATTAACTTTTAACCGCTATAAAATCAACGTCAGTCTTTACCATGACTGCCTCGGTGTGTTACAGCTGTAACAGTAAAAGGTGAATTGGGTTGTACTGTACAAGTCATTTTGCTTTTTCCCTCTTCTGCCATTATAAGAACGATACAAATTTCCTTACCACCTCTTCACCTTCAATTTCACCCTAAACTCACATCACTTTCTCTCAAGTCCCCACCATATTCAAGCCCTTCATCATTAAAACATTCAAAGCCTCTCATATTCTAACCTTCCCTCCAAGTCAAACAACAATGGCAGACATCAATAACCTGATGATAAGTTCTCCCCATACCACAACCTTACAGCATATCTTACCAAAGGAAAGAAATCCGAAGGATTTAATGATATGATCGATTTCTTATGTCGATCAAAAATCTACTTTACCCTCACCACCAACCCTACCATATATATCCCTCATATGGAGGATTTTTGGAGTACTGTCGTCTACTCAACCGAACAGGGAATTCCCCAAATTAAAGCCAAAGTAGACGGCAAGGATATCACCATCTTGAAAGCCACACTCAAAAAACATCTTAAGCTTCAAGATGAGGGAGCAGCCATCTCATACTCGAAGGACGAATACATGAGGACCTTTGTATCCATTGGATACACTAGAAATCAGACCGAGTATACGATCGAGAAGGCGCTGATGGGCCCTCCATGGAAGTATCTTTGCCACACTCTTCTCCAATGCATATCCAGAAGAGGAGTGGATGGCATCAGGTGAGCTCCGCACTTGCCTCCGCCTTCCATGGTATGGTCACTAACCAAGGCTTCAACTTTGCACACCTCATCTTTGAGGGTTTGAGATATAACCTTCAAAAGGGTGCAAAGCAACAAGTTTTTATGTACCCAAGATTCTTACAGGAAGTTTTCAATCAAGAACTAAAAGAACTTTCAAAACCTGCAAGAATCTACATCATGTTGGGACATAAAATTAATATTTTTCAAAGCATGAGAACTGTTTCCAAAAAGTTCTCAGGGGTCAATGTTCCATTGTTATCTACAATGCTGAACATACAGAGTACACCGGGTGACAGTTCAGCAATCCCAGCTGATACTGATCCCACACCCTCCACCTCACATCCTAAACAACAGTCTGCTTCTACCATTCAAACCCCTGTGCATACTACTGAGGATGCACAGGCACAAAAATTACTTACACCTATTTTGGATGTTATCGTTCAACCGGAACACAGGGCCCCGGTTGCAACGACATATACTAGGAAAAGGGGCAAGAGAACTCCTTCTTCTCTTGCCTTCAAGGCCCAAACCTAACCTAACAGCCCTCACTCAGAATCACAACATTCTGGTGAGAATATCATAAGGGACAGCCACATTGTTAGGGAGACTCCTTTGGATGTCTCTCTATTAGGATCAGGATCACTTCCCGGATCCATAGAACAGCCCCCTGAGCCTTTCCTTTCTCTTCTGAACTTAAGTGTTGAGGAACCTGATCAAGATGATGTCCCTTCTCCAACTACCACTATCTCGGAGGTACTGATTGATCTTGCTTCCAACACACCCAACCCAAGTTCTTCTACCCTGAAGGTCCACTCTAGGAGTTATGAAAGAGTGGATGTGGAAGAGGCTGTCACTACTGTTGGTCCATCAAATGACCAGGAGGACAGTGACAACATTGCTAAGACCTCAACCACGGAAACTCACAGTGAGGATGCTTCCTTGGAAACTCCCCTCACTGAGAGGAATCCCAGGCGCCAAGAAACCATGGGTGATGGGGATGAGGAGGCTAGGCCTAAGGCCCCATCTGGATCCAAGGATTCCACAAATGTGGATGAGGACAGACTGAAACTTCATAACTTGGAATTGACGGCCAGGGTGGCTATGCTAGAGGCTGAAGTGTCCAAACTAAGACACCAAGTCTCTATTCATGAAGCCCATCAATGTCCAACTGTACCTACTCCCTCCCTTATATCAGTGGGCACCCAAACTGATGCTTATTTGTCCACTGATGCAACCAAAAGGGGGAGATGGTCCCAATGGAGGAAGACTCAGACAGTCTTGACGACTAGATTCAAGAGCAGGCTGTATTTCAAAGCACATTATTCAAGTCGGCTTTTGTACAGGTTCATGACTTGCCAGCTTCAGATAACGAAGAAGAAGAGGCATCTGAAGACTGGAAGTTAGTCGTCAGGGCTGTTGATGAGATGTTGAATGATGCTGAAGACACAGAACAAACATATACATCTTTCAGCATCATCCCTGAAGCAGCAGCCATCATAAGTCACTCCTCTGCCCCCTAATTTCCACTGACTTCCACACAGCTAGAGTTTGATACAATACTAGCTTGGGGGTATGATGGAAAGTCTGAGAGGTTCTGGATTGGTTAGGAGTTTGGCGGAGTAGAAGAGCTAAACTGGGACTTTCTCAACAGCATCCAAGTCCTTCACCTATACCATCTATAATGCATCAACAACTCAACGGACCTCTCAGCAGAACTTGCCATTGGCAGGTTCTATGACTTGATGGAGGATAATCTACCCAACTTTCAAAGACAAATACAAGCAGCAAAAAGGGTAGCCTATCCTGAATCTTCAACAGCAGCAGAAAGAAGACTGTCTCCTAGAAGACTTGAAATAATAAGGAGCAGTCTTCTCACTGAAGAAGAAGTTCTGTGCTGGAGAAGACTCCTATACAATAAAATGGCCAGGGATGTCGAAGTGCAAGGATGGACAAGAACTGACTCCCATGACTTCACCTTCTTCCTGAGCAATGGATCTTCTCTAACAATCAACATCAAGGAGATCTTGCTCCTACCTCCAGCCTTCCTCCACAAGGTCTTTGAGCTCAGATCACTCATCTTCAATGTTAACTCCTTAGAAAGTCAAGAAATGATCAAGATCATCAAGGCTTCTTTGTATAAGGAGGATTCTGGATCTGACTCAGACCTATCCTTTTTCTCTTCTCCAACAGTCAGACTGAACACAGAAGAAGAATCAAAAAGAAGAGAAGAGGAAAAGATGAAAGAGGCATGGAAGGATGTGACAGGTATGGAATGGGAAGAAGATGAAGTAAGTTCCCCTCCCTTATCCATTCCCCAAATTGCCAATGAAGCTGAAGCTGAGATTCCAACAGTAGCACCATCATCTGCTGTTGTGATCAGTGAAGCCGAAGCAGAGGCATCCAACAAAGATAAGGGAAAGGAAATTATGACCAAAGAAGACGAAGAGAGGCTGCTAAGAGAAAAGAAAGAGAAAGAAGAAAGAAGAAAGAAGAAGAGGAGATGGCTGAAACAAAGAAAGCTCAAGATAGACTCACAGCCATTCTCCTCAGAGAACAACAAATCCATATGTATGCAAAACAGCTGGATGAGCTCAAAGTAAAGATTCTTGCAGTTTATCAGATTGAAGAAGATGAAGCTCATGCTCTTCAACTGCAGGAACAATTTGACAAGGAAGAATAAGAACTAGAGAAGAAGAAGAAGAAGGAAGAGGCTAAGTTCAGAATAACTGATTCTGAACTAGCCAAAGAAATGAGAGAGGAGTTGGTAAAGGCTCTAGTTTCTCAAGGTGAGGATGCAGACTACCTTGAGAAACTATCAAACAAAGAAATTTACAGAGCCTTCATGGGTCAGCAAGGTCAATTGGCAAAGAAGAAGAAGGCTGAAGAAGAAGAAGAAAAAGCCAAACAAAAGTCCAAAAAGACCATTGCCTTTAATAAAAGGACCCATGAAGAAAGGAAGGTCATGATTGACTTTCTTAAGGCTAGAGGAGAGAGTGGAAAGAGGTTAGGTCCCATGAATTTCATGAACCTGCAAGCCCTCTATTTTAAAGTAAAGAAGGATGGGGAAGAAAGATTGGAGAAGAAAGGCTCCAAGAAAAGGGTAAACATTCAAGAAGAAGAAAGGAAATCAAAGAAACCCAAGCCTTCTCTCTCACCCAACACTTCCTGAATCCAACAACCTTCCACTCTCCTTCCTAGACCTCCCTCCTCTCCTCCCTCAAAGTTCAAATCCTCAAACCCAGCTCCTCCTCATCAACAACCTCCCAAAAAGAAAAACAAACCCACTTCCAAACCAGAAGACTCAAGAGAAATAATCAGATGGTTATACAGCCCTGAAGACCAATGGTTTGAAGTGTTTAGGGGGAGGACAGAACCTAAAAGATCAATCTATATATCTGTTGATGAGGTACTGCAGCTTCCAGATTCTGATCTAAGAAGAATGATGGAGCTGGGTGAATCCTCTGAGCCTGAGAATGAAGGTGGGAGACATCTATTGCTGGAAATCAGACATTACTTCAACCCCAGCAAAAATGAAATCATTGATGCCAAACCTCTTCAATCCCACTCTACATTCATCAGCCGGTCCTACAATGCTGAGAAGAATGAATTCACTCTGACAGATGTTAAAGGACATAAGATGAGGTGTTCAAGCAAAGCTATCTTCAAAATGGCAAGCAAAGACATCAAGACTCTATTTGAGCTTCCTCTTAACAATCCCAGCATGGACTAGAGAGGATATGAGGTTGAAAGGATAGTCAAAAACATGCAAAAGCTTCAGCAACAAAGGCAGTAAGAGAATTTTGGTAGCATCAGTCTAGGGGGAGTTTGTAGAAACAAAGACTGATGGCTACAAAATTCTCTAAGTACAAATGCTGTTGATCTCAGAGTTTGCTGCTGACCAACAAACTGTTGCGGACAAGCTTATTTGTTGCGGATACTTGTTCTCCTGCTGAAGAACAAATCTGCTGCGGATAGCCTTATCTACTGAAGACCTAAGTTGCTGCGGATAGGCTTCTCAGCAGCATCAACACTTGATGCTGCTGACAGGAAAATCATCAGCAGCTTTGGATGGTCACATCTTGCTGCTGATCCTCATCTTTACTGCTGACAGCCGTGTGTCTTGAAGACAAATCGTTGCAGCTGACTATCCATGCCAAGCGTCACTGACAACTTTCTGCAAAAGCAACTGACACACTCAAAGCAGAAGGAACCTCAATGGCACAACCAATGACAGACAACAATGCTCTTCTCCAAGCATGCAAGTAATAATGCACAAAGAAGACACTTCAATAAAGTTAACTAGTTTTAGACTAAACGTGTAATAGTTAGCTATATACAACAAATCAACGGTCTGTGTTAGATCTAATCCTTAGAATCAAGGGGCTGTTTTGATTCTAAGTGAGTATAAATATTGTGTAAACATTTCATTGTAAGTGTGCTTTTTGATTGAGTTTCATTTGTAATCGTTTATTTGCAAAAGCTTAATACAACAGTGTTCTTAAAAGTATTCTTTCTGTTTACTCGATTATACTTGTGTAGTTGTTATTGTTTCCGCCAATTTCAACTAAGAACAGAACCATCTTGTACTTTCACGATCCTACAAATAAGTATATCGTCTATGAATACGATTACAAAGTTATCCAAGTAAGTTTTGCAGATTCGATTCATCATATCTATAAATGCTGCAGAAGCATTTGTAAGTCCGAACGACATTACCGTGAACTCGAAGTAACCATATCTAGTTCTGAACGCAGTCATTCCTTTCGTATACATTCGTTTCATAATTTGGCAGGTGTCACAACAGATTAGACATGTAATGACTTCTTAAAAACATTCGCCCATTTCTTTTCATAAAACGTTACATTCATTCACAAAACCCTTTTCATTCATTTAAAACCATTCGTTTACATCATTCCTTTCGTATACATTCGTTTCATAAACATTCTTGTTTCAAACATCGTTTCTTTCGAAAACCCTTCATTAGTAAACATTTCATTTCATTCATCTTTTCATAAACATTCATTAAGTATGCACATCACCCTAGAAAAAAGTAAATAGGGATTCTTGACTCACATGTTCGTTCATAACATAACCTGATTCAGACGTCTAGTTGGTGCTAACTTGCTAACCGATCTGCACATAAGTCAACACGCGGATTCTGTCATTAACCTTAGTGTCGCCTGACAGTGTCTCGCACATAAGTCAACACGCGGATTCTGTCATTAACCTTAGTGTCGCCTGACAGTGTTGCCTGAAAGTGTCACCTGACAGTGTCACCTAGACAAGGTCAGTATCGCTAAAACTTGCGTTCTGGACTTAGTGTCGTGGAACTCAACCGTCTCTTGCCATAGTGTCGCCAGACGTCATTGGCGACACACCTAGTGTCGCCAAGGAATGACACATGTCCAATCATTAGATTTCTTGGGCACAATTCCACATCACCGGCTTCATCCCCGTCAAGTGTCGCCACATGAAGGTGGTGACACTGGAAGTGTCGCCTGATGAACACCATCCCCAAACACGACCATTTTCCACCAAAGTTCATAACTTTTTACGTCCAAAACGTTTGTTTAATTCCCATGAGCTCAGATCTGGGCTTTATTCCCCTTTTCATACGTAAAAACCTTGCCTTTTAAGATTAAAACCCTAGTTTTACCCCAAAACATATTTAGATTGAAAACAGGGGTTTTAGGTTGGATTCTTACCTCAAAAGCAGCGTTTCTTCGTGGATTCTTCTTCCCAAACACTAGAGAAACAGAATGGAGCCAACTTTGAAGATCAAAGGCTTGATTCTTACACTTTCTCTTTCTAGAACCTATCTCTCTCTCTCTTTCTAGACGGGTTTGAAGGTTGAAGATGGAATGGAGGCTGGTCAAGGAAGGACTAGGGTTTAGTAAACCCTCATAGGCAAAGCCCATCATTCCTTAAGCCCACCATCTCCTCTTTTTCCTTCTTTCTCTTCTTTCTTTCGGCCCATTAAGAAAGTCGGGTTTTTCGGATGTTACACTTAGTGTTGTCTCATCAGTGTTGCCATCTTCTTTGTATGATCCGCAACTAGTTTCGCCTGATGAAATTGTGTCACCACTTGTCGCAGATTCGATCCAAGTTTGTAAATTTTTACTTCCAAATCGTTTATCTACGTCCATGAAGCTAGTTTCGCCTGATGAAATTGTGTCTTTTTACACCATTTCATACTTAAAAACCCGGTTTTTAATGATCTAACCCTACTTTTACCCATAAAACCCATTTCAGCCAGAACTCGAGATTCTGGACAGATTCTTACCTCAAAACTTCCAGATTTCCATGCTCTTCTTCCTTTCCAATGATCTAGATCCAGAAGCAAGCAAGACCGGAAGGCTTGATGTTGATTTTCCAGCTTTCTCTCTCTAAACTCTATTCTTTCTCTCTCTAGAAGCATGGAGTGAATGTGATGAATATGGGCTGATCCAAGGGCTGTTAGGGTTAAAGGAAGGTTTCCTTTTCATTCTTTTTTCCCGGTTTTGCCCTCCGGTCCCTTGTCTCTTTCGTTTTCAAACCCAAAACAAAATAAATGTATCGGGTTTTCGGGATGTACATCACGGTTGGAAATAAAAAAAACGTGAACGTTAATATAGTCGTTGAACGACATTAAATATTATAAAAATCTTTAATTAATTTCTTACTACTATATATATATATATATACACACACATTTTAAACATACTACAACACACCTCTCATAGAACTAATTTCACACATAAAAATATTTTTTTTTAAATGTTGCCATCATCTTCATCTTCATCTGATTCCGTTGACGACATGTTTTTCGGTGGTTTCTCAACCACAGAGTTTCAGTGGTGGCAATAAGGTCAAACGTTGCAACCAAGAACCCGAAGAGCTCGTCTCAGCCATGATCGCGCAGCTGCTGCGGAAGCACCCACGTACTCGCTTGAGACGTTTAGTCGCCGGTTTCGTATGATCCGAGGTTTATTTTTATGAATTAAAGATAATCTGAAGAGAGAGAGAGAGAGAGAGAGAGAGAGAGAGGTTGATTGGTTCTAGCAACGGGTTGATGCGAAAGGTTGGTTGTTTTACAACCTAGCAAAAGTGTACCGACACGATTCGTCAAACGGGGTACGAAAATGCTAGCGATTCATTCGACGAGTACTTGAAGATGTTCGAACGAACTATCAAGTCTTGTATTCAGAAATTTTTTAAAGCTATAATTCATTTGTACAGTAGTAGATATTTATGAAAATCGTCGGCTACCGACATTCAACAATTATAGCGGAACATGAAGCTAGACAAGGCTTTCCCGGGATGCTCGGTAGCATCGATTGCAAGCATTGGGAGTGGCAGAACTACCCTAATGCGTGATGAGGTCAGTTTTCACGTGGTGATCATCCTCATCCGTCTATTTTGCTTGAAGTTGTGTCTTCAACTGACCTATGGTTTGGCATCCATTCTTTGGCGTTGACGGTTCCAACAATGTTCTTGATCAATCGCCTTTATTCGATGATATGGTAAATGGAACCGCACCAGACTTATCTCTTTAACTCAGAGGGACACATTATAAGCGTGGATATTATCTTGGTGATGGAATATATCCCGAATATTCTACAACTGTGAAATCTCTTATGTGTCGCAAAGGTATGAGGCGTACTACATATAAAGAAGCTCATGACGCAAGAAGAAAGGATGTCGAATGAGCGTTTGGTCTCTTGAATAATAAGTGGCATATCGTGTCACATCCGGCACGATAGTGGTCGTAAAATAAAATAAGGAACATAATCTACGATTGTGTAATTTTGCATGTTATGATTCTAGAAGACGAAGGAGTATTAATTTGTCAATATCCAAATGAAATGGAGCCAACGTATGTAGAACTTGATTAAAATGTAAAGCGAGCAAACGGTAATACACTTAAAAGTCTATTTAAAATCACAAACACATGTGATATCCCATATGAAAATATACTTCACTTAATAGATGATAGATGAATAACAATAGTTCCGATTACACTTATTACTTAGAAATTTAAAATACAATTCATTCTTTTATTGTTTATGACCACAAGAAAGCTTAAATACAAGATGACACACATATTTTTACGGTTAATAAGGGCGAGGTTTAGAAATTATAAAATGACAAATACAAGATGACACACATAATTTTATGGTGCACTCCGTGTTTTTACTTTTTTTATTATGACACCTAAATCATGACACACACTTTTGCACGTCGTGGTTCGCGTGCAGGGGCGAATTCAGCTTTTGTTCAGCGGGGGCGAGGCACCCGCTGGAATTTATCTGAGTAATAGAAAATTTTAGGTTTTTTTAAGTAGGCATCTTCACAAATACTCGAGAGGCACCTGTGACATCGACAAACAGAAAAGAAAAAGAACGGAACCGGAGATTTTGATATTTTTTACAACAAGCTTTAATGGAGAACCCAAGCTATGTGAAGAAGATGAAGATGGAAGAGATAAAGGGGGGAGAAGATAATGTTGACAAAGGAAAGGAAAACAAATTTGTCAAACGGTTAATTTCATTTTTCAAAATTAAAAGTTATAACGTTTATTATGTTTTTATTTTCCTTCCATGTATAGAGCTAAATTTGTGGAGTAATTGCTCTAGTCTCTTGTATTTTTTTTAATTGTAATCCTCTCTTGCAAGCATAGAAAAACATGTTTGATACTAGAATTTTTAAAAGTTTCACATATTCCCTTTCAATTGGTTGAAACTTACGACGTAAACCTTTAACTTTGATTTGAATTTTTAATAACCCTAATGTATTAAATTAGGTATTTAGAGAAGTTATTATAATAGTTTTATTGCAATTAGGAAGTGTTTCAATTTTCAACGGTCCGTATGGAGAATTATAGGAGTTTAAAATGAACTTTTTTCTATCAATGTTGTAAATTACTAAAATCAACATTAAATCTAAGAATTTGGAACAATACAACTCATTTTAATTGCATATCTAATGAAAAACAAGAAAAAACAATCGAGATCGACATTTTCTTTTTAGTAATTAGCCAAATAAATTATAATGATTTGGCCTGTTATGAATTTATGACCGTCCATTTTTGATATATTTGACCCGTTTTGACCGGTTTATTTTTGACCAACCCATTTTATGCACCCGCTGACAAAAAATCATGGATCCGCCACTGTTCACGTGTAATTAAAGTCTAGTTTTCTAGCAGTGTTATAAACTTAAAAGTCTCTGTTTAAAATCAGATGCATATGTACGTGATATCCCATATGAAATATACTTCACTTAATAGATGATAGATGAACAACAAGAGTTCCGATTACAATTGTTACTTCGGAAATTTAAAATAAAAGCCTAGTTTTCTAGCAGTGTTATAAACTTAAAAGTCTCTATTTAAAATCAGAAGCACATGTACGTGATATCCCATATGAAATATACTTCACTTAATAGATGATAGATGAACAACAAGAGTTCCGATTACAATTGTTACTTCGGAAATTTAAAATACACTTCACTTCTTTTATTATTTATGACCACAAGAAAGCTTAAATATCACATTTTTCTAGTCAAAGAGACGGTTATCGACACAAGAGCTTGATTCTCCTTGTTGGATCTTCTATCTGTGATACATTTCCCATACCTCATGAAAACATCGTCTAGTATTGCTTCACCAAAGTGATTAGCAACCAACGGCTCAATCCCGGCTCTAATAGCCTTTGCCACACCATCGTCTGTTTCTTTCAACTCTGATGCATCATTGCCATTTTTCATTCTCTTCCAAGCCTCCCAGTTCACATCAAAGATCTCTAGGTGATCTATTGTGAAGGAACCTTCCATCTTCACTAAGTTCATGATCTCTGTAGGAGACGGTGTAAACTGAGGAAGGTTGAACGAAATTTCTCTTCTTCTACAAGGCCCTATTTTAGTCAAATTGAATCACACGTTAAATATGTTCAAATTATACACACATTATAGGAGTATCGATAGGTTTAACATTTATCTGAATATGTTATTAGTTTATTACCTCAAATACCATGTCTTGAAGAGCCATAGCAAATGGCCCCCAAAGGCGATTACTTTCTTCAACACGAGGATCATCAGTTGTCCTACCTGCTAATGTCAAAACCATCCGCCCGCCAGCCATCAGCACCTCTGATCGACACCTCAAAAACCCCAAGAAATCTTTTTGAAATTGTTCTAAGTACGCCCTACTTACACTTTCAGGCGACGTACTTGATAAGTATATATTCCCTTTGTTGATCTCTTCTAGTTCTGGCAACTGCTTAAATGGACATATAGCAAGAAAAATATTTATACCAATAATGCTCAATTGTGTTTAGTTGAATTAGACTATTAGAGTACCTGGGACAACCATTGGAGACCATAGGAAGAGTGGACGAAATTCAGGCTTTTCATTGGAAAAAGCCTGCCAAAAAATGACCCAGGCACCCCGGTGAAGTAGCACGACGGTTGATGGGGGACATCCCTTATCTTTCCATTGGTTGTGTTTCCTTGGAGTTCTTGTAACGCGATGAAAATGGTGTTGAAATCATTGGTTGGCAGATCGTTTAAGTTGATTTGAACTTCAGGAGATTTAAGACCCATTTCAAAACTAGTCTTGGTGACTGCATTGATCACCATGGATCCCACTAGAAGCGTGTTTGGTCCGGATGAACATCCAAGATCAGCCATTACTAGGGTTTTGGGAAAGTTGACGTTACTGCGACGCAAGTCGCTTACTGCTTGTTCTATTACCCCTTTTGTTTTCATTATTCCCATTCTCTATCACAAGCAAGAAGTTCATTAGTTTCATCACATAATAACATGTATTGTTTAGAGTTAATGTTGGATAAAACCAACGACCTTTTAATTTATCGTGATTTTTTTTTTTAATTTTGACGTTCAAACGTACATTAGATACATAAATACATACGCATAACTAGAGTCCGGTTCCGATACAAAATGATTTTAGCATTAGAAACAAAGGAAGAAATAAGAAGTCGAAACGTGTACAAGTGTAGGTTTTATGGGGAACTTAATTTGTGTATGTTTACAAATATAAATCAACATACTATTTTTAGACATGAGCGCATAACAACACTGTGTGTATTCAATAGCCACATAACTACACCATTATAATTTGATAACAATATCATACTTTTCGTAAATCATCATAACATTTGAGACATGAGTGCATAAAAACACTATGTAAATTTAATATAAACATAACAACACCATTTAAAAATGTAACATCAGATTACTTTTCATAAATCAACATAAAATTTTAAACATGGACACATAACAACATTGTATATATTTAACAGCCACATAACAACACCATTTAAAAAATGTCATTTATAAAAAACAGCAATATTATACATATATTAAAGATAAAAAAATGTTGGTTTTATGGTATAGTTTTTTTTTAAATAACGAATTATATAAAAGTTATTTAAGTTTAAAAAAATTATAGAAGTAAGGTTTGATGAAAAAAGTCGATACAAGATCAAATTCCCTCTTTTACCCATTTTTGTTATTATAAACTTCCAATTAATTTCAAAACTGGTACCCGTTAATCTCAAACATTAAATTAATTTGATTAAATTTCCAGATTGTTTCCTATGTTTTTATGCTGAATTCATTTTGTATTTGATCATACCTCTGTATAACTATAAGTAGGCGTGTTCAAATTCAGATATCCGGAAATTCGGATATCCGAATTTCGGATCTCCAAAAATTTAGGATATCACTATCTGAATCCGTATCCGAAATTTTGGATATCCGAATTTCAGATAACCAAAATTTCGGATACGGATTGGGATAGTGAAACGGATATCCGAAATAATAAAAAAATAAAAATATATAAATATAAGTTTTTAAAATTTTAAAAACAATTCAAAAGCTTAAAAACAGTTAAAATATACATGTATAAATATATAAATATAATATTCCGTGTTTGGATTCATATTCTCTTATTTTTAAATTATAAAACAGTTAAAAAATATATATAAAATATTTCGGATATTCGGACAAACGAAATATCGGAATTTTTTTTAAATCACAATCCGAATCCGAAAATTCGGATATCCGAATTTTCGGATAATTCGGATTCGGAATTTTGGTTAATTCAGGTTCGGTTTCGGATTCAGATTTTTATGAACACCCCTAACTATAAGTAAATGTACATAAATACATATACATACCTGAAGTCCTGAGTAACTTGCATCTCCAATTCCACCATTCATGTGAAAGAACTTAACCATGTCCATGTCTTAAGATTTCTTTTGGGTGCAATCACACAAGCTTGAAGTGTAAGAACTAATTATAAGTTATGTGCCTATTTATAGGGAACTCGTATGTCAAGGTGTCATGTTGATTATATATATAATACTTGAAAGCATTTTGTATTACAAAGTATGGTCTCAGAAGAGTGTCAAAAACTAGATTAGTCTCCATCATGTTTTTAAGCCTTCACCATTCAACATTTTGACATTCATTAATCATTATACAATCGATACAAGTTGTTATCTTAAAATTATGCACAAAATTATGAACTTACTTCTCAAATACGTGATCAACTTTATTGTTTTCTAAATTGTCAATTCTTAGCAGAATAGTTTGGAAAAATGCTTAAAAACTCGAAAAATAAAGAAGTCAGGGCGTTAGAAAGAGGACGGCCATTGCACGATCAATCCGAGGTATTGCTAGGAGAGTTTGTTTATTTTCCACACTATTTAAGTAAAATTCATTACTATTGACAAAATTTGTTCGCAAACCGTTCGCAAATATTTGGACCGATTCATTTCGATCGCAAATCGGTCTAAAAGAACTGGAAAAGAAAATAAATAATAAATAAAAAATAATCTGGTGGCAAGCCTGTGAAAATTTACGATCGCAAATTAGTGCAAAAAATAGGGAAAAATAAAAATAAAATTCGGTCGTAAATTTTCGACAGTTTCTTTTCGATCCCAAATTAGTCAAAAAAACGACCGAAAAAAGTAGAAATAGAAATAAATTTCTATTGCCAAATTCGTGGGTGTAAATCAGGTGCAAATATGAGTTGGTCACAGACGGGTCACAAAATACACGGTCGCAATATACCGGAGAAACGATCGCAAAATACCTCTCAGTCACAAAGTGATTGCCAAATAGGATTACCCACCCAAGTTTTTGCGACCACAATTTCGGTCACAAATACCCCGTTCTCTAGTAGTGATTCTTCTCAAACTTACATTACCCTCATTCACAAACAAGAGAGTTTTAAGTTATCTTCAAATGATTCCTAACTCCTTAAACACTACATAAATTAGAAAAGTGATCATAGCTTATCAAGAAGAAATGCTTAGTGAGAGTTATTACATGTATACCTCATTCAAAACTTAAATATATATTCCTTTATTTTAATGTGGAAATTATATATATACCCTTATTTTAAAACCTAATTATATATATAATCAATTCAAAACATAAATTACATATATCCCCTTATTTTATAAAAATATACATTGTCACAAAAATAATCTTTTAAGTTTAAAAGAAAAAAACGACTCTTCTGATTTTCGAATCAGCGATACGACCTTCTGATTCAAACCTAACCGGCGATTGTTTCCTAAACAACGATCCGATTTCGATTACATCGATCCCAGTACAGCTGTTGATTCCAAGTCAGTTGAATCAAGCGATACGACCTTCTGATCCAAGTCAGCTTATTCCAATAGGTGCGTTTTTTTTTGCGTTTTCAACATCCAAACAAGTTGGTTTCAAGTTATCGAGTTTATATTGTTTTGAATGTTTTACAATAACAACATCCAACATCAAAACTTTTGCAATTATTTTGTATATTTTGATGATTTTCGGAAAAAAAAGTACAAAGTGATAAAAAAAGGCAAAAAAAAGAAGTAAAAATCGAAAAAGGTAAAAAAAAATAATAAACTAGTTAAAAAGGTAAGTTTGAAATTCTAAGTTTTAGAAAAAAAAAGGTAAAATAGTCATTATATAATTTTTTTTTAATAAAATAAATCATATGGATATATGTTTGATATTTTTAGTTTTAAAAAAGACATATATGTAATTTATATTTTGGTGTTATCCATTTGTAATTTATAAAGTTTGTAAAAGGATATATGAAATTGCCCTCGAATTATTTTCTTACGTACATTTTGCAATCGAAATTTAATATTTAATTTTTTTGACTGTTTGACGACCAAAATATAATTTCTAGTTACAATTTAATAGTTTTTCAATTATTTTTACATACTATAATCGGAATTAAGTTTTTAATTATGATTTTTACTACAACCAGAATTTAATTTCTAATAGTAGTTCATTCTTTTTACATTTTATGAAAACCGGGTATTTTGCCTGAACAAATGTCTCGGATTCTGGAAAAGTCGCAAACCCAATTATTTTGTTGAAGGCTTCCCAAATTAGGATACATGACGTCATGAAAACGGAATTGTTGATTGGCGTTGAATTTGGAATTCACATGTGATGGCTGTCGTTGTCGTTGTCGTTGTTAAAAGAAATTGAAGACGGAGTGATGGCGGATCAGCCACTTGAAGAATTATAATCGGTGCGTTCTTTAGATAAAGCAAATAAAGCTTTATCTTTGAACCATCAAATTTAAGGGCTTTAATTTTTATTTTTTTTATATAAAACCTCTTATTAATTTATTTAAAACTGATTACTTTTTATATATACTAAATCAAGCTATTTCTTCAATTAAAAATAGATTTGATCAATTTAAAAAGTTTGAAAGTATTTTTGGTTTTCTATTTAGTATAAAGAAATTAAAATCATTCAATGATAACAGTTTAAAACAAAATTGTATTGATCTCGAAAAATATTTAAAACATGATTCTAGTTTAAATATCAATGGTCTAGATTTATTTTAAAATTGTTAAAAAAATTATTTAAGATTTACTATGTCAAAAGAACGATTAAATGGTTTAGCTATTTAGTCAATTGAAAATAAATTGTTAGAAGAAATTGATTTGGAAAATTTTATTAATTAAATAGTTTGTTCTAAAAAAGCTATAAAAATAAACTTAATCTAAATATTTTATACAATTACAAAATTATTAAAAAAACAAATTTTTTTTAACTCCGCCAAATATAAACTTTTTAGTTTATTATTGTCGGTTCCAAGCCCGGATAAAGTAGGAGGGTTTATATCATAACCTTTGTTGAAATCGGCCTCAAATTTTTAGTTATATACAAGAAGACATACTCGTGCGCTGAAGCGGGATGCGTAGCGACGACTCGACTCGGAACAACGTAGATAAAAATAGAACCTTATAACCATATAATTAAATAAAAGAGTAAACTTCGTTTTTGCTCCATGTGGTTTGACCAATTTAACCATTTTGCTCCAATAGTTTGAAAATACCCAAAACACTCCTTGAGGTTACCATTTTGTTGCCATTTTGCTCCCTGACAAAAACTCCGCTAAATATTTCAGTTAAAATTAAGTGCATTTTGGTAATCCAGCACTACAACCCATTCCACCAAGATTATAGCTCATAATATTTCCTCTAAGCTTGTAATGGTTCACAATCATGGAACTCAATGACGGAGTTGGACAAAACAAGCTACAATTCACTATCAACATCCAAATATCTTTAGCTTTCACTCTGGTTTTCGCCAACAAGTCGTCTATGGATCCAAACATCACCATCTCCGCCTCTTTTCTCGCTTCCGCCATACACGGGTTGGGGGGAACCTGTAACACCGCATCAGGAAATACGTTTTCTGCCCTAATCCGGATCATTCGAGAATCTTCTTTTGAAACGCCAAATTCTCTTCGGTAAACATCCCCGTTTTATCCGACCGATCTATGAATATCTCGCGACTCACCATTCGAGCATCTTCGGGTTTGTAAGCGACAAAATCTACAAGGTACACCTTCCTTGGCCTGCTCATGAAGTATAGTGTGGCTAAAATCACCATTAACATCGAGCACATGACCATAGTGACTAAATTGAACCGGAGTTGGTCCCACAATCGGATCAAATCGTGTATGGTGAGTGTTGATAAGTGGACTGAGACGCTTATGAGGAGAGGGGTTAACAAGAGGTACATACCGTGCGAGATTAAGTAATGATAACCTAATTTAACGTATTTTAGTTTTACAGAAAGGAGGAAATTAGGGAAAGATGCAGTGGCCAATGAAACCCCGAGAATGAAATTGAGTGAAATTGGGGAAAGTGTTTGATGAATTTAAGATTTAGTGTGTGAAGTTAATGGTGGCTGATGATGGAAGCATGTGGTGGTGGCAGGTGGTGATAGCAGGAGATGGTGGTGGTGGCGGCGGTGGTAGCGGTGGTGGTGGTGGCTGGGGTGTGAAAGAGAGAATGAGAGTGTTATATATATATATATATATATATATATAAGGGACGTATCAAATGAAAACCATGTGTTATTGTGAAAACCCTTAAACTCATTCTAGACCACACATTATTTTTCTTATATTTCTTGTTTATTTTTAATCTTGAAGGGCATTCTGGTAATTTACTTTTACCCTACATAAATCATTTTCTCTCTCTTTACCCTAGTCTCTCTCTACCTTTAAAAAACAAAGCTCATCTCTCTCTCACTAAAAAAAACGCAGAAGATCAAGATCTTGTTCTTGTTGTTCTTCGAAGAACCAAGGTTGCGCGAACCAGATCTAAATCACCCTGCTTGAAATGGATTTCGTTTAGGAGTCGCCACCGGCCTACTGTTACGTTGCTTGAATCACCCATCGTTTTAGATCCATGTCTTGTTTCCTCTTCGAAACCCTAATCTTCACGGATCTGGAATCGGTCGCCACTGCCTGCTTGAATCGATCGCCACCGGCCTACTTTCACGCACTCATGGACCTCTTTTCTTTGGGTCAGTCGTCTAATGCTTCACGGATCTGGAATCAGTCAACACCATCATCTCCATTCAAAAGGTTTTTTTCTTAATCGTGGACCTCCACTACAAATCCCTTCCAATTCTTTTTTGTTGTTTTCTGATTAGAGGTCCTGCTCAAGCAATTTCCCTTTCATTCATGATTTCATGAAAAACTTTGAGAATCATTTGATTCCCCTGCATCATTCTTTACATGGCTGTCACAGTTCTTATGGGAGGTTAGAAAGCCGTGGGGACACTGGTTAGGAGAGGCGATGGCGGGTTGCTGGCCAGAGAGGGGAAATGATTTTAACTTGTAAGTGATTTTTTAACTTGTAAATGATTTTTTAGCTAAATGGTCATCTCTCTTTCTTGTCTATATGCACAAAAAGAATGGTCCTACCCAAACAAAAAAAAATTATGTTTGATTCATTCATGATTTCATGAAAAAGTAACAATTTTTTTAGGTGAAATAATCTTTTTTTAAAACACCAATGTGTTATTATTATTGTTATTTTAAAAAAAATGGGTGAAATAACCGTGGTGGATATCTATCTGTTTCGTTAGATCTGGATATATTAATAGATAGGGGAAACTGATTTTTGTATATAGGTTTTACAAATGTGGAAACTGAATTTACACATGTGTAAAAAGATTTTGTTCATGTGTATATGCATATGTAACTATCTTTTAGTTTTATTACAGTAAGTTTTGATTTCTACAAGAAGATCTGGGTTCAAGACGGTGTAAAAGTCAGAATTTTAAATTATATGGGTTCAAGATCTACATGGTTTGATACACAAGTAAGGTTTGATATTGGTTTTTTTAGTTTGATTACAATAAGTTTTGATTTTTGATTTTAGTTTTACATGGTTAGTTGATTCTTTTACACATGTGTAAACTGAATTTACACATGTGTAATAGAGTTTTTACCCATGTGTATTTTGATTTTATACAATGTAATTATTTGTTAAGATATTTTACATGGTGTATTTGTAAAAATATTGGGGTATTTGGATGTAGAATTTTTTTTGTTGATTTGTGTATATGACTTTTACACATGTTTAAAAAGGTTGTTGTTCAATTGTTATTATGTTTTTATGTTATAAATTGAATTTACTCATTCATGTTCTTGAATTTTTTCTGGTAAATATCTGAATTTGGATATTTAAAGAGAGAGAAAGAGATATGGTGATTTTATTAAATCAATGATGTAATTTACTTATTTACCCTTTTAAGTGTACTTTAAAAATTTTAAAAAGAAAAAAATAATAAAAAATCCAGATTAAATCTCAAACACAAGATAAAATATTCAAAATAGAATGTGTGGTCCAGAATGAGTTTAAGGGTTTTCACAATAACACAGGGTTTTAATTTGATATGTCCCCTATATATATATAATCTTACATCATGAAATTATCAAAATGCCCTTAGTTTTAACTGAAATATTTAACATAGTTAGTGCCATGGAGCAAAATGGCAATAAAATGGTAACCTCAAGGAGTGTTTTGGCCATTTTCAAATTATTGGAGCAAAAGGTTTAAAATGGTCAAACCACAGGGAGCAAAAGCGAAGTTTTCTCTAAATAAAAATAATATTTTAAAAGATATAGCACAAAACTAGTTATAACTATTTAATTTATTAAGAAAAAGATTATTTTTTAAAATAAAAAAAAATATAATTATGACGTCATCATATATGCTTCTTACCTCAGCGAACCGAAACGGGAGGGGGTGATATATTAAAGTACTTTTATTTTACATGGTAGGAAGTAACCTAGCATAATGAGTCTTAAGGGGACGTATCAATTGTAAACCGTTTGTTATTGTAGAAACTCATAAACTCATTATCGACCACTTATTAATTTTCTTGATTTTTTTATTTATTTTTTAAGTGTAAGGGCAATTATGTCATTTTCTCACTCTCTCTCCCTTTTTAAACCTACATTTTCTTCTCTCTCTTTCTCATTATCTGCCTCATCTCGTCTCTCTCTAAAACACATATCTTTTATCCAAAATTTCAAATCTTTCATCTTCATCTTCAGATCTCTCTCTCTCTCTCTAAAACCACCATCGTCATCTCGTGTCTCTCTCTAAAACCATCATCGCGATCTGTAACATATCTCGTTTCAATTTAGGGCTTCCGAGAAAGACAACCCTTTTCGATGAAGGTCTTGATCAGTAGCGCTTCTGGTTTGGGATGAACAATGAAAGAGGTTTTGACCAGATTCAAAATCACATACAAAACCTCTACCCCATTTTATGAATTAGACCAGGAAAGGGGTAGAAATTGGAAAATTGACATGTTAATGTCGCCCAGACGGTCTATAAAAACTATGAATAAAAACCTAATCTAGACTGCTAAGTAATAAATGGAATACCTATGAACTATACCGCACTGGCAGGCAAGTGAATCTATCGAGTGTAGCACAGCTTAATGGTAAACCGGATTATCGAACCCTAGAGACACTGAATAACTAAACTAGACTCTGACTCGAACTATGAATAATTGGTTTTGGGGGTTTTCTACACTACTGTTCAGAATACTAAAGAACTCAAGAGAAACAAATGAACGACTCTAACAATCAGAAAGGAACTCGGAAATATTAGGAATGAGAAGAACACTACCTAGGTCGGAATCCTACTTATAAAACTAAGACTTCTACCGGTTATGGAAACAATAATGGATCTGGGTATCTAAGGATAACAACTCTAGACAACCTAGTGGGTCCCTAATCACTCTCAGGGTGTCACCAACAAGTAAAAGCTAAAGATGCATAACGCTTATCAGATAGTCGGATTACCTTTCAGTCTCTCCAACAATGACAATGTACCCAACAGACATATCACCTTTCGATCTCACTGTCTATAGTACATCAAAGATGCACGGGGTAATCTCAGATCAACAAATTATGACTCGGACTAGCAACAATTAATAAGAACCTAAGGCAACTTCCTCTCAGACAGTTGACACTCGGAATCCTAATAACGAAGACTGGCCAATTATCTCTCACCTTTCGGGCATCGGGATAAGATGAACACTCAGATCTAATTAACTCTCAATAACAGCTCCTATGGAATACTATGTCTAGCAAATCACAAAAACAATCACAAACACACAGTCTATGATCTAGATATACTACTCAAACTGAAAGACTGTAGAAGCATGTTTTTGTAACTATAGATTAAATTCTATGTATCGGTGTACTAGGCTAGTACGCAGGAGGGTGTTCCTGCGTACTTAGCTTATTCACCAGTTTGGTCCTGCGTACTTAGTAGCCTTGCGTACTTGTTAAGTACGCATGACCAAACCCTGCGTACTTAGACAAGTACGCATGTAGTGTTCCTGCCCATATAAATAGAAGACTTGTCTTCATTTGTAGGTGGAACTCTGGAACTAGGTTGAGAGGTGTCCGGGTCGGGACGAGCTCTCCCGACCTCTGGACTGTGAGCTTAGATGAGAGATGTGTGCTCCTTCGGTATGTAGTATGTAATACGGGATGACTACTATGTTATGGGTTACGTATCGTTTCATTCTCTTGTTTGTTGTTCATGTATTCTCTGTTTCGTTTTCTTAGTTCCTGTAACATTTCTGGTTTTTATTTTCTTTATTTTCAATTCAATGTAAAACAATTCAATTCCAATTCTAATGCAACGTTTAAATTCATTTGTGCAAACAACTAAACTCTAGTATCAGTGCGGATCCTCAAAGTTCGATTCACGTTTATTCAAAAATATTCCTATATATATATATAAATATCTAAACATATACATGTATATATACATTGATACATCTCACAAGTGCATACAATCACACGATTGCACCTCATTTAAAAACCCAAACCCAGTCCCAGCTTAAATCAATTCAGAACCAATGAAATTACAGAACCCACCTCCTGGTCTAGTGGTTTGTTCGTCCGGCCCACACATCACAGACCCGGGTTCGAGTCCCTGTGGTCTGTTTAATTTTTAAAAAGCCCGTTTTAAACTCCAAAAATTTTATAAAAATTATTTTATAAAACCTCACAATATTTTGAACAGAATTCAACCACATTTACATTTTTTGCATAAAATCTCTATTTTTATAAATTTAATTCTAAATTTCTCAATTTAAATTATATTATTGTTTTAAATAAGTTGTCCATTTAATGTATAAATTTGGTGACAAAATTTTATAAATACTTTAACAAGGTTTTATAAAACTTAAGTTATAAGTTTAAAACTAATAAAACTATGCCTAAATATATATAGTTTTATATGCTTAAATAATACATGTAAATTTTTAACTAAAAATTATTTTAGCATATTCATTTCAAATGATAAATAAATAAATAAATTTATTTACTATTTTAATAAATTACATTTACAAAGACACTTAGAATTTAAATTATATTTAAGGTTTATTTTATAAACCAATATGTTTATAAATAAATAAATAAAGTAAAAATTATTTATTTAATTTATAAATATAATTTCTACACTATTTTTCTAACTAAATAACAATTATTTGAATTATTTAGTTATTCAAACCCAAACCACAATTAAAATACTTTAAAACTATTCATTTCAAATCTTTCATTTTATACAAAACTAATTCAAGAACAAACCACAGTTTCATACACTCCTGTACATACTACCACTCTTTGTACACACACTCGATTAAATCCGAGAGTTAGACCTAGACTATCGTATGCATTATTAATTTGATATATATTACACACTAGGTTAACGTGGTGAATTACAAGAATCATTTTACTACCTAGTCTAGCGTGCTAACTGCACCCTTGATAGAGGTGAATATTACATAGCCCCTTTTCTCTTTTACACTTTTTGGGGTGATTCATGAACTATATACAAACAATAGTTACATTTACATAAACTACACAAACCTAAATCCTATTTACATTCATGTGTGCAAATTTGAGCTTTATGTTTGAGTGCTACGTGTGTTAACTTTTGTGTGCAAATTTTGTGCAATCATTAACTAATTAATCCGACGGTTAACAATGATAGATCTATTGAGTCTGACAAACCCACCCAAATTGGGGTGATTGTTACCGACAACACAATTTGCATGCTAGTTACAAAGGTTTGATTGTACTTTAGTTACACAATAGCTGCTCCCCATAAATGCCTTATTTATCATGACTTGTAAGGATTTGTTTATTCATGTTTATACACTATCTATGTACAAACCTATGTATGCTCACCAAATTTTTAGTTGACCCTATTTTATTCATGTTTCAAGTGCTAACGTGTGAATTTGAGCAAGACATGCTACACTTAAGTTGGACCTAGTTACACTTAAGTTGGACACCCACTTCTACCATGCTTCATGATTATGTGTTATGTGCTACATGCTATGTGTTACATGCTTATTATATTAATTATTATTTCATTTTGATACCTAATTTGTTAAAAATTCATGACTTAATAGACTATACCTAAATAATAAATTAAATAAAACAATGTCCCTACCCTTACCCTAAGCATCATAACCTTCTTGCCTACTTCTTGATCATTATCATCATAGCATGTGGAAACTTCATGGAGTTAAATCTATAAAAATTTCTTTATTTTCTCGTTAAGGCTTTTAAACTTTGTTAATTATTTGAGGACACGTGCAATCTGGAAGGGTGACACCTGTATTCTGGGTTTTCTGTCTAGGAAAGCATTTCGTATAAATCCCAATCAACCAAGGGACCCGTATGCTTTCCTGGGAATTCCCGGGATGAGTGTTTACTTATAGGCTAAAGCACGTCTCCTTGAAAGTTATATGAGTTTAATTAACCTTAATGTGTCACAGTATTCAAATGATTACATCATTATTTGAGTACAATCCAAACTATGAATTACTATTTTAATTGTTATCTTATCTTTTGAATTCAATCAACCTTCATAAAATTCTTAAATCTCTTCTTGTGTTGTGCAAATCTATAGAATGCCTCCCCGCCGTGCTACCGTGGCCAACAACAACGCTGATATTGCTGCTATCCTTGCACAACTTGTAACTCAGCTCACCCAAATTAATGGTGCCATAAACGGTAACCATGGAACTAATGGTGGTGGTGGTGCCAACCCACCGCAATGCACCTTCAAGCACTTCAATTCATGTAACCCTCTCAAGTTCTATGGTACCGAAGGAGCTACGGGACTCCTTCAATGGTTTGAAAGTATTGAGGGCACTTTCCTCAATAGTGACTGCCCCGATGATCTTCGTGTCCGCCATGCCACAAGTGTCTTCCAAGAACGGGCACTCACGTGGTGGAATGGGGAAAAGAGAACCAGAGGTGTAGAGGCAACCATGGCCTTACCATGGGATGAGGTTAAGAGGCTAATGACCGAAGAGTTCTTTCCTCGGAACGAAGTAAGGAAGTTGAAAGCTGAGTTTTGGGATCTTACCCAAGACAGTGGTGAAAGTCTGGCTTATACAACCCGGTTTCATGAACTGAGTCTCCTTGTGCCCCACATGGTCACACCCTTATCCCGTTGCATTGAAAAGTACATCGGTGGACTACCCAGGCAGATTCAGGATACTGTCTTAGGGAGAAATCCCGCCACACTCGAAGATGTTATCCGATTATCTGCCACTTTAACCGATAACCATGTGAAGGCAGGTACCTTGACTAGAAAAGGCACTAAGAAGGCTCCCGACACCACAACCCCTCCTGTACACATCAAGGAAGCCAAAACTGAACCCTGCCACAATAACAGAAAAAGAAAGGCTAGAAATTTTGTTGTGGTCACTCCTGCTATGTCTGTTAACCAAGTTGCTCCCATGGATCAAGCACCAGTCAAGAAGCCATATGTGGGGACCTACCCGCTCCGTGCCACATGCAATTATCAACATCCCCAAACCATTCCCTGTCACCTCTGCACTCACTGTGGGAAGTATGGCCATACAGCCAATGTTTGTAGAGCCAAAGCACTGGCAAGCCAAGCCAACCCACCAACCCGAACCAATCAACAAGTGACTAATCAAGGTGTTCCCGCCATAGCAAATGGGCGTGCTTGTTATGAATGTGGCAACCCAAACCACTTCCGTGACCAGTGCCCGAAGTTTATCAATGCTAGACAAGGAGGAGCTCGTGGGCGTGCTTTCAACATCAACGCCAATGAAGCCCAAGCCAACAATGATGTGGTCAACGGTATGTAACTTGTTAATAGTCAATATGCCTCCATTTTATTTGATACCGGTGCGGATAAGAGTTTCGTGTCACTTAATTTTGAACCCTTACTTGCAAAAACACGGTCCAAATTAGAGAAAACCTTCACTATAGAAGTAGCAAACAGTGACTCCCTTACAATAGACTCCATTATCCACGACTGTTCTCTAGAACTCAATGATCATACATTTCCAATCAACCTCGTGCCAATGCCGCTAGGAAGCTTTGATATCATCATAGGCATGGATTGGTTGTCAAGTCAACATGCCGAAGTAATCTGTTTTGAGAAGTGCATCCGAATACCCCTTCCGTCAGGGGAAACGTTGAGAGTCTTTGGTGAAAAACCCTGCAAAAGGACTCAGATTGATGTCATGCACTACTGCTCAAAAGTACTTACGAAAGAAGTACGTGGCCTTCTTAGCTCATGTTGTTCAAAAGGATGTCAAAGAGAAGAGTATTCAAGACATCCCCGTCATCCGGGATTTTCCCGAAGTATTCCCCGAAGACTTATCCGGCCTTCCACCCGTCCAACAAGTAGAATTTCGCATTGATCTTGTGCCCGGAGCTAACCCCGTGGCTAGAGCTCCATATCGTCTTGCACCTTCCGAAATGCAAGAACTTGCAAGCCAACTCCAAGAGCTCTCCGACAAGGGCCTCATCCGTCCAAGACATTCACCGTGGGGTGCACCTGTCTTATTCGTCAAGAAGAAGGATGGATCATTCCGCATGTGTATTGACTATACCAAGAACTCAACAAGCTTACCTTCAAGAACCGTTATCCATTGCCTAGGATTGATGATCTCTTTGATCAACTTCAAGGCTCTACTTGCTTCTCAAAGATTGATCTTCGATCTGGTTATCATCAATTCCGTGTGCAAGAGGAAGATATTCCAAAGACTGCCTTCCGAACAAGATATGGTCACTACGAGTTCATGGTTATGCCTTTTGGGTTAACCAATGCACCCGCGGTTTTCATGGACCTCATGAATCGTGTGTGCAAACCGTATCTTGACAAATTTGAGATCGTCTTCATTGACGATATATTAATCTACTCCAAGACTAAAGCCGATCATGAGCAACACCTTAGGTTGGTTTTGGATCTATTGAGGAAAGAGCAACTATATGCCAAGTTCTCCAAATGTGAATTTTGGCTAAAAGAGGTTCAATTCCTAGGTCATATCGTCAATGAAAAGGGTATCCATGTTGACCCTGCTAAGATCGAAGCTGTTAAGAATTGGAATACCCCTAAGACCCCCACCGAAGTTCGTTCATTCCTTGGTCTTGCGGGATATTATCATCGTTTCATCTAAAATTTCTCTAAGATTGCTGTCCTCCTCACTGCTTTGACACTCAAGGGTAAACCTTATGAATGGGGACCAAAGCAAGAAGAAGCTTTCCAAACTCTCAAGCAAAAGTTGTGCAATGCTCCTATACTGACTCCCCCTGATGGGAATGATGATCTAGTTGTCTACTGTGATGCCTCCAACCAAGGTCTTGGTTGTGTTCTCATGCAACGAGGCAAGGTGATCGCTTATGCATCAAGGCAACTTAAGATTCATGAGAAGAATTATACGACACACGATCTTGAGTTGGGTGCGGTCGTATTCGCATTGAAGATTTGGAGACATTACCTCTATGGCACAAAATGTGTGGTGTTCACCGACCACAAAAGCCTCCAGCATATCTTCAACCAAAAAGAACTCAATATAAGGCAACGACGTTGAGTTGAACTCCTTAACGACTATGACTGCGAGATTCGCTACCATCCCGGCAAAGCGAATGTTGTAGCCGATGCTTTGAGTCGTAAGGTTCATGTAATGCTTCATTGTGTCCGAATTCAAACCGACATTCAGAATCGTATCCTAGAAGCTCAACACGTCTCAGTCACCGAGGGTAACTTGTACGAGGAAATGTCGTGTGGTGTTGAACTCCAACTTGAATCTAAACCCAATGGCTTGCTTTACTATTTGAACCGTATTTGGGTCCCTGATCGCGATGATCTCCGTGCATTTCTCATGAACGAGGCTCACAAGACTCGTTATTCTATTCATCCTGGTGCAGATAAAATGTACCAAGACCTTCGCCCACAATACTGGTGGCCCGGTATGAAGAAAGACATTGCTCTCTATGTTGCCAAATGCCTAACTTGCTCCAAAGTCAAAGCCGAGCACCAACGTCCTTCCGGTTTGCTTGAACAACCGGAAATTCCCGTATGGAAATGGGAGAATTTAGCTATGGACTTCATTACCAAACTCCCTCGCACCTCA
The DNA here is from genome assembly GCA_023525975.1 of Smallanthus sonchifolius. Taxonomy (NCBI): domain Eukaryota; kingdom Viridiplantae; phylum Streptophyta; class Magnoliopsida; order Asterales; family Asteraceae; genus Smallanthus; species Smallanthus sonchifolius. Next base: position 30,402,881 of record CM042023.1, read on the forward strand.
AGTGGTTATGATAGCATTTGGGTGATCATTGACCGCCTCACTAAATCTGCTCATTTCTTGCCTATACATGAAGACTATCGGGTTGAGAAATTGGCCCGAATATACATTGACGAAATTGTGAGTCGTCACGGTGTTCCTTTAAACATAATTTCCGATAGAGATGCTTGTTTCACCTCCCGTTTCTGGAAATCCCTCCAAACTGCTCTTGGCACACGACTGGATTTGAGCACAGCTTACCATCCCCAAACTGATGGTCAGACTGAACGAACAATACAGACTCTGGAGGATATGCTTAGGACTTGTGTAATTGATTTTGGTGGCAATTGGGATTCACATCTATCACTAATTGAGTTCTCTTACAACAATAGCTACCACTCAAGTATCGATATGGCTCCATTTGAAGCTCTCTATGGTCGTAAGTGTCATTCTCCAATCTGCTGGAACGAGATTGGTGAAGCACAAATCACCGGTCCCGAGTTAATTCAAGAAACATTCGATAAGATTCTTCAAATCCGTGACAACATTCGAGTAGCGAGGAGTCGGCAAAAGAGTTATGCCGACAAACGTCGAAAACCCTTGGAATTCCAAGTCGGTGACCTTGTTCTTCTAAAGGTATCTCCATGGAAGGGCGTAATCCGTTTTGGAAGGAAAGGCAAGTTAGCACCTCGCTATGTGGGTCCATTCAAGATCCTTGAAAGGATTGGGAAAGTGGCTTACAAACTCGAGTTACCTCTATCACTTGGCAATGTGCATCCTACATTTCATGTGTCCAATCTAAAGAAATGTCTTGCTGATGAGAACCTTCATATACCTCTTGACGATGTGCGCATTGACGAAACGATGCACTTCGTTGAGAGACCGGTGGAGATCATGTATCGTGAGATCAGGCAACTCAAGCGAAGCCGTATCCCTATTGTCAAAGTTCGTTGGGAATCTAAACTTGGACCCGAGTTTACTTGGGAGCGTGAGGACCAAATGAAGCTCAAGTACCCGCAACTCTTCTCTGATTCAGCCGCCTCAACTAGTTAAATTTCGGGACGAAATTCCCTTAACAAGGGGATATTGTAACATTTCTGGTTTTTATCTTCTTTATTTTCAATTCCAAATCTAATGCAACGTTTAAATTCATTTGTGCAAACAACTAAACTCTAGTATCAGTGCGGATCCTCAAACTTTGATTCACGTTTATTCAAAAAAGTTCCTATATATATATATATAAATATCTAAACATATACATGTATATATACATTGATACATCTCACAAGTGCATACAATCACACGATTTACAAGTGAGTCTACACAACGGTTTGAACCCAAACAACTTGATTTGAACCTTAAAATCATGAGAATTAATCAAAGTCAAAACAAAAATCGCCTGTTTGACTTTTAAAAGTCAACCAGGGCCGAATTCGCTAAATCCAAGCCCGCATATCGACCCAATCAAGTCCTGTGGGTCTCCATCTCGGTTACAAGCCTAAATCGGCCCAATCCGAACCCTTTCAACAAATCAATTCGTTCAATCCAGCGGTGAATTCAAATTTGAAAGGATTTGACTCGGATTAGTCAAACCCGTATCAATCTCCACTCAATTCGAAGAATTAACGCGTTGTAATCCTGAAATTCACTCCTCAGTCAATATTAGCATGTACCTAGACTTTATCAGGACTCAATTCGATCACGAATCACTGAATTATCACGTGATTAACCATCCGCATCGTTTGTGGTCAAAATTGAAATCAAATCAAACGATTTCGATAGAATTAATCAAATTAAAACCCCCTCTCACCTTCACACACCTCACACCAAACTTCCGGAACACTCAATTGGTACCCAATACACTTCCCGTCGTCAATCGAGACTCAAGAACACCGAATCTGAGGCCGTAGCCGACTGCCATTGTGCCCGAACCATTTCCAGTAAGTCTTGCATGTTTCGATTCGTTTTTAAACGCAAAACGAAAGCCCCATACCAATTCGTGTAGACAGGTTCCATAGGATTCAATTGAAGGTGGGATTTGTGACCTGTTCACACGGGTTCGAATGTGGAAATTTCGTTTGATCTAATACTCGTTTAAATATTACGGGTTTACTTTATAACCAGCGAACTCACCTGGTCCAACCGGTTAAGTTACTGCGCCGTTGGATCCGGTGGCGTGGGTTCGAAACCCACTGCCCGTGCGACGGGCCGGACTTTTTGCACCTCATTTAAAAACCCAAACCCAGTCCCAGCTAACCTTCTTGTTAAATCAATTCAGAACCAATGAAATTACAGAACCCACCTCCTGGTCCAGTGGTTTGTTCGTCCGGCCCACAAATCACAGACCCGGGTTTGAGTCCCTGTGGTCTGTTTAATTTTTAAAAAGCCCGTTTTAAACTCCAAAAATTTTATAAAAATTATTTTATAAAACCTCACAATATTTTGAACAGAATTCAACCACATTTACAATTTTTGCATAAAATCTCTATTTTTATAAATTTAATTCTAAATTTCTCAATTTAAATTATATTATTGTTTTAAATAAGTTATCCATTTAATGTATAAATTTGGTGACAAAATTTTATAAATACTTTAACAAGGTTTTATAAAACTTAAGTTATAAGTTTAAAACTAATAAAACTATGCCTAAATATATGTAGTTTTATATGCTTAAATAATACATATAAATTTTTAACTAAAAATTATTTTAGCATATTCATTTCAAATGATAAATAAATAAATAAATTTATTTACTATTTTAATAAATTACATTTACAAAGACACTTAGAATTTAAATTATATTTAAGGTTTATTTTATGAACCAATATTTTTATAAATAAATAAATAAAGTAAAAATTATTTATTTAATTTATAAATATAATTTCTACACTATTTTTCTAACTAAATAACAATTATTTGAATTATTTAGTTATTCAAACCCAAACCCCAATTAAAATATTTTAAAACTATCCATTTCAAATCTTTCATTTTATAAAAAAAACTAATTCAAGAACAAACCACAGTTTCCTACACTCCTGTACATACTACCACTCTTTGTACACACACTCGATTAAATCCGAGACTTAGACCTAGACTATCGTACACATTATTAATTTGATATATATTACACACTAGGTTAACGTGGTGAATTACAAGAATCATTTTACTACCTAGTCTAGCGTGCTAACTGCACCCTTGATCCAGGTGTGTATTACATAGCCCTTTTTCTCTTTTACACTTTTTGGGTTGATTCATGAATTATATACAAACAATAGTTACATTTACATAAACTACACAAACCCAAATCCTATTTACATTCATGTGTGTAAATTTGAGCTTTATGTTTGAGTGCTAGGTGTGTTAACTTTTGTGTGCAAATTTTGTGCAATCATTAACTAATTAAGCCGACGGTTAACAAAGATAGATCTATTGAGTCTGACAAACCCACCCAGATTGGGGTGATTGTTATCGACAACACAATTTGCATGCTAGTTACAAAGGTTTGATTGTACTTTAGTTACACAATAGCTGCTCCCCATAAATGCCTTATTTATCATGACTTGTAAGGATTTGTTTATTCATGTTTATACACTATCTATGTACAAACATTTGTATGCTCACCAAATTTTTAGTTGACCCTATTTTATTCATGTTTCAGGTGCTAACGTGTGAATTTGAGCAAGACATGCTACACTTAAGTTGGACCTAGTTAATTTAAATTCAAAGAACAATTTGTATTTTTATTTATGTACTTGTTGAATTTTGCTATTTGTGTTTGAATGATTGGAAATGAAATTGATGATTAACTATTGAAATCTAGTGAACCTTGTGCTCATGAACAGTCTACATGTCCCGCCCCGATGTTTCCGCCGTCGGTTGGGGTGTGACAGTTCTCACACAAATCACAGAACGGGTCCGTGTATCTCCGCTACGCGACGAGGCTCCCGGGACCTACAAGTGGTATCAGAGCCTCGGTGTTCGTTGATTTGTGTTCCAGTTTTGATTTTTTAGGGTTTTGAGCAGATACGAGTTCGTACTTTTTCAGACCTAAAATCCTTAAAATCGAGTTTGTTATCACTTCATTTGGTATTTGGTAGGCTAAGGGTTTGTTAGATGATGTTTTCTAAGCTTTTGGAAGCATTAATTTCCCAGATCCATCACTTTTCGAGCATTCTCCTCAAGATCCGTCAAGAACACTGTTGTACTGAACAAGTATGCAGAATCACCTTTTCTGCGTACTTTCTAAGTACGCATGGGTTAGCCCTGCGTACTTAGTAAGTACGCATGGGTACTTGGCTTTGCGAACTTACTAAATACGCAACAACACCCTACATACGCGTATTTACTAAGTACGCATGAAATAGCATCTGGGATTCAAAAAAAAAGTTTTTTTGGCGGGAAAACTTTTCTTAGCCAAATTTGTTAGGGATCATTTGTACGTGTGTTTCGGGCCATTTTTGAGAAGATAGTCATTTTGATTTTTCCGGACTAGAATCTGTATACGATGAGGCTTGGCGAAACACGGACGTAATTTTTGTTGGATGATACCACTTGTCATACATTGTTTAAGTGTTCATACCTGAAAATGTGGGCTACGAGTATCCGGGATACTTATTTAATAGGGTATGAATGCTGAACTAATGGGAGCAATTGGGTCGTCATCGGCTAAAGGTCTCGTTCTATTTGTGAAGATGTTGTTTCTTTGGGTCTTTCGGAAAAAGAATCATCTTGTTTAGGTATTCAAACCTGAATATGTGGGCTACGAGTATCCGGGATACTTCTTTAATAGGGGATGAATACTGGAAAAACTTGAACCTAAGGATTTGTTGTTTTGGATCTTTGCAAAGGAATAAAAGAATAAAATCCTGGAGTTGGCTAGTTGTGCATTTTGAGGATTTGAGTGAAGTGATGATGAAGCTGGTCATAGTTTACAGAGAAATTGGGGGATGTATCATCAACCGTGATTTCTCGTGTAAACTATATTTTTGTGTTTGATTATATCATGTGTTTTCAAGATGAAGCTGGATATTCGTTGGATTAGTAGTTGAGGATGGAACCTTTTATCATTGGCCGATGGGATAGGAAACATACCTTTGTTTCTGGTCTAGTCAGATGGAGCTTAAACTGAAAGGGGATATTGGAAATGAACATCTTCGGGGATTTGGTTGACTCGTGAAGATACAGGATAGAGTTGGACACATCTGGTGTGAAGACTAAAGTTAATCTTACTGGAATTCCTATGGGAGCTGATTAGTTTGATGCAGGTTATTGGAAACTCAAACTTTCTATCATATGCCAGCTGATTTGGAGTTGTCTTAGTCTACTATTGTTACCTGTTTAGGAAGACATTGTCAGACTCAGAATTCTAAGTCAGGGTGGAGGTTGCTACTGCTGAGAGGATGAACTACAATGAGTTGTGTTGGGTTAGTTGGTTCTTATTGAAGCACTTGGTTTGGTCTACAATGAAAGCTACAGTTAAGAGGGAGTCGGGTTTGTCATCACTCGGCAACAGAAGACTGAAGTTTGAAGATTTGAAGATCTCAAGTGGAATGCTAGAAGATCAAGTCTCGCCAGAAGACACTTGATGTCATTAGCTTAGAGGGAGTCTGTTAGGACATTCTTTGTAGACTGATGATTATCAGTGTTATTGATAGATAGAATTTGTTGCTATAGTTAAGAGAGAGTTTGTAGAAGCATGTTTTTGTAACTATAGATTAAATTCTATGTATCGGTGTACTAGGCTAGTACGCAGGAGGGTGTTCCTGCGTACTTTGCTTGTTCACCAGTTTAGTCCTGCGTACTTAGTAAGTACGCAAGGCTTTTGCCTTGCGTACTTGTCAAGTACGCATGACCAAACCCTGCGTACTTAGACAAGTACGCAGGTAGTGTTCCTGCCCTTATAAATAGAAGACTTGTCTTCATTTCTAGGTGGAACTTCTAGAACAAGGTCAAGAGGTGTCCGAGTCTGGACGAGCTCTCCCGACCCCTGGACCGTGAGCATTGATGAGAGATGTGTACTTCTTCGGTATGTAATGTGAGATGACTTCGTTGTTATGGATTACGTATCATTTTTTTGTTGATTCTCTTCTTTATGTTCGTGTTTTTCTCTGTCTCGTTCTTCTTTGTTCCCACACAAATCACAGAACAGGTCCGTGTATTTTCGCTGCGCAATGAGGCTCCCGGGACCTACAAAGACATTCACAAGCAGCATACAGAACTATAATTAATCATACATCAGAATTAAACATGCATATTCATCATATTAATCAAACTAAGATCGTTACAAAATCATTAAATCATCATACGAATCCAAAAACCGATAAAGGTCAAAACTTTAACAAAGTACTCATCACAAATCTAGGCAGTATCAAAGATCTAGCCAAGTAACATGGTCAAAATATCTAGAACAGAAGTAGAAAACAGAAACATGGTTTCAACGCAGCAAATTCAAAGACAAAAATCAAAGCTTGAAAACCGAATACGCTAAACTAACGAACCTGGGATCCAAAGTCTCCAACTTTGCTCTTCAATTGCCTTCTCAACTCCTAAAATCGCCTCTAGCACCTCCCCAAACGGCTGAATGATCGAACCCCCTAACTTATGGCATTACAATTCGATATAAAGTCTAATTAGGGATTTTTGCGGATTTACATAACCCTCACGTACCGCGAAAGACTTGGTTGGGTTCCTCGCGTACCGCGAGGAACAAATTAGTCGAGCGCCCATCTAGAATCTCTCACGTACCGCGAGGGATTAGCTCTAAGTCTTTGCGTACCGCGAGAGACTGAAATTCCCACTTTTTGACTTTAATTTCTTGGGACTTGTTCTTGTGCTAGATCTCCTCGGAATTTGACTTGTAATTCCCACGAACACCTGTAAACATAACAAAGACTCAATACGAACAAAAAACGACTAAAAACGAATACAAAACTATCTAAAAACGCGTGAATACAATGGAATAAAGATGTGTGATTTGCACTACATCAACATCCCCACACTTAACCTTTTTTCTTCCTCGAAAAAGCCTGCAATGGAATCATAACTGGAAATAACTTTAACAATCTTATATATCAGCACAAATATACTCACGCGTTAAAAAGAAACAATCAGTGACAGTGACAGATACCATGTTATATGGTTATGTGTTAACGTTTGCTATTTGTCTATTTGAAAGTTATGTGATTATATTTCTATTTTGTGTAATAGTGTAATTGCATTACATAGTAGTTGCATAGTAGAAAGTCCTGCAGGCATGCTAAAGTAGAAGTCTCACCCTAAGGTGTGAGCAATGCTAAAGGAGTCTTACACTTCGGTGTAAGCAATGCTGAAGGAGTCTTACATTTCGGTGTAAGCGAGAAAGTCCTACCCTGAGCTGTAGGAAATGCTAAAGGAGTCTTGCACTGTCGTGCAAGTGAGAAAGAAATTCCCACCATGAGGTGTGGGCAGCGCTAAAGTAAAAGTCTTACCCTGAGGTGTAAGCGAGAAAGGGATCTGGTCCTCAGATCATGAACCATATGTGATAGTTAAAGTATGATAAAGTCACTTGTCATGCACAAGTGAAATGATAGACAGACAGAGTACAGGAGGGCACCCTAACGGGTTTCCTCAAAGTTAAAGTTTTAATAACAAACATAACGTAACAGTTTTATAATTGTAACGTTGCAAAGTTTTAAAGTAAAGTTAAAGTTGTTTTCAATGAAAGTGAAAGTAAAGCTTATTTTTATTTTTATAAAATAAAGCTACCAAAAAGAAAGTTTTATACTTTAAAGTAAAGATAGAACTCACCAGCGTTAGCTGACTTTTAGTATGCATGACAGGTAGTAAAGGCAAGGCAAAGGCAAAGTAGTGAAGCCGTGAGGACTTAATAGCATGGACATCGGGCGCTGCGCTGAAGGCTGACATTTCCCAATCCTGATAGTTTATGTTTTAAACCATGATTTACAATATTAGTTAATGAATGTTTTGATTTAAAGACTTCCGCTGTAATAGATTCTGATTTCTGGTTTAAGAACTATGTTTGTTATGTTTTGTGCCAACTATGAGATGTACCCGGTTTGGGGCGTTTCATCTCGTTATGGATCTTTGGAGCTTTCTCTCTCTAGTCTCTCTCTCTAGGTTTAAGATGGTGAATGTGTAAGTGGAGGGTGACTAGGGTTTTACCTCCCTCCCCTTGCGTCTTCCCTAGCATGGCCCAAGGCCCTAACCCGCGAGCCCGTCATTTTTCTTCTAATACTTTCATTTTATTCGTTCGTTTATTCTTCATTGTTTGTCGTTATTTCGGGATGTTACATCTTTAAGATCACATCTCATTCTTCCTTGATGTTGGTAGTCTCTTTATTCCCCATGTAAAGCTTCTGATCACCCGCAACCTCTTTAAATGTGATAAATAGGCTTTTATCTCCACAAAAATGGCGGGTAGCACCCGTGTCTACATACCATCCTTGCGGTTTGTCTCCCACGATGTTGATTTCCGTAATCATAGTCGATGCCTCGGTTATCATAACGACTAGAGGCGTGTCTTTATCCTCCACCATGTGTGCCCACTCATGGTTTGGTGCCTTGCACCGGTTAGCCTAGTGACCATCCTCGTTACAGTTGTAACATCTTCCTTGGAAAGTTGGAGGCTTCTTTTTCATAGCCCCTTCTTTGATCCAAGGTTAACAACCTTTGCTTTCCTCTTCATTTTGGTTGTACCTTTGCCCTTGTTGCCCCATGAGGACTGACCCGTTTCAACAAGATTATCCTTTGCAGAAGTATGCAAGCGGCTACCATTTTAAGGCAACTTGTTGTCCTCTTCGATACGAAGACGAACAATAAGGTCCTCCACGGTCATTTCCTTTCATTTATGTTTAAGGTAATTCTTAAACTCAACCCAACTAGGAGGCAACTTCTCACTCATTACTGCCACTTAAAAAGTCTCACTTAGGGTCATTCCCTCGGCATCGATATCATGTAGTATAAGGTATAAATCTTGAACTTTGTTGATCAACGTCTTGTAATCAACCATTTTATAGTCCAAGAAACGGGCCACAATAGATTTCCTTGTTCCGGCACCCTTCACTTTCTACTTCTTTTCTAAAGACTCCCGTAATTCTTTGAAGTCTTTATAGAATAGTACACATTATATAATCAGTACACGAGGTCGTTCAACACGTAGTTACAACACAAGAAATCCAAATGCTTCGAAGCACCTATCGCACTCACAGCTTGAGTGTCGGCCTCCCCAACAACCGGTTGATGAGCGGATTCAGCGAGGAACCGAGAAAGGTTCAAGGTGGACAAGTAGAAGAACATTTTCTGTTGCCACCTCTTAAAGTGTAAAGCCTAGAACTTCTTAGGGTTTTCAAAATAATTGGCATCGGTAGCCAAATGGGTTACATTAGTGTCATTTGTTGTTGTCATTTTCTGAAAATACAAACTTACCAAGTTAAAATTCAGGAAAAGAAATATTTTGTATTAGAAAACGAACACGGTTTAACTAAACAGAATACAACAAGGTTTTCCCAAATTGATTTCAAACAAATTTAATTTAATTGTACAGAAACAACCCCAATGTTAGGTTTTATGCAAATAACTAGAAGATTTAAAAGTAAAAAAAAAAGAAATCTCTTTTGTAACCCGAATCTATTTCTTAACAAAGTGCCCATTTGAATTGAAATAGATAAAAAAAATGTTTTTAAATTCAAAATTACAATACAGAAATAAGTCGCTTTAAAAAAATGTTTTTTTTTTAAAATGTTTTAAAAATAAATATAAAAAACACTTTTATAATTCAAATTACAATACAGAAATAAGAAAGCAGTAAATTACAGTGCTATTACAACTGAAAAATTAGAAAATACAAGAATGGAGATGAAGAACTGAAAGTAAGTGGCTGGGGATTCGTATTCGATACGGGTCCCTTAAAAAAATTTCAACTCCCTCAAGAGAACTCTTTTGTTTCCCAGAGTACAACAGCCGAAGCAGTATGTACTGTCGGGGTAGATCGAGCCCCCAAAATCGAGAAGAGAAGAAGAAGAACTTGCTAGAAAAGCTTGTGTGTATGAGAGAATTACTAGTGAATTCTTATCTATTCAACTACTAAGAGTCCAAGGGACGTATTTGGGGTGACTTGGAGCCTAAAAGAACATATCTTGAAGCCCGAAGTGAAGATCCATCACCCGGTTAACGTTTATTGGCGTTAATCGGCTCGGTTTGCATTCGTTTCTTGTATTCATTTGAAATTCAATCATGTTTATGATTGAGTTTGTCGTGTTCTTGACTATGATTGGCTAGTGTATCATAATCATCTAGGTTTAGATGAATCTCCACTTTGTTTGACTTTATGGTTTGATTATTTCTCATGCTTGTGTGATTTTAGTGATACTTTGGTTCTTGTTGTCTTGTGATGTGTTTGTGTACCATCTTATGTTGATTATATTCTTGATTTGTGTGGTATCTTTACTCTTGAGAGAAGTTATGCTCTTTAGTTGATTTTAATTATCTTTGTATTGATTTAGTGACGTTTATTGTTTTTTGGCTTACATCCCTAACGGGTAATAGACTTTTCGGTGTATAGTTGGTTGATTTGGTATCCTACCTTAAGACTGGGTTTGAATAAAATAATTCAAGAGTATGTTAGGTTTTCCTGTTCACCTGGTGGGTAGATTGTAAATCACTAGGGCGGTTATCTATTCGGTTGTGACCAGGAGACTCTAAGTCATAAGTAGCATTGAACTTGAATTTGCTTCTTGATATTAGGATGTTAATGTGTGTCTATAGCATTGGCCTTTTTCTATCTTGAGACTACAAGAACTAGCGGGATCTAGTTTGTTCTAGCACTTCTCACAACTGTTCTTCATAGAGTCATTCCAGTTTGTCAATCCAGTTAAGAGGATTCGACGCCTAGGTGGTTTCTCCATCTGAATTCCTTAGACTAATCTAGTAGTTTCTTAGTTGTTCTTTAGTTTTTCATTCATTAGTTAAATCAAATCACATCTTCTTTTCATCGGTTAGATATTGGTAGAGGGTTGAGTATCAGGAGACACCGAGTTCACGGATTGATATTTGGTACTTATCACTAACTATACTACATTGCGATAGGTACACTTGCATGCACGTGTGTAGTTTGGTTTAATGGTTGTTACCATTAAAACTGAGCCCGTGCAAAAAATTTCCTAATTATTTATGTTACGAATTGCGCACGTCAGAAACCATCATAAGTAACCATACGAAGTTACAAGACCAAGTTAATATTCTATACAAAAAAACCATATATCCTATGTTAATAAACAAAATCTCCCATTTTCTCAAATTTTCATAGCCAATGTTCCCCCAAAAGTTACCGAGCCATTATAACGTCAAACCTAGACATTAAATCAGAAATTATTAAGCCGCAACGTGTACAAATAAGAAACAAATATATCAATTAATAAAAGAAACATTTTGTTATCAATAAAGCTGAAAGATACCTTTTGTTTTCAACATCTATCTGTAGAAATATTTAAAACCTGAAATCAATCTGAAAGGCCATTTGAGATGTTCTAGTAACAACAAAATTTATAAAAGAAACCTGAAACAAAGGTGCAGCATACCTTCTATTAACACAAAGTCATCAACACCATAATGTTAAGTGCATCTATCTAATCCTTTTATCTACAAAAAAAACAAGAGAAAATATATATAAAAAATTAATCAGCACCCAGCCATACAAATTAGATACTCCAGATTTCCTCTTTGCCTAATTTTTCTTAATCATTGCTAGTGGGTTTTTTCAATCTTCATTTTCCTACTTTTTTAATTACACAATAAGATCAGTTTATCTCAATTCCCAATTAACAATCTAAAACTAAAAAATAACGTAACAATTTTAAAATCAAAGTTATATAAACATTTTAATTAATATTGTACCTTAATTTAGCTTTTTTTGCACTAGGTAGTAAAACCTCACATGGTATCTCCTTCTAAAAAACAAAATCAATTGTTTAAATAATTAAATGGCAAATCATATATATAAATATATATATTATATAGTTTTTAAATGTACATTCAGATTTTTCTTTACTCCATACATTTGCCTGATCCAATCCCCTTCACCAATAAGCATTTAAACGGTAGTAGACGCCAATGTAGATCGACATGGATCAATAACTCTTCCTCCGGCATTAAATGTTGACTCGGGTGCAACTGTGGAAATTTGAACTGCAAGTATATTTGATGCCATCTTTGACAAAACACGACATTTCGAGTTTTTATCGATTCGATTTCGAGTGGCTCTCGAACGGCTCGTATGCACCCTAACACGAAGAGAGCTCAACCAACCGACCACTTCATTTTCGTGTCAAATGATATCACCTCTTCATAGATCCACGTGGTATCAATGAAAGGAATCATATCATTGTAAACTAGGTGTGCTTTGTGTTTTATCGGAGACTACAACAATTGGAATTTTTTGCAAAAATGGACTATGGGGTATTGAGTAATCACAATTAGGGTTTCTCTCCCTGGTATTACACATTTGGGGTTGTCGCCCTTCCAAAGAGCGACGGGTTTGGGGTTGTCTCACTCCAATCATTTGAAATACTGTTTTTGTCAGTGTACCAGAACCTCTCGCCCTTCCAAAGGGCGACGGGTTTAAAATTTAGGGGGTGATTGGACATCTTAAAACCTCTCGCCAATGGGAAGGGCGACGGGTTTGCTTGGATGGGCGAGCTTTCACAGGTTGATGGGACAAGTCAAATGATTTGAGTGAGACAACCCCAAACCCGTCGCCCTTTGGAAGGGCGACAACCCCAAATGTGTAATACCAGGGAGAGAAGCCCTAAATGTGATTACCCAATACCTCATAGTCCATTTTTACAAAAAATTCCAACAATTGAGACTACATGAGCTCGGCCCACTTACATAAGTTACAACTTACCCCCGTACCCTTTTGTTTATAAAAATATCCAAAGCCCAATATTCTTTCACAAAAATATCCAAGCCCAATATACTATAGTGTATATACTAGTAGTTGATGATATACATTATATACTATGGTTTAAAAGATATCCTAATTGAATAGTAGCATCTCCATTGGTTTTGTCACACTTCATGTTTTTATTTTTTATTTATTTTCATTTTCACCACTCACACTATATATAACTATTAAATACTCCTGCAATTCGTGGCGGGTTTAGCGTCAATAATAAGAGTTGCTCTTTTTCTTGCGTAACTTTCAAACAAATCTGCTAATAAAATTGACATACCAATTCGCAAAACAACCGGCAACCGACACTAACACACGCAAATCAATTGACAGCAACATAACCAATTAATAATAACCAATTTGAAAACCACAGGCACAGATGAGAACACAAAAATAGAATCCTACTACAAAAGTAAGGAAGGAGCATTGTTTATTTAACCAACTACAAACACGAGGCACAATTGAGAACATAAAAATAGAATCCGACTACAAAAGTAAGGAAGGAGCATTGTTTATTTAACCAACTATAAACACATAATCAAAAACATAAATGAAGGGAGAAACATGATTTGTATAAAGAATTAAAAAAATAATAAAACTACAAAGTTGAGCTGAGTAACAAACTACCTTGAAGAAGAGCATGCAAGGGGTCACTTTTTCTATGTGGGATTTAAAAACTTCAAACAAAAGATTCTGTGCCTACAAAATTTTTCATGAGCTAATAAAAATAACGTAATCTAATTATAAATTATAAAGTGTTAACCTTCCTAAATAGTTTGGCATTTATTGTTGTTCTACTTTTGTATTTGTCATATTCTTTTGTACCTATTTTGTAATTTATTTGTGTATAAATACACCCTTGATCTCCCTTTGGAGACATGCAATTCATAATTCATTCATCGTATCATATGCCTAAGATCCTCTCTCTCTCCTCTTGACCTTCTCTCTTCACTTTCCCACCCCCTACCTCTTCCAGCCGTTCACTTCCCCTCCCATCTTCGTAACCCTTTTTTCTTCCATGGATGCATCTTCTTCCACTGTAGAAAGCTCCATCTCCATGAACACTCTCCACATGCTTACTATCAAACTCACACCATCTTCCTGTCATGTATCTTCCTCCGGACCCGACTGGTTTGTTGACTCTAGTGCAACCGACCACACGGCTACCTCCGCAAATAACCTCACAAACACTACTCCTCATACGGGAGATGCCAAGGTCATCTTTGATAATGGTAAATCTCTCCCTATCTCTCATATTGGTCGAACTTCGGTCTCTAAACACATTCTCTTAAAGGACATTTTGGTGGTTCCTCACCTCACCAATAACCTCTTATCTATAAGCAAACTAACGACTGACAACCATTTGGATGTATTGTTTTCCCAGCCTCATTTTTATATTCAGGATCGGTCAACGAAACAGGTTCTTGCTCAAGGTCGTTGTGAAGACGGATTATATGTGTTGCATACCGGTCCTCAAGCCCTTACTGCTACTTTGAATAATATTGTGAAAGCCTCCTTTGAACTATGGCATTTACGTTTGGGACATGTGTCATTTGACACAATTTTGCTTTTAAATAAAATTGGGTGTGTTTCAGTTACTTCGGTTCTTCCTAAACCGGTAATATGTTCCTCTTGTGAATTATCCAAATGACATCGATTACCATTTATTACTAATAAAAAAGGGCCTCCTAACCCCTAGACTTGGTTCATTGTGACCTATGGGGTCCCTCACCGGTAACATCGGTTGGCAACTATCGGTATTACGTTATTTTTGTGGATGACTTTTCCAGATTTACATGGTTCTATCCTTTAAAAGTAAAATCAAAATTTCACTCCATACTAAAGGTGTTTATTCCATTTGTTCATAATCAATTTTCCTGAAAAATAAAGATATTACAAAGTGATGGCGGTACAGAATTTGTAAACCATCATGTTAAGCAATTATTTCAAGACAGTGGAACTTTTCATCGTTTGTCTTGGCCATATACGCCTCAAAAAAATGGTCGGGCCCGGCATGTTGTTGAAACCGGATTAGCATTATTATTTAATGGTCACGTTCCTCCCTCATACTGGGTGGATGCCTTTGGCATGGTGGTTTTCATCATTAATCGGCTTCCCACAAAATTATTATAAGGCAAAACCCCGTTTGAACTTCTCTTTCACCAAAAACCAGTTTACAACAACCTTCGCACCTTTGCTTGCCGTGTTTATCCTACCTATGGGACTATGCTAGTCACAAACTATCACCTCGGAACCTACCATGTATTTTCATGGGATATTGCTCCCAATATAAAGGATACAAATGCATTGATCCCACCATATCCCGGATATACATCACCCGCCATGCAAAGTTTGATGAAACCGTATTCCCGTTCCAAGGGAACTCTCCCAATACCTCACACATACTACCCCTACACACATTCCTTGACCATCACCACTCAGCCCCTACCCATATCCCCCAATCACCCCAAAAGTCGTCCCCCTCCCCACCCACTATCCCTTACTGTTGTGACACTTCCATCTCCCAACTTGCACCTAACCTTGAGCCCCTTCTAGAAATTGAGCTCACTGATCCAATAATGCATCCCATTCCTGACCCAGTAATGCCTTTCGCTCCTGCTACTACCATACCCACCTCTGAAGTTGCCCCTGAACCAGCACCCACCGCTATACCCATTATTACTCCAAACACTGAGACCACTACCCCTTTGGATCCGACTCCTCCCTCTGCCCAATCCTACCCTACCGAACCAGACACCCCTATTCCTGCCACTCCAGTATCCCCATACCCCATCCACCTCCCTCTCACCCCATGATAACTCGGGCCAAGAATGGCATCTTTAAACCTAAGCACCAAGCCAGCCTCTCTCACACTTCAACGCATAGCCTCTACTCGGCTTTTTTTGCTACTTCTGAACCAAAAGGCTTCAAGTCTGCAGCCAAGCATCCTCACTGGCTTGATGCCATGCACAAAGAGTTAACCGCCCTCCAAAACAATAACACGTGGACACTTGTTCCCCGACCCAAAACTAATAACATTGTTGGATCCAAATGGTTGTTTCGGACTAAATACAGGTCGGATGGATCCATTGATCGTCATAAGGCTCGGCTAGTGGCTCAAGGGTATAGTCAGATTCCTGGTCTCGACTATTCTTACACTTTCAGCCCGGTTGTTAAAGCATCTACTATCCGGATTGTTTTGTCTCTTGCCGTCATTAATAATTGGATCCTCCATCAACTAGATGTTAACAACGCTTTTCTCCATGGGAATCTTCATGAACTTGTCTATATGGAACAACCCCCTGGGTTTACTGACTCTCGATTCCCCGATCATATATGCTGCCTTAATAAAGCCCTCTATGGCCTCAAACAGGATCCACGTGCATGGTTTCATCGGATCAGCACCTTTCTCCTTCAAAATGGGTTCTCTTGTAGCAAAGCTGATACCTCTCTATTTATATTCCAAAGTGACTTGTGTATCATGTATCAACTAGTTTATGTTGATGACTTGATTTTGACAGGAAACCCGCCCGACGTTATGACATCCTTCATCACCCGCCATAACCAGGAATTTGCCATCAAAGACCTAGGCAAACTAAACTATTTTCTTGGGCTAGAAGTAACCTACACCACCGACGGGCTATTTTTAAGTCAATCTAAGTATGCTCTGGACATCTTAGACAGGACTGCTCTCACAGATGATAAACCGGTCCACACACCTTTACCTGCAAATGAATCTTTTGTTGATGTTGGAGAACCTTACAAGGATCCTACTCATTATCGGTCTCTTATTGGGGCTTTACAATACTTGACGATTACCAGACCTGATATTGTAGATGCATAATATGTCCCTAATCTCTTGTAATATGTATTTCATCTATGTTTAATGTAATTATTTGATGTATTAATGAAATTACATGTTTATCCTTAATGTTTACTCTCATATATAACGACTGTGTATTAAACGATCTGATAAATATCGATAACGTTGATCAATCGTGCTATTGAAAGGCCCATTCGCACGAATGGATCATGAGAATGATCCATTCGCGCGAATAGCTAATGAGAATGATTCATTCGCTAGAATAAGTCATGAGAATGATTCATTCGTATGAATGAACCATTCTGATGATTCATTCTTAAGAATGAACCATTCTGCTGATTCATTTGCACGAATGAGTCCATTCACATGGATCATTCGTACGAATGGCCTCAGCACTATATATAGAACTTTCACTTCATGAGCACAAAGATACAACACAAGAGACAACACATATACACATAGAAGAGACTAACCAGAGCAGAACCAGACTAAGCAACAGAACACACAAACTCTTTGCACCTGTATTGTCGAATCTCTGTCCGTTGAGAGTTTCCAGGTCTTGTATCCAACTTCTCTACACCAAAGGGTCGATAGAAACCTTCGTTTCGACAACTAATCCGCTCGTTTCTTATGACCCGATCCGTGTCATAGATTGGATTGCCAATCAAATCGGATTCCGCTCGATTTGGTTCGGTTAATGTGTTGAATCATTGGATCAAGGTAGATCCCGATCCAATAAAGTGGTATCAGAGCCATTGTGCTCTAGATTCAACATAGAAAATCTAATCTTGCTTTTTCTAGCTACTTGAATGTTATAAAGATCACTTGATCGTTGTTTAGCCACGTTCAAAACTTGTGATTATTGCTTCTGAGTGATCTGATCGTTTCAGTTTCCAGATCTGATAATAGGCTCAATCATTGGTGCTTTTTGGTGCAAAAAAGTCAAACAGCCCTCTGTCGTACGAATGGCTACTATGATGAACTTCATTCGCACGAATGGCTCCTACCATTCGCACGAATAGATCAAGTCTCCCGCTCATTTGTTCAAACTTCCAATTGCACGAATAGAAAATTCCATTCGCACGAATAGACCCATTCGCATAAATCTCTTCTGAATTTTTTTTTTGTGTCGAAAAACTTCGTTTTTTACCATGTCGGACTTAGCTTTTGTTGCCAGTCAGAACAGTAAAATCCAAAACTTGTTATTAATCGATAATGAAGCTGGAAATGCTAACAAGGCTCCAAAACTCATGACAATGGACGAATATCATCACTGGAAAAACAGGTTTGATATACACATTAATGGAGTTGATACAAACTTATGGATGATGATAGAGAATGGATATCAAAAAGTGTTGAGTGAGGATGGAACTCCTGTTTTGGCTTCCCTTTTAAGAGAACAACAAAGAAAAGATTATGACTTAGAAAAGAAGGCATATGCTATCTTATCTCAGGCCATATCAAGAGAAATATTTCATCAATTCAGGCAGTTTGCATCTTCAAAATCTCTGTGGGTTGCCTTAGAACAACGTCACGAAGGAAATGCTTCGTTGAAAGCTATCAATGCTAAGGCCATTAAGAAGGAATTTGATAATTTCATGTATATTGGGAATGAGTCCTTAGATGATCTATTTGAGAGATTCTATCACTTGATGAGTGAATTGCATGCCCATGAGATCAAAACAACGAAAGAAGAAAAGGTTCAATGCATGGCAGATGCGCTACCACCAAAATGGGATTCATTCTTGATGGTTCTCAAACAGAACAAGACTCTTGAAACCATTGATATCAATGAATTTCTTCAGAAATTGAGAGAACAAGAGGTGATGAATAAGTGGAAGTTAAAGAGAGGCGTACAAGCTCAGGATCCTTCATTGTACTATTCCACATCAACTCAACAAAATGCTCATTTGCAGACTGCGTTTGTATCAAACATGTCAAATGTTTCAGCCAGCCAGTCTTCAACAGCTCATGCTTCAGTTTCATCAAGCTCGGTTCCACAGCAGGGAAATACTGCTAGTACTCCTCCACCAAGCCCCATTAAATGGCAAACAGATAACTTCGACAAGGTTACTATCGAAGTGGCCAAGGAACACATGGCACTGTTGTCTACCGTTATCAATTCATATGACAGTCTTGTTGCTGGACAGGTCGGAAACAGTCATCTGACAGCTGAAGACTATGCTCAGATTGATAAGGATGAAATGGATCGAATTGATATAATGTGGGCTCTTGCAAGTGCAGTCAGAAGAGCGAGAGATTATGTAAAAAGGACAGGAAAAACTCTCGAAGGGAACAAAGACACTACTTATGGTTTTGATCTGTCTGCTGTTGTTTGTTTTAACTGTGGTGAGAAAGGGCATTTTGCTAGGCAATGTGAAAAGCCTAAACAGACTGGAAACCGCAACCCTTTCAACAACCGTCAAAGCCAACCGAAGCCACAAAATCAAAATACATAAACAAACCTTGTTCCAGTTACTCTTGCACAAGATAAGGACACTTCAAGTGGAACAAAAGCTATGGTTGTTCAAATAGATGAGACTGTTGATTGGTCTTTTAAATTTGGAGCTGATGGTAGTTCAGGGGATAGAGCTTACATGGCAAAGGCTGTAGAAGTCAATGAAGAATCAGATTCTGATGCTGAGAGAGAGATTGCTTCAGAAAGTTCATCAGCTGCAGACGACACATCTTCAAACAGTTCTGGCTTCACAGCTGAGAATGAAGATAAATCATCTGTTGTCTCTTCAAGTCAATCGACAGCTGATGTGGATGATAACAATTCCTCTTCTGAATCTACCTGTAGCTGTGCTTTTATGGTAAAAACATCCACAGGCATTCAGGTAAATTCTGACAGTTTTGAAAGTGAGTCTGAATCTCAACCGTGTTTAATTTGTGATGAACTTGAGAAGAAAGTTGAGACACTTAAAAGTCACAACACAGACTTAATTGCTGATTTAACTAATTGTCTTGAAGCAAACCGTGTTTTAAAGGGAAACGAACTTGCTTTCAAAAACAAAATTGATCTTTTAAACAGGCAAGTTCATGAATTAGAAATCTGTGTTATCAACAAACAAAATGCCATCACTTTTTATTTAAACACGATTGATGAAACAAAGAAAAAGCTAGCGCTTGTCGAGTGTGATTATGAAACTTTAAATCAAAAGCTGAAAAGTTATTCAAATTCTGCTTACATTCTTGATTACATGATTTCACGGCGTCCAGGAAAGAAAAATGCTGGGTTTGGGTATAAAAATTGTCCTCCACCAGTGTTGAATACTATGGTAAACACACCGGATGATAACCCAATCATTGACTTTAAGGTCAAAACGCCACTTGTCGTTGATCCAACCGAAGACAAAATTTCTCAACCAAAGGTTAACGATAATGGTGCTTCGACCTCGGAGTCCCAGTGTGTTGATGGAATGGTAGAAGAGTGGGATGAAGACGACGATGAGTGTCCTACTCGTGGTTTGGGACACAAAAACTCGTCTGCTCCACAGAATGACAGCATTGGTATTTCAAAATCTGCTTCTAAAAATGTTTTTAAAATTAAACCAACCAATTGCAGTCCATCTTATCCCACTACTTCTGATCAGAAGAGTCAAGTAACCAAAGCCTCAATCAAAATGGTTAATTTTGTTAAAGCTGGAGAGTCTGTTCAATCAAACAAGTCACTCTCTTCAGCTGAACAAAAAGAAGCTAAGGCTGGTGGTTCAAAAACTCACCAAAGTGAAAATCAATACAGATCTCCGAGGTTGGTTGAGCGGAGATACTGTTTTGAGTGCGGTACAAAAGGACACGTTGTTGTCAACTGTCCTTATCTTCAGAAGCCAAGTAAAAGAGTTAATCATTTTCCAGAAAATAAACAAAAGTTTTTAAAGTCAAAATCTAACTCTTTTACCCAACAACAAGTGCATCAAAAGAAAGTTAAACAAAAGATGCATGACTTGTTGGTCTCTGATTCGAATTCCACACATGTACAAATCGTTAAGCAATCCACTGTTTACCACAAACAGTCGCTGCACAAACAATATGTGTGGAAAGCAAAATCAGATGATGCTTCTGACGACTGTACTTCAAAGTCAAATGGTTGTTCCAAAAGTCCACAAGGACAGTGGATGGATTGTACTGTTGTAGATGAGACTGGGAAACCCAAGACCGTAAAGGCTTGGGTTCCTAACCTAAACTAATTACTTTCCTTCTTGTGCAGGTTGTCCTTTATAATCCTATTAGCATTAATTGGATTATTGATAGTGGGGCATCCAGGCACATGACTGGGAACTTAGCTCAACTTTTCGACGTCAGAAATATCAAAGGGGGCTATGTTTCATTTGCAGGCGATAAAGGTGGTTTTATCTCAGCTCAGGGAACACTGTCTAATGGAGCTGTCAGCTTTGAGAAGGTCAACTTTGTCAAACAGTTGGATAACAACTTACTTTCTGTTTCTCAAATCTGTGATAAGGAGTTCAAGGTTCTTTTTGATGACAAGCATTGTTATATCTTGAAAAAGGAGTTTATGATTCCAGAAGACATGGTGGTTATGTCTGCTCCAAGAGTGAATGATCTTTATATTCTTGACATGTCACAAGCATCATCCTCAGTTTCCACAGCATCATGTTTTGTTTCAAAAGCCACTGAGAAGGATTCTATTTTATGGCACAAAAGAATGGGACATCTCAGTCTCAGAAAAATGAATCATTTGGTGCACAAAAATCTTGTTGAAGGAGTCACTGTGAAAAGTTTTCATCTTCCTGACGTGTGTGTTTCTTGCAAGAAAGGCAAACAAACCAAGAAATCTCATAAACCCAAATCTCAACATTCCATCACTATACCACTAGAGCTCTTACACATGGACTTGTTTGGTCCTATCAACCGGAAGAGTATTGCTGGAGACTTATATTGTTTGGTTGTGACGGATGAGTATTCAAGATATTCTTGGGTGATGTTCTTAAAAGAAAAATCTGAAACTTTTGAATATGTGGAGATTCTGATTACCAAATTGGAGTCTCTGTATAAGTTAAAGGTTAGGAGGATCCATTCGGACAATGGTACTGAATTTAAAAATCACCTTATGGAAACTTTCTGTCAAAAACTTGGTATTCACCATGAATTCAGTGCGCCATATGTTCCACAAATGAACGGTGTTGCTGAGAGGAAGAATCGGACCTTGATAGAAACTGCAAGGACTATGCTCGCTGACTCAAACTTACCCGTGCAGTTATGGAATGAAGCTATTGCTAATGCGTGTTACACGCTCAACCGGGTTCTAGTTGTCAAGCGTCACGATAAAACTTGCTTTGAATTGTTGCATCGACGGAAACCGAACTTACAGTATCTTGAACCGTTCGGCGCTCCATGTACCATGTTGAAAAAGGATGCTCATGGCAAGTTTAACGAGAAAGTAGAGGAAGGTTACTTCTTAGGGTACAGCACTCCCAATAAAAGAGTTTACAACAAAGCTTCTGGGAATGTAGAAGAATGGTACCATGTTGATGTTCAAAAATATACCTCTCCTGCTGCTGGAAAAGGTCTTCCTTGGATGTTTG
Organism: Smallanthus sonchifolius; assembly: GCA_023525975.1. Classification (NCBI taxonomy): domain Eukaryota; kingdom Viridiplantae; phylum Streptophyta; class Magnoliopsida; order Asterales; family Asteraceae; genus Smallanthus; species Smallanthus sonchifolius. Next base: position 30,425,172 of record CM042023.1, read on the forward strand.
ATTATGAAGAACTTTTTGCCTCGTTTAATCTTCCTCCAGAATGTTCAGATGAGGAGGTTGCTGTTCAAATGATGTATGATGCTCAAAACGCACCTGATGAACATGTGCAACCTACTCCCTCATCATCTGACATTCCTGAGTCCTCCAATAACACACAAGTCACACAGGATGATGACTCTTCTTCTTCTTCAGAGTATGAGGGTTCTCGACAAGAAATAAACCACGTGATTGAAGATCCTTCCCATGATGTTGTACAATTGAGTGATGATGTTTCACATTCTGTGGCAATTGAACAGAGTATCACAAACCTTGATCAAACTGTTGAGGTTCCTGCTCATCCTGTGGGTAGGATTGATAGAATTCATCCTCAACAGAACATTATTGGTGATCCCACATCTGGTGTTAAAACTAGGGGTCAGATCAACTCTGGAGTCTACTCAGAAATCATGGAATCTGGTGTAGTCAACGATTGTGCGCATTCATGTTTCGTCTCACAAATCGAACCACGGTCTATAACAGATGCTTTAAAAGAAGAATCTTGGGTAAATGCAATGCAGGAAGAACTACTCCAATTTCAGAAGCTCGGAGTTTGGAAGTTAGTTGATTTACCAAAAGGAGCTAAGAAAATTGGTACTCGATGGGTTCTTCGTTGCAAAATGGATGATCAAGGAATAGTCATAAGAAATAAGGCTCGTTTGGTCGTTCAGGGATTTAGGCAAATTGAAGGTATAGATTACAATGAAGTGTTTGCACCGGTTGCTCGTCTGGAAGCAATTCGAATTTTTCTTGCTTATGCATCCTACAAAAGGTTCAAAGTCTATCAAATGGATGTAAAGAGTGCTTTCCTTCATGGAGAAATCAGTGAAGTCGTATACGTCAGTCAACCTCCCGGGTTTGAAGATCCTATGCATCGTGACCGTGTCTACAAATTGGACAAGGCACTGTACGGATTGCACCAAGCTCCGCGAGCGTGGTACGAGACACTTTCCACTCATCTTCTGAACAATGGTTTTAGAAGAGGTGTCATCGACTGCACGTTGTTCATTAGAGAAAAGGGAGGATAACTTTTAATGGTACAGGTATACGTGGATGACATTATTTTCGGATCGACGAATGATGTTCTGTGCCAAGAATTTGAAAGAGTTATGCAGGACAAGTTCGAGATGAGTTCCATGGGAGAGATGAAGTTCTTTCTAGGGCTACAAGTAGATCAATCTGAGACAGGGATTTTCCTTCATCAAACAAATTATGTTGGAGACATACTGAGCCGATTCAGTATGACTGATGCCAAACCTGCTGGTACTCCATTGGCGATCAATCACGGGATTTCGCCTGATGACAAGGGGGAGTATATTGATGCTACTCTCTATCAAGCCATGATCGGATCTCTAATGTATCTCACGACATCTCGACCAGACATCATGTTCGCCACGTGTCTCTGTGCCCAATATCATTCAAAACCAAAAGTCTCCCACTTAATTACTATCAAAAGGATTTTTCGTTATCTGAAGGGTACTCCTGATCTTGGATTATGGTACTCTAATGATGATAACTTTGAGCTTACTGCATATAGTGATTCTGATTATGGTGGTTGCAAAACAGACTTCAAGTCTACATCTACAGGGTGTCAGTTCTTTGGAAACCGTCTTGTGACATGGCAATGCAAAAAGCAGACTTCAGTGGCTACATCTACATGTGAAGCTGAATACATCGCTGCTGCCAGTTGCTGTTCTCAGATTATCTGGATTCAACAGCAACTTCGGGACTACGGTTTGCAATTCTCTAACACTCCTATTTATGTAGATAATTCTGCTGCCATAGCTATCACTAAGAATCCGGTTCAGCATTCAAAAACCAAACACATCGGCATAAAATATCACTTCATTCGTGATTGTTTTGAAAAGAAACTGATTGATGTGGTTCAAATTAACACTGATTTCCAAAAGGCCGACCTCTATACAAAAGCCTTTGACAAACCAAGATTTTTATTCTTGTTAGAGGTAAACGGCATGAAAAAGAAGGATGACGTTGTTCGGGACCAAGAGTCGAGTCAATAATCATTTTTATCAATTACGTTCCTGTATATATTTTCTTTCTTGCGTTTATTAAAAATCTCAAAAACTCAAAAAAAAATTTCATTTTAAAATTTTAGGGGGAGAAAATGTCAGTAAGAAAATGATCTCTCGCTGAGAAAAATGATAGTACACAGACGCTAGTTATCTGAGACTCCAAAAAGATTTTCTAAATTGTGTAGTTATTTGTGTACAGTTAAAAAAAAAAAAAAAAAAAGATTTTCCATTTTTGTACAGTCTAAAACCCAAAAACATCTGAAAAACTCAAAAATGAGAAATCGTATCCAACCTTTGGGAAGTGATGGCACACTAACCATATGTATGAAGCACATTACATTTAATGTCATAGTGAATAGTCACACTAAGTCGACATGTGATGCATTGATAGGCTTATCTTACTGAATCTCGACCATTGATGATCAATCTATACCATATTAGATATTGTCTTGTGAGTCACATAATGGTGAAAGGATTGACGAAAATCAACAATAGAAACTGAAGGTGTTTCTCATTCTGTGCACACCAGTTATCATCGGTTTAATGAGATATCAGAAAGTAGTTATAAAATTAAAAATTAGATTCCGAAGTCGTATACGTGCCATATTGCCTTGTAAATACCTGGCTGAAGCCGTCCATGCGATTAAGAATAAAATAAAAGTATGAATCCGAATCCGTATATGTGCCATATTACCGGGTTGCAGCCTGGTTGAAGCCATCCATGGGATAGGATGAACACAAACACCGTTAGCTGCATACGTGCCATATTGCCTTGTAAATACCTGGCTGAAGCCGTCCATGAGCTGATGGATGTCACTGTGAATACTAAAAAAAAAAAAAAAAAACAATTTGGTGTAGTAAAGAAGTAACAGGGAATAACTGAGATCTCATGAACTTATGATGACTGGTTAAGTAAGTTGTGCTGATTTGAAACATTAACATGTTTTGAAAAGTAATTCAAGTCAATTCTTAACCAGTGTGGGACACACAGACAATGGACTCAATCCTTCAAGATCATCTTGTAAGTGTTGAGAAGAGGTCTGCATAGGTTTAAGATGGACAAACATATCAATGATCGCATTTTGACTAAGTGTACTTAAAGCTCAGATAATTTGCAATGTTGCTGATTGCTATGAGTTTAGTACCGATCCCATGTTCGGATCTTTCTCACAAAAAGATGTGTAAATACCATTGTATAGTTGTATCTACAAAATTCAAAATGTCTCAGATCATTGGTCACTAAGTCTGTATGATTTCTCATAAGGATCAGTCTTACTAAGACATGCGTGTATATATCTTGTTGATATTATTTTCAGCATTACATATTCAAAAATCCAAAAAGATTTTACTTTTCCTGAATTTTAGATTATCTGATAAGACTCGAACGACTGTCAGAAAATCAAAATTTGAAAACCGCTTGACTTCCTGATTGATCAAATCGTTCCTTTACTTCATAAACTATTCCAAAACTTCATAATTGATCCCTTACTTCATAATTAAATTTTTGTTGAAACCAATGTGGTCGGATACCCCATTTAACCTGAAAAGTTTAATTTACTAAAAGAGGTTATCCATTCGTACGAATGGGTGAGCAGAATGGCTCACTCGTACGCATGGATGATGAGAATAGGTCATTCACACGAATGGACTGGCCAGAATGGTCCACTCGTACGAATGAGTGGCAGAATGAATCAAGTCTGGGTCACTCGCATGAATGGACTGACCAGAATGATCCATTCGTACGAATGAACCAGGCCATCCTATAAAAAGGCCATTCATTCGCATTCTCAGCATCATTCGCACAAATCAGAAATCCTTATTCGCACGTCTGTTTGATTAAAATCTGCATTTGAACAAATCTCCGTCCAATCACCGATCTAACGCTTGATTTTTGTTTACAGGTATACCCTCAAGAGATTAATCGTCTGTATACTCGATTCTTGGATGACTCGACTAGATTTAGGGTTCAAAACCGAAAACCAAACCTAAAAACGTAAAAAGTGACTTAATAAACCAATTAAAATGCTAAATATTGGTTGAAAATCATAGTCGAGTGTGTTGGTGTCTTTTTCGGCAAATCTTTTCAAGTCTTGATCGAATTTTTGGACAAGTTGGATCGCGACCCGTCTGTCATACGAATGGACACACTCTTCATGTTCATTCGTACGAATGATCACTCATTCACATGAATGAACACTCATTCATACGAATGAAACTCATTCGCACGAATGAATACTCATTCATATGAATGAAACTCATTCGCACGAATGAATAGGCAGAATGATCCATTCGCACGAATGAACCAACTTTTTGGGTTCATTCGTACAAAGGGAAAATGGTCCAAAAGTTCATATTTCCAAAATCTTGCATGTACTGATCTGATGTGCTTCATGTTTTTGTGTTTGCAGACTGATCGTTATGGCGCACAGAGCTCCAGTTGTTCTTAAGGCTTCAATAAAAAGCAACATATGTGCGTACATGATTCTTACATCAAAGAATGCACGTCCGTTTGTCGGAATGATCGAGTTTTTATCAAGATCAAGGATTGCTCATGCTATATCCCATCACCGGACTCCATATACGTCGCATCAAAGGGAGTTCTGGGCCTCTGCCGAGATTGACTGCGAGGTATCAACACCGGTCATACGAGGGAAGATCTCAGGTCAAGATGTGGTTGTATCGGCAGCACACATTCGCCGATTGTGTCAATTCGATGATCATCCTGAAGATCCAGTGACACTGGATAAATATCTGGTTCGCGGATGCTTCATGAGGATAAAGTACGACGGGAATGTTGCCGAGGGAGTTTTAAACAAAGCGAACCTCTGTCCGCAGTACAAGTATCTTGGACATGTTCTTCTGCATTGCCTCGGTTCCCGTCGTGGCGGTTTCGACGACATGCGCGAAACAATTCAGAGCGCATTCGTTGCTCTGGTGTTGAACATTCCGTTCAACTTTTCCGAGATGGTGTTCACGCATCTTAAGGAAAACATCTATCTTAAGGGGGACAATGCGTATCTTATGTACCCCAGATTCTTACAAATGATAATAGATGACCAGCTTCCTCTTCTGCCAAGGTCAGACATCGACATGATCAAGCTAGAACACATGACGGATGTCACTCTAAACAGGGTACAGACCTACAGGGGAAGACCAACAAAGCCACCTCACAAACGACTTATTGGACATCTGGCAAATCCAGATTATGTTGCGCCAGCAAACAGAAAATGGCGTCACGATAACAGTGATTCTGACAGGGAGGATATTGTTGTACCTCCGGCTGACGACCAAGATGATGACGACCAAGATGGTCAGGGAGATGGTGGCAATGCTCCTAATGTTCCATCTACCGCTGCCACCACCCCCACTGTTACTGCTATCGATCCTTCCCTTCCAACTAACCCAGAAGACGTTAACCTAGACATTGTCCTGTTTACTGATTCTGAGGACACTGAAGATGATTTTGAAATCAGTCAACATGGGGCAAGATTGGTCGCAACAAAACGAAAAAGGGGAGCAGATCAAGGAAGCTCAAGGGTTGCTGATGACGTCAGGGATGCTGACTTTGTCCCTGACTGTCCACAAGTATCTGCTGCTCCTTCTTCCCAATCTACCCTAGTCAAGAAAGGAAGAGGAAAGAGAATGGCCAAACGCCAAAAGTTTAAACTTGTTAGAAGGACGGAGAGCACCTCTGCTACTACAGCAACTGCCACCAGGTCTGAGGCTCCAATGTCAACATCTATGCCTCAGACACAAACTGTGCCTCCTCCCATCTACACGACTGCTCCTACATCACAGCCATCAACTATTCGAGCTGAATCTTCAATGTCACTGCCGACTGTCTCTCTACACGACCAGATCAGTACTTTAAACAGTTTGGTACTTCGTTTACTGGCTCAGAATGAAGAGCAATCAAAGCGTATTGACCAACAGGGCTCGCAGATCAGTCAGTTGACTCTGCAAAATACTGAACAAGCCCAAGCCATCACAAGTCTTTCCACTAGGTGTAATGATTAACAAGCCCTCCTTCTCACTGCTACAAACCAGAATCAACAGTTGTCTAAAACTGTTGATGCACATGCTCAGAGGATACAAAGGCTTGAGGAGGATAATAAGAGACTGTTGGAAGACTTAGAAAGCAGAAGAGACCCGACACCCAGAATTGAGGGTGCTCGCAATGATGGTGATGATGGTGATGATGATGATGATGACGATGAGGATGATGATGATGACGATGATGATGATGATGATAGTGATGATGATGATGACAATAATGACAAAGATAAGGATGATGGTGCCAATGCTGGTGCTGCATCAAGTGCTTCAAAGACAGCAGAAGCAGAGGCACGCACAAAGCAAAAATCAGACAAATCAGAAGGCCCATCATCAGATACACAAAAGGGCACTGAAGGTTGATAGTTTTTGTTTTAAGTGTTTTAAGTTGTCTTATTGTAAATATTAGATTATTATGTAAATAATTTCAGTTTTATTTTGATTAAATCAATGAAATTTCAAATTCTCGCATGTTTATTTTATGATTGTTTATGTAAATAGTTTTGGATGTGATGCCTCTCAAGCAACAACCTTCAAAGTTAACTTATGTGCTTGACATGCAAGGGATCATCCAACATTCAATTCTTTATGACAAAGAGGAAGGGGAAATCATACATTGCTTGTCAAAAGAACAGATTGCCGAGCTATTTCAAATGAATCCCGACGAAGTCATCACTGAAGAGGCATCTGTTCCTACAACTGATTATCCCTCCTCTGACGAACTAGAAGACGTTGATGAGGTTGAAGTCGAAGACATCACTGATCAAGAATATCCAAAGTACACATCAGTAGATGGTGATGATCTTCCCTCCTTCGCAGACTTATTCACTCAGCAGTCCGACGAGGAGGTCAACCGCATTATCGACAACAAAGGAGATGAAGCCGGTCCCTCCACTATTGACATTGACGAGCTGAATGAACGTAAAAGTCAGTGGATGGAATACATGGCCGAATTAAAGACGAACTCAAAGCCCTCTCCTCCAACCAAGTACACTAAAGTTTATCGACTCAAAGGACACAAGTCTGATGGTCGTATAATCAGTTGGGCATACTTCAACGACTTAAGCTGCTATGCTATAAAAAGAGAGAAGGGCATACAATATTTCAGGTACCCTCATGACTTCAAGACGTTGCCCGCATTTGAAGTAAATCAATTGGCACGTCTAAAGCTTCTATACAGCGAATCTTTCGGTCTATCCGAATGGTTTGAACGTCAATTACAATACGAATACCGGAAGAAGTGGGTGAATTTCAAGCCACAAATGCCTACACGTTATATTCATAAAGAAAAGGTTCATCCAATCACCAAGAAGCCCCTAATTGTCTTAAAGTGGAAACCTCCAACGATCATGAAGAAGATTCCTTTAAGGAAAATGATCCAGGACTTCTCAGATCAGTTCAAATGGTGGTACTATGATGGGTGTACTGGTAAAGCTGTTATAGTGCTTTGTAAAGAAGGGTCATGGGAGACCATCAGGGTCTTTGATCCCTTGTGGCTGACCAACTTGTCTGAACAAGATGTTACAACTTTATACAAGTGTCAACCATTTTTTGAAGTTGCAGATATAGACCGGGCGTTACAGTATGTGAAAGTGATACGTATATGCTTTGCTTTTGACATACACGCCGGAGTTAACTGGAAAACTCGTACAAAAGAGATGTTGAAGACTAACTAATGTTAGTTAGGTCATTTTGAAGGGATCTAGGTCCAAGGGGGAGTATGTAGATGCATAATATGTCCCTAATCCCTTGTAATATGTATTTCATCTACGTTTAATGTAATTATTTGATGTATTAATGAAATTACATGTTTATCCTTAATGTTTACTCTCATATATAACGACTGTGTATTAAACGATCTGATAAATATCGATAACGTTGATCAATCGTGCTATTGAAAGGCCCATTCGCACGAATGGATCATGAGAATGATCCATTCGCGCAAATAGCTCATGAGAATGATTCATTCGCTAGAATAAGTCATGAGAATGATTCATTCGTACGAATGAACCATTCTGATGATTCATTCTTAAGAATGAACCATTATGCTGATTCATTCGCACGAATGAGTCCATTCACATGGATCATTCGTACGAATGGCCTCAGCACTATATATAGAACTTTCACTTCATGAGCACAAAGATACAACACAAGAGACAACACATATACACATAGAAGAGACTAACCAGAGCAGAACCAGACTAAGCAACAGAACACACAAACTCTTTGCACCTGTATTGTCGAATCTCTGTCCGTTGAGAGTTTCCAGGTCTTGTATCCAACTTCTCTACACCAAAGGGTCGATAGAAACCTTCGTTTCGACAACTAATCCGCTCGTTTCTTACGACCCGATCCGTGTCATAGATTGGATTGCCAATCAAATCGGATTCCGCACGATTTGGTTCGGTTAATGTGTTGAATCATTGGATCAAGGTAGATCCCGATCCAACAGATATCTCTTATGCCGTCAACCAAGTCAGTCAATTTCTTCAGGCCCCCACTACTACCCATTTTAAACATGTGAAACGTATTCTACGTTATGTCAAAGGGACCCTTGTTTACGGCCTTGCATTCTCCAAACCAACCCGCACGTCCGTTCTTGGATACTCAGATGTTGACTGGGCCCGTTGTCTTGACACTCATCGCTCCACCTATGGGTACTTGATGCGTGTAAACTATATATATATTTTAATAAATATTTTTACACAATTAGAGTTTTAAAAAGGGTTTTCACCAAAGACTAATCACACACACACACACCGGGCAGTGTACCCGTCGGATAGCAATATAGTAAAGGTAAGAACCGGATATCAATCCGTGAACACGGTGGAATGCGATAATAAACCGGGACTAAAATTCAATCAAGTATGGGTAAAAGATGTTTAAGTTGATTTTTAATTAAACTAATATGCAAGAATATAAAACTAAACTAAGAACACAAGTCAAACAATCAAGGAAGGAATATTACTTCGGTCTCGAATCCATTTAGTAAACACCCAACAACAACTATGGATACATGGCAAATACACGAAACATATGTTGACTAAATTCTCGCCAAAGACATCTAATCAAATGACTATTCGGAAAGATAGAATGAATTATACAAACTAACCACCTAAAATCATACAATGAAGCTCACGTGCTATGAATACGTTAATGTTTAATAAAAATTGAACTAGCTTCCTGTCAAGGTTGGTTAACTCAACAACTAGTTGGAAAGATTACACGAATTAACACATAACCCACCTCAAGTTGATTAAAGTAAACAATAACATGCACTTCCTCAACATACAATGTTCATATCAAGATTACATAAATTAGAAGATTGCGTCAGCAAGTCCTAGATAAACATAATACTAAATATGGCACACCATAACAAGCACTTTGTCTTTCCAAACACAAGCACAAGGATGCACACTCAAGAGTTTTCAACCATAAACAAGACTTCATCCACCATTCCTAGTCAAAAGCCATAAAATAGCATACATACATACACTAATCAATGAATACATGCATAAACCATGGGTTTTCCAACATACAAAGCCTATACATATACAAGTCTTGCAAACAATATCAATTCCAAAATACACAATATCATTGAAGAAGAATCATGCCATTGTTATAACATTAACATAAACTATGCCAAAAATCCATAAATGTTGTCAAACGTTACTAAACTTCATCTAAAACAAAGTGCTATCAAGAGTTAGCTCATGGTGAGCATAAGAACAAGAACAAAGTAAGGAAAAGTTACAAGACTCATAAAGAAATGCCAAGAATCAAACCAACTTCCCCAAGCTAGATGATGATGATGATGTATGGTGTTCCTCTTGATGTTGTAGTCCTTCCTAGAAGCTTGAAATGTGGCTAGAAACAAGGAAATTTGGAGCACAAAACAGTGCTCAGGGCTCCAATTCTCCAGGTCTCCAGACTTCTTTCAGTGGGAAAACATCTGATATATATAAAAGCAAGGAGGCATGACTGTGCCAAGGTACTGGGCACGACCGTGCCTGATCATGGGGCACGACTGTGCCTTCTTTAGGCGCGATCGTGTGACAGTAGGGTTGACCGATCTGCTTCTCCCATTAGTCTCTTTCTTCGAGGAAGTACGGCTTTCAGACTCACGGGTTTACACGCGGCCGTGGGGAAGCAAGAGCACGGTTGTGCTCGGATTCTGATGTTGGCGCGGCCGTGCCAATTCTGGGCGCGACCGTGCCTAGGCTGGCACGGTCGTGCCAATTCGGGGCGCGACCGTGCCTAGGTAGGCGCGGTTGTGCCAGGTAGGGGCGCGACCGTGCCTCCAACTCAGAAAACCTAATTTTCTTTGAAAACTCCTGGAATCTCCTCTTTTATCCACTTAGCTCCACAAAAACCTATAAAACTAAAAATGAAGCAAATAAGTGTCTAAACTTGGGGAACAACCTGGAATTGATCATAAAACGGGTGAAGTTTTATGCAATAAAGATGTGTAATTTCAAGCACATCAAACAACCCCACACTTGAACTTTGCTTGTCATCAAGCAAGAAATCAAAATAAAACAAAACTTCCAATGGCACTATGGATCAATTCGAAAAACCTTAAGCATTAATAAACTTATAAAGGTTTGACAAGATTTTCAAGAAATGCAAAATTAACTAAATGAAACCCAAGGAGCCCATTGAAGTAACAACCGAACGAGCAAATGAATATGCCTAGGAAATCATTAGCATGCAACTTTATGCTTCTCACAATGTTCACACACACTCAGGAATATATATGATCATACAAGTAATGGAGTATGTATAGAACACTCAAATGCCAAGACAATGAATCATGCAAAAATCATAAGCTTTCTAAAAGATCAAAAATATACCAACTAACATGAAACAAAGCACAAATCAAGAGGGCTTTAAACAGGTTGTAACTTGGCAATGGCTAAGGGTAAGGAAGTGGGATTTAAAAGTGGCTAAATGGCTAAAAACCCGGCGGCTATGCTAACTCAAAAACTAAAACAACTTCTAATATGAAAAATAAACTAACTAATACTTCCGTATATATAAGAGCTAACAACCGAATTCTTTCCATCTTTGCTCACAAAACTGCTCTAATCGGCTATAATTCATCTAATTTTGGTGATTTTTTTTTACACTATTTCTTTTCTTTTCTTTTGAAGGGAACTAAGTCAATATGCATCTTTTCTTAGCTAAAAACTTCTCAAGAATTTGAAGATTACAACAAAATAAAAGCTATAAAATTAACATTAGCCAACCGAATTTCTAACACGGGTGAAAATGAAAATAAGAGGCTAATATAGGTTTAATGGTGGTGTAATGTGGGTAATAAAAGAAAACACGGGATAGGCTCAACGTGGCTAACTAGTGGATGTGTTCGGGTGAGGGAAAACAAAGATAAAAGGCTCACAAAGTGGTTTATCCTAATGTCTCAATCATTTTTATGCAATATTTATGTTCATGATTTTGAAATGTATACTAAAAGCAAGTTCTAATAAGCATGAAACATCCGGCACACTCAAATCCGCAAAAACGAGAGCAAACAATATATAAAGCTATAAAGGCTCAAAAAATAAACTCACGGAAACGGAAAAGGATGGGTATAAGCAAAAGGTTACATGCAATTCATTCGTTTAGCCCACTAAAACTCATGGTTAAAAAATGGGTTTGACTCGATGTAATTTCTATCTCAATTGCTTTCGAAAACTCAAACCTCTATTATTTACTAAAAATTGTGAATGCTAAACGGTTAGCTTTTATAATACTTTTATGTTTTTCAATTTTATAAAACTGATTTAGTGTCAATAAAAATTATGAAGGAAGATTTTGCAAAAAAATGAAGTGATAAAATGCTCAAAAGGACAAACATCGCGTGAATAAATTCCCACCCTACACTTAGAATTCTACATTGCCATCAATGTAGAACAAAAATAATGTAAAGCAAAGAATAAACACCCAACCCCACACTTAGAAACATACATTGCCCTCAATGTATACAAAAACATGCAAAGCAAAATGGAATGCAATGCAATGAAGCGTGAAGGGAGAACTGAAACTTCCCTCATGTCGATCATGGCACACGCAAAAAGCCTACCCACAAAAATGACGTTCCACGAAGTTCCACAATTCCAAGATCTAATCAAGAATAACAACATCAAACACAGATCAGTAACATCAAGCCAAAATATAAACAGAAATGTAAAGACAAATATATATAACAGTACATGGAAACAAAAGTACAACAAAAGAACAACATAAACGTCGAAGCGTGATACAAGAGTTTGTACAACATACAAGAAAGTACAACTCACAAAAATGATACCAAAAGGTAATGGGAGGTACTACTCCCACTGCATGCCCTCGAGGTCGATGCCGGCGGCCCCGCCTCCCTTGCCCTCTGCTGCTGGTGGTGATGGTGGTGGTGACTGATGCTGCGGTGGAGAAGGTGGTAGCTGATGTTGCGATGATGGTGGTGGCTGATGCAGCGGTGATGGTGGTGGCTGATGGGGCTGCTGCTCCGGCAGCATAAAGAATGGAAGGGGAACCACGTATGGTGCCCCGCCAACAGCAGCAGCGGCGCATTGGCCTCATACTGCCAGGTCCAATAACGCAAGAACAGGTCCTGTGGAATAACAACCGCAGGCGGTGGTGGCGGTGGTGGCGGCGGAGGCGGAGGAGCCGGCTGGTTGGGCTGCTGAAGCTCGTGCCCCTGCTCCTGCTCCTGCTCCTGCTGAGCAGCGTGTGCCTGATGTGCGGCGGCGAGGCCTCAGCCTCGGCTTGCACAAGATCTGGATCGGGACCCGGACGGTCTGGATCCCACGTCCGTCCCTATCTATCTACCAGTCGGATCCCTCCTGCGCCACGACGAGCTACGTGCATGTTTCACAGTGTCTGCACGCTCATCGCGACGGTCTCTGCCACAGGGGTTAGGTCCCCTATCAAGTCGTTGGTCAGCAACTGAAAGTGCCTCGCCAGCTTGGTCACGAAGTAACCTCCACAAATGGCGCTGGTAACATCGCGCCCAGAGCTCTTCACCAAGTACCCCACGATAGACTGCACAAAATTGCAGGTGCGCGGGCGTACAAGGCAAAATAGGTAAAACAGCTCCCTAAGGTTCACTACTGTCTCCCCCTGACCTCTCCCAGAAATAGAATAAACAATGCAACGATGAAGAACACGGTGTAAGGGATCCCGAAGTCTCGAAGCCTTGGTCAAGCTCGGGTCATACATCCCAAATCCAAACTCATACCAGAAATGATCTTTATCCTCCTCTGTTGGGAACTCGGTGATACCCTCGGTGAATAACTCTGTCTGAAGCTCCTACCTCGTGTACAGACCCAATAATCTCTCGAATCTGGCAACTGACATCACTCACCACTCCCCGCCTAGCCTAAATCTAATCGTCTCCGGCTGCTCTAGGTCCGCGCAAGGATAGTCAAACTCATAGGTGGAAAAGAACTCCATCACGAGCTCGACATACTGAATAGCGTGAAGTCGAAATAAACGGCGCCATGGGGCGGTGACGAGGTCGTTCCACCGGTCCCGCTGACTGATGGCGTCTATGGCGGCAGGCTCTAAACGACGAGTGGCTAAAATCCGGCCTATGCGTGGCCACAAAACATCCAGACGAGCCTCATACTCATGCTCGTTCAAGTCAAACTCAAGGTACGGGTGGTCCCTGTTGCCTGCCATCTGCACGACAACAAAATTAAAATCAAAACAGTTATGAAGACGCTAAACTGAAGTTATGGAGTTTCTGACCTAATTATGAAGGGGGCGCGGTCGCGTGGCCGACCACGGGAAGTCCCAACCCGGAGACACGGTCGCGCCAAGACATGACACGACCGCGCCTAGGTCAAAAATGAGGCCCACGGCCGCGCTAAGGAAACACACGGCCGCGCCTAGCATAAACCCAAGTTGACACGACCGCGCTCATAGGAGGCACGACCGCGCTTACCCAAAAACTAGTTCCTGGAAACTTACAAAATCCAAGCACGACCGCGCCTGGTCATGAGCGCGACCGTGCTCAACCCATTTTAGGGTTTTCAGAAGCAAAATTGAACCATTTTTCTTACATTTATGAAGGGGCTTTTGCAACCATGACGTTCTAGGATGTTAATACAATGATTCTAGGCATTTACAAGCTACAAACAACCAAGAGACGGGAAAATTGGAGAAAACCTTAAATATAATAAAAACCTAAATTTTTAAACACAAATGGAATACCGTCCTAGGTATAAAAAAGAACAAAAGCGAGTAACATGTTAGAACGTACCTCAAAATCGTGGAAAAGGAGAACAAAGAGCTGGAGATCAAAAGGGAGTCGCAGTGGGAAGGGTCGGAATATGTTTGGGGGGAAGTGTCTGAGCATTTGTGTTCGAACTAATTTGAACTGCCCCAATCACTTAGGCACGACCGCGCCAAGTGCTTAGGCACGACCGTGCCTAGGGTTAGAGGCACGACCGCGCCAAGTGCTTAGGCACGACCGTGTCTCTAACCCGGCAGACAGCAGCTTGAACCCAACCCGACTGCGATTCTTCCAAACTAAAATGTCTAAAAATTCAGAAAACATACCTGAGACATCCCAATCACTAACCAAAGTCCGCTTAATCCAAAACACGTTCCGATCACCTAAACTCAAAAATAAATGGTAAAATCCTAAAAAAATAAAGAGAAAACTAAGAAAATAATTTGGAAGATAAAATAAACACACATAACTAACGGGTGAAACATAGACATGCTAAGACGTCAATTTAGGACAAATGATTGGGCAAATTAACAAACTGGTGGCCTATAATTCTTGAATACCCATCCGACCCGTTTGGCTTAATGCATTTACCACCGGCTAGTGACAACCAATAGTGAATGCAAAAACAAAGTGACGGGTCGTGCCACCAACACTTGTATTTGCCCGGACCGAACCTGAGGTACATGATGTAGTGAAGGAGGCGATCATCCCGACATGATAGTGTTGACTTTCCGTGCTTTGTGGATCGATGTCGCAACTTCCAAGTCGGTTGGTCCGTGAACTCTCTCGCCCCCTCTCGCTGCTCGGATGACTCGTAAGATGAATTGTGATCATGATAAATTGCGGGCCGGATCTTCTTGGTGCACAACGGAGGATCGGGCGTCACCATAGTCATTGGTTTATTGGTGAACCCATCCATTTGCACATCTCCCTTTTGGTGCGACTCCCCTTCAATTACCACGGTTGACTCTTCAAACAATAATGTTTCCAATTCATCCAAATCACCAACCGGGCCGAATATAGGGTCCTCATAGCGCCTTGCGGGGTAGCCCGGGAACTGATAACAATCTAAAGTGTAACGTGGGCCCCCACAAATCTCGCACCAAACCTCCTCATGGTAACCCCATAGATCAAACAGGTACTCGTCACTGTAACTCCCATAGTCGTGATCCATGAAAATCACTGTAAAGAACACTCAAACAAAACGATCACGGGTACCGGATAAAAATAAAAATAAAATAACATCCGAAGAACTATACACAAAAATAAGACGAAGATGATAAAATAAAGATAAAAAAAATTAAAAATAAAACCAATTTAAATAAGGAAAACTATTTACCAAGATATAGACAAATATGTACTAAATGACTAAATAATAATCCCAATCGTTTTCGCACAAATCGTATCCCCGGCAACGGCGCCAAAAACTTGATGCGTGTAAACTATATATATAATTTTAATAAAGATTTTTACACAATTAGAGTTTTAAAAAGGGTTTTCACCAAAGACTAATCACACACACACACACACCAGGCAGTGTACTCGTCGGATAGCAATATAGTAAAGGTAAGAACCGGATATCAATCCGTGAACACGGTGGAATGCGATAATAAACCGGGACTAAAATTCAATCAAGTATGGGTAAAAGATGTTTAAGTTGATTTTTAATTAAACTAATATGCAAGAATATAAAACTAAACTAAGAACACAAGTCAAACAATCAAGGAAGAAATATCACTTCGGTCTCGAATCCATTTAGTAAACACCCAACAACAACTATGGATACATGGCAAATACACGAAACATATGTTGACTAAATTCTCGTCAAAGACATCTAATCAAATGAATATTCGGAAAGCTACAATGAATTATACAAACTAACCACCTAAAATCATACAATGAAGCTCATGTGCTATGAATACATTAATGTTTAATAAAGATTGAACTAGCTTCCTGTCAAGGTTGGCTAACTCAACAACTAGTTGGAAAGATTAAACGAATTAACACATAACCCACCTCAAGTTGATTAAAGTAAACAATAACATGCACATCCTCAACATACAATGTTCATATCAAGATTACATAAATTAGAAGATTGCGTCAGCAAGTCCTAGACAAACATAATACTAAATATGGCACACCATAAGAAGCACTCTGTCTTTCCAAACACAAGCACAAGGATGCACATTCAAGAGTTTTCAACCATAAACAAGACTTCATCCACCATTCCTAGTCAAAAGCCATAAAATAGCATACATACATACACTAATCAATGAATACATGCATAAACCATGGGCATTCCAACATATAAAGCCTACACATATACAAGTCTTGCAAACAATATCAATTCCAAAATACACAATATCATTGAAGAATAATCATGCCATTGTTATAACATTAACATAAACTATGCCAAAAATCCATAAATGTTGTCAAACGTTACTAAACTTCATCTAAAACAAAGTGATGTCAAGAGTTAGCTCATGGTGAGCATAAGAACAAGAACAACGCAAGGATAAGTTACAAGACTCATAAAGAAATGCCAAGAATCAAACCAACTTCCCCAAGCTAGATGATGATGATGATGATGTATGGTGATCCTCTTGATATTGTAGTCCTTCCTAGAAGCTTGAAATGTGGATAGAAACAAGGAAATTTGGAGCGCAAAACAGTGCTCAGGGCTCCAACTCTCCAGGTCTCCAGACTTCTTTCTGTGGGAAAACATCTGATATATGTAAAAGCAAGGAGGCACGACCGTGCCAAGGTACTGGGCACAACCGTGCCTGAGCATGGGGCACGACCGTGCCTTCTTTAGGCGCGATCATGTGACAGTAGGATTGACCGATCTGCTTCTCCCATTGGTCTCTTTCTTCGAGGAAGTACGACTTTCAGACTCACGGGTTTACACGTGGCCGTGGGGAAGCAAGAGCACGGTTGTGCTCGGATTCTGATGCTGGCGCGGCCGTGCCAATTCTGGGCGCGACCGTGCCTAGGCTGGCGCGGTCGTGCCAATTCGGGGCGCTACCGTGCCTAGGTAGGCGCGGTTGTGCCAGGTAGGGGCGCGACGGTGCCTCTAACTCAGAAAACCTAATTTTCTTTGAAAACTCCTGGAATCTCCTCCTTTATCCACTTAGCTCCACAAAAACCTATAAAACTGAAAATGAAGCAAATAAGTGTCTAAACTTGGGGAATAACCTGGAATTGATCATAAAACGGGTGAAGTTTTGTGCAATAAAGATGTGTAATTTCAAGCACATCAGTACTCCATCTTCCTTGCGGGAATTTGGTCTCTTAGAGCGCGAAGAAACAACCCACCGTCTCCCGATCCAGTTGTGAGTCTGAATATAGAGCCATGGCCAACACTACTGCTGAAATAATCTGGATTACCCACCTGCTTCGTGAACTATTTTCCCTTCCACCTGATCGTCCGACATTATTATGTGACAATAAAAGCGCTTTGTTTCTCACGCAATATCCCGTCGCCCATAAAAGGGGCGAAACACATTGAGCTTGATTATCACTTTATACGAGAACTTGTCTCCTCCAGCAAACTTCACACTCGGTTTGTTCCTACCAAGCTTCAGGTTGCGGACATATTTACAAAGAGTCTTGCTCGTCCTCAATTTGAAATCTTTCGTACTATGCTTGGCATTGGTGCTCCACTGTTCCACTTGAAGGGGGATGTTAACCTACCTAAATAGTTTGGCATTTATTGTTGTTCTACTTTTTTATTTGTCATATTCTTTTGTACCTATTTTGTAATTTATTTATCTATAGATACACCTTTGATCTCCCTTTGGAGACATGCAATTCATAATTCATTCATAAAGAAACTACAAATTCTTGCCTATTATTCTTACTAGGTATAGAGATTCTCAAACTCTTTGACCCCAAAATTCAGCCAAACCAGGTGCCTCATTTAGGCAAAACAAAAACCATGTGGACCCGTATCAAAATTGTTCATTTTAACCCGTTATCCAACCAATAAATACTGACACCTCTAGTAAAGGCCGGCACTACTTATAGGATTATTTAGAGTAGTAAAGTGACATATTACATCTTGTAGGATTATTTACCGCAGTAAAGTGACATATTTCAAGACAAAGTAATCTTTATAGTTCTCCTACACAATATATTCACACATATACATATATTTTGTGGAGGTTGTCATTCTATTTTTTTTAACGTTTAACACACAAATTTAGCAGACCTCCATAATATTTAACATCCTATTTTAATTCATATCATCTATGCCCTTTTAACTTTGAGCTTCCAAGAAAACCTGTTAATTCTCCATTCTTGAACCATATATCATTTTTTTATTACTGTTACAATAAATCTAATAACATATTAGGAATTATTGACCCGTTTAGTATAGACCGTGTTTCCTCCTTTTAATATTAAACACATTGTATGAGTCGTTTCTTTCACTTTTATCTAATTCATTCAATGAAGATAAGTAAAGATAATAAAACTTACTGCATCCTTCTTTTCTAAACCATACTTTATTCTACTAACTTTCGGCACATTTATAGCAGTGTAACATCCCAAAAATGAATAAACTGAATAAATGAAATAAGGATGGGACTCGGAACGTGGAGATTAAATGAAAATGGAATGGGTTTCACACAAGGGTCGGTCCATGGGCTCGAAAACAAGGGGAGGGGACTCCTTAGCCTCAACAGCCTTACCTCCCTCCTCATTCCTGTTTCACGTGAGTTCTAGAGAGAGAGAAAGAGAGAGAGAATCATGGGTTAGAGAAAGAGAGAGCTAAGGAAGCGGCTCAAAGGCTCGGGAATCGTCGGATATCATCGTAGCAACGACTAGCAATGAAAACCAGACTTCAAGAGGTAACCGTCTTCACTAAATCTGAGATTTTGTGGTTTTGGGTTTCGGGTTAAAAATCATGTAAAGTCACATTTTTTACGTATGGAATTAGAAATAAATCAAAGATCTAAGCTCATGGGTGGGAATAGAACGTTTTGAACATAAAAAGTTCGAAGCTTGAACAATCAGAATCGATGGGCAGATCTTGGTTGGGAAAGAAGATGCAGTTTAGGCGAATCTATCATGTTCGCCTGAAGCCATCCCAGCGAAACTAATAAGTTCGCTCAGAAACCATCCTAGCGAATCTATCATATTCGCTTAAAGCCAATCTAGCGAAATTGTTGAAGCACTTTCCTGTGACAAACACTCTAGATAGATAGAGTCTTAGTTTAGTACTTTTAAGTATGTATTTGTCTTTGTTTGTAAGTGTCTGTATATATTAGTTATCAAGTTATATTTACTTTTACATATTGACTGTTGCAGATTTCTCCAAGTGTTTTGCGCACTTGTATGTGCGCAGGAGATAGTTCTTGCGTACTTAGCAAGTACGCAAGAATACCCATGCGTACTTGCTAAGTGCGCAGGGATCAGGTCGTGTATAAATAGGAATGGTTGGCAGTAGATAAGTACGCAGTCATAGACGCATTCAGATTAGCAAATACGCAGAACCTTGTAATCTCAGAACTTCTCTCTGTAACCTTCAAGTGTTTATAATAGACGAACGTTTATAGTGATTATCTTGTCGGTTTACTTTGTTTCGTAAGACTCTCCACCTAGTCACGGGTATTCCGCACCCGGTCCGACTAGTAGACCCACTTGCATGTGACGATCCGCCACACCCAAGGGACCTACAAGTGGTATCAGAGCCTTTGCTCTTGATTTCGAGTGTTGTGAGTGAGTTTGGAGAGTTTTCTACAGAGTTTTACAAGCAAAAGGAGGTGTTTTTGTTGATTTTTATGATAAAATAGGGGTAGCTCTTGAGCACTATTTTAGAAGCAAAAATGACTCAAAAACCGACTTTTGTTGTGTATTTTGAGTGTTTTGAGCATCAAAGGTTGATTAGAAACAAGTTTCTGACCCTTTGGCTCAGTTTGATTGTTCATCCGTCCGATTTTTGCCATCTCCAGTGTGTTTCCAGTGACCGGAATAGTTTGGTGAGAGTTGGTGAAAAGGTGTTATGCGTACTTACCATATATGGCAAAAAGAATAGTCTTGCTGCGTACTTACTAAATACGCAAGAATAATCTCTTGCGTACTTACTAAATACGCAAGACTAATCTTGTGCGTACTTAAGTTATATCCTGCATACTTATCATTTACCCCTGCGTACTTATCAAGTACACAAGAGCAAATCTTAAATACGCAAGACCATTCCTCTAAGTACGCAAGGCCAATATCAAGTGCGCAAGTGTCTCTGGTTTTTCTAAAATTTGACTAAGTGCTCACCATGTCGAATCTTCAGAACCTCGGAAACCTTTTAAACTATGACTATGAGATCGGTACTCCTCAGAAACCGCCAAATCTGCTAAATGTAAATGATTATTCTAACTGGAAGGCACACTTTGAGCATTACATTTTATACACCGATTCTTCGTGATGGATACCAATCCTAGAAGGATATAAGCATCCCACACACATCTATCTTGATGATGAACTGCCTAAGCCTATCTCTAAACTTGATGAAGAAGAAAAGAAAGCTTATGATCGAGAGAAGAAGGCTCTTGGTTCAATCACTATGGCATTAACTCGGGAGTTGTTCCACAGCTTCAGAGGTTATGACAACTCTAAGGATCTTTGGAAGGCGTTACAGAAAAGATTCGAGGGGAATAGTGATATCAAGAAGAGTAAACGGGATCTACTCAGGAAGCAGTATGAATGCTTCAAATTTTTGGAGAATGAGTCTTTAGATGACCTCATCTCTAGATTCTATCATCTGCAGACAGAATTGAAAGCTTTTGAGCTTAAGTATCCCGATGAAGAGTTGGTGGAAAAGTTTCTGGATGTTTTGCCACCCAGGTTTGAAATGTACACAACCCTAATGGGAGAGAATCCAAAATTCTATGAGATGACAGTAGAGGAGGCAATTGGAAAGGTTCAAGCTCATAACATGAACCTAAGAAAGAAGGAGAGCTCACGAAGACCTCAAATACAAGACCCTTCTATGTATCATGGGACATTTTCTACAACCAAATCTTCGGGCTCTGGAATTGCCCTTTTCTCTTGAAACTCTACTGAAGAAGACCACTCAAATGATTGTGGTGGTCATGCATGCTATGCATCTGGATCAGGTTGTGGATCTCATCAACAACACACCTCAAGAAATCCTCCCGTTACAACTTCAGCTAACCAATCAGCTATAGCCAAAATAGCTAAAGATCATGTAGCATTATTTTCATCCTGTATGCTGGCCTACGAGAACTTCATAGGTGGCAAGCTTATAGATCCCGAGACAATAGAAGAAGACTTCAATCAAGTGGATCCGGATGATATGGAAGACATGGACATTCAGTGGTATATGGCCATGATCTTGAGGAGAGCCAAGCGTTTCCTGAACAGAACAGGAAGAAAGTTCATTGGCGGGCACTCTAATGCCAAGGTTGGTTTTGACAAATCCAAGGCCAAGTGCTACAAGTGTCTGAACTATTGACACTTTGCTCGTGAATGTCAAAAAGACAGAGAACCAGCTTCGGGTTTCACCAGACCTAGCCAAGGAAACAGCCATGGCTACAACAACTCAAACAACCACAATCAAAGCCAAAGTGGAACGTCCAATGCACTGGTAGCTCAACAGGACGACAGCTTTGATTGGGGTGTTCATCTGGAAGATGCCATCATTGCACAAACTCAGGTTGGTCTCATGGCTGAAATCATGGAGTTGATGGAAGCTGAGAAAAAGGAAGCTGAGGAGAAGGTAGCTGAAGAAAAGGAAGCTTCTGTAGCTAATCAAGCGGAATCTACTACTGCTGTTGCTCTTATGGCCATTGGAGAAGCAACAAGTTCATCGTCTGAGGTAGATTCTAATCCTTTTTCTGTTATTTCTTGTTCTAAATGTCTAGGCTTAAAAATTGAAAATTCTAAGCTTCAAGACAAGGTCGAACCTCTTCGTATTGCAGTGTTAAGCTACAAAGAAAACAAAAAACGATTTAAAGATTCAATTGAAACGTTGAAAAAGGAAAAACGTGATTATTCACTAAAAATGAGCGATCAACAGCTGCACTTGGATATTGCATATAAGAGGTTGGAGAAAAGGAACAATGAAATAAACAAGCTGCAAAATGAAATCTTGCAGTTGAAATGTTCTAATGAGAAGTTGAAAAACTCTCGTTTTGTGGTGGAACACTACGAATCTGTAGTGAGGCAAATGAATGGATTAGGGTTGGGTACTAATGCCATTCCTCCACCAGTTAGCGGGAAGTTTGTCAACAGCTTAGTAGACATTGATCTAACTTGTCTTAATGAGTCCTCAGAAAAGGATGATTCCTCTAGTAAAGCCAACTCCGCATCTGATGAGGAGTTCTTTACTGCTTCTAATGATGGGTCGGTTAACACCTGCCCAGAAGGAGTAGTATTTGAGGAGTTGTTATCTGAACAGAAAGTCAAGAAAAACATTATCACTAATAGTGATAACTGTATTTTAACTGAACCCGATATCATTGAATCTAATGATAAATTAAAGGTAATGCTTTATGGGGGGTATAAAAATCTTAATCAAGTAAAGAAAGAGGCTTTTTCAGCTCACTATGGGCTTGGTTACAAAGAAAATTTGCAAAAATACTATACTCCCAAGAACCAATCTGTATCGGGTCAAACTCATGTTCACAAACCAACTCCTCCTACTCATCATGCTGAGTCATCTAATGCCAGATCTAATGAGCCTTACATGAGAACTTACACAGACAATAGGACTTGTTTTCACTGTGGCTTGGCTGGTCACATTTTTGTGAACTGTCCTTCAAAGAACGAAGGGAAACGACCTATTGTTTCACAACCGGCTGTCATCCCTAAGTCACCATCAGTGAAACCACCAAAATTTCCAAAACAAAATGTGGTGAAACCACCAGTTAAACCGATGGCAAAGCCAAAGATCAAATCTGAGGCCAAACCATCTGTTTCAAGAAAGGTAAGGCAACCTGCTGTACCTTGAGTATCTACCTCTGGTAGTACACGTACTGGTGAGAAACCTGTGGTGAAACTCTCTAAGCCACAGAGGAGGAGAAGGAATAAGAGGTTGAGAAAGCTAGAACAACTGACTGGAGTTCAATCAGGTGAAGCTTCTACTAGTTCACCTGCTGTTGTTGAACATAAGTCTACTGTTCCAGTTAAGAAACAGAAGAGGTCCTGGACATCTCCTAGTCCTAATTCTTTTAAAGATTCATCCATTTCGAACAGTCATCACGACTGTGAGTTAAAAGAGGTAGTTTATTTTGAAAAGGATGGACGACCCAAGACCACTATGGCTTGGGTCTCCAAATCTAACTAATTCTTTTTGTTACTCGTGCAGGGACGTTCGAAGGGTACTATCTTTAACCGATGGTATGTAGATAGTGGATGCTCCCGACACATGAAAGGAAACATGGCCTTTCTACAAGATGTGAAACCATTCAGAGGCGGCTATGTGGCCTTTGCTGGAGAGAAAGGCGGCAGTATCACGTGTCAAGGCGTGGTATCAAATGGTTGTGTCAGTTTTGACAATGTCAACTTTTGCGAGCAGCTGAAGCATAACCTGCTGAGTGTCTCCCAAATGTGCGACAAAGAGTACTCGGTGATGTTTGATAAGAATGAATGCATGATTCTCAAGCCTGGTTTTGAAGTTCCTGAAGACTGTATTCTGATGAGAGCGCCAAGGACAAACGACACCTATAAGATTGATATGAGCGTGGCAACAACCACCTCATCAGTTGCTACTTGTTTGCTTACCAAAGCGACAGAGCTTGGCTCTATCTTGTGGCATAGGAAACTCGGACATATTTCTTATCATAAAATGAACCATCTTGTACGAAACGGTTTGGTAACCGGGGTTCCTAAGCTGAGATTTACCGTTGCAGATGACTGTATGCCTTGTAAAAAGGGCAAACAGCAGCGGAAGTCTCACAAGCCCAAGCTCCAAAACTCCATTGATACCCCTTTGGAGCTATTACACATGGATCTGTTTGGTCCCATAAGTATCAGGAGTATTGGAGGTAAGTCGTTCTGTCTGGTTGTAACTGATGATTTCTCACATTTTTCTTGGGTGCATTTTTTAGGTACTAAGGACGAGACTGCTGATATTCTTCAATACCTGATCCTGAGCTTAGAATCTCTTTGCAAGCTGAAGGTTAGAAGAATAAGGAGTGACAACGAAACTGAGTTCAAGAATAATTTGATGGAACTTTTCTGTCTCAAGAAGGGGATCCGTCACGAATTCAGCGCCCCGTACACACCACAGTAGAATGGAGTTGCAGAACAGAAGAATAGAACACTGATTGAGACTGCAAGGACTATGCTGTCGGATGCAATGCTTCCAGTCACTTTCTAGGCAAAAGCTGTTAATATAGCTTGTCACGTCTTAAACAGAGTTCTGGTTGTGAAGAGGCATAACAAGACTTGTTACGAGTTGATCAACAATCGACTTCCCAATCTTGATTACCTAGTTCCTTTTGGTAGTCCATGTTCTTTGTTGCTACAATACAAAGACCGCCAGTCTAAGTTTCATGCAAAAGCGGTGGAAGGCATCTTCTTAGGATACGTTTCCAACTCGCCTTGCAAGAGAGTGTGCAATATAGGAACTCGTACTGTCGAGGAATGGTTTGAAGTGGATTGCAGTAAACACAGCATTCCACCAGAACCAACAGGTCCAGCTTGGGGTTTTGATTATGATGCGCTATTCAAGTCATTCAATCTTCCTGATCTATCTGCAGTTGACGCCGCAAATGTTTATGAATTATTAGGTGGCGGCGATGACTCCAGTTTCTCTACTCGTGCTACTGTACCGATTGTCACTCCTAATTCCAATGCTGCATCTGTATCTGGAACACATAACAGTGATCACAGTGAAGATGTTCATGTTGATGGAGATGACCCTCAAGCTAATCCTAACACAACTGTAGGAAATGAAGCTCCAGCTGATCCAGTTAACATTGAATTTTCTTCTTCTGGAACACAGGAAATGGGGGAGTTAAGCACGAATCTCGATTCAGAAATTCAGGAACCGAATGTACCAGAGACGAGAGTGCATAAGAATCATCCAATCGACAACATTATTGGTGATCCTCATGCCGGTTTTCAGACTCGTCATCGAACCATTGCAGAGAACACTAGTCTTTACTCGGAGATACTTGACACTGGTGTCATGGAAACATGTCTGCAAGCTGCATTCATGTCCTAGTTAGAGCCGAAGAATGTGAATGAGGCTCTAGCGGACAACTGCTGGATTGAGGAGATGTAGGATGAATTGTCTCAATTCCAAAAGTTGCACGTGTGGGATTTGGTAGACTTGCCAAAAGGCTTTCAGCCAATTGGAACCAGATGGGTGCTCAAATGCAAGACGGATGATCGTCATGTGGTTGTGAAGAACAAAGCAAGATTGGTTGTTCAGGGTTTTTATCAACAAGAGGGCTTAGATTACACGAAAGTATATGCCCCAGTTACTAGAATTGAGGCCATTCGACTGTTCTTGGCTTATGCCACATATGTCGGCTTCAAGGTCTATCAACTTGATGTGAAGAGTGCTTTCCTATATGGAAAAGTTCATGAAGAGGTCTATGTCACTCAACCTCCCGACTTTGAAGATCCGCATAATATCAATAAAGTGTATAAGCTCGACAAAGCACTTTATGGTCTTCATCAAGCACAGCGGGCATGGTTTGAGACATTATCTAAACATCTACTGTCTAATGGTTTCGACCGTGGACAGATTGACTCGACCCTCTTCATTAGGAAAGCAAGAGGTGACATTCTTCTTGTACAAGTGTATGTCGACGACATTATTTTTGGATCTACAAATGAAGGGATGTGTAGGGAATTCGAGCAGGTGATGAAGTCCAAGTTTGAAATGAGTAACATGGGTGAATTGTCGTTCTTCCTGGGTCTGCAAGTCAGTTAAAGAGAGGATGGCATTTATCTACATCAAACTAAGTATGTGTAGGACATCTTGTCAAAATACAAGATGAATGATAGCAGTACTTATGGCACACCTATCCCAGTCAATCATGGTCTGCATCCTGACAAAGATGGAAAGGATGTGGATTGCAGATTGTACCGTGGGATGATCGGATCTCTTATGTATCTCACAGCTTCAAGACTCGATATAATGTTTTCTGTGTGCTTGTGCTCAAGGTTTTAGTTTCAACCGAAGGAGTCACATATGATAGCGGTGAAGAGAATTTTCAGATACTTGAAAGGGAAACCTCGATTGGTTATTTGGTACTCTAAGCAGCAGTCATTCGACTTCAAAGCCTACACTGATTCAGACTATGGCGGTTGTAACCTTGACAGAAAGTCAACTTCTGGTGGATGTCAATTCTTAGGAGACAGACTTGTTTCCTGACAGTGTAAGAAGCAGTCAACGGTTTCTGTCTCAACTTGTGAAGCAGAATACATTGTTGCGGCAAGCGGTTGTTCTTAGATATTGTGGATTCAGCAGCAATTGAGAGACTACGGCTTAAACTTCACTGGAACTCCTTTATTCATTGACAACAATGCCACCATATCCATCATAAATAACCCGGTGAAACATTCCAAAACTAAACATATAGAAATTCGCCATCATTTCATCCGTGATTGTGCTGAAAAGCATTTAATTGAACTTGTAAAAGTTCACACAGATGACAATCTTGCTGCCCTTTTCACAAAGGCTTTTGATCGATCCCGTTTTGAGCATCTTGTCAACTTTATAGAAATGTTCAATCCTGAGTGAAAATTTGTTTTTCTTAAATCAATTCAATTCATGGAAGTTAAATTTTATTTCTTTTAAATTTTATGTATAGTTCTTTTAACTTTCAAAAACATTTTACAAAATCAAAAACAAAATAGAAAATGGAGAAAATTTCAAAGTTAACTTGAGAAAAGAGGAAATGATAGTACAATAGAAATGATCTAAACGTCACAGACTGCTAATATGGGAAATGATTGCGTCATGCTTACTTAATTGTTTAAATTATTATGTTTTTAATCTGCTTATTTACAAGTAATTTGAATTGTCAGTAGGCTGTATGCGTCTTTGAATCACTAGTAGTGTGGAAACTAAAGTCTAAATTACAACTGTTATTTGAACCCATGTTTGCTAGTGTGTGTGCGTAAAAGAATAGAAAAGATCATTATCAGATAAAGGATGTTAGATTTTGGCAATAATTTTCTTTTGAGATCAGTTTCGGGTTATGTCGTTAGCACAATTAATGCGGTTCATCTCACTGCCCATACTCACAAGTATGCAATGAGAGATTGAATCAAGACATATCTCTACATCAATCGTTGAGCATGTATTCACCCTTGAATCACTCCTGATTCATTGAAATCAAATCCAGATAAAAGTTGGATTCCCTTACCTTATTCAAACACCATACTCATTATCCTGAATCATCATACCGATATTCAATGAAGAAAATCAAATGAAACCAAGACAAATGAATCACTCGATTCTGAATCTTATGATTCCTGATAATCCTTATGGATTCTGCCTTGTTTTTCCTGTGCTAATTGATGTAGCCTCATTCTGAAAATTTAGAAAATCAATGGGAAAATCTTAGATGCCTTGAGATAGTGCAATTTACATTATTGTAGCATATCAGTGGGGTACACGTTGTATATCTTATAATTAATACCTTAATACACAAGAATGTGATACAAAGATGCTTATAGTTTCAAATCTTATAATATTGTCAACTTGAATTACTTGTTTATGTGTTTATTATGTATAATAAATAGTAATCCATGACATGATCCCATATTCTTTGATGTTTATATTATATTGTATCGTTTTTGCTATAAGTTAGCCTGATATGATCCTATGCTCGTGTATTTGATCAAAAATAGTTTGTGTAAATACGTGTATATTTTTATCTAGAAATGATCAAAAAGATTTTAAGTTTATGAATAGTTCAATCTTAATCAGAAAAACCAAAAATACTTGTGTTTAACCTTCCTGAATTGATTGTGAATCCTCTTGATTGAATGTTGTTTATCTTGTTCGTTATTTGATTTGAAAATCTTCATAATTTGAGTTGAAAGTTTGCGCACTTAAGGGTTTCTGCGTACTTGTCAAGTGCGCATGAAGTAAGCCCTGCGTACTTAACAAGTACGCAAGAGTTAAGTCTTATGCACTTGTAAGTACGCAGGAGTTAAAGCTTGCGCACTTAGCAAGTACGCACGACCTTTTGGTGTTGGGTATATAAACAGGAGTTAGAAAATTTCAGAGTTTTATCTCATTCAAACTTATCGCCTGTTCATTTTCCCTCTGCAAAAATTTTCTCAAAAATCCGAGTGTTCCAAACCGATTTCTTGTCCCATCTATAGTATCATCATCGTGTAACAATCAATCGGTGAGAATCTTGAGCCAATCCATCTACAAAATTCGCGATTTTGGACCGATTCAGAGACTTAAAACTTAGGTTTTTTAATTCGAGTTTTTAGTCATAAGTTTGGTTGTCTGGGTAAAAACTGATAATTAAAACCTAATCAAAACCAATAATCGACCCTTAATCGTCCGTCTAATCTTTAATTTTGACCATTGGGCTTGGAGTTGACCGTCGGTACGACTAGTCATCTTATAGGTCAAAATTGGAGGAATGTAGCAGTGATTTGGTGTTGATGATGGTTCCATGAGTCGTAATCACTTATTCCGACCTTGTGGTGACCTAATCTACCCAATGTTTGAACATCTGTTGAATTTTTGATTTCTGAAATAATTTGAACAAGTGTGTTTCCTGCGCACTTAACAAGTACGCAAGAAGCAACGCTTGCGTACTTGTTAAGTACGTAAGAGGAAATTCCTGCGTACTTGCTAAGTACGCAGGACAAACACTTGAGAAAAATTTCTAAGTCTGAAATTTCAGTTCAAAGAGTAACTGCTATACTGCGTCATGTTTATTCATTTCCAACGAAACTTGTAGTTCTGATTATGTTTTCTGTGTGTTTTTATAGATTATGGATCGGGCGTTTACGAACGAATTCAATCTGTTAGCTAATACTCAACCGGAATGGAAGGGTGCAGCGCTTCAGTATCGAGAGATGGTTGATTTCTTGAACCGTTCAAGAATCAGCTACGCTATTTCAGCTGACCCGATCGTTTCAAGACCTTATCTGGAGCAATTTTGGGAGACTGCGGAGCATGATTGCACGGTAACCCCCAATGTTATAAGGGCTACCGTGGCTGGTCATGAAATCGCCTTCTCTGAAGATACAATTAGAAGGGTCCTGCAATTCTGAGATCTCTCGACCGACCCGACAGCCTATCCAGACTACTTTGTGGATGGCTGTTGGAGGCAACGAATGGGATATGTCGGTGCGAGAGACTATGCTTCGTATAAGAAAATGTGGGTGCTTGACCAATGGAGATATTTTGCCCACGTCATGATCATGTGCATCTCCTCAAGAAAAGCTGGAAAGGATGCAATGGGTCATGACCTTGTTGCAGCCATGGTTGGCTTATCTCTCAATAAGGGCTACAACTTCTCACGCTACATATTCAAAGCCATCAATGATCAGATTAACACGGCTGAGAGGTTCAGGTTCTTATTATACCCTAGGTTTGTGCAACTTCTGATAAATGATGCGTTGCCAAACCTACCTGCTACAGGGGAGAGATTGCAAGTGAAAAGGGTGGACAAGAGGGTGTTCGCACAATTCCTTAAGCCAGGTAGTGTAGAACCTACCCCTGAGCATACAGGACTCTTTGGCCACCTAATCAATGAAGCATACGTTGCACCAGGTGACTGGAGATGGTATAGTCATGATTCGGAGCCAGAGTTGAGTGAACATTCAGGGGAACAACAACAACAAGAAGAGGAAGATGAAAGTAAAGATGGATCGTCTGATAATGGAGACAAAGAAGGAGGACATGATGGTGCTGAGGGATCCGACTCAGAAGAGACTGAGTCTGATTCTTCTGATTCCGATGATGCACCATCTCAGGCACACCTAAGGAGACCGATAAAGGTAACCCTACCTGAGTCGTCCTCAAAGAGAAAGCGACAAGCTTCAAGCAGCGAATATGAGCTAGATTCTGACTCTGACGCTGCTATACAAAGACAACGACGTGAAAGTATACATAAGAACAGGGGGATAGGCAGCACCAACCTATTCCTAGTGAGGTGGCGGTGAGTCCTCAGCAGCAAGTACAAGTTTCAGCTGCGAGTTCTGATTCATATTCCACCCCACCTTCACAGCAGCTATACAGGAGACAGAGGAGGAGGCCACAGGTACAACCTGACGTGGCAGTCACTTCAATCACAGAGGAGGTTCCTGTGATAGTGACCCTCCCTATCACATCTGCCCAGGTGGCGGTGACTACTCCAATTCTCACGGAGTCAGTCACCATCACCCCTTCCATAACACCTACAACCGTCATCACATCCACAATCCTAACAACCACCATTGATCCTTTAAGTCAACCCTTCAACTATGGGGAATTTACTCAAGGGTTTGACTTCGACACCATCTTCTCCTCCCCAATTCACAATGTCGAAGCGTCATCATCCAGACATCCTGATCCTAATGATGCAAGGATAGATGTTCTGGAAACCCAAGTTGCTGGATTATTGAAAACTATTCAGAAGTCAAAGGAGGAATCTGACGCTCAACAAGCACAGATTAATTCGTTGGTGGATGAAGTTAGGATTCTAAGAAGCCAGAGAACAGGGACTGACGAGAGACTGAAAAACATCATGGCCCAGAACGAGCTTCTAATCAGGACAAATGAAATGATTCTGGGTCACAGGTCATCTCTAGAGCTGAGGTTTGATACTCAACAGAAAGAGCATGAGCTGATGGTCAAACTAATTGCTGATCTGACCAAGAAGCTTGCTGCTCAGGGGGAGAAAGATAAGGAGAAGGAGAAGGAGAAAACTGCTGGTGATGAGGCTTGTCATCTTGTTGACTTGACTAAGGATGACGACAAAGACAAGGATCCCGAAGCCGGTCCTAGTGGAGGTGAGCACCAAGCTTTAGCAATTGTGCCCATCTCTACTATTCCAATAGCTCAGGGGGAGTCTACTCATCAAGAGGGTGGTCATACCTCTGGTGGTGGTGACAAAGGAAAGTCAGCGGATAATGTGCTTAAGGATCTATCTGATGATGAGATCTTATACTTAGAGCCTGACTATTCTGAGGAAGCACAGATCAATGCTCTCTACAACCTAGAAGAAGGATAGATCGACTCTGGTGATGATTGGGATGAAGATGATGAGGATGTAGTGATAGAAGTTCCCAAGGGCGACGGGGAAGGAGAGTATGAGTTAGAAGATGGAGAGATCTTTGAATTTCCATCCTTCGAAGCTCAGCTCGACACGGGTTCAGTCGGGCATGCTAGTAATGTGGAAGCCTCGACTGAAGCCTCCCAGTTGACCCTACACCTGTGGATCCGGAGGCACCGAAAGAAAAAGATATGCCTTCTACTTCATCTAAGGGTCAAGCTCCTGTTTGGCAGAAGACGTCTATCATAGACAAACAAGGGGTAACAGGGATGATCTTGGCTGTAAGGTTCGAGGAGGATAAGCAGTTGTTCGCAATCAAAAGATCTGGAGGGGGTTCAATACTGGAAACCAACCATTGAAGCGTTTAACTCCTTACCCAAATATGACCTTATGAACCTAGCAAACCGAGAGCCGCTGGGTCATTCTAATCATGCAGTGGCGATGGGTTTGTGGGTGGTTCTACGGTGGGAAGCAAGACCTGGGAAGTATGAAGTGTTCAAGCCTTAAATGCCTAAGAGAGTCAAGGATAAGATAGCAAGACATCCTGTGACTAAGAAATTCTTAAAGAAATTGGTATACAAGCCAGTGCTATGTGAAACCAAGATTCCCCTGAGCAAGTTATCGCAGGATATCCTCGGTGACATGTGGTACTGGTACGTAGATCCAAAGACGGGCGAGGCTATGGTGATTTGAAAGGTGAGGTCAGAAAGTGGATGCTTAGTGCCGAGGGAACTAATCAGAGTATTTGATGAAGTCTGCTTCATTAACTTCTCTGTGAAAGATCTGGAGGCACTAGCAGACAGGTATTGCTTGCATACGGATGAATGGATGAAATTCCTTGCTTCTAAATATGACAAGGTGATCAATTTCTGCCTTGACTATAAGAAGAAGATGGAAGCTAAAGATGCATAGCTGTGAAGACTGAAGACCGAAGACTGAAGATCGAAGATGATCCAGAGTTGTTGTCAAGGGGGAGTTTGTTGAAGCACTTTCCTGTGACAAACACTCTGGATAGATTCTAGATAGATAGAGTCTTAGTTTAGTACTTTCATGTATGTATTTGTCTTTGTTTGTAAGTGTCTGTATGTATTAGTTATCAAGTTGTATTTACTTTTACATATTGACTATTGCAGATTTCTCCAAGTGTTTTGCGCACTTGTATGTGCGCAGGAGATAGTTCATGCGTACTTAGCAAGTACGCAAGAATACCTATACGTACTTGCTAAGTACGCATGAGCAAATTTCCCTGCGCACTTGCTAAGTGCGCAGGCATCAGGTAGTGTATAAATAGGAATGGTTGACAGTAGATAAGTACGCAGTCATAGACGCATTCAGATTAGCAAATACGCAGAACCTTGTAATCTCAGAACTTCTCTCTGTAACCTTCAAGTGTTTATAATAGACGAACGTTTATAGTGATTATCTTGTCGGTTTACTTTGTTTCGTAAGACTCTCCACCTAGTCACGTGTATTCCGCACCCGGTCTGACTAGTAGACCCACTTGCATGTGACGATCCGCCACACCCGAGGGACCAACAGATATTAACAGGTTCGCCTGATATCAACCTAAGTGAATCTACCATGTTCGCTCGATGTCCTTTAGCGAATCTATTAAGTTCACTCAATGCCAACCAAGCGAAACTACTAAGTTCGCTTAAATCAATGAAGGGCAAACTTACCTAAGTTCGCCTGACCCTAAAGATAGAAATGTCTATTGTCGGTTAGGTCCGTTATCTTATCTTATATGACTTGATTATAGAGATTGTGTGTGACCTTAGTGACGCTCACCTACCAACTGTTATACTTTAGGAACCCGCTCATCGGGTGAGTTTTATGTGCTCCTTATGTGTTATGAGCAAATATTTTCCAATGTTTTGGGGTTGAAGTGTATACATGTAAAGTGAATGAATGTTATTAATGATAATATGACCGTATGTGTTATATGAAAGAATGTGATGAACTAAGAAATGACAAACGAATGTTTACAAAGAATGAAATATTGCTTTTTATTTATATATTGCATGTTATGAATGTACAAAACGTTAAGGACGGAAATACGAACTACTTCGGTAGGACGGTATGATGATGACAGCTACCACGGTAAACGAACGACCATACGACTATTATACAGACTATATGTTAAAGTCTAGAAAGGTAGACTAAATACAGACTACTACGATAGACTGAGGCCCTTAATCGAAGCACGGCTGCATATATAGTTCGTATTGGAAACGGATGCCTTAGGGCAAACTGGCGAAAGGACGTACTACGACGGTATGACGGACGGCCAAAGGTTTGTCGGACGGTAATGAAGGACGGACTAATTCGGTAGAAATGGTATGAATAACGGACTACGACGGTAGGACGGTACGTCTGTCTTTGTGATTTACGTAATCAATGACGGGCTGATCATCCATATGTGTATTACCAATGAATGTTCAATGAAGGAAATGATGTGTATATATATATATGTACTTACAAATGAATGATGTTATATCTAATTGCTTTAAACTATAACTTACCAGCATTAGCTGACTTTTAGTATGCACTTCAGGTAGCAAGAGGAAAGAACGGGCAAAGGCGTGAAGGCTGCCTGGCACAAGACTGACATCCTGTTTACTTGTTTTTATGTTAAGACAATGTTTTAAATGTTAAGACTTCTACTGTTTATGTAACTAAATGATTGTACGCTTCCGCTATGTTTGAATGTTTTATTTAATAATCAGTGAATGAAAACTATGTTTATGAGTAAATCCAACAAGTGAGATCTCCCGGGTTTGAGGCCTTACAAGCAGCCAGTCAGCTCTACTTTTCTGCATACTCACCTTCCATAACATCAAAGCATGACCAAGTTTATATCCTTGTGAGGTGACTCAATTATGTTTAAAAAAATACAGAAACTTTTATCCTCCTTGAACTTAGATAACAATTCAATTCATATAAAATAAACTATTATGATTATATAAGCAAGCAATGGTTGGCTTTACCTCTTGTAGTAGACCATGTTAGATACATAAACTGAAAATGAGTATAAATATAAGATGGTTAGAAAGTTGTTTTACTTTCACAATATGGTTACCGGTTAAAAGACGTAATATTTTACTTTACCTTGAAGCAAATGGTTTCTTAATAGTGGTGGAGACAATAGTGGAGACACTAATTGGAGACAACTGGTTAAAGTCTTGGGTGGAAAACGTAAAAAAAGGAACAAACTTGGAAGGGAAGCTAGGTTTTACCCTAGGTGGCTTTAAAAGGTGTCTTTTCCCCCTAATTGTTTCATTAACTTTCGCCTAAGAGAGGATGGAGAAGAGGAGAAAGGAAAAATTCTCGTTTTTGTGTAACTCAATAGTAGAGATCGGACGATCGCGGAGATCTAATCGTATAATCAACCTCAAATTTTTACTGGAGCATCACAACACAACCGTCGGGTTTTTAATTTAACGGCCTAGAGGTCGGGTTTTTACTGTCCCGAACAGAACAGTGCGGAAATGGTGGTTCTGGCGACTGTTTGGCTCCCCGGTGATGGTGGAGGCGGTTTCCGGTGGCGCCTAAGAGAGGGGCTGGTAGAGCTTGTAAGGACCCAAACCCGGGAAAACTCACTCGTTGGATTTACTCTAGCGAATTAAACTTTAAATTGAATAAGCGCATCAGAAATATCATTAGAATTACAACTTGTTCAAACGTAGCGGAAGCATTGTCTAAACATTTAAATTCAAGTAACATAAATTGAACGGGATGCCAGTGTCATTGCTTTGGTTAACCCTCAGAACAAGCTCTGCATCCATCCAAAAGCAGCATTCTACACTTCACCTGAAGGCATACTAAAAATCAGCTATGCTAGTGAGTTTATGTAATAATCGTAAAGTATATTACACATAAAGGAAGACAAGTCCGATCGGAGGTGCGATTGTTTATGTAATAATCGTAAAGTATTCTACACTTTACCTAAAACATTACACATCAAAAACGTTTTGCCCAAAATATAACAATCATTTAATACCATCCCGGTTTTTCGGATAAAAAATCAAAAACGTTTTGTACATAACTGTAACATCCCGGTTTTTTGGATAAAACACGGGTTTTGTAAATTATGTAATAATCATAAAGTATATTCGAAAACTAGCCGGATGTAATGCGGGTTGGTATATACGCAAATAATTAGAAGGGGTAACGAGCATTTAGCAAATTTAGCGGGGTTTTTATTAAAAATCATGAACGGACCAAGCCCGGGAGACCTTTGGTGCATGGGGGCCAAGCCCGACCCTAGGGAAACACCTTTTAGGGTGTTACGATTGGGGGAGAAACCCCATTTGTGGGTTTGCGGCTGTCGTGATCGAAAAGAGACGAGAGAGACGAGGGATTCCAAGTTCTAAGGCGATTCCCAGGTAAAAAGTCTCAATCTTTCATCCCTCGTTCCGTATAATCATTCGTTGAACCATTGTTAACGCATTGTGGTGTTAGGGTTTGCACTAGAGAAGGACTCAAGGAAGACAAGTCCGATCGAAGGTGCGATTGGCACGTGTCATCCGGTTTAAAGGTATAACTCGTAACCTTAAACTTTTTCTCATGTTGATTCCGATACGAGAGCCGGATGGGGGCTGAGGTGCGTCCAGCCGAACCCGTATGGGTAGCTCGTAGGCAAAACGGGATCTGGGAAAAGGCCGGTTAGGGCTGGGGTGGTGAACCACGAGGCGGAGGAGGACCAAACAAAGCTGACGGGGTTGTGATGGCTAGGTGGTGGCTGTGACAGCACGGTGGCGGCATGGGAAGGTCACGGCAGTGGTGGGGAGGTAGGAAGGTGGTCGCGCAAAGCTGGCCAAAGGCCATGGTGGCCGGGGTTGGTGGTTAGCGATGGGGGAGTATCGTCGGGAAGCGATAGTTGAATCCGGGATTATCCGATACATGTTCGGGGACGGTTTTAGCCTAACATGAGGTGCATGGGCATACATGGGTGATCATGTGAAGCTAGGTGTGTGCATGGCAACATGCGGGAGGGGGGGCACGTCGGCCATGCATGATGTCGGTTTAGTCGAGCGAGCGAATGTCGAGTCACGTATTGACTCATATGTTGTGTGTTTTAGGTGCGAAGTCGAAGGCGAGCACCGGAAGTTAACGATTTCTAGTAACCGAGGTGTGTCGAGTAGAGGTGAGTTTCTATCGCCCACTTTTCAATGTTTATAGTTTTAGGCATGAATACATGTGAAGAGTGTTTTAGTAAATGTATGCATAGACGATGTCTTGTGATGAATTGTTTATTTTTAAATAATTGTTACGTTTACATGTGTGTATGAGAGTTGTGTCACGTACTTAACGATCGTGACGGGTGATCAAGCGTAAGCTTGGCATTGTGTTGACATTAGTCAACGGGTTATTGTGTTTGGCGGTAGTCAGGTGGGAGACTACGTTTTCTTGTGTCCTCGGATATAGTGAACGGGATATAATTGTGTGTTGTTGATTATAATTACTCGATTTTGAGATAAACTATTTATGAGCTAAAACCCTTTTGAGATATAAATCATTTTTATAATGGTTTCGGGATTTAATATCCCTAATAAATTACTATAGAACTCAGTTAGCGTAGCTGACGTTTTAAGCATGTATTTCAGGTAAGGAGAAGGTGTGAGTTGTCTGCTTTTGGATGGCATTTGGTTACCGTGTGTGTGTGATGACATTTAGTAGTTTATTTTGATGAGACGTTTGAATATTACTATATTAGTACTAGGCTTGTGTTGTGCTTGAGTTGGGTCGTTGACCATTGTTTGACTATTTGATTTCCGCTGCAATGAATTGGGTTTATTTTGATGTCTAGCTTGTGTATGTGTCAATAAGTAGGGTTCCCTGGTTTGGGGCTTTACAATAACACACAATAACATTAAACATGAACCATCCATGTCAAATATGCGCCTTCTTCGTAACTGTCAATTCCTTTAGGCGTTACTCGGGATTAATCGAGGCCCAGTGTATGTCCAGGATGCCCGGTCTAGTCCGAAATCCTACCCTAGACAGAATCACGCCACACTGTGATAGTAACATAGC
Organism: Smallanthus sonchifolius; assembly: GCA_023525975.1. NCBI lineage: Eukaryota > Viridiplantae > Streptophyta > Magnoliopsida > Asterales > Asteraceae > Smallanthus > Smallanthus sonchifolius. The sequence goes on from CM042023.1 coordinate 30,462,782, forward strand.
TCATGTGCATCCACACGACATTTACAGGATATCTAATCCCGTCGTTCATCCAGTTGTACAACCGTTTGCTAGCCAGAAAAGCCCATGTATAGGTATAGCAAATCTTCGTGTCTAGGACGCCCAGTCTTGTCTGGATTCCTAACCTGGACACAGTTTCATTCATCGCATTTTTTCCCGAAGGAACAGTTGGCAGATTCGACTTACATTAAAAGTGTTCGTTCATTCGTAAAAAACATTTTAGTTAAAGCATTGTACATTTTATTAAAACATCATTCATTCAAAACCTTTCAAAACTATTTCAGAAATCCCTTTCATAAATCACGTTTTGTAAACAATCATTTTGTAAACATTTCGTAAGCATGCGATCAGTCCCAAAACATACTAAAACTTAGTAAGAATGGACATCTAGAACTCACTTGACTTTCTTAAGTAATTCTTCCTAGGTGTAAGGCTTAACAAGGTGCTAGGTGACATGTTCGAGTAATCATAAACGAAATGTGTAAACTTCACGATACAACAAGAATGATCCATCCGAAATCCCACTGGCCGAAAACTATTTCGTCCGAATTCTCTTTTCTACTGAAATCTCTTTCGGTCGAAATCCATTTCGGTCGGAATCCGTTTCGCCTGAAATGTCTTTCATCCGAAAACTATTTCGTTCGAAAACATTTTCGTCTGAGTAGTTTTTCGATCAGAACACAACGTTCCTCATTTCGACTGAAAACCTTTTCGGTCCCTTCAATCACTTTTTAGACCATTCATACGGTTCTTGGCCAAATCCGTTGTTTTCAATCCAAAACCCCAAGTTTTTACTTCCGAACTGTTTGATTACTTCCCGTGAAGCTAAATCTAAGATTTTTAGGCTTAAACACATGTAAAAATCCGAGCGTTTTGGATTAAACTCATTTAACCCATTTAAACCCTAAAACAGAGATTTAGACGAGTTATGTACCTCAAATCGATCTGTTTCTTCAGCAAAGCTGCACTAGATAAGTAGAGATGATGAATGGAACGATATTGGAGAAAAACTGTCACTTTCTCTCTCTAAGATGGGGGAAGAAGAAGTTTGAAATGAGGTAAGGAAGAGGAGGTCTAAGGTCTTGGAAGTTCCCCCTCCACCCTTAGGCCCGTACGAACCTTTCTTCGGCCCACGACTCGTTCCATCTTGTCCCGCCACACTCTCATGTTAAAGTGTGCACCCCGATACGAGATAAAGTGTTGGATGTTACAGAGCTCGACGAGACGGTTCCGTTAATTAAAGCTTGAATCACCTCAATCGGACTCTGTTTAATATGTCTTCGAGCTAGTCGTACATGAATCTGGAGACACTATTCAAATTGAGACTCTAAATGGAGACACTAGTGAAGACACTAATCGGACACACCAAGTGGAGAGACTAGTGGAGACACTATTTGGAGACACTAGGTGTAGACACTATTGGAGACACTAATTGGAGATACTAGTGGAGACACTAGTGTAGACACTAATGATTGGTGAAAGTCCATAACGAAAGTTACGGCGACACTAGGCATGGCAACAATACTGGCGACATTGTTTGGGGATTGGCGACACTGCCAATGATAGTGTTTGGCGACACTATAGGTGACAATAGCAATTTTGATAGATTTCTGTGTGCTGATTTTCATGCAGATAGTATAGTACTCCAGCCAATCGTCTAAGAAAACTATAGAGAATCAAGTGAGTTTCTATTGTCCTTTTTCTCTTAAGCTTTGGGCTAATATGCTTTTTATAAAGAAAGACAAAGAAATAGTTTATAAAGGAATCTTCCTATTATAGTAAAGATAAAGAAAGATAAAGTTACAGTTGAAAAAGAGAACGTGAATATGTTCGATGTTATGTTATGTGCTTATGTGATAATTGTGCTAACTATTTTGTTTGTATTACATTGCTAAAGTTGAATGTGAGTTGGTGTAATAGTAAAGTCTTCATAGTCATAGTTTGATAAATGAGTTTTGTTACAAGCAAAAGGAGCCTTGTAAGCACGCTAAAGAAATTCTTACACGAGTGTAAGCACGACATATAAAGGCTTGCTTAAGTGTGAGTATGTTAAAGGAGCCTTGCACGAGTGCAAGTACAGTATAGAAGCCTTGCCTTAGGGTGAGCATGTTAAAGGAGCCTTACACGAGTGCAAGCACAGTATAGAAGTCTTTCCTGAGGGTGAGCATGCTAAAGGAGCCTTGCATGAGTGCAAGCACAGTAAAGAAGTCTCACCTAAACGCGAGCATGACAAAGGATACTTTAACGAGTACAAGCATGTTTGCTTAGTCAAAACATCCGAGATGATAAAGGTACATTAAAGTTCATGTTTGCTTAGTCAAAACATCCGAGATGATAAAGATACATTAAAGTTGTAATAAAGCATAGATGGGCGATGTCCTAGATAAAGAAACGTTTTGATAAAACTCGGTAGAGACAACGTGTCTTCAATGATTAAAGATTAAATAATCAAATAATTCAACTGTTAAAGTAATATAGATCTCACTCAGTTTACTTTCTGTTAGCATACATATCAAGTTAGCAATGGATAGTAGAAGGAAGCTGCAAGAGATGAGATATCATGAATCGGTGGGTTGCTCAACTATAAAGACTGACATCGGGATAGATTGATAGTATTTGAACAATGATTATGAAAGTTTTATTTTGTCGATCCTAATCCCTTGATTATGAAAGTGTTACACTGACACTAGTTTCCGGACAGATCGAGATGATTCTCGATCACAGACGTGATATGTTTTCACACTCAATGGAGGAGAAATCACTTGGAAGAGTACAAAGCAGAGTGTTGTTGCTCAATCCACGACCGATTCTGAATGCATAGCAGCCTCGGATGCGGCTAAAGAAGCAGCTTGGATGAAGAAATACATAGTTGATATAGAGGTGATGCCAAGCATTAAGGAACCTATAGAGTTATTATGTGATAACTCTGCTACCATTGCGCAAGCAAAGGAACCAAGGTCTCATCATAGCACCAGGCATATCTAGAAGCGGTTCCACTACATAGGGGAAGTAGTGGAACGAAGGGACATCAGGATAATCATAATTTACACAGATCTAAAACTATCTGACTCGTTCATAATGCCGATGAATCAAGTCAAGCACGAGAAGTATGCTAGTTCTATCGGGCTTCGTTTTGCTAGTGACTTGATAGGTCTGTACTTAGTATATGGATAATTTTTGTAAACAGTGTCATTTTATCTGGTTAGAGATAAAGGGTTATTATCTTTTACATTAATGAGTATTGTACATTAACACGTTTATGATCCTTGAATAAAAAATTTATTCAAAATGTCTGTAGTCGATTAGAATTATGGGAATAATTCTAAAGTAAGACAATTATGAATCATTTGGTTATTTCTCCCAAGGTGAGAAGTGGTAAACTGTTGCAACCCAGATTCATAGATATTTATAAAGTGATAAATATTGGGCGTGACTCGTTTCAAGACTAATTCATATATCGTCGTCATGAGTAGGTTTTGAAACAGCGTTGTCTCTTATATCCTCATACTTCAGATTCATACTTGAAGCTTGATTATACAAAAGGTTATTCGTTGATATGGTCTAACGCTGTTACTAACCATATGGTCAAAAGGACCTTGGTCAGAAATGAGTGGACGTATAGTGAAAGTTGTATGTAGTAAAAAATGGATCCTTACCCTTACTATCGTGAGCAGAAGATATCTATGGACCCCTCGTTGGTTCAAACTGGTATAATGGTCGTGCTCAATCTGAGAGTTTGGATAGACCACTTTGAATCTCAATCGAGAAATAGAATAATTGAACATAGATGAGAATGATTCGATCCATGTCTCACGTTCAATGGAATGTCTAAATAACATAAAGGATAAATATTTACAAAAGAGATGTAGACCATTACAACAGTAAGTGTACCTTGACTGGTTGATAATGGTGGATGACTTATGAAAGTATCCAGCTTCATTAGAGTCAATGCGGTGATGCTAGACGCTCAATATTGTGTGTACTAGTATACTTGTTTTGAAAATTGTTCAAGTGGGAGATTATTGGATCTAGTATGCCCAAGTGTCACAATGATGTAATATTGTTAATGAAGTTGATCATAAATAGTCACACGACGGGCAATAACAATTTTGTTGTTAATGTGTTAGACGCATTAAACGTAAAAAATTAGCAGTGGCATTAATTATTCGGGGAATAATTTTTATTATTATTGTTGTTATTATTTGTTATTTGAGAAATAATAAATCAATAATAATGGAAGGGTTAAAGTGTAATTATTTATATATCAGTGGAATATAAATAATGGATTTAAATATATATTTGGATATATATATATATATATATATATATATATATATATATATTATTAATTTCCAAAATTAATATATATTATATATATTTTCAAAAATATTAATATAATATTATATCTAGTTGGAATATGTCTTATTCCATGAAATATGACATGAGATATGACAAGTAATATTACAATTAGAAGCCCTATAAATATGGATTAAATCCTTATTTAAAATCTAAAGATTTTGAGATACACTTTGAGAAAACCCTAGCCGCCACCACCACCACCTACCAATTGCCGCCACCCCCTCCCTTTGAGGGAATTTTCAGTCAAAGCTTGGAGAAGTCGGGGGCTTCTCGTTTGCGTGCAGTACGGTGGTTTTCACGTTCGGGCTAGCAAACTTTGTTCGTTAAACGTTGTGGATATCTAAAGTATTCTCATACACCATTTTCTACTAGATCAAAGGTATGTAATTAAAGTTGTTAATTACGTGTTCTTCAACTCTTATTTCTAAAGTTCTTGTAACTGGATCATTGGAACGGTTTTCCCGTCTTGATTTGATTAAGACTTCCACTATGTTTTGGGCTTTAATAAGTTTCTTGAAAGCTAAAACTATACGGGAAATCCCAACGATAAATACCTTAAAATGCCAATTAAATTCCAAAAATTAAAATAAAAACATCATTGTACAAAATAATTTAGATTTCTAAGACATTGAATAAAAACAAACTGAAATGTAGCTCGTTTGTTTTAAAAAAATGTTGCAAACAACTTAAATATGAAAATTCAAAACTACAAACGTTACCATTTTAGGAGAAATGCAACTAATAACATCTCAAATTAAAAGGGAGGGAATCTCAAATTAAAAGGGAGGGAGAGCATACTCTTGTGATTGGAGAGAACTTGTCGTTGACGGGAGCGCCACTACTCTTGATGTTAATTCTATCTTTTTTTTATCACTAATGTAACTGGCTCCCATAGGTCAATATATCCGGTCTGTACATTAACAGAGAGAAGGAACTAAATTGGTTGCAACTATTACTAATATGTCTATCCGGGTTATAATTTATCTTTAACGGGTCAAATCAAAAATATTAGTTAAAGGAAACGGGCCAAATGGGTTCAAAAGTCATTTAAAATGTATTTTTAATGCATAAAACCATCTAGATTATTTCATTAAAAAATTAATTGTTATTGGAATAATATATTTTGTATAATCATATTTGACACACTAAATGTTCATAAAGATATCAAAATTTTTGGACCTAAAATGTTTCGTATCAACACGACTCAACAGGTAAACCCATTTGTCGCCATTTGAGGTTGTGGTAGAACGGGTTATCTCATTGGTAAATTGTTAACTGCGCTGCAAAGAGTGATATTGAATAATATTGAAAGTATTCAAAGTGGCAATTTTGTAAAGATCATTCTAAATTCATGCGTATCCTTCTAAAAGCTAAAAATACCATACTTACGCATTTCATAGTGGAGTATGACTTTCATATACTACAGGTTTATCGTTATTTACCATGAAATGGATAACGTGATATTTGTAGTGTTTTGGAAAGGTAAAAAAGACATTTATAAAATTTAGAATATATATGAGGTTACTTGGCATTGGATGGATCCCACTGTGTATGGGGCCATAGGTAGCTTTGAAGCCACGGGATACTTTGCAAGGCCGGCCTTTAGGGGGAGGGCGACCGCTCCTCAGGAGTCCGAAGTTTAAAAAAAAAATTTGTATTTTATATATATATATATACTAGGTTAAAAACCCCGTGTGTTATACGGGTTAAATAAATGCAATGTTATATACTTAAATAAAGATTTACATATTACATATTTATGACAGATTAAATAGTTTTTAATACAAATTTAAGAAATGTTATATAATTATTTTTTTAAAATGTTTTACAAAAAGAATGAAAAAATGTTCAATTTCTAAAAAAATTTTATGAACAAACCTATTTTTTTAAATAAAAAACGTTTTATAAAAATAATTATAGAAATAATTATTATTTAATAGGAGAGAGAGGTGGAAAATAAAAAATTATAAAAAAACAATTAAAGAAAATTTGTATAATTAATAGGAGAGAGAGACGAGAAAAATGATGAGGAATCATAGGAGAGTGACAAGTGTTCTACCAAAACCTTTATTTATTATATAGTATAGATATATACAAAAAATTCTATATATTTTTAGTTTTAAACCCAATCTCATTAGTCCATTCCTTACACATGTGGCCCGAATTGTTTAAAAAAAGACTCAAGTTGTAAATAAACTCACATAAAAATTAAAATGCTCAAGCATATTTTTAAACTCAAGAAAATTATATATTTTTCCATTCTATGTTACATACTTTCAATGTTTTACCATTATATGTAAGTGACATTCTACGATGTGCCTATCACCATTTTACATGCTAGAGAACATTACTTACATTCAGTGATATAAATAGATCGAAGTATGTCACATACAGCACATTGGGCTCTCTAGAAGGTAAAGCAGGAAGAGAGTAGCTAACATCAACCATAAAACTCACCCTATCATGCTGCCTAGGAAGACGGAAGAGACCAAATTAAACCCAAAAGTGAGATACTATTTAAAATACCATTCTTAACAATTAGTATACAAGCTTTTAATAAGCCCCAGTTTTTGTTCATTGCTTTGAGACATGTATAAGCACAAAATATGGTACTCAATTAGGAACTTTTTTACCCAAGAGCTAGTCACAAAAAAGTTAGTGAAGAATCTTTACAAATCCACCAGATTTTTCTAGAGTTATTCCACTTGGAAACCTTTATAGGAACTTTCTATTTTCCTAAGAGCCCTCGTATGCCATACACTACAAGAATAACGACCTATAGCAACGATTTTTATCAGGTCTATAGCAACGACAAGTCGTTGCTATAGGGTGAAAACACCTATAGCAACGACATGTCGTTGCTATAAGGTTCGTGACTACAGTTCACTACCAACATATGTTTATATCGTTGCTATAGAAGTCGTGGCTATATCTTAAACCTATCGCAACGACTAGTTGTTGCTATAGGCTAATCGTCAAACTAACTTTAATAAATAAAAAAAAGACTTTATTTAATAATTTAAATAAAAACATTTTTTTCATTTTTTTATTTTTAACCTATAGCAACGAAATGTGGTGGCTATAGGTAAATTAAAAAAATTAATAATTAAATTCGTTTTACCCTATAGCAACGACTTGTCATGGCTATAGGCTAAATTATCTTTTAAGTTTCTTTTTTTATTAATCAAGATTAAAAGAAAAGTAAAAAAAAATATGTATTTATTCTATAGCAACGACTTGTCGTGCTTATAAGGTTTAAAAATGGCGAGAAATTTTCCCACCACAAAAGGAGGTCAAAATACTGGAAAAAACTATAGCAACGACATATCCCTATTTATAGCAACAACAAAAGTCGTTGCTATAGGTCCAAATTCTTATAGTGATATCTAGATTAATGAACAATATATTGTTAGGTATTGCTCACAGGCGGTCTTGCTGAAGCAACCAAACACACACACGCACACAATAGCATAAAGTAAAGAACAAGAGATTTAACGTGGTTTGGTGAAGGTGACCCACATCCACGGGTTGCAACTAGGTTTATCTTTTATTAGATTCTCAAAGAATAAAATTACATCATGGGGTATTTATAAGACAAATAATCTTGGAGAATAAGAAAACATGTTTTAGGCAACAAGCCTAAAATAACCCATTAGGGTCAGGGCCGGCTAAAAGCCTCGAAAACACCCAACAATTTCCCACTTTGAGGCTTTGGACAATCCACAACAACCATCTAAGCAAACCCAGCACCCCGTAACTTCAGTAATCGTCAAAAAAAGTCTTCCAAGCCTCGAGTTCCCAAGAACAAGCTGAGACTTCATCTAATCCCCCTAGTTGCAACGGCCCTCTTTATCAGTTCCCTAAATGGCCCGTTGAAGCTCCCCCGAGACTCAGCCATGACTAACCCTGCCAACGACCCATCCTCTGTCTCAAATGGTATGCACGATCCATCAGTTCCATAGATACCCCTGAGAACCATCAACACTCTAAACATTCAGCAAGTGTTTCACAAGAGAGATTTTATCAAAACAGTGTTTTCTAACTGTGCCCAGAACACGCCCCATGCTCCCACTGTCACCAACCCCTGACCTAGTTTAGACCTCCGACCCCGTTCAACTTGAATCACCTTGGCACTGGGCTTCACCCTTGCCCCTTTGACTCAGTCAACCGGACTTTGTTTTCAAGGGCGGTTATACTTCCACCATCTACGATGATCCACGCTTGTTTCCACGAGCAATGGCTAGATTTCCATTAATTACCTTTCATTTACCACCACCAAATTTTACTTCCAGTCCTTGTTTATCAAGTTGACCGACAGAGATAAGATTTGTCTTCAACCCTGGAATCACCCTGACATTCTTCAAATGGTTCCCAATGGAGTTACCAGATTAACATCACACAAGCCTATAACATCAAGTGTTTGACCATTAGCTATCCATTCCTTCCCAAAGTTACCAACCTTTAAATTCACCATCGTTTCCCAGCTGTGCATGGCGTGAAATGAAGATCCATAATCCATAACCCAAGAGTCTGTAGCAAACTCTACACAGCAAACTAGTGCATCATCAGATTCTCATCTGCTTCAACACTATTCACTTCCTTTTTTCCTATTTGGACGTCGACCCTTAACGTGTCTAACTTCATTACATATTCAGCACTTCACATTCTTTCGAGTTCTAGACGAACTCCTCCCCCGATTCACACTGCTCCCGTTATTTTCCCTTCCCCTGCCAACACGAAATATCTCAGAAGATAATCCACCGCTCATGCTTTTTCGACGAATGCTTTCACCCAACACGATATTCTGGATTCCCTCAAATGTCATACCACCAGCCCCCGTGGAACTTGTAATAGCTGTCACAGTTCCGGACCACCTTTCAGGCAGAGAAGATAGCAAAATCACAGCTTGAGTCTCGTCATCACACTTCATGCCCACATATGATAACCTGGACATAATCGAGTTAAGATCATTAATGTGACTCATGACTTAGCTTCCCTCATGCATCCTCGTCATGAATAATTCCCTCATTAAGGACACCTTATTTGCTGCAGATGGCTTTTCATACATATTTGACAGAGCCGTCATCATACTAAGAGCTATGACTTCTTGCATCGTATTAAACGCAACACTCCTTGTCAAAGCCAATGTAATCACCCTTTAGCTTTCTTTTCCTTAGAATTCCAAACCGTTTCGTCAGCTTTCTCCATTCTAACTAGTTTTTCTTCCAATATGTCACACCCCCAAATTTCAACTTACGGAGTTTTACCGTTTGGGAAGTGACGAACCAGGATCTCAGACATTAGTTACATTGAACGACTCTACATGGGACTCAAATGAAAATTATCATATCAATCAGAGTTAATGCGGTTGCGTAAAGAAAGTAAATACGCAAAACACACGCACCCAAAAGAATAGTCCAAAAGTCCAAACCAAACACAATTTAAAATAATCCAAACAGTTTAAATAAACATAAATCAAAGGCAGAAATTTCCATGCATGTCCTATTGTGTGCACATGTGCCTTATCTTAAGCGACCTGAGAAAAACATGTAAGAAAATGTCAACACGAGGTTGGTGAGTTCACAGGTTTCAATTTATGGAAGCGTTTAACAGATTAATGTACATTCAATATATAAATCAATGGGTAGCTAACCCATAAACATGTTAACTAATGCGCTCGCAACCGACAGCTGACTGTTTATATGCCTCCCACCATCATGGTGCATGTTTAGGTCAATATTGCACCCGTTCGACCTCCAATCGAGTTAGCGCGACTAACGCGGGTGAGGTTTGTCAAACCCAGCAGTACTACTCAAACTACCTCGCTATGTTCATATTAACGGCCCTATGTGAGGACTTCAAGAATAATGTATACGCATAGTCATACAAGTGATATCATATATGAATTACAAAAATCAAAAAGCATTTACGACATGTTTTCTCCCCCAGTTTAAAACAGTAAAAAGGGGCCGTGAAAACTCACTTGAATGGCGTAGGCAGTATCACACAAGAGATAAGTTGGAGTCACGAGTGTAAGTCTCAAACGACTTACGAATGCCCTAAAATTATAAACACATAAATTAGAGACAAGTTGAGATTTCTGACGACGACACGGAAGATTGAACGTCCTAAGGAAAAGCTCTGATGACTAAGAGTATACGAACGTGTCTACGGGAATAAGAATTCTTTAATTATAATTAAGATGTATACGTTACGCGTCAAACGTTAATAACGAATAATAAATAAATAAATAAATTTGTACGTTACAGTCGTTTACAAAAGTTAGGAAAATAATATAACTTAATATATTATTTTTAGGTTCGTATGATTAACCAAATAATCATTTGTGTGGAAAATAAATATATTATTTTTAATCGAGTATATAAACGTGGGTAAATAATATAACAATTATAGTATTAATTAGTTTAAAACGTTATACGAATTAATAAACGAGACGAAATAATATAATATATATATATATATATATATTATTTTATATTAAGAGTCACGGGTTGAAAATAATATAAACATATTATTTTATAAGCGGTAAATAATATTTAAAATAAGTTATGAAACCAAACCCGAGACTACGGGTTATTTTCCGGGCTAAAACACTTTAATATGATATTATAATAATATAATAATTGATTTAATAATTAAAATATCATTAAATAAATATTTAAAAAGAAAACAGGGGAGGAGGGTTTGAACCCGGGTTTCCTCCCCATCGGTACAAGGGTTTAACCAGTCCCACCCGCTAGGGTTATCGCAACAGAATCCGGGTTTAAAAGGTTTTAATCATAAACTTCAGTGGGTTCTTCCCTCCCACCATCAAGCCGAACCAATTCCACCCGAGATCCTTCAATTTGGACTTCGATCGACCAAAACATGTTAGGGGTTTTGTTTGTCAGGGCATTGCGAGTCTGTGGGTTTGTTTAATTGCAAAACTAACAACTTAATGGTTGTTTAATTACTGAAACAGAAGCCGAAAACCTAGAACGAAACAAGGGATCGATTTGATCAATTTTGATAATGAACATGTTTGGAATCATAGGGCTTTACACAAGCAGAGGGTTTCTGTAACATTTTTGATTTTTGTTATCTGTATTTCAATTCAATGTGGCACGTTTCAAATTCAAACTTAGTACACTAAATTGTTATATTCGTACCAACAATTAAATACTATGTTCCAATGCAAATCCACAACTTTTACAAGAGTATATCCTATTAAACTATATATAAGTCCATATTTATACAAATCTGTCAATACTGAAACTTGCAAGGACTAATTTTATAAATTAACAAGAAACCCTAATAGGCACGGTCGCGCCTCATTCTGGCACGGTCGCGCCAAGATCTATGGCACGGTCGCGCGCCTTGCTTTGGAACGGTCGCGCCCGGTGCCTTGGCACGGTCACGCCTCATATGGGCACGGTCGCGCCTCATATGGGCACGGTCGCGCCTCTCGTCAGTTGAAACGTAAATGCAGCCTTTAATCACAGAATCGTTTGATTTCGTAGCCGTTCTACACATTTTCACCATTAACGAACCCAATTAAATCTTTTAATCATCACATTTACAACAAATAAACTCAATTTCGTCGATTCATCTCATAACCGCCTAATCCTCTCACGAGACCATCGAATCCACCATTTTGATTGCAATTCTACCAAGCAGACACACTATCAATCCTCTCTGAAGCTCCCGAAAACACTGAGTCATCGGAATTGTAGCAAAAGGGCACCGGAGATCAAACCGTCGTCGCCGGAATTCGTTTCTACCATGCACTATCGATTAATCATCTTTTCGGGTAATTGAAATCTTCCACACTTTCGTTTTAGTCTATAGATCAAAAGCCCTAACCTAATTTGGGCTTACAATATCCAATTTAACACGGACCCGAATCTAGGGTTCATTCTAAAATGGTTTAATCGAACCCCGCTTTGAACACATTTTAAATACAATTAATATATTTCAAAAGACTCGTAATAACCCTACAGATAAAAGCCCTATGAAATCCAACGTTAACATTATAAGAATCAGTCAATTCGTTTCTGTTTTGGAACAGACACGGTCGCGCTAGTCTTCTAGCGCGGTCGTGCTTCATGAGACACGGTCGTGCTAATACCGGCGCGGTCGTGCCTCACACACTCAGGCCCGGTCATGCCTCTTGGCTAGACTTGGTCGTGCCTCAGAACCCTAGACACGGTCGTGCCTGGCCCAGACACGGTCGTGCCTGGCCCAGACACGGTCATGCCTGGCCCAGACACGGTCGTGCCTAGTGAACAACCTAATCATGCCTTCTGTTTGGTCAACACGGTCGCATCCCTGACTAGCACGGTCGCGCCCGTGGTCCTAGCACAATCGTGCCTTGTCCCAAGCACGGTCGTGTGTGTGAGAAAAATCTTGGCAGAATGATTATTTTTGTATTTTAAAATCAATAAGCATTCCAAATGGATTTTTAATTAAAAATAATTGATTTTATAAAATAAATAAATAGAAATTGTTTATTTAAAACTTACAAAATTAAATTTATATTTATTGTTAAACCCTACACTTAAATATTATTTACACAATTTATTTAAACATCTTTATGAAAATAAAGTAAAGAAATTTATATTTAATATAAAACATCTAATACATTTTTATAACTAAATGACTAAGTTACATATTTTATAAATAAATAAATAAGGTAACAATTATTTATTTAATTTATATTTAAACAAAAATTATTTATTTAGGTTATACTTAATTACCCCTAATACCTACATTATTTTTATAACTAAGTAAATAAATAATAATTTTGTTTCATTACTTAGTTATTCCAAACTCAAACCTAAATTTTATACAACACCATTCAAGTACAAACCACTAACACCTATAACTTCAAATTCCTTATACACACATCCAATTTAACCTTAGACTTAGACATAGACTATTGTGTATACTATTGATTCGATACATATTACACTCTAGGTTAACGTTGTGCATTACAAGGACCTCGTATTACTATCTAGTCTCTCGTGTTAGCTACGCCTTCAAATCAAGTGAGTATTACATAGCCCCTTTTACTCTTTTACACTTTTTGGGGTGGAACATGAACAATATATATCTATTGCCTACATTTACACAAACTACACAAGTACAAATCCTCTTTACATTCAGGTGTGTAAATTTGAGCTTTATGCCTGAGTGCTAGGTGTGTTAACTTTTGTGTGCATTTTATGTGCAATCATTAACTATTCAAGCCGACGGAAAACAATGATAGATCTATTGAGTCTGACAAACCCACACAGATTGGGGTGATTGTTACCGATAACACAATTTTGCATGCTAGTTACAAAGGTTTGATTGTACTTGGTTACACAATAGCTGCTCTCCATAAATGCCTTATTTTATCATGTTATGTAAGGATTTGTTTATTTACAATTTATATGCTATCTATGTACAAACCTGTGTATGCTCACCAACTTTTTAGTTGACCTTATTTTATTCATGTTTCAGGTACAAATGTGTGATTTTGATCAAGACTTGCTACACATAAGTTTTGGACCTAGATAATTTTAATAAAGGATTATGTATTTCATTTTATGTACTTGGTTTGATTTGGTTTTGTCTTGAATATTTGAAATGAATTTGGATGATTAATATATTTCAATTTAGTCAACCTTGTGCTCATGAACAGTCTACATGTCCCACCCGATGATTCCGCCGTCGGTTGGGGTGTGACAGTTTTGAATCTAGGTATATAAATTAATTGGATTTACAAGTTTGTTAGGGACGAAACCTCCAAATCGTTTTAAGAACAACCCTAGTTACTAGATCTCGAAAAATTCGATATTATGAGATCAAATTCGCATAGGGTTTTCAAAGAGTGGTTAATTGCGAAGCTAATCACATGGATTAATTGAATTTAAACAGGTTCTAAAGTAGAGTTCGATTAACCTGTGCTCGTGATGAACCCTAGAATCGGTTCACCACTAATTCGATGTTAAGTGCTTGAATTAGTATGGGGCTTTCGATGAGTGGATGTTTGCGAACCTGATCATGACCTTTAATTGAATTTAGATCGTGTTCAGGTTGGGGTTCGATTAAACCCGAATGGGTATAAACCCTAGAATCGTTCTTGATCTAATCAGTGTTATAAGCCCCAATTTTCATAGGGCTTATGATCTACGCATGAAAACGAAACTAAGGATGTAAGATTTTACCAGAATCGGATTCGAATTGGTGGTTCCCGACTAGAACAAGTGTCGACTGTGTTTGGTTAGATCTCCGGCGAGCCTGATTCTATCTTCGACCAAATTGATGCCTGCCAAAGCTTCAGAGATGTACGATTTCGGTGTGTAGAGAGTAAGATTGTGAAAATAACGATCGAAACCAACGAATTTGATATGCTCATGATAATGGTCGACGGTTACGGGTTTAAGGCTCATAAATTGGTTTAATTCAAACGTAATGTCGATGATTAAGGAATTGATGATGTCGAAACAGATAGTAATGATGGAATCCGTTACAAAATCGGACGAATTTCAGTTACGGGATTCAAATTTGATCTCAAAGTTGTGAGTTTGACTTTCTAAAAGTCAACGGGAACTAAACCCTTAGATTTTGACTTTCAATAGTCAACAAATTGAGTTTAGGGACTTGGCAGGATAAGTCCCTGAAGTTTGAGATCAGGAAATGACAGAATTGGTCCTTGGGGTTTAATATTCACATAACTGGGTTAGGACTTAACAGGATATTTAACGGAATTTTTAACGAGGTTAATTTGAAAAGTCGAATTGTCACATCATCCCTTAGTTGAAATAATTTTCGTCCCAAAAATTAAATAAAAAAAAATTTCCTGGGATATCATATTATCCCCTAGTTGAAAGAATTTTCGTCCCGAAAATTAAAATTGTACCTTAAGAATTTGACGTGGAGTGCTTGAACATATTAGGATATTTGCGCATCATCTGATCCTCGCGCTCCCACATGAAATCTGGTCCACGTTTCGAGTTCCAACGGACTCTAACAATTGTGATTTTACTTTGTTTTAACGTTTTGACCTCCCTATCCATGATTTCGACTGGTTCTTCGATGAAACGTAGTTGTTCATCAATGTGTAGTTCCTCGAGAGGAACCGCGAGTGACTCATCTGCCAGACATTTCTTCAAGTTTGAGACGTTAAAGACGTTGTGTACACCACTATGTCCTTCAGGTAGGTCCAGTTGATACGCTACTGGGCCAATTCTCTTCACTATTTTGAATGGTCCAACATAACGAGGATTCAATTTGCCTCGTTTCCCAAAACGAATGACACCCTTCCAAGGTGAGACTTTTAATAAGACCATATCCCCTACTTGAAATTCTAACGGTTTAGACGCTTATCGGCATAGCTCTTTTGGCGATCACGAGCTGCTGCCATACGGTTTCTAACTTGAACGATTTTCTCAGAAGTTTCAAGTACGAGCTCCGGACCTGTGAGTTGACTATCCCCAACTTCGGCCCAACAAATAGGAGAACGACATTACCGTCCATATAGTGATTCAAATGGAGATGCCTTGATGCTAGTGTGATAACTGTTGTTGTAGGAGAACTCCACCAACGGTAGGTGAGACTCCCAAGTGTTACCGAAATCAATCACACAAGCTCGTAGCATGTCCTCCAGAGTTTTAATAGTACGTTCTGTTTGGCCATCAGTTTGAGGATGGTATGTTGGGCTCATATCTAGAAAGCAGTCTTAGAGATAGTGGTCGTACCTTGTCCTGAAAGCAGTCTTAGAGATATCTTCATCTCGGACTCTCAATGGATGGTAGCTGGACCTAAGATCTATCTTGGAATAGAAGCTGGATGCTTGGAGTTGATCAAAGAGATCATCTATGCGAGGCAAAGGATAACGATTCTTGATTGTGACTTTATTCAGTTCACGGTAGTCGATACACATACGAAAAATTTTGTCCTTCTTCTTGACAAACAGGACTGGAGCTCCCCATGTCGATGAGCTAGGTCGGATGAAACCTTTATCCAACAATTCATGTAACTGAGTAGATAGCTCTTGCAATTCACTAGGTGCCGATCTGTAAGGTGCCCGAGCGATCGGTGCCGCTCCGGTGCCAGATCGATTTGAAATTCAACTTGGCGGTGTGGTGGCAGACCAGACAAATCTTTGGGAAATACTTCCAGAAAATCACAAACAATGGGAATATCATCAATCTTCTTCTCTTCTGAGGGCTGCTCAGCAACGAGAGCCAAAATAGCAGTATGCCCTTTTCGAAGGCATTTCTATGCTTTCATAAAGGATATGATGCCCATGACTGCATCAACTTTTTCGCCCTGAACGGAAAGGGTTTTTCCACTCGGGAGAGGAATTCGAACAATTTTCTCTTGACAGCTGATTTCAGCTTGGTTTTTAGATAACCAATCCATGCCGACAATTACATCAAAACTACCAAGTGTGCCCGGCATAAGGTCGATATCAAGTTTATGACTAGCTAGTTCAAGCTTACAACCCTTAAGAATGTGGGTTGCTTCAATTATTTGGCCATCAGCTATCTCTATTATATACTTAGCTTCTAACAGAGTTAGAGTTCCTTTTATCATATCACTAAGTTTTCTATATATAAAACTCCTATCAGCACCAGTGTCAAAAAGGACAGAAGCAAAGTAATTATTTAAGAGAAACTTACCGGTGTCCACGTTATGATCATAACGAGCTTCTCCAGATCCTAGTACAAAAGTTCGTCCTTTCGCACCATTCCCTCCATTATTGGCATTATTGTCACCACAGTTATTGCCTTGATTGTTGTTGTCGTTACCATTGTTACCATGGTTATTGTCGCTACCATTTCATTTCCATTCCCACTTCCATTACCATGCCTCTTCAACTGAGGACAATCCCTCTGGATGTGTCCCTCTTTGCCGCACTGAAAACATCCCTTGTGGATCCTTGCGATCGGAACGGTTGCTTATTCTGAAGATCCACTCTACAATCTTTTACAGCGTGGCCCATCTTGCCACACCGTTGACAACGGTTACAAGCACCGACGTGGTGATAATTGCACTTATTGCACTTGGGGGCTCTCCCCGCATAACTACCTTGATTTTGACCTGAGGCGGTTGTCTGATTGAAGTTCTTAGCAGGCTCAAACTTTCGCTGCTGTTGCTGGGGTTGATTGAACTGGGGTCCTTTGGAGTTGGAGTGAGAGTTGGAGTGGTGATCAAACTTGCGTTTATGATTGTGGTAGATTTAGAGACCGAACCTCTCGGGGGTAAAGTCCCTTGAGTCACTGCCTGATCGGTTAGCTTGTGAGCCAGTCTGATCGTCTGCTGGATGGTAGTAGGATTGGACGAAGTAACCATACTTTGAGTCTGAGGCACTAGACCTCCAATATACAGCTCAATTCTCTTGTAATCTGGAGTCGCCATATGTGGGCACATGGTAGCGAGCTCATGGGAGTGTGTGGTATACAGCTCAATTTCAGAACCTTCCATTTTCAGGTTCCAAAATTCACCTTCCAACTTCTGAATTTCATCGCGAGGACAGTACTCCTCCTTCATCATCATCTTAAACTCCTCCCACGGGAGTCCATTTGCCATGGCCAGACCCAACATATAGACCTGAGCGTTCCACCACGTGAGAGCCAGACCCTCCAAAGTTCCAGCGGCGAACTTGACCTGATTGGCCACTGGGCAGTTGCACATGGCAATAACCGATTCTACCTTTTCGAACCAACGGAGCAGTCTGACATCTCCTTCAGCTCCACTAAAGGCGTGGGGCTTACAATCCATAAATGCTTTGAACGTGCATGCTGGTTGCTGATTCTGCTGGTTTTGCTGGCCTAGATTTAGAAATAACATAGGATTGGGATTATAGAGCTTAGCAAAAGCGCTTTAAGAGATGAATTGACCTCGTTAGTCAATAGTTAAAGCATTTACCTGCAGGATTCTGTGCTGCTAGAGCCTCAGCCACACTATCATTGATTAGTGTTGCTAACTCCGCTGCTGTCATGTTGATGGTACCCCGGCCACTAGCACGACCTCCACGTCCTCTTCCTGACATGATTCTTCACATTCACAAATACAAACAATGAGAAATATATCGCATATTAAACATTATTTATGTACAAGTAACGAAATACAACATCTAATATTTTGAAAATTAAATAAATTGTAAGGCTACAAAATAAATAACTCAAACATTAAACTTCTCATGCTTTTATTGAATGGGAACAACCTTACCCATCTAGGTTTGAAAAGAGAAATAACATAACCAAAACATGAATGAAAAAGAAAGATAGAATAGGAAGATCATCAAACATCCTCGACATCGAAAGAAACGTATGATTGAGCATCATCGATCTCCACCAGTTCCTCCTCGGGTGGCTCCTCCTCTAAGGGCTCATCCTCGAAGGGCTCCTCCTCGAAAGGTTCTTCCTCGCCGTCCGAAAGTGGAATGTATTCCGAAAATAAGGCTGCTTGCAGTTGGGCTTCTAAGTGAGTCACTCTTTCTTGAAGTCCCTTGGCAGCATGATTTGCTACTTGCAGCTGGCCTTCCAGATTAGCCACTCTCTCCAGAATCCCTCCTACCTCAAAATCCGAGGTGTCTACCCTCGTCTCCAAATGTGTCACCCGATCCACCAAAACGTTATGGACCTGATCCGTCACTGCTAGCTCAGCAGTCAAAAGCTCAATTCCTACCTTGTTCTCCTCTATTTGAGTCTCTCGCTACAGAATGTCAGGTATCTCATCAGTAGCATCTTTCACAATGCTCAACTCCCTAGACATGTAAAATACAAAAGCTGTAAAAGTTTGTTCCATAGTGCAGGGCGAGCTAGGTAAAGTAGATGATGAGGAAGCGGAACTAAAGTAGGGCGATGGGACATTTCCCATTTCGATCCACCTTTGGATCATTTGCGGATATGCATTCCAATTGCGAGCATGATACGTTGCTTGAGCGCTACTCGGTTCACCCTGATCAACCGAATAGTCACTAGAACTAGTCCGGCGCCTTTTGGGCTCCGAGGATAATAAGATAGGTGTGTCGTGTCCTGGTGCCTTAGATTATGGTGGTGGAGTTGACGACATGATCCTGTAATATAACATATAAGTTCCAAACATCCAAATGTTTATGACATGTAACTAATGTGTGATGTTATAGTCTAGTATGCAATCCTAGTTCTCTATAACCAATGGCTCTGATACCAATCTGTCACACCCCCAAATTTCAACTAACGGAGTTTTACCGTTTGGGAAGTGACGAACCAAGATCTCAGAAATTAGTTACATTGAACGACTCTACATGGGACTCAAATGAAAATTATCATATCAATCAGAGTTAATGCGGAAGCGTAAAGAAAGTAAATACGCAAAACACACGAGCTCAAAAGAATAGTCCAAAAGTCCAAACCAAACACAATTTAAAATAGTCCAAACAGTTTAAATAAACATAAATCAAAGGCAGAAATTTCCATGCATGTCCTATTGTGTGCACCTGTGTCTTATCTTAAGCGACCTGAGAAAAACATGTAAGAAAATGTCAACACGAGGTTGGGGAGTTCACAGGTTTCAATTTATAGAAGCGTTTAACAGATTAATGTACATTCAATATATAAATCAATGGGTAGCTAACCCATAAACATGTTAACTAATGCGCTCGCAACCGACAGCTGACTGTTTATATGCCTCCCACCATCATGGTGCATGTTTAAGTCAATATTGCACCCGTTCGACCTCCAATCGAGTTAGCGCGACTAACGCGGGTGAGGTTTGTCAAACCCAGTAGTACTACTCAAACTACCTCGCTTTGTTCATATTAATGGTCCGATGTGAGGACTTAAAGAATAATGTATACGCATAGTCATACAAGTGATATCATATATGAATTATAAAAATCAAAAAGCATTTACGACATGTTTTCTCCCCTAGTTTAAAACAGTATAAAGGGGCCGTGAAAACTCACCTGAATGGCGTAGGCAGTATCACACAAGAGATAAGTTGGAATCACGAGTGTAAGTCTCAAACGACTTACGAATGCCCTAAAATTATAAACACATAAATTAGAGACAAGATGAGATTTGTGACGACGACACGGAAGATTGAATGTCCTAAGGAAAAGCTCTGATGATTAAGAGTATACGAACGTGTCTACGAGTATAAGAATTCTTTAATTATAATTAAGATGTATACGTTACGCGTCAAACGTTAATAGCGAATAATAAATAAATTCGTACGTTAGAGTCGTTTACAAAAGTTAGGAAAATAATATAACTTAATATATTATTTTTAGGTTCATATGATTAACCAAATAATCATTTGTGTGGAAAATAAATATATTATATTTAATCGAGTATATAAACGTGGGTAAATAATATAACAATTATATTATTAATTAGTTTAAAACGTTACACGAATTAATAAACGAGACGAAATAATATAATATATATATATATATATATATATTATTTTATACTAAGAGTCACGGGTTGAAAATAATATAAACATATTATTTTATAAGCGGTAAATAATATTTAAAATAAGTTATAAAACCAAACCCGAGCCTACGGGTTATTTCCGGGCTAAAACACTTTAATATGATATTATAATAATATAATAATTGATTTAATAATTAAAATATCATTAAAATAAATATTTAAAAAGAAAACAGGGGAGGAGGGTTCTAACCCGGGTCTCCTCCCCATCGGTACAAGAGTTTAACCAGTCCCACCCGCTAGGGTTATCGCAACAGAATCCGAGTTTAAAAGGTTTTAATCATAAACTTCAATGGGTTCTTCCCTCCCACCATCAAGCCGAACCAATTCCACCCCAGATCCTTCAATTTGGACTTCGATCGACCAAAGCATGTTAGGGTTTTGTTTGTCGGGGCATTGCGAGTCTGTGGGTTTGTTTAATTGCAAAACTAACAAGTTAATGGTTGTTTAATTACTGAAACAGAAGCCGAAAACCTAGAACGAAATAAGGGATCGATTTGATCAATTTTGATAATGAACATGTTTGGAATCATAGGGCTTTACACAAGCAGAGGGTTTCGAATCTAGGTATATAAATTAATTAGATTTACAAGTTTGTTAGGGATGAAACCCCCAAATTGTTTTAAGAACAACCCTAGTTACTAGATCTTGAAAAATTCGATATTATGAGATTAAATTCGCATAGGGTTTTCAAAGAGTGGTTAATTGCGAAGCTAATCATATGGATTAATTGAATTTAAACAGGTTCTAAAGTAGAGTTCGATTTACCCGTGCTCGTGATGAACCCTAGAATCGGTTCACCACTAATTCGATGTTAAGTGCTTGAATTAGTATGGGGCTTTCGATGAGTGGATGTTTGCGAACCTGATCATGACCTTTAATTGAATTTAGATCGTGTTCAGGTTGGGGTTCGATTAAACTCGAATGGGTATAAACCCTAGAATCGTTCTTGATCGAATCGGTGTTATAAGCCCCAATTTTCATAGGGCTTATGATCTACGCATGAAAACGGAACTAAGGATGTAAGATTTTACCAGAATCAGATTCGAATTGGTGGTTCCCGACTAGAACAGGTGTCGACTGTGTCTGGTTAGACCTTCGGCGAGCCTGGTTCTATCTTCGGCCAAATTGATGCCTGCTAAAGCTTTAGAGATGTACGATTTCGGTGTGCAGAGAGTAAGATTGTGAAAATAACGATCGAAACCAACGAATTTGATATGCTCATGATAATGGTCGACGGTTGGTTTAATTCAAACGTAATGTCGATGATTAAGGACTTGATGATGTCGAAACAGATAGTAATGATGGAATCCGTTACAAAATCGGACGAATTTCAGTTACGGGATTCAAATTTGATCTCAAAGTTGTGAGTTTGACTTTCTAAAAGTCAACGGGAACTAAACCCTTAGATTTTGACTTTCAATAGTCAACAAATTGAGTTTAGGGACTTTGCAGTATAAGTCCCTTAAGTTTGAGATCAGGAAATGACAGAATTGGTCCTTAGCGTTTAATATTCAGTTAACTGGGTTAAGACTTAACAGGATATTTAACGGAATTTTTAACGAGGTTAATTTGAAAAGTCGAATTGTCACACAATACCATACTCAAATTTCTTTGACCAAACAATGCTTCTATTTGCATTTTCCACCAAGCAAAATCGGCCCCATTGAACTTATCAATCCAAACCTTCCCGTCTTCAGCCATAGCGAACGAATGACAGTAAAAAAAGATTAAACTTCAACAAAAAAAAATCAAGAAAAGCCTAACCAAAGCCAAACAATCTACTAAAAGAAGAAACCCTAAAACCTGAAGCACCCGAACCGACAACTTCACCTGCAACCCTAGAGCAAACAACGATTACCAGGGTCCAAGAACAGGAACCCTTACTCGCAAAACTCCAAAAAAAATTCGAACAACCCATGTTGTCCCTCACTTGTGGTGACTTATCGTAACAACAAACAATAGCAAAAACGGCCTACGATCAGCCCATCCACCAGCAACCAACAGCCACAAACAGCAACTACAGGCACACCAGCAAATCGGAACCCAACAGCCTAAAAAAAATAATCAACAATTTCAAAACGTTAAAATTGTTGGGTGTTGTGGAGGCTTTTAGCCGGCCTAACCCTAATGGGTTATTTAAGGCTTATTGCTTAAAATACGTTTTCTTATTCTCCAAGAGTATTCGTCTTATAAATACCCCATGATGTAATTATATTCTTTGAGCACCTACTAAAAGATAAGCCTAGTTGCAACTCATGGATGTAGGTCACCTTAACCGAACCATGTTAAATGTCTTGTTCTTTACTTTCTGCTATTGTGTGTGTGTTGGGTTGCTTCCGTGGGACCGCCTCTAACCAATACCTAACAAGTTGTATCAGAGCCTTGGTTCATTAAACACACGGGTTTGCATCGGTTCAATCTTTTATTAGGTGCTCAAATAATACAATTACATTATTGGTTATTTATACGATAAATAACCTTGGAGAATTAGAAAACGTATTTTAGGCAACAAGCCTAAAATAACCCAATAGGGTTAGGGCCGACTAAAAGCCTCCACAACACCCTAACACATATACTAATCATTTGTGTACCTTATATCTCTTCATGAGTTGTCTAAACAATAAAATTGTATGTTGTTGATCTCAACAACGTTAAACCAGATTGGTCATGAGACAATTTAGCTTTAAACCTTAACCCTACTCTCCGAATAATCATGGATTCTTGATAATCCATAAAGTTTTGAACATTCCCTTTGTTCTTGTTAACCTAGATTATGCTTCTCCCTCCCTCAATTAAGCATCCTTTTTGTCTTATAATATAACATCAAATAACCTCATGATCAATATTATAGTAACATAACATCAAGGGATCTCCATACCATTATATGAGTACTATCATGCCCAAATTATTACCTATTTTCAATCTCTCTTAGTATCTGCTATTGGTACCATTAAACATTCTATCACTATAATTGACCATTTGCTGCCAAGATAATAATGGTAGCATTAAACATTCTCTCACTATAAATCATCATTTGCTATCAGATACTGCAGTGAATCTAATGTAGGTACATACAGGTCTAGTATGATTCCCAATCAAAATGTCACATATTTAAATCTTTACCACATTTCTATCCTTCAGATTTCAAGAAAAGCTTAATTCAGATTCAAAGTAATAATACCATGTTATGCTCTTTGAAACTTCATCTAGATCATATGAACACTAAAGACATTTGAAAAAGATATATTAACATTGTTAATGTCCATAAACATATAATAATTCTTTAGTTTGCTATGATGAATTACCTGTTTAATTAGTGTTGTGCTTAAGTTGCCAAACCTTCATTACTAATATCAACAAACGCACAGTTCCTCATCCTGCTAGCCCAGATCTGAACAAAAAAATAAAATAAAAATAAGAACAAATTGAAAGTGTAATGAAGGAGCATACCAACACTCTGAAGAGTTATTAAAACCTTAGATCCAAGAACAACAATACCTTATCATCTTTCGGAAGGATAACCACATGGTTTCCCTGTAAAAGAACAGATTGATCAATTTTCCATAGTCATGACCTCATCCACAACATTGTCAATAAGCTCGAAAATAGCTGTAGAAATTAAAAGAATTTTGTTAACATGTAAAAATTTGCAATTAAATAAAACAAAGATGGAATTAAGCTCAACATACCACCAAATGCCCATTTGTGAGAAATGGCATTCGAGTGAAGGATATAAAAGAAACACAAAACAAAAATCACACGATGTAAAATCATAATCAGGTCCCAACATAAACATAACCTAATTTGAAAAGTGTAACAATCCAAATTCTCTACTACCTTAAGCACGAAATTTCGATTAGGATTAAAGTTGTCAAAGAACGAAAACGCGACACAATAAGTTTAACAACTAAATTAAACTAAAAGTTAAATGTAAATTTCTTTAAAAATAAGGGGGCAAAGTGAAAATTTTGACTTAACCTAATTGTTATTTACCCAACCCAGCCGCCACTCTATACCCATCTTCTTCAAACGCTCCCTGCAAACTCCAAACTTACACCCCTCGTGAAACCCTATTCCGACCCCTTGTTCTACGACCATGAAGCACACCACCACCGCCATGAAACCATAATTCCGGCACGACCTGTAGACGTTGCTCGGTTTCGTTTGGAGGCATCGAGCTCGGGATTGCAGATTTGCGACTACGGGAAGGTCTTGTTAGACCCGTGTCGCGCTGAAGAAAGGGTGGAAATGACATCGCCGGCGACAGTTGTGTACTCCGGTGATGACGGTTGTTAGCTGCAGGTAACGGCGGTAGTGGTGGTGGCTGTGTGAGGAGGATAGTGGAGATGAAGGTGGCTGAGTTTCACGGTGGTGTAAGCTTCGTGGTGGTCGGTTGCAGCTTCACGGGGGGAGAACTTCACGATAGTGGCTGATGTGCGGGTCTAACGGCAGGAGGGGGAGAAGGTTATGCAGGTCTCACGGCGGAAGTAGAGTGGTGATTAGGACGGTAACAGTAGAGACAATGGTGGTGGTGTCCTCGTTGTGGTGGCTGTTAACAGCCGTGACAGGGGTGGTCGGAGGAGTATGACGGAGGTGGTAACCTTGGCTGTGTTTCACGACGGGGAGTGGGGTGACAGGGCTGTTATGGCGTGACGGTGGTACCTGGTAGTTGATGGTGAGCTATATGGTTGTTCAAGGTGGAGGAAATTGGTGGTCGTACGGGTTTCACAAGCGGGAGGTAGTGATGACTGTTATGGTTCCCGGTGTAGGGTGGTGTTGGTTCTACAGTGGCGGTACCATTGAAATATAGTATAGATATCCAATTCAATATATCTAGTTTAATATTTCTCATTTAAATCTAATATATTTGTGTTTGTCTTTGACTTATCTTGGCTCTTTGGATAGCTAGTGGGCTCTGGATGCTTAGTGGGCTCCTGGATGATGCTGTCTTGGATTTAGGCTCAGTTCCAGCTGTATATAAAGATTGCAGTAGCTGGGATTTAGGGTAGAGTTGTTCATTTGAGTCGTCTGCGCATATTCTCTCCGACTCCTCTTTTCATTTTTAGGGTTTCATCACATAGATGAAATTCTCTCTGTTTTTTGTATAGGTTTTCTCTTGTATTTGAGAGTTTGTGTATGAGATTGTCATATTAAATCTCAGTTCTTGTTTCTGGAGTTATCTGCACGTTTGTATTTGATTCAGAGATTATTTTGATTCAGCAAGTATTTGGTTTTTTTGACATGGTATCAGAGACAGGTTCGCTTTGATCGATTGTCTTGTATTGATTCTGGGTTCTTCCGCTAATTTCCTCGATCTAGGGTTTTGTCATCATAGATCTAAGGATTTTACTCTAGATCTGGTGGTTCTTCTGGATATTACAACTAAGGAGGCAATTTTCGGGATGATCTGTAACCCTAACTCCTGATCTTGCGTTTAAAGAAGCTAGTTCACCGACCGTCGCTGGTTTGTTTCTGTCCTTTTCTCTGGAGCTAGGATTACCCTAACTTGGGCACCTTCTGGTGAGATCGTTCCTGTCTCTTCTTGCTTTGTTCATAGTTAGTGTAAAATAGTTATTGTTTTGCTGATCTATATCCTGTGTACCTGTTATATCTTCTGTGTGCATCACTTGTTTGAGTTTTATCTTTTGTGTGGCTTGCATAACAGCCCGTGGTTAATCCTTGATCTGCCACTCAAGTGGTGTGAAAACCTGGTTCTGACCGTAGCCTGTTCTGTTTGTGCGTGTGCTTGAGTGTTGATCATATCTTGACTTTTTTGTTTGAAAAATGGGTGATAGTGCACTTGTAGAAAATGAAACCTTGATAAGTAACTAGACTCTAGTAATCCATTGTATCTTCATGCTAGTGACACAAGTAATCTGTCTATTATAAATATCAAATTGAAAGGCACTGATAACTATACCATCTGGGCAAATTCTATGAAACGTGTTTTACAAGTTAAAAATAAGGTTGGATTTATTGATGGAACTTGTATAAGATCTACTGAAAATGATATTCTTGCTAGCCAGTGGGATAGGTGCAACTCAGTGGTAATTACTTAGATTTTAAACTCTGTGTCTGATGAGTTGTATATGGGTCAAGTTTACTCTCAACTTGCATCTGATGTTTGGAAAGAATTAAAGGAAACCTATGATAAAATTGATGGCTCTGTGATGTTTGGACTGTATCAAAAAATTAATTCATTAACCCAAAATGGGGCCTCTGTTTCTGATTACTATCATAAGCTTAACATTCTGTGAAAACAACTTGATCAAATGCTTCAGTTACCTTCATGTGTTTGTCAAGCGTCAAAAGACTTTAATCACATGATAAAACTGATGCAATTCTTAATGGGGTTAGACATTGTGTATCAACCTGTCAGGACAAACTTGTTAATTAGAGACCCTCTTCCTACCATTAAAGAAGCTTTCTCTATTATTTCAAGGGAAGAGTCACATAGAAACATGAATGTGTCTAATAAAATTCAAAATCAAAATATGGGGTTTGTGTCTAAATCAACTCAAAGCTTTGAAAGTAAGAAAAAACCTTATAGAGGTCCTAATCCAAACTTAAAGTGCTCCCACTGTAATAAAGTGGGACACACTATTGAAAGGTGTTTTGAAATAGTTGGTTATCCCTCTGGACCCAGGCAGAAAGGAAATCAAGGGCTTAGACCTGGGATGTCAAATAACTCTGTTAACATAAAGTCTGATCAAAGCATTGCAGCTAACTCTCTTACTTCTGATCAAATCTCAAAACTGTTAAGTCTAATAGGTGAGAAGGCTAATGAAGAATCCCAAAGTTCTCATGTTGAAGGTAGGGTTCTAGATCCTTTCTATTCAAATGTTTTTAGTAAAAGAATATTTGGCTTTGCTAATATAACTTCATGTGAAAATAAATCTGGTTGGTTGTTGATTCTGGAGCAAACCAGCATATGGTTATGTCTGAAAAAGGTTTATTTGATGAAGTTGATGTATCTGAATTTAATATTCGTGTAAAACATCCAAATGGAACATCTGCAAATGTAACAAAAATTGGTAATATCAGACTGAGTACTAGAGTAATTTTGTGTGATGTATTTGTTGTTCCTGATTACTGTGTGAATCTGATGTCTGTGTATAGACTTGCTAAGGATAACAAATTGAGGGTTGTGTTTGATGAAAGCAATTGTTATATTCAGGACTTAATTACAAGGCAAACCCTTGTAACTGGTAGTCAACTAGATGGTCTTTATATCTGTGATGATGCTGCTAAATCTGCTAAGGTGTGTTATAATAGCTTTGATATGGTAAATCTTTGGCATGGTAGATTAGGACACCCCTCTTATCAAGTATTAAATGAATTAAAAGAAAACTTAAAATTGAATGTGGTAAACAAAGAATATTCTTGTGAGGTGTGTCACAGATCTAAACAACACAGAGAACCTTTCCCACTTAGTGAACACAAATCTAAATGTATGAGAGACCTTATTCATTTAGATGTTTGGGGACCCTATAGAGTTCAAAGCATGGAAGGGTTTAAGTTTTTCTTAACTATTGTTGATGATTTTTCACGAGCTGTGTGGGTGTACTTACTGAAACATAAAGATGAAGTTTTTTATAATTTACAAAGTTTTTTTAACTCTATTAAAAATCAGTTCAATAAAACTGTGAAGATTTTTAGAAGTGACAATGGAACAGAATTTGTTAATAACAAAATGACTGAATTCTGTGTTAAAAATGGAATTGTTCACCAAACTTCTTGTGTCTACACTCCATAGCAGAATGGAATTGTTGAGAGAAAGCATAGACATCTCCTAAATGTGGCTAGGTCTTTGTTATTTCAAGGAAGTCTTCCTTTGAGTTTCTGGTCTGAATGTGTTCTAACTGCCACCTATCTTATAAACAGGACCCCATCCTCGGTGTTAAATGGTAAGACACCTTATGAAGTAGTATATGGTTTTAAACCCTCTATTAGTCATCTTAGAATGTTTGGTTGCTTATGTTTTTCAACTATACTAAATAATACAGATAAATTTAGTAGTCATGCTGAAAAATGTGTTTTTTTGGGATATTCTAATCAGAAAAAAGGTTATAAGCTCTGGAGTCTGGATAAGAAACAGACAATTTTTTCTAGGGATGTGAAGTTTTATGAATCTGTTTTTCCATTTAAAAATAAAGAAAGTTTGTATAAATCTGATTTTTCTGATACTGTTTTTGAAACAAACTCTTTAAACAATTTAAACTTTTTTGATCTATATGAGAAACAAGCAACTGGAACTTCTGAGGATGAGAAAATTCCCGATGATGAGGAGAGGGTATTGAGAGATGCTGTACACGGGTTCCTGCAGCCAAGTGATAGACATGAGCCTGCTTTAGGTATGGCTGAGAATCAGCAACCTAACAGCTTATCTCCTGAAGTTGGCAGGGCAGGAGGTGTAGGTAGTATGCATGATGAGTTACTAACTCCTGAGGGAAATATCGGAAGTACTACTGTGATAAGGAAGTCTACTAGAAATACTGTTTTTCCTAGAAAGTTGCAAGATTTTATTGTAGAAGGGAAAGTTAAGTATCGGTTAGAAAAAGTAGTAAATTACTCTAACCTGTCGTCTGAAAATTTAAGTTTTGTTTCTGTTTTAAATAAAAGCACTGAACCTATAACATATAGGGAGGCTGTTAATGATTCTAATTGGGTTAATGCTATGAATGAAGAAATTGAAGCATTACATAGAAACAACACTTGGGATCTTGTAGACTTACCAGTGGGTAGAAAAACAATAGGTTGTAAATGGGTGTTTAAGATTAAGTATAAATCAACTGGTGAGGTAGAAAGATATAAGGCTAGACTAGTGGCTAAAGGATATAGCCAGAAAGAAGGAATTGACTATAGTGAGACATTTGCTCCAGTTGTAAAAATGGTCACTATTAGGAGTGTTATTGCATTAGCTGCTGAAAATGATTGGCAGCTATATCAATTAGATATTAACAATGCTTTTCTTTATGGAGAATTAAATGAAGAAGTGTATATGTCTGTCACAGAGGGGTATTTTTCTAAAAATGAATCTAAAGTGTGTAAACTTAGAAAATCTTTGTATGGATTAAAACAGGCACCACAAATGTGGAATGAAAAACTTGTAAGTGTGCTAGTTGAGTTAGGGTTTAATCAAAGCAAGTGTGATTACTCTATGTTTATTAAATCTGAAAAATCTGTGTTTGTAGTTCTGCTCGTGTATGTGGACGACATTGTAATAACCGGAAATAATGAAATTGAGATCTCAAAAATAAAAAATTTGCTCCAAACAAAGTTCTTAATTAAAGATCTTGGACTATTGAAATATTTTCTAGGGATTGAGGTTATTAAATCTGTAAATGGAATTTGTTTAACTCAAAGAAAGTATTGTGTGGATTTACTTGCTGAGTTTGGTCTTACAGGTTGTAAACCTGTGAATACTCCTATTGAACAAAACTATGTCGTTATGAGCGTGTGTGACAAAAATAGTTCGTTGTTATCTGATATAACTGGTTATCAAAAGTTAATAGGAAAATTGATTTATTTATCGCATACAAGACCTGACATTTCATACTCTGTTCAGTTTCTCAGTCAATTTATGCATAGACCTGCTCATTCTCATTTACAAATTGCATTGAGATTGTTAAGGTATTTGAAAAAATCTCATGGTTGTGGGCTATTGTTAAAAAAGGAGAATCTTTTGATTTAAAGGTTTTTTCAGATTCTGATTGGGGAAAATGTACTAATTCTCGAAAAAGTGTAACTGGTTTTTGTATATTTTTTGGAAATTCATTGGTTTCTTGGAAAAGCAAGAAACAATCTGTTGTATCCAGATCCACTGCAGAGGCAGAATACAGGGCAATGTGTGCAGCCACTTGTGAAGCTATGTGGTTAGTAAATTTGCTTGGTGAGTTAAAAGTGTCTGTTACTTTACCTGTATCATTACATTGTGATAGTGAGGCATCTAGATCAATTGCTGCTAACCCAGTATTTCATGATAGAACAAAACATTTTGAAATAGATTTGTTTTTCTTGAGAGATAAAATCTCGAGTGGCTTTGTTAAAATAATTGGTGTGAAGTCTGAGGATCAACTGGCCGATATGTTTACAAAAGGTTTATTAGTAGGGATGCATTCCAATATGTGTAAGTACTTGAAACTATTTGATGAATTTAGATTATTGAATTGAGGGGGGCTATTGAAATATAGTATAGATATCCAATTCAATATATCTAGTTTAATATTTCTCATTTAAATCTAATATGTTTGTGTTTGTCTTTGAGTTATCTTGGCTCTTTGGATAGCTAGTGGGCTTTGGATGATTAGTGGGCTCTGGATGCTTAGTGGGCTCGTGGCTGATGTTGTCTTGGATTTAGGCTCAGTTCCAGCTGTATATAAAGATTGCAGTAGCTGGGATTTAGGGTAGAGTTGTTCATTTGAGTCGTCTACGCATATTCTCTCCGACTCCTCTTTTCATTTTTAGGGTTTCATCACATAGATGAAATTCTCTCTGTTTTTTGTATAGTTTTTCTCTTATATTTGAGAGTTTGTGTATGAGATTGTCATATTAAATCTCAGTTCTTGTTTCTGGAGTTATCTGCACGTTTGTATTTGATTCAGAGATTATTTTGATTCAGCAAGTATTTGGTTTTTTTGACAGGTACGAACCGGACGGTGGAGGTGATTAAATGGGTATCCTAGGTGGAGGAGACGGTGCAGGTTAGTGATGGCTCGTGGTGGTAGTAGGGGTGGTTGTAGCGGCCGCATGGGGAGATCCGATGGTGCCTTCAAGCCACATTGTGGTGGCGGTATGGGCTCCACGACGGTGGTGGTCGTACGGGTCTCATAGTGGAAATATTGTTAGATCTACGGGATGGGTGTGTGAGCTTCACGGTGATGGTACGGGTGGTGGTTAGTAATGGTGGTGTTTGCAAGGTAGAGACAATGGTGGTATTGTTTGAAAAAGGTGACCGACGCGTCGAGACGAGTTCACGGGCTTTCGAACCACCCGATTCGGAGTCCGTATAGTTGAGTTTCGTGTATGATACGGTTTCGTATTCAAGGCACCGCGTCGTGGAGGTACATTTCTTAAACTCCTGATTGGTGATTGTTGAGTAAAAGTTCAGAACGCAAGTTCCGGCAAGAGCCCGGCCAACCATCGACTGTCCGAGGCAACCGTCGACTGACCGGGCCGACCGTCGACTGTCCGGGTCGACTGTCCGACGACTGTTCGGTCGACTCTCCGACGAGACTTAGGATCCTAGCGACACTTAGATGAGTTTTGATGGTATTCGTGTGTTAACTTTCGTGCAGATCGTTTAACACCAGTTTTTGCTTATATACATCTCGATTCAGGATAGTTGACGACAGACAGGTGAGTTCTAGAAGCCCTTCTTTAAATGTTTTAAATAATGTTTTCGGGCTGGTGTGCATACGTAACGATGTGACTGTTTTATAAAACGATGTTCATGAATGATGCATGTGACGTTTTATGAAACGATGTTAATGAACGATGTTTTGGGAAGGTTATGAAAGAAGTGTTTATAAAATATTTTGCCAAAAGAAGTTTACGAAATGTTTACGAATGAATGAATGATTTTTAATAAAACGTACGACTGCTTTAACTGAAGTTTTGAAGTAAAAGAAGTGAATGTTTATGAAAGTTACAAACGAACGAATCTGCCATGGTTCCTCCGGGAATCGAGGTTATGGGTATGGGAAGTATGTTATGGGCCTTACCTTTATAGGGTCCTATGTGGCTGACCAACTGTTGTACAACTGGGGTGATGACGGTTATCAATGGGATTACCGTGATCCTTGAAGTTGGTACGATTTACCTCGCTGGGTAATCTTGCTTGAAGTTTGGTACGTGTCATCCTTGTGATGTCGTGCTTGAAGTTTAGGTGTTGAATGGTCTAGAGGTAACGAGCCTTAGATTTCTCCGCATGTATGTATGATGGGTCTTCCTAGAGGAACGAGCCTTAGGAGACCTAGGTGACGGATGGCCTAAAGGTAACGAGCCTTAGGTTTCTCCGCCGGTATGCGACGTATGGAATTGATGATTATGAGAAGGCGCAGATTCAGTTCACGTTGACTTATGTTATGATATTATGTTACGAGGTTATGTTATGTTATTTGATATTATGTTACGAGGTTATGATTAGGTTATGTTTATGTTTTAGATAATGTTACGCTTTCACATGTTGAACAATGTTAATGTTATGTTTGAATGAAAGTTTCCGTTGCGTTATTTGATATTCAAATTTAAAAACTGTTTGTGAATGAGTAAATCCAATAAATGAGGCATTCCGGTTTTGGGGTCTTACAAAAACTCTTAAGGAAAACAAAAATAAAAAATGGATACTTAAAAAAAACAAAAATCAAGGCGTGTAGGGTTGAAGTGGTATGGTTCTGCTGCGAGTCAAAGGTCTCGGGAAACAAAAACCGATTCAAGAGAGCAGACGATCGTGTCTTCTCATCTAGAGGTCAGACGATTGTGTCTTCCGATTCAAGAGGGTGGTGTATAAACCCCATGAATAGAAATGAACCTAACATATCAAATTGCCATAAACAACCTCAAATCAATTACGTGGAGCAATTATGAACCCTTAATCAACGGTTAGGAACCCAAATATGCATCAGTTTTGATCCGATTATTATGCATATTCTCCTCAGAAATCAGAATATGTATGCATAATCCAAACCAACTCTACCAAATAAAAAAGTTGTTAAAGAAGTCGCCGGAATCAAGAACTCACCCATAGCAAAAGATGCATAATTGATGAAACAAACCGTTGGTTCCTTTATCAGGGAATTCAATTTCTCACAAACCCTTGATTACCTTCACTAAATGGCCTAGTAGATGAACAAAAAGGAAGAGGACGATAGAAACATGTGTGCGAGTCAATCGGGCGAAGATTTTTACGGTTTTGAAAGAGAAGGGGGAGAGAGTGAAACAGGTTAGAAAAAGGAAACGGGTAGGGGCTTAGGTCCATGTGTCCCATAATCCGCATTTAGATAGTTTAGAAGAAGAAAACATACATGAAAAGGGCTGACAATGTTACACGTGTACAAAATTATTTTTATTTATTAGAATAAAATATTTATTTGTTTGATAATGCACTACAAAAATGATCCTAGCCTGGTTGTTTGGCGCTGTAACTTTCACATATGGGGCTAGGTGTATGCTCTGTTTACTTTTCTTTTATTACTACCTTATCACTAACAAATAGGGTGTTCATCGGGTCGGGTTGCGGGTTTTTCGGTTCGGTTTATTCGGGTTGGTATTTTTTTTGTTGAAACCAGAATCCGAACCGAACCATATTTGAGGAAACCTAATCTGAACCTAAAACTACATTGTAATTCGGTTTAGTTTTCGGTTTGAACCTAACAAACCGAATTAGCCAAAAAAAACTTTTTTTTTCCTTTTAGGTAGTTATAACTTATTTGGTTTAAACAATACAATATTTTAGAAAAATCTAAACAAAAACATACCTTCATCAAATAATAATTTATAATACATATATGGTTATTGGTTATTGATATAAATGAATTGAGTTAACTATAAAAATATGGATTAAAATAGTGGTATAACCCAATTCGGGTTTATCGATTCAAACCGAATTCAAAATCTTAAAACCTAAACCAAACCAAAAATCAAATTACATATCCGGTTTTCAGTTTGAACCAAACCGAAAACCAAATTTGTATTTTGGTTTGGTTTTAAACGGTTTCGGTTATCGGTTTAATCGATTTGAAACCAAATATTAAATACCCCTACTCTCAAATTGTGCATTAAAATGGGATATGTGTGTCTACATTCCTATCAGTTATAACAATTTGCATACTTCAACAGAACTATGATAAATAAATTATATTAAATAAAAACATATTATTATTATTACATTTAAAAATTACAAAATTCTGAATAAACTGTCGTCACAATTCTTATTTTTATCTACGTTTCGATATAAATTTTTTCCAAAACTAACATGTGTCAAATATAATATATTTTTTTATTTTTTTTCACAACAACATAATGTCTTTTTTAAATTACGAATATACCGTTGCTACGAGTTTATTTCTTTCTACGTTTTGAAAACATGTTTTTTTATCAACGTTCCAATGTGAACTTTTTTCATGGTTTCGTTTTTTAGTATAATGTTTCGAATATTATCAACGCCTTCACCACAACGTGCAAGTTTTCGTCACGGTTTCGTTTTTTTTTTCAAAGTTACGAATAGTATCAATGCTCCTATCGTAACGTGCAGGTTTACATTTACTAGTTATATCACTAATACTATTATTCATAGCCTCAAAGGTTAGTACAATAAACTGTCTAATTTAAAAGAAAATTGATGGTTCCATATTCATTGTAATCCGTCAACCAAACCGTTATGTTGGGTAAAAAATGTATAAGAACCCAATCTAATAACATGTTCGGTTGGTTCCTCGGTTTGTATCGAATCATAAACACCCCTGCATTGTCATGCATATTTAGAAGGTTAACTATGACGTGTGAATGTGCTTATCGACCAGTCCTGGCCTAACCAATGCTAGTCAAGTTTTCCTTAAATAGTTAAATGGTTGTGCTGAATATTGTCATTTTTATTCACATTTAATTAAATTAGTTATCTAAATGATCAAACGAAGAGAAAAAAAGGTGAAAAAATGTAATTAAAAAAATATTATATAACTAATTTAAGTGACTCATGTGAACTAATTAATTTTATTAAAACTAAATGATAATCGTATAATTATTATAAAAAGTATAGCATTTATTTCATCAAATTTATCTTAACATATAAAGCATGAGTTTGACCATTCAAACCACATTATTGATATATTAGAGTACCATAAAAGATGGGGGAAAATAGAAAAAGAACAATGAAACAAACCGGTTTATATCACGGAGACAAACCCTTTTTTATTTATGTTTGTAATGTTGTTCTCCGTCTAGTATCTTGCTAATCATGTTTTTAATAAAATTGTCGCGGTTGTAAAAAGAAGAAGACGTGACCAAAAAGATAAAGAGTTTTGCGTTGATTTTTCTCCAATCCAATCTAGTCCAATGTCCTTATCTTCTATATACCAATCATATTGAGACTGGTATTGTTTTATTTGTAAAAGGATGGCGATTATTCAACTAGGAGTTATTCGACAAATGGACATATTCATAAAAAATTAAATGAAATATATTATATAAATATAATCAAATAGAAAGGATAATACAAATCAATTTCAATTTCGACCAATTTCTAATCTATACTAATAAATAGAATTCGAAAAAAAAATGAGAATTCTATTTAGGATCCTTTTAACTCCTATTCTTTAAAGCTCATTATACTAGACATTTTCACAAGGGGTTGCCATCATCCATCTTTAAAGATTCCTCTCTAGTTTGAATGTTCTTCTTCCTCGTTTTCAAACTGTAGAGGTGTAATAATTGTGAAGTAAGCTTTATACTATTGTAGATACACTCGAGTCAAGAATCCTAGAGCAAAAATAATGAATAGATTAGTATAAAAAGAACATGCGATCTCGAAAAATAATAAGAAAAAACTCATAAAAACTTAAACAGTAAGAAAACTCTTTGGCTGAAAATTGCACCAATAGATCTACGGACATATTAGCGACGACAAGAGGTATTTGGTATCCTGGAGGACTTACCGCTCCAACGCGCGAGCTCACACCTCTAGTTACATGTTAAACTTCTTTTTGTTCTCTTTATTTATATTATTATTATAACTCCATAAAAAATTAAATTATTTATAATTGTACAATATGGTAAAGTATATCTAGAATATGATAAAGGCTAACTATACGTCAAGTGATATAGTTAGCTTTTATCATATTCTAGGTATACTTGACTCTTAATTTATCTAGTTATTCTAATGGATGTTAGAGTTGTAGATTGATTAGGTTTTCTTCTAGTATATATTGGTCATTAAAGTTCATTTGTGAAATACACATAGATATACAATTCTATATGGTATCTGATCCTTAAGATTTTTGACTTCTTTTCTCTAGCTCTTATTCATATCCACTGCTACCACCATCAAATCTCGGTTCCTTATCGGTCTCCCCCCCCCCCCCCTTCATGTTATGACTTTATTTCTCTTCTTCTTCCTCTCGTCCTGCCCTAGGATGCATTTTGTGTGTATTAGGTTCTATTTAATTTTCACTTATCGCCACTATGCTACGGACATTCGTAACCCCTGTCACCATAGCCCGGCATAATGTCTCTTGTCGTCGCTACTATGTCCTTAGATCTGTCGACGCCATTTTTAGTCACAGTGTTTTCCTACTGTTTAAGTTTTTATGAGTTTTTTCTTATTATTTTTCAAGATTGCATGTTCTTTTTATACTAATGTATTCATTATTTTTGCTCTAGTCGTGTTCGGCTAGAGAAGTATTAGATATAATATATTACTTTGAATTAAATAAATAATATTAGTTAACATTTATTATGTAGATAAGATCTGATGTGATTATCTTCAGTTATTATGAGATTGGAGTTCCTTTCTATTTATACATATTCTACTATTAGAGTATTCACATCAGCTTCTTCATATTTATCTCTATAATTTAATTAAATATTATATTTTTTCAAATTTGTTTTAACCTCCCACATTTCATTCTCTATCTCTATCTTTATCTCACTCACAAACACTTATTATATTGTTTTTTCTCTTTCCTAAACACTCACAAAAAATATAGAGTTTGATTAAAATGATTATCTATATTTAAAGAATCTCTATTTAGTAAACTATAAAATTTAAAGATAGAGATGGAGATAGAGATCCTGATGCAGGTGTAAAATACAAGAAAACTCTAAATAATAGAGATATGGATGGATATAGATATGTTGATGTGAATACTCTTATATATAATTTAACTTTTTGTATAATTATAATAATAATATAAATAAATAGAACAAAAACAAGTTTAACATGTAACTAGAGGGTGTGAGCTCGCGCGTTGTAGCGGGAAATCTTTCAAGATACCAAATACCTAAACGCGTGTTGGAGAAACTTAAGGCATAAAATATCAAAACACGTGATCGAAAAACGTAAGGCATAGTAAACGTAAGAATAAACTAAACTCAATGTGATCTTAATTAAAAGCAAAACAGTTAAAAAAATATTAAATAATTAAATTGGGAGAAAAAAAACGCAACAAAAATAAATAATTAGCAGGCCACCAAGGGACTCGAACCCGGGTAAAAGGAGAAGCAAGGGCGGCGCTTCAAGGTCCACACTTGAAACTATCCCAACCACCCACTCTTTTGGTTTTCAATGCGAACTAAATTTTATATAACAATATACGATTGTGTGCTTTTAGAAAAAAAAAACTAAATCAATAGTAACGTGACACGTGGACGAAGGCCAAATAAAAAATGAGAACCGTTCCTAAGGTTACTTTTTAATCTATCTATATAATATATCACTAATATGTATAAATAATTTATCACTACTGTCTAATATGAAACTAAACTTTGAGAACACACTTTAGACTGAGGGGGGCGTGGAGGACCACTCCCACCAAAAATAATCGAAAGAAGTTGGACACTTGCACAAACAAAGAACACAAAAACATCAACAACCCTTATAGAATGCTCATGTACAATGTACTTTTTCATTTTTATTCTAATAAACTAATAAATTTATCTATCACGTATAAAATCTAGATTTTTGTTTCCCGCCTTTATCTCCCATTAAATAACACTCTCTCCTATTAAATAATTAATATCTAAAATTTATTATAATATTTTGTTAAAACTTATTAAATTATATCTTATATTAAAATACAATTTTATAATTCTTAAATCTTCATTATTTGTTATTTCACTAAAGGTTGATAACATCCAACATACAGATATTCATATAAACTGCTAGTTTACAATAGGTTGGATTCATATAAACATGGTTTCTAACCTAGTGTTATAATATACAAAAAAATTCTAGAAAAGAGTTGGTATTAAGTAAAATTTAAAAATGTTATGATAGGCTAGCCCAATCTTGAATCCAAAGCAAATTCACTAAAGAAAAACCAAAGATCATTGTCTCTTACGTTATTTACACGAAAACGCATCATGCCCCCTACAACACATGGCTCAAACCAACAATTATTTGGATTGTGAAAATAGTCAAAATAAACCACAAAATCATTTTCAGTGACTTATATAAGAAAAATATATATAATGACTAAAATATTATAAGATCTTAAAATATATTAATATTTTTATAAAAATAAACCCTTTTAAGTAGAAGAACAAAACACCTAAAAGTCTAAAACCCTCTAATTCTTGTATCATGATATAATTTTGGCCTTTTTAGCTTCATTAACTTCATCATCTTCATCATCTACCTCATCTTTAGTTTCATCATCTTCCATCTTCTTGCGTTTCAGAAACCTCACAAGCCCTTCTAACACGACATCCGCATCGTCAGATTTCATGAGTTCCTCGGCCACCTCCGCGGGTGTAACCTTCTTGCACTTGATCAAGTCTTTGATTTCTCTAAACCGCCAATGGTGGTCGTGAATATTGAGGTAGTTAGCCGCTAGTGTCTCGAATCCATCAACGGTCAAATACGACATGTGAATGTGCACATCCATCCGCCCTGGTCGGAGCAATGCCGGGTCTAGTCGTTCTTTGTGGTTTGTCGTGAATATTATAATCCGTTCGTCCCCACAACACGACCATAACCCGTCTATGAAATTTAAAAGCCCCGATAAAGAAAACTGCGAAAAGAAGGAAAATTGAAACAAATGGTAGAACAACAATGATGGAAAAGGGTAAAACCCAATTTTTCAGGACCGGATCAGGAACCGGGTGTCTAACCGGTTTGGTTTACCTATTTAAACCGTTTTTCAGTCGAACCGGAGAACCAGATTGATCGAACCGGATTTTAATTATTTTTTCCTTCAAAATATATAAAAAAACATAAGACAGTTTTAATATTCTGTTTTAAATTAAATATTTAAAATTTTACAATATTTATGGCGTCACAAAGTTTTTATATCCGGTCCGACCAACGGAGCGATAAAACGTCCGATTCTGAAAACATTGGTAAGAACGAAACATTGAGGGACAAAAAAAACAATGGGATTGGCCTGTTGCAACGGAACCGGGTGTTCAACCAGTCCGGTTAACCTATTTAAACCATTTTTCATCGAACCAGTGAACCAAATCGGTCAAACCAAATTTTAATTACTTTTTCCTCCAAAATCTATAAAAAAAACACGTAAGATTTTTCTTTTATTTTATTTTAACTTAAATATATATTATTTAAATTTTTATAACATTTATGACGTCATCCAGATTTTAAATATGGTACGACAACGAATCAATAAGGTGTTCGGTTCCGTAATAACAGAAGATTGAGAGGAAAGAAAAACAAACCATGGGATCACGAACAGATTTACCCTCCAGAAATTTGGCCGGAGCAGTCCCCTTCCGATCCGGCAACTGAATACTACAATCGATATCTTCGATCACCAATATCGACCTATTCGATGTTCTCAACATCAGTTTCTTCAAACTCGAATCACCTCCAACATTCGTCAACTGCAAGTCATATATGTCAAACTTTAAGTAATTAGCTATAGCCGCAATCAAACTCGACTTTCCGGTCCCCGGTGGACCGTACAACAGATACCCTCTCTTCCACGCCTTCCCAACCTTTTTATAAAACTCCTTCCTCCTCAAAAACAAATTCAAGTCATCAATAATCGCCTTCTTCATCTTCGGATCCATCGCCAACGTGTCGAAAGTAGACGGGTGGTCCAGATTAACCGATTCCTTGTAACCGCCGGGCCCACCACCGTACGATTGTAGGTTATGGAGTTTAACAACTTTCTTCTGGTTTTCGAGTTCTTGTGATCTTTTAATTATTAATGGCAAGTAAGAAGTTATTATAATCTCTTTATACTTCTTGTCGAATTTGAGCTCGATGTATTTTCTCTCCGGCGAGAAGCTGCGGCTGGAGCTGCTCTTTCCGCTAGTGTAATCAAAGTCATCGCCGTTGCCGGATCGCTGCTGCGGCGGCTGATGGACGTACTTCCATGTAACCGAAATTCCTTCAAACGAATCTTTGATATCTTCTGAGTCAGCAAATTTGACGTTGATGTGGTTTTCTTTTACGGATTTGGTTATCCTAGAATCATGGAACATATTAGATTTCTGAATTAAAAAGAAACAAACGGACACATAAAAAATTTCTAAATAATTGAATAGTTTAAAGAGGGAAGTATTTGGCAATCACCTGAGGGATTCGGAATCGGGGTTGATTCGGGTACAGAGGAAGGCTTCGGCGGCATCGAACATGTGGTTTGAGGTCATGCCGTCTTTCTCGTCGAAGACGAGAGTGAGTTTGGAGGATTTGGGTTTCCAGTAGAAGCGGACGGCATCGACGACGTAACGCCGGAGTTCTCTAGGGAACAACTGGTTGAACATTGTACGGAAGAGTATGACTGAAGTTGACATGGAGGCGTATGCCGATAGTAGGGACGACGGTGACGGCATCTCTGGGAATGTTCGTGTCGCCATTCGTGAGTTGGTTTCGTGGAAATAGCGGACTCTGTATTTATTGGTGCCAGATCTTATATTTATAAGTTTAGATATTTTTGGTTTTATTCGACTATTTTCTTTTTTTTCCACTATTTTAAAGTATAATTACATATATACAGAACTTAAAACTTAAATTATATATATCCCTCTGTTTTATAAAATTGTTCTTTTAACTTTACAAAAAATACTACTATTCTTATTTTATCGATCTCAACCCTAACCTTCAGATTCACACTTCGGATCGATTCCAACATCCAGCGTCGCTTTTGGTCGATTCCATCATCGAGTTAGGTATATATGTAATTAATGAAGTTTTTAAGGGTTTATATCTAATTGCACCCTTTTTTTTTGTTAACTAAAACAACACTTTTAAAATTAGGTGGCGATAAAGTACACCATGAAAGCAAAGGCCCTTAGTCACCAACACTAACAAAAGAAAAGATAGTAAAGAATACTCGGTTGTTTTTTAACACTTAATTGATTAATTGAAATACTTCAATACAATCATTCGACCAATATAACTAGTATATATAGCTAATCAGCCCTAGATCAATTAGTTTGGGAGGAGGCATCTTATGGCCTTTCAATGTGTAGGTCATGGATTCGAGTCTCATTTGATGCAATATGCTCAGGTGGGTTAGTGGTTTTTTTCACAGTGCGCTTTCGGGTGGTGGGTTTCCCTGGAATGGTGGGCGGGTCGGGTCACCAGCACTGTCTGCGTTCGCGGACGTGGGTGGTCTAATGGATTTACCCGAGTGACCGGGCTTATAGTATTCGTTGGCCGTTCAAAAAAAAGTAGATATAAAACTCTGAGACACCTCTTCATTCGAACTCCAATTAATAGATAAATACGAACTCATAATTATCTTTTAACCTACTAGATAAATCCAATTAAATAAACTAAATAATTATCTCCTAACTAGATAATTAAATAAACAGAACTTTGAATCGACTAAAATACTAAATAAACGGAATTACGAATTAATCTCTCCAACTTTGTATTATTGACAAGATTAGTCCAATAGTCAACGTACACCTATAGGTATTCATCGGTTCGGTGTTTGATTTCAGCTATGCGGTTTGAGATTTTGATCATTCGTAACCAGAAACCGAACCGAATTTTGTAATGTCCTAATCGAACCGAATAACGAATAAAAATTCGGTTCAGTTTCGGTTTTAGCCGAATTGATTTTTTGGCTTGGTTTCGGTTATGTTTATGTTTTCAACCAACGACAATAAATTCAAACAACACAATGTTTAACAAATTCTAAAACCAAAATAAAATGTACAGGATACAAAATGCAAACTTTAAATGAGAGTCTAAAACCGAAATAACAATTAACAGTTAATCACAAAAAATAAGACATAAGCTGCAAATTTCAAAGTGTTCAACTTTTTGTTGATCAGTGTTTTTCTCATCTATACAAAAAATAAGAATAGCTAACTAGATGGTTAGGCGTTAAATAAGAACAAATAAATAGACGATTAGAGTTTAAACAAATGTATGTGTTTATTAAAAACTGTTAGAATATAAGTCAAAATCAAGATGGTCAAACTACTGATGTTATATATCCGATGTGGTGAATCAGTGGTTGGGACTTCAGGGGTTGTTTCTGTCATTTGTCTAAAGTTACTTTACAGTGTTTTGTCTAGTTTGTACTTGTTGTAATAAAGTCCAGAAAGTATAAGGACTAATAGTGTACAAATAGAAATTGGTTTGTTAGAGATGGGTATGAGCTGGGGCTATATAACCAGGTCTAGGGATCAATTGGGGATAACTTTTGTAATTCGTTTTCTTTCAATTCCTTTCGTTATTAGTTTCGATCATTAATAAAGAGGTTAATCCTTGGTGGGTGAATTCAATTGTTTTCTTTTCTGGTGTTTTGAATATCAATTGGTATCAGAGCCAGGTTGGGCTCATTCAGAGAAGTAGGTGATATTCAAGAACGTTAATTGGTGAAAGAAGAAAGAAAATGGTGTCGACTAAGTTCGAATTGGAGAAATTCGATGGGAAGAACGATTTCAGTCTTTGGAGGGTCAAGATGAAGGCTCTTCTTGTTCATCAGGGAATCAGTGATGCCCTGAGAGGCGAAGCTAATCTCCCTGATGGTTTAACGGACAAGGAGA
This sequence comes from Smallanthus sonchifolius, assembly GCA_023525975.1. NCBI lineage: Eukaryota > Viridiplantae > Streptophyta > Magnoliopsida > Asterales > Asteraceae > Smallanthus > Smallanthus sonchifolius. The sequence continues at coordinate 30,506,317 of CM042023.1, forward strand.
AGAAGGATATCTTGGAGAAGGCACATAGTGCAATTATTCTGAGTCTTGGTGATAGAGTTTTCAGGGAAGTTTCGAAAGAAACCTCTGCTGCAGGGGTTTGGTCGAAGTTGGAGACTCTCTACATGACAAAGTCATTGGCAAATCGTTTGTATCTCAAGAAAAGATTGTATACTTTTCATATGGGATCAGGGAAGACACTGGATGATCATACAGACGAATTTAACAAGTTGATTCTTGATTTGGAAAATATAGAGGTTGAACTTGATGAAGAAGATCAAGCCATCATATTTCTGACTTCCTTATCATCAAGTTATGAACACTTTGTTGATACCTTGATGTATGGAAGGGAAACTCTGACCATGGAAGAAGTCTTGGCAGCACTTAATTCCAAAGAATTGAAGAAGAGATCTGATTCTAAGGAAGAAGGTGGAGAAGGCTTGGTGGTTAGAGGGAGGCCTGACCAGAGATTTGATCATAAGAATTTCAAGAATATAAGTCAATCAAGAAACAAGACAAAGTTTGAGAGAAAATGTTTTGTATGTAATTCAGAAAAACATTTCAAGAAAGACTGCCCTGAATGGAAGAAAAGAAGAGGAGATCAGAATATGCACAAGAATCACTCTAGTCATGGTAGCCATAATCAACAGGATGATTCATCAGATGGTTATGAAAGTTCTGATGTGTTGATGGTAACAAATGGTGAGATTAATGGCAGATGGGTGATGGATTCTGGTTGTTCTTTTAAGATGACATCTGTAAAAGAATATTTCAAGAATTTGAAATATGGAAGTCATGGTGTGGTCAAGTTGGGAGATGATAGACCATGTGAGATCAAGGGAATTGGAACAGTTACATTCAAGATGGATAATGGAATGCTTGTTGATGTCCATGATGTGAGGTATATTCCTGATCTCAAAAGAAACTTGTTGTCATTAGGATCGTTTGAAAGAAAAGGGTATCATATTAGCCTAAAAGATGGGAAGGCTAAGGTAATGAAAGGGTCCTTGGTTGTAATGACTGGAACAAGGCAAGAAAATAACACTTACTTGTTGAATGGTAAAGTGGTTGTGGGATCTGTTTCAATAGCAGAAGAAGACATAAGTAAAGAAGCTCTTAAATGGCATAAAAGATTGGGTCACATTAGTAATCAAGGGCTAGTTGAATTAAAGAAACAACAAGTCATTGATGGGTTAACTAATTGTGATTTTGGATTCTGTGAAGATTGTGTAATGGGAAAACATAGGAGGGTTAAGTTTAGTAGAAGCAAAAAGTCTACTAGGGGAATCCTTGATTATGTTCATTTTGATCTGTGGGGGCCTGCCAGAACTGAGTCATTGGGTGGAGCTAGATACTTTCTGTCTATAATAGATGATCACACAAGAAGAGTTTGGGTCTATGCTCTAAGACACAAAAGTGATGCATTCAATAAGTTTAGAGAGTGGAAGGTGCTGGTAGAGAATCAAACTGGTAGGAAAATAAAGAAACTCAGAACTGATAATGGGTTGGAATTTTGTAATAGAGAGTTCAATCAGTTTTGCAAAGTTCATGGTATAGCCAGACACTTAACTATACCAGGAACACCTCAGCAAAATGGGCTTGTAGAAAGGATGAACAGAACCTTGTTAGAGAGGGTTAGATGTATGCTGTTAAGTTCTGGTTTGCCTAAGAGTTTATGGGCAGAGGCTGTTACTACTGCAGCTTATTTGATTAACAGGTCACCCTCAACTGCACTCAACATGAAGACACCTATGGAAGTATGGAATGGTGAGAAACCAGATTACAGTGACTTGAAGGTGTTTGGGTCAGTAATATATGCTCATACTAGTCAAGACAAACTGGATGCAAGAGCAATAAAGTGTGTGTTCTTGGGGTATCCTGAAGGTGTAAAGGGATTCAGGGTATGGAGGCTAGATGGTGTGAAGCCAAGGGCATTCAATAGTAGAAGTGTTAAGTGTAGGGAAGATGTAATGTTAAGTCCGTTGAGAAACAAGCTGAGAAAGAAGTTCAGGTTGAGGTGGAGCTCATTGAGATCACTCAGAAAGAAGATCAAAATCAGACAAGTAGCTCTGATCAAAGTAGTGAAAAATACAGTATAGCCAGAGAAAGACCAAGAAGGCAAATGGTGAAACCATTGAGGTTTAGAGAAAATGATAACATTTATGCAGTTGCTTTCAATGCTGCAGAAGATGAGAGCACTTTTGAACCATTAACCTATGAAGAGGCAGTTGATTCAGTGGATAAGAACAAGTGGTGTAAAGCAATGGGTGAAGAAATGGATTCATTGTATAAGAATGAAACTTGGGTCTTAACTGATAAGCCTAAAGACAAGAAGCTTGTGACTTGTAAGTGGATATACAAGATCAAAGAAGGTATGAAACCTGGTGAGGATCCTAGATTCAAGGCCAGATTAGTTGCTAAGGGGTTTACACAAAGGGTTGGGGTTGATTACAATGAGATTTTTTCTTATGTAGTCAAACATTCATCTATCAGGGTAATTCTGTCATTAACAGCAGGATTGGACCTTGAGTTGGAGCAACTTGATGTTAAAACAGCTTTCCTTCATGGAAATTTGGAGGAACAGATTTATATGATGCAGCCAAAAGGGTATGAAGTGAAGGGTCAAGAAGATAAAGCTTGCTTGTTGAAAAAATCTTTATATGGGTTGAAACAGTCACCAAGGCAATGGTACAAGAGATTTGATGAGTACATGGTGACAAATGGATTCAAAAGAAGTGCTTATGACAGCTGTGTCTATAAAAGAGAATATAGCAAAGGTAAATTTGTTTATTTACTCTTATATGTTGATGACATGTTGGTGGCTTGTCAAGATAAAGGTGTTATTGAAGAAACCAAGAAATTGCTGAAATCAGAGTTTGATATGAAAGAGCTTGGGAAAGCTAAGAAGATTTTGGGCATGGAAATTGTGAGGGATAGGAGTAAAAAAGAATTGAAGCTCACACAGTGCTCATATGTGAATAAGATTTTGAAGAATTATTCAATGGAAAACTACAAGGCAGTAAAAACACCAATAGCAGCTCATTTCAAGTTGTCATGTGATGATTGTCCTTCTACTGAAGAAGAGAAGAGATACATGGAGAAAGTTCCTTATGCAAGAGTGGTTGGTAGTTTGATGTACCTGATGGTATGTACCAGACCAGATTTGGGTTATGCAATCAGTATGGTAAGTAGATACTTGGCTAATCCAGGGAAGAAGCATTGGGAAGCTACTAAGTGGATCCTGAGGTACTTGAGTGGTACAAGACAGGTTGGGTTGGTGTTTGGTGATAAAACAGGTGCCAGGGGTAAAATGGTAGCTGGTTTTGTTGATGCTGATTATGCTAAAGATATGGATAGGGGAAGATCCATAACTGGGTATGCATTTCAAGTGATGGGAAATTTGGTGAGTTGGAAAGCCCAGTTGCAGCATGTGGTGGCATTGTCTTCAACAGAGTCAGAGTACATTGCTCTGACAGAAGCAGTTAAAGAGGCTTTGTGGTTGAAGGGATTTGTATGTGACTTGGGAGTTGATTTGAGTGAAACTGAAGTGTATTGTGATAATCAGGGTGCTGTTCAGTTGTCCAAGAATGGGGTATTTCATGAAAGGACAAAGCATATAAATGTGAAGCTTCATTTCATCAGGGATGTGGTCAATTCTGGAGAAGTCAAAGTGGTGCAAATTGGGACAGAAAAGAATTCAGCAGATATGTTGACAAAGGCAGTTCCAGGAACAAAGTTTGATTACTGTTTGAAAGATCTTGGAATTGGGTAGGTCTTGATTGTTGGCTTAAGGTGGAGATTGTTAGAATATAAGTTAAAATCAAGATGGTCAAACTACTGATGTTATATATCTGATGTGGTGAATCAGTGGTTGGGACTTCAGGGGTTGTTTCTGTCATTTGTCCAAAGTTACTTTACAGTGTTTTGTCTAGTTTGTACTTGTTGTAATAAAGTCCAGAAAGTATAAGGACTAATAGTGTACAAATAGAAATTGGTTTGTTAGAGATGGTATAACCAGGTCTAGGGATCAATTGGGGATAACTTTTGTAATTCGTTTTCTTTCAATTCCTTTCGTTATTAGTTTCGATCATTAATAAAGAGGTTAATCCTTGGTGGGTGAATTCAAATGTTTTCTTTTCTGGTGTTTTGAATATCAAAAACTAAATGAGAATGACCTTCTTCGAGTTTATCAAGGTCCTTAATGGTTTATTCCACATTAAGAGCAACATCACCTGAAGTGATCCAATATTGACAACAAATTAAAGCTTCAATAGTTTGATGAGTTAAAAAAACTCTTAAATGAGTCAAGCACTCTATTTCCGGTACTAAATATAGATTCAGGAGCCACTGTTGAAATAGGAATGCTTAAAATATCACGAGCAATAATGTTGGACTTCTCTTCTACCAACCCAAACCAGTAAAATCTTGACTTTCAAACCAAAGATCATCTCCTTCAAAATCCTTTCAAATACCTATCCAACTCAGACTTTGAATCTTCAGCCACACCCGATTCTACCTATTGTCTTTTCACATCAACCATGTTTTTCTCTCTAAGTACGTTAAGTATATCATCATAGCTGCCAAGCAAACTAAAATCTTTGCTACCTGAAGTCTTCTCATTCACGGCTTTAAATGATAATAACGAAAGCTTCTTTACATACATGTCTGAGTAAATTCTTTTATAATCATTGATTATCTCAATTTATGCAACTTCACACAGTTAACAAACCTTGTCCCCAATATCAGTTCCATACATACCACAAAGAGTGACCTTAAGGTATGCCAATTTTATCCTAAGGTAAAAAATGGAAGCAATAGACATCATTAAATTGAATTTATTGATATCGCCCCAATGTTTACTAAGCATCGTCATCAAACGTAGGCCAACTCGTCGTCATCACTTAACAAACATTGCTTCAAAACACTAACGTTATAACTAATGTAGTCGAATTATGTATATATGTACCTAAATAAAAAAAATAAGGGTGAGCTAATCAAATATTGATAAATAAATAAGAACATGATTAGTAACTAAAACACAAACATAAAGATGATGAAGGTAACCTCCCAACCTTCTCGCATTTCACAATCCGTTGTTGGGTGAAGATCACGATAAAACACTAAGGCCTCTAAAATTTTTTAAATACCATTTCTTACTAACTTGCAACACTCAATATCAAATAAATGGAGCTTCAACGAGTAGGTACATTCAAACATAAAAGACTATTAATATTCAACTTTTTCCAACAAGTCTAACCCATCTAGGAGCATTCCTAAAACGGTCAACGGATTTTCTAAATCCTTGAGCCCATCTTGCATGATTAAATTACTGATTTGTGCTATACATCTTATATGTGTCGGTTTTCCTTTAAGAATGCAACTATCACCCCATTTCACCATTTTGATTACTAAATACTCGACTGTAACATCATTGTCATTATCAAGTGTAATATTCATAGCATTTTGAAATTTCCAATCAAACAAATAGTTTTTCATGGCTTGTCCAATATTATTTACCTCGATGGCTAGAAAATATGACAAAAGTTGGTCACCTTTTTTTTTCAACTTTCAATTTTCATTAACATAGTGTGTAGTGAGACACATATTGCAAAAAGTCTGTAACACCTATGAATTTTTCGTCCCAATATTGCCTAAGATAAATAGCACAAGGACTAGATTTTGACAAAACCCGAAAGATGAGAAAGAAACACTAGGAATTCTAAAATTCCTAGGGTAGTGGACCGCCACCCATTGGCTATTGGCGGTCCACTACGGGAGTCAAGGAATTGCCCCGCTAGAGACTTGGCGGACCGACATCACGTATCGTGACGGTCCGACACGGGAAGGCATGTTTGGCGGACCGCCAGCATCCTGGCTAATGGTCCGCTACGCACCTCCCTAGGCACCCTCTTCACAAGACACGTGTCCTGGACGGGTGTAGTGCATGCGTCAGCCCAAGTGACGCGTGGTCAGCAGTGTTGTAAAAATCGCGCCTAGGCGCCGATTAGTCGCTAGGCGGCGGGTCGAGGATTAATTTTGGCAAAATCGGACTAAAAATCGCTAATCGGAAAAATTGGGTCAAAATCGGGCCTAGGCGGACCTAGTCGGCCAAAAATCGGCCACTTCCCGTTTTTCCGGTGATATTCCGGTAGGGTTCCAGCGAGATTCCGGCAGGTTCCGGCGACTTTCAGGCAAATTTTTGGCGATTTTCAGTTTAGTTCTTGTAATTTTCAGCTTCTTTAAAAAATGTGTGTGTGTATATATATAATTTTGAAAATTACATATAAAAATGTGTGTATATATATAAAAAACTGAAAATTACATATAAAAATTCCAATCCGATTAATCCCGCCTAGGCCCCGATTAATCCCGCCTAGGCCCCACCCCACCGCCCAACTAGCGCCTAGCGATTTTTACAACCATGGTGGTCAGTGGCGGACCGCCACGGCAGGACCATATGGTCCGCTACAGACGTGTGGCGCGCGTGCACTGCATGGCCACCACTTGTCATGCATGCGGACAACCTGGGCGGTAGCGGACCGCCAGCTCGCTGGCTAACGGTCCGCTACGGGTGCGAGATCAGCCTATAAATAGAGGCTCATTTGCAACTCTTTTTCACACCATCCAACACTCAAACCTCCGAGCTCTCAAGCCTCTGAGCTGATCCATAGCGTTCTCTGATGTCCCGACTCCCGAGACGCTCTCCCAAGTTTGTCTGGCTTTCGCTTATTTACCGCACTAGAGCATTTAAAGCCGCAAGAACCCGAGAGGAGCATAGAAGATCAAGGGAAGGTGCTAGAGCTTAAGAGTTGACTTCTAAGAAACTTAGCACTAAGATTAATATCTTTTCAAGCTTCAAAATCTAGGTGAATACGAGTCTATCAAAACGGTTTTATGTCGTGAGTGTGCTGCAAACACTCTCACGCAAAGATCAAACTATTTACGTTTGCGAAAAAGGCAAAACACGAAAAATTAAATACTTATGCATACCATCCTGATATGCTCTAAATTATATATGTTTTGCATGAATAATAATCCACATATTACAGTACTAATTGATTAATAACCTTGCAATTGAAACTAAAAACATTTAGATTTCGTAATTCCAAGTTATTCGGTGTCTCAAATATAAACAAAGCTAAATCCTATAAAAAAAAACACAAAGAAATCAAGCTTTTAGAAGGATCATTCCCGAGCTTTGACCCCAAGAAGTCAACCACGGTCAACAATAGTCAACAAGCAGCTAAAAGACAACTGGGCAGCAGAGGAGGGATGCACAGCCGTGCATCCCAATGCACAGGCGTGCATTGCCCTATCTTGCTCCCCCAATGCCCAGTACACTGTCCCGTGTACCCTATTTGATTCCAGGGGTGTTTGTATGCCCGTTTAAGCTAATGCACGACCGTGCATTGCTCATTTTGAGGCCTATAAATAGGAGGCTTGAGTTTTTCATTCCACACACCTCAATACACATTACCAGAGCTCAAGAGAGTCCATTTCTATGGTTTAGAGTTGAGAGTAGAGAGGCTCCTCCTCTTCATTCCGCAATAGGGGAGACTATGAAACTCAGCATTATGCTAGTTAGTATGCCCATTCGTGGCTAAACTCTTTGTATTGCTAGGCTGAAGATGAAGTTTGGTGTATGTTAATATTTAACGTATTAATCTAGTGGTATGTTTATGTCTTTAATTATTCGCTTTTAAAACCACCTTCTAGGTGGGCTTTTTATTATTATCTAAACTTGTTTTTACACTTGTGAGTGTTCTTGATTTTAAAGCATAAGACCGTAAAACCTTTTTCATCAAACTTCTCTTGATACTTGTACGTCTTTATACAAGTGGATCTTGATAAGCCAAGGCGTGGTTAATATTAATAAGGTCGTACGTCTTTATACGAACTTCTTATGAGACCAAGAATTGGTGAACTCATGTTGGGAAATGTACGTCTTTATACATGGTCCCATTGTTACACCGCCTCCTGGTGAACAAAGTCTAATCACCCTTTTAATAATAATAACTAAGCACTTAAGTTTGATGTCCTAAACCAACTGGGAGATAACACCAAAGATTTGATGGTAACGATGTTCCTAGCTGGGAGTCCTATCATTTTATTATTAAAGAATATAATCCGTGAACCAAATGTCGTGAGGACGAGGCTCTAGCAGAGACCCGGGTCACATGTTTGTAGTAGTCATACCGCTGGATTAGTCAACTTAACATTATCATATACCAAGCGGATTCGAAGCCCAAAGCAATACTCTTTGTGACCTAATCATTTTCGAGATATTTACTTTCCTGCTATTTACTCTTCTGTTATTTACATTCCTGTTATACACAGCACGCACGTTTTTACTTTTCTTTTATTTACTTTACCGTCATTTACTTTTCTGTCATTTACTTTTCTGCTTCACAAACACACAAAACCCACTAACTAATTAAACCGGTTAAACGATAACAAAAGTTGAGTATTAGAACTCCACCGTGTCCATTGGTTCGATATTTGGTCCTTACCTAAACTATATTACGCTGCGATAGGTATACTTGCATATTGTGTGTGTTTTAAGTTTGAGTATTTATCATTTTAGTTATAAATTAAAAACCTGATTTTGTGAAACCAAAATCCCTGAATATATTATTATATAATATATTTTCTATATACTAAACACGACACATCACATCCCGTGGGGGGGGGGTTGGCTACGGATATAACCCCGAGGATGTTTGTTACTGTTACCCGAATAAAAGTATACGCAAAGTTTGATCAAATGTTTATACTTGCTCCGGATCCATACGGCCAGGCGGGGTTGGCACATAGGGTCGAGTGAATGTGTAAAACGGGGGAGCCTATGACTCCACATGTCCGCTCGGGTATGTGACCAATGTATACGCCTATAAAAAGGACGAAGTGATGTGTTCACTGTCTCCCATTGAGTTATGTTTAATTATTTAATTCAACTATTTTACCAAGTGATAAAGATTTTTGATGTCATAAAGTATTCACCAGCACATAGCTGACGTTCATTTTCAACTGTTTTCAAGAAAGAGATTAAACGATCCTTAAACAGTCGGGACCGGCCACGGCTTAAGTGTCGAGGATAGTTTTGTTGTATATCCGGGTCGGGCTACACACCTAGACCCGGTGCAACCAAAATTTATAATATACAGGTTCGTGCTATGCAAGGCAAGGACCTGGAGATATAATACAAGGTTAGGTGCCAAAATGATTACGACTCCCTAGGCGGATTACTCCGTTGTAGGAATTTTTGACTTATTTGATTTTGGTTTCAATGTACTAAACAATCAGGTTGTTATACCCAAATATTTAAATAAAGATCTTTTGTCTACACGACGAAATTATGATATTTACAGACCAAGCCTTGAGGTTGATGATTTATGAAACGATCCTTTGAAAAACGTTATTCCGCTGCACAATACAAACTCTGAAATCAAAGCATGTACCGATGGTTCCAACTGTTGTCACGACCCGGTAAGGTCCCGGGGGTGCCCGGGGCGGGGTGTGACAAAGTCCATGTATCATTTGTTAAACAAACCCTAAGAGTTGATTTTTTTTTTCATTTTAGCTTTAAGCTTAGCGTTTTCATCAAGATACAACTGAAAACAATCATTTGTTATTGTGCTTCGAGATGGAATGACAAGTGTAGACTAACAAATCCTCATGCATCTCCTAAATTCTTCGTATTTTGCAAAATGAAGGAAATTCATCAATAATCTCGGCTATTTATCTCCTAACTTTTTTCGATATAACCTATACAATTGTAAACTAACTTTACACTTTTCGGTTTCATCACCCTTCTCCGTGTTAAATGCTAGATGTGGCTTAGTGTAGAACACTATGAGCGATGACCCACATATTTTGGGGCATGTTGTTGTATCATAGATGAACCACTAGTTTTAGAATCACAATTATAAATGTTTAGACATTATTTACATTGGTTTTCCATCTTCATCGGCATAATTAATGAAATCCTGTCAAATACTTGATCTTGAGTTATACAGTTTGCGTTTCTTAGTTGCAAATGAGTTCAAATTACTTTTGTTAGAATCCTTTCCCGTGGACATTTCCGAAAAATCTACATAAAAGCCCGTAAAGAAAATTAAGAAATAACATGCATTAGATCAAAGATAGTCTATTAACAGTTTTAAAAATTAAGCAATACATATCTATACTATATAATAAATAAAGGTTTTTGTATACCACGTGTCGTCACCATATTCATTTTCATCATTCTTTTCCCGCATCTCTCTCTTATTAAATGCACCATATCTTTTAATAAATTACTAATCCCTCTTCTAATAAAAGACTAAATGTTTTTTCCACTTGGCATCACCACATTCACTCTCACAAACTTTTCCCCCCATAACCACATTTACATCCTCCATTTAATACTTTCATATTTGGCCTTTTTTTTAAAAAAAAATACATAAATAAACATTTTATCAAATCAATTTATCATTACTACCATTGGCTCCCATTTTTTTAAATTATCATCAAAAGTTAATATTTAAAAAAAACTCAAGAATTAAAAAATAGGAAAATTTAAATAAATATGTGTTACAATAAAGTTTACTGATATTTAATTAGTAGATTTTTTTAATTTTGATATTTATAAATAAATTTTTTATTTTGATTTATAAATTTTAATACTTTGTTTTTAATAAAATTAAGAAACTTGCAAATATTTATTTTTAAAAGTGTATTATATTTTAAACTTTAATTTTTTAAATGACCAGATTTAAAAAAAAAATATGTTTACAAGTTTCAATTCTAATTTATTAGTTTTAATTTTTTCATATTTAATTTTAGAATTTTAAATTTAATTGTGTCAAAATATTAAGGAGTGAAATTTTTAAAATTTGAAGTTTTAAATTTTGAATTTAAAAGACGATATATTGTTGAAATTTAAATTTTATTTGTACACAAGTACAATGAGAGATTTAGTATTTTTTTAAATGAGAGATTTAGTATTAAAACTTTAGCGAGATTTTTCGCATACAAGTACAAGTAGTATCCGTCAATCAGAACATCTTGATGATGATTTTCATGAATGTTTATAATCTTCTGATTTTCTAAATGGACTTACATTATCATGTTTGTCAAACTATAAATTAGTTTTAAGTGTCGGTGTTCCAGTCATGCTATTAAGAAATATTAAAGAAAAAATGGTTTAGGCAATGTAACAGTCATGCTATTATAAAATGTATTTTCATATATTTTTTGATGTTTTGATTACTCTTATCCGTATAATCTTAACATGTAACAAAATGAAAATGTTACAAATACAATATCAAATTTGCATAAAAAAGTTGTTAACATATTTATCAATATAATCTTAACGTTTCAAACCGTGTAACACACAGGGTTAAAGCTAGTACATATGATATATACGTAGAAGTAAGTATCAAGAATGTCTAAGAACTCAATTGCAATCATTTACAATTAGCCAAAAGAATCAAGGGCATCATATAATCCGTAAAAAAAACTATAAAATTCCAATAGTCAACAATCAATTCCTTTTCTCATTCCATATTTGAAAGTCCATGTGACGTCTCCAAACACGTAAGACGTCCATGATCAATGAATTACTCTAGATTCTACGAAGAGAAGGAAGCACGAGCGAGTCACACCAAACACGCACACATAAGATATAGATGAAATAGAATCGATCTTTATAATCATAACGACCCCGTCATCATAGATTACAAACAAAAGGAGTACACATCTATCTCGTTTATGCTCAATGTCCAACCCCTAGGTGAGCTCTACCTAGGGGTGGTGACTCACCTCTCAAAAAGAATCTCTCCCTCTCTGTTATACAATCATGCTTATCCACAAATGAACATTTCATGTTCTATTTATAGGGAGGTGAGTTCTGCAGGCGAACTTCTTTATAAATTCAAAGGTACTCTCTTTAATTAAGAATTATGGGATTCATCATTCGAGAGGAAGTAGACTACTCAAGAATTTCACATTTCATTTATATCATAATTGAATAAAGAATTCATAAAATCTAAATAAAAATAATAAGAAAGACAGAATCAATAAAGTTTTGATTGATCTTCACTCAAAACTTGAGTAAGGAGTAGATCTTTTTAGACTTTTCTAGAATCTGAAAGCGAGAACTCCTTTCTTTTTCTTTTTTTCTTTATTTGACCTACTTTAGCCAGATGAAAGGAAACTTTCACGTCCGATTTTGAGGGGGGTGGGGAGATCCTATCCCAATTTTTATTTTGTTAGGCCCATAGATAAAAAAAACTCACTTTTTTATGATTACGGGGTTTATTGGAATATGAAATTCAACCCTAGAAATACAGGATCCCAATTTTTTTACTACCCGGAGCTTCGATACATTTTGAAATCGAGAGATGTCTACCGAGGGAGGTTCTATCAGACAACAATTAGCCAATCTAAATTTACGAATGATTATAGATTATTCATTGGTAGAATGGAAAGAATTGGAGGAAGAGGAACCCACAGGGAATGAATGGGAAGATCGAAAGATGGAAGAAGAAAAGATTTTTTGCTTAGACGCAATGAATTGGCTAAGCATTTTATTCAAACAAATATAGAACCAAAATGGATGGTTTTGTGTCTATTACCAGTTCTTCCTCCTGAGTTGAGACCAATCTATCATATAGATGAGGATAAACTAGTGACCTCGGATATTAATGAAATATATAGAAGAATTATCTATCTGAATAATACTCTTACAGATCTATTAACATTAAGTATAGCTACGCCAGAAGAATTAATAATATCTCAGGAAAAATTGCTACAAGAAGTCGTGGATGCGCTTCTTGATAATGGAATCTGCGGACAACCAATGAGGGATGATTATAATAGAATTTGCAAGTCGCTTTCAGGTGTAATTGAAGGCAAAGAAGGAAGAGTTCGCGGGACTCTGCTTGGTAAATGAGTCGATTATTCATGGCAGACAGTGATTGTCGTGGGCCCTTCACTTTCATTACATCGATGTGGATTGCCTCATGAAATTGCAATAGAAATTTTCCAGGCATTTGTAATTCGTGACCTAATTAGAAAACATCTTGCTTCGAACATAGGAGTTGCTAAGAGTCAATATCGAAAAAAAAAATCAATTGTATGGGAAATACTTCAGGAAATTCTGGATGACTATCATGTATTGCTGAATAGAGCGCCTAGTCTGCATAGATTAGGCATACAGGCATTCCTCCCCGTTTTAGTGGAAGGGCGTGCTGTTTGTTTACATCCATTAGTTTGTAAGGGCTTCAATGTAAATAAATATAATAGCCAATCTATTTTCACGAAAATAGAAATACTATGTTTACATGTGGATCCCTACGTCGTTACATTCCATTTAGGATTAGGAATAGGCGTAATCGGACCTGCTTTTTATAAATCTCTCGTTATTTGGACCCTATTCACCTCTTTGGGCTTCTATTGAATCGAGAAATAGGTTTAATTGTCTATCTTTTTGATATATTGGATATCTATATAAGGCATTCTCCGGATCATTCAAATCGAAGCAATTGGATGTCCAATTCGGGCCTATATGACATGACCGATCCATAGAAATACTCCAACACTCCACTCTTCCATACATCACACTAGATAGATATCATATTCATGGAACACGATTCATTTTCAAGATGCCTTGGTGGTGAAATGGTAGACACGCGAGACTCAAAATCTCGTGCTAAAGAGAGTGGAGATTCGAGTCTTCTTCAAGGCATAATATTGAGAATGCTCATTGAATGAGCAATTCAATAAGAGAGCTCGGATAGCAATATCGATTCGATCGGAGTGACAAGTTCTCCTAGAACTACTTAGGCGAACTTAGCAAGTTCGCTCATCAAGTTCGCCTAAACATTCCCTTGGGCGAACTTGATAGGTTCGCTACATGTGTACAACATAGAATTTTAGCTTCAGTTAAAAAATGCTTTTCTTTTGAACTTGATGGTACGCCCGGTAAAAATGCGACACCGCCTTCCGCTTATCAAATGAGTACCAATCCCACTTTTTGACGGCTTGAAAAAACGCTTTAAACAAACTTACGGACGATACCTTCCTCAAGCTGCTCATCACAAATTCATAATGGAATACCTTCACAAGACCTAAGGGATGATATGAGAAATGTGTAGTTGATATGCTTACAAAAGCTCAAGGCAAAACCTTGACATAGGGAGACGAAGGTGACAATACCTAAAATAATCCGCGTATAGGGTTATTTTCCCGACAGGCGGGTTATACGCATGCCGACTAGGAGCAGGAAGCCCCGCCCTCAAGTTCTACAAAATACCATGCTCAGCCTGAAATGCATCAAAATCCGCCTCTTTCCACTTCACAGCAATCTCTGTTACAGAGGGACCTTATCCTCGGCTGGATTTCTCCCGTCTATGTGACGACGACGCCATGAAAAATGCGGGTAGCAGCAGTAAATAGGAAGTATTTTAGGTAGAAGACAACGCGTCAACCGATAACATTTACCAAACCCTAAACGCTAACAAGGCCACACGACACAATTACCCAGGTTTTGACGCTTATCCAGCACATAGGTCACTCACCAACCCTAGCCTACACCCGCCAAACAACCGTACGATTTGATGTCTCCTAGCACACTCAAGGGCGCCAACACCTGTAACACCCAAAATAAAAAGAAAAGAAAATTTTAAAATTTCACTCCCTCGCGGTACGCGAGGGAGATTTTGACAAAGCCCCGCGATACGCGAAGAAGCTGCTTATACGCCAGATTTACATCTTCTCGCGGTACGCGAGAAGATTCCCAACCAAGCCTCGCGGTACGCGAGGGAATAGTACACGCGTCAGGGCCAGAAAACACGTGTCATTCACCCTTGCCACCAGCCGCCACGTGTCATGCTGACTCAGCACCGTTCGTGACACCTCATCCTCTCGCGGTACGCGAGAGATTTCCTTGGCCAGTCTCGCGGTACGCGAGAGACCGGAATTCCAGCCTATAAAAGGCCTTCAACGGGATTGAAATTCTGTACAGTTTCCAAACATTCGTTTCACACAAACCCGATCTCTCAAAACTCCACAACGTCCCGAAGCGCTGTTCAAGAATCCTACGACACCCAACTCAAGCCGTAGTTCTGTCCAAATCCCGCAAAGTAGGTATCGTTAAAACTATTCATATATATATAGCCGCAATTATATATATTCTCTCATATATATTCTCGTTAATCGTGTCTTCCCTAGGAAGAAACGTGTCGAGGTTCTGCTCAAATTCCGAAGCCTACAACCCTACCAGCCATCAAAATCAAGGTGAACACATTTAACGCTTTTCAAACAAGAAAACCATTTTATTTACGAAAACGGCATGAAACAAATTAAATGCTTTAATCATAAGGGTAATCTACGTGATAGCATTCAGGCCATAAGCATACGTAGATTTGATCAAATGGTATACATGTGACGGGTGAAAGTCCGGTCCGTGGCTGGGTACAGATCATGTAAGGGGATATCATAAGACTGAGGATATGGTTCCTTAGCAGATTATACGAGGGACGAGTTCCTGAGTATCATGTAAGACTAAGAACAAGGTTCTTAGCATCACGACCCTGGGAATAGGCTATCAGTCTGAGACATAGCGCTCAGCCAGTTGACCCCATGGCAGTTAACCCAGTGTATGTAGGTGGTATATACTTCAGGTGAAATAGACTGCTGAATGTGTAGATTTACCATACAAAAACGTGCTTAAAGGCTTTAATTTGGTTTATGTTAGAAATCATTTTCGTGTCAGTTAAATGTGATTCACCGGCTTTATGCTGATGTTCATTTTCAAAACGTTTTTCACAGGTAGTGAAAGAAATCATTAAATTCAGGGTGGTGCAGTAAAGACAAGATCTTTAGGCATATTTAAATCCCTGTGGCAGACTAATACAAGACCAAATGTTGGAACGGACGTAGATCCTAGACATTTTGAATGGCTTGTATTATGTAAATTATTTCAATCACTGTACATTATATAATAGACTTTTGAAGATCTATTATCATGAAATGAAAAGGGACGTGGATCCCAAGTTTTGATAAAAAGTACAGAATTAACCCTTGAGGTTATTTACATTACATTTCATTACAAAAAGGCATCAAGTAAAAACAAAGACTTCCGCTGCCCAAATATATGGGACCGCATTCAGATACCAGCGTTGTCTCGCGACGCCCGGGCAGGGGTAGCCCGGGGTTGTGACAGGTTGGTATCAGAGCCACATTCAAGGGTTTTAGCAAAACTAGATACTTATATGATTGTATCTTGGCTTTAACAAATAGTTGTGCCTACTGAACAAACGATAGGAAGATGCCTTTAACATAACCAATAAATTACAGGATGTCAGATCCATACTATTATCCTTATAACTACCCAAACTTCTTTCCTGGAGAATTATCTAATCCAAGAAACGATCAAATAGTACCAAGCTATGATGATTATGTCCACTATCTACCGACCCCGGAGAATTGGAACAGAATGGTCGCAGAACAAGTGGAGCAGACTCAAGCAAGGCTTGAACCTCTGAGAGAAGAATCAGAGTATTCAGTGGAAATGGAAGATTCAAGAGAATCTTTACGTCCTGTTATGACATCTATGCCACTACCTCAATCGTTAGACATAGTATACCCTACCGGAACAATTCAAGAACATCCACCCAGTCCAAGTGAAGAAACTCCACATTCGATTTCTGAATCCGACAAGGCTGCCGTTTGTGAAGGCAGTGGTGGAAAGTATTTCTTTGATCCTATTCCAGAACATCCCGTTTTCAAGGAACCTTTCTTCTATGTAGATCCCTCCGATGGACGTCAGTATGCAACCGACGGAAAAGTCGTGTGGTCTGTTAACTCAGCATATCACGATCTTAGGATGGGACACAGGGAACCACCTCCTTGTTATGGATACCATGATGAACTGCCAAAATCAATTGATGAACACCTCGATCGTGCTCTTAGAGAGGCTGACGATCTACGTGCTGAACTGTACTTCACCAGACAAGTCGTAGTTAAAAACGAACAAACTATATTTGACTACGAACTAGCCCAGGAAGACAGGAAGTACGCAGAACAATGGGTGGCAGATCAGTTGATCCAGAAGGGTGCTATGACCGAGACCCTGGGGAGATTCTATCAAGATTTGGGAGATGTGCTTCTCGATTAAAGTTAATGATAGTATTTGTATAATTAGCTAACTTTAAGTGATATAGATGCATATCTATATTTCTGTATTTGTAACAAATAGATGAAGTTTAAGCGATAATAAACTTCAAATTTTGACCCAAATTCTTGTCTTGTATTCTTAGATGTCTCAACAAAACAATGACAATAGCGGTCCATCTACCTACATTATCAAGGAAAAAGGAAAAGAAGTTAATAATAATCCTGAAATAACTACTCCACAACCAGAATTGCAACAACTGGTCAAACAAAGCATTAAAGAAATGCTTCCTGCCATAATAAAGGAAGTACAAGAAAACATCAAAACTCCAAGCCACGTAACTCTTCCTTCAAAAAGAATGGAAAACCCTTCGAAAACCCACACAGAGCAAGTAGCAAGCTCTCGTAGAACTCAAACCTCAAAAAGATCCAGAACATCAAGCAATAAGTATTCTGAATCTGAAGAATCCTTAAATTTAAGCAGTGAAGACTCTGAAGAAGAAGAGAATGAAACAAAAAGGTATAGACACAAAGGGTGTTCTTATAAAACCTTTCAGGACTGTAAACCTTATGAATTTAAGGGCACCGAAGGCGGTATTGCTACTCTTCACTGGCTAGAGAAGATGGAGTCAGTAATAGCAATTAGCAAGTGTGCTAAGAAAGATCAAGTACTGTATGCTTCAAACTCCTTCAAAAATGAAGCGTTGGAATGGTGGAATTCAATCATTTCTGCCAAAGGGAGGAGAAAGACCAATGCCATGGATTGGAAAGAATTTCGGGCAAAGGTGAAAAAGAAATTTTGCCCCAAGACTGAAAAAAAACAAGCTGAAAGAAAATTTCTGGAGCACCGAATGGTGGGTACCAATGATCGAGAGTATACTACCAAATTTTTTGAATATGCCCGTTTGGCACCTCACCTGGCTAAACCCGAGTCGGTTCTCATAACTCGATATATTTACGGTTTAGTTCCAGAGATCCGTGATTTGGTGAAGGTTGTCTCACCAAAAACCATTGAGTCCACCGTAGAATTGACCGGTACCATGACGGCTGGACTAATCAAAAATATAGAGGAAAAGAAGAAAGTCGAATCCTCTATAAAATCAAAACCCGAGGCCAAAAGATTTAGCAAGAACTTTGGGCAAAAGGGGTTACCATTTAACAATCCACCATGCAAAACATGCGGACGCAGGCATAGTGGAAAGTGTGTTTTTGAAACTCCATTCTGTAATTATTGCAAGGTCTCAGGTCACTCTACTGAGAATTGCTTCAAGAAAAAAGGAATAACTTGTTTTAGTTGTGGAGAGCTGGGGCACATCAGCACTAATTGCCCTAAGTTTGCAAGGACCGGAAGAGCTGGAGGATCAGGAGCCAAGATCACTCCAGAAAACAAAAAGACCGTACGAGCTTTTGTCATGAATGCTAACCAAGCTGAGAGAACGCCGGACGTAATTACCGGTACGTTTCTTCTTAATAATGTTTATGCTAAGGTCTTATTTGACTCAGGTGCGAACCGGAGTTTTATAGATTATAATTTTTGTAATCTATTAAATAAACCTTTAAGTCCCTTAGCTGAAACATATGAAGTAGAAACAGCGAACGGTGATTTGATAAAAATATCCCAATCACTGAACAATTGTTACATTACATTGGCTGGTTTCACTATCCCAGTACAATTGTTACCAATGTCAATAACTGGCTTTGACATTGTTTTGGGGATGGATTGGTTATCCAATAACCAAGCCGAAATCCTTTGTAATCAACAAGTTGTAAAACTCGTTACACCAACAAACAAAACTCTAACTATCCAAGGTGATAAACCCACAAAACCTATCCAGATAATCTCCATACTTAAAGCAACCAAGTGCTTAAGAAAAGGATATCTGGCATGTCTGGTATCAATTACTGCCTTGGAAAAGGAGAAGAAGATAGAATCAGTACATGTAGTATCTGAATTTCCAGACGTTTTTCCTGAAGAACTGCCTGGATTACCACCAGAACGAGAGGTAGAATTTCGAATCAACCTTGTACCTGGTGCAACTCCAATTGCCAAATCCCCGTACAGACTGGCACCCACAGAAATGGCAGAACTCAAGAAACAATTGGATGAACTTCTTGAGAAAGGTTTTATACAACCAAGTTCTTCACCCTGGGGAGCTCCAATTCTCTTTGTTAAGAAGAAAGACGGATCAATGCGCATGTGTATTGATTATCGGGAATTAAATAAAGTTACCATTAAAAACCGATACCCACTCCCAAGGATTGACGATTTATTCGATCAACTCCAAGGAGCTTGTCATTTTTCAAAGATCGATCTTCGTTCAGGTTATCATCAGTTGAAAGTGCATGATAACGATATCTCAAAAACTGCATTTCGAACACGGTATGGACATTTCGAGTTCACGGTTATGCCATTTGGACTTACAAATGCTCCTGCCGCATTCATGGACATGATGAATCGTGTCTGCAAACCTTACTTGGATAAGTTTGTCATAGTTTTTATTGATGACATACTTATTTATTCCAAAACCCAAGTTGAACACGAAACTCATCTTCGAACCATACTTGAACTTCTTCGAAAAGAGAAATTATATGCTAAGTTTTCCAAATGCGAATTTTGGTTAACGGAAGTACAATTTCTTGGTCATGTCATCAACGTGAACGGAATTCAAGTAGATCCTTCCAAAATTGAAGCTATATCCAAATGGGAAATTCCCAAGTCACCCACCGAAATTCGTAGTTTTCTGGGATTAGCGGGATATTACCGCCGGTTCATTCAAAATTTTTCTCGTATAGCAATCCCACTCACATCCCTAACTCGGAAATCTGTAAAATACGAATGGGGACCCAAACAATCTGAATCTTTTGAAACTTTGAAACAAAAACTGACAAACGCACCTATTCTATCTTTACCAGATGGTATTGAAGACTTCGTAGTTTACTGTGACGCCTCACATACTGGTTTAGGTTGCGTATTAATGCAACGCAAGAAAGTCATTGCTTATGCATCTCGTCAGTTGAAAATTCATGAGAAAAACTACTCAACCCACGATCTAGAATTGGGCGCTATAATCTTTGCTTTAAAGTTATGGCGACACTATCTCTATGGGGTTAAGTTCACAATCTACACTGATCATAAAAGTCTCAAGTACATATTTAGCCAGAAGGAGTTAAATATGAGACAAAGAAGATGGATGGAAATCCTGAATGATTATGATTGTGAAATTTGTTATCATGAAGGAAAGGCAAATGTAGTAGCAGATGCCTTGAGCCGAAAAGAAAACGTCAAGCCAAAGAGAGTACGTTCTCTCAGACTTGAACTACAAATTGATCTTGTAAGTCAGTTAAAAGAGGCACAAGAGTTAGCTTTGAAGGAAGGTAACTTTGAAAAAGAAGGAATGAAAGGAATGCTTGATTTACTGATCAAAGGAGAAGATAATATCCTTCGCATGAATAAACGTATTTGGGTACCAGTTACAGGTGATCTTCGAGAGCGAATCCTCGAAGAAGCACACAAGTCCAAATACACCATGCACCCAGGAAGTGATAAAATGTACAAGAACCTCAAAGAAAGTTACTGGTGGATTGGTATGAAAAAGAACATTGCTATCTACGTAGCAAAATGTTTGACTTGTTCCAAAGTCAAAGCCGAACACCAAAAGCCAGCTGGATTATTGCAACAGTTAGAATTACCAATTTGGAAATGGGAACTGATAACTATGGACTTTATTACAAAACTTCCTCGAACCACTCGTGGAAATAATGCAATCTGGGTTATCATTGACCGTTTAACCAAATCAGCTCACTTTCTATCTATCAAGGACACCATGAGTATGGACAAAATGGCGCAAATTTACGTTAATAAAATTGTAACGTTACATGGTGTGCCTCTATCCATAGTGTCAGATAGAGATAGTCGCTTCACATCTCGATTCTGGCAAAGTTTTCAAACAGCTCTAGGAACTCGATTGAATCTTAGCACTGCTTATCATCCACAAACTGATGGGCAGAGCGAAAGAACCATACAAACCCTAGAAGATATGCTCCGAGCCTGTGTGATAGACTTTGGAGGTAATTGGGATGATCATTTACCTCTAATGGAATTTTCCTACAACAATAGTTATCACACAAGTATTCAAGCCGCACCATTTGAAGCATTATACGGAAGAAAATGTCGAACGCCTGTATGTTGGTCAGATATCGGAGAAAATCAACTATCAGGACCAGAGATAGTCCAAGAAACTACCGATAAAATCTTGCAAATACGAGAACGTCTAAAAATGGCTAGAGATCGACAAAAGAGTTATGCAGATAAACGAAGAAAGCCGTTAGAATTCCAAATCGGTGACAAGGTGTTATTAAAAGTTTCACCTTGGAAAGGTGTTATTCGTTTCGGAAAGAAAGGAAAGTTAAGTCCACGTTTTGTTGGACCTTTCAAAATCATTAAACGAATCGGATCTGTTGCCTATCAGCTTGAACTACCAGTAGAGATGGGTGGAGTACACGATGTATTCCATGTATCAAACCTACGTAAGTGTTTAGCTGATGAATCCTTGCTTATGCCTTTACAAGATGTGGAAGTAAATGAAAAGCTCAAATTCATCGAACGCCCGTTACAAATTGAAGACCGACAAATCAAAAAGCTTAAACGAAAGCAATTGGCGTTAGTCAAAATAAGATGGGACTCCAGGCGTGGCCCAGAATATACTTGGGAACTTGAGTCAGAAATGCGCAAAAAGTATCCACATCTCTTTCAATGAATCTCGAGGACGAGATTATTCTAAAGGAGGGGAGGATGTAACACCCAAAATAAAAAGAAAAGAAAATTTTAAAATTTCACTCCCTCGCGGTACGCGAGGGAGATTTTGACAAAGCCCCGCGATACGCGAAGAAGCTGCTTATACGCCAGATTTACATCTTCTCGCGGTACGCGAGAAGATTCCCAACCAAGCCTCGCGGTACGCGAGGGAATAGTACACGCGTCAGGGCCAGAAAACACGTGTCATTCACCCTTGCCACCAGCCGCCACGTGTCATGCTGACTCAGCACCGTTCGTGACACCTCATCCTCTCGCGGTACGCGAGAGATTTCCTTGGCCAGTCTCGCGGTACGCGAGAGACCGGAATTCCAGCCTATAAAAGGCCTTCAACGGGATTGAAATTCTGTACAGTTTCCAAACATTCGTTTCACACAAACCCGATCTCTCAAAACTCCACAACGTCCCGAAGCGCTGTTCAAGAATCCTACGACACCCAACTCAAGCCGTAGTTCTGTCCAAATCCCGCAAAGTAGGTATCGTTAAAACTATTCATATATATATAGCCGCAATTATATATATTCTCTCATATATATTCTCGTTAATCGTGTCTTCCCTAGGAAGAAACGTGTCGAGGTTCTGCTCAAATTCCGAAGCCTACAACCCTACCAGCCATCAAAATCAAGGTGAACACATTTAACGCTTTTCAAACAAGAAAACCATTTTATTTACGAAAACGGCATGAAACAAATTAAATGCTTTAATCATAAGGGTAATCTACGTGATAGCATTCAGGCCATAAGCATACGTAGATTTGATCAAATGGTATACATGTGACGGGTGAAAGTCCGGTCCGTGGCTGGGTACAGATCATGTAAGGGGATATCATAAGACTGAGGATATGGTTCCTTAGCAGATTATACGAGGGACGAGTTCCTGAGTATCATGTAAGACTAAGAACAAGGTTCTTAGCATCACGACCCTGGGAATAGGCTATCAGTCTGAGACATAGCGCTCAGCCAGTTGACCCCATGGCAGTTAACCCAGTGTATGTAGGTGGTATATACTTCAGGTGAAATAGACTGCTGAATGTGTAGATTTACCATACAAAAACGTGCTTAAAGGCTTTAATTTGGTTTATGTTAGAAATCATTTTCGTGTCAGTTAAATGTGATTCACCGGCTTTATGCTGATGTTCATTTTCAAAACGTTTTTCACAGGTAGTGAAAGAAATCATTAAATTCAGGGTGGTGCAGTAAAGACAAGATCTTTAGGCATATTTAAATCCCTGTGGCAGACTAATACAAGACCAAATGTTGGAACGGACGTAGATCCTAGACATTTTGAATGGCTTGTATTATGTAAATTATTTCAATCACTGTACATTATATAATAGACTTTTGAAGATCTATTATCATGAAATGAAAAGGGACGTGGATCCCAAGTTTTGATAAAAAGTACAGAATTAACCCTTGAGGTTATTTACATTACATTTCATTACAAAAAGGCATCAAGTAAAAACAAAGACTTCCGCTGCCCAAATATATGGGACCGCATTCAGATACCAGCGTTGTCTCGCGACGCCCGGGCAGGGGTAGCCCGGGGTTGTGACAACACCCATCAGTCATAAGCATTTATTTTTGTTTCATCATGACATTTCTTTTTATTATAAACACCATGACCTAGTTTTATTTTTATGTTTTATTACAAGTCCAGCACCGTCTTCGATAAATTCTCACCCGATACCGGACTGAAGGACTTGAAGAGGAGAGGCTTAAAAGCCCATCACAGAACAACCTTTAGCCCAAAAGCCCGTCACGAAACAACCTTTAGCTCAAAGCCCAAATATAAGACACCACCCCAAAAAACGGTTAAGTCACGTGGAAGTTCCCTACCAGAAGAATATGTGTCCACCAATAGGAAAAAGGGGAAGAATCATGCAGGACCCTAAGGTGGACCCCACGACCCTCGCACCCTTCAGGTGAGGTAAACCTAAAACTTGTTAGTATATAAAGACAGAAAATGGCATATTTACAGGTATGGACAATAACCCTCACTTTATCTCTCTACTCTTCTTTCTTCCTTGCATTCATCATCTCTTCCATTCATCAGATAGACTGATTCTCACACTAGAGGGTTGTTACATAGATTATCCCCTCACTGTGACGCCTTAACGCGTTTCTTTGGTGCAGGAAATGATATCAGAAGAAGTAAGAAACTAGAGTAAATTACCGTTTGCGTCCATGTGGTTTACACTATTTAACATAATGCGTCCCTAACACGAATTTTTAACGCTTTGAGTACCATTGGTATACAATCTGTAACACTCTGAGCCCCTAGGCCTAACTTCGTTAAAAAATTCTGTTAAGTTTAGTTTCCTTCGACAGGGGTAAGATGGTTACTGAAATTCACCCGAAACTACTAAGTTTAGTTTCGACATGCTACGGATAATTAAGTTTTGTTGCTGATCTAGTTAAGACTATCCGCAGATACCCCAATCGAAACTAAACTTAACGGAAAGAATTTAACGAATTTAGGCCCAGGGGCTCAGAGTGTTACAGATTGTATACCACAGGTACTTAAAGCATTAAAAATTCGTGTTATGGATGCATAGTGTTAAATTATGTAAATCACAGGAAAGCAAACGGTAATTTACTCAAGAAACTATTTGTGAGCCTGACTAGAGGAGCTTCTGTTAACATGGATACTGGTTGAAGAGTCCTTCATCAGAAACTGTGTCAACAATGTCGCTTAAAATTTAACCATCATTTTACGTTACTATAATATGTTGTTTAATAGTTGTAAAACTGATTTTGATCTTACTTTTTACAATAATCATGTTTGAAAAAATCTTAACTATATTAAAATTATAATGTATATGATTAAACTATCAAACCTTTAATTTTAAATATTATAAATTATTAAATTGCATATGTATCGTCATAATATTATAATTTCTTTGAGCTAACAACTCTTTGAAGATAGAAGTTGATATACATTAAATTTCCACTCACAATAAAAAAAACCAAAATCAAATGAAAAAGAACTAACCACTTTCTAAAGGGTGCTTAGCATTTTGTTTTAAAAGTGATGACATGATATAATTTATTAAAATTAGATGATTGTTTGTAAACAAAATGAATATAGAAAATAGTGTTTAAACGTGCGTATACTTAATATTTTTAAATTTTGATAATCACATGTTTAATTATTCAAAAATCTTTTATTCATGGACATGGTAAAATGACTTTCAATAATATATAAGTTTGCAACTATTGATTATTTAGAAGTTATTATTTCATCCGTAGATATCATGTAAGTTTTACATTTTCAATATACCATAATACAATAAATTGATGATTTGTATTTTCAAAATACAATAATCATGAGATAATAAAATTTAAAACACAAGGTATGATATATAATTAGGAGACCACTTAATGACTTAAACATAAGTTTTTCATTAAGGTTATCCAACCGTTAAAACCGCCATATTAGTTATCAAAGTATTTATTCATTTGATTATATAAATAAATATTGAGAAGAATTCAACTAGCATTATTCTGGTGATCCTTAGTGACCAAGTAAACATTTTATAACAATTTACTATTATTAAACACGTAGATATCTATTTTTTTAGTATGATTCACTTTATATACCGTTTGTTACACGAATATAGAAATAAGTATATATGATTTCACAATAAAAATAGACTTGTTGATTATTTATATAGTAAACTTATCGTTTTCATTTGTAATCATGTAATCATAATTTTATAGCTGTTTAGAATTAAATGTTAGTAAATGATTATCTATTTCATTAAAGAAAACAAAATATATTAAAATAATTAATTTTCCATTTTCATAATTTAGAAAGGAAGATAAGCAATACTTGTCTCACCTAATCCTTAGTGAGCAAGTAAACATTTTTATTTAAATTTATTTTAAAAATGTCGACATCTATACGCTTTAAATCAAACTTTAGAGGAATCAAATTTCCATAAGGTAAGCTTGAGATTATTGATTCTAGAATTAATTATACGGATGGCTATGTGGTTTACCTTGATTTCACTTTTGATTCATATGAATGGAAAACTACAAGTTTTGCTTAATAGTTTGTACGATTGTAACAGAGATGGTCCCTGAGTTGGATGTCAATTAAATGTTCTATTAAAGTTATAAAAAATTGACCAAAACACCCATGTCAGATAAAACAAAAGTGTCAAACCCTTTGAACCTCCTCCTCTACTGTCAGACTCAAGAACTTAATTTTGACTCCCTAAAAGTCAACAGGTCTCAAATCCATCTCAATCCTTGTAAATCCGGAGTTTAAATCCTTCCAAACTCGTGCTAATCCTATCGTGAACCAATGGACACAAGAAATTGGTTAACAGAAATGGCCCCTGCGATGATGGCCTGCCGGAGATGGAGGGTGGTGGCCGGTGGTGGTTAGAAGGTGACGCCTGGATCTCGTAAACACAGCGGTATCCATTCCTTGAACGCAGGGGGCGCATCGGTCTTCATTCCCTGGTCAGTGGTGGTTACAACGGCGCGCTTAAAAACGCCATCAATCGAGCTCCATGGTTAGGGCGGTC
Source organism: Smallanthus sonchifolius (assembly GCA_023525975.1). Lineage (NCBI taxonomy): Eukaryota > Viridiplantae > Streptophyta > Magnoliopsida > Asterales > Asteraceae > Smallanthus > Smallanthus sonchifolius. The sequence goes on from CM042023.1 coordinate 30,532,818, forward strand.
GGTGCCGGTGACGGTGGGTGGGGGATATGAGGCGGCGGAAACTGGCGGAGGATAAGGCATGTTAGGGTTTTAAAGGTGGTGTTAGGGTTTGTTGTAATTGGTGGTGGGGAAGAAGAAGGCTTATGGTTGATGGTTCCGGTAAGAAGGGCTTTGATTTTAATTTTTTTTTGTTGCATATGAACCGAAGAAAGAACTCACTGATGAGTCATCAATTTTTTTTTATTTATTAAATGTAAGGGGTATTTTAGATAATTTACACTCATTTAACGGTCAAAGTTAACAGACATCAAACTCATGAGTCATCTCTGTTACAATCATGTAAACTATTGGGCCAACTTGTAGTTTTCAATTCCTAGAGGTCAAAAGTAAAATCAGGGTAAAACACAGGGGCCATCCGTGTAATTAATTCTTGATTCTATTAGGACTAACCTTCTAATAGACGATAATTTTCTTTTCTAACCAACGAACCAACGTTGGTTTAATCTTCAAAATCATGATTTTTGTATCTTTGACTTTGACTGAGAACAATCTAAAAGGAAGCCAAATTAGACTATAAGGAACTCAGGAAGATGATAGTTTTACACGAGTAGAGGTGTAAACCGTGCCAGGTTAAAAGATTTTGAGTTGAGTGTTTTACAGGTTGAATAAATAAAATCTTAATATTACCCGTATATTTATTCGTGTCAAAGTCATTAATACTAACCCGGACACAATTAAAAATGTGTGATAGTTGTATCGTGTTTAAGGTCGACCTGATATGTAATAACCCAAAACTTTGAGAATTAAAATTTATAGTTTATTTCCCAAATATATTAATTATGTATATATTTATTTTGTATTAAACAAGTTAATTTAAATTGTTAAATTTTAAGATATATGAATAATTAAATTTAGGTTTCTTTAAATGAATTAAAAAAAAAAATTTGATTAAAATAATTTAAAAAAAGAATTTAATTTGTAAACATAAAAAAAGTTTTGAAACCCCCCCCCCCCCCCTCTTCTATCCATTGAACCCTTATGTGTTTAAAATTAATAAAATCAAAATGTTACATTTAATTTAAACATGTGACCGTGATTTACTTTTTAAATCGTTTCAGCTTTTGCGTAGGCCTCCTCAGCCTAGAAGTCCTCTGGAGCTGTTTGGTGAACAATCTGAACTGACCAAGAGCTTGTCTAACGAACATCTCAACACCGCTCACTACCGTGACTCTGACCTCTACAGCCTCTTGCAATAGCCGGGTGTTTCTAGGCATATAAACCACATTAAATACAAGATCGTATGATCTTAAATTCTCCTAATGAAGTTCAACATATGTTATGCAAACAGAAGCATCCATTCATGCCACACACATGAAAATTTAATAGTGGGTTGAAATGGGTCGTTTCTTAGTACGGGTCAAAACATATATATATATATGCCAATAGCAGAACAATTTGCAAGAATCATTCCATTAATTACGAAAATACCATTAATGGCCTTACAAAAAATGTGTCATTAATTACGAAAATGTCATTAATGAATAATTTCTTGGTTCTCTCATTAAAATGAGTTTTCTCGTGATCTTCTATATATAGAGAGAGAGAGAGAGAATAGAGAAAAAGAAAGGGAACCTTGGAGGGTAGGTATGCATCTAGTTCGATGCCAATAGCAGAACAATTTGCAAGAATCATTCCATTTTGGGGGGAAATGAACTGTTGATATTGCTGTCATTGCATCAAAGGTTGGATACATCGATTTGGTATGCTTGAAAATGAACTGTTGCTCAACAAAAGAAAAGCTTTTGGTCAAACTTTGACCAGAATTATAAAATGTCAAAGAATTTCAAATATAACTTTTTGCATCTTGCTTCTGTTTGCAAAAAAAAAAGTCACATCACTGCAAAAAGATGATGCACAAAATGAAAGAACCCCAAGTGCATATGATCTTTTCATGTTTAAATCCAGTTGAGGCGGTGATTAATCTTACATTATCCAATGAGAACAAACACAAAGAAGCCAAGCATATTTATATGAATCATTACATATTTATAAGCATGAGATTAGTGGATAGCCTTAAAAAGACATGACTTCAAAACGCAAAATCTGTCTCTGTTTAACTTTGAAATTTCTGTGAACAATATTGATATATGAAACAATTGCTAACTGCATTATACAATGAATAAACGTATTAAGAAAACCCTGTTGAGATATGAAATAAGACCACTTACTATGTTCTAAATGCTTCTTGATCGGATCTTTATACAGAGAGCAATAAAGTCCCTTCAGAGCAATAAATTCAAGATCCTTTAAACGAAAATTCAATCTTGCTACTTAGTACTACCTGTCTGCTGTCTCGGTAGCTTAACGTGATAAAGGCAAAACTTTTCTTTGCATTTTAAACGAAAACAGTATTTATTTAATATAAAAGTAGAACTCATTTAACTTATGGGTAAAAAAATGACGGGCTTCATTAAAAGAAACACAAAGCAATGAAAATCAGATGAAAATTGATGTTCTTAGAGAAAAGAAAAATTATGCCAAAAAAATGTATACAGTCTAAATCAAATATAGTTTAATATATATTAAACACAACCACACCAATTAATTATTTTCAGTTTATGGTAATCAGAACAGATATAAAGAAACTTCATCTTGAAATAACACGAAACGAATCCAAATCGACAAGAACAAACCCTAGATCTACGAACATAATATCAGATCATCAAAGTGATGACTGACCAACACACTACAATCTATCAGACTATTAGTTCATCAACACAATGAACTAATATTCCTAGATCAGCGGTAACAATGAACAAAAAGGGAACTGAACAATCGAAACCCTAATCGCCACAATGAGAGAGAAAAAATCAAGTGGAAAAATATCTCTAAAAAGCTCAGCCACACAAACTCTATTATATATACAGAAACTCTACACGAACTCAAAGTGGAGCGATAATGTAAAGCCCATCAGCAGCAGCCCAGCAACAATCCCTTTTATCAGATATCAGCTACAAGCCTAGCCCAGTTCAGCTACAAGCCCAAACTCCCAAAGTTAAGCCCATGCACAAATAAAAGAAAAAAAATGTTAAAACTGAGACAATAATATTTTGGTAATTAAATTGAACATATGCAGCTTCATATTTCAACATCCCCCACAATTTAATAACCAAACATATCAAACAAATTTAATCTTTTGCATAAAATTTCATCCTGACTAACAAGTAAACCTTTAGTGAATAAGTCAGCAAGTTGATTCTTGGATTCAATTCCCATAGTTTTAATATACCCACTTGTAATCTTTTCTCTTAAGAAAAATAAATCAATTTCAAAATGTTAATTCTATCATAAAAAATTGGATTAGTAGAAATTGATAAAGCAGCAGTATTATCATAGAAAACTGATATGGGAGTGGTAACATTAATCTGTAACTCACGCAAAACATTTATTAACCACATAATTTCACATGTTGCAGCACACATGGCCCTGTATTCAGCCTCTACAGTCGACCGAGATACAGTAGGCTGCTTTTTACTTTTCCAAGATATTAACGATTTTCCCAGAAAAACACAAAATCCGGTCACAAATCTCCTAGAATCTAAACATTTCCCCCAGTCAGAATCAGCATAGGCCTTCAGGTCAAAGCATGTGCCCTTGCTGAACAAAATACCTTGTCCAGGGGATTTCTTAAGATACCTTAACAGTCTCATAGCAATATTCGAATGTGAATGAGTAGGTTTATGCATGTATTGACTCAAATAATGTACAGAATATGAAATATCAGGCCTTGTATTAGATAAGTATATTAATTTTCCAACTAATTTTTGATACTCAGTCACATTTGTTAACAAGTTCTTTTTCTTTTCACACATTGCACTTAACACAAAATTATGCTCAATAGAGTTATTAACAGGTTTGCACCCAAGCATGCCGTATTCAGCCAATAACTCTAAACAATATTTTCTTTGTGATAAGCACAGACCTTTTTCCCCTTTTAATAACTTCATTGCCAAGAAAATATTTTAGCTCACTTAAATCTTTTATCAAAAATTTAGACTTTAGAAAACTTTTGACATTTAAAATTTCATCCGAACTCTTCCCAGTGACAATTATATCATCTACATACACCAGTAGAACAATAAAAACAGATTTATTTGTTTTAACAAACATCGAGCGATCACACCTAGTCTGAACAAATCCTAATTCTCATAAAACCCCAACTAATTTCTCATTCCACATTCGAGGTGCCTGTTTAAGGCCAAACAAAGACTTTTTTAGTTTACAGACTCTAGACTTCCTTTTAGAACTATAACCTTATGGTAAAAGCATATACACATCTTAATTTAGTTCACCATATAGGAAAGCATTGTTAATATCAAGTTAGCATAAAGACCAGTCATTTTGAACAGCAATAGCTATCACACATCTTATTGTTACCATTTTAATTACAGGAGAAAAGGTCTCATCAAAGTCGAAACCTTCTCGTTGGCTAAACCCTTTAGCTACTAATCTAGCTTTGTATCTATCAATCTCACTAGTTGACTTATATTTAATTTTAAAAACCCATTTACAGCCAATAGCTTTCCTATTAGAAGGTAAGTCAACTAACTCACATGTGTTATTTCTATGTAATGCCTCTAACTCATCATTAACGGCCTCATGATAAGTTTTTGGTTCATAAGATTTATTTAACACAGATACAAAACTCATATTTTTACAAGAAAGTTTTGAATAGTTAACGACCTTTTCCAAACCATATTTAACCTTCCATTCCACTACAAAATCACTTATTAAATAAAAAATCTATCTCATCTTTATCATCTCAACTCTGATCTCTACATACATTCTCTTTCTTCTTTAATCAAAACCCACATCCACCATCATCCTCATCTTCAACCTAGATTCTGATCAGGTTAACCACCATCCCTCTGTTTCCCCCTGTCTCTCTCAACACATACCAGGCTACCACCGTCGTAGAAGTCCAAAACACCGTCACCTGCCGCATCTGTTAGAGGCAGACCACCGCCACCGCGATTTTGATGATAAAAACCCTCTAAAATCCAGACTAGGTTTCTTGGTGGAAATTGATTTTGGGTTTCTGAGGGGAAATTGAAGGAACCGAGTCGTAAATCTGAAGATGATATAGAAGGAACCGAGTTAGGTCTTGGTTTCTTATCTGTTTTCTTCGCATCGTTCTCATTCGCCATCGGAGCAGGTGGGTACAGTAGTTAGATGTACGTTTTTTGGATCCATCGTGTTGAGGTCGTTTTTGGATCCATCCTTTTTGGCTAATTTGGAATCTAGATTTCGTCTTGTTTCTCGTTCCATTGGTATAAAAGGAATCGGTATTAGGTTTAGAACTTGATTCTTCTATTTCTGATGAAGATCGAACTAGAGCTTGAGGTTTGTTGGCGGTCTGGCGATGTACTGTTAGGGTTTTCTTCTGCTCCTGTTTTGGTTTCTCACTAGAATATGTATCAGAGACTTCGTCTGATTCTGAACAGGATGTGTGTTTGTCTTCTGTACAGGAGGTTTCTTACTCGTGTACCTCCTCCGAAGATGAGTAATTAGGTTTCTAAGTCGTTCCCTGCCTTGATTTTGAGAGGAGGTGTAGCCAATAAATTTGATGTAAAAATCATAATGAAAAGGACTTAATTTGTGTAAAAGGTTTTAAAAAAAGAACATGTGTAATTTTTAAAATCAAAAGACATAAAATTTTCAATAAACTTAAAGATATAATTTGTAAAGCCAAAAACATAACCTATCATTCCAAATGAAAGAGACTCGTAAACAATATAGTTTTCAATTTCATGAGATACCAAATCACATACTAAATCATCCCCAATTACACATCCACTATAAAATCGTATAAAAACAAAAACAAAAGCTCATAAAACATGATATTCAATACTTGTTGTCACCTGTTGCTATTCTTCATCAGCACCTTCTTTCCATCATGTGACATTATTGTTCCTAGCAGCAACAGCTAACGGTTTCCGATAAGAGACCAGGACACCATCCAAACAGGGTTCTAAAGGGGAAAAAAAAAAAAAAAGACTAAAAAGGACATTTGATCAAATTTTTTTTTTAAATGAACATGTATAAATAGCTGACTATTTTATGGAAATTGTGAGACAATAGCCGACTAAACCGGCATAAATTTCCGTGCCCACATTCTCTTTTTCAGAAAAGGCGCCAGCTTAGCCGGCATTTTGCTGGCTAAGCCGGGCACGTGTCGACTTGCCATTAGTCTATACTCTATAAAAGGGAACGTGAGCACGGAAATTTATGTCGACTATTGTCTCACAATGTCCATAAAATAGCATGCTATTTATACATGTCCATTTTTGATAACTTTTTTAGTAAAATGTCCATTTTGGTATTTTTCCCTTCTTAAAGTCATTTAACACCTTACCCTTCCATTGCTCCTCTTCTTTCCCTGCATTCCATATCACCACCGTCCCATCTTGTGAACCACTCGCAATAGTTGTCTTCGGATATGCAAATTGGACGCTTAAGCAACATCCTGAACCAAATCACTGTGTATTTTAAGGGCAAGGAAGCAATCCATTTTCCATATCAAGTTAGTCAACTTCCAAACTTTGAGCATGTTGTCATACTCGCCTGAGGCCAGTTTCTGAACCGGGTCAGACATACCAGACCCCATTAGGGCGCCAAGTTCCATTAAAGATGCCCATGTAACAGAGGTGACCCCAACAGGGTGAGCTTGGTCTATCCTTGTAGCGTCCCACCCACCATCTGGTCTAGTTTTTATTAGCCTAATTGTCATATCCAAGTTTAACGGTCACAAGTGTAATTAGCGTAAAGTATGTTAAGGTGTCAATTATGTAATACTAGTAAGTGTAAGGGTCATTTGTGTACATGTCAAAGATAGAAACTAAATAGGATTGAAGGGATATGATCGTAGGTTTAGGATACGACGTTTCAACCCTTCTTGCGTCTGTTTGTATATATAGGTACAATGAACAAATTGTAAAATTGTTGGTTCTTGGAATCAATCGTATAGTGGTTAGGGTTAAATCCCATCTTCTTGTTTCTTAATTAATGGCTTGAATGAATGAATCCCTCGGAGGCTATAATTTGGTTAACATTGATGTTCCCATCAGATGAACCACAAGTCAAGCAAAGACCAAGCTCGTGAGGTGCCCATGCAAGCGAGTTTACAAATGACTTATGGTCACTAAAGGTGTGAGCTTGTGTCCATTCGTTTAAATTATTTTCTTTCCAAACTATCACCGACCCATCATATGAGCATGATGCAAGAACTAAGCCAAACATGGGCCCATGAGCCATGAAACCTACCAAACAGGACCATTGTGACCACTCAATGTTGCAAGATGCTGTGAGTTGGAAGCTTTGGTTAGACCAACTAATCTGATGGTTGCATCAGCTGATGCAGATGTCGCCCGCTTTCCATAATAATCTATGCATGCATCATGGATGTGTTATCATAATAAGTCTGTTATGGGCTTTAGCCCATTTAGCTTGGACTTAGCTTCCTATTTAATGTTTGTTTTCTTTTCATTTGTAAGTTAATCTTCACTTGAATAACATTGAGCCTCCATCTTTTCTCTGTACATGTTTATTTGTTAACATGGTATCAGAGCCAACTCGATTCATGCTTGATTGAAAATTTTCGTTGTCGCTTCCGCTCCGTTGTTGATTCGTTCGTTGTTTGGTTTGTTCGCTGTTGAAGGGCAGAGCTCGGTTACCTCAAGTTTGCGGTTTCGAAGTTTGCCAACCCGGTGAGGTATCAAAGTTACGGATTTCGTTTTATTTGAACTGACTTGTGTGTTTGGAAGAGCTTCTGGACAGATTGATAGGTTTGGACCTTGTTTCTGTCACGTTTTTTTGAAGTTTGAGGTATTCGAATTTTGCGGTATTACGAAGTTTGCGGTATTTGAATTTTGCGGTATTACAAAGTTTGCGGTATTCGAAGTTTGCGGTATTACGAAGTTTGCGGTATTTGAAGTTTGCGGTATTCCAAAGTTTACGGTATTCTAAGTTTGCGGTTATTCTGCTGTCATTCTGTTTTGATAATATGGCTGGAAAAGATGACTCTCTTCAGTCTATTAGTACTCGTCTGGATGGTAAAAACTACGCCTACTGGAGTTACGTAATGAAAAACTTTCTTCGAGGGAAAAATATGTGGGGTTATGTCACATGTACTAAGGAAAAGCCTACTGATAAGTCTAAGGCTTCTGAATATGCCTTAGCTCTCGATACATGGGAAACGGATAACTCTAAAGTTATCACATGGATTAACAACTTTGTAAGTCAGTCCATTGGTATTCAGTTGGCTAAATATGATACAACTAAGGAGGTTTTGGATCATTTGGAAAGGCTGTATACTCAGTCTAATTTTGCCAAGCAGTATCAGTTGGAGTTTGATATCAGTGCTCTTCAACAGAATGAGATTAGCATTCAAGACTTCTATGGAGCTATGTCGGATTTATGTGATCAATTGGCACTTACGGAATCTGCAGCACTGAAGGTGTTTAAACCTTATATTGATCGAAGGGAGGAACAACGTTTGGTACAATTCTTGATGGCATTACGTTCAAAGTTTGAAGGATTGCATGGAACAATTATTCATCGTTCCCTTCTTCCAACAGTTGATTCGGTTGTTCACGAGTTGATTTCAGAGGAAACTCGGTTAAAATCTCAGGTTGATAAAGGTCCTAAAGTAACTACTACTCTAGTTGTGTTTGCCGTTCCCCCTAATCAGTCTAGACAAGGTGCTAACGTTGCTTTTGATGAATGTGCATTCTGCAAAAGGGAAAAATCATTGGAAGTCTCAATGTCCGTTATTACTTAGCATAAGGAATTCTAACTTGCAGAAGCCCCCACAACAGAACAGATCAGGTGGACAATTTCCGTCTCGCTCATCTACTTCTGCTGGTTCATCTAGTCCTTCTTCATGGACATTTAAACCACCTCAGTTTACTGCTGCTGCTACACCACCACCACCACCATTTATAGAAACTTCTAAACCACCATCTGCTCTCGATCCTCAGGTGTTTAAACAATTCAGATAGTTTCTTGCCGCCAACCCTGCCGCCATGTCTGCTGCGGGATTGTATTCTTCTGGTACCTCAGGTATTTCGTCATCATTATGGATTTTGGATTCTGGTGCCTCACATCATATGTCTCCCTATCTGTCTTCTTTTCTCTCTTTGTCTCCTATCTCTCTCGTTTCTGTAATGTCTGTTAGTGCTACATCTATGTCGGTAGAGGGTGTTGGGTCTGTGTTTACCACTCAGGTGTCTCTCAATGATGTCTATTATATTCCGAAACTTTCCTTAGATCTTGCTTCGGTCAGTCAGTTATGTAAGTCTGGTATTTGGGTTTTCTTTTGTGACTCTGTTTGTGTTGTGCAGGATCAACACACTCAGAGGGTGATTGGGATCGGCCGTAGGGTGGAAGATTTATATGTCTTAGAAGAACTCAAAGTACCTGCACCTGGTGTTGCTGCCTCCAGTGTTGATTTATCTTCTTTTCGTTTAAGTACTTTGCTGTCTGAATTTTATATTTGGCATTCTTGTTTGGGACATGTGTCCGCATCTCATTTAAAATTTTTGGCTTCCAAAGGTGTTTTGGGTCAATTGCAAACTTGTGATATTTCTGATTGTAGTGGTTACAAACTTGCCAAATTTTCTGATTTACCTTTTGATAAAAGTATTTCTCATTCTGTTGCACCATTTGATATTGTTCATTTTGATGTGTGGGGACCATCACCAATATCCACTAAGGGTGGTTCACGTTATTATGTTTCCTTTATCGATGATTACACTCGTTATACCTGGGTGTACCTTATGAAATGTAGATCTGAGTTCTTTGACATTTATAAAACATTTAGGGCTTATGTTCAAACGCATCATTCGGCTGTGATAAAGTGCTTCAGGTGTGACTTAGGGGGTGAATACAGCTCTAATGATTTTACTCAGTTGCTTGCATCAGATGGTACCATACACCAATCGTCTTGTATTGACACCCCTCAACAGAATGGTGTTGCTGAAAGGAAACATCGTCATCTTATGGAAACCGCTCGTTCATTCCTTTTATCTGCTGAGGTACCTAGTGTATTTTGGGGAGAAGCACTCCTGACCGCCCAACATGTGATTAATAGGATCCCTACTTCTCACAACGATGGGATGTCTCCCTTTGAAAGTCTTTCAATGAACGCCCAAATTATGGTGAGTTACGGGTTTTTGGATGTACTTGCTTTGCTCTCTGTCCTCATGTTGAACGAGACAAATTGACAAATAAGTCAGCCTTATGTGTTTTCTTAGGCTATGTCAGTGGTCCCAAAGGATATGGCACGGGACTGAAAGGATATCGTTGTTTTGATCTTATAAGTCAGAAGTTATATGTATCAAGACATGTTACATTTCTTGAACATATTCCCTTCTATTCGATTCCAGCTAAGTCACATGATGTAACAAAGTCAGATCTTCAAAACATTGATCCTTTTGCTAGCAACATTGATGTCTCAACATCTGATGTTCCAGATTCGTCTGTTGATCCTAATATGCCTGCTCCAGATACGTCTATTACACATGATGTGCCAGTTCATGAACTTCCCACGTCATCCGGTACTACTGTTGATCACCGCCGGTTGAAACTAGAAATCCTCCACCTCCGAGAAAGTCTACTCGTGAATGTAAGTCTACTCAACTACCAGACTTTGCATACTCTGATTCGTTTAGTTCTTTTATCGCGAGTATTCATCATCTGTCTGAACCAGAATCATATAGAGAGGCTGTCTCTAACCCTCCATGACAAAATGCTATGGCTGAAGAGCTCACAACTCTTCATCAGACTCACACCTGGGATTTGGTTCCACTACCACCAGGTAAACATAAGGTTGGTTGTCGTTGGGTGTATAAGATTAAGACAAAGTCTGATGGCTCTGTTGAACGATACAAGGCCAGACTTGTGGCAAAAGGATATTCGTAAACGTATGGTATGGATTATAAGTAGACCTTTGCCCCTGTGGCAAAAATGACAACATTTCGTAAAAAAAATAGTTGTTGCGTCCGTTCGTCAGTGGAAGATCTGTCAAATGGATGTCAAAAATGCTTTTCTGAATGGTGATCTTCATGAGAAGGTTTACATGCTCCACCCCCGGGAATAGCTCATCAGCCTGGTGAAGTCTGTCGGATTCGAAAAGCTCTATATGGGCTCAAACAGGCTCCTCGTGCCTGGTTTGAAAAATTCTCTACAATCATCACTTCCTTTGGTTTTCTCCCTAGCAATCATGATTCAGCATTATTTGTTCGATGTACGAATGTTGGACGCATTCTTTTGTCTTTATATGTGGATGATATGATTATTACAGATGATGATTATGATGGCATTGAATATTTGAAACGTGATTTGGCTCACCGTTTTGCTATGAAAAATTTGGGATTATTACGGTATTTTTTTGGGATTGAGGTAGCTCAATCTAAAAATGGATATCTTCTCTCTCAGACGAAGTATATTTCTGATCTGTTTCAACGTGCGAGACTTTCTGATAACAGAATTGCAGACACTCCTCTTGAAACCAACGCGCGTTACTCTCCCACTAATGGTGTTCCTCTATCTGATCCAAGCCTATATCGTGCCATTGTAGGCAGTTTGGTTTATCTTACAGTTACCCGCTCTTATATCGCTCATATTGTTCATGTGGTTAGCCAGTTTGTTAGCGCTCCTACTTCTGTTCACTAGAGAGCTGTTCTTCGTATTTTGAGATATCTTCGTGGCACTCGGTTTCAAAGTCTTATGTTCCCCTCTACATCTTCTCTGAAATTGCGTGCCTATAGTGATGCTGATTGGGATAGTGATCCAAATGATCGTAAATCCACTACTGGTTTCTGTATTTTTCTGGGTGATTCCTTAATCTCATGGAAAAGCAAGAAACAAGATGTTGTTTCTAGGTCCTCCACTGAGGCTGAATATCATGCTATGGCTGTGACATATGTGAAATTATTTGGTTACGATGGCTTCTGACAGACATGGGGGTTGTTGTTTCCTCGCCTACCCTATTACATTGTGATAATCAAAGTGCTATGCAGATCGCTAAGAACTCTGTCTTTCATGAACGAACAAAACATATTGAGATAGATTGTCATTTTACTCGTCATCATCTTCAGCTCGGGACCATCTCACTTCCTTTTGTTCCATCAGCCTTGCAGATTGCAGATATTCTCACCAAGGCTCAATCGGCATCTCGGTTTCGTTTTTTGTGTGACAAACTCTTAATGTTTATTTCTTTTGCATTGTGAGTTTGAGGGGGGATGTTAGCATAATAAGTCTGTTATGGGTAGAGGTGCACAAATCGGTTTTTTAACCCGAACCGGTTCAAACCGACCCGAACCGGTTTGGTCAACGAAAAGTCAAAACCGGTTTGGACCCAAACCGGTTCGGGTTAAACCGGTTTCAGAGAGGGAAATATGTAAACCGGTTCGGGTAGGTTTTAAACCGGTTTGTCCCTTAAACCGGTTTTTATTAAAAAAAAAAATCAAATAAATTTTATGTTTTTAATATAAAATCCAAAATAAAATATAACAAAATTAAAACATAAAGTTCAACGTTTATTAATATTTGGATAGTTCGGAAATTAAAAAACATAACAAGATAAAATTGTAAAACATTACAAAAAGTATAACAAATATAAAACATTAAGTTCAACGTTTTATTTTTTGGAATATTGATTGATTATTCTTGTGCGTTGTCTTCGGAATTAGAGCTTCGTAGCCTTGCATCTTCGGCTAGTTCTTCATCCGTGACTGGTTCGGATATTCCAAGATCAACCTCGTTGTTGTGTATGACTTCTTCGGCTTGAATTTCATCTTCGAGAGAAGTTTGGTCTTGTATCCTATCCATCGCATCCAAATGGTCCTTCAAACAAATGCACATTTCCATCGCTAGGGGTGTGAGTCTAGTCCTTCGTATCGATAATACCCTGCCACTAAAAGAAAACGCAGATTCCGAAGCTACCGTGGAAGCTTGGACGGTTAGTACATCACGGGCCATGGCGGAAAGAATCGGAAACGAAGCTTCGTTTTGTTTCCACCATGCCAAAATATCAAACTCCTCAAAAACGGTAGGAGGCATAAACGCTAAAAAGTTTGTGCCAACATACCTTCTGAGTTCGCTACTCGGGGTGGTACCTCGAGCACGTTTACTAAATTCATTTAACATTTCGTTATATAAATTCAAGTTAACATCACTCGAGCTACCACTTGATGATGTACCCATTGTATCATGTGGAGTCGGAGTTGTACCATATTTATGTAAATAAACATCAAATAAATCTTGTAAACATTTGTTAAAATATGTTTTTGTGCCTTGTGCAAAATGGATGTCTTCGCTATCCAAATTCAAAGCGTAAGTAATTCTATCAATCAAGGTTTCAACCCCGTAAACATTTATGGTAGGGTTTAACGCGGCGGCGCAAGTTATAACGGGAGGGATTTCTTTAAAATATTTCACTAATTTTTCTTTCATCGGTTCTATCATTTTTGTAAAAAGATCGCTTTTATTTTCAAGCTCAGACAACTTGTTACCAATTAAATATATTTGTTTTAGTGTTAATGGACTTGTGGGATAATAAACACCGGATAAAAAAGTTGTGGCGGTTTTGAAAACTTCAAGCAATTCGGTTACGTCTTTTAAAATGTTCCAATTTGTAGACGGAAAGTTTTGAATTTTACGACGAGGTTTTGAGGAAAGCATATCATGAAATATTTCTAAAGTTTCTCTTTGTCGTAAAGCGCTATAAAACATAATATAAGTCGAGTTCCATCTTGTCTCGACGTCCCAATTCGGGCCTAAGCAAAGATTATTCGATCTCGAATAATATTTGGATCAAAGTTCCAAATTCCTCCTTTGCTTGTCATCGAGGCTTGACCTTCACTTGGAATTCCCTTCAATGACGGGCAAGATTTTTCCATATGCGTTTTCAAAGTAGTGTTTGAATCTTTCCCCAAAAACGCACCACACAACTTGCAACGAGCACGTTCCTTTCCGTTTGACAACAAACATAAATCGTAATTGCACCAGATTGCCGGATTTCTCGTTGTTGCTAGAATTTGCACAACGGTAACTTCGTTTGAGGAACCACTAACACCAAAACTTTCCATGTTTTTTTTTTGAGTTTAGAGAGAGTTTAGAGAGCGTTTTTGAGCGGTTAAAGAGCGGTTTTAGAGATTAGAGAGTGTAAAGAGAAGTGTGATCAACCCTAAACACCCCCCACCTATTTATAGTGTTTTATGGGTCCAAAAAACTCCAAAAAAACGGCCAAAATCGACCCCAACGGCCATATAGCCATTGGCCAACGGCTAGAACTCGCCCAACGGTTCAAACCGGTTTGAAAACCGGTTTCCTAACCCGGTTTAGCCAAAACCGGTCCCAACCCGATTTTTTTTCAGAAATCCTCAAACCGGTTTGAAACCGGCGGTTTTTGGGCAACCCGAACCGGTTTAACCCAAACCGGTTTGCCGGTTTGAACCGGGTTAAAAAAAACCGGTTTTTTTGTGCACCACTAGTTATGGGCTTTAGCCCATTTAGCTTGGGCTTAGCTTCCTATTTAATGTTTGCTTTCTTTTCATTTGTAAGTTAATCTTCACTTGAATAACATTGAACCTCCATCTTTTCTCTGTACATGTTTATTTGTTAACAGGATGGTCTCACTATGACCAGTTTCAATCATGATTTAACACTTTTTTATATTTGCTTGATCCTGGTATTCCAGAAGATAATTTAACACTACATTTAATAATAATTGAATTAACTTTTTCAAAAATCAAAAAGTGTTAGTTAGCCATCCAAACCTGGCTCGTTCTAAAATGACCCGTTTCAACATGGAAATGCAGGTTACATCAGATAAATTAAGTCAAAAGTTGGACTAAAAAGTGACAGTGGGTTGTACTAACCCGACCTGTTTTGACCGACGCATAAAAGTACTTGTTTTTATTCATACCTGACCCCTTACCCATCCCGTCCTACTTTCCACCTCTACAGACAAGATAAAAGAATCTAGTAGACCAAAGAAATACCATTAATTGGTATCAGTGGGCAAATAAGGATCAATCTGTAATATTTATCCAAGAAATGAAATAATACATAACGAAAAGGCATCTATTAACATACTTCCAATTAAGCTCCCTTGCAACTTTATCATTAGACGCATAAACTTCTGTTACATCTACTGGCCTTCTTGGGCACAGTTTAATATCGCTCTTTGTGGGATAATCATGACCATATACATTCAACTCTGGTAATCTGCCAACAGCATGAGATTATTTGAGATGCCAATTGGATCTTCACCAAGTTTCCCACTCTCATGAGCTCCAACAGAATTAAAGTATCTTAGCAAAATAATTTTTCACTCTGGATCTGCAGTATGAATATCTCGAGCAATTTCGTCAAGAAACAGCTAATCGAGCCAAAAATATAGGCTCAAGTTAAACTTCAAGGTTAAAAACTGACTAATACAACTACAATTAAGTAAATAAACAGGTTCAAGACACTAGATCATTATGATGTTTGTCGATGTATTAAACCATCCAGGTTATTATGGAGGTTATAGGCAACATGGGGAGGGAAAAAAAGGGAGGAAGAAACCGTCAGTAACTGCTCGAAACCGCTCCGAAAATGGTGTAACCGTCGACTTTAAACGGTCCAGATTTGATTTCAGCATGATCGGATGGTCATGATCGAGCTAGACGGCGGTTGGACTCGCCGCCGTCAATATTAAATATAATTTTACAACCCAATTAGAGATTTTAAGTAATATAGTGATATTGACGATATTTGTGTTACAAATGGGGTATATGACGTTAAATAGCTGTTACATGATGATACTTGTTGTGAGACGTTACAAATGGATATATGATGTTAAATGGCTGTTACATCTGTCTAAATTGGAAATGAAACAAAAAAAACAAATTGGTCACGTATAGGGTTATGGGGGCGATGTCGCTCGGAAAGTGGATTGTTTTGTGAAAATCATAGGAAATTAACAATCACCCGGATTGATTTATACTTTTTTTCTTAACCGTATGAGATTATATTTTGTTTTTTCTTTAGATATCATCATCTATACCCTGTAAAATCCCACCAATAACAAAAACTATTTGTCTTTAGATGTGAAAATCTGAATTAGATTATAAGGTAAAAACATGAATTACTATAGTGGGTATGTGTTGTATAAAAATAATGAGCTAACTAAAATTATAAATTTGGCATAGGAGGTGTCTTTTTAATAATAAAAAAATAGGTTCTTAACCTAATAATTTGGTTAAATAAAGTTTTTATTGTTATTGAAATTGTTTAGAAGATTAACCCCTTGAGGAAATTTGTCAAGTAGTTAAATGTGACGTAAAACTGGAGTTTTGAGCAATTAGATGATTCATATGTTATCATTGGCTATGATTGGTTTAGGAAACTCCTAAAAGTGTTTTGAAAACTTAATATGAGTATTGGAAGCGGTAAAACCGTTTAATAAGGAAGGAAGTGTAAAATTAGATGCAATTTAGATGTAAAAATTTGTTGTTTAAAAATATAAAACAAGGAAGGATCTCATCGAGGTTCACAATCCATTACCACTTGGCTTGGTCAAAAGAAAATTGATCCTTTTGACGTATATGTTAGGTCAAGGTTACTTTGAGATCAATGGTGAAAATTTGCCCGTGTAGCATATTGAGCTCTCAAAACATGACATATAATAAAAATGTAGTAATATCGTGTAATAAAACATCGTAATTCCTTAAATTATGTTTTATGTAATAACTTTACACACCAAATTATGTTTTATGTACTAACTTAGTACACCTCATTAATTTCTCGTGTCTTATTTAAAAACGATATTTATGACTTAACAAGACTTTTTCATTTGGTCTTTCTCGCCATACAATCAAATGTCGTTGCATGTTGTCCGCCTGTCCTCTTCCAGTTGTGTTGACTCAATGGTATTCAGATATGTTACATGGTGTCCCCTCCCCAAAAAGTTATGGGTTCTAGTCCCGTCACGAACAACTGATGTAAATTAGGAGTAGATTTAGATTATGTGTGAGCTTGTCATTAAAAAAAATATCGTTTTTCTATCATTAATTCATTTATTATGTTTTAATATTAGTTATGATTTTTCCTTCCTCTCTTATTGTGTGGTTTGGTGACCAATAAATGACACCATAAATCAATTCAGTGCCTGCCACGCTGCAACTATATATTTATGTGTTTTTAACCTAACAATCATGTATGAAAACGACTTATGCATTTATATTAAGAGTTCATGATATAGTTATTCACACACTAATTAAAATATCACAAGACATTCTTTTAGTGAATATTAATAAAGTATCATTCTTATCTTTCAATTGACGTGAGATAAGCAAAATAGTTTGACTTATTACGTAAAAGAAAGTTCTGTTATATAAGCTTGAGAACCTTTTTAGAAGCAATTATAATTTATAAAAATAAGGGGAATAATATATTATTTATAGAGGTGATATTTTTATATTTTTAAAAATAGTTTTCTATATATAATAATTTAATGTTATATAAATATAAAACTTTTAGAAAGTCTAGAACAAAAGATTTACTATTGTTGAAACATATCTATACCTAATAATTAATAAGTGATTTTTTACGTCACGTGTCATAATTCTGTAATTCTCATTACTAACTGCTTAATATTTCTTACTAACTATTTAATATTTTTTTATTAACTCCTAAATTTTCATGGTAATTAATATTTTCTTTATAATTGTTAAATCTTCGTTACTAAATATTTAATATTTTCTTAATTAAACACGTATAAAACACGGTTTTCTAACCTAGTTAAAGAATAGGGAAAAATACCAAAATAGACATTTGACCAAATTGTTTTCCTAAAATAAACTTTGACTTTTAGCCTACGAATTTATAGACATTCTCTCTGAACAGACAACTAAAACCGGCTAATTAGCCGGCCTAAAATTCAGTGCATAACAGAGATCTGGTACAATGAAATTTCGACACGTGGCTTAGCCGCCGACTAAAGGCCTTATAACGGCGGCTAAGACTTATAACGGTCACGGCTAAGGCTAAGCCTTATAACGGTTGGCTAAGGCGGCGCCCAAGCTCACGGCTAAGGGCCTTATAACGGCCGGCTAAGTGCAGAAGCCCCCCGCTAAGGGACTTATAACGGCCGGCTAAGGCTAAATAGCCTAGATAGGCCGGCTATTAGCCTGCCACGTGTCGAGTATTTATTGGACTAGAAGTCTGTCGTGCATTGAATTTTAGGACGGCTAATTAGCCGGCTTTAGCCGTCTGTTCAGAGAGAATGTCTATAAATTTGTAGGCTAAAAGTCAAAGTTTTTTTTAGAAAATCTTTTTGCTCAAATGTCTATTTTGATATTTTTTAGTCAAAAAGGAAAAGAATATAGTCAAAAAGGAAGAAAGGAAATGAGCTATAAATTCGATTACTAGGAAATTACCAATATGTTCGGTTGCTACATCTAAGAAGTTCATGGTTACAATTGAATAAATGGTTAAGTAGTGGGGTGATATGGCGCATGACAAAGAAGTTGAAGGTTAATAATGTAAAAGGTTGCCGGCGATGAGCGGATCTTACGTGAAAGGCAAAAGATGTCCATCCACGTGCTTTGCCTACGCCGTTTACATCTTTCCCACGTGCTACGCCGGCGTCTTCTGTTTTATTCATTCTAAATCAATATTTTGAAAATCAAGTCGGTTATCAGGTCGGGTCGTGTCTCTTCATGGTTTGTTGGTTATAACCCGTGTTTTTAGAGGGTGTTTGGGATTGCTTATTTAACTCCAAAAATGTTTTTCGTCAAAAGTGCTTAGGCTGAGGGGACTGGGTGCGTGAAAGAGGCGTGGAAGATGAGGTGGCGGTGTGGAACACCAGGCCCCTTGGTCGTGGTCCACGGGCGTGGAAGTCCAGCTTGGGATTCTCCAAGCGAGTTTGTGACCGTTGGAGGCATATATCCGTTACCCAACGGATAGTTTGGGATTTTTTTTTCAAATTTAAAAACTCTATATATACTCATTACACAATAGTAACTAAGTTTTTCATGTGTTTCATTTAAGTCACTCAAAGTTTTTTTGTCCCTCTAAAGTCACTCAACTTTCGGTAGGTATTCCAATCCTATGTAATATTTTTATAAATGTTTAATTTTTTTAAAATTGAATGAGGTAAATGAAACATATATGAATCGTGTTTACTATTTAACAATTTTTTTTTCTAATTCGACTTAAATATAACAATTTTGAAAGTTATTTATTATTTGGTGAATTTTTTTTCTTCACTATTACCACCAATTTTAAGTTAATTGGAATAAAAAATCCACTTATTAGTAACTAATATTCACATATATTTTAATTGTTTTATTCAATTTTAAAAAATTTAAACATTTATAAAAATATTATATAGGATTGGAACACTTAATGAAATTTGAGTGACTTTAAAGGGACAAAAAAATTTTGAGTGATTTAAATGGAACACTTGAGAAACTTGGTTACTATTTGATGAAGTTTTCCCTTTTATAAACCATAAAATTTATAAAAACCAACCTACAATTCTCTCTAAATCATCCAACCCATCTTTTTTTTAAAAGATATGGCCCCCAACAATCCCAACCAACCGAACAATCCCAACCAACCGAACACCAATCCGTTTTGGATGCCTCCGCCTCCTCCCGGTCAATATTTTCTAGGCGGCTCCCCACAATTCGATTTTTGGAACTCTCAACTACAACAACCGGTCTCTTCTTTTTTTCAACAACGACCTCCACCATCACCACAACAAGATTACTCCCCTTTATTCGAGAACGAACCCGAAACCCAACCCGAGGTCGTTCCCGAAACCTAAACCGGATCATCTCGTAAAAAGAAAAAAGTAGGTACATCTAGCGGACCTCAAAAGTGTTGGCGAAGATAGAGAGCTTTACCGGCATATATGACGCCGTTGAAAATAAAAAAAAATCAAACTTCGGGAGGAAGCGAACGAACGAGAGGATCTAAAGGTGTTGACGTTGAATACCCAACACCTTTCGGGTGAACATCTCGAAGACGTCCTAGATTTGCAAGCCAAGATCCGTGCACGACTTAGGAGGCAATGATTAATTAGTTTTTATGTTAGTTTTTTAGTTTTTTATTATTTTAAATGTAATGTTTTTTAGTTTTTTAAATGTAATGTTTTTTTAATTTTTATGTTATTTCTTTTTTTTATTTAAATTGTTATATAAAATTAATTAAATTAGAAAAAGAAAATGGCGTGTCAATGTGGAAATGTGGAACCATTTCCCTCTAATGTGGAGAATGTGGAAAAGCTGTAAAATCTGATGTGACGCTGACGTGGAGGGGTGTGAAAATGTGGAAATGTGGAACCACTCCCCTTGGCCTTATTGACTTATGACTTTTTCAAAATGAGTTTTTAAAAAAGTGTTTGGATTAGCTTTTATGGTGAGAAAAGCCAATAAGTCAATAAGTTATTTTTTAAAAAGTGTTTGGTTTAGCTTATATTTATTGTAGGGTAAATGGTGGGTAGATTGATAATTTTATGTTTAAAAAGTCATAAGGAGTTTTAAAAAGCAGGGATTTGTGACTTTTGAAAAACAAATTTTTAAGATTTATCAAAAAGCCAAAATAAAAAGGACTTTTATCCATGCCAAACACTTTTTTGACTTATTAGTTTTTTTGAAAAAGCCAATAAGTCAATAAATCATTTTCGAACTCAATCTCAAACACCCCCTTAGAACCGGACATATAACCGGTCCGATTGTGTGTAGTTGAACCGTTTTAATTAGACTCGGTTGGTTACCAGTCAGACCGGATTTCAAAATTTTTTATTCTTTGTTTTTTTTTCTTCCAAATCTTATTTTTTTTGATTAATTTAATACTTCAAGTTGTATATTTTATTAATTTAAGTTTTCATATGTCATTAAATTTATAAATTCAAATGAAAACAACAAAATATTTTATATTTTATATACATATACATATATAATTTTTATATTATTTATAATGTCATGCAATTCTTAAATCAGATCCAACCGGTTCAACCAGTGGACATCTAAGACAGTTGGTTCACTCCGGTCCGGTTCTGAAAACATTGGCCATAGCGGTTAAATTTTTGACAGTTTATACCACATGAACCGAATAAATAAGATAGTTGGTTCCTATTTTGATCGGTCTGTTTTTTAAAATAGAAACCAAGTTTATAAAGTATTTATTAATGTAATTTATTTTTTTTCTATAAAGCCAATCAAATTTCATTACGTGTTCTAATCATAAAAACCATTTTTTTATAAATGTCAAAAAAAAATTAAAATTAAGTTATCTAAAGAAAACATATATGAATCTTGATTGTTATTTAGTGATTATCATTTTTTTTTCTAAATTACTTGAGATAGGAGTTAATAGTGAAGAAAATTTTTTACTAGATAATAATCAAATTTTAAAGTTGTTCAATTAAGTCAAATAAAAAAAAACAATCACTAAATACCAAACAAGATTCATATATATTCCATTTAGATAACTTAACTTAAAAAAGTTTAAATTTATAAAAAAAGTTCAAAAGATTGAAACGACTTATAAAAGTCGAATGACTTTAAATTAACAAAAAGAAGCTTAAATAATTTTAATGAAACATTTAAGAAATTTGTTGTTATTATGTAAAGTTACTTATATTTTAAACCTACGTAACTCTCTAACATTTTGAACCACTGATTTTCAAGTAAATTGTTAATTTATTTAACATTTTGTATTAAAGCAATAATTTTACTTCAAAATTTTTAAGAAAGTGTGTGCATGATATAAATATTTGGTATTGCATTATGTTAAGCTAAAGTCAAACAACGTTTAATGCTATTGATTTAGTTCATCCGTAGTACAAGTGTGAAAAGGTGGACATGAGCCACCTGCCTCATTCGTCGGCACGGAACACTGCCTCCTGCGGCGTGATCCAGGGCGTATGACTCATGGCGTGAGCTGTTTCACGGGGGAAGGGGCGGTAACGGATAAAAAAATAGTCCTTGGTTATTTAAAAAAATTATTTTATAAATACTTAAACATTTTAAATAATTAAAACATATACTCTTTCAATCTTATTCCTATTTTCTCAAATTCTCAATCTCTTAATCTCTAAAAATGAATGCTTGGAACCCAACCATCCCCATTACACGAACATTTGTAAGAACCCAAATGTATTTTTTTTCACAATGTAGTTTTTTTTATTTAAGAATATAGTTTTTTTTTATTTATTTTAAGAATGTAATTTTTATATTTAGTGAATTATTAAAAAAAATAGATGTTGCAGTGAAACCATTACATAGCTTAGTGATTCTGTCAAGTGATTGCCCTTGTGCTGATATAGCGGTGACGTGACAGAACATGAATCATTTTTTATTGAAACCACTACGAATGAGGTTAATGGCTTTATATGATTTAATAATCCCAATTATAATAATATTTAATAACTATAGAATATTTCCATTTTCAAAGTATTAGTCACGAGACAATGACCGATAATTCCAAGCTGCAACCACAAACCCACAGGTATATTTATTCTTAAAGTTTTATTTAACTTATAATTTAGTTTTTCCTTTAATAATTTTTCAAATTTATTATTTGATATAAAGCTAAATATATTTTTTCAGTTTATTTTATTCATATTTAGATGTAAATTTTGTCTAATTAAACTATTGTACTTTTTGATTTTTAAAAATATTTTTTTTATATTCTTTAAAGAATAATTTTCATACTGAATATCGTATACTAATTTTGTAATAGAAAAGCAAGAAAATTGATTAAATATGAAAATAAGTTTTTTTTATAATAAATATATTGAAAATATCAGAGTATACTGATAATACAATATTAAGTTGTCAAAAGAGTTACAGTGAATCGGTAAATTTTCTAATAATATAATTAAAAGTATATTTTAAGATTAAAATAATAATATCTTAAATATCACTCACTTCATAGAAAAACTAACTCAAAATGTAGATGAAAAGTAAATATATGGTAACAATTTATTTGAATTTATAAAAAAATATTTTTTTATATATATATATATATATAATTGGAAGTCATAAAAGTAGCATAGAGTAATCTATACTATATAATAAATAAAGGTTTTTAGTGCTATGTGTCGCCTCCATATTCATTGTCACCATTTTTTTCCCGTCTCTCTCTCTTATTTAATACACTTATATTTTTAAATAATAATATATATTTAAAGAAAATACTAACTATACTAATAAAACACATTTATTTTAAGTTATCCCTTATTATAAGAAACTTTAAAATTTAATTATGTAATTTTTTATTTTAATCAAATAGTAATTGAAAGTGAAATTACATTAAATAATAATTAACGTATTTTTAAAAACACAATTATATATTATTTTTACATAATTTGAGTTTGTTTATATCCGTAACATATGTAATATATTTTTACACCTGTAAAAAATATATACATAAAGACTTAAAAATTTTAAATATTGATATTTTTCACCCATGTATAAATACGGGATCTAAACTAGTATTTCAAATAAAATAGAGATTGTTTTAAAATTTTATATCATTAATGACATTCATTGGTATGTAACTACAAGGTGATATAGAACAAAGTATATCCTTCACGAAACCCATTAGCTTCCATATTATTGCTGTTTTACCCCTCCGTGGTTCAGATAATCATACTTTAGACCCCTGTAATTTGCTGTTAGACCCTTTTTACCTAACTCTCATGGATCCAAATCTAACTACTTTTTCGGACGCATTGGAAATCAATCCACTTACTCCTAGACTGATAGTATAGATAGCATACAATAAAGCAAAGGAAATAAAAGTGTAGGCACAAGAGTAGAAACAAGCTAAGGCAAACAAAAGTGTAAAAACAAACCAAGGCACAACTAAGTTAAGGTAAACAAAAGTATAAAAACAAGCTAACACACAACTAAGCTAAGGTAAACAAAAGTGTAGAAACAATCTAAGGCACACCTAAGCTAAAGTAAACAAAAATGTAGAAATATGCTAAGGCATCAAGACAAATAAATACACTCGCCTAGAAGTCCATAACCTTAATCCGGCGACTTCAAGTACTCCTATCCCCGATCATGTCCTCGGAGTAGGGTTGTTCATAAGCCGAGCACGGGTTGGCTCATGCTCGGCTCAATTTGTAAACGAGCAAAGCTTGGCTTGGTTTATAAACAATCTGAGCCGAGCTAGCTCACGAGCTGATTTTTAGCTAGTTTTCTTGAGATTTTTTTGAGCGGGTTTAAAGCCATTGATGAGTGTGCAACAATTAGCATTAGGTATTTGGCTAAAATTATGACATAAATTAAAATAATGTAAAAATACTGTGTTTATGAAGTGACGAGTAGACCGGCCAAAAGCATACACCACTCACAAACAGTTATATATATACAAATATATATATATATATATATATATAATAAATTAAAAAATAAGATAATTCGAGCCAAACCAAGCTGGCTGGCTTTGTAGACGAGCCTAATTGAGCTGGCTCAGTTTGTAAATGAGCTTTTTTCAAGCTTTTTCCGAGTGAGCTTCGAACTCCGAGTTATTTGAACAGTCATACTTTGGAGAGGTGCAAGTCTAGCAAATCATGTCTAATCCGCTCATCTCATGTCAGTTTGGTTTGCCTCTGCTCCTTCTCCCCTCGACGGTGAGGGTTTTTACTGCTCTAATTAGAGTCGTCATCCGTCTCCTCTTCACGTGCCCAAACCATCTAAATCTCCCATATATGATCTTATCTGAGATACATGTCAACCCCAATTTCTTAAAAAAAAACTTTATTCCTTAATCGGTCTATCCTTATGTGCCTACAAATCCACCTCATCGTCCTCATTTCTGTTACCTCCAGCTTTAAGCGCTTGTTTTGAACCAAAGTCCATAGGTATCCAACTTTTTTTCTTTTTCTTAGTGGAAACGTCCTCTTCCTTCCAATTTCCGACCTCCATCACCTTATTCGTCGATGCCCTCGCCTTTCAACCGCAGATGGTTTCTCCCTTTATGTCGATTATGTAAGTAACAGTAAAATAAACATAATACTTTGCTTTGTTGATATTTTTGCAAATGTGTTTTGCTAAGGATTATCGTAGACCTAATTTGTGATGAATCATTCAAATTTGAAGAAATATGACAATTAATACAAAACAATATTATATGGAGTGTGTACGCTTCTTGAACAACTGATGTCACGTGCTTTTAGACCAGTTTTGTAATTGTATTAGACCAGATGGTACTAGAGTGTAAATGTTACACTCTAGTACCCTATAGTCTAATCTAATTACATAACTGGTCTAACCTACATGGTTAAACGCCATCTAGGACGTTAACTTTTTTTACGATTTGACGCACCATAACACGTGCGGGTTTAATAATTAATACTAGTCAAGGCAAAATTGTAATTACAACCAATGGAAACCTTTTGAAACAAGCCCATAACACAAGGGCCTAGATGTAAGTCTTATCATTTAAAATTGGAAAGTGTTCTTACAAGCCGAGACCGTATCTTTTCTTCTTCTTGTTGTTGCTTATAGCAATCTTTTGTTTAAATAAGTTGGGTATACCGTATATGCATGAACCAATGCAAAATCAGCAACAATCTCTTCACGACTTGATATTTGATTCCAAATTTCTTCATACTTCCATTATTATAATCTATCCATGCCTAATTTCAACTAGTTGAGATCCCACTTTTTCTATAAATAAATAAACTTATTATTCTCAATATCCTTCCTTTACTATGATCATTACTGTTCTATTGTTCCCAGAAATTTGGGAAATAATTGATAGTTGAATTTGAGGAACCGAAAGTGTTGGATTCCGACACTTGCCTTTGCTTTGCGTTAAGGAAAAGCAAACCAATTGGGATTTGGGAAATTAATAATACTTTTTGAGGGATTGAAGATCTATCTACAGCAAGTAAGTATTGATTCTCTTGAATCTGTTCACACTAGATCAAGGATAGGTATATTTGATGTTGTTGGGTTGTCACTTGGTTCTTGATTAGGGTATGGTTGTTGAGGGTTTTTGATTGAATTGTAAGTGGTTTTTGAAATTTGTTATATATTTTTGGTTAAAATATTTGCTTGGTTTCAAGTGGTTTGTTCAAGATTTTATGTGTTTTGCTGATTCTTTGTTGTAGTTTTAAGTGGGTTTTTCAAGATTTTTAGATGCTGATCAGTTGATTTCTTGAAATTTAACTGTTTTTTTTGTAAAATTTTTAACATTTTGTCCAATTATTGCTTGAAATTCAAATGGGTTTTTGCTGGTTTTACGGATTAAACGTACCCCTGAATGCTAAACTTACCCCATATCGAGTAAAATGTGATAGATGATGTGACTGATTTAGTACTGGGAGACGGGTGGTGTTATTTTATCATAGCCCTTTAATCAGTTGTTTGCTTGAATTTCAAATGGTTTTTGTATATCTTTAACATTTTCTCCAATAATTGCTTGAATTTCAAGTGGGGTTTTTGGTTTTACAGATGTTGATCAATTGTTTTCTTGAATTTTAACTGGTTTTTGTAAAACATTTTCTCCAATTAATTCAAGTGGGTTTTTGCAGGTTTCACAGATGTTGGTCAATTGTTTTCTTGAGTTTCAACTGTTTTTTTTTTGTAAAATTTTAACATTTTTATTGCTTGAAGTTCATGTGGGGTTTTGCAGGCTTTTACAGATTTTAATCAATTGTTTTCTTGAATTTTAACTGGTTTTTGTAAAATTTTTATCATTTTGTCAAATTATTGCTTGAAATTCAAGTGGGTTTTTGTTGGTTTTTACAGATTTTAATCAATTCCTTGCTTGAATTTCAATTGGTTTTCGTAAAATTTTAACATTTTCTCCAAATATTGCTTGAAATTCAAGAGTGTTTTCTACAGATTTTAATCTATTGTTTACTTGAATTTCAACTGTTTTTTTTTTTTTTTGTAAAATTTTAAGATTTTGTCCAATTATTGCTTAAAAGCTCAAGTGGTTTTTTGTAGGTTTTACAGATTCTGATCAATTGTTTGCTTGAATTTCAACTAATTTTTGTAAATTTTTAACAAAATGTCCGATTATTGCTTGAATTTTAACTAATTTTTGTAAATTTTACAAATTATGTTACAATTTAGTCAATTATTTTCTTGATACCATCTGGGTTTAACAAAAAGTTTCATTCTTTAAATGAACAGAGCCATGGCAACATATGTTGAACCACCAAACGGATTCAGGCAGCCCGGGAAGCATTATTACACAATGTGGCAAACATTATTTGAAATCGACACCAAATACGTACCAATCAAACCAATCGGTAGAGGAGCATATGGTGTCGTGTGTTCTTCAATCAATCGAGAAACAAACGAGAAAGTTGCAATCAAGAAGATCAATAATGTGTTTGGTAACCCGACTGATGCGATAAGAACTTTGAGGGAATTGAAACTTCTTCGACATATCAGGCATGAAAATGTGATTGGATTGAAGGATGTTATGTTCCCAATCTGCAGGAATAGCTTCAAAGATGTGTATCTTGTTTATGAGTTGATGGATACTGATCTTCATCATATTATTAAGTCTTCACAGCCACTCTCAAATGATCACTGCAAATTCTTCTTGTTTCAGGTATATAAATCCCCTTTTAATCAAGAGCTGTTACGTCTTTTTGAAGTGATAATTCTGAACCGTTTGTAAATTCATCCATTCGGGTTATATATTAACTGTAACGGGTCAAACAAGTAAAAAATCAGCTTAAAAAGAAACCGGGTCAAACGGGTTAAAAGTGGCTGTATATCTAATGCTGATGTCCTCTCACTTTTCTTTTTCAAAAGTAGATTGTTGTTGAATGATATAATTTCTGTAACTAGTATATAACATACTCATATAATTATAAAAAAAATCAACTTTTTGACCAAATAATGTTACTAATTTCAAAAGTAGATAATTGGTTTTTCTGTCTTATGTGTAATCTTATCGATCATATAATAAGGACTATTACGTCCTTTAGAGGTGATAATTTTGATCCGTTTATAAATTCATCAATTTGGGTTATGTATTATCTCAAACGGATCGAACAAGTAAATAGGCAGCTTGAAAAGAAACCGGTCAAACGGGTTAAAAGTAGTTGTATATCTAATGTCCAAACCTCTCATTTTTCTTTTTCAAAAGTAGATTACTGTTGATTGATATAATTTGTAATTATATACAAAATACTCATGTTTATTAAAAAAATCAACTTTTTGACCAAATAAAATTACCATTTTGACCTGAACCTATGGTAACCAGTTAAAAGCAGATCTAGCAATTATAAACCAACTTAAAAAGAAACGGGTCAAACCGGTCAAAAGTGGTTGTATATCTAATGCAGAAGACCTTTGACTTTTCATTTTCAAAGTTAGATTATTGTTGAATGATATCTTTTGTAACTATGTATAGCACCCTCATATTTAAAAAAAAAGTCAACATTTTGACCAAATAATTTTACCAGTTGTGTATGTGGTTATTGATCCTAATAAGTTTGGTTTTTTGAAAACCAGTTGCTTCTAGGTCTAAAATATCTCCACTCTGCTAATGTGCTACACCGCGATCTGAAGCCCGGGAATCTCTTAGTCAATGCAAACTGTGAGCTCAAAATATGTGATTTCGGGCTGGCGAGAACTAGCCAAGGTAGTGAACAATTCATGACTGAATATGTTGTCACACGTTGGTACCGAGCACCAGAGCTTCTCCTGTGTTGTGACAACTATGGAACTTCAATCGATGTCTGGTCAGTCGGGTGCATCTTTGCTGAAATCCTAGGCCGAAAACCGCTCTTTCCAGGAACCGAGTGTCTCAACCAACTAAGACTAATAATCAACATTCTCGGTAGTCAAACCGAAAACAATCTTGGATTTATTGATAACATGAAAGCTAGGAGGTTTATTAAAAGTCTTCCGTTCACCCGAGGGATAAATCTTTCATCTTTGTACCCGTTGGCGGATCCTTTGGCTCTAGATTTGCTAAAACGGATGCTCGTTTTTGACCCGACAAAGAGGATAACTGTGACGGAGGCGTTACACCACCCGTATATGGAGGGTTTGTTTGACCCGAGTAAAAACCCGCCCACGAGTATGCCTATAAATTTGGATCTTGATGAGAATATGAGTGAAGATGTTATAAGGGATGAGATGTTGAGGGAAATGTTGCATTATCATCCTGAAGCTGTTGCATATCATCCAATGGTGCTTCAAAGATAGCCAACCATGATTTGTTTCCTTAAGTAGAAAAGGTTGTCAATTTTGTTCAATGAATTTTACTAGTAGCATTTAAAATGCTCATAATTGTAATTTGATATTCAAATACTTTGGTATTTATGTGATTTGGATTCTAAGATCTTTATGAAGTTAGTTTTCTCATTTATTTGTATTTCCTAAATTTATATCAGGAAAAATCATCAAAATAAACATTTGATCATATCTATATCTATACTATATAATAAATAAAAATCATTTATGCCACGTGTCGCGTCCACACATTTTCTCACCATTTTTTTTCCGCTTCTATCTCTTATTAAATACACCTCTTTTTTTAATAATGATTTATATTTAAAGAAAAATATTAATTATACTAATAAAACACATTTATTTTAAATTACCTCTTATTTTAAGAAACTTTAAAATTTAATTATGTAACTTTTATTTTTTTAACTAAATAGTGATGTAAGTCAAATTATATTAAATATAAATTAATGTATTCAAACCGTGTAATATACAGGTTTTTAAAGATATAAATTTTTTATTACTAAGTATATAACATTACATTTTATCAACCCGTGTATTACACGAGTTTTTTAGAGTACAAATTTTTTATTACTAAGTATATAATATTATATTTTATCAACCCGTGTAATACACGTGATTTTAACATGGTGTTTATAAAAAAAAGTTATTGACTTTAAACATAAGTTATATTAATATAATAATATCATATAAGTGGCATATAAGTTTTTTTAACAAAAATATAGATTAGTATATATACTTATTAGGTATTTGTTGTTGGCTTCTTGCTCAACTACTATGACACCAAACCCACATCAATTGTCCACTTTATGAATCATTTCAGTTTACATTCCAATAATAGTTTTTTTAATCTATGATAAGACTGATTTTAAATTTTAAGAGTCAGAAGTTAGATTTTATAAGAAAGTCGGTTGCATTATGCATAAAAGGTTACCTAATTATCTTGACTTTATTCATACGATTATCACGATTTTAATGTAACTACTTCTAAAATACATATCGAATACCGTTTAATTATTTGAAGAAAAATAGTACGCCTTTTAATATAAAATAGATAGTTAATGTATGATTCAACATCTATTATATTATAAAGTCGTCAATTACTCATGTGTTACATGATAAAATTAAATAAATATTTAAAATTAATGATGAGCATATCAAATACTAGTGACGGATTTTAGACCAATAAGCTTGATTAATCTTTAACATAAAATTCTGGCAAAGTTAATAGCGATCTAGCCGGGAAAAATTATTGGAAATCTTGTTAGTCTGGTTCAATCAACATTCATAAAAGATCGTCAAATTTTAGATAGTTCTTTAATTCTCAATGAGATGCTAGATTGGTGTAAAAAAAATAAGAAGAAACTTACGATATTTAAAGTTGATTTTGCCAAAGCCTACGACTCCCTTGCTTGAAATTATCTGCTAATGATTTTGGAATTTATGGGCTTCGGTTCCAAATGGTTGGCAATGATGAAAGCTTGCTTAAGCTCTAAGACAAAATGTTGTCTTAGCTCTCAATTGCTTTTACCTTGCTTTGGGTTTAAAGATGAACACGGTGAAGTCTAATCTTTATGGAATTTGTGTGGATTCAAATGAGGTGAATCGGTTGGCGAGGTGGGATGCAAACCAGCTTTCGCTCCTTTTATTTATCTTGGCCTTCCAATTGGAGAAAAGATGGCTAATTTGAAAGGGTGGTAACCCATTGTGAGGAAATTCTTGACGAAACTAGCTTCTTAGAAAGCGAACTTAATGTCGATTGGGTGCAGAGCTACTCTTGTTACATCGGTTCTTGGCTCGGTCGCTACATACTACTTTTACTATTTTTTATGCCCATTAAGGTTAGTAATCTTCCTGAAAGTCTTCGTGCTAATTTCTTTTGGGGTGGGGTTGGTTCTAAAAAGAAAATGTCTTAGGTTAAATGGGATCTTGTTATGGCGGATAAAAGTAAAGGTGACTTAGGTCTTGGAAGCCTTAAGGCTCTTAATTTAGCCTTAATGGTAAAATGAAAGTGAAGATTTCACACTTGTATGAACGCTTTATGGGTTATGGTTCATGAATCCATTAATAACGATGATGTTTATAAACAAAAGGTGGCTAAAGGTAGGGGGTTTAGAACCGGATTATCAAGAGTATTCATGGTTTAAATGACAAACATTTGATTCCTATATCGGCTATGAGGAAAAAAGTGGGGATTGGTGACACAACTCGTTTTTGGAAAGAAGTTTGGCTTGACGATTATACCTTGGCCGAGACGTACCTGATACTTTTTGCCCTAGAAAGTTTTAAAGAATGTCTAATTAGAGAACAAAAAAGGGATAATTTATGGGAATAGGAAGGGCGTAGATGGATTAGGAGGGAGTTGAGGAGAGCCAAACTTCTCCCCTTCTACTTTTATTGGGTCAAGTCCAATAGTCTAATTCAATGGATATGTGGATGTGAGATTATGACAATCAAAATGAGTTTAGTGTGAATGGGGTGAGGAAATCTATTGAAAAGAAAGTTCTCCTGATGTAACATCTCCGACCCGTTGGATCAAAGGAGTACCTAAAAAGATCAATATATTCTCTTAGAGACTTCTTCTTGACAGATGTAAGGCCCCAAACCAGACACCCTATAGTTGGTTTTCATAACTAGGTAAACTCATTAAAAACACTTAACTTTCATTTAAGTAAACATCGGAAGTCTTTCTCAAAATAATGTTATTTTTAAACTCGTCAACTTTCACCACATTACCTGACGAATGCATGCACACCAACCCGAGTAGCCCCGCTTCCAAGCCAAGATACCTCATCCTGCAGACTAACCTGCAAAACAATGTAACGTACATACAAAGTCAGCTACGCTGAGTGAGTTCTAGGAGTTAATTTAACAAGAGCCAACTCGTCTCATTTATTGTTTATCTTCACTCAAGACCCTCTGGTCATTAGAAAATAGTTGTATAGATTTTTATCATATAGATAACCCCGTTACCTCGTAATATCCCAAAGGATTCACCACCCCAGACATTACCCACCATTTAAACCCAGTAAGTCTCTCCGACATAGAACGAGCTTACTACTCTGATAACTCACAATTTACCATATATATATATATATTAACCATACACTGGTTAACTCAACCAACCTCTAGACACCGACTTACCAGTCCTAACCAGGACTCTCATAAACCAACTGACTCAACAGTTGTATACAATGTACTCATCCTGACACAACGATCAATCTAACTCGACACACCACATTGATTCCATCTATTTATCACATCAATATCATCTCATACACAATTAATATAACTCATCACTTGCATGCAAATTAACACATATATATATGCACACAAACACATACCTCATCACTGCACCCTCGTTAGGGTTATCCCCGTCAGGATACTCGTCAGAAGCTCAGCTCCACCCTTGTTACAGGGCCCCGCCGCTAAACATAGCGACACACTCGTCATCTATGATGACTACCCAGCCACCACACGGTGACTATATCATCTACCATACGGTGACTGACACATCACCCACACGATGATTGCCAGATCACACGTACAATGATGACCCCGAAGGACTCCGTCCTCCACATCACTATTAGCCGTATACATGGACAACAATGCAAGCACACAAAGAAACACGTATATACACATGACACTACCTGGACATGTACTACGACTCATCACCATTTACGGACAACTTACGTGTGTAATCCAACGCTTACTTAGACGTATCCTCATAACGTCTAGACACATTACCCAACTCTTTCCGAATAGGTAATTATACAACACACAATCATCATACCGACTTCTAGCCCGTACATACCATGGACACCACCTAGACCCATGAAAACACGATACCCGCCGTGTCACGAGGACAACGACCCAACACACACCACATCAAGCACATGACGCATAACAGCATACTAGCATCTACTTGACTCGTTAATGAACCATATACGGGTTCCCATGCTAACTCTCCGTATATAACCATCACAGGTTTAACTAAATTCCCTACTCGCCCCGACTAACTCATAAGATGACACACACAGATCATCACAACTCTTGTTCACCCACCCTAAGGACCCCATAACGACCCTTAACTTCATTATTACATAACGATCTCATAAAACACTTCAAGATTAAATCATAACTCGTAATACGTTCGTTTAATAAAACATGCGAGTATGTACGATAGCCCCAAAACAGTAAAACGCTTAAAAGAGGGGATTAGAAACTCACCGATTACGTGGAATCCCAATCTTTGCTCTTCACCCCGGTCACCTGCTCAAATCCCGAACCTGTCAAACGTACAATTACCTGATCAGGATTCGTACTAATCCAACGTCGGATAACTCATAAGTGTAAATGAATCCCCCACGTTCATCTCATCTTCTCATCATCACATCCCCATGAAACCCTAGTTTCATATGCTCACCCTTTACTGGTTCGTCCTCGACTCGTTTAGAAACCGTATTCCCGAACTGGGCTTCATCCCCATGCGTGCACGTACGTGTCCATGCAGAACCCTAGTCCTTGACTATGGGTGTACTCGGACCGGGCCCCATGCTTTCTTGCAAGTCATGCAACATAAAACCCTAGCCGAGTCACCCATTGCCGCTGTACGAGCTCATCCCGTCCCCTATCATTCCCATCGTCGTGCACCACCATCACACGTCACCTCGTCTCCTTTGTCGGCAAAATCCTAACCGACGTACAACTTTGCTACTCCCGCCGGTGGACTCTACCCGAGCCACCCTTCACGTTGGAAACGAAACCATTATCATCTCCCACCGTTCGCCTTCGTGAGACGCCATCAAAGTTGCCACATCAGCCTTCGAGTACCACCATCACCTCGTCGCGCCACCGTAGCCACCACATCTATCTCCCCCTTCCTCTCCTCGGCAACCGCTACTCCTGTCGACCGGGTCATCCATGTGTTCCCTCTCGCTGCCTGCCACCATCGCGCACCAACGCCAATCCCTTTCCGCCAGCCCGCTACTGTCGTGAACATCACGGTCATAACCGGCCGCTACACCCCTCACTGAACCGACTCTTTTACATGAAAAAAAATAGTAGAAAATTGAATAAAGAGTAAACGGGAATTAAACTTGAGTATTTCGGTAGTCACGCTCTCTGGACGACCCTCCCCGTCGTCGTTTCCCGTCACGTTCCCAGCCGTCGCACACCTAGGGTCACAAAGTGGCCCTAGGGTTTACGCTAAGGTGGTATATATACCCCCCCTAATTTTATTTCGGGTCCCTTTACTTTAATTCTCGCACTCATCAATCTCAAATCTTTATTTGAACGACTAACTGTGATATTCCTGGTAGTTAAACGCACCTCGTACATGAATCCCTTCAATTCCTTCTAATTTAAAAATAGGTTCGGGTCGTCCACCAACCCGAACTACTAGTTAGAAATTTCCGGGATGTTACAAGTCTACCCCCCTTAAAAGAGGATTCGTCCTCGAATCCTACGTCGGTACAACCCGACCCAACATATCCTTGTGCACCCAATTCATTCGGTGCCAACATTCACCTTGACACTACCTCGTTGTTCTTATCGTTCTTAACAACATCATATATACCATTCCTGGTAATATGTAACACAACACTGCCGATTGTCCGCCCACTAGTCGCATTTATTTGACTTTCGGGTACAATTGCCTCTATCTCTTGTATAGTCCTGATGATTTCGTCACTCCGACAATCATCTCACCAAATGGGTTTCTTGCCCCTTATGTCTATGGACATTTGTCGTTCTTCCAAACCAAAGTCGTCGTACCTCTTACCTCATACCTTGATCGCTATCCTGCGATGATTTTTCAAACTCAAGCCCACTGCTTACCCATAAGTGTATTACTCCTACCCTTCTCTGATGATCTCTAGGGGCTTGTGCAAAGCTACACTTGTCTCCACCAAATTCCTCTACCATTGTATCCCTTTACTTCAATATCACGCATTCAGTACGTCACCTACGTACGTATACACCCAACACTAGGGTCACCCTCATTAGCTCTCGATGTTCCTCAACAACTCTCTTATCACCGCCATGTCTGCTACAATAGCCACACTCTTGCTTTACTTGTATGCTCCACAGGAGCTCGCTTTAAGCTAGTCTTACTTTTACCAGCGTAGGCATTTCCTTCCCGGTCACTTACGTGCAATCCTGCACTTGCCCCTCATGGGTTTCACTTTCCTCATCTTTGCTCTACCATTACCAAGCGATCACCGACTGCGTCTCATTTATCATGTACGAACAAGAATTCCGTCTGACCACAAGCCTCAGCTATCCGTCGTCTCGTCTAGGGGAAGCATCCCCATTCCTATGGTGTCTCACCTCGACTGAATTCTTCATATGGAACGTGTTCCATGAAGACTCTTCGTCACCTTGTTATCTCCGTGCTGAAATCTTCAGCGTCATCACCTTGATCTCATCATAAACATTTCTGGTCAAGCGTCCACGTAAACGCTTTCATCATCTTCTCTCACAGCTCCGCCCATTGGCTTTGTGCTCTGAATTCCCGAGATATAATCATAGGCATCTCATAAGAGCACCTCACTGGGCACCTAGAAGACGTCGAAACTCCTCGCACCACCTCGAAGTATCAACGTCGAGAAAATCGTCAAGATAGAAATACTATGCTTGAGCACACCGACCATCCGTCCTATGCACAACTAAGCGTGTACTACAAGGACACACACCGACACACATATCTACAAAACACACAATGTTCTACACATGTACTAGTAACCCCAAACTCTAAACACACATTATGTGCACACACACAACTACTAGATCTGAGTAAATCTACGAGCATACAATATGACCTCGTCATTTATAGACACTCACACACACACACACACACACACACACACACTCTTGAACCTTATCTCTTACTCACTACAACGGTAGCCCCTGCCACACGTCATCATATACTCACACAGAGTTTACTCGGTCGTACCCATACTTTAAGATGACACATTACTCAGTCTAAACACAAAACGTCACCCTAAACATTCATACACACAAGATATAAAAATATCTTATTTCCCCATAGGATCTAGTCCTGAACAAGCATACCTAGACATAGCTAGAATTTCCCACAGGACCTCGTCTTGAACATTTATATATACTAAAGATGTATATTTAAGATTTTCCACAGGACCTCGTACTGAACAGTTACACAAGGTGCAACACACCCCTTACACTTCAAACATCACCTAAACATAACACATAGGTGACACTATCTTAAGACCGTAGACACACATAAATATTCAAAACTCAGGTTTACCCATACAGTCTAATCAACCAAGCTCTAGCATCACATCGAAGATTACATTTAGTATGAACTCACGTTGTTCAAAAGGTAATCACATAATCACACATAGTTTACACTGCACCACCAATAGCAAGCTATCACACATACGACTATCATTAACTACGTTTTAAACCATCCCATGGTAAGATTCACTGTCAAGGTTAAAGTCAAGCAATTGAAAAAACAAGAACAAGTATATTTCGTTCTAGTCCTCTCGTGGTAACCACCACTACTCTAATCACTGAACAAGTAAAAGTTATCACCCACTTGTTCCTCGTCGTCAGATTCCTCCAGCCATCCGTTTCCCGATCCCGAATCCTGCCTCGGAGGCTGATGCCTAACCACAAATGCGTTCCTTCCTCGCCAACCACTTTTCCTGTAGAAGGAGCTATTAATTCCACTCCTCATAGCTGCCCTGGTGGTACTGGGAGCATTAGGCGCCGGAAGCGCCAAGATCACCTCCTGTGCTGGTAGCTCTTGCTCATCCTCAGCTGTCACACCCCAACCGACGGCGGAATACTTTGGGGCGGGACATGTAGACTGTTCAAAAGCTTAAGGTTTACTAAAGTTTAAATATATTAAACAACCAGTTTCATATCATAATTAATCATGAATTCAACATTACAAGGAAAATAGAAATACATAAATAGTTTCATTAATTTAAATTCTAGGTCCTCGATCCTAAGTGAAGCAGCTTGTACTTATTCTCAAGCGTTAGTACCTGAAACATGATGAAAACAAGGTCAACTAAAAAGTTGGTGAGCATACATAGGTTTTGACACACAACAAGTTTAAGATGTTTTATACAATTCATACGATACATGTGTATAAGGCATTTATGGAGAATCTATAGTTAAACTATGTGTGTACAATCAAACCTTGGACTGAGGCATAACACGCAGGTTACCCTTATGTAAAGTCGGTAACAAACACCCTAACTGGGTGGGTTTGTCAGACACAATAGATCCATCAATGTTAACCGTTGGCTTGTACGTAGTTAATGATTGTACTAAAGTCATGTATATGTAGTCTTAACTCATAGCATTCAAGCATAAAGCACGTAACACATAATATCATATTATTGAATTGTATTTAAGTTTATGTAAAAAGCTTTAAAGAATAGATCATGTTTCACCCCAAAATATGTAAAAATGTAAAAGAGGGGCTATGTAAACTCACTTGTATGTGTTGTGTGGATGACACGCGCAAGTATGAAGCAACAATTGATTCTTAGATCATGAGTTAACCTAATGTAACAATTATGATCTTAAATTAATAACATGTACTAAGTCTAAGGATAGATCTAACGTTCATCGGGTAAGAGTTTGTGTAAGGTTTGTGTGGTATGTCCAAAACGCCTTATGAAAATATGTGAGGTTCATGGTTTAACGAAAATATTCTATTTTAAATAATGAGTCTCTTAAAAGAAATAATACGTTTATATATATACTAGAATAAATAAATAATTTTATTTATTTATTTATTAGGGCGATGTGTCAAAATGAAAAATAAAACTTTAAGTGCGTAATGTAATAATTTATTCATTTATTGTTTGTTAAAGACAAATGAAATTTAACTACATGTTTAAATATATTTAGGAGAAAAAAAAAGGTTTTTATTTGTACGCTCGATTATATATATACCGCATGGGGTCCAATCTAGATCAAAGGTTCAATTGAGAGTGTGGGGGTTAATGTTTAGGGTTCAAGGACTTTGGGAAGGGAAGTTCAAGATCAACTTGTTCGAAAACGTATGTATAAATGTACATGTGAACATAAGTATATATATATATATATAGATAATTGGATTTGTTTGAAAGCTTCATAAGTAATTATCAAGCTTTATGATCATGCATGTCATACGATTTGTTCAACTTGGGAAATTAATATAAAGTATATGTCCATGTAATCCTAGAAATGTATCAAATGAAATCAAAGTTTGCATTATAATTGAATTGTCGTTTATCATACCAAACAAAAATCAGAGATGTTATAGTATCCCCACGTTGAGGGAATTTCATCCCGAAATTTCAACTAGTTGAGCCTACTGAATCAGAAAAGAGGTGTGGATACTTAAGCTTTATTTGATCTTCTCGTTCCCAAGTGAACTCAGGACCGCGCTTAGAATCTCAACGAACTTTGACAATAGGAATACGGCTTCGCTTGAGTCGCTTGATCTCACGATCCATGATCTCTACGGGTTTCTCAACGAAGTGCATCGTGTCATCAATGCGCACATCGTCAAGAGGTATATGGAGGTTCTCGTCAGCAAGACATTTCTTTAGGTTGGACACATGAAAAGTGGGATGTACATTAGCAAGTGATGGAGGTAACTCGAGTTTGTAAGCCACTTTCCCAATCCTTTCAAGGATTTTGAATGGACCCACATAGCGAGGTGCTAGTTTACCCTTCTTCCCGAAACGGATCACCCCCTTCCAAGGAGACACCTTTAGAAGTACAAGATCACCTACTTGAAATTCCAAGGGTTTACGTCTTTTGTCGTCATAGCTCTTTTGCCGACTCCTTGCTACTTGAATGTTGCTACGGATTTGAATGATCTTGTCGGAAGTTTCTTGGATTAGTTCAGGACCGGTGGTTTATGCTTCACCAATCTCGTTCCAACAGATAGGAGAACGACACTTTCGACCATAGAGAGCTTCAAAAGGAGCCATGTTAATGCTGGTGTGGTAGCTGTTGTTGTAGGAGAACTCAATGAGGGATAGTTGTGATTCCCAATTGCCACCAAAATCGATTACACAAGCTCTAAGCATGTCCTCAAGAGTTTGGATTGTTCGCTCGGTCTGACCATCAGTTTGGGGATGGTAAGCCGTGCTTAAATCCAAACGTGTACCAAGAGCAGTTTGAAGAGATTGCGAGAAGCGGGAGGTAAAACGAGCATCCCTATCAGAGATTATGTTAAGAGGGACACCATGACGACTCACAATCTCGTCAATGTAAATTCGGGCCA
Source organism: Smallanthus sonchifolius (assembly GCA_023525975.1). NCBI lineage: Eukaryota > Viridiplantae > Streptophyta > Magnoliopsida > Asterales > Asteraceae > Smallanthus > Smallanthus sonchifolius. The sequence continues at coordinate 30,572,376 of CM042023.1, forward strand.
ATTTCTCAACCCGATAGTCTTCACGGATGGGTAGAAAGTGAGCAGACTTGGTGAGAAGGTCAATGATTACCCAAATGCTATCATAACCGCTAGAAGTACGGGGAAGTTTAGTAATGAAATCCATGGCTAGGTTCTCCCATTTCCACACTGGAATTTCCGGTTGTTCAAGCAATCCAGAAGGACGTTGATGTTCAGCTTTGACCTTGGAACAAGTTAGACATTTTGCAACATAAAGTGCAATGTCTTTCTTCATGCCGGGCCACCAATATTGTTGGTGAAGACCCTTGTACATTTTATCCTCCCCGGGATGGATGGAGTAACGAGTTTTGTGTGCCTCGTTCATAAGTACTGCGCGGAGGTCATCACGGTCGGGGACCCAGATACGATTCAAGTAATATAGGAGGCCATTGGGTTTGGTTTCTAATAGAAGTTCAACACCACATGACATTTCATTATATAGGTTACCCTCGGTGATCGAGACGTGTTGAGCTTCTAGGATGTGATTTTGGATATCGGTTTGAATTCTAACACAATGAAGCATGACGTGGTCCTTACGACTCATCGGCCACAACATTTGCCTTACCGGGATGGTACCGAATCTCGCAGTCGTAGTCGTTAAGGAGCTCGACCCAACGTCGTTGCCTCATGTTGAGTTCCTTTTCATTGAAGATGTGTTGGAGGCTTTTGTGGTCAGTGAACACCACACATTTTGTACCATAGAGGTAATGCCTCCAAAATTTTAATGCGAAGACGACCGCACCCAATTCAAGATCGTGCGTCGTGTAATTCTTTTCATGAATTTTGAGTTGCCTTGATGCATAAGCGATCACCTTGCCCCATTGCATGAGAACACAACCTAGGTCTTGGTTTGATGCATCACAATAGACCACCAGATCATCGTTACCATCAGGTAGAGTAAGAATAGGAGCATTGCACAACTTTTGTTTGAGGAGTTGGAAGGCTTCCTCTTGCTTTGATCCCCACTCATAGTGTTTACCTTTGTGGGTCAAGGCCGTGAGAGGGACAGCAATCTTGGAAAAGTTTGAGATAAAACGATGGTAATAACCCGCAAGACTAAGAAATGAACGAACTTCGGTAGGGGTCTTAGGGGCACTCCAATTCTTAACAACTTCAATCTTAGCTGGATCGACATGAATCCCCTTTTCGTTGACATTATGACCCAAAAATTGAACTTCGTTTAGCCAAAATTCACACTTGGAGAATTTAGCATACAGTTGTTCTTTTCTTAGAAGATCTAAAACCAATTTAAGGTGTTGTTCATGATCTGATTTAGTCTTGGAGTAGATCAAGATGTCGTCAATGAAAACGATCACGAATTTATCTAGGTATGGTTTGCATACGCGATTCATGAGATCCATGAAAACTGCGGGTGCATTAGTTAGCCCAAAAGGCATAACCATAAATTCGTAGTGACCGTATCTTGTACGAAAGGCAGTCTTTTGAATATCCTCCTCTTGCACACGAAGTTGGTGATATCCGGATCGAAGATCAATCTTCGAGAAGTAGATGGAACCTTGGAGTTGATCAAAGAGATCATCAATCCTAGGCAAAGGATAACGGTTCTTGATGGTAAGCTTGTTGAGTTCGTGGTAGTCAATACACATCCGGAATGAGCCATCTTTCTTCTTTACGAATAGGACGGGTGCACCCCATGGTGAATGACTGGGACGAATGAAACCTTTATCGGAAAGTTCTTGAAGCTGACTTGCGAGTTCTTGCATTTCAGAAGGTGCTAGTCGGTATGGAGCTCTAGCCACAGGATTAGCTCCGGGTATAAGATCGATACGAAACTCTACTTGACGAATGGGTGGAAGACCGGATAGATCTTCAGGAAATACTTTGGGAAAGTCACGGATGATGGGGATGTCTTGAATACTTTTCTCTTTGTCTTCCTTTTGAACAATATGAGCTAAAAAGGCCAGATACTTCTTCCGTAAGTACTTTCGAGCCGTGGTGCATGACATGAGTTTAAGCCCACTACATGGTTTCTCACCAAAGACTTCTAACGTATCACCCGAAGGGAGAGGAATTCAGATGCACTTCTCGAAACAAACGACTTCGGCATGATGTGTCACACCCCCAAATTCCACTAACGGAGTTTTACCATTTGGAATGTGACACACCAGGATCCCAGTCATTAGTTACATCAAACGACACTATATGGGACTTAAAAGTCATAACATAAATGCTCAGAGTTAATGCGAAAGCGTAAACGTTAATATAAAATTTATAGTAGTTACACGCAACAAGCGTCAATCAATATAATTAAGTAAACTGTTTATCATGTTTGAAATGAATGAAATGACAGTAGGACTCCATGCATGTCCTAAGTGTGCAACCTGTGCCAAAGCGACCTGAGAAACATGTAAAAAAAAGTGTCAACACGAGGTTGGTGAGTTCACAGGTTTCAAGTTTGTAATAAGAGAGTGTTTGCCAGATTATGTACATTCAATATATGCATATCAATAGGTAGCTAACCTATGTTCATGTCTTACTAAAGCGCTCACAACCGAAGCAGACTGTGTTTGTATGCCTCCTGCCAGGTCTATCAACTCTGGCAAATGTGAGTAGGCTAACATTTCACCCGTTCGATATCCAATCGAGTTAGCGCGACTAACGCGGGTGGGGCTTGTCAAACCAGTAGTACTACTAAACATTACCTCGCTAAGATCCATATTAACGGTCCGATATAAGATGAGGACTTTCTGTGATAGTGTGTTACGCTTAGCCTCAACAGTGATATCGTATAAAGTACCATAATCAAATAGTTGCGTCATGTTTTCTCCCCTAACGGGAAAAACATGTAAAATAATATTTGCTTGCGTACCTGTTTCTCCCCCACGGGGAAAACAAGTAAAAGTATGATAGTTGGTGTTCATGTTTGTTTCTTCCTCAACAGGAAAACAAGTAAAATACGTTTGTGTGTAAGCATGTTTCTCCCCCAATAGTAAAACAAGTAAAAAGGGGCCGTGAAACTCACCTGCGTTGCGTAGTAGGTAGTATCACACAAGTATGAGATTTAGAATCTCAAGTGTTAGCCTGCACGGCTTACGTATGCCCTATAATTATAACACATAAGTTAGGGACATGTGACGACGACATGGAAGTTAGAACACCTTAACGCTTTCTAAGGATTTAAGAGTAGACGAACGTGTCTACGGGATTATATAAATTTCTTAATATAATCATTAAGGAAAAAGCGTTACGTGTCGTACGTTAATAACGAATAATAAATAAATAAATAAATACATTCGTATGTTAAAGTCGTTTACAAAAGTTAGGAAAATAATATAATTTAATATATTATTTTTAGGTTCGAAGGATTAACTAAAATAGTCATTTGTGTGGAAAAATAATAAATATATTATTTTTAATCGAGTATATAAACGTGGGTAAATAATATAACAATTATATTATTAATTGGTTTGAAACTTCACACGAGGTATAAAACGATACGAAATAATATAAATTATATATTATTTTATAACACGAATCACGGGTTGAAAATAATATAAATATATTATTTTATACGAAGTTATGGTTTGAAAATAATATAAATATATTATTTTAAAAGTGGATAATTAATATAAAAATGGGTTATAAAATCAAACCCGAGCCTACGGGCGGTTTTTGGGATTAAAACAAGTTAATATATTATTATAACAATATAAGGTTTGATTTTTAATAATAAATGTAAGTAAAAAGTCCCCAAAAAAAAGAATGCAGGAGACCGGACTCGAACCCGGGTCTCCTGCGTCTGAGCCAAGGGTGTTAACCAAGTCCGCCCGCTAGGGTATCCCACAAGCATCCGGATTCAATTGGTTTTAATCCTCAACACCACTGTGTTCTTCCCCTATGTCGCGAACCGAACCCAAAATCACTCCCGATTCCACCCAAATCGATCACTATTGATCTTGGATTCATAGGGTTTTTGTTTAACAAGGGATTTCGAACATGTGAGTGAAATTAATTGCGAAAACAACAAACACATAATCGATTATACACAGATTGAGTATTGAAACCCTAGAATATGAACACAAAATCGATTCGACAAAGTCCGATTATGTTAACTGATGAAAACATGGGGTTTTTACAGATTGAAACCTTTCGAAGCTAACCATATAGATTAATTTCATTTTGGTTAAGTCTAGAATACAAACCCCCAATTCGTTTTTATGAAGAACCCTAGTTTACGGTTTATAATCAATTGGATATTATTCGATTCAATTGATATGGGGTTTTCAAGGAGTAGGTAATCGTGAGTCTAACCATGTAATTCATTTGAATTTTAATCGAGTTTAGCATCAAAAGCCCCAAATTGGGTTTCGTATAAACCCTAGATTACGGGTCTTGATCAATTCTATGTTATGAGAACAAATTAGCATAGGGATTTTGTTCCCTAGATGAAAACGAAACTGAGGAAGTGTTTTATTACCAGAATGGGGATCGGATTGATGGTGCTCGGTTAGGTTGAACTCCGACTTCGCGTATTTTGGTCTCCGGCGACACAGGCTCAGTTTTTGATCGAATTGGAAGATGCAACAGGTTCTGCGGGACTCGATTTAGATGCGCATATGGTTGATTTCAGTGTTGACGATCGAATTGATGTGGATTCGTGCTTAAAGATAATGAAGTCGACGGTTATAGTTTAATTAATCATTATTGGGATTAATTCGGATTAAACATTCGTTAATTGCTGCAGTAGTGGTCGATTATGACGATTAATGTGATTTGCAGTTACGAATTTGAACGAAAATGGGTTGAAGAATGCGAATTTGGGTTAAAGGCTTTCGGTTTGACTTTTTCAAAGTCAACAGGAATCCACATCCTTTGATTTTGACTTTGATAAGTCAATTGATTGGGTTTTGGGACTTGGCAGATTCAGTCCCTGTAGTTTAAACTACAAGACTGAAAGAAATGGCCCTTGGGATTAGATTTAACTGGTTTCAGTTAACGGGGTTAAGTTTTTAAGAGAATATTTAACGGGAATGTTAACGGGATTAACATGAAAAGTACGGATTGTCACATGATGGCTCGATAGCCAATCCATACCTATGATGATGTCAAAGCTCCCCAATTGCATGAGTATGAGATTAACGGAAAAAGATTATTCATTAAGTTTGATGAAACAATCGCGGATAATGGAGTCAATGATGATGGGGTTTCCATCCGCTACTTCAACGGTAAATATTTTCTCTAACTTAGTTCATGTTTTAGCAAGTAAAGGTTCAAAATAAAATGAAACAAAGCTCTTATCGACACCGGTATCAAATAGTATGGAAGCATATTGGTTATTAACGAGGAACGTACCGTTGACCACATCATTGTTGGTCTGGGCTTCATTAGCATTTATGTTGAAAGCACGCCCTCTAGCTCCACCTTGGTTGGGGTTGGTAAGTTTTGGGCATCGGTTTCGGAAGTGGTTTGGGTTACCACATTAAAAGCAAGCATTCCCATTAGTGATAGCTGGAACCCCTTTGCTTCCCTGGTTGGCTAAATTGCCAGGTGGGTTGACTCTGCAGGTGTTGGCCAAATGCCCATATTTTCCACAGCTGGCACATATCCGACACGGTAGGTTTGGGAAGTGATGGTAATTGCATGTGTTGCACAAAGGGCTGCTGCCCACATAATGCTTCTTGATGGAATTCTGAGCCATAGGAGCAACCTGTTTGACTGGGGCAGCTGGGGTAACAACAGCAAAGTTTTTAGCCTTTCGCTTCTTGTTGTTGTGATAGGGTTCAGACTTGAGTTCTTTGGAGGGCTCAGAAGGTGTTGTTGTGTCAGAGACTTTCTTGGCACCCTTTCTTGTCAACGTACCCGCCTTCACATGATTATCGGTCAGGGTGGCGGATAGGCGGATGGCATCTTCAAGGGTAGCTGGGTTTCTCCCTAGGACAATGTCTTGAATCTTCATCGGCAGACCACCGATGTATTTTTCAATACCCCGAGCCAAAGGTGTGACCATATGAGGTACTAGAAGACTTAGCTCATGGAAACGGGTGGTGTAGGCTAAACTTTCACCACTATCTTGGGCAAGATCCCAAAATTCGGCTTCTAACTTCTTCATTTCGTTGCAAGGACAGAACTCTTCAGTCATGAGCCGTTTGACCTCATCCCATGGCAAAGCCATTGCCACATCTATGCCCCTATTTCTCTTTTCGCCATTCCACCAAGTGAGCGCCCGTTTTTGGAAGACGCTGGTGGCATAGCGGACCCAAAGGTTGTCGGGACAATCGCTGTTGAGAAAGGTGTTTTCAATGCTCTCGAACCATTGCAAAAGACCCGTGGCACCTTCAGTGCCATAAAACTTGGTAGGATTGCACGAGTTAAAGTGCTTGAAAGTACATGGGGGTGGGTTGGCACCACCACCACCACCGTTTGCACTGCCACTAGAGCCCCCATTAGCTTGGGTGAGTTGGTTCACCAATTGAGTGAGAAGAGCAGCAAGGTCGTTGTTGGTCTCGTTGGCACGACGGGGAGGCATGCTATAGAACAAAACAGGGAGAAAAGCATAAGTATTCAAAATCTGGATTGTACTCAAATGATGGTAATACCATTTGAATACTATGACGTATTAAGGTTAATACACTCATATAACTTTCAAGGAGACATGCTTTAGCCTATAAGTAAACACTCATCCCGGGAATTCCCAGGAAAGCATACGGGTCCCTCGGTTGATTGAGATTTATACGAAATGCTTTCCTAGACAGAAAACCCAGAATACAGGTGTCACCCTTCCAGATTGCACGTGTCCTCTAATAATTAATAAAGTTTAAAACCTTACGAGGAAAGTAAAGAAATTTTATAGATTTAGATCCATGAAGTTTCCACATGCTAAGATGATGACAGAGAAACAGGTAAGGAGGTTATGAGGCTTAGGGTATGGGTAGGGATATTGTTTATTTAATTTATTATTTAAGCATGGTCTAATAAGTCATGAATTTTAACAAGTAAGGCACCAAAATGAAATAATAATTTAACATAGTAAACATGTAACACATAGCATGTAGCACATATCATATAATCATGAAGCATGGAATAAGTGGGTGTCCTAAAGTTATAGTCTAGGTCAAAGGTGTCTAATAACCTAGTTCCCTATAACCAAGGCTCTGATACCAATCTGTCACACCCCAACCAACGGCGGAATACTTCGGGGCGGGACATGTAGACTGTTCAAAAGCTCAAGGTTTACTAAAGTTTAAATATATTAAACAACCAGTTTCATATCATAAATAATCATGAATTCAACAATACAAGGAAAATAGAAATACATAAATAGTTTCATTAATTTAAATTCTAGGTCCTCGGTCCTAAGTGAAGCAGCTTGTACTTATTCTCAAGCGTTAGTACCTGAAACATGATGAAAACAAGGTCAACTAAAAAGTTGGTGAGCATACATAGGTTTTGACACACAACAAGTTTAAGATGTTTTATACAATTCATACGATACATGTGTATAAGGCATTTATGGAGAATCTATAGTTAAACTATGTGTGTACAATCAAACCTTGGACTGAGGCATAACACGCAGGTTACCCTTATGTAAAGTCGGTAACAAACACCCTAACCGGGTGGGTTTGTCAGACACAATAGATCCATCAATGTTAACCGTTGGCTTGTACGTAGTTAATGATTGTACTAAAGTCATGTATATGTAGTCTTAACTCATAGCATTCAAGCATAAAGCACGTAACACATAATATCATATTATTGAATTGTATTTAAGTTTATGTAAAAAGCTTTAAAGAATAGATCATGTTTCACCCCAAAATATATAAAAATGTAAAAGAGGGGCTATGTAAACTCACTTGTATGTGTTGTGTGGATGACACGCGCAAGTATGAAGCAACAATTGATTCTTAGATCATGAGTTAACCTAATGTAACATTTATGATCTTAAATTAATAACATGTACTAAGTCTAAGGATAGATCTAACGTTCATCGGGTAGGAGTTTGTGTTAGGTTTGTGTGGTATGTCCAAAACGCCTTATGAAAATATTTGATGTTCATGGTTTAACGAAAATATTCTATTTTAAATAATGAGTCTCTTAAAAGAAATAATACGTTTATATATATACTAGAATAAATAAATAATTTTATTTATTTATTTATTAGGGCGATGTGTCAAAATGAAAAATAAAACTTTAAGTGCGTAATGTAATAATTTAATCATTTATTGTTTGTTAAAGACAAATGAAATTTAACTACATGTTTAAATATATTTAGGAGAAAAAAAAGGTTTTTATTTGTACGCTCGATTATATATATACCGTAAACGATTGATTGTATAAAATGTATTGTCAAAGTATTGATAAGTTAGGAAAATTTATTATTTTGTTTAATCATTTAAAAGTTTATTTTAAATAATCAAAGGTTAGATTAATTAATTTGTAAAGATGGGTATTTTATGTAAAAGTCTCGAGATTTTTATTGTAATCGGTTCTAATTAAAACAAGGTTTATAAAATAATTTTTTTTAGAATTTAATTACCATTAAAATGATTTTTAAAAATAAAAAGAACACCACCCGGTTCGAACCCGGGTGGGTTCTGTGTTGTGCAGGTGAGCTACCACCGGACCATGGGACTATCCCGTGTTATTGAACCGATTTGATTCGTATTTAACCAATTTAGGACAAGGGGCCGGGTCTGGCTTTGAGTCACGCACCAGAAAGGACCGGTTATGTGGGTTTCGAACCCACGACCTCTGGTCCGACGGCGCAATGTCTTAACCGGTCGGACCAGATGGTCTCGCTGGTAACAAAGGGGTGTTTGATTAAATAAGTACGTTAATTATTTGAACCATGGATTCCCAGGTTAAAATCATATGAACAGCCCTTCGATTTTCAAACGAATTCGAGTTCGATGCCCTTTGTCGTATGAAATTGACAGAGGGCTTTCGATGAATGGGAAACGACGGAATGAATGCTGTAAACCATACCTAAATCGGTTGAGTACAGAGGGCCGACGACTAGACGAACAGGGACGGTGTTCTTGGTGATCGACTGGCAAGCAAGGGTGGAATGAGACTCAATCGAGGGTTGGGAGAGTTTATATAGTGTCGTGCGAAGGTTCATAGTGATTTAATTTGTTTAATTTCATCATTAACGCGTGATTTGATTGAGAGGTTTACGGGTGACAGTTATGCTTCTAATCACGCGTTATTCCGTTTGAAATCGAATGAATTTGGTCGTGAAACTGGGTTAGGTACATGCACAATCAGTCTACGCATGATTTCCGGGATTGAAACGCGGTTAATCTGTCGAATTGAAGCCGAATTGATTCGGCTTTGACTCCGGGAAGTCAAACCTTTCGAATTTGAATCCTTCCGCGTAATTGAACGAATTGAGTTGATTTTCGGGTCTGGGTTGGGCCGATTTGGTTGCTCGCACATGAGACCGGACCATAACAACGGGCCTTAATCGATTTCACAGTGTGAATTTCGTTGCTTTGAGCCTGTTTGACTTTTAAAGTCAAAGTTGACGAATGAGGGTCAAAATTGAGCCATATGGGGTCCAATCTAGATCAAAGGTTCAATTGAGAGTGTGGGGGTTCATGTTTAGGGTTCAAGGACTTTGGGAAGGGAAGTTCAAGATCAACCTGTTCGAAAACGTATGTATAAATGTACATGTGAACATAAGTATATATATATATATAGATAATTGGATTTGTTTGAAAGCTTCATAAGTAATTATCAAGCTTTATGATCATGCATGTCATATGATTTGTTCAACTTGGGAAATTAATATAAAGTATATGTCCATGTAATCCTAGAAATGTATCAAATGAAATCAAAGTTTGCATTATAATTGAATTGTCGTTTATCGTACCAAACAAAAATCAGAGATGTTACATCAGCCACCGGAGGAACCACCGTTAAAGGAACAGGTGCTAAGATCTGTCTTCTCCCAAAAATAACCGTACGAACAGCAGCCGCACGTCTAGCCCGCTGTTCTGTCAACCTTTTGATGAGAGCTCCACGCCTAATCCGTCTAGTCCGAAACATCCTCACTATCGGTACCTGCATAAGATAGAACGTTAGAGTGATTACTATGGGCGTCAGATTCAGAATATGAGAGTAATCATAGACTGCCAAATCACGGTGATCAAATGCAATTTGGTGGTCGACATTACTGCTCGGATTCTAAACCTTCCCCATCATATTCACACTAGTTTTCTATCCTTCACACACCCCGGATGCACATGCATCCCTCACAACTCACATAGCACCACACAATAACCTAGCAAGTCATCATCTTTATCACAATTTCACACCATCCAAGGTTACACACAAAATTACTAAATCATATCGACGCACCAAACTATCTCACATAGTTACAATTAATGCTACTCCACATTACTCAACTCACATAATGGTCTCATTTAATCACACCACACAACTTCACGTAGTTCTACATTCTACTACAACACATAGCACACATCATGATCCCACACGAAACCATAAATCACTTACTCACACCAATCGCTTTACCTAGCGTAACACTAGATAAATGGTAAATAATTACTTCTCAACTCGAAAGACGTACCTCTTGGATTGCGGTTACACGTGGTGGCATTCGTTTCACCCTTGTCCTATTCTCAGTTTAAGTTTAAGCATTTATTTGTTTAAAAACAACAGTTTTCTCTTAAACCTCGGCTCTGATACCAACTTGTAAGGCCCCAAACTAGGCACTCTAGAGTTGGTTCTCATAAATAGGTAAACTCATTAAAAACACTTAACTTTCATTTAAGTAAACAGCGGAAGTCTTTCTCAAAATAATGTTATGTTTAAACTCGTCAACTTTCACAACATTACCTGACGAATGCATGCACACCAACCCGAGTAGCCCCACTTCCAAGCCAAGATACCTCGTCCTGCAGACTAACCTGCAAAACAATCTAACGTACATACAAAGTCAGCTACGCTGAGTGAGTTCTAGGAGTTTAATTTAACAAGTGCCAACTCGTCTCATTTATTGTTTATCTCCACTCAAGACCCTCTAGTCATTAGAAAATAGTTGTATAGATTTTTATCATATAGATACCCCCGTTACCTTGTAATATCCCAAAGGATTCACCACACCAGACTCTACCCACCATTTAAACCTAGTAAGTCTCTCCGACATAAAACGAGCTTACTACTCTGATAAATCACAATTTACCATATATATATATTAACCATATATATTAACCATACACTGGTTAACTCAACCAACCTCTAGACACCGACTTACCAGTCCTAACCAGGACACTCATAAACCAACTGACTCAACAGTTGTACACAATGTACTCATCCTGACACAACGATCAATCTAATTCGACACACCGCATTGATTCTATCTATTTATCACATCAATATCATCTCATACACAATTAATATAACTCATCACTTGCATGAAAATTAACACATATATGCACACAAACACATACCTCATCACTGCACCCTCGTCAGGGTTATCCCCGTCAGGATACTCGTCAGAAGCTCAGCTCCACCCTTGTTACAGGGCCCCGCCGCTAAACATAGCGACACACTCGTCATCTATGATGACTACCCAGCCACCACACGGTGACTATATCATCTACCATACGGTGACTGACACATCACCCACACGATGACTGCAAGATCACACGTACAATGATGACCCCGAAGGACTCCGTCCTCCACATCACTATTAGCCGTATACATGGACAACAATGCAAGCACACAAAGAAACACATATATACACATGACACTACTTGGACATGTACTACGACTCACCACCATTTACGGACCACTTACGTGTGTAATCCAACGCTTACTTAGACGTATCCTCATAACGTCTAGACACACTACCCAACTCTTTCCGAATAGGTAATTATACAACACACAATCATCATACCGACTTCTAGCCTGTACATACCATGGAAACCACCTAGACCCATGAAAACACGATACCCACCGTGTCACGAGGACAACGACCCAACACACACCACATTAAGCACATGACGCATAACAACATACTAGCATCTACTTGACTCGTTAATGAACCATGCTAACTCTCAGTGTATAACCATCACAGGTTTAACTAAATTTCTGACTCACCACGACTAACTCATAAGATGACACACACTGATCGTCACAACTCTTGTTCACCCACCCTAAGGACCACATAACGATCCTTAGCTTCATTATTACATAACGATCTCATAAAACACTTCAAGATTAAATCATAACTCTTAATACGTTCGTTTAATAAAACATGCGAGTATGTACGATAGCCCCAAAATAGTAAAACGTTTAAAAGAGGGGATTAGAAACTCACTGGTTACGTGGAATCCCAATATTGGCTCTGCATCCCGATCACCTACTCAAATCCCGAACCTGTCAAACGTACAATTATCTGATCAGTATTCGTACTAATCCAACTTCAGATAACTCATAAGTGTAAATGAATCCCCCACATTCATCTCATCTTCTCATCATCACATCCCCATGAAACCCTAGTTTCACATGCTCACCCTTTACTGGTTCGTCCTCGACTCGTTTAGAAACCGTATACCCGAACTGGGCTTCATCCCCATGCGTGCACGTATGTGTCCATGCAGAACCCCAGTCCTTGACTATGCGTGTACTCGGATGGGGCCCCATGCACGCATGCAAGTCATGCAACGTAAAACCCTAGCCGAGCCACCCATTGCCGCCGTACGAGCTCATCCCGTCCCCTACCATTCCCATCGTCGTGCACCACCATCACACGTCACCTCGTCTCCTTTGTCGACAAAACCTTAACCGACGTACACCTTTGCTACTCCCGCCGGTGGACTCTACCCTAGCCACCCTTCACGTTGGAAACGAAACCTTTATCATCTCCCACCGTTTGCTGTCATGAGACGCCACAACAGCCTTCGAGTACCACCATCACCTCGTCGCGCCACCGTAGCCACCACCTCTATTTCCCTTCTTCCTCTCCTCGGCAACCGCTACTCCCGTCGACCGGGTCATCCCTGTGTTCCCTCTCGCTGCCTGCCACCATCGCGCACCAATGCCAATCCCTTTCCGGCAGCTCGCTACTGCCGTGAACATCACGGTCATAACCGGCCGCTACACCCCTCACTGAACCGACTCTTTTACACGAAAAATAATAGTAGAAAATCGAATAAAGAGTAAACGGGAATTACCTTGAGTATTCCGGTAGTCACGCTCGCTTGACCACCCTCCCCGTCGTCGTCTTCCTTCGTCTCCCGTCGCGTTCCCAACCGTTGCACACCTAGGGTTACAAAGTGGCCCTAGGGTTTGTGCTAAGGTGGTATATATACTCCCCCTAATTTCGTTTCGGGTCCCTTTACTTTAATTCTCGCACTCATCGATCTCAAATCTTTATTTGAACGACTAAATGTGATATTCTCGGTAGTTAAACGCACCTCGTACATGAATCCCTTCAATTCCTTCTCATTTAAAAATAGGTTCGTGTTCGTCCACCAACCCGAACTACTAGTTAGAAATTTTCAGGATGTTATAACAGACTGCCGACTCGGATGAACCTTTGCAATAAAGGTTTTGATACCACATTCATAACGTGCCCGTTTTGCGCTAATGAGATTGAAATGTGAAACATCTATTTGGAACTTTCCATATAGCAACTAGTGCATGGATGTTTATATTGATTTGGTTAAACATTGCCGGTCCTAGAGTTGTGAAGCCGATTGATATGGGCCGCTTATAAAAAAGCCCTAGATATGTCCATGGTATTCTTTTTTTTTAGATATATACTAGGTTAGAATCTCGTGTATTACACGTGTTGAATAAATTTAATGTTATATAGTTAGTAATAAAAAAATTTATTTTTAAAGCTTGTGTATTACACGGATTGAGAAAAAATATAATGTAATATGTTAACATATACACTTTCGAAATTGATAAGTTAGAAATTATAAATGTCCATAGTTAAGTACATATTAAATTTATTTGGTTAATGATATAATAAGTATCAATAATAAGTATGTATAATTAAATTTATATTAAATATCTAAAAATATATATTCTTTTAATATCATTATTATTTAGTAACATTATTTAATAAAAGAGAGAGACGAGAAAACATAAGTTGAAGAGGCTTCGAAACATACCATGTGTCTCCCTAGAATTTTTATTTATGAGACAGTATAGATTATTATTGTCCATAGATATTTTGCTACAAACATGAGGCATCCAACTCATTTTAACGTCAACTTGTTAGATATTTGATTTTGTGATCAAAAGTAATAAATTCTATGTTTATAACAATATGATATATTAAATCTAAAGAAATCATATGTTTCTTATCTACTTTATTAGAGTAAGTACTGATAATTGCGGTTTTAAAATATATATAAACTAGGTTAAAATCCCGTGTATTACACGGGTTGATAAAATGTAATATTATATATTTAGTAATAAAAAAATTGTATTTTAAAAAACCCGTGTATTACAAATATGAGGCATCCACCCAAATAAGCCGACCCTAATAATGACCAGACTCCCGCAGCGAAGCGCGGGTGAAAAAAATTCTAGTTTTGGTTTATAAAAGGATCTAAAATTAAAAACACCATATTTATTTATTTTAAAATTTGTAAGTTTATAAATAGTGAAGATAAGTTTATAAAATAAAAAGAATTTATAAATTACTAATATGGCATAACGTAATATGTTGATAAACCTTAAAAAAAAAACGTTAGTCTTACCAATCTTATTTAACTAATGTCGGTAACCAATCATTGACCACCAACTCAAGCCTCATCTAATATTTAATAATGTTGTTTTTCAAGTTGCACATAAAAAGTAGGTTTGGTTGTATTGGTAAGTAGTTGTATCTTTGATGTTGGTGTTGTTGGTTCGACCCCCATTGACACCATTTTTGGTTTCTTTTTTTAATTTTTCTTTTTACCTTTTTTTTATGTTATACTTTTTTCAATTTTGTATCGAACCATCGCAAGTAAATATGTTTCTTTTATGTCCTTAACCACGTTAAATAACTTATTTTTTTTTCAAATAGCTTCTTTGTTCTTGAGCGGTTTTGTCGTTTCAATATTACGTCATGTTTACGTTAAACTCTTTTCTATTTATACCAAACCGTCACAACTTTGTATATTTCTTTTATGTGCTTAACCATGTTAAATAACTTTTTTTAACCTTTTTTGTTTACGCTATATTCTTTTTTATTTATACTGAACCGCCGCATGTTCATACGTATTTTTATGTGATTAACCACGTCAAATAATTTTTTTTTTTTTACTTTTTTTTTCCAAATATTTTTTTTTTCTTGACCGATTTTATCGTTTCAATGTTACACCATGTTTATGCTATACTCTAGTCTTTTCTATTTATACCAAACCGCCGCAACTTCGTAGGTTTCTTTTATATACTTAACCACGTCAATGTTACTTTCACATCACGCGTAACTAGGTTCGCCGACACGCCGCATCGCAGCCTTAGTTATGTGCTTAACCATGTTAATGTTACCGTACTTGCCCGCTGCAACACGCGGGTCTTAATTTCTAGTTATAACTACATATCAAACACGAGGCACGAATCTTGGATACCCTTGTCAGCCGCGTGTTGAAGATAGAATCGGTCAATCACCAATGGACTTTGCTTAAAAGGAAGGGCTTTAGCCCCTTTACCATTGGCCTCCATTTTATAATTTTTTTTAAAATTATTTGTAACTAGACTTAGATTTTAAACTCTAAATTAATGAAATAGATTGGGCTGTGCGTGAGGCATAAACAATTCCAAAAATGAAGCATGAATGTTGGATTGAAGAACATGAACTAAAACAAGAATCAATCGACACCATAATCGATAAACCATTATTGTGGTTTATCGAAACAAGAATCTACGAATTAAACACATCGGATCCGCTGATAGAGCATTAAACAAAAAACAAGAATATAAAAGAAACAAATTGGATCCACTTGAGTTTCTACCATAGCACCATTGAAATCACCTCATCGACCGATTTATTTAAATGGCTTTTATCCTTTCTTTCATCGTAGTCTTCTCCGGTGAAGACCTTTCACACATAGACAATTCCCATATAGATCATCAACACTTATTGTTTCGATAGACCATAAGCATCCTTCATAACCGTCATAGACTCCAACAAATGTACCATAAACGTCCTCCATGACCATCATAAATAGTTTTCTTTTCACAATCACATATTGTCCTAGGTTCAAACAATGAAACCGAGACTGAAACTGAAACTATCAATGTGCAACTTTAAAAAAAATTAACGGACATCCATATTTAGCGAGCACTCATGCTACCCATCAGTAAACAAATACAAAAGATGTATCATCTAAAGTTAAAAAACAAATTCGTAATATGAACATATCACATGTACCATTCTTGTAATTGTTTCTAGTTTTTATATTGAAAACTAAGTATTAGCTTAAAATAAAGGTTTGCCTCTTCCAAAAAAAAAATTATTAAATTTTGGCCACTCACTATCATGTTTCGCTATTGATTATACTTTACCCTTGAAATAGTTATCCCCTAAATAATATTAAACTGACGACATTTTAATATTAGAAATAATTGCAATTAGTCCAAACGGGTGTATTATAATTTATAATTAGTTTCCATTGGGCAACCATACTATATATAAATCTCACATCACACTCTTCTTTATCATCTATAAGTTCCCAAAAACATATAGTTGATCATTAATACATGGTGGTTCTTTTTGATACACCATCGTGATCATGACTCCGGTTATTACTGAAGCCTTCTTATCCGGTTTCACAATAAACACCACCACCCTCCGCCGCCGCACCCATTTTCTTCAGTCTTTCTCAATCGTCTTTCTCTATTGGTTTTACGTCTTCTCATGAAAACCAACACCTTTCACTTATATTCACTTGTTTTTTCTGTGATCACCGTTACATTTTGGATATCAATCAACATGGCCGCTTGTGGTGTGCCAAAATTTATCGAGTCAACTCAGCTCCTGTTGTCGGGTTCAGATGATCATCACGATTCAACCTTGAGGAAGCGAAAAAGAATGATATCGAACAGGGAATCCGCTAGGAGATCGAGAGTACGCAAAAAGAAACACTTGGGTGATCTTGTGTTGCAAGTGAGTCACCTTGTGAGTGACAACAAATACATGGCCATCAACTTGAAAGATACAACTCAACTCAGATGTTCCTTAATTTGGATTCTGAGAACTCGGTTCTTAGAACTCAGTTAGATGAGTTGACTCACCAGTTCGAGTCGCTCACTAACATCATCATTAATGGGTTCAACTCACTGAGTGATGACCATGAAACTGAAGCATCTGTAATGTATGGGGTGGATGATGAGTTGGTGGTTCATTGTGATAATATGTTGCATGACAATCTACATTTTATGGTTGACATGTTCTTGAATTAATCAAGATGTAAATTGTATTTATCGTTCCTTCTTTGATACTATGTTATTATTATCGAAATGTTTTGATGTGTAATCACACCTTTAAATAACATTTTATAGTTTATTGGTAGAGATGGTAGAAAAACCTGAACATGACGGGAAAAAACCGAAATGATCAAAACATTTCAGACGGGTTACACGACCGTTACTCTGATATGGGATTAATTAAAATATATTTTTACAAGTACGGGTAGGTATGGTATTAGGTGATTATCCGAAATGAATACTATTCCGTTTATAATAATCCAAACGAATATACTAATACATTATGTAATGTTAAAAAATATATAAAATAACATTTTGAATTTTGTTGAAAATTATTAGAAACTTGAAGTTACTAAAAAGAAAATGGAATTGCTAGAAATATACTTATTGTACGTATTTAATATTTTAAGTCAGTTTTTGGCATATGTTACATATCGAATTTTGAATGATGGAAATCTTACGTGTAATTTTTAACCATCTAAGATCATAAATGGGATCCCGGATACCCTAAAAACATGCAAACTCGATGGATAATGTAGGTACCCGGTGAGTATGAGATACAATTTTACAATTGAGCATGAGACTAGAATACTAAAACAAATCCAACCCAGAACTTTACTTCACAACAAATCAGACAACTTTCAACAACAGATGGATCCTTCACCAAGAGAAGGCCAAA
This sequence comes from Smallanthus sonchifolius, assembly GCA_023525975.1. NCBI lineage: Eukaryota > Viridiplantae > Streptophyta > Magnoliopsida > Asterales > Asteraceae > Smallanthus > Smallanthus sonchifolius. The sequence goes on from CM042023.1 coordinate 30,590,491, forward strand.
TTTGTCGGTAATGGTCGATGTTGAAATCGGCCATGGTAAAAGCAACATCGACGAATCAACGACCAACTTTGCTAATAGATTACCGATGGTTTTTTTGCCAACGGGTTTGTGACGGATAAGTCATAGACGAGACAAATAACATAAAGTTTATAGATGGATCAACGCGGCAGATCGCTGATGGTACTGTGTATCGGTGATAGCTACTTTTATAAAATAAATAAATAAATAATATTGCTGATATCATGTAAATGGAATAGCACGTTTTAAATAATAAAAAACACTGTAAATAAAAAAAAAATTACAATCAAAATATGTATTAGTATGCAAAATTTGTTCATAAAAAAAGAAACTATATAGCTAAATAGGGAGAAAGTAGGGTCCTTAGGAGGTTGTGGTTCTATTAGGTGCTAGCGCACAAAAGCAGTGAACTGATTATTCAACGATCTTTGATACGCTTTCGCTCACCCTTGAAATACTTCCACTCAGCCTACAACTTCCGGTGCATTGTCGTGTGTCATGTCTGCTGATGCCTTAGCATCGCCGCCTTCTATGCCTCCTAATCCATGTGCATCGCCGGCGGTTTTTCTTCTAATCATGTGTTAAACAAGTATCCTAACGTCTATCCAAGAGTGGCAAACCAAACTAAATAAACTGTGATTAACATTAAACAAGTAAAACAAAATAGAACACTTATTAACACTCTAGCCGCCTTAGGATAATGTAATCCAGATGATCAATGTGTGGTTCGAAAGGCTTCGCTCTCGAAGCCTCTTGTTTTTGTGATGGATGATGGATCCTCTTATAGAGCTCGGAAGAAAGCGGTGAGCTTCATAATGCGCCAATCTACAACAACAAGTTAACTTATTAGTTATTAGAACAAAGCAAATGTAAGAACACTTTAAAAAATTTCCATATGTGCTAATGACTTGTTTTAAGTTACATTCAAAGATTTTATAGAAAAATACAAATATTTGTGTACTACAACACACTTGTATATCACATTAAGTTTCCTAGCTCTGTTTTGCACAGAAACATGTCTACAAATGATCATTTCGAGAGCCTAGAGAGAAACTTATGCCAATGATGTGCACCATTGATTTCATATATGCACATTCTGAGCACATAAGTGAAACCATCTTGGGGCACTCATACGCCCAAATATTCTGACATCACCCATTCCTGCGTTAATTGAACACTAGTTCCAAAAGACGAGGAAACCGAGTGGTCATGTGCAAGACTAACCTACATTGCTATACTCCTTTGGTACCACACATATGACTGATTTTAATTCCGAGACCACTGATTCCAACAAACTATTTACCACCACATTAGCATGGATAAAGTTTTCACATTTAACTTTCGAAACCACTAATTACATGAAACACTAGGTCATATCGAAAAACATTAACACCAAAAAGAGATTGAGAATAAAATACTATGAAGACGAGTGAGGTCTCATGGGTATTTATAATAAACAGTTCTAACGGATCATCGACGACTTATCAGTTTCTAAACTGTTTGAAACGACCACAACTAAAAGGTCAAGCTATAAATCTCAACCGAAATCTTATCTTCCAAATTTTCGTAGGGACACCAACGGCTCGTCTGTTGCAAATTCAAACTCACCGACAACTACTGAAAAGTCTAGAATGAGAGATTATCTTAAATTAATCCTTAAAATCCGTCAATAATGACCAACAGATTACAGTACTGTGAAATCTGACATTTTTTATTTTATTTTTTTAACGTTCTTAAAGAGTCCGTCAGGGGAGATTCATCAGTGGAGGTCCGTCAGTAATCACCGGCGTATCATCCACAACTCTTAAAAATATAGCTTTTTGTTTTTTATTTTTAAATTTAATATACTCGTAGATAATCCGTCGAAAAGTAACTTCTGCTCTCCCTATTTTTCAGAATACATCAATAAAATGTCTATAAAAGCCTCTTCCATTGTCCTTTTTATCTAAAAAAAAACCGTTTTGTGCACCTCTAGAGTCTTTCAATGTATCGTCATTGTTTTACTCTTCCTTCAAGCTTTAATATATGGTGGATTGGTGGTTTACGTCACCATTGTTAAACGCATGCGATCCATTATTTACTAAATAAGTTGTGCATGGAAGATATCGTTATCCAGCCGTCACTTGCACATTTTGTAATTAATCTTCACAATTTATTAATCTAATTATCCCTTATCCACGGCTATGAAGCATGGGTAATTTTTTATATAATTTAAGCGCTATGAGTGGTGGAAAGTTGATTGTCTTTTTGTTCCTTCGACCTATAATTGGAAATTAGTGACATCAAAACCTAAATTATTGGCAATCAAGATATATCAAAATATTACCTCAATTTATATCTTATTATCTTCTATTATCCACACCCACAACCAGAGGTGCACAAACAAACCGGATCCGATCCGAAAGATAATCAGAAACCGGATCCGACCCTAACCGGATAAAAAAAACCAGACCGGATTTTTTAGGATCCGCCGGATCCAGAACCGGTTCCAAAGATTTATGCGGACCGGATAAAAATCGGACAAAATGGAACCGGACAAAATCGGACACAAAAAATCCGGAAAAAATCCGGATCCGATCGGATAAAACCGGATAAAATCGGATATTTAGTCGGATCCGGTTCCAAATAGGTTCCAAATCTCATACCCCAAAACCGGATCCGATCCGGAACCGGTTCCACCGGATCCGGTCATTGACCACGTTTGACTTATCCGATCCGGATCCAGTTAAAAAAAAACCGATTTGTGCATCTCTACGCACAACCTTCGTCATATCCTTTATTTTCTGTTACTTTATATTTTTAATATATTCAGACGATTTCGCATTAAGACTAAAAGAAGGAACAGATCTGAGAACTTCGAAGTTGTTTTAGTCATTTAAAGTTGGTCGAATTGAAACATTGTGTGTTTGTGTGGGTTTTAGGAGCTTTCTGATATCCCAATTAAAGGGATATAACTTCTTTATATAGGGAATAAATTTACATAACAATATACAAAGAATATCATAAATACAATAATGGAACAAATATAAATTTAAGAGATATTAACGTCCCCCCTCAAGCGAAAGGGTGGTAGTCAGAGACGAAGTTGTGCACGAAAGAACTCGAACTGAGGTCGAGGAAGACTTTTAGTGAAAATATTCGACACCTGGAGCTTGGTCGGAATGAACTTGGTGTAGAGTTTACCGGATGTCACTAGTTCACGAATTAAATGGTAGTCCAAATCAATGTATTTGACACCTTTGTGAGCCACAGGGTTTTGAGACAGAAAAAATGCACTTTTGTTATCGCATAGGAGAGTTGGACGATCTGAAGGTAAGGCATGTAGCTCGAGCAATAAATGTGTAATCCAAATAATTTCAGCCGTCGTGGTGGCTGATAAGAGATTGATTTACACGTGCTAATTATGTATATTTATATGTTTTTAACACTAATCATATGAAAAACAGTTAACTTTACATTGTTTTTATATTTTATATTTTTTGATATATAATGAGTTAAAAACACTAAAGTTCATATAAACTAAACTAAATGATAAAATAATTAAATAATAACTAAACTAAAAGTGTGATTCATTATTCTATTTTTTATTTGGCAGGAGATCACGTGGCATTTGTTTGGAGTTGGATGGGCTACGATATTGGGCTAGCAAATCATGAGGAATTAAATGAAAACATGTTGGGCCTGCACTTGGAATAGAAGAAATTGGGAATAAAAGGAAATTGGTAGTTCACGTAAGAAAAAAAACGCATCACGGAATACGAGGCGAAAGCCTCTAAATTCATCTTGGCGGCTGGGAACTGACGCAAGCAAAGGAGGTTCAAGTTATTATGATAATTGGCTAAACCAGTAGTGATTTTCTCACAGATGATTCGTATAGGTTTTATGTTTTGATTCAGTTTGTTTATGTTTTGGATACTGAGTAAATTGATGTATTGGTTGATTTGAATAATTTATTTGAGTGCTTTGTGTTTTCTGTTTTACAATCTTGTTCGGTTGATGACAAAACCTAGTAGCAGGGTTTGGTGACTAAAGGGGGTAAACTTGGCATTTGTAAATTGGGCAGTTGGATCATACTGGTTTGTGACGAAACTAGTTGTATAGGTTGCTGACAACAGCCTGTCTTCAATTACTGTTTTAACTGATTTTCCAACACTATGTCTATGTAATGTCCAATTAAATAACTGAGTTTTGTATAAACCTAAAACCTGAAGTTTAGAGGAAGTTACTTTTGTTTTTATTTGATTTTTAATTAAAGATTTTACTAAACTAATTCAAGTTATTCTTTCCACCAATTCCTCGTGGAGACGACTCGACTTTCCACTATCTATTTATTTCTTTATGTTTTGACCGACCAAATGACATCGATCAGTGGCCATTGCTCTATATTCAGACTCGCAGCTAGACCGGGAAACCGTTGGTTGTTTCTTGGCACTCCAGGAGACAAGATTACCACCCAAGAAGATGGAGTATCCATAGGTGGATCGACGAGTTTCAATACATCGGGCCCAATCTGCGTCCGAGTAGCCCAAAATGGAGGTATGAGGTGGTTTAGTAAACGTGAGCCCATAAGCCATGGTGCCTTTAACATACCCCAGAATCCTTTTAACTTGTTGCAAATGAATAGAGGTAGGAGCCTAAAGAAACTGACTCACCTGATTCACGGCATACGAGATAATGGGTCTGGTAATAGTTAAGTATTGCAAGGCCCCAACAAGAGAGCGATACCGAGTCGGATCTGTGCAAGGTTCCCCAACGGATGAAGAGCTCTCATTGGTAGCCAGGGGAGTGTGTATGGGTTTGGAGTCTAGAAGATCTGCACGTTGCAAAATGTCATATGCATATTTTGACTGACTGAGAAATAAGCTGGAGTCGGTACGTATAACCACAAGCCCAAGAAAGTAGTTAATATCACCAAGATCTTTGATGGCAAACTCACGATTTAATCAAGCAATGAAGGACACAAGGACTTTCGGTTGATTGCCGGTTAAGATGAGATCATCAACATAGACCAATAAGTACACGATGCACGACCCTCGGGTAAAAACAAACAGGGATGGGTCTACACGACTGCAGGTGAACCCATTCTGAATTAGAAACTGGCTTAGGCGTTGGAACCACGCAAGTGGAGCCTGTTTGAGACCATATAGAGCTTTATTTAGACGACATACATGATCCGGAAATCGGGAGTCAGCAAATCCTGGCGGTTGTTCCATGAATACAAGCTCATTAAGGTGACCATGAACGAAAGAATTATTTACATCAAGCTGATGTAATTTCCGACCATTTATAACCGCTAATGTTAAAACCACGCGAATAGTAGCTGCTTTCACAACAGGACTAAATGTGTATGAGTAATCAAGACCAGGGATTTGACTGAACCCCTGAGCCACTAGCTGAGCCTTGTGTCGGTCAATAGAGCCATCAGACCGATATTTAGTGCGAACCATCCATTTAGACACGACAACATTATGATATTGGGGTCGTGGGACCAAGGTCCATGTTTGATTGTTGCTAAGGGCGGTGAGTTCTTGTTGCATAGCATCTATCTAATGGGGACTTTTGATCGCGGTTTTGAACCCCTTAGGGTCGCGAGCCGTGAACAAAGCCGAAAATAGGGCATGGTGGCTAGTGTGCGTAAGGTCAGCCGTATGTTTCGGTTTAAATACTCCTGCTTTTGATCGAGTCACCATCGGATGAGAAGTGGTGGCAGTGACAGGTTCATCTATAGACAAACTAGTGTTATCAGGCCAAATAGATTCAACATGTGCAGGCCCACTAGACGTGGCCTGCTGATGGTCTGCAACATCACTGTGTTTCAGCAGTAGGGCCAGTTGCACCTTGGGATGGTAAAAGGTCAGTTGGCTGAGGATCTGTTATTAGTCCAAAGGAGTGTGTAGTTGGCTGGATAAAGGGCTCGGTAACAGGTTTTTTTAACTGTTATAGGGGGAGAGCACAACCCACAATGCGGTGGGTCAGTATGGACTATTTGTACGGGACTGTTAGTTTTACCAGACTAGGCCAAACAATCATTAAAGTTAGATGAGTGATCCAACAAAGGGAAATCATCCAAAAAGGCTTGTAAAGGCAAAGACATACTTTGTGATTGTGAAGTTTTGTCAATGCCTAGTGACATACATCCGTGAGGTTGTCGGTTCAAGGCAACGGTAGCCTTTATATTGAGAGGAATAACCCATGAAATTGCATGGTAGGCTCCGTGGGGCAAGCTTGTGATCAGCATAATCACGCAAATAAGGATAGACCCGACAAGCAAAGGCACGAAAATTCCCATATGCCTGTTTGCGAGAGAATAAAGTTTCAAATGGTGATCAACCATCCAAGACAGTAGTGGGTAGGCGGTTTATAATGTATACCGCTGAAGAAAAAGCATCAACCCAATATATAGGAGGAACGTGACCAGTAAATAACATGGCGAAACCTGTTTCAACAACATGTCTGTGTTTTCTTTCAACCCGTCTATTTTGCTGAGGAGTGTACGGGCATGAGAGACGATGAAAAGTGCCATTTTCTTCAAGTAATTTGCGAACATTATGGTTCAAAAATTCCGTTCCGCCATCACTTTGGAACACCTTGATTTTAGTGGAAAATTGGGTTTGCACAAATTGCATGAAAATAGATAATATATTGTGAAACTCCGACTTAGCTTTTAACGGGTAAAACCAACTAAACCTGGAAAAGTCATCCAGAGTCATGTGATCGGTGGCTCCAGAATCAACAAACCAATCCGAACCGGTTGACATGAGATTACACTGAGCATGAAAAGCTTTAGCAATGGCAGATTCATTTGGTACAACCTTGGTAGCAAATTGAGAAAGGTTAGGGCATAGATTTGCATAATGCCCGTCCATTCGGCATAATTAACAGTGCGGTGGTCGGCGAACCCTACCACGGCCACCATACCCACCACCCCGAGTAGGCTTGCCACTGTGATGACCCCTTGATCGGTCCGACTAACCTGCAGTAAAGGCAACGGGGGGCTGAGATGAACCATGGATGGACCTCAAGAATAATTCGTGATTCTCAGCTTGAGCCAACAAGTCCCGAAAGATCGGTGGTGGTCTGGAAGTACAAACCGCTGTGGAGAACCCCTCAAAGGTCGGTCCAAGACCACAAAGGAACCAATGCAATTTGTCATAATCGTAATCCGGGTGACCGATAGCAGTCATTTGGTCACATATACCCTTGAATTTTCGACCGAAATCAGAAGTAGAAGCAGACCCTTTTGATGACTGCCTCAATTGGTCCCGAATATTGTGAACTCGTTCAACCGAAGAGTTGCTATAGGCCGTCTCCAAAGCAAGCAAGATTTGTCGGGCAGAAGTCATGCCGATTATTTCAGCAATTGCCTCCTCGGTTAGGGAGGAATGGAGAATTATGATTGCTTTTTGATCATCAACAAGCCACGATGCAAGCAAAGGGTTGGACACCGGTTTGTTTTCAACAATTGTTTCAGAAGTGGGGATAGGGGACGACCCATCGATATGCGATAGGAGGTTCTGATAGGTAAGGATGGGTAAGATTTGATTCTTCCATGCCAAATAGTTTGTGGATGTCAGCTTGATAGACATCATGTGAAGAAGTGCGTTAATCGGAAGTTGGGAATCAGAGGAGGAGGAAGACATGTCACAGGAGAAGAAGAAAACCGGCGAAGGGGAAGAGACGATGGAGGAGAAACGAAAGGATCAGATTAAGGCGATTGATACCATGTGGGTTTTAGGAACTTTCTGATATCCCAAGTAAAGGGATATAACTTCTTTATACAGGGAATAAATTTAAATAACAATATACAAAGAATATCATAAATACAATAATGGAACAAATATAAATTTAAGAGATATTAACAGTTTGATCAACAGTACTATAGGTATTTATTGATGATAAAGTGTACATTATGATTGGAATTCTAATGAGAAGTTTCTCGAACATTCTAAGACCAGAGCAACTCCAATGGTAGACAAATCAGATGTCACATCATATTTTCACTCATTCTTTAAAAACCTTCATTTTTACTCCAACACTATATATCCACTTTCAAACACATCTATATTTTCACATCATCACCTACTTTTACATTTATTTTCTATATACCAAAAAACTTATTTATTAATAATCTTATTTTTTATATTTCGTATTATTTAAAATAATATAATATAATATAATATAATTTAAAATAAAAATATTAAAATCTTAAAAATTAAATTTAAAGTTAAAAAGTTACATAAAATAAAAGTTTAAAATTACATAAACTAAATAAATCAAAATCACACAAATAAAAACATAAAAAGATCACATAAACCAACTATTGCGTAATAGAACATATATGCTCCACTAAATCGCCTCGAAGCGTATGATGAGCTTCATTGTTATGTACATTCTTGAACCTTGCCAAGTGTCCTTCGAAATCTACTACTAGTCCATAGTTTGGTGGTTCAGGTTCTTCAACTTAATCATCTGACCAATCGGTTATATCGTCCCCTTCATCTTCTACAATCATATTATGCAATATAATGCATGCATACATTATATCGCTGATTATACTTGCACTCCAAGTTCTTGTTGGCCCTTGTATAATGTGCCATCGAGCTTGAAGGACACCAAATGTCCTCTCGACATCCTTTCTTGCCGACTCATGACATTTTTTAAATTCCAACGTTTTTGGATTATGTGGATATGTGAAGCTTTTTATAAGTGTCGCCCATTCAGGATATATACCATCTGCAAGATAGTATCCCATGTTGTATTGTGTTCCATTCACTGTAACATTGCATGGAGGCGCATTACCTTCTAAAACTTCATTGAATACAAGTGATAGATTTATGACGTTTATATCATTGTTTGACCCTGCCAGTCCAAAATATGCATGCCAAATCCAGAGGTCATGTGATGCAACCGTCTCAACATTGATGGTGGGATGTCCATGGTCACCCTGCGTATATTGCCCTTTCCATGCAACCGAGTAGTTTTTTCCATGCAAAGTGCATACATGCAATGCTTCCTAGCATTCCGAGAAACCCATGCCTTGTTAAATGCATAGCGAGTAACCGTTGGATGTCACTTTCAGTTGGCTGTCACTTTCAGTTGGCTGTCACTTTCAGTTGGCCTTCTTAGATATTCTTTAGATTACATTTCAATAACACCCCTACAAAACAATCGAAGACACTCGAGGGTAGTACTTTCATCAATGCGTATGTATTCATTGGTTTGGTCAGCTACCATGCCATATGCCAACTAACATATGGCACATGTACATTTTTTGGATGGTGGATAAACCAATTCTACCCATCGCATCCACACTTTGTGTAAAGTAGAGATAATTATTTTTCAAATCATCAACAATTCGATTGAAAAGATCACGATGTATTCGGAACCGTCGTCTAAAATATCTCTTAGGGTAAATCGGTGTCAGAACAAAGTAGTCGTTAAAAAGACGACTATTTGCATCTTCATGACCCCTGCATATTTCTTTGTGGTTCCCATTCGGACAACTAAAACTGAATCCTTCTTCGGTATAGTGTTTCTTTAGATGCAAATACATCTTTTCGAAATCATCAGAAACCAATTGTTCATACTGCTTCATGGCTAGTTGCATAAAGTACATATCAGCATTAGTAGAAAGATTCATTAACAGTGGTTAAAATCGAGGCGGAGATTGAGAAACATCATTATCACTGGAACTTATATTTAGTAGAGAGAGTTGAATATGAAATTTTGAAGATGGGTTGAATATGAAGCAATGACTTGTATTTATACTGATAGAAAACTAGCCGTTTGAAAACTAGTCGTTACAATATACATAAATTAATTTGTTTTAAATTTAAATGTTTTTAATTTAAGTTTAGTTAAATTAAATAAAATAATTTTAAAGTAATTTAAAAAATATATTAGTTTATATTAAATTAGAAAATATACATTCTAAAAAATATTATTAAAATAAAACTTTAAAATAACAATTAAATTAAAATGGGTTGAATATGGTCCCCCAATGGGAGTTTGGTGGTGTTTGCATTTTCAGATGAGGCTCAACCAGACGTCTACCGGACACCAAGCGGATCCCATCTCGAACGTAGCCTTCTTGTCCGGTTGAAAGCGGATGCACATTCCAACCTTGTGTTAGAGGTGCTCTAAACACAGTGACACGGGTTTAAAAAATTTATGGACCTTTCATTGATTATATTATATAATAACTTTAAAACTTATAAAATGTCTCTTATCTATAGAACAACCTATTTTGGAAAACATATAATACCTAATTTATGATTTCTTCTAATTAAAACCCATAGACACCGTAAATAACAAAATCCTATTTTCTCAATCCTAATCGGTAACCTTAAGTATAAAGATGAAAGATATTTAAAAGGAGGAAAAAAATAAAACCTTAAGTTTACAAATCCAAAATAAAAAATATTGTAAGTAGAAAAATATTTAAAATGTAATATGGATGTAATGTGTGTATTTTTTGGTGAAAAAGAAAGTTATTAGTATTGAGGATCCAGAAAGAAATACATGAACTTGTCCATTAGAGTGTTTGAAGCTGATGATACGAATTTTTTTAACGACAAATTTATCATACTCTTACTCCTAAATTACACCAAATAAATTACTCCATGTCTGGGTTTAAACACAGACCCTCCAATCTAAGATGCACGATCCTCTACCAAGTGAGCTAGTTACACATTGGCTGCATTTCTCTTTGACAAACCCCGGATAATTGGTGTAATGAATTGATCATGATGAGTTAAAATAGCCACCATCTATAGCAAAAGTTCACGTTGAACAGGATAATTGGCCCATAATGAACCTCTAGCTAGCCTCAACTTGAGTATAATCTACAAGACTAGAACACTAAGTATCATTGTTAGAATGATTTATATGCTTCTAATTTAAATTTGTTTTAAAATAAATCAGGATTATTATAATATTCAATAGTATCGCTTTAAAGAAATGGAATCCGGTTTCTTAGTAAACAACAAGACACTATCTTCCCCATTAAAAATGATGGATAAAAAATTATAACCCAGCTGGGATAATCAATCAGGCTTAATTTTTTTTGCACTGATAAAAGAATTAGAACCCAATTTTTAACTAAAAACAATAGACTCTACTTGTGTGTAGGAAATTTGGGTGAATCGTGTATATGATGTAACTTCAATTCTCTGAAAATCGTGATAGTTCACTTTCAGATTGAATAATATTGCGGGTACATGAATATTCAATCCGATAAGAATTAGAGATTCAGGAACAGAAAGTGTGAAAAACTGTTAAGAATTTCGTATATCTACTGCTACATATGAACACAAGAAAACGCAATTGATGGGATCAAATCAAGAAACACTCAAAAAGATTATCGATTCTTTATTCAACTCAAACGATTACAAAGGAAATTGGAAGTAATTGGAAGCTATGCAAAATTGATTATCTATCAAGGTTATAAACCCCCCAAATCAAGCTAACGGATTATTAACAAACAAAGAAAGAACTAACACTAAGCCTCCTCCATATTTGACTAGAAGTCAAATATTACCCCGGAACTTTGGATTAATTGTTGTTACACCCTTAAACTTGTATCTTATACACCAATCTCCACCATAAGAAAAGTTAACCAATTCCAACTCCAAGAACGTCCAAACATTTTTTTTTAATTTGCCACCAGGAAGTACCTTTGTAAACAAATCAGCAACATTGTCTTCGGTATCAATGTCTTGACATTAACTTCCTTTGAACTTTATAGCATCACGGAAAAAATGAAGCTTGACATTGATATGTTTTGTTCGTTCATGAAACATACCATTCCTATACAATTGGATGCGCACCTTGGTTTTCACAACAAACCAATGTATCAAGAATATTAATTCCTAGACCAGTGGTAAACACTTTGACCCACAAAGCTTCCTTCATTGCTTCTGTTAATGCTACATATTCCGATTCTGTAGATGACAAGTCTACAACTGGTTGTAAATTTTCTTTCCAATTGATTAGAATGCTCAAGACTCTAAATGCATAGCCTGTTATAGACCTACTTCGGTCTAGGTACTTAGCATAATCTGCATATACAAACCCAAGAACCATATATTTGCCATAAGAACTGTCACTAAATATATGACCCATCCTTTTTGTTCCACACAAGTACCTCAACAACTACTTTACTGCTTCCTAATGCATTTTTCCCGGATTTTCAAGATACCTACTGTGACACCCGACATTTTCAAAACATCGTCCGAACACGACTTAAATGTGTTTACGTTAAATATGTTTCCTGAATCAATCAAAATCGTACACTCGAACGATAAGAGTCTAGCGAACATAATGTATCGATCGTTCATATCGTAATAATTATAAGAATTTCCAGTTCATACGGACGTAAAGTCCGTATAACACAAACAATAGCAATTAATTAGTACAACGGAAAAATATTTAGAATTATTTTCTAAATAAGCGATCATGTTCCGAAGACTAAATCTTTAAAATATTTTATATAAAGATTCTCGTAAAAACATTCTAGAGTTGTCGTTATAAATTATTCTCTCAAGATGCGTATAAAATGTGAGCGAACACATTTACAAAAAAAAATATACGTAAACTTGAACGTTTTCATTCAAGTTCGTTAATGCGCCTAAACTAAGAGATTATATATATATATATATATATATATATATATATATATATATATATATATATATATATATATATATATGTTGATATTATAGGTTGACAACTCCGAGAATTTTATATATTAAAACGGGTATTAATTGCGGGTAGTATACCGCGTCTAAATCAATCACATCATCATCGTGATAACTTCTTTGCTTACACTTCACTCAGGTGTCATAATCAATATGATTATGACTAAGAGTGCAAGCAACCTCCAAGACGTCACATCGTCATAATTATTATGAAGAGTATACTCCACTCAAGACGTCACATAGTCATTATTATGAAGTTTGACTATGACAACACTCAACTCCCGTCTCATTTAATATATATATATATATACATATATATATATATATATATACATATATATATATATACATATATATATATATACATATATATATATATACATATATATATATATATATACATATATATATATATATATATATATATATAACCCACAAGGTACGGTCATTGGTGATTAGCAAATTTTACTACACGTAAAGTCTAGAAACATAATTATTTTACACAAAATATATATTGATGACACTAATCTTTAAAGATTGACACAAAACTTTTGTTCACACGGTCCCTAAATTATTTTCTATGTGTAAGCATCGACAACATAGTTAAGATAATAACTATGTCGGGATGCACTAGTAGACTATTAAAGACAGTCAAACTACACAACATATAGGATGATTTAATAATTAAAACCATTGAACCAGGTATTATATCACGGGAGCACCTACCGGGTATTCACCACTTTAGATTTACCTAACTAAAGATCTAATGATACACTAGTTGATGGGACAAGACCCAACCCTCCTTACACCCTCTTATGGCTGTAAGGCTCCAAGTGGGGTCACCCACTTACCAAATTCACCAACTTCTTCATCATGATGTCATAAGGTCATGCTTCATCAACCGAGTGATCAAGCTAAGATCAAATCCATCCTATCTAAGTCATGATTGTAATGTTTAGAACAAGTTTAACCCTCCACCCCACCCTCTCCCTCTCCCCTCATATATCTCGGCCTACACACACACTTCACACTTTGAATTCAAGAACAATTCTCACTAGAGAGGATTAGCTAGAGCTTTGGATCTTCAAGAGTTCTTGTAGTCTAGGAAGGTTTCCACTAGTGAACCAAGCCACCACCGCCTTCTACACGAGATTCTTCCCTAGCTAGTCTAGCGGTATGAAAAACCGACCCTAAATCTCTAGTTTCATCTATATTTCTTGTTTTAAGCTCGGTGTTCACCCTAAAAACGAAACCATCTCTAAAGGTCTTATGATTTTATAAAGTTTAACTTTAATGGGTTAAAAGTTCAAGCCTTGTATGTATACATATATATCTAGCCGAGATCTACATGATGTATATACATGTTTGGATGTTTTAAGCTAGTTACAAGATGATAAGTATAGAATAGATCTAAAAACATGAATTATTTTTAATAGAAAATAATACTTGAACATGAATGTGTGTATGAGTTCATGATGTGTATGTATATGTATGATAATGGTGGTGTTAAGTTAAAAATTACGGATATGTCTATATATATATGGGCCGAAATTTTGTATAAAAATATGTGGATAAAGTAATTTGATTCACATAAAAATTAATAAATCCATGCATGTATATATATGTAAAAGTCATAACATATATATGTGTGATTATAAGTGTTAACTTGGAAAGATTTATAAATATATATATGTTTATGGAATAAAAAGTATGATATATATATATATATATATATGTTGGTGTGCGGTATTGGTTGGATCATGGGAATATTTTGTGAAATAATGGTTAGTATCAACACAATAACATTTGATACGTGTACATATGGTCAAAAATGGATAAGATATATATGTGCATGAAACCTATGGTTAGGACCAGTTAAAAATAAATAATCACATGACATCGTGAAACATATGTGAATATATGTAGAGATGTAAGAAATTCATGTATGCATGCATTTGATAAATATAAATAAAGGTGTATGCATGATGAACTTAACTGAATTAATAAATATCGTTCGGAATATAAGTATTTGCATGTGGACGTAGTAACGTGGATTATACGTACGAAGAATAATTAGCATGCATGGATATACTTGAACGATATTTGAGATTGTATATAATTGTTTATGAGAAATAATTATATGTATATGTGTGAAGACTAATGTTAATAAATTATAAGTCTTGACAAAAATAATATTTATTTTTTGTAAATATAATAAGTCACCAATATGGAAACATAATATTTTCTTGGAAAATATGTAAACATCTAGACTGGAATAATAATTCCAATGAGTCGTAACAAGGAAAAACACAGTTTTTACTAAACAAAGAAGTACTTAACTGGATTCGTTAAGACGGGTGAACAACATGCATTTAAGACGGATAGTCTTAACACTTAAGTACCCTTGTGTGATTAGGGTACGGATAGGCGGGGCCTATATTTGCACATAAATAATTGCTAGTATACACTTTTAACGAGGTGAGTTCACGACCCCCTTTTAGCTTTTTACTGTTTTCTAAACATCGGGGGAGAAACATACTTACTTGATATGTTTGAAAACATAAAATATATTTGCTTACACGTTTGACAACATGAACATTTGGTTTAACTCTTTGTGAGTTTCACAGTCCCCTTCTTACAGTTTTGAAATACTTTTGGGGGAAAACATACTTGTAACTGTTTTCATACATTAATGAAAGAACAAAGACCAGACCGTTATGTTTGCATGAGGAAACACTTAGAGCACTAAAAGTCCCCTGAACATAATCAACATTTGTAACCATTAGCTATGGACTTAGCCTAGGATTCTATGAATAGTACTATTGGGGTGACGCCCCCGGTCATGGTTAGTCGCGCTAACCAGCGACTTGAAGGGTCGAATGGCCACATATTGTCTTATTCAGTTCTCGTGGTATAGCGAGTGAGGGGCATTCACCAGTCATGGTTTGGTTACGGTCTTATGTATTAAAATATTATATATATTCCTAGCTAGTTTACAAATGGGGTCAGTCGGTCGTTCATTCATGGTTCAATGCATTGGTTATTTATTCACGGTTTAATGCATTGGTTATTCATTCATTGTTCAATGCCTTGGTTATTCATTCTTTGTTCAATGCATTGGTTATTTATTCTCGGTTTAATGCATTGGTTATTCATTCATTTTTCAATGCATTGGTTATTTATTCACAGTTTAATGCATTGGTTAGTCGTCGTAAATGTTTTGTGAACGTTGGATTTATAAAAACATTTGAACGTTTTGTGAACGGTGGAATTACAAGGAACTCATCATCATGTTTTCGGGGAAAACTACTTATTTTATGACTTGTAAGGTCATGTGCATTTTTTCTGGGAAAACTACTTATTTTGTGAAGGTAAGGTCATGTGCATGTTTTCGGGGAAAACTACTTGTTTTTATGACTGTGAGGTCATGTGCATGTTTTCAGGGAAAACTAATTGTTTTTATGACTATGAGGTCATCATCATGTTTTCAGGAAAACTGTTTTGAACTGAAACGACTAACTCTTGAACTCACGAACCTTTGTGTTGACACTTTCAAGTATGTTTCTCAGGTAACACTTACCTATGGCACGGTTGGAATAGGCTAGATATATAGCTGAAAGGGCATAGATTATCAAGTCTCAAGTCTATCATTGATCTAGAAGGACTTAGATAATTGTATTATTAATATTAGTAATTGTGTATGTACTCAAGTCTTAGAAACCATTATTACAGCTTCCGCTATTGTGTAATGAACCAATCGTTGCGACCTTTATTTATTTATTTAGTAAATAATTTTGAGGCTGTGACAGATTGGTATCAGAGCCAATGGTTTTAGCAAATTAGGTTTCCTTAGTGACACCTAGGCTCTAACCAGACTCATTTAGTGACCAAGATTTCTAAGACTTACATCACCCAAGACTTGAGTATAGAATTTCCAACCATGGCCGAACAACTTCTGTAGACTATTAGTGTATAAAGTTACAGTAGGGTATCATTAGCTACACTAATACTTAATATGATTACATGGCTCATGTAACGAACGCTTAGCACGTACAAATAGACACCTACGATATTTCTCAACAAAGTGTCACTGCTCAGATTACGAATCAAGGATGACGGGTACTCAGCACGCTGTAACCCTAGAAGATCGAGGTATGAGCTAAACTTGAGCGACAACGGTAGTGATCGCCAGTCACCGATCTTAGTGCCCCCAACAGGCTAAACCCGTACTCGAATCTGTACCTATACCTGCACCACAACTACAACTACTCCAGTCGTGGAGTCAATTTTCTTTCTGACATACGTGCGGTATAAATACTCATCTTCATGTATTGCCGCAGTGGATGCCTAGACTTTCGCCATGAAATATGGCAGACTGGACTACCCAGGCAGAAGGGAACCCGAGGTGGATTAGCGGGTCAAGAGAGAACTACACGGGTCGGGAGACCCAGACTTCCACCATAGACATTTTATTTTTGAGGGACACCGGTGGTGCCTCTCTACCATTAACTTCATCCGGCAACAGCCATAGTTGGCAAATTCATGAGTATTGGTACACATAATTAAGAGTAATCCGATAGAACAATACACACTCCTGCGCAAGTGTGCAAACACGATATAATGAACATTTCAAATCCCGTTTGACTAATGGGGATAGAAGAAACACTAAAGGGACCATCTAAAGTAAATTATCATTGCGGGTGCACACGTAATCATATTTTGCAGTGCATGGGAACTTTAGTGAGTCTTCCTGTCCAAGCTAACGATCAACACATATTCTCGGTCACTTGATTAAGGATTGGATCTTAATAAATCGGACTTCTCAATTAGATGTTCACAAAGCATTCTCGCAGTTCTGGAGGAACAAGATAAATTCAAATTTAATTTAACCAATCCTTAGTGGATCTTGAACGACGAAGATTTTCACGCATTCATCCTTTGAAATTCTACCTGTCACGAAGGCTTCGAATTGAGTGTTACCACAAGCAACACTTACAATAATTGCACAATTATTGTGGGAGATTATAGCGTAATATCAGGATCCATCGTACAATTCAGTCTCACAATTACTTGAAATTTAAGTCAAGAGTGCTATACACTGACTTCTGTAATGGGGCAAAAAATTATTCTGACCCGCATACACATGACACCTATGGGTTATTGTGGAAGCCTGAAATGACACAAGTAGGTAATATGACCTTTCAGAATATTTGTCAAACATGGATGCTCTCACAACCTTTGACATTCAGTACACCTTTAAGTCCGACTATTCTTCTGGTGATGAATAAGCCGTGATTTTTGCTCAAGGAAATGCCAAAGAAACATAAGTATGGACTAATGACTATTGTCGAACTAGTAGAAGAATGACATACAAAACGCTTAAAAGATTCCCAAATATGGGATTTCTTGCTAATCTTATTAGTTCAAGATATGCATAAGGGACGTAAGCACAAGTTGTTCACAACAGACCACTGTCCACAAAGATCCGAGAAGGATAATTTTATACCCTTTTGTACCCGCACTTCCCCAAGGATCATCTTATTTAATGGATCCTAGATTTCAACCTAGAGAAGAGGCGTGATCACATCTTTCACTCCTAGTCTTCTGTAATTAGGGAGCTCTACAGCATCCATTATTAACAGATGACTTCTTAACGCAGGCTCAGGAAAAGTACAAAATTTTGATTTTTAACACTCATTACCTCAATTTTATCCTTGTACTAAGGACTTTGAGACTATGACCGGTATGCGTAATGGTAAGTCACTAAAGTACCATTCAAACGCCAGGGAAGTGCAGACACACTGAATGACTAATAGCTGGCAATTGTAAAACTCCCAAACCCTTTATGCCAACTTAATGGGCTGACAAACCCATATCCCATTTGGGGGAAACACTAAGTCTATGAGACCATTCTCATAGTCTTAGTGTTCATTCCTCACCTAGACGGAATGTGAATATTTCGAGGGTATGGAAGTCAAGTCATGGTTTACATATCAGGACAATACAACCCAAATGCTAGTCTTCAGCGGAAAGGTAGTGCAAACAATGGGTAAAGTGGTGATTATACTCGACCTTTACGAGTAAGAGCTCACAAGAAACCTCAAAATCTTAAATCCATTACGACACATGGAAAGGAAGATCCTAGATAACACGAAACCTGAAATAAGAGTGAAGTCTTAGTCCGAGAAAATGCTTCTCGAAAGCATAAGAGGGACAAACATAATGTTTCATTTCCATATTGTATCATTGCTACTTGATCTTTAACTAAAACCTGAGTACCTCGTCGAGTAATTCTTTTAAAGATCTATAGAGATCTGGCTATGGTGCATCATAATGCGTAGATGAATAGAGGGTATGTGTCGGCATACCCTCATGATTCTCAGGCACCATTTCTTTCATTACTAGGGATGAGTATCACACAATTCCACTATAATGAGGATAATCAAATAAGGGTTCCTTGCATATCTAATATCGTTAGTCGGAAAAGTATTCGCCTTTCTTTCGAATACCGACCACCAAGTAAATGGAAATCAAAGAATTGGAGCCTAAGTTGGATGAAGTTCATAAGTTTAAGTACTCCATTCACCCAGGATCGAATAAACATATAAGGATCTTGAGGAATTCTGTTGATGGCCGAACATGAAAGGAGAAATTGCTATTTATGTTAGGAGGTATCTGACAGTAAAGGCAGAATATCAGAAATCACCTGGATGATCATAACAACCTGAGATTCCTTAGTGGAAATGGGAACATATTTCCATTGATTTCATTATGAAACTACTTAGAATGTCCAGCGGCAAAGATTCTATATGGGTAATCGTCGATCTTTGGACGAAATCCGCTCACCTTCTGCCAATCGAGGAGATAGATAAAACCGAGAAACGTGCAAGGCTATATATTAAGGAAGTTGTGGCTAGACATGGTGTGCCAGTTTCCATTATCTCCGATAGAGACAGTCGATTCGAGTCAAAAATCTGGCAACCATTACTAGAAGCCTTGGGCACACGCCTTGACATGAGCACTACATGTCATCCACAAACGGATGGTTAAAGTGAAAGGACCATTCAACATTTAGAAGATATGCTCCGTGCATGGGAACTTTAGTGAGTCTTGCTGTCCAAGCTAACGATCAACCCATATTCTCGGTCACTTGATTAAGGATTGGATCTTAATAAATCGTATTTCTCAATTAGATGTTCACAAAGCATTCTCGCAGTTCTGGAGAAACAAGATAAATTCAAATTGAATTCAACCAATCCTTAATGGATCTTTAAAGACGAAGATTTTCACGCATTCATCCTTTGAGATTCTACCTGCCACGAAGGCTTTGAATTGAGCGTTAGTACAACCAACACTTACAATAATTTTACAATTATTGTGGGAGATTATAGCGTAATATCAGGATCCATCGTACAATTCAGTCTCACAATTACTTGAAATTTATGTCAGGAGTGCTATGCACTGACTTCTGTAATGGGGCAGAAAATTATTCTGACCCGCATACACATGACACCTATGAGGTATTGTGGAGGCCTGAAATGAGACAAGTAGGTAATATGACCTTTCAGAATATTTTTCAAACAGGGTTGCTCTCACAACCTTTGACATTCAGTACACATTTAAGTCCGACTATTCTTCCGATGATGAATAAGCCGTGATTTATGCTCAAGTGAATGCATAGAAACATAAGTATGGACTAACGACTATTGTTGAACTAACAGAAGAATGACATACAAAACTCTTAAAAGATTCCCAAATATGGGATTTCTTGCTAATATCATTAGTTCAAGATATTCTTAAGGGACGTAAGCACAAGTTGTTCACAACAGACCACTGCCCACAATAATCCAAGAAGGATAATTGTATACCCTTTTGCACCCGCACTTCCCCAAGGATCATCTTATTTAATGGATCCCAGATTTCAACCTAGAGGAGAGGCGTGATCACATCTTTCACTCCTAGTCTTTTGTAATTAGGGAGCTCTAGGGCATCCATTATTAAGAGATGATTTCTTAACGTAGGCTCAGGAAAAGTACAAAATTTTGATTTTTAACACTCATTACCGTAATTTTATCCTTGTACTAAGGACTTTGAGACTATGACTGGTATGAGTGGGATGCGTAATGGTAAGTCACTAAAGTACCATTCGAACACCAGGGAAGTGCAGACACACTGAATGACTAATAGCTGGCAATTGTAAAACTCCCAAACCCTTTCTGCCAACTTAATGGGTTGACAAACCCATACCCCATTTTGGGGAAACACTAATTCAATGAGACCATTCTCACAATCCTAGTGTTCATTCCTCACCTAGACAGAATGTGAATATTCCAAACAAACATAGAACTTCTTATGGTTTGCATACTTCGCGGGTATGGAGGTCAAGTCATGGGTTTACATATCAGGACAATACAACCCAAATGCTAGTCTGCCGCGGAAAGGTAGTGCAAGCAATGGCTAAAGTGGTGATTAGATTCGACCTTTGCTAGTAAGAGCTCACAAGGAACCTCAAAATCTTAAATCCATTACGACACACTGAAAGGAAGATCCTAGATAACACGAAACCAGAAATAAGAGTAAAGTCTTAGTCCGAGAAAATGATTCTGGAAAGCATAAGAGGGACAAACATAATGTTTCATTTCCATATTGTATCATTGCTACCCGATCTTCAACTAAAACCTGAGCACCTCGTCGAGTAATTCTTTTCAAAGATCTATAGACATCTGGCTATGGTGCATCATAATGCGTAGATGAATAGAGGGTATGTGTCGGCATACACTCATGATTCTCAGGCACCATTTCTTTCATTACCAGGGATGAGTATCACACAATTAAACTATAATGAGGATAAGCAAATAAGGGGTCCTTGCACATCTAATATCGTTAGTCGAAAAAGTATTCGCCTTTATTTCGAATACCGACCACCAAGTAAATGGAAATCAAACAATTGGAGCCTAAGTTGGATTAAGATCATAAGTTTAAGTACTCCATTCACCTAGGATCGAATAAAACGTATAAGGATCTTGAGGAACCTTGTTGATGGCCGAACATGAAAGGAGAAATTATTATTTATGTTGGGACGTATCTGACAGTAAAGGCAAAATGTAAGAAATCACCTGGATGATCACAACAACCTGAGATTCCTCAGTGGAAATGAGTACATATTTCCATTGATTTCATTATGAAACTACTTAGAACGTCTAGCGACAAAGATTCTATATGGGTAATCGTCGATCTTTGGACGAAATCCGCTCACCTTCTGCCACTCAAGGAGATAGATAAAACCGAGAAACGTGCAAGACTATATATTAAGGAAATTGTGGCTAGACATGGTGTGCCAGCTTTCATTATCTCCGATAGAGACATCCGATTCGTGTCAAGAATCTGGCAACCATTACTAGAAGCCTTGGGCACACGCCTTGACATGAGCACTACATGTCACGACAAACGGATGGTCAAAGTTAAAGGACCATTCAACCTTTAGAAGATATGCCTCGTGCATGGGAAATTTAGTGAGTCTTGCTGTCCAAGCTAACGATCAACCCATATACTCGGTCACTTGATTAAGGATTGGATCTTAATAAATCGGACTTCTCAATTAGATGTTCACAAAGCATTCTCGCAGTTCTGGAGGAACAAGATAAATTCAAATTGAATTCAACCAATCCTTAGTGGATCTTGAACAACGAAGATTTTCACGCATTCATCCTTTGAGATTCTAACTGTCACGAAGGCTTCGAATTGAGCGTTACCACAACCAACACTTACAATAATTGCAGAATTATTGTGGGAGATTATAGCGTAATATCAGGATCCATCGTACAATTCAGTCTCACAATTATTTGAAATTTACGTCAGGAGTGCTAAACACTGACTTCTGTAATGGGGTATAAAATTATTCTGACCCGCATACACATGACACCTATAGGGTATTGTGGAAGCCTGAAATGACACAAGTAGGTAATATGACCTTTCAGAATATTTGTCAAACAGGGATGCTCTCACAAACTTTGACATTCAGTACACCTTTAAGTCCGACTATTCTTCTAGTGATGAATAAGCCGTGATTTTTGCTAAAGCAAATGCCAAAGAAACATAAGTATAGACTAATGACTATTGTCGAACTAACAGAAGAATGACATACAAAACTCTTAAAAGATTCCCAAATATGGGATTTCTTGATAATCTCATTAGTTCAAGATATGAATAAGTGATGTAAGCAAAATTTGTTCACAACAGACCACTGTCCACAAAGATCCGAGAAGGATAATTGTATACCCTTTTGTACCTGCACTAACCCAAAGATCATCTTATTTAATGGATCCCAGATTTCAACCTAGAGGAGATACGTGATCACATCTTTCACTCCTAGTCTTCTGTAATTAGGGAGCTCTAGGGCATCCATTATTAAGAGATGGCTTCTTAACACAGGCTCAGAAAAAAGTACAAAATTTTGATTTTTAACACTCGTTACCTCAATTTTATCCTTGTACTTAGGACTTTGAGACTATGACCGGTATGAGTGGGATGCGTAATGGTAAGTCACTAAAGTACCATTCGAACGCCAGGGAAGTGAAGACACACTGAATGACTAATAGTTGGCAATTATAAAACTCCCAAACCCTTTCTGCCAACTTAATGGGTTGACAAACCCATAGCCCATTTTGGGGAAACACTAATTCTATAAGACCATTCTCATAGTCTTAGTGTTCATTCCTCACCTAGACGGAAGGTGAATATTCCAAACAAACATAGAACTTCTTATGGTTTGCATACTTCAAGGGTATAGAAGTCAAGTCATGGGTTTACATATCAGGATAATACAACCCAAATGCTAGTCTGTCGCGGAAAGGTAGTGCAAGCAATGGGTAAAGTGGTGATTAGACTCGACCTTTGCTAGTAAGAGCTCACAAGGAACCTCAAAATCTTAAATCCATTACAATCGAAAGGAAGATCCTAGATAACAGGAAACCTGAAATAAGAGTGAAGTCTTAGTCCGAGAAAATGCTTCTCGAAAGCATAAGAGGGACAAACATAATGTTTCATTTCCATATTGTATCATTGCTACTTGATCTTCAACTAAAACCTAAGTACCTCGTCGAGTAATTCTTTTAAAGATCTATAGAGATCTGGCTATGGTGCATCATAATGCGTAGATGAATAGAGGGTATGTGTCGACATACCCTCATGATTCTCAGGCACCATTTCTTTCATTACCAGGGATGAGTATCACACAATTCCACTATAATGAGGATAATCAAATAAGGGTTCCTTGCATATCTAATATCGTTAGTCGGAAAAGTATTCGCCTTTCTTTCGAATACCGACCACCAAGTAAATGGAAATCAAAGAATTGGAGCCTAAGTTGGATGAAGTTCATAAGTTTAAGTACTCCATTCACCCAGGATCGAATAAATGTATAAGGATCTTGAGGAATTCTATTGATGGCCGAACATGAAAGGAGAAATTGCTATTTATGTTAGGAGGTATCTGACAGTAAAGGCAGAATGTCAGAAATCACCTGGATGATCACAACAACCTGAGATTCCTTAGTGGAGATGGGAACATATTTCCATTGATTTCATTATGAAACAACTTAGAACGTTTAGCAACAAAGATTATGTATTGGTAATCGTCGAACTTTGGACGAAATCCGCTCACCTTCTGCCAATCAAGGAGATAGATAAAACCGAGAAACGTGTAAGGCTATATATTAAGGAAGTTGTGGCTAGACATGGTGTGCCAGTTTCCATTATCTCCGATAGAGACATCCGATTCGTGTCAAGAATCTGGCAACCATTACCAGAAGCCTTGGGCACACGCCTTGACATGAGCACTACATGTCATCCATAAACGGATGGTCAAAGTGAAAGAACCATTCAACCTTTAGAAGATATGCTCCGTGCATGGGAACTTTAGTGAGTCTTGCTGTCCAAGCTAACGATCAACCCATATTCTCGGTCACTTGATTAAGGATTGGATTTTAATAAATCGGACTTCTCAATTAGATGTTCACAAAGCATTCTCGCAGTTCTGGAGGAACAAGATAAAATCAGATTGAATTCAACCAATCCTTAATGGATCTTGAACGACGAAGATTTTCATGCATTCATCCTTTGAGATTCTACCTGCCACGAAGGCTTTGAATTGAGCGTTACCACAACCAACACTTACAATAATTTTACAATTATTGTGGGAGATTATAGCGTAATATCATGATCCATCGTACAATTCAGTCTTACAATTACTTGTAATTTACGTCAGGAGTGCTATGCACTGAATTCTGTAATGGGGTAGAAAATTACTCTAACCCGCATACACATGACACCTATGAGGTATTGTGGAAGCCTGAAATGAGACAAGTAGGTAATATGACCTTTTAGAATATTTGTCAAACAGGGTTGCTCCCACAACCTTTGACATTCAGTACACATTTAAGTCCGACTATTCTTCCAGTAATGAATAAGCCGTGATTTATGCTCAAGCGAATGCCAAAGAAACATAAGTATGGACAACGACTATTGTCGAATTAACAGAAGAATGACATACAAAACTCTTAAAAGATTCCCAAATATGGGATTTCTTGCTAATCTCATTAGTTCAAGATATGCGTAAGGGACGTAAGCACAAGTTGTTCACTACAGACCACTGTCCACAAGGATCCGAGAAGGATAATTGTATACCCTTTTGCACCCGCACTTCCCCAAGGATCATCTTATTTAATGGATCCCAGATTTCAACCTAGAGGAGAGGTGTGATCACATCTTTCACTCCTAGTCTTATGTAATTAGGGAGCTCTAGGGCATCCATTATTAAGAGATGACTTCTTAACACAGGCTCAGGAAAAGTACAAAATTTTGATTTTTAACACTCCTTACCTCAATTTTATCCTTGTACTAAGGACTTTGAGACTATGACCGGTATGAGTGGGATGCATAATGGTAAGTCACTAAAGTACCATTTGAACGCCAGGGAAGTGCAGACACACTGAATGACTAATAGTTGGCAATTATAAAACTCCCAAACCCTTTATGCCAACTTAATGGGTTGACAAACCTATAGCCCATTCTGGGGAAACACTAATTCAATGAGACCATTCTCACAGTCTTAGTGTTCATTCCTCACCTAGACGGAATGTGAATATTCCAAACAAACATAGAACTTCTTATGGTTTGCATACTTCGTGGGTATGGAAGTCAAGTCATGGGTTTACATATCAGGACAATACAACCCAAATGCTAGTCTGTCGCGGAAAGGTAGTGCAAGCAATGGGTAAAGTGGTGATTAGACTCGACCTTTGCTAGTAAGAGCTCATAAGGAACCTCAAAATCTTAAATCCATTACGACACACCGAAAGGAAGATCCTAGATAACACGAAACCTGAAATAAGAGTAAAGTCTTAGTTCGAGAAAATGATTCTGAAAAGCATAAGAGGGACAAACATAATGTTTCATTTCCATATTGTATCATTGCTACCCGATCTTTAACTAAAACCTGAGCACCTCGTCGAGTAATTCTTTTCAAAGATCTATAAAGATCTGGCTATGGTGCATCATAATGCGTAGATGAATAGAGGGTATGTCTCGGCATAGACTCATGATTCTCAGGCACCATTTCTTTCATTACCAGGGATGAGTATCACACAATTCCACTATAATGAGGATAATCAAATAAGGGGTCCTTGCAAATCTAATATCGTTAGTCAGAAAAGTATTCGCCTTTCTTTCGAATACCGACCACCAAGTAAATGGAAATCAAACAATTGGAGCCTAAGTTGGATGAAGATCATAAGTTTAAGTACTCCATTCACCTAGGATCGAATAAAACGTATAAGGATATTGAGGAACTCTATGATGGCCGAACATGAAAGGAGAAATTATTATTTATGTTGGGAGGTATCTGACAGTAAAGGCAGAATGCCAGAAATAACCTGGATGATCACAACATCCTGAGATTCCTCAGTGGAAATGGGAACATATTTCCATTGATTTCATTACGAAACTACTTAGAACGTCTAGCGGCAAAGATTCTATATGGGTAATCATCGATCTTTGGACGAAATCCACTCACCTTCTTCCAATCAAGGAGATAGATAAAACCAAGAAACGTGCAAGGCTATATATTAAGGAAATTGTCGCTAGACATGGTGTGCCAGTTTCCATTATCTCCGATAGAGACATCCGATTAGTGTTAAGAATCTGGCAACCATTACCAGAAGCCTTGGGCACATGCCTTGACATGAGCACTACATGTCATCCACAAACGGATGGTCAAAGTGAAAGGACCATTCAACCTTTAGAAGATATGCTCCGTGCATGGGAACTTTAGTGAGTCTTGCTGTCCAAGCTAATGATCAACCCATATTCTCGGTCACTTGATTAAGGATTGGATCTTAATAAATCGGACTTCTCAATTAGATGTTCACAAAGCATTCCCACAGTTCTGGAGGAACAAGATAAAATCAAATTGAATTCAACCAATCCTTAATGGATCTTGAACGACGAAGATTTTCACGCATTCATCCTTAGAGATTCTACCTGTCACGAAGGCTTCGAATTGAGCGTTACCACAACCAACTCTTACAATAATTGCACAATTATTGTGGGTGATTATAGCGTAATATCAGGATCCATCGTACAATTCAGTCTCACAATTACTTGAAATTTACGTCAGGAGTGCTATGCACTGACTTCTGTAATGGCGAATAAAATTATTCTGACCCGCATACACATGACACCTATGGGGTATTGTGGAAGCCTGAAATGAGACAAGTAGGTAATATGACCTTTCAAAATATTTGTCAAACAGGGTTGCTCTCACAACCTTTGACATTCAGTACACATTTAAGTCCGACTATTCTTCCGGTGATGAATAAGCCGTGATTTATGCTCAAGAGAATGCCAAAGAAACATAAGTATGGACTAACGAATATTGTCGAACTAACAGAAGAAATTATAAAACTCTTAAAAGAATCCCAAATATGGGATTTCTTGCTAATCTCATTAGTTCAAGATATGAATAAGTGACGTAAGAACAATTAGTTCACAACAGACCACTGTCCACAAAGATCCGAGAAGGATAATTGTATACCCTTTTGTACCCGCACTTCCCAAAACCAAACCAAACCAAACCAAACGTACCCAGTATAATCCCACACATAGCTAACACTATTAGTAGGGTCTGGGGAGGGTGTGATGAGGGCAAACCTTACCCCTATCCCAAGGGATAGAGAGGCTGCTCCCGTTTCCCCAAAGATCATCTTATTTAATGGATCCCAGATTTCAACCTAGAGGAGATGCGTGATCACATCTTTCACTCCTAGTCTTCTGTAATTAGGGAGCTCTAGGGCATCCATTATTAAGAGATGGCTTCTTAACGCAGGCTCAGGAAAAGTACAAAATTTTGATTTTTAACACTCATTACCACAATTTTATCCTTGTACTAAGGACTTTGAAACTATGACCGGTATGAGTAGGATGCGTAATGGTAAGTCACTAAAGTACCATTCGAACGCCAGGGAAGTGAAGACACACTGAATGACTAATAGTTGGCAATTATAAAACTCCCAAACCCTTTCTGCCAACTTAATGGGTTCACAAACCTATAGCCCATTCTGGGGAAACACTAATTCAATGAGACCATTCTCACAGTCTTAGTGTTCATTCCTCACCTAGACGGAATGTGAATATTCCAAACAAACATAGAACTTCTTATGGTTTGCATACTTCGTGGGTATGGAAGTCAAGTGATGGGTTTATATATCAGGACAATACAACCCAAATGCTAGTGTATCGCGGAAAGGTAGTGCAAGCAATGGGTAAAGTGGTGATTAGACTCGACCTTTGCTAGTAAGAGTTCACAAGGAACCTCAAAATCTTAAATCCATTACGACACACCGAAAGGAAGATCCTAGATAACACGAAACCTGAAATAAGAGTAAAGTCTTAGTTCGAGAAAATGATTCTGAAAAGCATATGAGGGACAAACATAATGTTTCATTTCCATATTGTATCATTGCTACCCGATCTTTAACTAAAACCTGAGCACCTCGTCGAGTAATTCTTTTCAAAGATCTATAGAGATCTGGCTATGGTGCATCATAATGCGTAGATGAATAGAGGGTATGTGTTGGCATACAATCATGATTCTCAGGCGTCATTTCTTTCATTACCAGGGATGAGTATCACACAATTCCACTATAATGAGGATAATCAAATAAGGGGTCCCTACACATCTAATATCGTTAGTCAGAAAAATAAACACCTTTCTTTCAAATACCGACCACCAAGTAAATGGAAATCAAACAATTGGAGCCTAAGTTGGATGAAGTACATAAGTTTAAGTACTTCATTCACCCAGGATCGAATAAAATGTATAAGGATCTTGAGGAACTCTTTTGATGGCCGAACATGAAAGGAGAAATTGCTATTTATGTTGGGAGGTATCTGACAGTAAAGGCATAATGTCAGAAATCACCTGGATGATCACAACAACATGAGATTCCTTAGTGGAAATGGGAACATATTTCCATTGATTTCATTACGAAACTATTTAGAACGTCTAGCGGCAAAGATTCTATATGGGTAATCGTCGATCTTTGGACGAAATCCGCTCACCTTCTGCCAAACAAGGAGATAGATAAAACCGAGAAACGTGCAAGGCTATATATTAAGGAAATTGTGGCTAGACATGGTGTGCCAGTTTCCATTATCTCCGATAGAGATAGCCGATTCGTGTCAAGAATCTGGCAACCATTACAAGAAGCCTTAGGCACACGCCTTGACATGAGCACTACATGTCATCCAAAAACGGACGGTCAAAGTGAAAGGATCATTCAACCTTTAGAAGATATGCTCCGTGCGTGTGTAATCGATTTCAGAGGAAATTGGGATACTCATTTACCGTTGGTCGAGTTTTCGTATAATAACAGCTACCATACTAGCACTAAAGCGGCTCCGTTTAAGGATTTGTGTGGTCGTAAATGTCGTTCACCGTTATGTTGGGTAGAGGTTGACGACAAACACTTAACTGGTCCTGAGATTATTCAGGAAACTACCGACAAGATTTTCAAAATCAAAGATCGTCTAAAAGCCGACCGAGGTAGGAAAAAGAGTTATGTGGATAACGGATGAAGACCATTAGAATTCCAAGTTGAAGACCGAGTTATGTTCAAGGTCTCACTTAGGAAGGGAGTTGCAATATTTGGCAACCGTGGCAAGCTTAACCCTAGATACACCGAACCATTTGAAATTTTGGCTAGGGTTGGTCCCGTGAAATGGAACCAAATAATGTACATGATACATTTCATGTGTCCAACCTCAAGAAGTGTCTATCAGACGAAACATTGATCATACCGTCTGATAAGATTCACATAGATGACAAGCTGCACTTCGTTGAGGAACCTATTGAAATCACAGACTGGAAAGTTCAGAGAACAAGGCGTAGCTGTATTAAATTGGTTAATGTATGTTGGAACTCGAAGCGTAACCCTGAGTATACGTGAGAACGCAAAGATCAAATGAAAACCGAGTGCTAGTCCTTGTTCATAAATACACCAAATTCAAGATAACATTGACTGAATTTCGGGACGAAATTCTTTTTAACATAAGGAGAATGTGTGATGGGTTGTGTTTTAATATATAAAAATATAATGGATTATTGGATTTTAATAATCTCATCTTTTACCAATTGGTCAATAATAATCTCAACTGAGAAATATTCTTACCACCAGTCCCTACTTTCAAACTATTTTCTTACATTGGACCTCCCGTTAAAAAAACTTAACGTCGTCAGATTTTATATGGCGTGGACATCTGCAAACCGCCGAAAAGTCGAGCCAATCTAGCAGTGGTCTCGTGGTAGGTTTTGAATTTGGTTATGGTGGTGTTTAACTGGTCTAGTCTGTCCGGCAAGTCAAAACAGAGACAACGGTGGTGTTTAACGAGACAAGTTAAACACCACCTGAGCCAATTTCAAAACCCATCACGAGACCACTGCTAGCTTGGCTCGACTTTCCGACGGTTTACAGATGTTCACGTCATATAAAATCTAACGACGTTAAGTTTTTTTAACGGGAGGTCCAATGTAAGAAAATAGTTTGAAAGTAGGGACTGGTCAGTTGGGATTATTATTGGCCAATTAGTAAAATATTAGATTATTAAAATCCAATAATCCAAATATAATAAATATATTTTTATGATGGTTTCACGAGATCTGGTTTTAAATTTATAAAACGATAAATACTAAAACTTAAAACACACACAATAGGCAAGTGTACCTGTCGCAGCGTAATATAGTTTAGGTAAAACCAAGTATCGAATCAACGGACACAGTCGAATTCCAATACTCAACTTTTGTTAACGTTTAGCCGGTTTAATTAGTGAGTGAGTTTTGTGTGCTTGTGGAACAGGAAAGTAAATGATAAAAAAGTAAATGGCGGTAAAGTAAATAGCAGAAAAGTAAAAACGTGCGTGAAGTGTGTAACAGAAATGTAACGAACAGAATAGTGAATAACATGAAAGTAAATAGGCCGGAAATGATCAGGTTACGAATAGTATTGCTTTGGGTTTCGAATCCGCTTGGTATGTGATAATGTTAAGTTGACTAATCCAGTGATATGACTACTACAAATGTGTGACTCGGGTCACCGCTAGAGCCTCGTCCTCATGACATTTGATTTGCAAATTTAAAAGCTTTAACAAGTGGTAGTGCCTCCCGTTAAGGACAATAATTACCCTCAACCCTTCGAATGGTCATCTCCGGGTTGGTTTAAGACATCGAACGTAAAATGCTTTGTATTAGAGTTAAATAGGTGATTATATTTTGCTCACCGAGAGGCGGTGTAACAATTGGACCAAGTATAAAGCCGTACCGTTCCCAACATGAGTTCACCAATTCTTGGTCGCATAATAAATTCGTATAAAGGCGTACGACCTCAATAATGATAACCAATCTTTGGCTTATCAATCTCTACTTGTATAAAGACATACAAGCTTCAAGAGAAGTTTGATTAAAAAGGTTTTACACTTTAAAAATCAAGAACACTCACAAATATAAAAACGGATTTAAACAATAATAAAAGCCCACCAAAATGGTGGTTTTAAGGACGAATAGTTAAAGACATAAACACATCACTTGGATTAATACGTTAAACATTAACATGCACCAAACTTCATCTTCACCCTAGCAATACAAAGAGTCTAGCCACGAATGGCCATACTAACTAGCATAACGCTGAGTTTCGTAGGCTCCCCTATTGCAGAACAAGGAGGAAGAGCCCCTCTACTCACTACTACTACACTCTAACTACTAAATAAGCTCTCTCTGGTGTGTTCTTGGGGGTGTGTAAGGGAGATGGGTGTGTGGAATGAAGAACCCAAGCCATCTATTTATAGGCCTCAAAATGAGCAACGTGCAAACACCTCGAGAATCAAAAAGGGTACACATGACAGTGTACTGGGCTTTGGGGAGCAAGGGAGGGCAATGCACGACCGTGTAATGGAATGCACAGCCGTGCATCCCTCCCCTACTTCCCACTTTCGTCTTTTAGCTGCTGGTTTGACTTCCTTTGACTTGGTTTGACTTCTTGGGGGTGAATGCTCGGGTTTGATCCTCCAAAAGCTTGATTTCTTCATGTTTTAAGCTGGTTTTTGCTCTGTTTATCTTGGGACACCGAATAACCTTCAATTGTGAAATATTAACGCATTAAGCATCATTTGCAAGGCTTTTGTTTGATTAATACCATAATATGGGGATAATTATGCATGTAAAACATGTATAATTTAGGGCATATCATTGTGACACCCGACATTTTCAAAACATCGTCCGAACACGACTTAATTTTGTTTACGTTAATATGTTTCCTGAATCAATAAAAATCGTACACTCGAACGCTAAAAGTCTAGCGAATATAATGTATCGATTGTTCATATCGTAATAATTATAAGAATTTCTAGTTCATACGGACGTAAAGTCCGTATAACACAAACAATAGTAATTAATTATTACAACGAAAAAATATTTAGAATTATTTTCTAAATAAACGATCATGTTCTGAAGACTAAATCTTTAATATATATTATATAAAGATTCTCATAAAAACATTCAAGAGTTGTCGTTGTGAATTATTGTCACACCCTGAAATTCCACAGCGGGTTACCCGCGGGTTGTGACTGTCAAGGATCATCAGTCCCGGTCATTTCGAACGACCTCTAACTGGTTTTCGAAAAGACATTCTGTTTGAACATCATACAAAATTAAATAGTAATACAGAGTTTGAAAATGCGGAATGTAAAGTGCGGAAGCAAAAGTAATGTTGCAAAATACAGAAGCATGACCAACTAGGTTCCCATAAACCTGAGCTTCTAAATGAAAACATGCTGTGGGACTCTTGGAGTGCAATCCTAGTCCGTGCATGAATGCTTAGCGACCTGAGATAAACATGCTTAAGGTGTCAACACAGGGTTGGTGAGTTCACAGGTTTAAGTAACAGAAACAGAAATGAAAACAGTGTAACAGTACGCATGTATACTATTGATTCGATTGTTGATCAGACAATAAACATTAACTATATAAGCAACACCGAAACCGAAGCTCAACGAAGGAATGCAGAAACTAGCATTTTGCCTCTTACGTGCCTAGCACGCAATGGATTAGGTCAATTATGCACCCGTTTGACTCCCAGTCAGAGTTAGCGCGACTAACCCGGGTGGGGGTTGTTAAACCCAATAGTACTATTCATGAATCACCTCGCTTTGTGTAATAATTAACGGTTCGAATATGAGAGGACTTTATGTGCGGGAAATGCACCCACTTATATAAATTAAAGCGAAATCAAAGTAATTGTCATACGACCAAGTAAGAAAATGGTTTAGCATGTATCTCCCCCAAATAGAAAAGTAAGTAAAATGGGGCCGTGAAAACTCACCTGAAAATGCGGTGAATGAGAAATGGGAGTAACGAGAGGAATCGAGTAACTCCGGGTAACCGACCTAACCGAGCCCTAAGAATTAATAAGGCTATAAGGTCTATGAAAGTAAACATGGTTTATGTAACCACATTCATCCAAACGACTCAACGTTGAAAGGTTACATTGACGTTTTGAAAAGGTTTGACCAAAGTTGACCGAGGTTTGACCGAGGTTTGACCAACTTTGACCAAGGTTTGACCAACTTTGACCAAGTTTGACTAATGTTGACTAATGTTGACCAATGTTGACTAGTGTTGACCAATGTTGACCAATGTTGACTAGTGTTGACCAATGTTGACCAATATTGACCAAGTTTGACCAATGTTGACTAATGTTGACCAATGTTGACTCATATTGAAGTCATGTATAAACAACACACAAGTAACATATAAGTTGTAAACATGTAACACATAAGCATCATACAAGTTATACATGTGTAGCACTCAAGTAGCATATAAGTTGTACATGTGTGACACATAAAGAACATATAAGTTGTACCTAAGTAATGTATAAGTAACCCTTTGTGACATAACATACAAGCTTCAACTAGTTGTATAAGAAACTAACATGTGTTAAGTGACATAGCATTTGCACATCTTTATGGCACATTTCATACACATAATTCATGTCATCATATTAATAACCTATTAGTATCATTTCAACACTTTCAAACCAGTAGCATAATATGTCATTGCAAAATTCCATAACTCCTAACATAACAAGGTTTCCATTTTTGACAATTAGGGTTTTAGTGCACTTGAGGTGCCATAGCCCAAACAAACAAGTTATACATGAAATTATAATAGTAACATATTAGAACATGATTCTATGCATTTACTTTCTATTTCAAGCAATTATGAAGTTTTCTCAACAAATAAAGTTTCCTTATTTAGCAAGGTTCACCAAAACATGTCATAACACAACTTCAAATTACATATTCTTGCATAAGTCATCTATTCATATGATAATGAAGCTATATAATCCATTTTAAACATTTATAACCTACACATACAAATTATGAACAATTAAAGTTTCCTTTTTAGGAAAGTGGTCCAAACGACCCTATTGCACATGTGTAACCTCAAATAACTCTTTTTACTACTTTAATATATATTATAGAACCATAATATCAAGTTTTTATCCAATAGAAACTCATAACACAAAATATGCACAATTAAAGTTTCCTTAAATAGTAAGTCACCATAACCTAGTGAAAAACGACATTTCAACCAAAAAGAGTATATTTCCTACTTATTCTACTATTATGAGTATCATCCAAACCATCAAACATATCATATACACATTTCTACAAAAACTCAATCAATAAAGTTTCTATAAATAGAAACGAGCAAAAATCAACATAAACAAGCATTTCAAACAATAAACTATGCATATGTGTATCAACAACTCATTATTATGAAAACCATTGGATAAAACAAGTATTATAACACTTTGAACCAACAAAAATCGTTTGGATGGATGGTTTGCTCATCTTGGCCGAAATGTTTGAAATAAAATGGATGAACACTTACAAAACTAAAGTATGTTGGATAAAAGATGGAGATTCTTCACTTGAACACCTTGGATTAGCTCTTAGAATGCTTGGATTGCTTGAACAAAGTTTGAAAATGGTGGTGGCTAGGGAGGGGGGTGGCGGCCGAAAGAATGAGAGAGGGGGAGGGTTTAGGTAATTAGGTTTAGGGTAAATGAGGATTAAGGAGGTGTAAGGGAGTTTTAGTAAATGGGTTATGGGCTTTCTTGAGTTTTAAGGGGCAATTGCAAGGGATTTGGGCTCCTAAATGGACCATTTATTTAAATTGCTGAATTCATTCAACCCAATTAATAAACCCATTATTTTTATAAAATCTAAATTAATGTTGTTGGCACATATCGCGTATCCGCTTAAAAAGCGTTAAAATAAAAGATGCTCTAAAAATTCCGGAAAAATTCACATAAGCATGAAATATTAAATCACAGTATTACATGTAATTTATACACACCAAATATATGTCTAAATATTATTTCTAATATTCGTTAATGTTCGTGTGACAGGACGCGTGTGTGACCCGATAATCCGCCCGATTACCGATGCATGAAATGAAATGAAACGAAACGAATGGACTTATTAAACGAAATATGTACTTAATTACTTTATAATTAAGTATGATGCAAGTGAAATCATGTGAATTCAAGTAATAGTCGGGTATGGATATTAACCTGAATTTGCCGGGTGTCACAATTATTCTCTCAAGATGCGTATAAAATGTGAGCGTACACATTTACAAATAAAAATATACGTAAACTTGAACGTTTTCATTTAAGTTCGTTAATGCTTCTAAACTAAGAGATTATATATATATATATAGGAATATATATATATATATATATATATATATATGAATATATATGTTGATATTATAGGTTGACAACTCCGACAATTTTATATATTAAAACGGGTATTAATCGCGGATAGTATATCGCGTCTAAATCAATCACATCATCATGATGACTTCTTTGCTTACACTTTAATCAAGTATCATAATCATAATTATTATGACCAAGAGTGCAAGCAACCTCCAAGGCGTCACATCGTCATAATTATGATGAAGAGTATACTCCATTCAAGACGTCACATAGTCATTATTATGAAGTTTGACTATGACAACACTCAACTCCCGTCTCATTTAATATATATATATATATATATATAACCCGCAAGATACGGTCATTGGTGATTAGCAAATTTTACTACAAGTAAAGTCTAGAAACATAATTATTTTACACAAAATATATATTGGTGAAACTAATCTTTAAAGATTGACACAAAAACTTTTGTTTACACGATCCCTAAATTATTTTCTATGTGTAAGCATGTACAACATAGTTAAGATAATAACTATGTCGAGATCCACAAGTAGACTATTAAAGATAGTCAAACTACATAACATATAGGACGCTTTAATAATTAAAACTATTGAACCGAGTATTATATCACGGGAGCACCTACCGGGTATACACCACTTTAGATTCACCTAACTAAGGATCAAATGATACACTAGTTGATGGGACAAGACCCAACCCCCCCTTACACCCTCTTACGACCGTAAGGCTCCAAGTGGGGTGACCCACTTAACAAATTCACCAATTTCTTCATCATCATGTCATAAGGCCATGCTTCATCAACCAAGTGATCAAGCTAAGATCAAATCCATCCTATTTAAGTCATGATTGTAATGATTAGAACAAGTTTAACACTCCACCCCACCCTCTCCCCTCATATATCTCGGCCTACACACACACTTCACATTTGAATTCAAGAACAATTCTCACTAGAGAGGATTTGCTAGAGCTTTGGATCTTCAAGAGTTCTTGGAGTCTAGGAAGGTTTCCACTAGTGAATCAAGACACCACCGCCTTCTACACGAGATTCTTCCCTAACTAGTCTAGCGGTATGAAAAACCGAACCTGGATATCTAGTTTCATCTATATTTCTTGTTTTAAGCTCGGTGTTCACCCTTAAAACGAAACCATCTCTAAAGGTCTTATGATTTTATAAAGTTTAACTTTAATGGGTTAAAATTTTAAGCATGGTATGTATACATATATATCTAGCCGAGATCTACATGATGTATATACATGTTTGGATGTTTTAAGCTAGTTACAAGATGATAAGTGTAGAATAGATCTAAAAACATGAATTATTTTTAATAGAAAATAATACTTGAATATGAATGTGTGTATGAGTTCATGATGTGTATGTATATGTATGATAATGGTGGTGTTAGGTTGACAATTGTGGATATGTCTATATATATATGGGCCAAAATTTTGTATAAAAATATGTGGATAAAGTTATTTGATTCACATAAAAATTATTAAGTGCATGCATGTATATATACATATAAAAGTCATAACATATATATATATATATATATATGTGTGTGTGTGTGTGTGATTATAAGTGTTAACTTGGAAAGATTTGTAAATATATATATGTTTATGGAATAAAAAGTATGATAAATATATATATATATATATATATATATATGTTGGTGTGCGGTATTGGTTGGATCATGGGAATATTTTGTGAAATAATGGTTAGTATCAACACAAGAACATTTGATACGTGTACATATGGTCAAAAATGAAATATATATATATATATATATATATATGTGTGCATGGAACCTATGGTTAGGACCGGTTAAAAATAAATAATCACATGACATCGTGAAACATATGTGAATATATGTAGGGATGTAAGAAATACATGTATGCATGCATTTGATAAATATAAATAAAGATGTATGCACGATGAACGTAACTGAATTAATAAATATCGTTCGGAATATAAGTATTTGCATGTGGACGTAGTAACGTGGACTATACGTACGTAGAATAATTAGCATGCATGGATATACTTGAACGATATTTGAGATTGTATATAATTATTTATGAGAAATAATTATATGTATATGTGTGAACCTTAATGTGTATAAATTATAAGTCTTGACAAAAATAATATTTATTTTTGGTAAACCACGCGAATAGTTAAAACCACGCGAATAGTAGCTGCTTTCACAACAGGACTAAATGTGTATGAGTAATCAAGACCAGGGATTTGACTGAACCCCTGAGCCACTAGCTGAGCCTTGTGTCGGTCAATAGAGCCATCAGACCGATATTTAGTGCGAACCATCCATTTAGACACGACAACATTATGATATTGGGGTCGTGGGACCAAGGTCCATGTTTGATTGTTGCTAAGGGTGGTGAGTTCTTGTTGCATAGCATCTATCTAATGGGGACTTTTGATCGCGGTTTTGAACCCCTTAGGGTCGCGAGCCGTGAACAAAGCCGAAAATAGGGCATGGTGGCTAGTGTGCGTAAGGTCAGCCGTATGTTTCGGTTTAAATACTCCTGCTTTTGATCGAGTCACCATCGGATGAGAAGTGGTGGCAGTGACAGGTTCATCTATAGACAAACTAGTGTTATCAGGCCAAATAGATTCAACATGTGCAGGCCCACTAGACGTGGCCTGCTGATGGTCTGCAACATCACTGTGTTTCAGCAGTAGGGCCAGTTGCACCTTGGGATGGTAAAAGGTCAGTTGGCTGAGGATCTGTTATTAGTCCAAAGGAGTGTGTAGTTGGCTGGATAAAGGGCTCGGTAACAGGTTTTTTTAACTGTTATAGGGGGAGAGCACAACCCACAATGCGGTGGGTCAGTATGGACTATTTGTACGGGACTGTTAGTTTTACCAGACTAGGCCAAACAATCATTAAAGTTAGATGAGTGATCCAACAAAGGGAAATCATCCAAAAAGGCTTGTAAAGGCAAAGACATACTTTGTGATTGTGAAGTTTTGTCAATGCCTAGTGACATACATCCGTGAGGTTGTCGGTTCAAGGCAACGGTAGCCTTTATATTGAGAGGAATAACCCATGAAAATGCATGGTAGGCTCCGTGGGGCAAGCTTGTGATCAGCATAATCACGCAAATAAGGATAGACCCGACAAGCAAAGGCACGAAAATTCCCATATGCCTGTTTGCGAGAGAATAAAGTTTCAAATGGTGATCAACCATCCAAGACAGTAGTGGGTAGGCGGTTTATAATGTATACCGCTGAAGAAAAAGCATCAACCCAATATATAGGAGGAACGTGACCAGTAAATAACATGGCGAAACCTGTTTCAACAACATGTCTGTGTTTTCTTTCAACCCGTCTATTTTGCTGAGGAGTGTACGGGCATGAGAGACGATGAAAAGTGCCATTTTCTTCAAGTAATTTGCGAACATTATGGTTCAAAAATTCCGTTCCGCCATCACTTTGGAACACCTTGATTTTAGTGGAAAATTGGGTTTGCACAAATTGCATGAAAATAGATAATATATTGTGAAACTCCGACTTAGCTTTTAACGGGTAAAACCAACTAAACCTGGAAAAGTCATCCAGAGTCATGTGATCGGTGGCTCCAGAATCAACAAACCAATCCGAACCGGTTGACATGAGATTACACTGAGCATGAAAAGCTTTAGCAATGGCAGATTCATTTGGTACAACCTTGGTAGCAAATTGAGAAAGGTTAGGGCATAGATTTGCATAATGCCCGTCCATTCGGCATAATTAACAGTGCGGTGGTCGGCGAACCCTACCACGGCCACCATACCCACCACCCCGAGTAGGCTTGCCACTGTGATGACCCCTTGATCGGTCCGACTAACCTGCAGTAAAGGCAACGGGGGGCTGAGATGAACCATGGATGGACCTCAAGAATAATTCGTGATTCTCAGCTTGAGCCAACAAGTCCCGAAAGATCGGTGGTGGTCTGGAAGTACAAACCGCTGTGGAGAACCCCTCAAAGGTCGGTCCAAGACCACAAAGGAACCAATGCAATTTGTCAGAATCGTAATCCGGGTGACCGATAGCAGTCATTTGGTCACATATACCCTTGAATTTTCGACCGAAATCAGAAGTAGAAGCAGACCCTTTTGATGACTGCCTCAATTGGTCCCGAATATTGTGAACTCGTTCAACCGAAGAGTTGCTATAGGCCGTCTCCAAAGCAAGCAAGATTTGTCGGGCAGAAGTCATGCCGATTATTTCAGCAATTGCCTCCTCGGTTAGGGAGGAATGGAGAATTATGATTGCTTTTTGATCATCAACAAGCCACGATGCAAGCAAAGGGTTGGACACCGGTTTGTTTTCAACAATTGTTTCAGAAGTGGGGATAGGGGACGACCCATCGATATGCGATAGGAGGTTCTGATAGGTAAGGATGGGTAAGATTTGATTCTTCCATGCCAAATAGTTTGTGGATGTCAGCTTGATAGACATCATGTGAAGAAGTGCGTTAATCGGAAGTTGGGAATCAGAGGAGGAGGAAGACATGTCACAGGAGAAGAAGAAAACCGGCGAAGGGGAAGAGACGATGGAGGAGAAACGAAAGGATCAGATTAAGGCGATTGATACCATGTGGGTTTTAGGAACTTTCTGATATCCCAAGTAAAGGGATATAACTTCTTTATACAGGGAATAAATTTAAATAACAATATACAAAGAATATCATAAATACAATAATGGAACAAATATAAATTTAAGAGATATTAACAGTTTGATCAACAGTACTATAGGTATTTATTGATGATAAAGTGTACATTATGATTGGAATTCTAATGAGAAGTTTCTCGAACATTCTAAGACCAGAGCAACTCCAATGGTAGACAAATCAGATGTCACATCATATTTTCACTCATTCTTTAAAAACCTTCATTTTTACTCCAACACTATATATCCACTTTCAAACACATCTATATTTTCACATCATCACCTACTTTTACATTTATTTTCTATATACCAAAAAACTTATTTATTAATAATCTTATTTTTTATATTTCGTATTATTTAAAATAATATAATATAATATAATATAATTTAAAATAAAAATATTAAAATCTTAAAAATTAAATTTAAAGTTAAAAAGTTACATAAAATAAAAGTTTAAAATTACATAAACTAAATAAATCAAAATCACACAAATAAAAACATAAAAAGATCACATAAACCAACTATTGCGTAATAGAACATATATGCTCCACTAAATCGCCTCGAAGCGTATGATGAGCTTCATTGTTATGTACATTCTTGAACCTTGCCAAGTGTCCTTCGAAATCTACTACTAGTCCATAGTTTGGTGGTTCAGGTTCTTCAACTTAATCATCTGACCAATCGGTTATATCGTCCCCTTCATCTTCTACAATCATATTATGCAATATAATGCATGCATACATTATATCGCTGATTATACTTGCACTCCAAGTTCTTGTTGGCCCTTGTATAATGTGCCATCGAGCTTGAAGGACACCAAATGTCCTCTCGACATCCTTTCTTGCCGACTCATGACATTTTTTAAATTCCAACGTTTTTGGATTATGTGGATATGTGAAGCTTTTTATAAGTGTCGCCCATTCAGGATATATACCATCTGCAAGATAGTATCCCATGTTGTATTGTGTTCCATTCACTGTAACATTGCATGGAGGCGCATTACCTTCTAAAACTTCATTGAATACAAGTGATAGATTTATGACGTTTATATCATTGTTTGACCCTGCCAGTCCAAAATATGCATGCCAAATCCAGAGGTCATGTGATGCAACCGTCTCAACATTGATGGTGGGATGTCCATGGTCACCCTGCGTATATTGCCCTTTCCATGCAACCGAGTAGTTTTTTCCATGCAAAGTGCATACATGCAATGCTTCCTAGCATTCCGAGAAACCCATGCCTTGTTAAATGCATAGCGAGTAACCGTTGGATGTCACTTTCAGTTGGCTGTCACTTTCAGTTGGCTGTCACTTTCAGTTGGCCTTCTTAGATATTCTTTAGATTACATTTCAATAACACCCCTACAAAACAATCGAAGACACTCGAGGGTAGTACTTTCATCAATGCGTATGTATTCATTGGTTTGGTCAGCTACCATGCCATATGCCAACTAACATATGGCACATGTACATTTTTTGGATGGTGGATAAACCAATTCTACCCATCGCATCCACACTTTGTGTAAAGTAGAGATAATTATTTTTCAAATCATCAACAATTCGATTGAAAAGATCACGATGTATTCGGAACCGTCGTCTAAAATATCTCTTAGGGTAAATCGGTGTCAGAACAAAGTAGTCGTTAAAAAGACGACTATTTGCATCTTCATGACCCCTGCATATTTCTTTGTGGTTCCCATTCGGACAACTAAAACTGAATCCTTCTTCGGTATAGTGTTTCTTTAGATGCAAATACATCTTTTCGAAATCATCAGAAACCAATTGTTCATACTGCTTCATGGCTAGTTGCATAAAGTACATATCAGCATTAGTAGAAAGATTCATTAACAGTGGTTAAAATCGAGGCGGAGATTGAGAAACATCATTATCACTGGAACTTATATTTAGTAGAGAGAGTTGAATATGAAATTTTGAAGATGGGTTGAATATGAAGCAATGACTTGTATTTATACTGATAGAAAACTAGCCGTTTGAAAACTAGTCGTTACAATATACATAAATTAATTTGTTTTAAATTTAAATGTTTTTAATTTAAGTTTAGTTAAATTAAATAAAATAATTTTAAAGTAATTTAAAAAATATATTAGTTTATATTAAATTAGAAAATATACATTCTAAAAAATATTATTAAAATAAAACTTTAAAATAACAATTAAATTAAAATGGGTTGAATATGGTCCCCCAATGGGAGTTTGGTGGTGTTTGCATTTTCAGATGAGGCTCAACCAGACGTCTACCGGACACCAAGCGGATCCCATCTCGAACGTAGCCTTCTTGTCCGGTTGAAAGCGGATGCACATTCCAACCTTGTGTTAGAGGTGCTCTAAACACGGTGACACGGGTTTAAAAAATTTATGGACCTTTCATTGATTATATTATATAATAACTTTAAAACTTATAAAATGTCTCTTATCTATAGAACAACCTATTTTGGAAAACATATAATACCTAATTTATGATTTCTTCTAATTAAAACCCATAGACACCGTAAATAACAAAATCCTATTTTCTCAATCCTAATCGGTAACCTTAAGTATAAAGATGAAAGATATTTAAAAGGAGGAAAAAAATAAAACCTTAAGTTTACAAATCCAAAATAAAAAATATTGTAAGTAGAAAAATATTTAAAATGTAATATGGATGTAATGTGTGTATTTTTTGGTGAAAAAGAAAGTTATTAGTATTGAGGATCCAGAAAGAAATACATGAACTTGTCCATTAGAGTGTTTGAAGCTGATGATACGAATTTTTTTAACGACAAATTTATTATACTCTTACTCCTAAATTACACCAAATAAATTACTCCATGTCTGGGTTTAAACACAGACCCTCCAATCTAAGATGCACGATCCTCTACCAAGTGAGCTAGTTACACATTGGCTGCATTTCTCTTTGACAAACCCCGGATAATTGGTGTAATGAATTGATCATGATGAGTTAAAATAGCCACCATCTATAGCAAAAGTTCACGTTGAACAGGATAATTGGCCCATAATGAACCTC
Source organism: Smallanthus sonchifolius (assembly GCA_023525975.1). Classification (NCBI taxonomy): domain Eukaryota; kingdom Viridiplantae; phylum Streptophyta; class Magnoliopsida; order Asterales; family Asteraceae; genus Smallanthus; species Smallanthus sonchifolius. The sequence continues at coordinate 30,634,246 of CM042023.1, forward strand.
TAGCTAGCCTCAACTTGAGTATAATCTACAAGACTAGAACACTAAGTATCATTGTTAGAATGATTTATATGCTTCTAATTTAAATTTGTTTTAAAATAAATCAGGATTATTATAATATTCAATAGTATCGCTTTAAAGAAATGGAATCCGGTTTCTTAGTAAACAACAAGACACTATCTTCCCCATTAAAAATGATGGATAAAAAATTATAACCCAGCTGGGATAATCAATCAGGCTTAATTTTTTTTGCACTGATAAAAGAATTAGAACCCAATTTTTAACTAAAAACAATAGACTCTACTTGTGTGTAGGAAATTTGGGTGAATCGTGTATATGATGTAACTTCAATTCTCTGAAAATCGTGATAGTTCACTTTCAGATTGAATAATATTGCGGGTACATGAATATTCAATCCGATAAGAATTAGAGATTCAGGAACAGAAAGTGTGAAAAACTGTTAAGAATTTCGTATATCTACTGCTACATATGAACACAAGAAAACGCAATTGATGGGATCAAATCAAGAAACACTCAAAAAGATTATCGATTCTTTATTCAACTCAAACGATTACAAAGGAAATTGGAAGTAATTGGAAGCTATGCAAAATTGATTATCTATCAAGGTTATAAACCCCCCAAATCAAGCTAACGGATTATTAACAAACAAAGAAAGAACTAACACTAAGCCTCCTCCATATTTGACTAGAAGTCAAATATTACCCCGGAACTTTGGATTAATTGTTGTTACACCCTTAAACTTGTATCTTATACACCAATCTCCACCATAAGAAAAGTTAACCAATTCCAACTCCAAGAACGTCCAAACATTTTTTTTTAATTTGCCACCAGGAAGTACCTTTGTAAACAAATCAGCAACATTGTCTTCGGTATCAATGTCTTGACATTAACTTCCTTTGAACTTTATAGCATCACGGAAAAAATGAAGCTTGACATTGATATGTTTTGTTCGTTCATGAAACATACCATTCCTATACAATTGGATGCACACCTTGGTTTTCACAACAAACCAATGTATCAAGAATATTAATTCCTAGACCAGTGGTAAACACTTTGACCCACAAAGCTTCCTTCATTGCTTCTGTTAATGCTACATATTCCGATTCTGTAGATGACAAGTCTACAACTGGTTGTAAATTTTCTTTCCAATTGATTAGAATGCTCAAGACTCTAAATGCATAGCCTGTTATAGACCTACTTCGGTCTAGGTACTTAGCATAATCTGCATATACAAACCCAAGAACCATATATTTGCCATAAGAACTGTCACTAAATATATGACCCATCCTTTTTGTTCCACACAAGTACCTCAACAACTACTTTACTGCTTCCTAATGCATTTTTCCCGGATTTTCAAGATACCTACTGTGACACCCGACATTTTCAAAACATCGTCCGAACACGACTTAAATGTGTTTACGTTAAATATGTTTCCTGAATCAATCAAAATCGTACACTCGAACGATAAGAGTCTAGCGAACATAATGTATCGATCGTTCATATCGTAATAATTATAAGAATTTCCAGTTCATACGGACGTAAAGTCCGTATAACACAAACAATAGCAATTAATTAGTACAACGGAAAAATATTTAGAATTATTTTCTAAATAAGCGATCATGTTCCGAAGACTAAATCTTTAAAATATTTTATATAAAGATTCTCGTAAAAACATTCTAGAGTTGTCGTTATAAATTATTCTCTCAAGATGCGTATAAAATGTGAGCGAACACATTTACAAAAAAAAAATATACGTAAACTTGAACGTTTTCATTCAAGTTCGTTAATGCGCCTAAACTAAGAGATTATATATATATATATATATATATATATATATATATATATATATATATATATATATATGTTGATATTATAGGTTGACAACTTCGAGAATTTTATATATTAAAACGGGTATTAATTGCGGGTAGTATACCGCGTCTAAATCAATCACATCATCATCGTGATAACTTCTTTGCTTACACTTCACTCAGGTGTCATAATCAATATGATTATGACTAAGAGTGCAAGCAACCTCCAAGACGTCACATCGTCATAATTATTATGAAGAGTATACTCCACTCAAGACGTCACATAGTCATTATTATGAAGTTTGACTATGACAACACTCAACTCCCGTCTCATTTAATATATATATATACATATATATATATATATATACATATATATATATACATATATATATATACATATATATATATATACATATATATATATATATATACATATATATATATACATATATATATATATATATATATATATATATATATATATATATAACCCACAAGGTACGGTCATTGGTGATTAGCAAATTTTACTACACGTAAAGTCTAAAAACATAATTATTTTACACAAAATATATATTGATGACACTAATCTTTAAAGATTGACACAAAACTTTTGTTCACACGGTCCCTAAATTATTTTCTATGTGTAAGCATCGACAACATAGTTAAGATAATAACTATGTCGGGATGCACTAGTAGACTATTAAAGACAGTCAAACTACACAACATATAGGATGATTTAATAATTAAAACCATTGAACCAGGTATTATATCACGGGAGCACCTACCGGGTATTCACCACTTTAGATTTACCTAACTAAAGATCTAATGATACACTAGTTGATGGGACAAGACCCAACCCTCCTTACACCCTCTTATGGCTGTAAGGCTCCAAGTGGGGTCACCCACTTACCAAATTCACCAACTTCTTCATCATGATGTCATAAGGTCATGCTTCATCAACCGAGTGATCAAGCTAAGATCAAATCCATCCTATCTAAGTCATGATTGTAATGTTTAGAACAAGTTTAACCCTCCACCCCACCCTCTCCCTCTCCCCTCATATATCTCGGCCTACACACACACTTCACACTTTGAATTCAAGAACAATTCTCACTAGAGAGGATTAGCTAGAGCTTTGGATCTTCAAGAGTTCTTGTAGTCTAGGAAGGTTTCCACTAGTGAACCAAGCCACCACCGCCTTCTACACGAGATTCTTCCCTAGCTAGTCTAGCGGTATGAAAAACCGACCCTAAATCTCTAGTTTCATCTATATTTCTTGTTTTAAGCTCGGTGTTCACCCTAAAAACGAAACCATCTCTAAAGGTCTTATGATTTTATAAAGTTTAACTTTAATGGGTTAAAAGTTCAAGCCTTGTATGTATACATATATATCTAGCCGAGATCTACATGATGTATATACATGTTTGGATGTTTTAAGCTAGTTACAAGATGATAAGTATAGAATAGATCTAAAAACATGAATTATTTTTAATAGAAAATAATACTTGAACATGAATGTGTGTATGAGTTCATGATGTGTATGTATATGTATGATAATGGTGGTGTTAAGTTAAAAATTACGGATATGTCTATATATATATTGGCCGAAATTTTGTATAAAAATATGTGGATAAAGTAATTTGATTCACATAAAAATTAATAAATCCATGCATGTATATATATGTAAAAGTCATAACATATATATGTGTGATTATATGTGTTAACTTGGAAAGATTTATAAATATATATATGTTTATGGAATAAAAAGTATGATATATATATATATATATATATATATATATATATATATATATATATATATATATATATATGTTGGTGTGCGGTATTGGTTGGATCATGGGAATATTTTGTGAAATAATGGTTAGTATCAACACAATAACATTTGATACGTGTACATATGGTCAAAAATGGATAAGATATATATGTGCATGAAACCTATGGTTAGGACCAGTTAAAAATAAATAATCACATGACATCGTGAAACATATGTGAATATATGTAGAGATGTAAGAAATTCATGTATGCATGCATTTGATAAATATAAATAAAGGTGTATGCATGATGAACTTAACTGAATTAATAAATATCGTTCGGAATATAAGTATTTGCATGTGGACGTAGTAACGTGGATTATACGTACGAAGAATAATTAGCATGCATGGATATACTTGAACGATATTTGAGATTGTATATAATTGTTTATGAGAAATAATTATATGTATATGTGTGAAGCCTAATGTTAATAAATTATAAGTCTTGACAAAAATAATATTTATTTTTTGTAAATATAATAAGTCACCAATATGGAAACATAATATTTTCTTGGAAAATATGTAAACATCTAGACTGGAATAATAATTCCAATGAGTCGTAACAAGGAAAAACACAGTTTTTACTAAACAAAGAAGTACTTAACTGGATTCGTTAAGACGGGTGAACAACATGCATTTAAGACGGATAGTCTTAACACTTAAGTACCCTTGTGTGATTAGGGTACGGATAGGCGGGGCCTATATTTGCACATAAATAATTGCTAGTATACACTTTTAACGAGGTGAGTTCACGACCCCCTTTTAGCTTTTTACTGTTTTCTAAACATCGGGGGAGAAACATACTTACTTGATATGTTTGAAAACATAAAATATATTTGCTTACACGTTTGAAAACATGAACATTTGGTTTAACTCTTTGTGAGTTTCACAGTCCCCTTCTTACAGTTTTGAAATACTTTTGGGGGAAAACATACTTGTAACTGTTTTCATACATTAATGAAAGAACAAAGACCAGACCGTTATGTTTGCATGAGGAAACACTTAGAGCACTAAAAGTCCCCTGAACATAATCAACATTTGTAACCATTAGCTATGGACTTAGCCTAGGATTCTATGAATAGTACTATTGGGGTGACGCCCCCGGTCATGGTTAGTCGCGCTAACCAGCGACTTGAAGGGTCGAATGGCCACATATTGTCTTATTCAGTTCTCGTGGTATAGCGAGTGAGGGGCATTCACCAGTCATGGTTTGGTTACGGTCTTATGTATTAAAATATTATATATATTCCTAGCTAGTTTACAAATGGGGTCAGTCGGTCGTTCATTCATGGTTCAATGCATTGGTTATTTATTCACGGTTTAATGCATTGGTTATTCATTCATTGTTCAATGCCTTGGTTATTCATTCTTTGTTCAATGCATTGGTTATTTATTCTCGGTTTAATGCATTGGTTATTCATTCATTTTTCAATGCATTGGTTATTTATTCACAGTTTAATGCATTGGTTAGTCGTCGTAAATGTTTTGTGAACGTTGGATTTATAAAAACATTTGAACGTTTTGTGAACGGTGGAATTACAAGGAACTCATCATCATGTTTTCGGGGAAAACTACTTATTTTATGACTTGTAAGGTCATGTGCATTTTTTCTGGGAAAACTACTTATTTTGTGAAGGTAAGGTCATGTGCATGTTTTCGGGGAAAACTACTTGTTTTTATGACTGTGAGGTCATGTGCATGTTTTCAGGGAAAACTAATTGTTTTTATGACTATGAGGTCATCATCATGTTTTCAGGAAAACTGTTTTGAACTGAAACGACTAACTCTTGAACTCACGAACCTTTGTGTTGACACTTTCAAGTATGTTTCTCAGGTAACACTTACCTATGGCACGGTTGGAATAGGCTAGATATATAGCTGAAAGGGCATAGATTATCAAGTCTCAAGTCTATCATTGATCTAGAAGGACTTAGATAATTGTATTATTAATATTAGTAATTGTGTATGTACTCAAGTCTTAGAAACCATTATTACAGCTTCCGCTATTGTGTAATGAACCAATCGTTGCGACCTTTATTTATTTATTTAGTAAATAATTTTGAGGCTGTGACAGATTGGTATCAGAGCCAATGGTTTTAGCAAATAAGGTTTCCTTAGTGACACCTAGGCTCTAACCAGACTCATTTAGTGACCAAGATTTCTTAGACTTACATCACCCAAGACTTGAGTATAGAATTTCCAACCATGGCCGAACAACTTCTGTAGACTATTAGTGTATAAAGTTACAGTAGGGTATCATTAGCTACACTAATACTTAATATGATTACATGGCTCATGTAACGAACGCTTAGCACGTACAAATAGACACCTACGATATTTCTCAACAAAGTGTCACTGCTCAGATTACGAATCAAGGATGACGGGTACTCAGCACGCTGTAACCCTAGAAGATCGAGGTATGAGCTAAACTTGAGCGACAACGGTAGTGATCGCCAGTCACCGATCTTAGTGCCCCCAACAGGCTAAACCCGTACTCGAATCTGTACCTATACCTGCACCACAACTACAACTACTCCAGTCGTGGAGTCAATTTTCTTTCTGACATACGTGCGGTATAAATACTCATCTTCATGTATTGCCGCAGTGGATGCCTAGACTTTCGCCATGAAATATGGCAGACTGGACTACCCAGGCAGAAGGGAACCCGAGGTGGATTAGCGGGTCAAGAGAGAACTACACGGGTCGGGAGACCCAGACTTCCACCATAGACATTTTATTTTTGAGGGACACCGGTGGTGCCTCTCTACCATTAACTTCATCCGGCAACAGCCATAGTTGGCAAATTCATGAGTATTGGTACACATAATTAAGAGTAATCCGATAGAACAATACACACTCCTGCGCAAGTGTGCAAACACGATATAATGAACATTTCAAATCCCGTTTGACTAATGGGGATAGAAGAAACACTAAAGGGACCATCTAAAGTAAATTATCATTGCGGGTGCACACGTAATCATATTTTGCAGTGCATGGGAACTTTAGTGAGTCTTCCTGTCCAAGCTAACGATCAACCCATATTCTCGGTCACTTGATTAAGGATTGGATCTTAATAAATCGGACTTCTCAATTAGATGTTCACAAAGCATTCTCGCAGTTCTGGAGGAACAAGATAAATTCAAATTTAATTTAACCAATCCTTAGTGGATCTTGAACGACGAAGATTTTCACGCATTCATCCTTTGAAATTCTACCTGTCACGAAGGCTTCGAATTGAGTGTTACCACAAGCAACACTTACAATAATTGCACAATTATTGTGGGAGATTATAGCATAATATCAGGATCCATCGTACAATTCAGTCTCACAATTACTTGAAATTTAAGTCAAGAGTGCTATACACTGACTTCTGTAATGGGGCAAAAAATTATTCTGACCCGCATACACATGACACCTATGGGTTATTGTGGAAGCCTGAAATGACACAAGTAGGTAATATGACCTTTCAGAATATTTGTCAAACTTGGATGCTCTCACAACCTTTGACATTCAGTACACCTTTAAGTCCGACTATTCTTCTGGTGATGAATAAGCCGTGATTTTTGCTCAAGCAAATGCCAAAGAAACATAAGTATGGACTAATGACTATTGTCGAACTAGTAGAAGAATGACATACAAAACGCTTAAAAGATTCCCAAATATGGGATTTCTTGCTAATCTTATTAGTTCAAGATATGCATAAGGGACGTAAGCACAAGTTGTTCACAACAGACCACTGTCCACAAAGATCCGAGAAGGATAATTTTATACCCTTTTGTACCCGCACTTCCCCAAGGATCATCTTATTTAATGGATCCTAGATTTCAACCTAGAGAAGAGGCGTGATCACATCTTTCACTCCTAGTCTTCTGTAATTAGGGAGCTCTACAGCATCCATTATTAACAGATGACTTCTTAACGCAGGCTCAGGAAAAGTACAAAATTTTGATTTTTAACACTCATTACCTCAATTTTATCCTTGTACTAAGGACTTTGAGACTATGACTGGTATGCGTAATGGTAAGTCACTAAAGTACCATTCAAACGCCAGGGAAGTGCAGACACACTGAATGACTAATAGCTGGCAATTGTAAAACTCCCAAACCCTTTATGCCAACTTAATGGGCTGACAAACCCATATCCCATTTGGGGGAAACACTAAGTCTATGAGACCATTCTCATAGTCTTAGTGTTCATTCCTCACCTAGACGGAATGTGAATATTTCGAGGGTATGGAAGTCAAGTCATGGTTTACATATCAGGACAATACAACCCAAATGCTAGTCTGCAGCGGAAAGGTAGTGCAAACAATGGGTAAAGTGGTGATTATACTCGACCTTTACTAGTAAGAGCTCACAAGAAACCTCAAAATCTTAAATCCATTACGACACATGGAAAGGAAGATCCTAGATAACACGAAACCTGAAATAAGAGTGAAGTCTTAGTCCGAGAAAATGCTTCTCGAAAGCATAAGAGGGACAAACATAATGTTTCATTTCCATATTGTATCATTGCTACTTGATCTTTAACTAAAACCTGAGTACCTCGTCGAGTAATTCTTTTAAAGATCTATAGAGATCTGGCTATGGTGCATCATAATGCGTAGATGAATAGAGGGTATGTGTCGGCATACCCTCATGATTCTCAGGCACCATTTCTTTCATTACTAGGGATGAGTATCACACAATTCCACTATAATGAGGATAATCAAATAAGGGTTCCTTGCATATCTAATATCGTTAGTCGGAAAAGTATTCGCCTTTCTTTCGAATACCGACCACCAAGTAAATGGAAATCAAAGAATTGGAGCCTAAGTTGGATGAAGTTCATAAGTTTAAGTACTCCATTCACCCAGGATCGAATAAACATATAAGGATCTTGAGGAATTCTGTTGATGGCCGAACATGAAAGGAGAAATTGCTATTTATGTTAGGAGGTATCTGACAGTAAAGGCAGAATATCAGAAATCACCTGGATGATCATAACAACCTGAGATTCCTTAGTGGAAATGGGAACATATTTCCATTGATTTCATTATGAAACTACTTAGAACGTCCAGCGGCAAAGATTCTATATGGGTAATCGTCGATCTTTGGACGAAATCCGCTCACCTTCTGCCAATCGAGGAGATAGATAAAACCGAGAAACGTGCAAGGCTATATATTAAGGAAGTTGTGGCTAGACATGGTGTGCCAGTTTCCATTATCTCCGATAGAGACAGTCGATTCGTGTCAAAAATCTGGCAACCATTACTAGAAGCCTTGGGCACACGCCTTGACATGAGCACTACATGTCATCCACAAACGGATGGTTAAAGTGAAAGGACCATTCAACATTTAGAAGATATGCTCCGTGCATGGGAACTTTAGTGAGTCTTGCTGTCCAAGCTAACGATCAACCCATATTCTCGGTCACTGATTAAGGATTGGATCTTAATAAATCGTATTTCTCAATTAGATGTTCACAAAGCATTCTCGCAGTTCTGGAGAAACAAGATAAATTCAAATTGAATTCAACCAATCCTTAATGGATCTTTAAAGACGAAGATTTTCACGCATTCATCCTTTGAGATTCTACCTGCCACGAAGGCTTTGAATTGAGCGTTAGTACAACCAACACTTACAATAATTTTACAATTATTGTGGGAGATTATAGCGTAATATCAGGATCCATCGTACAATTCAGTCTCACAATTACTTGAAATTTATGTCAGGAGTGCTATGCACTGACTTCTGTAATGGGGCAGAAATTTATTCTGACCCGCATACACATGACACCTATGAGGTATTGTCGAGGCCTGAAATGAGACAAGTAGGTAATATGACCTTTCAGAATATTTTTCAAACAGGGTTGCTCTCACAACCTTTGACATTCAGTACACATTTAAGTCCGACTATTCTTCCGATGATGAATAAGCCGTGATTTATGCTCAAGTGAATGCATAGAAACATAGGTATGGACTAACGACTATTGTTGAACTAACAGAAGAATGACATACAAAACTCTTAAAAGATTCCCAAATATGGGATTTCTTGCTAATATCATTAGTTCAAGATATTCTTAAGGGACGTAAGCACAAGTTGTTCACAACAGACCACTGCCCACAATAATCCAAGAAGGATAATTGTATACCCTTTTGCACCCGCACTTCCCCAAGGATCATCTTATTTAATGGATCCCAGATTTCAACCTAGAGGAGAGGCGTGATCACATCTTTCACTCCTAGTCTTTTGTAATTAGGGAGCTCTAGGGCATCCATTATTAAGAGATGATTTCTTAACGTAGGCTCAGGAAAAGTACAAAATTTTGATTTTTAACACTCATTACCGTAATTTTATCCTTGTACTAAGGACTTTGAGACTATGACTGGTATGAGTGGGATGCGTAATGGTAAGTCACTAAAGTACCATTCGAACGCCAGGGAAGTGCAGACACACTGAATGACTAATAGCTGGCAATTGTAAAACTCCCAAACCCTTTCTGCCAACTTAATGGGTTGACAAACCCATACCCCATTTTGGGGAAACACTAATTCAATGAGACCATTCTCACAATCCTAGTGTTCATTCCTCACCTAGACAGAATGTGAATATTCCAAACAAACATAGAACTTCTTATGGTTTGCATACTTCGCGGGTATGGAGGTCAAGTCATGGGTTTACATATCAGGACAATACAACCCAAATGCTAGTCTGCCGCGGAAAGGTAGTGCAAGCAATGGCTAAAGTGGTGATTAGATTCGACCTTTGCTAGTAAGAGCTCACAAGGAACCTCAAAATCTTAAATCCATTACGACACACTGAAAGGAAGATCCTAGATAACACGAAACCAGAAATAAGAGTAAAGTCTTAGTCCGAGAAAATGATTCTGGAAAGCATAAGAGGGACAAACATAATGTTTCATTTCCATATTGTATCATTGCTACCCGATCTTCAACTAAAACCTGAGCACCTCGTCGAGTAATTCTTTTCAAAGATCTATAGACATCTGGCTATGGTGCATCATAATGCGTAGATGAATAGAGGGTATGTGTCGGCATACACTCATGATTCTCAGGCACCATTTCTTTCATTACCAGGGATGAGTATCACACAATTAAACTATAATGAGGATAAGCAAATAAGGGGTCCTTGCACATCTAATATCGTTAGTCGAAAAAGTATTCGCCTTTATTTCGAATACCGACCACCAAGTAAATGGAAATCAAACAATTGGAGCCTAAGTTGGATTAAGATCATAAGTTTAAGTACTCCATTCACCTAGGATCGAATAAAACGTATAAGGATCTTGAGGAACCTTGTTGATGGCCGAACATGAAAGGAGAAATTATTATTTATGTTGGGACGTATCTGACAGTAAAGGCAAAATGTAAGAAATCACCTGGATGATCACAACAACCTGAGATTCCTCAGTGGAAATGAGTACATATTTCCATTGATTTCATTATGAAACTACTTAGAACGTCTAGCGACAAAGATTCTATATGGGTAATCGTCGATCTTTGGACGAAATCCGCTCACCTTCTGCCACTCAAGGAGATAGATAAAACCGAGAAACGTGCAAGACTATATATTAAGGAAATTGTGGCTAGACATGGTGTGCCAGCTTTCATTATCTCCGATAGAGACATCCGATTCGTGTCAAGAATCTGGCAACCATTACTAGAAGCCTTGGGCACACGCCTTGACATGAGCACTACATGTCACGACAAACGGATGGTCAAAGTTAAAGGACCATTCAACCTTTAGAAGATATGCCTCGTGCATGGGAAATTTAGTGAGTCTTGCTGTCCAAGCTAACGATCAACCCATATACTCGGTCACTTGATTAAGGATTGGATCTTAATAAATCGGACTTCTCAATTAGATGTTCACAAAGCATTCTCGCAGTTCTGGAGGAACAAGATAAATTCAAATTGAATTCAACCAATCCTTAGTGGATCTTGAACAACGAAGATTTTCACGCATTCATCCTTTGAGATTCTAACTGTCACGAAGGCTTCGAATTGAGCGTTACCACAACCAACACTTACAATAATTGCAGAATTATTGTGGGAGATTATAGCGTAATATCAGGATCCATCGTACAATTCAGTCTCACAATTATTTGAAATTTACGTCAGGAGTGCTATACACTGACTTCTGTAATGGGGTATAAAATTATTCTGACCCGCATACACATGACACCTATAGGGTATTGTGGAAGCCTGAAATGACACAAGTAGGTAATATGACCTTTCAGAATATTTGTCAAACAGGGATGCTCTCACAAACTTTGACATTCAGTACACCTTTAAGTCCGACTATTCTTCTAGTGATGAATAAGCCGTGATTTTTGCTAAAGCAAATGCCAAAGAAACATAAGTATAGACTAATGACTATTGTCGAACTAACAGAAGAATGACATACAAAACTCTTAAAAGATTCCCAAATATGGGATTTCTTGATAATCTCATTAGTTCAAGATATGAATAAGTGATGTAAGCAAAATTTGTTCACAACAGACCACTGTCCACAAAGATCCGAGAAGGATAATTGTATACCCTTTTGTACCTGCACTAACCCAAAGATCATCTTATTTAATGGATCCCAGATTTCAACCTAGAGGAGATACGTGATCACATCTTTCACTCCTAGTCTTCTGTAATTAGGGAGCTCTAGGGCATCCATTATTAAGAGATGGCTTCTTAACACAGGCTTAGAAAAAAGTACAAAATTTTGATTTTTAACACTCGTTACCTCAATTTTATCCTTGTACTTAGGACTTTGAGACTATGACCGGTATGAGTGGGATGCGTAATGGTAAGTCACTAAAGTACCATTCGAACGCCAGGGAAGTGAAGACACACTGAATGACTAATAGTTGGCAATTATAAAACTCCCAAACCCTTTCTGCCAACTTAATGGGTTGACAAACCCATAGCCCATTTTGGGGAAACACTAATTCTATAAGACCATTCTCATAGTCTTAGTGTTCATTCCTCACCTAGACGGAAGGTGAATATTCCAAACAAATATAGAACATCTTATGGTTTGCATACTTCAAGGGTATAGAAGTCAAGTCATGGGTTTACATATCAGGATAATACAACCCAAATGCTAGTCTGTCGCGGAAAGGTAGTGCAAGCAATGGGTAAAGTGGTGATTAGACTCGACCTTTGCTAGTAAGAGCTCACAAGGAACCTCAAAATCTTAAATCCATTACAATCGAAAGGAAGATCCTAGATAACAGGAAACCTGAAATAAGAATGAAGTCTTAGTCCGAGAAAATGCTTCTCGAAAGCATAAGAGGGACAAACATAATGTTTCATTTCCATATTGTATCATTGCTACTTGATCTTCAACTAAAACCTAAGTACCTCGTCGAGTAATTCTTTTAAAGATCTATAGAGATCTGGCTATGGTGCATCATAATGCGTAGATGAATAGAGGGTATGTGTCGACATACCCTCATGATTCTCAGGCACCATTTCTTTCATTACCAGGGATGAGTATCACACAATTCCACTATAATGAGGATAATCAAATAAGGGTTCCTTGCATATCTAATATCGTTAGTCGGAAAAGTATTCGCCTTTCTTTCGAATACCGACCACCAAGTAAATGGAAATCAAAGAATTGGAGCCTAAGTTGGATGAAGTTCATAAGTTTAAGTACTCCATTCACCCAGGATCGAATAAATGTATAAGGATCTTGAGGAATTCTATTGATGGCCGAACATGAAAGGAGAAATTGCTATTTATGTTAGGAGGTATCTGACAGTAAAGGCAGAATGTCAGAAATCACCTGGATGATCACAACAACCTGAGATTCCTTAGTGGAGATGGGAACATATTTCCATTGATTTCATTATGAAACAACTTAGAACGTTTAGCAACAAAGATTATGTATTGGTAATCGTCGAACTTTGGACGAAATCCGCTCACCTTCTGCCAATCAAGGAGATAGATAAAACCGAGAAACGTGTAAGGCTATATATTAAGGAAGTTGTGGCTAGACATGGTGTGCCAGTTTCCATTATCTCCGATAGAGACATCCGATTCGTGTCAAGAATCTGGCAACCATTACCAGAAGCCTTGGGCACACGCCTTGACATGAGCACTACATGTCATCCATAAACGGATGGTCAAAGTGAAAGAACCATTCAACCTTTAGAAGATATGCTCCGTGCATGGGAACTTTAGTGAGTCTTGCTGTCCAAGCTAACGATCAACCCATATTCTCGGTCACTTGATTAAGGATTGGATTTTAATAAATCGGACTTCTCAATTAGATGTTCACAAAGCATTCTCGCAGTTCTGGAGGAACAAGATAAAATCAGATTGAATTCAACCAATCCTTAATGGATCTTGAACGACGAAGATTTTCATGCATTCATCCTTTGAGATTCTACCTGCCACGAAGGCTTTGAATTGAGCGTTACCACAACCAACACTTACAATAATTTTACAATTATTGTGGGAGATTATAGCGTAATATCATGATCCATCGTACAATTCAGTCTTACAATTACTTGTAATTTACGTCAGGAGTGCTATGCACTGAATTCTGTAATGGGGTAGAAAATTACTCTAACCCGCATACACATGACACCTATGAGGTATTGTGGAAGCCTGAAATGAGACAAGTAGGTAATATGACCTTTTAGAATATTTGTCAAACAGGGTTGCTCCCACAACCTTTGACATTCAGTACACATTTAAGTCCGACTATTCTTCCAGTAATGAATAAGCCGTGATTTATGCTCAAGCGAATGCCAAAGAAACATAAGTATGGACAACGACTATTGTCGAATTAACAGAAGAATGACATACAAAACTCTTAAAAGATTCCCAAATATGGGATTTCTTGCTAATCTCATTAGTTCAAGATATGCGTAAGGGACGTAAGCACAAGTTGTTCACAACAGACCACTGTCCACAAGGATCCGAGAAGGATAATTGTATACCCTTTTGCACCCGCACTTCCCCAAGGATCATCTTATTTAATGGATCCCAGATTTCAACCTAGAGGAGAGGTGTGATCACATCTTTCACTCCTAGTCTTATGTAATTAGGGAGCTCTAGGGCATCCATTATTAAGAGATGACTTCTTAACACAGGCTCAGGAAAAGTACAAAATTTTGATTTTTAACACTCCTTACCTCAATTTTATCCTTGTACTAAGGACTTTGAGACTATGACCGGTATGAGTGGGATGCATAATGGTAAGTCACTAAAGTACCATTTGAACGCCAGGGAAGTGCAGACACACTGAATGACTAATAGTTGGCAATTATAAAACTCCCAAACCCTTTCTGCCAACTTAATGGGTTGACAAACCTATAGCCCATTCTGGGGAAACACTAATTCAATGAGACCATTCTCACAGTCTTAGTGTTCATTCCTCACCTAGACGGAATGTGAATATTCCAAACAAACATAGAACTTCTTATGGTTTGCATACTTCGTGGGTATGGAAGTCAAGTCATGGGTTTACATATCAGGACAATACAACCCAAATGCTAGTCTGTCGCGGAAAGGTAGTGCAAGCAATGGGTAAAGTGGTGATTAGACTCGACCTTTGCTAGTAAGAGCTCATAAGGAACCTCAAAATCTTAAATCCATTACGACACACCGAAAGGAAGATCCTAGATAACACGAAACCTGAAATAAGAGTAAAGTCTTAGTTCGAGAAAATGATTCTGAAAAGCATAAGAGGGACAAACATAATGTTTCATTTCCATATTGTATCATTGCTACCCGATCTTTAACTAAAACCTGAGCACCTCGTCGAGTAATTCTTTTCAAAGATCTATAAAGATCTGGCTATGGTGCATCATAATGCGTAGATGAATAGAGGGTATGTCTCGGCATAGACTCATGATTCTCAGGCACCATTTCTTTCATTACCAGGGATGAGTATCACACAATTCCACTATAATGAGGATAATCAAATAAGGGGTCCTTGCAAATCTAATATCGTTAGTCAGAAAAGTATTCGCCTTTCTTTCGAATACCGACCACCAAGTAAATGGAAATCAAACAATTGGAGCCTAAGTTGGATGAAGATCATAAGTTTAAGTACTCCATTCACCTAGGATCGAATAAAACGTATAAGGATATTGAGGAACTCTATGATGGCCGAACATGAAAGGAGAAATTATTATTTATGTTGGGAGGTATCTGACAGTAAAGGCAGAATGCCAGAAATAACCTGGATGATCACAACATCCTGAGATTCCTCAGTGGAAATGGGAACATATTTCCATTGATTTCATTACGAAACTACTTAGAACGTCTAGCGGCAAAGATTCTATATGGGTAATCATCGATCTTTGGACGAAATCCACTCACCTTCTTCCAATCAAGGAGATAGATAAAACCGAGAAACGTGCAAGGCTATATATTAAGGAAATTGTCGCTAGACATGGTGTGCCAGTTTCCATTATCTCCGATAGAGACATCCGATTAGTGTTAAGAATCTGGCAACCATTACCAGAAGCCTTGGGCACATGCCTTGACATGAGCACTACATGTCATCCACAAACGGATGGTCAAAGTGAAAGGACCATTCAACCTTTAGAAGATATGCTCCGTGCATGGGAACTTTAGTGAGTCTTGCTGTCCAAGCTAATGATCAACCCATATTCTCGGTCACTTGATTAAGGATTGGATCTTAATAAATCGGACTTCTCAATTAGATGTTCACAAAGCATTCCCACAGTTCTGGAGGAACAAGATAAAATCAAATTGAATTCAACCAATCCTTAATGGATCTTGAACGACGAAGATTTTCACGCATTCATCCTTAGAGATTCTACCTGTCACGAAGGCTTCGAATTGAGCGTTACCACAACCAACTCTTACAATAATTGCACAATTATTGTGGGTGATTATAGCGTAATATCAGGATCCATCGTACAATTCAGTCTCACAATTACTTGAAATTTACGTCAGGAGTGCTATGCACTGACTTCTGTAATGGCGAATAAAATTATTCTGACCCGCATACACATGACACCTATGGGGTATTGTGGAAGCCTGAAATGAGACAAGTAGGTAATATGACCTTTCAAAATATTTGTCAAACAGGGTTGCTCTCACAACCTTTGACATTCAGTACACATTTAAGTCCGACTATTCTTCCGGTGATGAATAAGCCGTGATTTATGCTCAAGAGAATGCCAAAGAAACATAAGTATGGACTAACGAATATTGTCGAACTAACAGAAGAAATTATAAAACTCTTAAAAGAATCCCAAATATGGGATTTCTTGCTAATCTCATTAGTTCAAGATATGAATAAGTGACGTAAGCACAATTAGTTCACAACAGACCATTGTCCACAAAGATCCGAGAAGGATAATTGTATACCCTTTTGTACCCGCACTTCCCAAAACCAAACCAAACCAAACCAAACGTACCCAGTATAATCCCACACATAGCTAACGCTATTAGTAGGGTCTGGGGAGGGTGTGATGAGGGCAAACCTTACCCCTATCCCAAGGGATAGAGAGGCTGCTCCCGTTTCCCCAAAGATCATCTTATTTAATGGATCCCAGATTTCAACCTAGAGGAGATGCGTGATCACATCTTTCACTCCTAGTCTTCTGTAATTAGGGAGCTCTAGGGCATCCATTATTAAGAGATGGCTTCTTAACGCAGGCTCAGGAAAAGTACAAAATTTTGATTTTTAACACTCATTACCACAATTTTATCCTTGTACTAAGGACTTTGAAACTATGACCGGTATGAGTAGGATGCGTAATGGTAAGTCACTAAAGTACCATTCGAACGCCAGGGAAGTGAAGACACACTGAATGACTAATAGTTGGCAATTATAAAACTCCCAAACCCTTTCTGCCAACTTAATGGGTTCACAAACCTATAGCCCATTCTGGGGAAACACTAATTCAATGAGACCATTCTCACAGTCTTAGTGTTCATTCCTCACCTAGACGGAATGTGAATATTCCAAACAAACATAGAACTTCTTATGGTTTGCATACTTCGTGGGTATGGAAGTCAAGTGATGGGTTTATATATCAGGACAATACAACCCAAATGCTAGTGTGTCGCGGAAAGGTAGTGCAAGCAATGGGTAAAGTGGTGATTAGACTCGACCTTTGCTAGTAAGAGTTCACAAGGAACCTCAAAATCTTAAATCCATTACGACACACCGAAAGGAAGATCCTAGATAACACGAAACCTGAAATAAGAGTAAAGTCTTAGTTCGAGAAAATGATTCTGAAAAGCATATGAGGGACAAACATAATGTTTCATTTCCATATTGTATCATTGCTACCCGATCTTTAACTAAAACCTGAGCACCTCGTCGAGTAATTCTTTTCAAAGATCTATAGAGATCTGGCTATGGTGCATCATAATGCGTAGATGAATAGAGGGTATGTGTTGGCATACAATCATGATTCTCAGGCGTCATTTCTTTCATTACCAGGGATGAGTATCACACAATTCCACTATAATGAGGATAATCAAATAAGGGGTCCCTACACATCTAATATTGTTAGTCAGAAAAATAAACACCTTTCTTTCAAATACCGACCACCAAGTAAATGGAAATCAAACAATTGGAGCCTAAGTTGGATGAAGTACATAAGTTTAAGTACTTCATTCACCCAGGATCGAATAAAATGTATAAGGATCTTGAGGAACTCTTTTGATGGCCGAACATGAAAGGAGAAATTGCTATTTATGTTGGGAGGTATCTGACAGTAAAGGCATAATGTCAGAAATCACCTGGATGATCACAACAACATGAGATTCCTTAGTGGAAATGGGAACATATTTCCATTGATTTCATTACGAAACTATTTAGAACGTCTAGCGGCAAAGATTCTATATGGGTAATCGTCGATCTTTGGACGAAATCCGCTCACCTTCTGCCAAACAAGGAGATAGATAAAACCGAGAAACGTGCAAGGCTATATATTAAGGAAATTGTGGCTAGACATGGTGTGCCAGTTTCCATTATCTCCGATAGAGATAGCCGATTCGTGTCAAGAATCTGGCAACCATTACAAGAAGCCTTAGGCACACGCCTTGACATGAGCACTACATGTCATCCAAAAACGGACGGTCAAAGTGAAAGGATCATTCAACCTTTAGAAGATATGCTCCGTGCGTGTGTAATCGATTTCAGAGGAAATTGGGATACTCATTTACCGTTGGTCGAGTTTTCGTATAATAATAGCTACCATACTAGCACTAAAGCGGCTCCGTTTAAGGATTTGTGTGGTCGTAAATGTCGTTCACCGTTATGTTGGGTAGAGGTTGACGACAAACACTTAACTGGTCCTGAGATTATTCAGGAAACTACCGACAAGATTTTCAAAATCAAAGATCGTCTAAAAGCCGACCGAGGTAGGAAAAAGAGTTATGTGGATAACGGATGAAGACCATTAGAATTCCAAGTTGAAGACCGAGTTATGTTCAAGGTCTCACTTAGGAAGGGAGTTGCAATATTTGGCAACCGTGGCAAGCTTAACCCTAGATACACCGAACCATTTGAAATTTTGGCTAGGGTTGGTCCCGTGAAATGGAACCAAATAATGTACATGATACATTTCATGTGTCCAACCTCAAGAAGTGTCTATCAGACGAAACATTGATCATACCGTCTGATAAGATTCACATAGATGACAAGCTGCACTTCGTTGAGGAACCTATTGAAATCACAGACTGGAAAGTTCAGAGAACAAGGCGTAGCTGTATTAAATTGGTTAATGTATGTTGGAACTCGAAGCGTAACCCTGAGTATACGTGAGAACGCAAAGATCAAATGAAAACCGAGTGCTAGTCCTTGTTCATAAATACACCAAATTCAAGATAACATTGACTGAATTTCGGGACGAAATTCTTTATAACATAAGGAGAATGTGTGATGGGTTGTGTTTTAATATATAAAAATATAATGGATTATTGGATTTTAATAATCTCATCTTTTACCAATTGGTCAATAATAATCTCAACTGAGAAATATTCTTACCACCAGTCCCTACTTTCAAACTATTTTCTTACATTGGACCTCCCGTTAAAAAAACTTAACGTCGTCAGATTTTATATGGCGTGGACATCTGCAAACCGCCGAAAAGTCGAGCCAATCTAGCAGTGGTCTCGTGGTAGGTTTTGAATTTGGTTATGGTGGTGTTTAACTGGTCTAGTCTGTCCGGCAAGTCAAAACAGAGACAACGGTGGTGTTTAACGAGACAAGTTAAACACCACCTGAGCCAATTTCAAAACCCATCACGAGACCACTGCTAGCTTGGCTCGACTTTCCGACGGTTTACAGATGTTCACGTCATATAAAATCTAACGACGTTAAGTTTTTTTAACGGGAGGTCCAATGTAAGAAAATAGTTTGAAAGTAGGGACTGGTCAGTTGGGATTATTATTGGCCAATTGGTAAAATATTAGATTATTAAAATCCAATAATCCAAATATAATAAATATATTTTTATGATGGTTTCACGAGATCTGGTTTTAAATTTATAAAACGATAAATACTAAAACTTAAAACACACACAATAGGCAAGTGTACCTGTCGCAGCGTAATATAGTTTAGGTAAAACCAAGTATCGAATCAACGGACACAGTCGAATTCCAATACTCAACTTTTGTTAACGTTTAGCCGGTTTAATTAGTGAGTGAGTTTTGTGTGCTTGTGGAACAGGAAAGTAAATGATAAAAAAGTAAATGGCGGTAAAGTAAATAGCAGAAAAGTAAAAACGTGCGTGAAGTGTGTAACAGAAATGTAACGAACAGAATAGTGAATAACATGAAAGTAAATAGGCCGGAAATGATCAGGTTACGAATAGTATTGCTTTGGGTTTCGAATCCGCTTGGTATGTGATAATGTTAAGTTGACTAATCCAGTGATATGACTACTACAAATGTGTGACTCGGGTCACCGCTAGAGCCTCGTCCTCATGACATTTGATTTGCAAATTTAAAAGCTTTAACAAGTGGTAGTGCCTCCCGTTAAGGACAATAATTACCCTCAACCCTTCGAATGGTCATCTCCGGGTTGGTTTAAGACATCGAACGTAAAATGCTTTGTATTAGAGTTAAATAGGTGATTATATTTTGCTCACCGAGAGGCGGTGTAACAATTGGACCAAGTATAAAGCCGTACCGTTCCCAACATGAGTTCACCAATTCTTGGTCGCATAATAAATTCGTATAAAGGCGTACGACCTCAATAATGATAACCAATCTTTGGCTTATCAATCTCTACTTGTATAAAGACATACAAGCTTCAAGAGAAGTTTGATTAAAAAAGTTTTACACTTTAAAAATCAAGAACACTCACAAATATAAAAACGGATTTAAACAATAATAAAAGCCCACCAAAATGGTGGTTTTAAGGACGAATAGTTAAAGACATAAACACATCACTTGGATTAATACGTTAAACATTAACATGCACCAAACTTCATCTTCACCCTAGCAATACAAAGAGTCTAGCCACGAATGGCCATACTAACTAGCATAACGCTGAGTTTCGTAGGCTCCCCTATTGCAGAACAAGGAGGAAGAGCCCCTCTACTCACTACTACTACACTCTAACTACTAAATAAGCTCTCTCTGGTGTGTTCTTGGGGGTGTGTAAGGGAGATGGGTGTGTGGAATGAAGAACCCAAGCCATCTATTTATAGGCCTCAAAATGAGCAACGTGCAAACACCTCGAGAATCAAAAAGGGTACACATGACAGTGTACTGGGCTTTGGGGAGCAAGGGAGGGCAATGCACGACCGTGTAATGGAATGCACAGCCGTGCATCCCTCCCCTACTTCCCACTTTCGTCTTTTAGCTGCTGGTTTGACTTCCTTTGACTTGGTTTGACTTCTTGGGGGTGAATGCTCGGGTTTGATCCTCCAAAAGCTTGATTTCTTCATGTTTTAAGCTGGTTTTTGCTCTGTTTATCTTGGGACACCGAATAACCTTCAATTGTGAAATATTAACGCATTAAGCATCATTTGCAAGGCTTTTGTTTGATTAATACCATAATATGGGGATAATTATGCATGTAAAACATGTATAATTTAGGGCATATCATTGTGACACCCGACATTTTCAAAACATCGTCCGAACACGACTTAATTTTGTTTACGTTAATATGTTTCCTGAATCAATAAAAATCGTACACTCGAACGCTAAAAGTCTAGCGAATATAATGTATCGATTGTTCATATCGTAATAATTATAAGAATTTCTAGTTCATACGGACGTAAAGTCCGTATAACACAAACAATAGCAATTAATTATTACAACGAAAAAATATTTAGAATTATTTTCTAAATAAACGATCATGTTCTGAAGACTAAATCTTTAATATATATTATATAAAGATTCTCATAAAAACATTCAAGAGTTGTCGTTGTGAATTATTGTCACACCCTGAAATTCCACAGCGGGTTACCCGCGGGTTGTGACTGTCAAGGATCATCAGTCCCGGTCATTTCGAACGACCTCTAACTGGTTTTCGAAAAGACATTCTGTTTGAACATCATACAAAATTAAATAGTAATACAGAGTTTGAAAATGCGGAATGTAAAGTGCGGAAGCAAAAGTAATGTTGCAAAATACAGAAGCATGACCAACTAGGTTCCCATAAACCTGAGCTTCTAAATGAAAACATGTTGTGGGACTCTTGGAGTGCAATCCTAGTCCGTGCATGAATGCTTAGCGACCTGAGATAAACATGCTTAAGGTGTCAACACAGGGTTGGTGAGTTCACAGGTTTAAGTAACAGAAACAGAAATGAAAACAGTGTAACAGTACGCATGTATACTATTGATTCGATTGTTGATCAGACAATAAACATTAACTATATAAGCAACACCGAAACCGAAGCTCAACGAAGGAATGCAGAAACTAGCATTTTGCCTCTTACGTGCCCAGCACGCAATGGATTAGGTCAATTATGCACCCGTTTGACTCCCAGTCAGAGTTAGCGCGACTAACCCGGGTGGGGGTTGTTAAACCCAATAGTACTATTCATGAATCACCTCGCTTTGTGTAATAATTAACGGTTCGAATATGAGAGGACTTTATGTGCGGGAAATGCACCCACTTATATAAATTAAAGCGAAATCAAAGTAATTGTCATACGACCAAGTAAGAAAATGGTTTAGCATGTATCTCCCCCAAATAGAAAAGTAAGTAAAATGGGGCCGTGAAAACTCACCTGAAAATGCGGTGAATGAGAAATGGGAGTAACGAGAGGAATCGAGTAACTCCGGGTAACCGACCTAACCGAGCCCTAAGAATTAATAAGGCTATAAGGTCTATGAAAGTAAACATGGTTTATGTAACCACATTCATCCAAACGACTCAACGTTGAAAGGTTACATTGACGTTTTGAAAAGGTTTGACCAAAGTTGACCGAGGTTTGACCGAGGTTTGACCAACTTTGACCAAGGTTTGACCAACTTTGACCAAGTTTGACTAATGTTGACTAATGTTGACCAATGTTGACTAGTGTTGACCAATGTTGACTAGTGTTGACCAATGTTGACCAATATTGACCAAGTTTGACCAATGTTGACTAATGTTGACCAATGTTGACTCATATTGAAGTCATGTATAAACAACACACAAGTAACATATAAGTTGTAAACATGTAACACATAAGCATCATACAAGTTATACATGTGTAGCACTCAAGTAGCATATAAGTTGTACATGTGTGACACATAAAGAACATATAAGTTGTACCTAAGTAATGTATAAGTAACCCTTTGTGACATAACATACAAGCTTCAACTAGTTGTATAAGAAACTAACATGTGTTAAGTGACATAGCATTTGCACATCTTTATGGCACATTTCATACACATAATTCATGTCATCATATTAATAACCTATTAGTATCATTTCAACACTTTCAAACCAGTAGCATAATATGTCATTGCAAAATTCCATAACTCCTAACATAACAAGGTTTCCATTTTTGACAATTAGGGTTTTAGTGCACTTGAGGTGCCATAGCCCAAACAAACAAGTTATACATGAAATTATAATAGTAACATATTAGTAACATGATTCTATGCATTTACTTTCTATTTCAAGCAATTATGAAGTTTTCTCAACAAATAAAGTTTCCTTATTTAGCAAGGTTCACCAAAACATGTCATAACACAACTTCAAATTACATATTCTTGCATAAGTCATCTATTCATATGATAATGAAGCTATATAATCCATTTTAAACATTTATAACCTACACATACAAATTATGAACAATTAAAGTTTCCTTTTTAGGAAAGTGGTCCAAACGACCCTATTGCACATGTGTAACCTCAAATAACTCTTTTTACTACTTTAATATATATTATAGAACCATAATATCAAGTTTTTATCCAATAGAAACTCATAACACAAAATATGCACAATTAAAGTTTCCTTAAATAGTAAGTCACCATAACCTAGTGAAAAATGACATTTCAACCAAAAAGAGTATATTTCCTACTTATTCTACTATTATGAGTATCATCCAAACCATCAAACATATCATATACACATTTCTACAAAAACTCAATCAATAAAGTTTCTATAAATAGAAACGAGCAAAAATCAACATAAACAAGCATTTCAAACAATAAACTATGCATATGTGTATCAACAACTCATTATTATGAAAACCATTGGATAAAACAAGTATTATAACACTTTGAACCAACAAAAATCGTTTGGATGGATGGTTTGCTCATCTTGGCCGAAATGTTTGAAATAAAATGGATGAACACTTACAAAACTAAAGTATGTTGGATAAAAGATGGAGATTCTTCACTTGAACACCTTGGATTAGCTCTTAGAATGCTTGGATTGCTTGAACAAAGTTTGAAAATGGTGGTGGCTAGGGAGGGGGTGGCGGCCGAAAGAATGAGAGAGGGGGGAGGGTTTAGGTAATTAGGTTTAGGGTAAATGAGGATTAAGGAGGTGTAAGGGAGTTTTAGTAAATGGGTTATGGGCTTTCTTGAGTTTTAAGGGGCAATTGCAAGGGATTTGGGCTCCTAAATGGACCATTTATTTAAATTGCTGAATTCATTCAACCCAATTAATAAACCCATTATTTTTATAAAATCTAAATTAATGTTGTTGGCACATATCGCGTATCCGCTTAAAAAGCGTTAAAATAAAAGATGCTCTAAAAATTCCGGAAAAATTCACATAAGCATGAAATATTAAATCACAGTATTACATGTAATTTATACACACCAAATATATGTCTAAATATTATTTCTAATATTCGTTAATGTTCGTGTGACAGGACGCGTGTGTGACCCGATAATCCGCCCGATTACCGATGCATGAAATGAAATGAAACGAATGGACTTATTAAACGAAATATGTACTTAATTACTTTATAATTAAGTATGATGCAAGTGAAATCATGTGAATTCAAGTAATAGTCGGGTATGGATATTAACCTGAATTTGCCGGGTGTCACAATTATTCTCTCAAGATGCGTATAAAATGTGAGCGTACACATTTACAAATAAAAATATACGTAAACTTGAACGTTTTCATTTAAGTTCGTTAATGCTTCTAAACTAAGAGATTATATATATATATATATAGGAATATATATATATATATATATATATATATATGAATATATATGTTGATATTATAGGTTGACAACTCCGACAATTTTATATATTAAAACGGGTATTAATCGCGGATAGTATATCGCGTCTAAATCAATCACATCATCATGATGACTTCTTTGCTTACACTTTAATCAAGTATCATAATCATAATTATTATGACCAAGAGTGCAAGCAACCTCCAAGGCGTCACATCGTCATAATTATGATGAAGAGTATACTCCATTCAAGACGTCACATAGTCATTATTATGAAGTTTGACTATGACAACACTCAACTCCCGTCTCATTTAATATATATATATATATATAACCCGCAAGATACGGTCATTGGTGATTAGCAAATTTTACTACACGTAAAGTCTAGAAACATAATTATTTTACACAAAATATATATTGGTGAAACTAATCTTTAAAGATTGACACAAAAACTTTTGTTTACACGATCCCTAAATTATTTTCTATGTGTAAGCATGTACAACATAGTTAAGATAATAACTATGTCGAGATCCACAAGTAGACTATTAAAGATAGTCAAACTACATAACATATAGGACGCTTTAATAATTAAAACTATTGAACCGAGTATTATATCACGGGAGCACCTACCGGGTATACACCACTTTAGATTCACCTAACTAAGGATCAAATGATACACTAGTTGATGGGACAAGACCCAACCCCCCCCTTACACCCTCTTACGACCGTAAGGCTCCAAGTGGGGTGACCCACTTAACAAATTCACCAATTTCTTCATCATCATGTCATAAGGCCATGCTTCATCAACCAAGTGATCAAGCTAAGATCAAATCCATCCTATCTAAGTCATGATTGTAATGATTAGAACAAGTTTAACACTCCACCCCACCCTCTCCCCTCATATATCTCGGCCTACACACACACAAACACACACTTCACATTTGAATTCAAGAACAATTCTCACTAGAGAGGATTTGCTAGAGCTTTGGATCTTCAAGAGTTCTTGGAGTCTAGGAAGGTTTCCACTAGTGAATCAAGACACCACCGCCTTCTACACGAGATTCTTCCCTAACTAGTCTAGCGGTATGAAAAACCGAACCTGGATATCTAGTTTCATCTATATTTCTTGTTTTAAGCTCGGTGTTCACCCTTAAAACGAAACCATCTCTAAAGGTCTTATGATTTTATAAAGTTTAACTTTAATGGGTTAAAATTTTAAGCATGGTATGTATACATATATATCTAGCCGAGATCTACATGATGTATATACATGTTTGGATGTTTTAAGCTAGTTACAAGATGATAAGTGTAGAATAGATCTAAAAACATGAATTATTTTTAATAGAAAATAATACTTGAATATGAATGTGTGTATGAGTTCATGATGTGTATGTATATGTATGATAATGGTGGTGTTAGGTTGACAATTGTGGATATGTCTATATATATATGGGCCAAAATTTTGTATAAAAATATGTGGATAAAGTTATTTGATTCACATAAAAATTATTAAGTGCATGCATGTATATATACATATAAAAGTCATAACATATATATATATATATATATGTGTGTGTGTGTGTGTGATTATAAGTGTTAACTTGGAAAGATTTGTAAATATATATATGTTTATGGAATAAAAAGTATGATAATATATATATATATATATATATATATATATATATATGTTGGTGTGCGGTATTGGTTGGATCATGGGAATATTTTGTGAAATAATGGTTAGTATCAACACAAGAACATTTGATACGTGTACATATGGTCAAAAATGGAAATATATATATATATATATATATATGTGTGTGCATGGAACCTATGGTTAGGACCGGTTAAAAATAAATAATCACATGACATCGTGAAACATATGTGAATATATGTAGGGATGTAAGAAATACATGTATGCATGCATTTGATAAATATAAATAAAGATGTATGCACGATGAACGTAACTGAATTAATAAATATCGTTCGGAATATAAGTATTTGCATGTGGACGTAGTAACGTGGACTATACGTACGTAGAATAATTAGCATGCATGGATATACTTGAACGATATTTGAGATTGTATATAATTATTTATGAGAAATAATTATATGTATATGTGTGAACCTTAATGTGTATAAATTATAAGTCTTGACAAAAATAATATTTATTTTTGGTAAATATAATAAGTCACCAATATGGAAACATAATATTTTCTTGAAAATATCTAAACATCTAGACTGGAATAATAATCACCAATGAGTCGTAACCAGGAAAAACACAGTTTTTACTAAACAAAGAAGTATTTAACGGGATTTGTTAAAACGGTTAAACAACATGCATTTAAGACGGATAGTCTTAACACATAAGTACCCTTGTGTGATTAGGGTACGGATAGGTGGGGCCTATATTTGCACATAAATAATTGCTAGCATACACTGTTAACGAGGTGAGTTCACGACCCCCTTTTAGCTTTTTACTGTTTTCTAAACATAGGGGAGAAACATACTTACTTGATATGTTTGAAAATGTAACATTTCTGATTTTTAGTATCCGTATTTTCAATTCAATGTAATGCATTTCAAACCCAATTCTAGTGCACAGTTTTGTTTCTTTTCGTACCAACAATTTAATACTATATTTCAATGCAAATCCGTGAAATTCACTCGGTTTTATTCTATTAAAACAATACATAAGTATCTAATTATTCAAATATGACAAAAGACTAAAGTTACAAGGTCTGATGTTGAAAATTTACAAGAAACCCTAATAGGCACGGTCGCGCCTAGTTCTGGCACGTTCGCGCCGAGTGCTTCGGCACGGTCGCGCGGCTTGCCTTGGAACGATCGCGCCTGGTGCCTTAGCACGGTCTCACCTCATATTGGCACGGTCGCGCCTCTCGTCAGTTGAAACGTAAATGCAGACTTTAATCATAGAGACGTTCGATTTCATAACCGTTCGACGCGTTTTCACCATTAACAAACTCAATTAACTCTTTTAATCATAACAATTACAACAAATAAACAAAATTTCGTCGATTCAACTCATAACCATCTAATTCTCTCACAAGACCATCGAATTCTCCAAATTGTTTGCAATTCTCCCAAGTAAACGCACGAACGATCCTCCCAGAAGCTACTGACCCACTTGAAGCAACCGGAATCGTAGCAGAAGACGCCGGAAACCAAGCTCACCGACGCCGGAACTCCTTCCTACCGTTCTCTATCAATTCGCCATTATTTCGGGTAATTGAAACCTTGTCTTCTATCGATTTACTCTTTAGATCAAAAGCCCCATGTTAATTTGGGCTTTCATTATGGAAATCACCACGAACCCGAATCCACATTTTCGTTAAAAATGATTTAATCGAAACGAACATTAGACACGTTTAAATACAATTAATTTATACAAAAAGACTCGAGATAATCTAATGGGTGAAAGCCCTATGATTTCCATCCCTGTTATTATAAGAATTAGTCAATTCGTTCCTGATTTGGAACAGACGCGGTCGAGCTAATCATCTAGCGCGGTCGTGCCGACTATCAGCGCGGTCGTGTCCTCCTGTCCAGACCCAATCATGCCCTTTGGCTAATCTCAGGCGTGTCTTAGGATCATAGACACGATCGTGCCTGGCCAAGGCACGGTCGTGCCTAATGATTTAGTTAGTTAAGCCTCAGCTTGATCAACACGGTCGCGCCCTGGCTAGCATGGCCGCGCCCGTGGTTTGAGCACGATCGTGCCCTTCCCAGGCACGGTAGTGTGTGAGTTAAATTCTTGGCAGAATTATAAATTTTATATATTTTTCAAACCATAAATATTCTGATTAAATTACAAAATAAAGATAGTTGATGTTTATAAAATTGCATTTAATCTTATTTAGAAAGAACAAATATTTAATAAATGGAAAATTATTTATTTCAAAGTTTATAAAATTTAATTTATAATTATTGCTAAACCTTTCATTTAAAAAGAGTATTTAAATGGTTAAGTTACACTTTATAAATAAATAAATAAAATAATGATTATTTATTTACTTTATGTTTAAACAAAAACATTTATTTATTTACACTCAATTTCATTTAACACTTATAATATTTTCATAAACAATAATTATTTACATTACTTTAATCAAAATGTTCTAAAAATATTCTTTCAAACTTTATATATTTAATCCAATACTCCAATTACAAATCAATGACTTTTTACACAAGTCCATATACAACTTTAGAATTAAACTCTTGTGCACACTATTAATACCATACGCATTACACTTTAGGTTAACTCGTGCATTTCAAGGATCTTTAGTCTACCTAGTATCTTTTGTTAGCTACGCCTTCAAACCAAGTGAGTATACATAGCCCCTTTTACTCTTTTACATTTTTGGGGTGAAACATGAACATTATTCAAATTACATGTTTACATTTACACAAACAACACAAGTACAAATCCTATTTACATTCATGTGTGCAATTTGAGCTTTATGCCCGAGTGCTAGGTGTGCTAACCTTTGTATGCGATTATGTGCAATCATTAACTATTCAAGCCGACGGTTTTCAATGATAGATCTATTGAGTCTGACAAACCCACCCAGATTGGGGTGATTGATACCGACAACACAATTTTGCATGCTAGTTACAAAGGTTTGATTGTACATGGTTACACAATAGCTGCTCCCCATAAATGCCTTATTTATCATGATATGTATGGATTTATTTTTTAAACTATATGCTATCTATATAAACCTGTGTTATACTCACCAACTTTTTAGTTGACTTTATTTTATTCATATTTCAGGTTCTAGTGTGTGAGATTGATCAAGATGTGCTACACATAGGCTCGGACTTTGTTAAATTAAATAAAAGAACTCTATGTATTTCAATTTTGTTCTATCTTGGATTTGGTTGTGTTTGGACTACTTGTTATGAAATTTGATGTTAATATATTCAATCTAGTCAACCATGTACTTATGAACAGTCTACATGTCCCGCCCCGATGATTCCGCCATCGGTCGGGGTGTGACAGATTGGTATCAGAGCCTTGGTTATAGGGAATTAGGTTATTAGACACCTTGACCTAGACTATAACTTTAGGACACCTACTTATGCTATGTTTCATGATTACATGTTAGATGCTACATGCTATATGTTATATGTTATGTGTTACATGCTATGTGCTACATGCTTACTATGGTTAGTTATTATTTTATTTGATGACTTAATTGTTAAATATCCATGACTTATTAGTATATACTTAAATAATAAATTAAATAAACAACATCCTTTCCTATATCCTAAAACCTCATAATATTCTTATTTTCTTTTTCTCTTTTTATCTTTCTAAGCATGTGGAAACTTCATGAAGCGAAAATTCATAAAAAATTTCTTTTTTTCCTCGTTAACGTTTTTAAGCTTTGTTAATTATTTGAGGACACGTGCAATCTGGAAGAGTGTCACCTGTATTTTGGGTTTCTGTCTAGGAAAGCATTTCGCATAAATCCCAATCAACCGAGGGACCCGTATGCTTTCCTGGGAATTCCCGAGATGAGTGTTTACTTATAGGCTAAAGCATGTCTCCTTGAAAATTATATAAGTTTAATTAACCTTAATGTGTCATAGTATTTGAGTGATTATATCACTATTTGAGTACAATCCAAACTTTGATTATCTATTTATTTTGATTATCTTATTCTATTAAATCCAAACAATTCTCATAAGTTCTTACATCTTTTCTTGTCTTGTGAAAATCTGTAGAATGCCTCCTCGTCGTGCTCCCGCGGCCAACACCAATACCGACATTGCTGCTATTCTTGCACAACTCGTGACACAACTCACTCATGCTAATAGTGCCACCAATGGCAACAATGGTGGAAATGGTAGTAATAGTGGTAATGCTGGAAATGGTGGAAATGGTGGTAACAACCCATCTCAATGCACCTTCAAGCATTTCAACTCGTGTAATCCCCTCAAGTTCTATGGTACCGAAGGAGCTACCGGACTCCTTCAATGGTTCGAAAGCATTGAGAATACCTTTCTCAATAGTGACTGCCCCGACAACCTTCGTGTTCGTCATGCCACAAGTGTCCTACAAAAATGGGCACTCACGTGGTGGAATGGGGAGAAAAGAAATAGGGGTGTGGATGTAGCAATGGCCTTACCTTGGGATGAGGTTAAAAGGCTAATGACCGAGAAATTCTGTCCTCGAAATGAAATGAAGAAACTTGAAGCTGAGTTTTGGGATCTATAGTGGTGAAAACTTGGCGTACACAACTCGGTTCCATGAGTTGAGTCTTCTCGTGCCCCACATGGTCACTCCTTTGTCCCGCTGCATTGAAAAGTATATTGGGGGACTACCTAGACAAATTCAAGATACTGTCCTAGGAAGGAATCCCGCAACACTTGAAGATGCTATCTGCTTATCCGCCACCTTAACTGATAACCATGTGAAGGCGGGGACTCTTACTAAAAAGGGCACCAAGAAAGTTTCTGACACTATAACCCCTCCTACTCACAACAAAGAAGCCACAACTGAACCCTCCCACAATAATAGGAAAAGGAAGACTATAAACTATGTTGTGGTCACTCCTGCTATTCCTATTAACCAAGCTGCACCTATGGTTCAAGCACCGGCCAAAAAGCCATATGTTGGAATCTACCCACTTTGTGCCACCTACAACTACCTTCATCCCCAAGGCATCCCATGTCGCCTTTGTACTTATTGTGGAAAATATGGCCATACAGTTAATGTTTGTAGGGCCAAAGCTCTTGCGGGCCAAGTCAACCTACCAAACCAAACCAACACCCAAGTGGCTAATCAAGGTGTACCAGCTATTGCAAATGGGCGAGCATGTTATGAGTGTGGCAACCCGAACCATTTCCGTGATCAATGCCCAAAGTTAGTCAATGCTAGACAAGGTGGAGCTCGTGGGCGTGCTTTCAACATAAACGCCAATGAAGCTCAAGCCAACAATGACATGGTCAATGGTACGTTTCTTGTTAATAGTCAATATGCCTCCATTTTATTCGATACCAGTGCCGATAAAAGTTTTGTGTCACTTAATTTTGAACCTTTACTTGCAAAGACACGATCCCAATTATAGAAAACCTTCACCGTTGAAGTAGCAAATGGTGACTCCCTTACAATTGAATCCATTATCTATGATTGCTCTTTAGAACTTAATGATCACACATTCCCAATCAACCTTGTTCCAATGCCTCTAGGGAGCTTTGATATCATCATAGGCATGGATTGGCTATCGAATCATCATGCCGAAGTCATTTTCTTTGAGAAGTGTATTCGAATACCTCTACCATCGGGAGAAACGTTGAGAGTCTTTGGTGAAAAGCCTTGCAAAGGGCTTAAATTAATGTCATGCACTACTGCTCAAAAGTACTTACGAAAGAAGTACGTGGCCTTTTTGGCCCATATCGTTCAAAAGGATGTTAAAAAGAAGAGTATTCAAGATATCCCCATTATCCGAGATTTTCCTGAAGTATTCCCCGAAGACTTATCCGGCCTTCCACCCGTTCGTCAAGTAGAATTTCGCATTGATCTTGTGCCCGGAGCTAACCCCGTGGCTAGAGCTCCATACCGTCTTGCACCTTCTGAAATGCAAGAACTTGCAAGTCAACTTCAAGAGCTCTCCGACAAAGGATTCATTCGTCCAAGTCATTCACCGTGGGGTGCACCCGTCTTATTCGTCAAAAGGAAGGATGGATCATTTCGCATGTGCATTGACTACCGCGAACTTAACAAGCTTACTATAAAAAACCGTTATCCTTTGCCTAGAATTGATGACCTCTTTGATCAACTTCAAGGTTCTACTTGCTTCTCAAAGATTGATCTTCGATCTGGTTATCACCAACTCCGTGTGCAAGAAGACGATATTCCAACGACTGCCTTTCGAACAAGGTATGGTCATTACGAGTTCATGGTTATGCCTTTTGGACTAACCAATGCACCCGCAGTTTTCATGGACCTCATGAATCGTGTGTGCAAACCGTATCTCGATAAGTTCGTGATAGTTTTCATCGATGACATCTTAATCTATTCCAAGACTAAAGCCGATCATGAGCAACATCTTAGATTGGTTTTGGATCTCTTGAAGAAAGAACAACTATGTGCCAAATTCTCCAAATGTGAATTTTGGTTAAAAGAAGTTCAATTTCTTGGTCATATCGTCAACGGCAAGAGTATTCATGTTGACCCTGCTAAGATCGAAATGGTTAAAAATTGGAATGCCCCGAAGACTCCCACTGAAGTTCGTTCATTTCTTGTTCTTGCGGGATATTACCGTCGTTTCATCTCGAACTTCTCTGAGATTGCTGTCCCCCTTACCGCTTTGACCCACAAGGGTAAGACTTATGAATGGGGACCAAAGCAAGAAGAAGCTTTCCAAACCCTTAAGCAAAAGTTATGCAATGCTCCCATTTTGACTCTCCCTGATGGGAACGATGATTTAGTTGTCTACTGTGATGCTTCTAATCAAGGTCTTGGTTGTGTCCTCATGCAACGAGGTAAAGTAATCGCTTATGCATCAAGGCAACTTAAGATTCATGAGAAGAATTATACGACGCACGATCTCGAGTTGGGTGCGGTCGTATTTGCATTGAAGATTTGGAGACATTATCTCTATGGCACGAAATGCGTGGTGTTCACCGACCACAAAAGTCTCCAACACATCTTCAATCAAAAGGAACTCAATATGTGGCAACGACGTTGGGTTGAACTCCTTAACGACTATGACTGCGAGATTCGTTACCATCCCGGCAAGCGAATGTTGTAGCCGACGCTTTGAGTCGAAAGAACGATGTCATGCTTCAATGTGTTCGAATTCAATCCGACATTCAAAACCGCATCTTAGAAGCTCAACACGTCTCAATCACCGAGGGTAACATGTACGAGGAAATGTCGTGTGGTGTTGAACTTCTGCTTGAATCTAAACCAAATGGCTTACTTTATTACTTGAACCGTATCTGGGTTCCCAATCGCGATGACCTCCGTACATTTCTCATGAACGAGGCTCATAAGACTCATTATTCTATTCATCCTGGTGCGGATAAAATGTACCAAGATCTTCGCCAACAATATTGGTGGCCCGGTATGAAAAAGGACATTGCTCACTTTGTTGCTAAATGTCTAACGTGTTCTAAAGTCAAAGCCGAACATCAACGTCCTTCTGGATTACTTGAACAACCGAAAATTCCCGTGTGGAAATGGGAGAACTTAGCCATGGATTTTATTACCAAACTCCCTCGCACCTCGAGTGGTTATGATAGTATTTGGGTAATCATTGATCGTCTCACCAAATCTGCTCATTTCTTGCCTATCCGTGAAGACTATCGGGTTGAGAAACTAGCCCGAATTTACATTGATGAAATTATGAGCCGTCATGGTGTTCCCTTGAACATAATATCCGACCGGGATGCCCGGTTCACTTCTCGATTTTGGCAATCTCTCCAAACCGCTCTTGGCACACGATTGGATTTGAGCACGGCTTACCATCCCCAAACTGATGGTCAAACCGAGCGAACAATCCAAACACTTGAAGACATGCTTAGAGCTTGTGTAATCGATTTTGGTGGAAATTGGGATTCACATTTATCCCTCATTGAGTTCTCTTACAATAATAGCTATCACACAAGTATCAACATGGCTCCATTCGAAGCTCTTCATGGTCGCAAGTGTCATTCTCCTATCTGTTGGAACGAGATTGGTGAAGCACAAATCACCGGTCCCGAGCTAATTCAAGAAACATTCGACAAGATTATTCAAATCCATGACAACATCCGAACAGCGAGAAGTTGGCAAAAGAGTTATGCCGATAAACGTCAAAAACCTTTGGAATTTCAAGTCGGTGACCTTGTTCTTCTTAAGGTGTCCCCATGGAAGGGTGTAATCCGTTTTGGAAAGAAAGGCAAGTTAGCCCCTCGCTATGTTGGTCCATTCAAAATCCTTGAAAGGATTGGGAAAGTGGCTTACAAACTCGAGTTACCTCCATTTCTTGGCAATGTGCATCCTACATTTCATGTATCTAATCTGAAGAAGTGTCTCGCTGATGAGAATCTCCATATACTACTTGATGACGTGCGCATTGATGAAACGATGCACTTCGTTGAGAAACCGGTAGAAATTATGGATCGTGAAATCAAGCAACTCAAGCGAAGTCGTATTCCTATTGTCAAAGTTTATTGGGAGTCTAAGCGTGGTCCTGAATTCACTTGGGAACGAGAGGACCAAATGAAGCTCAAGTACCCCCATCTTTTTACTGATGCCATAGTTTCCTCGAACTAAATTTCGGGACGAAATTCCCTCAACATGGGGAGACTGTAACATTTCTGATTTTTAGTATCCGTATTTTCAATTCAATGTAATACATTTCAAATCCAATTCTAGTGCACTGTTTTGTTTCTTTTCGTACTAACAATTTAATACTATATTTCAATTCAAATCCGCGAAATTTACTCGGTTTTATTCTATTAAAACAATACATAAGTATCTAATTATACAAATATGACAAAAGACTAAAGTTGTCTGATGTTGAAAATTTACAAGAAACCCTAATAGGCACGGTCGCGCCTAGTTCTGGCACAGTCGCGCCGAGTGCTTCGGCACGGTCGCGCGGCTTGCCTTGGAACGATCGCGCCTGGTGCCTTAGCACGGTCGCGCCTCATATTGGCACGGTCGCGCCTCTCGTCAGTTGAAACGTAAATGCAGACTTTAATCACAGAGACGTTCGATTTCATAACCGTTCGACGCGTTTTCACCATTAACAAACTCAATTAACTCTTTTAATCATAACAATTACAACAAATAAACAAAATTTCGTCGATTCAACTCATAACCATCCAATTCTCTCACAAGACCATCGAATTCTCCAAATTGTTTGCAATTCTCCCAAGCAAACGCACGAACGATCCTCCCAGAAGCTACTGACCCACTTGAAGCAACCGGAATCGTAGCAGAAGACGCCGGAAACCAAGCTCACCGATGCCGGAACTCCTTCCTACCGTTCGCTATCAATTCGCCATTATTCCGGGTAATTGAAACCTTGTCCTCTATCGATTTACTCTTTAGATCAAAAGCCCCATGTTAATTTGGGCTTTCATTATGGAAATCACCACGAATCCGAATCCACATTTTCGTTAAAAATGATTTAATCGAAACGAACATTAGACACGTTTTAAATACAATTAATTTATACAAAAAGACTCGAGATAATCTAATGGGTGAAAGCCCTATGATTTCCAACCCTGTTATTATAAGAATTAGTCAATTCGTTCCTGATTTGGAACAGACGCGGTCGCGCTAATCATCTAGCGCGGTCGTGCCTCATGAGACGCGGTCGTGCCGACTATCAGTGCGGTCGTGTCCTCCTGTCCAGACCCAATCATGCCCTTTGGCTAATCTCAGTCGTGTCTTAGGATCATAGACACGATCGTGTCTGGCCAAGGCACGGTCGTGCCTAATGATTTAGTTAGTTAAGCGTCAGCTTGATCAACACGGTCGCGCCCTGGCTAGCATGGCCTCGCCCGTGGTTTGAGAACGATCGTGCCCTTCCCAGGCACGGTCGTGTGTGAGTTAAATTCTTGGCAGAATTATAAATTTTATATATTTTTCAATCCATAAATATTCTGATTAAATTACAAAATAAAGATAGTTGATGTTTATAAAATTGCATTTAATCTTATTTAGAAAGAACAAATATTTAATAAATGGAAAATTATTTATTTCAAAGTTTATAAAATTTAATTTATCATTATTACTAAACCTTTCATTTAAAAAAAAAGTATTTAAATGGTTAAGTTACACTTTATAAATAAATAAATAAAATAATGATTATTTATTTACTTTATGTTTAAACAAAAACATTTATTTATTTACACTCAATTTCATTTAACACCTATAATATTTTCATAAACAATAATTATTTACATTTCCTTAATCAAAATGTTCTAAAAATATTCTTTCAAACTTTATATATTTTATCCAGTACTCCAATTACAAATCATGACTTTTTACACAAGTCCAAATACAACTTTAGAATTAAACTCTTGTGCACACTATTAATACCATACGCATTACACTTTAGGTTAACTCGTGCATTTCAAGGATCTTTAGTCTACCTAGTATCTTTTGTTAGCTACGCCTTCAAACCAAGTGAGTATACATAGCCCCTTTTACTCTTTTACATTTTTGGGGTGAAACATGAACATTATTCAAATTGCATGTTTACATTTACACAAACAACACAAGTACAAATCCTATTTACATTCATGTGTGCAATTTGAGCTTTATGCCCGAGTGCTAGGTGTGCTAACCTTTGTATGCGATTATGTGCAATCATTAACCATTCATGCCGACGATTTTCAATGATAGATCTATTGAGTCTGACAAACCCACCCAGATTGGGGTGATTGATACCGACAACACAATTTTGCATGCTAGTTACAATGGTTTGATTGTACATGGTTACACAATAGCTGCTCCCTAAAAATGCCTTATTTATCATGATATGTATGGATTTGTTTTACAAACTATATGCTATCTATATAAACCTATGTTATACTCACCAACTTTTTAGTTGACTTTATTTTATTCATGTTTCAGGTTCTAGTGTGTGAGATTGATCAAGATGTGCTACACATAGGCTCAGACTTAGTTAAATTAAATAAAAGAACTCTGTGTATTTCAATTATGTTCTATCTTGGATTTGGTTGTGTTTGGACTACTTGGTATGAAATTTGATGTTAATATATTTAATCTAGTCAACCATGTGCTTATGAACTGTCTACATGTCCCGCCCCGATGATTCCGCCATCGGTCGGGGTGTGACAGAAAACATGAAATAAATTTGCTTACACGTTTGACAACATGAACAATCTGGTTTAACTCTTTATGAGTTTCACAGTCCCCTTCTTACTGTTTTGAAATACTTTTGAGGGAAAACATACTTGTAACTGTTTTCATACATTAATGAAATAACAAAGACCAGACCTTTATATTTGCATGAGGAAACACAAAGAGCGCTAAAAGTCCCCTGAACATAATCAACATTTGTAACCATTAGCTATGGACTTAGACTAGGATTCTATGAATAGTACTATTGGGGGTGACGCCCCCGGTCATGGTTAGTCGTGCTAACCGATGACTTGAAGGGTCGAATGGCCGCATATTGTCTTATTCAGTTCTCGTGGTATAGATAGGGAGGGGCATTCACCAGTCATGGTTTGGTTACGGTCTCATGTATTAACATATTATTTGTATTCCTAGCTAGTTTACAAATGGGGTCAGTCGGTCGTTCATTCATGGTTCAATGCATTGGTTATTTATTCACGGTTTAATGCATTGGTTATTCATTCATTGTTCAATGCCTTGGTTATTCATTCTTTGTTCAATGCATTGGTTATTTATTCATGGTTTAATGCGTTGGTTATTCATTCACTGTTCAATGCATTGGTTATTTATTCACGGTTTAATGCATTGGTTAGTCGTCGTAAACGTTTTGTGAACGTTGGATTTATAAAAAAATTTGAACGTTTTGTGAATGTTGGAATTACAAGGAACTCATCATCATGTTTTTGGGGAAAACTACTTATTTTATGACGGTAAGGTTATGTGCATGTTTTTTGGGGAAACTACTTATTTTGTGATGGTAAGGTCATGTGCATGTTTTTGGGGGAAAACTACTTATTTTTATGACTATGAGGTTATGTGTATGTTTTCGAGGAAAACTAATTGTTTTTATGACTATGAGGTCATCATCATGTTTTCGGGAAAACTGCTTTGAACTGAAACGACTAACTCTATGAACTCACCAACCTTTGTGTTGACACTTTCAAGAATGTTTCTCAGGTAACCTTTACCCATGGTGCGGTTGGAATAAGCTAGCTATATAGCTGAAAGGGCATAGATTATCAAGTCTCAAGTCTACCATTGATCTAGAAGGACTTAGATCATTGTATTACTTAGTATTAGTAATTGTGTATGTACTCAAGTCTTAGAAACCACTATTACAGCTTCCGCTATTATGTAACGAACCAATCATTGCAACCTTTATTTATTTATTTAGTAAATAAATTTGGGGGTGTGACACCTACTAACTACGCTCACCCCATACCCTATATCTTGTCTAGTGCAGACCATAAGATTCATGAGAGAGCCAACTACATTGGAATAGGGAACTCTCTCCATATAAACAATCTTATCATCATCCTTAGGAGAATCCCTATTTGATATTTGAAATGCTGAGCAAGAGGGGTACTCACTGGTTTACAGTTATCCATGCCAAAATTAGATAGGACCTTTTGAGTATAAGAAATCTCGTTTAAGAGTAATTTTTTCAAATTTCTGTCCCTGGTAATTTCCATACCAAGTCATTTTTTCATATATGATGTCATAACCTTTAGCTGTACGCGGTAACTTGTTTATAAAGTCCA
The DNA here is from genome assembly GCA_023525975.1 of Smallanthus sonchifolius. Classification (NCBI taxonomy): domain Eukaryota; kingdom Viridiplantae; phylum Streptophyta; class Magnoliopsida; order Asterales; family Asteraceae; genus Smallanthus; species Smallanthus sonchifolius. The sequence goes on from CM042023.1 coordinate 30,673,933, forward strand.
TGGTGATATGTTCCCACTTCCACTCGGGTATATTCAAGGGTTGGATCTTCCCATACGGTTTCTAATGTCCGGCTTTGACTTTCAAGCAGGTCATCACTTGTTTACATAACCCATAATTTCCCGCTTCATACCCGGCCACCACTAATCATTCCTTAAACCTTGGTACATTTTGGTGGCGCCCGGATGGATTGAATATTTAGACTTATGGGCTTCGTCAAAGATTTTGGGTCGGAGTTCCCCATAACGAGTAATCCACATTCCGCCAAACCGGGTTTTGACCCCAAAGGTGTTTTCTAACAAGTTTTTGATTTGTCCTACCATCCTATCCTTTTTGATCCGATCAACCTTTAGGGCTTCCACTTGTAAACTACTAATATGCTTCATGAGTTCATAAGTTACTGTCAATTAATATGATTTAACTCGAATCGGTTCGTGACTTTCCTTACGGCTTAGCGCATCAGCTACACCATTAGCTTTCCTAGGGTGGTACATAATCTCGCAGTCATAATCCTTTATAAATTCAAGCCTTCTCCTTTGTCGCATGTTAAGGTCTTTTTGCTCGAAGAAGTACTTCAGACTCTTATGATCAGTGTAGATAGTGCACTTAACCCCATACCGATAATGCTTCCATATCTTTAATGTGAAAACCATGGGTGGGATAATTTACCTCATGGGTTTTCAGCTGGCGCGAAGCGTATGTTATCACCTTACCCCTTTGCATTAGCACACACCCCAGTCCTAAGTAAGAGGCATCCGAGTAGACAACTAGGTCCTCATTATCTGGCAGGGTTAGGACTGGAGCTTGGTTAAACTTTTCTTCAATTTTAGAAACACTTTGTCCTGATCCATGCCCCAATCAAACTTTACTTCCTTCCTCATCAGCTTAGTCAAAGGCATATCTATCTTTAAGAAGTCTTGAATGAACCTCCGATAGTATCCTGCCAAACTCGAGAAGCTGGGAATCTCCGAAGGAGTCTTAGGAGAATTCCATTACATAACTGCTTCTATTTTCGTAGGGTCTACCATGATTCCATTAGGGTTGATCACAAGTCGTAGAAACTGTACCTCGCGGAGCCAAAATGCACATTTCAAAAACTTAGCATAAAGTTTCTCTCTCCATAACGTCTCCATTACCTTTTGAATATGGAATGCATAGTCTCCCTCGCTTTTGGAGTAAATCAATATGTCATCGATAAACACAATAACCGACCTATAAAACATTGGATGGCACACACAATTTATCAAGTCCATGAATGTTTTTGGAGCATTGGTCAGACCGGAGGATATCACGAGGATTTCATAATGTCCGTATCGCGTACGAAAGGCTATTTTCAGAATATCTTCCTCTTTCACCTTAAGTTGATGATACCCGGGCCCGAGGTCAATTTAGGAGAACCAATTTGCCCTTACAGTTGATCGAATAGATCATCGATTCGAGGCAACATGTATTTGTTCTTTATAGTAAGTTTGTTCAATTCTTGATACTCTATACACATGCGCATTCTCCCGTACTTTTTCTTAACGAACAAAACCGTAGCACCCCAAGGTGAAATGCCCTGTCGAATGCATCCTTTGTCAAGTAATTCTTGCAGTTGGGACATTATTTCCTTCATTTTAGACGGAGCCAGACGATATGGTGCCTGGGCGACAGGCTGAGTTCCAGGCAGCATGTCAATCTGGAATTCAACTTCTTGATATGGCGGTACACTAGGTAGATCTTCCGGGAATAAATCTGGAGCACACCATGGGCACATCTTTTAATTATTTCGTCTTCGTTCTGGAATCAATCACATACGCCAAATATTAGAGAGTATGAATTATGAAGTTTTTCATAATTTAAGTTGTTAAAGTTTTACTTACGATCAACAATGTCACAAGAAATACTTAATTGGTTGGAAATTATAGCTATTGGGAACGATATATTAGAGAGTATGAATTATGAAGAGTTGATCAACAAATTTGCTTCGAAGAAAGCTAGGTGAGCCTCACGTTTCATTTAACTATGTTAGATAAACCAATTTTCTATAGTAATTTTGTTATGTTTATTGTTATAACAATTATCGTAGTACTAATGAATTATGTTTATATATATAATTTTCCTTTTTATGGGGCACATTTTATTTGTCACACAGTACATCCGAAATTTGCAGACCGCCCCTATTTACAGGCTTTGCTTATGATCTGCTTCATAATTAGAAAACAAATCGATTAGAAATTGTGTATTTGCCACCATATTTATTATCTTACGATCGATATATGACATATTAGAGTTGAACTTGAAAATATCATTAGTAAACTTGCTAACAAGGGTTTTCGACAATCATTAATCACTTAACAAACATTTTGGCAAGAACATTGTTTAAAGTATATCGCAGTTGTGCGTTTAATTTCAACATACGTAGCATAGCAACCGAAGTTGATTATCTTTAATCAAAGTCTATGGCATCATTGAAATGGTGATACATTTGTCACACGCCAAATATCATTACACCAAACGTTTAAATGCACCAAAACATACCTCACCACAATCAAGCACATAAATACCCTTATATTTGATGGGTTGATACAACTTTTTATATTTGTCTTGTTGAAATTTGTTTTCCAGTTTATTTTATAGGTTCAACATTATTAACGTGATTTAACAACATTGAACTAGGGGCTAACATGGTAGAACTAGTACCATTATGATAAAAATCAGCCATCTACTTTTAGGTGCTCTTATATTCCGAAGCTGATTACATTTACCAGACGTTTTTACTTGCATGTCGACGATTATATATCATATGAACCTAAATGTTGGACGGGCGGTGATATATATCTCCTCGATATTCTTATAAACCGGATGAAGACATTATTTATCCAACGATTATAATATTTATCGAACATTACCACACTTAAGATATATTGATATACCGGCCGTTACCTCACATCAGATCTTATATATTTCAGACTTTTTTCCATGTCGAATTATTGTAGGTCCTGATTTTAGACAAAATCACACAAACGATCGATTACACACACATAAGCGGAATCTGGGTGTATGGTGGTGAAACATAGGTGAGAAACAGAAATAGTGATAATAACAGGCTAACCACACTCAGAATCAACACAAATATGTATGAAAATGTAAGAACAACAGCTGAATAACTGCAAAAGTGTATTGATTCTTCAGAAACTGTGAAAAAGATAATGCAAGGGTTACAGCCGCTATCGACACCCTAAACATTCTCAAACTAGGCTATTTATAGTGAGAAGACAGGTATCGAAACTATGCTAACCGAATCTAGTAGTTTCGGTTGAGCATTTACAAGTGAAAGAACAAACCTGTCGAAACTCCCTATCTATCGAAACTACTAGTTTCGATTGAACAAACCTCAATCGAAACTAAGTAGTTTCGATGGCCCAGACTTCGACTAAAAACAGGAAATTACATTAAATGAAATTACAAAGAAAATAAACTAAACTAACATTGTTCAAAAGTATATTGATGATATCAGCTTACAAAAATACAAGACTCTACAATTATGATTACCCATTCCTGTTATTCTCACATGTTAGGCCATTATGGCATTTACCAGCCATTTATATATACCGGGTCTCAATATCTTTTAGATGTTCGTTTAAGACAAAGAAAGATATTATATTTATCGATCATTCTTAAAGGTCGGGCAACCATTACTTGTATAGAACGTTATCATCCATGGGTCTTATTACAGATAGCAGATGTTATCAAACTCTGGGTCTCTTTATTTACTGGACGCTTTTTACATGCCGAAAGAACACATTATATTTATCGAATTATATAAACACCATTCAACAATTACATCCATCGAGCATTATCACATGTGGAAGAAAATATTTACCGGTCATTTACATATATTGCTAGCGAACTTAGACTGGCGAACTTGTTATGTTCGCCCAGTTCAGTTAGTGATGAGTTTTGTTAGTTTTCTTTCCTTGTATATAAATAATATCTTTGTAATCATTATTGAGTTATCAATCAAATCATTCATTTTACCCCCAATCATTTTCTCTCTTTTTCATTCTCTCGTTTACCATTCTCGCTTGTTTTAGCATTCATCCTCGATAACATAACATGGTATCGAGCATATATGCTCGATTATGTGATTTTCTTCTCTTTTCTGTCTTTATTTCGCACTCGTTGTTCGTTTTTTCATTCGCTTTCTCATTTTTCGTGTCGATTGGGGTTCGTTTGATGTTTTGCTCCGTTCAAAACATTCCTTTTATGTTTTTTATCATTACTACGATTGGATTTCTTCATATACGTTTCTAATTTCGAGTTATGATGATTTCTGGACCGTTTTCATGTTTTTCTGTTCGCGCAGGCGAACTTGTTCTTCTGCTTGCCTGTTACAGGGGAACTTTATAAGTTCGCTTGTTCCTTTTTCTCCTAAGCGAACTTAATAAGTTCGCTTATTTGTTCTTTTCTCTGTGTGTCTTCTAACGAACTTGTCTCAAGTTCGCTTCTGGGCGAACTTGTTTAGTTCGCCTATCTCAGTTTCGTTTCTTTGTTTCTCTTGTCATGCTTAATACTTCTGATCCTCCTATCTTTGTTCTTATGGATTCTTCTAATCCTTTGTTCTTACACTCATCTAATCATCCGGGTCTCTTGCTCGTTTCTAAAACTTTTGATGGCTCTGCTTTTGGATCTTGGAAACGTGCCATGTCCATTGCCTTATCTGCAAAGAACAAGATTGGTTTTGTTGATGGAACTGTTGTTAGACATCTTTCCTCTCCTAATCTGGAGCTATGCAAAAGATGCAATGATATGGTTATTTCTTGGATTCTAACACTCTGTCTAGTGATATCAGTGAGAGTGTTTTGTATGTTGAAACTGCTCGTCAACTTTGGAATAAGTTAACTGACCAGTATGGACAGAGTAATGGGGCAAAGTATTATCAATTGCAGAAGTCTCTTTCTGATCTTTCTCAAGGAAATGATGATGTTGCTACTTAGTTTAACAAAATCAAGTTTGTTTGGGATGAGCTTAATGCAATCGAGCCTATTCCTCCTTGCACCTGTGGTAATTCAAGACTTATGGCTAAACGTGAAGCAGCTCAACGATTGATGCAATTTCTGATGGGTCTTAACTCCTGTTATGACATGATTCGTGGGAATATTATCATAATGAAACCTCTTCCCTCAATCATTGAGGCTTATGCTTTTCTCATTCAAGACGAGAAATAGACGGAGCTTCATTCATCTACACAATTTATTCCTCAGAATGATTCTATGAATGCTTCTGTGCAGATGCCAAAGAGTTCTGGTTCTCGTAAAGGTTTTGTTTGTTCTTATTGCAAGAAGCCGGGTCATGACGCCAGCAAATGTTATCGTTTAATTGGGTTCCCCAAAGATTTCAAATTTACTAAACCCAAAGCTGCTGCAAATGTTGTTTCTGATGTTGGTGTTACTGTTCCTTCTTCTAGTGCTCCTACTGGTATTTCTTCCGAACAGTACAACAATCTGCTGCAACTTCTTCAGCAGAATTCTAGGGTTCAGGGTGGTGTTCCGAATGTTCAACCACTTAGCTTTGCAAATTTTGAAGGTTTATTGCTTGCAATTCGACTACGGTCGACACTACTTGAATCATTGATACCGGTGCAAGTAATCATATATGCTTTGATTTCAACTTGCTTTCTGATGTTCAATTGTTTAATTCTCCTGTTTATGTTCTTCTTCAAAATGGGCATGTCTTAACTGTTATGCAAGTCGGAACAGTTAATCTCACCAAGACTTTTTCTATCTCTAATGTGTTCTTTGTGCCTCAGTTCAAGCACAATCTATTATCTGTTCCCAAACTTTGTAGAGATACAAAGGGTCTTGTTCAGTTTTCTCAAACTTCATTCTCTGAGTAGTCCATTGGTTCTGGGAGATCTTCTCAATGGCCTTTATCATTTGAATCCTAATAAACTATTCTCTGTTACAGTTGATTCTTTTCCTCACTGTAATTTTGTTGTTTCTTTGAAACTTTGGCATCATCGTCTTGGTCATTTACCATTGTACAAACTTAAGCAATTGAATGTTTTTACTGGTGCTCATGATTGTTCTATTGATGCTTGTTATGTTTGTCCTAAGGCTTGCATCATAAACTGCCCTTTGCTTCTAATGGTATATCCAGTTCTCAAATGTTTGATCTTATTCATATTGATACGTGGGGACCGTATCGATCTACTACATATAATGGATATAAATATTTTCTCACAATTGTTGATGATTTTACTAGAACTACTTGGACTCAACTTTTGACAACTAAAGGAATTGTCTTTACTATTCTTCAAGGGTTCATTGAAATGGTTGAGACTCAGTTTAGTACCAAAGTGAAGTGTGTTCGATCCGATAATGCTTTTGAACTTGGTTCGGGTGTTCATCATGCCGAGTATTTTAAAAAAATAGTATTATTCATCAAACTACTTGCCCTGGGGTTCATCAACAGAATGGGGGTGGTGGAACGAAAACATAAGCATAGTCTCGAAATTGCCCGTGCTCTTATGTTTCAATCTAAGTTACCAATAATTTTTTGGGGTGAATGTGTTCTTACTGCTACTCACTTGATTAATATTTTCCCCACACGGGTTCTCAAGGGCAAATATCATTCTGAGATGATTTTTGGTAAAGCTCCATCATACACTCATCTTCGTACTTTTGTGGGTTTATGTTATGCCTCTACTTCTACACCCGGGAGAGATAAATTTCAGCCTAGAGATCAAGCTTTATTTTTATTGGATATCTCTTTGGAAAGAAAGGTTACAAGCTTTATAATCTTGACACTCGACAGGTTCTTGTTTCTCGGGATGTGACTTTTCTTGAACACATTTTCCCTTCTTTACATTCTTCGGATCCTTCTTCTTTGTTCCCTTCTCTAAATGATATGTTTGAGGAGACAGATCCAGCTGTTGTTCCTTCATCTTCTTCGGTTGCTCCTGAAGTTGATTCTTCTCCTCCTCCACCTCCGGAGCTCAGGAGATCTTCTCGTTCTTCTATTCCTCTTTCTCATCTACAGGATTATGTTTGTAATTTTGCTTCTTCTGTTGATTCATCCTGTTTTCATACTTTGTCGAGTGCTTGCCAAGCTTCTCATTTTGTTAATCTTGCTGACCTTTCTCCTGATTCTCAGCAGCTCCTTCTCAATCTAGATTATGTTCAAGAACCTTCTTCTTATCAGGAGGCTGCTAAACATCCTGCTTGGTAAGAGGCTGTGACTAAGGAGTTTAATGCATTGGAACATAATCAAACTTGGGAGGTTATGCATTTACCTAAGGGTAAGAAGGCTATTAAGTGCAAATGGGTGTATAAAGTCAAGTATAATGCTGATGACATAGTTGAACGTTGCAAAGCCTGTTTGGTTGTTCGTGGTGATACTTAGAAAGACGGGATTGATTATAATGAGACTTTCTCCCCTTTCGTTAAAATGACTATTATTCGTAGTCTTATTGCTGTTGCCACTAAACGACATTAGGGTCTGTATTAATTGGATATCAATAATGCTTTCTTACATGGGGATCTTGATGAAGACATTTATATGCTTCCTCCTCATCGAATGCCCTTATTGTCTCCTGATCATGTTCTTAAGCTCAAGAAGTCTCTTTATGGTTTGAAGCAAGCTTCAAGGCAGTGGTATGCAAAGCTTTCTGATTCTCTTAAGACCAAAGGCTATATGCGCTTTCCCAATGATTATTCTTTCTTTTCTAAGACGATGGGAGATTCTGTTGTTCATGTGGTTGTCTATGTATGTGACATTCTCCTTACTGGTAATATTGAACAGGAGATGTCTGATTTGAAGGCTTTCTTACATTCCACATTTCAGATCAAGGATCTTGGTGGTCTTAACTATTTCTTGGCATTGAGGTTCTCAAATCTCCTTCTGGTCTTATTATGACTCAACAAAAGTTTGCGCATGATTTGCTGACTGAGTTTCCTACGGATGATGTTTCTTCTGTTTTGACTCCTTTTTTTTGCATTTACAACTCAAGCTCAATGAAGGACAAGTTCTTGATGGTTCGTTGGCCTATCGTCGTCTTGTTGGTAAACTCAACTATCTCACTGTAACATCCCGAGTTTTAGAGCACGAGAGAATTCACGAGGAATTAAAACTTAAATAAAAAGAAAGGAAGCGGGCTTGGGCCGGGGTGTATGGGCCGAAAGGGGCAAGGGTCGGGCCCTTATAAGCCTCAAGATCAGCCAAAAGCTCCCATTTCCATCCATATTTCCGAATTCTAGAGAGAGAGGTGAGAGAGAGTCTAGAGAGAGAAAGTCCCGGTTTTCGGATAAAAGCTTCAAGAATCGTTAGCAAGAGTCTCGTGAGTGTTTAGCAACGAAAAGGAAGTGATTACAGGTAACCGATTCTCCTAGATCTGAGTTTTAGTTCGTTTTTGGGTTTTTCGGGTTTTGGGTGAAAAGGTTATGTTTAATCGGATGAAACTGATATATAAGCATAGATTAGAGTACCTTAATGGAAAACGAACGTTTTGAATGCAAACAGGTTCGGGATCTTGAAGTGATCAGACCCGAATGCGAAAGTTAGGGTTTTTCGCCAAGAACAGGTCCTGCGTACTTGCTAAGTGCGCAGGAAGAGGAGCCTGCGCACTTGCTAAGTGCGCAGGAAGGGAAGTCTGCGCACTTGCTAAGTGCGCAGGAAGCAGAGTCTGCGCACTTGCTAAGTGCGCATGAATCAGGACTGATTAAGTAAAGTCAGTATGTTAGAGCGGTTAAACCGTTTAGCGTCGAGTTAAGTCTGATAAGTGTCAAATTGTTATGATTGTTCAGATTGTGTGAGATCCAGTAGACCGTTGCAGCTTAGATACCAGGTGAGTTCTAATCCCCTTTTTGCCTTCTTTAGGGGTGGTATGCGTACTTAGTGTAAAGTGTTTATTATATTTTATATATTATAAACTGAGGAGAAAAGCTATGTTTTAGTGAAAGGTTTAAAAGAGGCAAAAGTATGTTTCAGTAAAGTAAGATATATCATTTTGCAAGCGTTTACTATATTTTTATATACATAAACAAAGGCATGATATATGTGCTAGTATGTTTTCAGTAAAGTAAGATATATCATTTGGCAAGCGTTTACTATATTTTCATATACATAAACAAAGGCATGATATATATGATAAGCTATGTTTCAGAAAGTAAGATGTATTTTATGATAAGCTATGTTTCAGAAAGTAAGATGTATTTTATGATAAGCTATGTTTCAGTAAAAGCAAAGATATATCATTTGGCAAGCGTTTACTATATTTTTATATACATAAACAAAAGCATGATATATGTTAAGTTATGAACAAGATTTACAGAAAGATTTATGAAAAGTAAAGTGAACAGTTTTTCCTTCGGGAATATGTACCAGCTATAAAGGTCCTTGGGACAGATGTTACTTGTACAAGATGTCAGACATGGGTTCTACCCATTAGTAAGAACCTTTGGGTTCGTTAACGGTTGTACAACTGGGATGAGTGACGGCGGTTGCTCGGGAGGTCCACGCAACCTCCCCTTAGCGGTAATGTCGGTTCATGGACGTTAGCCATGGGGGCATTGACCAGGTACTCGTCGGTTCATGGACGTTAGCCATGGGGGCGGTACAGTAGTGACAAGGAATTGACGGTTAAGCGGTAATGTCAGTTCATGGACGTTAGCCATGGGGGCATTGACCAGGTACTCGTCGGTTCATGGTCGTTGACCATGGGGGCGGTACAGTAGTGACAAGGAATTGACGGATAATCGGTATTGTCGGTTCATGATCGTTGATCATGGGGGCATTGACCAGGTACTTGTCGGTTCATGGATGTAAGCCATGAGGGCAGTACAGTAAAGAGGAATTGACGGTTTATTATACGTTTTAAACTGTTTGAAAAGTAAAGTGTTAAGTTAGCCTTAATGGCAGTATATATGTTTGAAAAGTAAAGTATGTAAAGTTTAGCCATATGGGCAGTATATATATGTTTTAGTAAATCTTTTGTATAATTGATTTAAAGTAAACGTTAGAACTCACTCAGCGTTGCTGATTTTTAGTATGCATATCAGTTAAGTGCAGGTTAGTTGATGGATGTGGATGCTTGGTTTAGAGAGAAGAGTTACCCGAAGATCAGTGTCTGGCATCCCGTTTATGTTTTATGTTATGTTTCTTTTGATTATGTTGATTAAGACAAGTTTCAATTGTAATTGGCTAGTTATGTTTAGACATGTATGTTTCCGCTGCGTATGTTGAGATTTTAAAACGTTTCCGCTGTGTTAATGAATGTCTTATGTTTAAAAGTGTTATGTGTTGATGAGTAAATCCAATGAGTGAGGTCTCCCGGGATTGGGACCTCACAAGTTGGTATCAGAGCCATAGTTTGAGAGATTTGGACATTCCCAATGTCCAGACTTAAACTGAGAATGGGACCAAGTAGCGGATGTCAGTACAGGTAACTCAAGCCAAAGCATTAGAAGCGTATAGTAAGTAAAGTTTACCTTTTTGAGCGTCAAGATAAGAATAGAGGCTTTAGTGGAACCATGAAAGCGAATAAATAGAAAACAAGATGTGATGTAATGGTTAATTGCAGATGGCCAGTGTATATTAACATCTTACCTTACTTATTGTGTTCTATATATTCTCTAGCATGATGAAATTAAATCCTTTTGTTCTTTATCTTCCAGTTAGAAATGGCTAGACGTGGAGGAACTAGAGGGGGTGGAGGAGGAAGATGTGGTGGGCGTACATGCCGCCACGGTGGAGCTAGCACAAACCAAGTGATTGAGGGGAGTGTTCACACTACCCATACTGATACATTAGTCAGCCAACACAATGCTGAACATGTGGAAGGAGATGATCAGACGTTTGAGTTTGAACCAGTAGTACAAGCAGCTCTCGGTCGTGAGTTTACCAGACTGCTGAAGGAAACCTTACCAGCCATACTAGACGAAGCGTTGAGGAGGGCCAAGGAGATCCCCAATGAAATCCCAGCCCCTGAAGGGCCAGTGGTGCTTCCAGCTGCGGGAGGACCAATCCTAGTGGAGGATGTTGCACCGCCTACTCGCGGATGCGATTACAAGGCATTTCGTGGTTGTGATCCCCCTGAGCTAACTGGGGAGAAAGAAGCAGCATATACTTTAGATTGGATCAATGGCATGGAATCTACCATCAGCCTCAGTGACTGTCGACCGGATCAAGCGGTCAGGTTCGCAGCTAAGTCACTAAAGGGAGAGGCAGCACACTGGTGGGAGACTGTGAAACAAGCGAAGGGTGACCAAGCGGTCGAGCTAATGAGGTGGAATGATCTGAAGGCGTTAGTAATTTCGAAGTTCTGCCCTAAGAATGAAGTCCACAAGGTGGAGAGAGAGTTCCTGACTTTGCAAGCCGGACTCATGACTCACAGACAATATACTTCCAAGTACAACGAACTGGCACGCCTGGTGCCTCATCTTGTAACTACAGAAGAGAGGAGGATTCATTATTATATTCAAGGGTTGCCTCCAAAGATACGTACATTTGTAAATGCCTACACACCGAGTACCTTTGAGTCGGTGGTCGTTCTGAGCGGAGTTGTCTACGATGACATTGCCTCTGAAGTCATTTCTGAAGCGCCTATGAAACAAGCGGATAAGCGGACCGGGGAGGACCTTCAGGGTCCTAATGATAAGAGGTCAAGGTTAGAAGCGGAGGGTTTGTGTGGAAAATGTGGAAAAAGGCACGGAGGAGAGTGCAGAGCTGGGCAGGTAGGATGTTTCAAGTGTGGCAGGTTTGGACACCAATCGCGGGACTGCCCGGAAAGGCCAAGATGCCACAATTGTGGGGAACAGGGACACAGGAGCCGAGATTGCAGGAAACCCAAGAAAGCGGAAGCGGGAGGATCCGGAAAGGGTAAGGCTGCAGAGAAGGAACCTTACATCAACAAGGCCACAGCAAGGGCCTACCAGATGACTCAGTAAGGTACGTTGCAAACTCTTATTCGTGATATGCCAAGTTTATGATTTTATTTCCTTAAATGATTAGTTAGCCCCATCAGCTTAGAAGCCTTAGAACTAGATATTACACGGATTAGATCCTCAGCGGTAGTTAATCACAATGGCCTTCATGACCAAGCTGCCTTGCATAGCTACGGTTTATGCCACCCATTCTGTGATTTGCTATCCGTATAGCTTATGGCAGGTTTCGAGGACGAAACCTATTGTAAGGAGGGTAGACTTGTAACATCCCGAGTTTTAGAGCACGAAAGAATTCACGAGGAATTAAAAATTAAATAAAAAGAAAGGAAGCGGGCTTGGGCCGGGGTGTATGGGCCGAAAGGGGCAAGGGTCGGGCCCTTATAAGCCTCAAGATCAGCCAAAAGCTCCCATTTCCATCCACATTTCCGAATTCTAGAGAGAGAGGTGAGAGAGAGTCTAGAGAGAGAAAGTCCCGGTTTTCGGATTAAAGCTTCAAGGATCGTTAGCAAGAGTCTCGTGAGTGTTTAGCAACGAAAAGGAAGTGATTACAGGTAACCGATTCTCCTAGATCTAAGTTTTAGTTCGTTTTTGGGTTTTTCAGGTTTTGGGTGAAAAGGTTATGTTTAATCGGATGAAACTGATAGATAAGCATAGATTAGAGTTCCTTAATGGAAAACGAACGTTTTGAATGCAAACAGGTTCGGGATCTTGAAGTGATCAGACCCGAATGCAAAACTTAGGGTTTTTCGCCAAGAACAGGTCGTGCGCACTTGCTAAGTGCGCACAGAGCAGGTCCTGCGTACTTGCTAAGTGCGCAGGAAGAGGAGCCTGCGCACTTGCTAAGTGCGCAGGAAGGGAAGTCTGCGCACTTGCTAAGTGCGCAGGAAGCAGAGTCTGCGCACTTGCTAAGTGCGCAAGAATCAGGACTGATTAAGTAAAGTCAGTATGTTAGAACGGTTAAACCGTTTAGCGTCGAGTTAAGTCTGATAAGTGTCAAATTGTTATGATTGTTCAGATTGTGTGAGATCCAGTAGACCGTTGCAGCTTAGATACCAGGTGAGTTCTAATCCCCTTTTTGCCTTCTTTAGGGGTGGTATGCGTACTTAGTGTAAAATGTTTATTATATTTTATATATTATAAACTGAGGTGAAAAGCTATGTTTTAGTGAAATGTTTAAAAGAGGCAAAAGTATGTTTCAGTAAAGTAAGATATATCATTTTGCAAGCGTTTACTATATTTTTATATACATAAACAAAGGCATGATATATGTGCTAGTATGTTTTCAGTAAAGTAAGATATATCATTTGGCAAGCGTTTACTATATTTTCATATACATAAACAAAGGCATGATATATATGATAAGCTATGTTTCAGAAAGTAAGATGTATTTTATGATAAGCTATGTTTCAGAAAGTAAGATATATTTTATGATAAGCTATGTTTCAGTAAAAGCAAAGATATATCATTTGGCAAGCGTTTACTATATTTTTATATACATAAACAAAAGCATGATATATGTTAAGTTATGAACAAGATTTACAGAAAGATTTATGAAAAGTAAAGTGAACAGTTTTTCCTTCGGGAATATGTACCAGCTATAAAGGTCCTTGGGACAGATGTTACTTGTACAAGATGTCAGACATGGGTTCTACCCATTAGTAAGAACCTTTGGGTTCGTTAACGGTTGTACAACTGGGATGAGTGACGGCGGTTGCTCGGGAGGTCCACGCAACCTCCCCTTAGCGGTAATGTCGGTTCATGGACGTTAGCCATGGGGGCATTGACCAGGTACTCGTCGGTTCATGGACGTTAGCCATGGGGGCGGTACAGTAGTGACAAGGAATTGACGGTTAAGCGGTAATGTCAGTTCATGGACGTTAGCCATGGGGGCATTGACCAGGTACTCGTCGGTTCATGGTCGTTGACCATGGGGGCGGTACAGTAGTGACAAGGAATTGACGGATAATCGGTATTGTCGGTTCATGATCGTTGATCATGGGGGCATTGACCAGGTACTTGTCGGTTCATGGATGTAAGCCATGAGGGCAGTACGGTAAAGAGGAATTGACGGTTTATTATACGTTTTAAACTGTTTGAAAAGTAAAGTGTTAAGTTAGCCTTAATGGCAGTATATATGTTTGAAAAGTAAAGTATGTAAAGTTTAGCCATATGGGCAGTATATATATGTTTTAGTAAATCTTTTGTATAATTGATTTAAAGTAAACGTTAGAACTCACTCAGCGTTGCTGATTTTTAGTATGCATATCAGTTAAGTGCAGGTTAGTTGATGGATGTGGATGCTTGGTTTAGAGAGAAGAGTTACCCGAAGATCAGTGTCTGGCATCCCGTTTATGTTTTATGTTATGTTTCTTTTGATTATGTTGATTAAGACAAGTTTCAATTGTAATTGGCTAGTTATGTTTAGACATGTATGTTTCCGCTGCGTATGTTGAGATTTTAAAACGTTTCCGCTGTGTTAATGAATGTCTTATGTTTAAAAGTGTTATGTGTTGATGAGTAAATCCAATGAGTGAGGTCTCCCGGGATTGGGACCTCACAAGTTGGTATCAGAGCCATAGTTTGAGAGATTTGGACATTCCCAATGTCCAGACTTAAACTGAGAATGGGACCAAGTAGCGGATGTCAGTACGGGTAACTCAAGCCAAAGCATTAGAAGCGTATAGTAAGTAAAGTTTACCTTTTTGAGCGTCAAGATAAGAATAGAGGCTTTAGTGGAACCATGAAAGCGAATAAATAGAAAACAAGATGTGATGTAATGGTTAATTGCAGATGGCCAGTGTATATTAACATCTTACCTTACTTATTGTGTTCTACATATTCTCTAGCATGATGAAATTAAATCCTTTTGTTCTTTATCTTCCAGTTAGAAATGGCTAGACGTGGAGGAACTAGAGGGGGTGGAGGAGGAAGATGTGGTGGGCGTACATGCCGCCACGGTGGAGCTAGCACAAACCAAGTGATTGAGGGGAGTGTTCACACTACCCATACTGATACATTACTCAGCCAACACAATGCTGAACATGTGGAAGGAGATGATCAGACGTTTGAGTTTGAACCAGTAGTACAAGCAGCTCTCGGTCGTGAGTTTACCAGACTGCTGAAGGAAACCTTACCAGCCATACTAGACGAAGCGTTGAGGAGGGCCAAGGAGATCCCCAATAAAATCCCAGCCCCTGAAGGGCCAGTGGTGCTTCCAGCTGCGGGAGGACCAATCCTAGTGGAGGATGTTGCACCGCCTACTCGCGGATGCGATTACAAGGCATTTCGTGGTTGTGATCCCCCTGAGCTAACTGGGGAGAAAGAAGCAGCATATACTTTAGATTGGATCAATGGCATGGAATCTACCATCAGCCTCAGTGACTGTCGACCGGATCAAGCGGTCAGGTTCGCAGCTAAGTCACTAAAGGGAGAGGCAGCACACTGGTGGGAGACTGTGAAACAAGCGAAGGGTGACCAAGCGGTCGAGCTAATGAGGTGGAATGATCTGAAGGCGTTAGTAATTTCGAAGTTCTGCCCTAAGAATGAAGTCCACAAGGTGGAGAGAGAGTTCCTGACTTTGCAAGCCGGACTCATGACTCACAGACAATATACTTCCAAGTACAACGAACTGGCACGCCTGGTGCCTCATCTTGTAACTACAGAAGAGAGGAGGATTCATTATTATATTCAAGGGTTGCCTCCAAAGATACGTACATTTGTAAATGCCAACACACCGAGTACCTTTGAGTCGGTGGTCGTTCTGAGCGGAGTTGTCTACGATGACATTGCCTCTGAAGTCATTTCTGAAGCGCCTATGAAACAAGCGGCTAAGCGGACCGGGGAGGACCTTCAGGGTCCTAATGATAAGAGGTCAAGGTTAGAAGCGGAGGGTTTGTGTGGAAAATGTGGAAAAAGGCACGGAGGAGAGTGCAGAGCTGGGCAGGTAGGATGTTTCAAGTATGGCACGTTTGGACACCAATCGCGGGACTGCCCGGAAAGGCCAAGATTCCACAATTGTGGGGAACAGGGACACAGGAGCCGAGATTGCAGGAAACCCAAGAAAGCGGAAGCGGGAGGATCCGGAAAGGGTAAGGCTGCAGAGAAGGAACCTTACATCAACAAGGCCACAGCAAGGGCCTACCAGATGACTCAGTAAGGTACGTTGCAAACTCTTATTCGTGATATGCCAAGTTTATGATTTTATTTCCTTAAATGATTAGTTAGCCCCATCAGCTTAGAAGCCTTAGAACTAGATATTACACGGATTAGATCCTCAGCGGTAGTTAATCACAATGGCCTTCATGACCAAGCTGCCTTGCATAGCTACGGTTTATGCCACCCATTCTGTGATTTGCTATCCGTATAGCTTATGGCAGGTTTCGAGGACGAAACCTATTGTAAGGAGGGTAGACTTGTAACATCCCGAGTTTTAGAGCACGAAAGAATTCACGAGGAATTAAAAATTAAATAAAAAGAAAGGAAGCGGGCTTGGGCCGGGGTGTATGGGCCGAAAGGGCAAGGGTCGGGCCCTTATAAGCCTCAAGATCAGCCAAAAGCTCCCATTTCCATCCACATTTCCGAATTCTAGAGAGAGAGGTGAGAGAGAGTCTAGAGAGAGAAAGTCCCGGTTTTCGGATTAAAGCTTCAAGGATCGTTAGCAAGAGTCTCGTGAGTGTTTAGCAACAAAAAGGAAGTGATTACAGGTAACCGATTCTCCTAGATCTGAGTTTTAGTTCGTTTTTGGGTTTTTCAGGTTTTGGGTGAAAAGGTTATGTTTAATCGGATGAAACTGATAGATAAGCATAGATTAGAGTTCCTTAATGGAAAACGAACGTTTTGAATGCAAACAAGTTCGGGATCTTGAAGTGATCAGACCCGAATGCGAAACTTAGGGTTTTTCGCCAAGAACAGGTCGTGCGCACTTGCTAAGTGCGCACAGAGCAGGTCCTGCGTACTTGCTAAGTGCGCAGGAAGAGGAGCCTGCGCACTTGCTAAGTGCGCAGGAAGGGAAGTCTGCGCACTTGCTAAGTGCGCAGGAAGCAGAGTCTGCGCACTTGCTAAGTGCGCAGGAATCAGGACTGATTAAGTAAAGTCAGTATGTTAGAACGGTTAAACCGTTTAGCGTCGAGTTAAGTCTGATAAGTGTCAAATTGTTATGATTGTTCAGATTGTGTGAGATCCAGTAGACCGTTGCAGCTTAGATACCAGGTGAGTTCTAATCCCCTTTTTGCCTTCTTTAGGGGTGGTATGCATACTTAGTGTAAAATGTTTATTATATTTTATATATTATAAACTGAGGTGAAAAGCTATGTTTTAGTGAAATGTTTAAAAGAGGCAAAAGTATGTTTCAGTAAAGTAAGATATATCATTTTGCAAGCGTTTACTATATTTTTATATACATAAACAAAGGCATGATATATGTGCTAGTATGTTTTCAGTAAAGTAAGATATATCATTTGGCAAGCGTTTACTATATTTTCATATACATAAACAAAGGCATGATATATATGATAAGCTATGTTTCAGAAAGTAAGATGTATTTTATGATAAGCTATGTTTCAGAAAGTAAGATGTATTTTATGATAAGCTATGTTTCAGTAAAAGCAAAGATATATCATTTGGCAAGCGTTTACTATATTTTTATATACATAAACAAAAGCATGATATATGTTAAGTTATGAACAAGATTTACAGAAAGATTTATGAAAAGTAAAGTGAACAGTTTTTCCTTCGAGAATATGTACCAGCTATAAAGGTCCTTGGGACAGATGTTACTTGTACAAGATGTCAGACATGGGTTCTACCCATTAGTAAGAACCTTTGGGTTCGTTAACGGTTGTACAACTGGGATGAGTGACGGCGGTTGCTCGGGAGGTCCACGCAACCTCCCCTTAGCGGTAATGTCGGTTCATGGACGTTAGCCATGGGGGCATTGACCAGGTACTCGTCGGTTCATGGACGTTAGCCATGGGGGCGGTACAGTAGTGACAAGGAATTGACGGTTAAGCGGTAATGTCAGTTCATGGACGTTAGCCATGGGGGCATTGACCAGGTACTCGTCGGTTCATGGTCGTTGACCATGGGGGCGGTACAGTAGTGACAAGGAATTGACGGATAATCGGTATTGTCGGTTCATGATCGTTGATCATGGGGGCATTGACCAGGTACTTGTCGGTTCATGGATGTAAGCCATGAGGGCAGTACAGTAAAGAGGAATTGACGGTTTATTATACGTTTTAAACTGTTTGAAAAGTAAAGTGTTAAGTTAGCCTTAATGGCAGTATATATGTTTGAAAAGTAAAGTATGTAAAGTTTAGCCATATGGGCAGTATATATATGTTTTAGTAAATCTTTTGTATAATTGATTTAAAGTAAACGTTAGAACTCACTCAGCGTTGCTGATTTTTAGTATGCATATCAGTTAAGTGCAGGTTAGTTGATGGATGTGGATGCTTGGTTTAGAGAGAAGAGTTACCCGAAGATCAGTGTCTGGCATCCCGTTTATGTTTTATATTATGTTTCTTTTGATTATGTTGATTAAGACAAGTTTCAATTGTAATTGGCTAGTTATGTTTAGACATGTATGTTTCCGCTGCGTATGTTGAGATTTTAAAACGTTTCCGCTGTGTTAATGAATGTCTTATGTTTAAAAGTGTTATGTGTTGATGAGTAAATCCAATGAGTGAGGTCTCCCGGGATTGGGGCCTCACACTCACTCATACTCGGCATGATCTTGCTTTTGCGGCTCAGTTTCTTAGCCAATTTATGAGTGATCCGCGTGTTCCTTATTGGGATGTTGCGTGGCATACTCTTCGTTATGTCAAAGCACTTGTTCTCAAGGGTTGTTCTTTAATGATGATCCTGGTATGTCTTTGTCTGCTTATTGTAATTCTGATGGGTGGCTTGCCCTAATACTTGGCGTTCTGTCAGTGGCTATTTCATTTCTCTTGGGGGCAGTCCTATTTCTTGGAAATCCAAGAAGCAAGCTACTGTTTATCTTAGCTCTGCTGAGGCTGAATATAGATCTCTCCGCCCTGTCACACAAGAACTTGCTTGGTTAACTCAGTTATTTTTGGATTTTAAGCTTGTCAATCTTACTCCTGTTCCTCTCAAATGTGATAGTCAGGGGCCATTCATATTGCTAAGAATCCAGTTTTTCATGAGCGAACTAAGCATATCGAGTTGGATTGTCATTTTGTCCGTGAGAAGCTTCAGGCCGGTTTGATTCTGCTTTCTCACACGCGGACTTCTGATCAACTTGCAGATTTATTCACTAAGAGTCTGGCTGGTCAACTGCATTCAGATATCATTTCCAAGTTGGGGTTGTATACGCCTCCAACTTGAGGGGGGGTGTTAGCGAACTTAGACGGGCGAACTTGTTATTTTCGCCCGGTTCAGCTAGTGATGAGTTTTGTTAGTTTTCTTTCCTTGTATATAAATAGTATCTTTGTAATCATTATTGAGTTATCAATCAAATCATTCATTTTACCTCCAATCATTCTCTCTCTTTTTCATTCTCTCGTTTATCATTATCGATTGATTTAGCGTTCATCCTCGATATCATAACATATATTGGGTCTTGTTATTCATCCGATTTCATTCTAGTTGAATGAAGACAATATATTTACCAATCATTCTTAAGCGTCAGTCAACTAGTACATTTATCGGAACTCAATTCCGGTTCAAATTTTCTTCTCTGAATCAGGGACTCATCACCAAATTTTATTATACGTGGTGGTCTGCTTAAGCTTCGATTTTGGTTATCTGTGGCTGGAAACTCCAAAGATGAGTTTTTAGCTCTGGCTTTACCATCAATCGTCACACACATGTTAATAAGAGATAGTATACCGCTACCACATATCTCAGCTCTTTATATAAACCACTATTACCGAATCATGATTGGCACTTCGGTGAAACTTGACATACTTATCATGCATTAAAATTACTTTACAAATTATTTTATACGTTCACTACCCTTAACGTGAGTAGGATTGAAGTAGGTTCATGCAATTTTTTTCTTAAAATGGTATTTTTTGAAAATCAAAGTGGTAATTGGTATAGGTTGACTGAACATTTTGGTAATTGGTAAAACCGTAGGTGCCGGTAATGGTTTCAGTAGATTTCCAAAATTAAATGTCTCGACTGACGTGTAGGTGTTGCAAAAAAGTAACTGAAACCGTAATTACCAATAACGGTTTCAGTTTAAATTTTTAAAGAACCTAAAATTAAATGTCTGACACCTAATGATTATGAGTGTGCAAATACACTGAAACCGTTACTGGCACCTACGGTTTTATCATTTACCAAAATGTTCAGTCAACCTATATCAATTACTACTTTGATTTTCAAAAAAATACCATTTTAAAAAAAAATTCAGGTTCATGCATGGTAAGACTCCAATGAGATTGCATTATAACACTCTTGATGATAAAATATAAGTTTCGTGTTATCATAAGACTCCAAATATAAGGGCCACATCATCGTAAGACTGGTGTGGTCAGAGCATCGTATTACTCCAGTGAGGGAGAATTATAAGACTCCTAACGACAAAATATAAGAGTACAAGCAACGTAAGACTCCCACGACACTACAAGAAAAAGACCCTATGTCGACGGAACCTATCCCGACGACATTTGTCGTCGGCATAGGTCACCCTGTGCCGAGGACATGTCGTCGGGTAAGGTTAATCACAAATTTTGAGAAGTGAGACCCTATACCGACGACATGTCGTCGGCACAGGGTTGAGCCGTATGGAGGGAAAATTGGCGCCCGGTGAAAAATTGGGGAAAACCCTTTATTAAAACGTTTTCGTCGGTGGGTTTTTTTTTAATTAAAAACAATTTTGGGAAAACCCTATACCGACGACATGTCGTCGGTATAGGGCATTTACTTTATTAACCGGTCAAAACTCTAAGAAGACCTATACCGACGACATGTCGTCGGCACAGGATCCTATGGCGCCGATAATCTAGGCTATACCGACGACATGTCGTCGGTATAGGTCTCAGCGTCCCCTAACCCAGCAGACAGGTTTCTGCTTCCCATTTTCACCCAAAAACAAAACAAAACTCTCTCATCTCTCTCTTTGGCGATTTCACGTTTTTGAAGTGTTTTGTGGTGCAATTTTCACTAATCTCTCGGTTTTTAAGGTTAGTTAACATATATGTTTCAATTTTGACAATAAAATCAAAATTTTTGGGTATTTTGGTTAATTTCTTTGTTTTTGGTTAGGTGTTTGAAGATTTGACAAGTGTTTGAGGATTTCAAGCTATTTGAAGATATTTGCAATCTTGGTTAGTAATTTTTTTTATAAATTATGTTTAGATTATGTTTGTATGTATATTGTTATGTTTATTTTGTATGTATGTATATATTATTTAGATGTATGATTTTATAAATATTTATGAAATTTTATTATGAAATTAGGTTTAGATGAAATTTGAGAATTTGGATGTATGTTTGTATGTATATTGTTGTGTTTATTTGTATGTATGTATATATGATTTAGATGTATGATTTTATAAATATTTATGAAATTTTATGATTAAATTAGGTTTATATGAAAATTTGGGAAATTTGTATGGAATTGTGTTTATATATATAATTTGGGAAATTTGGGCATTTATGTATGGAATTGTGTTTATATATGTAATTTGGGAATTTGACAATTGTTTATGTATGTTTGTAAAGGATATGTATGTATATTATGTTTATAAATATTTATTTGACCATTTTTTATGTATGTTTGTAAAGGCTATGTATGTAATTGTGTTTGTGTATATAATTTTAGAATTTGGGAATTATTTAGGATAAATATTTAGAATATACCCGTCCGAAATTTGGGCATTATGTAATTATGAATGTATGTATATATCTTTGTATGTATATGTAACTTTATTTAATTTTGTTGCAAGTTCGGAACTCATTGCGGTTGGAGAGGTGTGAATAATATCTTATTTGTGTTTCATTGAATTTTTTTAAGGTACGCATCCCGACTTTTTTACCTTTATGTACGTATCATGTTGTGTACACTAGTATATTTATTTAGGATAACTATTTAGAATATACCCGTCCGAAATTTATCTGATAAAGATAAATTTTGGATTGTCCCCTTTGGGACTGCTTTTTGAATATTCTATCTTATTTAGGATATGTATATATTTTAACGGGTTGACATTTAAGAAAAAAATTGGTAGCTATTTCTCTTTACTCCTTCGAGGTTGCGGTTTATCTGCATACTTGGGGAGTTAAGGGGAAATGCTGCTGATTTGTTCTTAAATAGTCAACTCGTTAAAATGTATACATATAAGATAGAATATTCAAAAAGTGGGTTAGGATCCACCGCCTTAGAGTACCGATCAAATCACATACATTAAATTATATAATTTATTACATGCATGTATATGTGTATGCTTATAACACAATAGATGTGACACTAGATATGACAATTGATAAAAGTTGGGTTACACTGGGAAATCGGAATTCTCCGGCTTTCTTAAGCGGTCTTCGCAACTTTATAGAGACGGCCAAGAACCATGTCGACGGTCGAGGTAGAGCGTTTTGCCCGTGTAGACGTTGTTGTAATGCGTGTCGAAAGGATTTGAAGACGATATATGGCCACATACATGACCGTGGGTTTCTACAATCATATCAGAATTGTATTTATCATGGTGAACAACATCCTCGTGTGGCGGAGATAGCATCATTTTTTGCCCCAAGAACAACACCAACTCCTCCAATAACTATAACAACAAATAATGAGATGTTTGATGCCATAGATGATGTGATGGCAGAGCAAAATACAAACGAGAATAATATAGATGAAGATGGAACTGGTTTAGACCCAGAGTTTGATGCGTTGTTTGAGGAGCTAAATAAGGAGTTATACCCCGGTTGTAGTCAAATGTCTTCCCTAAACTTCATAGCTAAATTGATGCATATCAAAGTTATCAACAAATGGACGAATTGTTCGTTTGACCAACTGTTAGAGCTTCTACAAACTGCATTGCCAAAGGAAAATCACGTTCCAGCATCACACTATGAAGCTAAGAAGAAACTGAGTAAGATTGGGTTAGGATATCAGTCTATCCATGCTTGCATTAATGATTGTGCACTATTTTGGAAGGAGAATGAATCAATGCAAAACTGTCCGGTTTGTAATGAGAGCAGATGGGTTGACAAAAACACAAAGGGGAAGAAAGTACCACAGAAAGTGTTGCGCTACTTTCCTTTAACTTCATGGCTTCGACGAAGGTATAGTTCAAGATTAACGGCAAAAGATATGATATGGCATAATACTGGACGCTCAACGGATGGTATGATGCGACATCCGGTTGATGGGAAGGAATGGCAAGAATTTGATGAAAGATATCCGGATTTTGCTAAAGAACCAAGGAATGTCCGCTTAGGTTTGGCTGCTGATGGTTTTAATCCGTTCGGTAACATGAGTCAAATTTACAGTATGTGGCCGGTAGTGTTAACAACATATAATACACCACCATGGTTATGTATGAAAGAGTCTTCTTTCATGTTAACCTTGCTAATTCCCGGTCCTAAATCACCTAGTAAAGACATTGATATATTTTTAAGGCCTTTGGTTGATGAGTTGAAAATGTTGTGGGCTGAAGGAGTACAGGTGAGAGATGCATCAACCAAAACTGTATTTAGGATGCATGCGGCACTGTTATGGACTATCAACGATTATCCTGCTCGTAGTAGCTTGTCTGGATGGAGTGGTCAAGGTTATAAAGCATGCCCTACGTGTAACATTGACACACCTTCGTGCGCTATAACGAATAAGATAGCTTTTGTTGGACACAGAAGATTCTTGCCTAGAAAGCATAAATGGAGGAACGATCTGTCGTTTGATGGCAAGAAAGAGACAAAACATCCTCCCCGACGATTGACTAATGCTAAAATATTAGAACAACTAAAAAATCTCCCAGATCGTGTCCCGGGGAAACATCCAATGCATGGAGGGATTAAAAGAAAGCGCCTTACATCAGAGTTGAATTGGACTAAACGAAGTATCTTCTTTGAGCTGGATTATTGGTCTTCTCTGCTTTTAAAACACAATCTTGATGTTATGCACGTGGAGAAAAATGTGTGTGATAGTTTATTGGGTACTTTGTTGATGAACGATAAATCAAAAGACACACACAAAGCCCGCAAAGACTTGGAAAATATGGGTATTCGACATAACCTATGGCTAACACAAAAAAACAACAAGTTGTACCAACCACAAGCTCCTTACTCTTTCACACCTAGTGATCGAGAACGCTTTTTTCAGTTTATTCGAGGAGTGAGACTGCCTGATGGATTTGGATCAAATTTCAAAAATAAGGTACTTCACAATTATTCAAATATAATTGGGTTAAAGTCCCATGATTATCACATCCTCATGCAAAGATTGCTGCCAATAGGGGTACGATCGGGTCTGAACAAAAATGTGTCATCAACAATCAATGACGTTTGCACATTCTTTCAAAAAAATTTGTGCACGATCAGTAGATGTGAAAGACATGTATGAAGCAAATGAGGAAGTGGTTAAGATATTATGCAATTTGGAAATGATATATCCTCCAGCATTTTTTGACATAATGGTTCATCTCATTCTTCATTTACCTGAAGAAGCTATTCTTGGTGGCCCTGTGTATATGAGATGGATGTATCCTTTTGAAAGATACATGAAAAAGCTTAAAGCATATGTTAGAAACAAAGCCAAACCTGAAGGCTCAATTGCAGAGGGTTATGTTGAAGATGAAACCTTGACATTCTGCTCTATGTATCTGGACGGTATGCAAACCAAATTTAACCGACCAGATATAAATGCAGATGCTGGCATCCCTAAAAGGCAGTTTCAAGTGTTTTCTTCACAATGTCGACCAATATCGAAAAAGAAAATCAAGACGCTCTCTGAACATGCCAACAAATCATTACAATGGTTTGTGTTGAACAACTGCGATGAAATCAAAGACTACAAATCGTAAGTTTTTTTGTCCATCTACAAGTGATAAACTATTATTATATTTTAATTTAATTCCACTAATTTGATTTTTATTTTGTCCACCTACCAGTGAATTTGTATCTAAATTTCCTGAACGCAATATGCAAACCGATTTTTCTTCATGGTTAAAATATGAAGCAAATGTATTTTCATCTTCATCTTCTACACCCGATAATAAAGAATTAAGGGCATTGGCACATGGTCCCTTGTACGCATATTCTTACACTGCTTGCATAGTAAATGGTGTTAGATTTGTGGTACAAAATCGTGATTCCAGACGCACTACTCAGAACAGTGGTGTGGTTACAATAGGAGAAGACGATACTCCATTTTATGGTCAACTAGAGGAGATCATAGAGTTGAACTACATTGATGGTTACTCGGTTGTACTATTCCGTTGTAAATGGTTCGACACGAGAGGTAAAAGATTAATTAAGCAAAACAATACTATCATAATTGACATCGGCCGTGAATGGTATGTTGGCAAAGAATGGTATGATGATGTCCAATATATATTAGCCACACAGGCTAAACAAGTGTTCTATCTTCGAGACCCTTCTCGAACCACCGGTCAATGGAGGGTTGTTGAGGACGTTCACCATCAGAAGCTTTGGGATTATCCTAGTGTTGTTAATGATATAGATATATTTCACAACACTCAATCAAATGATTATACTTTGGTTGTCGACACCGGATGCGAATGTGGTGAATCAAGTCCTGTTGCCCCGATTCCCCATGCAGATAGTCAATCTATTACACGGGAAACTCAATCATTTTTTTTGTAACTTGGTTGTCGACTTAGGCTACTTGCCAATGCGTACAACTTTAAATGAGGGTGATGAATCAAGTCATGTTGCCCCGATTGATCTTGATGAAAGTTTTATTAACGATGATGTAGAAGATGAAGAAGATGCATACAATTCAGATGAGGAAGATGAAATAAATGATGAAGAAGAAGAAGAAGATGATGATGTTGACACACTTTATTATAGTGATGATTCTGATTGAATGTATGTTAATAGATGTCTTTATATTTGTCTATGTTAAAAATGTAGTATTAGTGTTTAATAGATGTCTTTATATTTGTCTATGTTAACTATTGACGTGTTCAGATCGACCCATTATAAAGAAGGGACGGGCTGGGCCAATGATTTTGCATCAACAGATTATGTAAGTGAAATTATTTTTTTGTTAAAACATCCAAGTTTGACTTTAACGGGTCAAAATGACCCAAACACAATTTAATAGACTTAAAACAAAATACTTTAACTTAAACGGGTCAAAATGACCCAAACACACTTTAATATACTTGGAACATCCAACTGTAACTTTAAACGGGTCAAAATGACCCAAACACACTTTAATAGACTTAGTACATCCAACTCGAGGCCAATTGTTGAATATGTTTGCTAGTATTATTAGTATTTGTTGTTATTAGTGTTGGTTGATTGGAATTTGTGAATTTGGGTCGTCTATTACTTATAGTTTAAAAGGTTGGTTATCCATTTTACAGCAGTTATGCTGTCGAATTTTAGTAAAATAGTCAACTGATTGTTTATTACATTGTTTAATGCAGGACCGAATACAAGAGGAGTATACAATATCATCTGCTGAGTCTGGTGGTGACACATCCACTATTAATGAGTTTGCATGCATGGAGCGTGCCTTAGGTCATCGGCGTGGCCATATCCGGGGTGTTGGTCGTGTGGTGAGTAATCCCACACCGGATGTGTTCGGTACTCCCCCTCCACAACCACATTGGCAAGACGTTGATCAACGTGTGGCTAGTCTTCAACAACAATTCCAAGAACAACAACAACGCGAAGCCCAACGAGAGGAAGAACAACGATTGCAAAATCAACAACTAGAGGAAGAACGTCGTGTGCATAATCAACAAATGCTTGAAATGCAACGAAAAATGGATCAAATGCGTCAAATGTGGGAGCGTCGAACTAGTAGCGATGATAACTAGCTTGGAGTTGTTGAGCCTTTGTAGTTGGTGTGGTGTTGTCTTGAACAATTTGCATATTTTTGTGTTTTGAATGATTGATTTGTCGGACAAGTTTGTGGGTCGAATAATTTGTATGCTTGTTTTACGTTTTGGATATTAGTTTTTATTGGATTTGAATGTTTGAATGGTTTATATATAATTATTTGCAGGTTTTTGTTTTTAGAAATTTAATATTTTTGGAAAAATATTAAAAATTAAAAAAAAAAAAAAAAAAAAAACAGAAAGACCTATACCGACGACATGTCGTCGGGATAGGTCTTTTTTAAAAATTATTAAAAAAAATAAAAAAAACCTATACCGACGACATGTCGTCGGTATAGGTCTTTTTAAAAATTATTAAAAAAAATGAAAAAAACCCTATACCGACGACATGTCGTCGGTATAGAATTTCTTTTTGAATTATTAAATTAGAACCTATACCGACGACAGCTATACCGACGACAATCTTGGGCTATTGGGACGAAGAAATCCCGACGACACCTATCCCGACGATATATCGTCGGCATAAGCTATCCCGACGACAAGTCGTTGCTATAGGGTCAAAAAAAGTCGTCGGTATAGGATGATATTGTTGTAGTGCGAGGGGACATTGTAAGACTCCTGGCGATAAAATATAAGGGTCTAAGCATCGTAAGACTCATTAGATGGTGCGTTATAAGACTCCCAACAAGAAAATACAAGGACCGAGCAACATAAGACACCTAGGAGGGAGCATTATATGACTCCCGACAATACAATATAAAGGTCCAAGCAATGTAAGACTCCTAAGAGGGATCATTATAAGACTTCCGATGATAAAATATAAGGGTCTTAGCATTGTAAGACTCCCACGATCAAGGAGGCATTATAAGACACCTGGAGACAAAAAAAAATAAGGCTTCGAGCATTGTACGACTCCTATGAGAGAGCATTATAAGACTCTTGACAATAAAGTTATTGCCTTAAACATTGCCTCTGGTCATGTCACCCTATCCACCTTTACGCTAAACGTGATATAGGGACCCGTAGGTCGTGTGTAAGGTCATGCATACACTCTTATTGAGATTTCGCGGATAAGGATATTCGAACCTCGACAACATTATAAAAATGATGGAAGCAGTGATGTTCCGCAAATATTGACGTAAAAGACTAAGATTCGTTTGGATCAAAAGTTACGCGGAATGATTCATCTGAACCAAAAAGGAACGGGTCATGGTTATGCAAACTAGGTACCATTCGACCGAGCTTAAGTACCACATTATTAAGATACTAATAATTGATACAAGACTACTCACCAACGACAACAAATTGTATGAGTCTAGCAAACATAGCTAGGACTACATAATGCTAGACTCGGTGAATGCTAGACTGGGTGACTTGATAGGATACTCTCATATTAGAAAAATCCAACATGTTAGGCCCAACCCAATTGGACCAATTTTAGTAAGCCCAAGTTAAGGTTGGCCTATTAGCGTTAAGGTCCCAACAAACTCATATGAAAAAGGCGATTAACTCTAAAAACATAGCCCCCTCCCCCTCCCTCCCTCCCTCTATGATAATTTGTGATTTATAATATGGTATAAACAACTTTGAGTGTTGGAGTGCCCTAAGAGCTACGACTCCAGCCCTCTAATAAAATTCTTGTGGTTCCAGCCTACTTCATGATCCGAAGAAAGGAGAAACGGGATCAGACTACCATTCATGGGCGGACCTACATAGACCGAGAGGGGTTCATCGGAACCCCCGAGTTTCAAAATTTTAATAGAACGGTATGTAAAAAAATTTGGGTGAACCCCTATCAAACTTCAACAATTGGTGTAGTGGTTTAGGCTTTGGTTTATAAACTAGAGGTAGTGGGTTCGAATCCCCCCACTATCATTTTTTAAAAAACCTTTTTTTAATTGATTTGGGGTTGTTTGGGATTGAGATAATCAAGAAATTTGTTGAATAAACAAAACCTAATCAATTGCTCCACTAAAAAGTCCAGGTGCAACATACAAAATGATATACTCCAAAATTTTGTTGCCCATAAAATGATCAGAACCTCTTGGATATCTAGAACGTACAAGAAAACGTTCAAATGTTCACCTGGTGCTTGTGAGAATGCCCCCAGAAAATGTCAACAAGGGGCGAATACCAGCCGTTACTTCTCTGAAATTGATTGCTACTCTGAAATTAATATGGGTTGTTTGGGATTGAGATTTCCTTGTCCAGAATAGATGAATAACTTGTGTTAGTAATGCCAAACATCCCCTTATAGTAGAAATGTTCAAACCAATAAAATTTGATGTTGGATGATTGTTGGAAGAACTAGGAAAGAATGGTGAGTTATATGAGTGTTGAGTGTTAATCTTAAAATGGTGTCATAAAGAACACTCACATATTTAGTTTTTTACACAAAATGATAACATTAATTAATCTTATTTGATATATAAGCATGATGAGGTATGTTGAATTCAGGAGAATCAGCCAATCAGGTAATTACTAAACATAACAAAAAAAACTTAATCAAGAACAAGATTCTCGTACTTACAAATAAACCTGACTCGAACCATCGACACCTGTAGCGTATCAATTCTATTTGTTGGCTTCTCTTGCCGACACCACTTTACATTTACTGTGTCACAAACCTTATCTACTCACTCACATATGATAGGTTTTCGATTCCGCATAATGGATAATCATTTTGGAAGAAAAAGATAAGTCATTTTTTGGAGAAATGCTTATTCGCTAGTTTATCCTCGAAAGGAGATGCATTCTTATTTCTGTCTTCTTTTGATGTTATCATGTTTTATCTATAAGATACTTTTTTTTTTTTTAAAAAGTAAATTTCTTTAATCTTTTGAGGAGTAGGACTTGAAGTCATGACCTTTTTAAATTTTAGTGTTTCAAGTGTTTTTTTCTTTATCATTGGGTCACCTACCCCAATGAAGATATAACACAACTTTCTAATATAAAATGTTTAGCCAAATATATAAATATAAAAAAATGTTTAAGTTGGTAAAAAGAACCATTTCTGTTTCCAGATTATTTTACTTTTAAGCAGAGGTAATTATACAATACTAAATTATTTTAACTTTTTAATCTTGATTTTATACACTTACATATAAAATAATGCCTTAAATAAACCAAAAAAATACTATAATTCTATCTGTTTTTATAGTTATTCTGTTATACATAATGTTTTCAGAACCGGACCAGATATATATTTTTATAGGAAGTAAAATACTATAACTTATAAGAAGTAAATAACTTTTGAAATTCCATTTGTTAATAAAAAATATCAGCCGGCTTATATAACACGTGGCCTCCATCTGCTTCATCAGCTTTTAAAGCTAGGTTTCAAAACCTAACATTCTGCTACGTGTAGGGTTATCTCACATGCCATGCATCTCTATTCACCACGTATACAATCTTTCATCATCTCACATTCTCCTATATAAACACATCAGAATCTCATCAAACTCACCAAACAGATAAAATCAGCTATAACAAGTGATCAATTGTACGCTTTGCAGTGATAGTTGTACTTTTCTTTAAATAGAGTGAAAATATGGCACAATACGGACGTGAAACTCGCCACACCGATGAGTACGGAAACCCTATTCTGAAAACTGATGAGTACGGAAACCCTATTCATTCAGCAACCGGAGGGACCATGGGTGAATACGGTTCCGCGGGTAATCACCAGGGGTTAGGTCAAGCAGCCACCGGCCACCAGGGGTTGGGTACGGAGATAGGTCATGCCACAGGGGTTACAGGAACTGATTACATCTCTGGTGGTCGTTCGGCTGATCAGACTGGTTACCAGGGACTAGGTACCGAGCATGGTACTGGTGGAACAACTGGATCTTATCAGAACCAACCTAGCGCTGCACCTGTGGGTGGTGCGGGCATTGGCACCGGAACTGGAGCTGGTTTGGGTGGTACTCACACTGGAACGGGTATTCTTCATCGTTCAGGAAGTGGCAGCTCAAGCTCTGTAAGTGTACAAATACTATTTTCAAGTTGTTTTAAATATTGCCGGTGTTTTTAGACCGGAAACTGGGTCATAGAATCGTTCCGGTTATGTTTATTTAAACTGGTTAGATTTTTTTTCTTTTAAAATCTTATTTTTTGATTAATTTAATATTCTATTATATATTTTAGTTATTCAAGTGTTTTTATAATTTTAATTTATAGTTTATTAAAATTATAACACATACCAGATCGGCTGACCAGACCAGAACCGGTCATGGAACCGGGTATAGGATCGGTCCGGTTATCTATATTTAAACCGGTCCGATTGAATTTAAAATTTTTTACTTTATTTCTTTTAAAATATTATTTTTTGATTAATTTAGTATTTTACGAGGTATGTTTTAGTAATTTAGTATTTTAAATTAGATTAGTAGTTTTAATTTTTCTATTATTTATTTTATTATCCGCTTTCTTAAATCCGGTGTGACCGGAATTTAGTTTTTCTATTATTTATGATATTATCTATTTTCTTAAATCTGGGGCGACCCGTCCGGTCATGTATAATATAATACGCTGTTTCTATTATTTAAAGCTGATTTTCTTTTAACAAATAATGTGTAGTCGGAGGATGATGGGCAAGGAGGAAGGAGGAAGAAGAAAGGTGTGATGCAGAAGATCAAAGAAAAGCTTCCCGGCGGTCACAGTACTGAGCAGCAACATCAGACGACTACAACTACGACCACCGGTTATGGTGAAACCCATGAAAAGAAAGGGATGATGGAGAAGATCAAAGAGAAGCTGCCTGGACATCACTAATTGAATTGTGTGTGCGTATATATAAATATACATATAATAAAGAGAGAAGTATAGAACAATAATTTGCATGGCTCCCGTTTCTACGTGTGTGTTGATGGGTAGCCACAGCAAGTCAGTGGGGTTTTGATTTGGTCTTTGGTTTATTGGGTGTTTGGTTTTCTTGTTTCTTTAGTTTCTAGTGTTTAAGGGCTTTTACTATGTTTTTAATCTCGAGATGTTAAATATACCTATTACAAAATTGTCACTTTACACTTTTGGAGCTAAATGCTTGTATGATTCACTAAGGGTGATGGGGGCGTCATATGGGTAAGTCATCGGGTACCTACGAAAGGGTTGCGGGTACCTATGACGGGTAATGGTCTCGGCTACATGTACCCGTTGGAGAATGCCATTGTAGAATAGCTATATATAGCCGTTAAGTTTATATAAAAACTAATTTAAATATCTAATGTCACCTTAAATAAATTCATCTTTATTCATATTTTTTACCCATAAAATATGGATTACATACTCTTAATTTTGCTATCTAATGAATCGAAATTAATTTTTCCACTTGATTCATTGGATGAGTTTGACTTGAACGAGTGCGTCTCTAGTAGTCTTCAATTTCTCACGTATATCGTCGTCGAAGCCGAATATAAAGACACGACAACATAAAAAAAGATATGTATCACGGGGATCGTGAACAAGCTCTAAAGACTTATAAAAGATTATTTCGTCGAGGAAAATTCAAAATACGATGTAGTTACATTTCAAGAATGGTTTCGGATGTCATATGGATTATTTTTAAAATTTGTTGGAGATGTAGAAGCCAAACTTGAATGGTTTTAAAAGGGCATTGACGGAAGGATGAAAAAGAGTTTCACGGTGTTCTCAGATGGCAACTTGCAACCGGTAATCATCCTGACGAATACGATGAGTATTTATGTATGGTCAGTACGACTTCACGTGAATGCCTACAGTATTTTTGTAATGTCATAATTCAATTATACAACAGAGTTCTTACATATACCGACAAGCCAAGACGTTATACTTTTGTATAACGCACATGAAGAAAAACATGGCTTTCCGGGTATGCTCGGTAGAATCGATTGTAAAAATTCTGTTTAGAGACCGTGTCTTATTTTTTCTGAGAATGTCCCTTTTCGAAACGTCCTTATTAATTTTTTATCCTCCAATTTGTTCTGTTGACTTATTTTTTCTGAGAATGTCCCTTTTCAAAGGTGTTTGTAAAAAAAATCCGACGACGTTTGTTTGAAAAATCCGACGCCATTTGGTGTTTGAAAAATCCGACGGTGTTTAAAAAACAATAAGACGATGTTTGGAAAAATCTAACGATGTTATGGCCGGCGGTGTTTGAAAAATAAATTACCTCAACAGTTTTGTAAAAAAATAAAATAAAATCTTTTTTGAAAAAAATTAATGATTTTATATAAATACAATGAGATCGTACCTCAACAGTTTTGTAAAACAAATACAGTCGGATCCACGATGTTTATTAACCTTGTTGATTCTTGACATTATCTAACCTTGTTTCTTTGACTAAGAAAAAATAAGGGTGATAGTTGGAAGCTAATATGAAGCTTGGTGAGAGTTGTAAATAGTCAAGATAATGGAAATCTGTCCGTTTAGTGAAAGATATTGTTGTGCCCCTCGGTGATCCAAACCTGTGTAAATGCACGGCCATGCTCAGACTTTGTGTCTGATGTAACCACTTTGTATCTCGATCGAGAAAGAGAATGTTTGAACAATGTATGAGAATGAAATCTGATCCATGTCTCATTTTTAAACGAGATATTTGTTACAGAAAGGGTAATCGACTCTAATGTCAGTACCATTACGAATAGTTAAGTAAGGGTGCTTAGACTAACCGGGAATAGTGTACTTCTTAATAAATGTTATACCTTGATAGGGGCAGTGAGACATGACTAGATGTCCACCACTGTCTGTACTAACAAATGATCAAGACTTGTGCAACTGGGAGTCTGTTAGATATGTATGCCCAACTTATGAATAGGAAATAAAGGAAGATAATAATTAATTAATGAAATGTAGTTAAATAAATCTCCTGAACACTAAGTTAGAGGCTAAAGTTAAAAGGTTATTGATGTATATAAACTATATATATATATATATATATATATTTTAATGAAGATTTTTACACAATTAGTTTTAAAAAGAGTTTCACCAAAGACAAATCAGACACACAGGGCAAGTGTACCTGTCGGATAGCAATATAGTAAAGGTAAGAACAGGATATCAATCTGTGAAAACGGTGGAATGCAATAGTAAACCGGAATTAAAATTCAATCAAGTGATGGGTAAAAGATATTTTGAAAGGTTGTTTAAATAACTAGCATGCAAGGAAAGAAGATCACTTTGGTGTCAAATCCATCTAGAATACATTCAATACACTCATGGGAGCATGGTAATACACAAAACATAGATTGACTAAATTCTCGTCAAACACATCTAATCAAATGACCATTCGGAAAACTAGAATGATTGATACAAACTAACCACCTAAAATCATGCAATCAAGCTCACGTGTTGTAATCATGTCAATGTTTATAAAGATTGAACTAGATTCAGATCAAGGTACACTAATCCAATAACTAGTTGGAAAGATAATATGAAAAACATACTACCCACCTCAAGTTGATTTAATTAGACAACAATATGCACCTCTTCAACATACAATGTTCATACAAAATTCACATAAATTAGGGGACTGTGTCAACAAATCCTAGATAAACATAATGCTAAGCATGAAACATCATAACAAACACTTTGTCTTTCCGAACATAAGCATAAGGATACATATTCAAGAATCATAAATAATGAGCAAGACTTCATCCACCATTCCTAGTCAAAAGCCTTAAATTAGCATACAAACATACACCAATTCATGAACACAAGCATAAACCATAATTTTTCCAACATTATATAGCATACACAAATACAAGTCTTTGCAAACAACTTTAGATTCTCAAATACATAATTTCATTGAAAAATAATCATAAGATTGTCATAACATTAACACAATGATTGCTAATAATCCATAAATGTTGTCAAATGATTCTAAACTTCATCTAACCATAGTGAACAAGAGTTTTAGCTCATCATGAGTATAAGAATAGCAAACAAGCAGGGAAAAATGGTAAGAAGCATGAATGGAATACAAGAATCAAACCACTCCTCCAAGCCTATATGTTGTTGTTGATGTATGGTGATCCTCTTGATGTAATAATCCTTCCTAGAAACTTGGAATGTGGCTGGAACTAGGTTGGTTCGGAGCTCAAATAGTAGGTTTTTGCTCTGGTTGCTGAATATTGAAGTGTGACAAAAAAACTTTGTATTTATAAAGCTGGAGAGCCACGACCGTGTCTGGTGATTAGCGCGGTCGTGTGATAGGAGGTTGACCGATCCGTAGCTTTCATTGGATCCTTTCTTCGAGGTCGTATGGGCATGAGGTCATGAATCAGACTCACGGAAATGCACGCGACCGTGGGGATGCTTGAGCATGGTTGTGCTCGGGAATTTGGCTACGCGCGGTCGTGCCATATATGGGGCGCGACCGTGTCTAGGGTTTTGCATGCTTGGCACGGTCGTGCCAGTCAGGGGGCATGACCGTGCATCCAATTCAGAAACCATTACTTTTCTCTAAAACTCCTGGAATCTCCTTCTTTGTCAACTTAGCTCCACAAAAACCTACAAAACTTAAAATGAAGCAAATAAATGTCTAAACTCGGGAAATAACCGGGAATTGATCGTGCAATGAGCGGAGTTTTATACCAAAAAGATGTGTAATTCTTAACACATCAAACAACCCCACACTTGAACATTGCTTGTCCTCAAGAAAATCAAACTAAAACAAAACTTCCAATGGCACTATGGATCAATTCAGAAAACCGTAAGCATTAATAAAATTATAAAGGTTTGTCAAACTTTTTAAGAAATGCAATGTTGACTAAATTAAACCCAAGGAGCCCAATGAAATAACAACCGAAGAGCAAATGAATATGCCTAGAAAATCCTTAGCATACAACCTTATACTCCTCACAATGTTTACACACACTTGGGTATATATATATATGATCATACACGTAATGGTGTATGTATAGAACACTCAAATTCGAAGACAATAAATCATGCATAAATCATAAGGTTGCTAAAAAATCAAATCTCTACCAACTAACATGAAACAAATCATAAATCAACAGGACTTTGAACGACTTGTAACTTGGCAATGGTTAAGGATAAGGAGGCGGAATTTGAAAGTGGCTAAATGGCTAAAAACCCGGCAGTTATACTAAATCAAAAACTACTACAACTTTCAAATAAAAATAAACTAAAGAATATTTTCCTATAGATAAGGGCTAACCATCGGATTCTTTTCGTCTTTGCTCACAAAATTGCTCTAATCGGCTATATTTTACCTAATTTTGGTGATTTATTTATTTTTATTTTTTTCAATATTTTTTTTCTTCTTTTCTTTTGAATGAAACTAAGTCAATATGCATCTTTCCTTAGCTAAAAACCTCTTAAGAAATATAAAATTGTAACAATAATACAAACTAAAAAGTCAACATTAGCCAACCGAATTTCTAACACGGGTAAAAATAAGATAAATAAAAGGCTATGTGACGGTGTAAATGTGGATAAAAACAAGAAAAACACGGGATAGGCTCAACATGGCTAACTAGTGGATGTGTTCGGGTGAGGGAAAACAAAAATAAAAGGCTCACAAAATGGTTTAATCCTAATGTGCTGATCATTTTTATGCAATATTTATGTTCATGATTTTGAAATTATACCAAAAGCAAGTTTTAATAAACATGAGACATCCGGCACACTCAAATCCGCAAAAACAAGAGTAAAAATATCTAAAGTTATCAAGGCTCAAAAAGATAAACTCACGGAAACAGAAAGGAATGGGTGCAAGCAAAAAGGTTAACATGAAATTTATTCGTTTAGCCCACTAAAACTCACGGTTATCCCAAAAAACTGGGTTTGACTCGATAGAATTTCTATCTCGATTGCTTTTAAAAAATCAAACCTCTAATATTTACTAAAAATGTGAATGTTAACGGTTAACTTTTATTCTATTTTTGTGTTTTTAATATTTTATAAAACTTATTTAATGCCAATAAAAATTATGAAGGAAGATTTTACAAAAAATGAAGTCATAAAATGCTAAGAGGACAAACATCGCGTTAACAAATTCCCACCCTATACTTGGAGTCATACATTGCCCTCAATGTATTACAACAAATAATGTAAAGTGAAGAATGAACACTCAACCCCACACTTTAGGAACGTACATTATCCTCATTGTACACAAAAAATGAAATGCAAATGGGAATGCAATGCAATGGAATATGAAAGGAGAATTGAAACTTCCCTCGTATCGATCTCCATGAAACTCAAACGTCCTACCCACAGAAATGGTGTTCGAAGCGGTACCACAATTCCAAAATCTATCAAGACTAACAACATCAAACAAGATCAGTAACATCAAGACAAAATATATACGGGAAATGTAAAGACAAATACCCACAAACAGTATAACAGAACAACCAAACGAAAGTACAAAGCCAAAGCGCGATCAAAGAGTTTGTACATGTGTAGTCAAGTACAACTTAACAAAAGTTGGTCCAAAAGGCAATGGGAGGTACTACTCCCACTGCATACCCTCCAGGTCGATGCCTGCTGCACCAACTCCCTCGGCTCCTCCTGCTGGTGGTGATGGTGGTGGAGTATGGTGCGAGTGCTCTGGCTCTAAGAAGAATGGCACGGGAACCATGTAGGGGGCTCCACCAGTAGCAGTAGCAGCGCACTGGGCCTTATACTGCCAGGTCCAGTAGCGCATGAAAAGATCATAGGGGATCACAACCGGAGGTGGTGAAGGTGGTGGAGGTGGTGGAACAATAGGGTCGGGCTCAGCATGCCCGTGCTCTGGCTCGGGTTCAACGTGCTGTGGGTCAACCTGCTATGGGTCAACCTGTTGTGGGTCAAACTGCCCCTACATGGCCATATGTACCTGATAGGCGGCGACAATATCCTCCGCCTCGGCCTGCATAATATGGATTTTGACCCGGACGGTTTGGGTCCCAAACTCTCCCCCATCTAACCACTAACCTAACTCTTCCCGGTAATCAACGAGCCACGTGCATGTTTCTCAGTGTCTGCACGATCATCACAACGGCCTCCGCCACCGGAGTCAAGTCAGCAACTACCTCAGCTGTCAACAAACGATAGTGCCTGGCGATCTTGGTCACAAACTAACCGCCACAGATAGCACTAGTAACATCCTTCCCTGAACTATTCACCAAGTACCCAACGATGGAGTGCGTAAGATTGCAGTTGTGCGGGCGTACAAGGCAATAGAAGTAGAAAAACTCTCTCAAATTTACAACAGTCTCTCCCTGGCCTCTACCGAAAATGGAGTACACAATACATCGATAAAGAACACGGTGCCAAGGATCTCTAAGGGTCGAAGCCTTGGTTAAACTCGGGTCATAAATCCTAAACCCAAACTCATGCCAGAACTGATCCTTGTCCTCCTCGGTCGGGAACCCAGTAATCCCATCAATAAACAACTCGGTCTGCACCTCATCCCTGGTATACAATCTAAGCACTTTCGCAAATCTGGCCACAGACATCACACGCCACTCCCCGCCTAATCTAAATCGGACAGTCTCAGCCTGCTCCAAATCCACACATGGGTAATTGAACTCATAAGTGGAGAAAAACTCCATCACGAACTCGACATACTGAACTGTATGAAGTTGGAACAGCCGGCTCCAGGGGGCGGTGACTAGGTCGTCCTATCGGTCCCTCTGACCGATGGCATCAATTGCAGCTGGCTCAGGACGTTGCCCGGCCAAAATACGGTGCCGACGTGGCCACAGAACATGAAGAAGAGCCTCGTACTGATGCTCATTTTCGTTAATCTCGAAGTATAGATGATCCCTGTTTCCTGCTATCTGAAAGAAAGATAACAGAAATCAAAACAGTTATGAAGAAGTCAGAAGAAATTATGAAGTTTCTAACCTGATTATGAAGGGGCACGGTCATGCCTAGGAAGGGGCACGACCGTGCCTAGGTCAAAAATGCCTGCCCACGGGCGTGTGGCCGACCACGGGCGCCAGACAACCCGACAACATGGTCGAGCCAGATACCGGGCACGACCGCGCCTAGGTCAAATGTCAAGGGCATGACCGCACTCATCAGAGGCACGACGTGCTCTACCAAGCCAAGACTTCCTAGGTTTGCAAAGCCGGGCACGACCACGCCAGGCTAGGAGCACGATCGTTCTCATCCAATTCTAGGGTTTTGACTTAAAAAATCAGCTTTTAGTTACGTTTATGAAGGGGCTTTTGCATGGAATCAGCCCAAGGAGTTCCCAACATCAATTTCTAAGTATATACAAGTCTAAAAATCAAAACAAATGAGTAAATTTAAGAAAACCTAGAAATTTTACAAAGACTAACATTTTTACATGAAACAAAGATCCTATCTATATACCAACGAACGAGAGTAGTTTATTGGGTGTACCTGAATCGTGTAGAGGATGAAAACAACAACTAGGAAACCGAGGGAAAATCATGTGGGGAGGGTTCTGATCGTTTGTGTAAGCGTCTGGAGGATTTTTTGGGTTAAAAGCTATTTATATGGCCCCTCTAAATAAGAGGCATGACCGCGCTAAGTGCTTAGGCACGACCGTGCCAGAGTTTGAGGCACGACCATGCCAATGAGGGGCACGACCGTGTCTCTTGCCCAGCAGACACAGAACCCTGATTTTTTATGCAGACTATACCAAACCTGACTGCGATTCTTCCAAACTAGAATTTCTAAAAATTCAGAAGACATACCTGAGATGATCCAATCAATATCCTCAATCCGCATAATCCACAGCACATCCCGATAACCTAAACTCAAAAATAAATGATAAAATCCTAGAAAAATAAAAAGAGAAACAGGAAAATAAAATAGAAGATAAAAACTAAGAAATACTACCAAAGATGATACTGAAACAGGCTAAGTTTATTAACGAGTCGTTAGCTAAACTCAAGTCCCTAAATTAGTTAGTCCATGGGGTGGAGGTCCACTACCTCCAATGCCGAGTCAACTGGTCCATTAATGAATGGTTTGAGACGATGACCGTTGACCTTGAAGATTCTCCCATCTTCATGCTCAATCTTGACGGTCCCATAGGGAAACACGTCCCTAACCGTGTAGGACCCGTCCATCGTGATTTCAACTTCCCGGAAAACAACCGCAACCAAGAGTTATAAAGTAACACTCGACCACCCACTCGGAATTCCTTCTTGTCCTTCAAGCATCGGTCATGTAAACTCTTAGTGCGCTCCTTGTAAATCGTGGAGTTTGCATAGGCTTGATTCCTCAACTCGTCAAGCTCGTGAATCTGAGTAAATCGGTTCTCACCTGCGTTCACCAGGTCAAGATTCACCGCCTTCAATGCCTAATAAGCATTGTGCTCTAACTACACCGGAAGATGGCACTCTTTCCCATAAATCAACCTAAATGGTGTGGTACCAATAGGCGTCTTATACGTAGTCCGGAAAGCCCAAACTGCATTATCTAACCTCTCCGACCAATCCTTACAGTTTTGACCAACCGTTTTCTCCAGAATACGCTTTATGCCCGGTTCATGACCTCAACTTGTCCACTGGTCTGTGGAGGGTATGCTGTGGAAAATCTATGGTTTACACCATATCGTGATAATGCCTTCTCCAACTGGGAGATGCATAAATATGCCCCATGGTCACTGATAAGAGCTTTGGGGGAACCAAAGCAGGAGAACAGCTTCTTCAAAAATTGAACAACCACCCTAGCATCGTTAGTGGGCAAGGCTTGAGCCTCGGCCCACTTACAAACGTAGTCAACAGCCACTAGGATATACTGGTTACCATGAGAAGCTGCGAAAGGTCTCATAAAGTCATTGTCCCAGACATAAAAAAATATCACAAACCTGGATGATGTTTTGGGGCATCTCATATCTCAAAGATATGTTTCTTGCCCTCTGGCAAGCGTCACACACGCGGATCATCTCATGAGCGTCCCGGAAGATGGTAGGCTAGAAGAAACTGGCGTCAAAGACCTTCTTTGCGGTCAAAGTGGCTCCATGATGTCCACCTGTAGGGCCCTCGTGGCAGTGTCTAAACACCTGACGTGCACGATCTGATCAGCACCGACCCGAAACAAATAGGGATCTTCCCAAAGATAGTGCTTTACATCGTAAAAGAACTTCCTCTTCTGCTGATGCGTTAAGCCCTTCATCAAAATCCCACTAGCAAGGAAGTTTGCACAATCAGCAAACCAAGGACACTCCTCATCCTGTGTCTGTATGTGCATGAGAAACTCGTGGGGAAAATTGTCATTTATGGATGACCCAACAAGCTCAGATGAAGCTGAGCACTCAAGACGGGACAAATGGTGTGCATCGACATTCTCCGCGCCCTTCTTATCACGAATCTCAATGTCTAACTCCTGAAGCAGCAAAGCCTACCAGATCAGTCGGGGTTTGGCATCATGTTTGCTGAACAGGTGTCGAAGAGCTGCATGGTCAGTGAATACAATGGCTTTGATAAGAACGGAATTTATCGAAAGCGAAGACAACGGCGAAGAGCTCTTTCTCTGTCGTGGTGTAATGCTCTTGTGCGTCATTGAGCGTATTGCTCACATAATAAATAGGGTGAAACTGCTTCTCTCTCCTCTGTCCTAAGACCGCCCCAACAGCGAAATCACTCGCCTCACACATAATCTCAAATGGCAGCTTCCAATCAGGAGCCACCATAATAGGGGCATTCACTAACTTCTCCTTCAACAAATTGAATGCTTTGAGGCACTCATCAGAGAAAACAAATTGGGCTTCCTTCTCAAGAAGCTGGGTCATCAGTCGAGCAATCTTAGAAAAGCCTCGAATGAAGCGTCTGTAAAAGCCCGCGTGACCAATGAAACTCCGGATAGATTTCATAGAAGTAGGCGGCGGGAGCTTAGATATAGTATCAATCTTGGATCGATCAACCTCAAGCCCCTTGTGTGAAATATTGTGCCCAAGCACAATGCCCTCCTTCACCATGAAGTGGCATTTATCCCAGTTCAATACTAGGTTGTCCTCCTCACACCTGGCCAACATCCTCTCCAGATTCCCGAGACGATGATCAAAGGAACTCCCAAATACAGAAAAGTCATCCATGAAAACCTCCATGGAGTCCCCAATCATGTCATGAAAAATGGCCACCATGCAACGCTGAAAGGTGGCAGGAGCATTACACAATCCAAAGGGCATCCATCGATAAACAAATGTGCCATAGGAACATGTGAATGTCGTCTTCTCCTAGTCCTCAGGAGCAATCGGGATCTGAAAGTTGCTAGAAAAGCCGTCTAGGAAGCAGTAGAACATCTTCCCCGACAATCTCTCCAAAATCTAATCAATGAACGGGATGGGAAAATGATCCTTCCTAGTGGCATCATTGAGTTTGCGATAGTCGATGCAAACTCACCAACCTGTGATTGTACGAGTATGAATCAGCTCATTCCTCTCGTTGGTAATGACATTCATACCCCCCCTTCTTGGGGACAACCTGAACTGGGCTAACCCAGGGTGAATCAGAGATGGGATAAATCAAACATGCATCAAGTAGCTTAATCACCTCTTTCTTCACCACCTCCTGCATGTTCGGGTTCAACTTCCTCTGGTGCTGCACAACTGGCCTGAAATCATCCTCTATAAGGATCTTGTGGGTACAAAAAGAGAATTAATGCCCTTAATGTCCACAATCCTCCATGCAATGGCCTGCTTGTGCTACTTCAGTACCTCTAATAGCCTCTCCTTCTCATCACTCGTAAAATCGGAGGCGATGATGACGGGTAATCGAGACTCACCATCCAAAAAGGCATACTCCAAATGGCTCGGGAAATCGAGACTCACCCTCCTTAAGCTTAATC
Source organism: Smallanthus sonchifolius (assembly GCA_023525975.1). Classification (NCBI taxonomy): domain Eukaryota; kingdom Viridiplantae; phylum Streptophyta; class Magnoliopsida; order Asterales; family Asteraceae; genus Smallanthus; species Smallanthus sonchifolius. Next base: position 30,716,604 of record CM042023.1, read on the forward strand.
GGTGGTGGGTCCTCAACAGAAGGCTGCTCTATCGGCTCAGACTCTCTATCAACAATCTCAAACACCTCTGGATACGGGGGTGACTCCTGGCCCTTCGTACGGGCCATCTACTCCTCGAACTGAGCCTCACTAACTGGATCAAGAGTCTCTCCCCCTACCAATTGTGTGTCCAGGAACTCCTCATCAGCTGTGTCCTAGAGATGATCACTCACACAAGAATAAACAGTCTCAATGAAGTACTGGGTGTGCTGCATGGATCTCACAATGTAAAAGTTCACCTCCTCATCATCCACTCTCAGTGTCAGTTTCCCTTAATACACATCAATCAGGGCCTTCGCAGTGGCTAGGAATGGTCGATCTAGGATAAGAGGCACGTTCGTGTCCTCATCTATGTCCAGAATCACAAAGTCTATAGGAAATACAAATCAATCAACCTTCACCAACATATTCTCGACTATCCCTCGTGGATACTTCACCGAACGATCGGCAAACTAGACACTCATACGTGTCAGTTTAGGTTCTCCCAACTCAAGCTTAGCAAAAACCGCATATGGCATAAGGTTAGTGCTAGCACAAAGGTCTGCTAATGCATTGCTGACCGACAAGCTACCAATCAAACAGGGGATAGTAAAACTCCCTGGATCTCTCATCTTCTCTGGCAACTTGTTCTGAATCACATGCGAACATTCCTCGTTCAACGTTACATGAGATAACTCCTCCAACTTCCTCTTGTTCATGAGGATGTCCTTCAAAAACCTCACATACTTGGGCATCTGAGTTTGATCCTCCACAATGGCAAGTTTATATGCAACTACTTAAAAAGCCCTAAAAACTTACCATACTGCTCCTCCATCTTCTACTTCCTCAACATGCCCGGGTATGGAATGGAAGGAGTATAATCTCTCACAGCCTCTCGGGGGCGTGATGCTCTCACTAGCTTCTCCCTTGGTGGTGTCTCATCCAGAATATCAACTACAATCTCCTCCTCGGATGATGTTGGCACAGGAACCGGTGGATCTGGTCCTGTAGCTCTACCGCTCCTCAAAGTGATAGCCTTCACGTGAGCCTTTTGATTGGTCTCAGTGTTGCTTGGTAGGCTCCCTTGCGGTCTCTCTAAAAGAAGCTTCTCGATCTGCCCGACCTGGTTTTCTATGGTATGGATCAAAGCCTTCTGATTCCTCAGCTCAGTCTCATGTGTATGAAAATGCTCCTCCATGTAACGGTTCTGCTTCTCGACCAATTGATTCTGATTCTCCGAGTTGGCAAGCAGCCGTGCAACCATGTCCTCTAAACTGGATTTCCCCTCAGGTGCGGACTGTGGACCGCTGCTAGAGCCTTTACTTTGAAACTAGCTCTGCCGAGGTTGGGAATGGGAGGACTGTCTCTGAAACTGGTGGGACTGATGTTGGAATGGCGGGCGCTGAGTGAATTCAGATGGTTGCTGGTTATTGCTGCCAGACTTCCAACTGAAATTCGGGTGATTCCTCCACCCCGGATTATAAGTATTACTGTATGGATTATTCTGGGGACGTTTTTGGTTAAACATGAAGTCAACTTGCTCGTGGGTCCCCTGATCCCCAATCTGACAAGCACTCGTGGAGTGCTCCCCACCACATAACTCACACAAGTTCTGGGCCTTTTGGACGTGCATCTGCTCGATCTTGGTGGAAAGTGCTTCCACCTACGCAACTAAAGAGGTGAATCCATCTAGGTTATGGACACCTTTCCTCTGACTCCTCGCTCGGGATGCATGCTGATAACTCTTCGACGCCACTCTCTCCAACAAATCATATGCCTCCTGGGGTGTCTTCGTCCTGATATCTCCACCCGCATACGCGTCAATCGGCTTCTTCCCCGTCAAATCTAGACCATTGTAAAAGGTCTCGCATTGCTGCCACCTCAACAATCCATGGTGGGGAGCCTTCCTCATCAACTCCTTAAACCTCTCCCACGCCTCATAGATCGTCTCCCCGTCATCGTACTAGAAAGAAAGAATCCTAGCCCTCAATTTTGATGTTTTCTCCAGAGGGAAGTATTTTTCTAAGAATTTAGCGGCCATATGGTCCCAAGTGCTTATGGAACCAGGGGGAAGTGATAGTATACATTCCTTGGCTCGATCCCGTGAGGAAAACAGGAACAACCGGAGCCGAATAGCATCGTAGGTAGCGTCACGGATTTTGAATGTGGCGCATATCTCAAGAAAACCGGCAAGATGGGTATTGGGATCCTCGTGATCCTTGCCGTCAAACTGCCACATGTTTTGCACCATTTAGATGATGTTGGATTTGATCTCAAACTGATGCGCTCCAACCGTCGGCCTATTGATGCTCGACTCCAACCCTACAAGTGTCGGTTTTCCAAAATCCGAAAGCGTCCGACCCTCATCCTTGTTCGCCATCTCGTCAACCTCGTCAACAACAACCACGTCAAGCTCGATCACCTGGTCCACTAATCGGGAACGGACTCGCATTCGTTGATGAAGATCCCGCTCCGGCTCTGAAGACGGCTCAAGAATCTCCCCGGCGAGAGTATATATACAAATGCGTCTAAAAATGGACGAACCTAAGGAAAAGAAAACACAAGTTAGACAAAATAATAAATAAAAATAAATATAAAAGTGAAACTACGAAAATATATATACAAATGCGTCTAAAAATAAAAATAAAAATAAGGTGAATTATCTATACACGGAAAGCTCAAATAGCAATAAAAGGATACACTATGCACAAATATATACTAAATGACTAAATAATAATTCCAATCGTTCTCGCAAAAACCTTATCCCCGGTAACGGCGCCAAAAACTTGATGTGTGTAAACTATATATATATATATATATATATATATATATATATATATATATATTAATGAAAATTTTTATACAATTAGTTTTAAAAAAAGGGTTTCCACTAAAGACTAATCACACAAACACCGGGCAAGTGTACCCGTCAGATAACAATATAGTAAAGGTAAGAACCGGATATCAATCCGTGGACACGGTGAAATGTAATAGTAAACCGGAACTAAAATTCAATCAAGTGTCGGGTAAAAGATATTTTGAAGGGTTTTTAAATAACTAGCATACAAATATATAAAGAGCTAAACTAAAATCACAAATCAAACAATCAAGGAAAGAAGATCACTTCGGTGTCGAATCCATCTAGAATACATTCACTACACTCATGGGAGCATGGCAATACATGAAACATAGATTGACTAAGTTCTTGTCAAAGACATCTAATCAAATGACCATTCAGAAAGCTAGAATGATTGATACAAACTAACCACCTAAAATCATGCAATGAAGCTCACGTGTTGTAATCATGTCAATGTTTATAAAGATTGAACTAGTTTCCGATCAAGGTACACTAATCCAACAACTAGTTGGAAAGATAATATGAAAAACGTACTACCCACCTCAAGTTGATTTAATTAGATAAAAATATGCACTTCTTCAACATACAATGTTTATATAAAGTTTACATAAATTAGGGGATTGTGTCAACAAATCTTAGATAAACATAATGCTAAGCATGAAACATTATAACAAACACTTTTTCTTTCCAAACACAAACATAAAGATACACATTCAAGAATCATAAATCATGAGCAAGACATCATCCATCATTCCCAGTCAAAAGCCATAAACTAGCATACAAACATATACCAATTCATGAGTACAAGCACAAACCATAAATTTCCAACATTATATAGCATACACAAATACAAGTCTTTTCAAACAACTTTAGATTCTCAAATACATAATTTCATTGAACAATAATCATACGATTGTCATAACATTAACACAATGATTGCCAATAATCCATAAATGTTGTCAAATGATTCTAAACTTCATCTAACCAAAGTGAACTAGAGTTTTAGCTCATCATGAGTATAAGAATGACAAACAAGCAGGGAAAAATGGTAAGAAACATGAATGGAATACAAGAATCAAACCACTCCTCCAAGCCTATATGTTGTTGTTGATGTATGGTGATCCTGTTGATATAATAATCCTTCCTAGAAGCTTGGAATGTGGCTGGAACAAGGTTGGTTCGGAGCTCAAACAGTAGGTTTTTACTCTAGTTGCTGAATACTGAAGTGTGAGAAAAAAACTTTGTATTTATAAAGCTGGAGAGGTACAACTGTGCTAGGTGGTAAGGCACGACCGTGCCTATCACTGGGGCACGACCGTGCCTATCACTGGGGCACGACCGTGCCTGGTGATTAACGCGGTCGTGTGACAGGAGGTTGACCGATCCGTAGCTTCCATTGGATCCGTTCTTCGAGGTCGTACGGGCCTGAGGTCATGAATCAGTCTCACAGGAATGCACGTGGTCGTGGGGGTGCTTGAGCATGGTTGTGCTCGGGAATTTGGTTTGGCGCAGTCGTGCCATATACGGGGCGCGATCGTGTCTAGGGTTTTGCTTGCTTGGCGCGGCAGTGCTTCTAACTCAAAAACCCTAACTTTTCTCAAAAACTCCTGGAATCTCCTTCTTTGTCAACTTAGCTCCACAAAAACGTACAAAACTGAAAATGAAGCAAATAAGTGTCTAAACTCGGGAAATAACCGGGAATTGATCGTGAAATGAGCGAAGTTTTGTGCCACAAAGATGTGTAATTCTTAACACATCTGTTATAAATAGTGGATTAGGGGTGAATTAAAGGTACACAAAAATTTAAAAGTTGCACAGATTTGCAAAACCCTAAACCCCACACCTCCATTGTCGTTGTCCACATTCACCGACCAGCCGCCGCCGGCCAGCGGTTCTGCCGAATGTCGCCTTCGCGCGAAAATATTACACGCCGCCGCGACCTCCATTGTTGCGCCTGCCTCTATACGAATGCTATCGTCTTTCACAACCTTGGTTCTGTCAGTTTACAAGTAGTGTACTTAGGTATTGTTTAGTTTTGCAGATCTACGGGTTTCGTGATTAGATCTAAAGGGGTTCAGATATTCGGGTGTTTTGCGGTTAGATCTGAAAGAGTTCACATTTAAGGAGATTCGTGTATCCAGATCTAGAGACTAAAATTATTGTTCTCAACGTGTTGAGCTTATTCAATCATTGGATTCGTCAAAGGTAAAAATCTTGTGTTTTTTTCCTTTTGATTTGCTTATTCAATCAGAAAATAGCAACACTGAACGCAATAAGATATGAACACTACAATAAACAACATAATTCTTCCATTTTTTTTATTTTCTTTGAATTCTTTTTGGTCAAGATACTCCATTATATATCATTTTTTCAACTAAATGTTACACTAAACTACGTAATACCACCTTTTAATTTTTAATATTCAGAAACTACCCAAACTATTTTGTTAAACAAATTTGCTTATGGGTGATATAACCGGATGCAAACCCTCAAAGAATAAGCCCATGGCTAAAGAAATAACTCGATAGTTACATGGCCTTAGACCAATAGGCAAGCATATTTGATCCATAGTTGATAAGTTCTCATGAAAGACTTATTAATATGTCCATGGATGGGCCCACTTGATTTTAAATAGAACAAACTTCTTCCCATCAAAGCCAACAGTCTTTCATGTAGAATATGAAGACTGCTTTCAACTAGATTTAATCTTGATGAACTTGGCATCATATGCAATATACTAGACTCCCTCATGTGATGGTGATCAAGAACGGAGTTCCCTCTCTTCCTAGATTATCAGATGACTGTTGAATTATGGAGGTGCATCTCTACATAGTTGAACACGTTACATGCGACTCGATCCCAATACTCGACAACTTAGAGGACATTCTTAGCATCTTAATCTCAAAACAACAATTCAGCAAATGATTTTATCTTGGCGTGATCCACAGAAGCATCAGTAACAAGATGATGTTTTACTTATACCATTTCTTCAAATAAGTTAACGAAATTGTGAACTTCTAGACCCTTTAACAAGGCATACATGTGAATTTTAGATGTTTCAACAATTGTGTGCATCCTCCGTCTCCCGACTTTATCAAATAATCTACGCGACGATACCTTGAATATGCTTAGTTTATCGTTGGTAGCCGAACTAGAAGGAATGTCGGAAGTAAAATTTCTTAGCACACGATTATGTCTTGTTTCTGTTTATGTTGAGTGCTTCGTTGTTCAAACTGTTATTAAATATCAGTCGTTCAAAGCATCGAGATTAATTGTAATAGTGATTGTTAGTTAGTTAGTTACACAAGCTCACATAAAGGTGAACTACATTATTGTCAGTTGAGATTAATCTTATATAACAACTTTATATATCAAACTACGTTGCATTTCAAAAATAAAGATACAGATAAATTACATTACATTTGCTGCTGTAACATATAAATTACATTACATATGCGCTATTTATGTTATATTCCGGTGATCGAAAACTTCATCTTATATTTGAGCCTACACGTGCTGGAAACTACAGAGCAAATGATTTCTCATATATAGTGAGAAAACACTTTTATTTCGAGTTAGTTCATCATCAGATTGGCAAGCTTGTTGCGTTGGATACAAATAATCATGCGCACATGGTAACTCAACTCCTATTACCGGGCTGCATCCCGTCTCAAGAGTTGAGGAATCCTACCGGCTTATCTCGTCAATTCCCAACTTTGTTTCAATCTATGTGCTCGTCAAAAAAGGACTTAGAGCAAAACTTAATTGAAACGTACGCCAGTGGACGTTATTCGAATTTCGAGACCACCAATTCCAACTTAACCGCTAACACCATACTTGCTGCTCAAATGACGAATTTAACATCAGGTTGCTAAATTTAACTTCCGAGACATTCAATTCCAACTGAAAGTACGACGTGTAGAGTAGGTTCGATTTCTCGCCATATTTATCGCAACTTACATTTAAGAGAGCTATAATTTTGAAAAGGAATTAATGTGTTTGAAGGCAGTGGGTTCGGTTTTGTGTTATAAACACCATCACCGACGGGATCCCGATGGAAATTTTTTGATCGAAATCTAAAATGAGTCGGAATCATTCTGAAAACGTTTTGGCCGGGCAACTATTGGTCCGAGATGACCGGGAAATTACCGACGGGCCAGGAGTCCGTTAGTACTGAAAACTTTTTGGCCGGGTAACTATTGGTGCGAGATGACCGGGAAATTACCGACGGGCCAGGAATCTGTTAGTAGTTACCTACGAAACTCCGATGGTTTGACCGAAATCCAAAAAAACTAAATGAGAATGTGGAATTAAACTAATTCCGTTGGTGACCCGTCAATAAATTTTTGACGGAATCATCTGTCGCTAAAAATCCATCGGTGACACCCCAAGTTAACAATACCTATATTAATATATTATATGCATGTTATATGAAGATGTGTATTACTGTTAAAAACTTATGGATGTTGAGTTTTATAAGTTCCTAGAAACTTGCAAAATAATAATATCTTTATATACTTAATAACAAATGAGAAAGGTTTGTTATTTTTACTAGTTTGCACAAATCTGCCAAACGCTTCTGGCATTTTATAATTGAACTGTAAAACGTACACGTACAACAACTTAATCGACACTAATTACGTTAACAAATTTAATCGGTCATCCGTCACCGGGGCCGGCCCATTGGGCCTGCGGGCAACACACCTGTAGTGGGCCTAACATTTCGAGGGGTTCAAAAAAAATTAAAAAATTATTGGGCCTTTTTAAATAAGTAATTTTCGAGGCTTTTTAAAAAAAAATTATTAGATCAAATATATCAAGAAAAAACAATTGGGTCTTTTTAAAAATATGTTAGGCTTAAAAATTTTAAATATGTTTAGGCCCATGAATCCAATCCAACTCAACACTTTGTAATTTTATATTAGGTTTAAAAAAAATTATATTCTTAAAAAAATGTTAAATGTATTTAGTTCTATGGGCCTTTTTTTGACTCGTGTAGGGCATTCGAATTCTCAGGACCGGCTCTGCCGATCACCCGTGTAATTACGCGGATAAAAATCCACTAGTTTGCATTATTCACAAAAATTAAATAAGTTCGTTGAAAGAATACCAGTTTGCTTGTTACTTTTTACTAGTTTGCAATATCTATAAATTTAAGATATAATACCAATTCACTTTCTAGTTTTATTACAAAATGAAAGGACGATTACAATAAAGTAGCAGGTAACGGGAAACAAGCTGCGTCGCAACCTCATTTTGGATAGCAAAACCGATCTTATTAAAAACAAAGCTTTGGGTCTTAGGGGCCGAAAAATTACCATGCATAACCCGTTGAACTCTGTTAAGTAATTCCACAGCCTCCGAGTCTAGAAAATCAAATGTATCAAAAGCAAAAGTGATAAACACGTGTTGATTCTCTAAACAAGTTTTCTTATATTTAACAACTTATTTTTAAATCAATGTTACCAATAAACTTGATTTGTGTTCCAATTTAAATAAATGTTTGGTTGTTACCGGTTAAACCAGCTAAAAGATAAAAATGAGTTTTTTTACGAACTCATACACATCTCACCCTAAACAAGATCAAACAGGTACTCTTAAGTAGGGCTGTCCAAAATGCTCGACGCTCGAAACTTGCTCAAACTCGTTCGGAAAATGCTCGGAAATATGTTCGTTTGATTTCGACTCGGTTTGAAACCGAGCCGGTCAACTAGGTTCGGTTAGTAAACGAACCGAGCACGAGCAAAGGTACGCTCGCTCGTTGCTCGTTCGGTTTTGCTCGAATTAATTTTTAATTTATATATATATATATATAATTAATGAATTAATATTGTATACATTTATAAATAACTATTTTGGTCCAATCCAATATGGAACTTCTTATAGTGAATTAAAAGTAACCCAACTTAAAACTTAAAAAGAAAAAAAAAACTATTTAGTAATTACGTTACTTCACTAGTTCATCCTCAGAGCCCTCTCCTCAATTCAAGTCTCAAATTGTCTCTGCCTAAAATCTCTAACCGTAATCGGACGCCGCCCTCACGTGCACCCTTTGCGGCTCTGCGATTCAAGTCTCAAATCGTCTCTCCCTCTTGGTCAGTCGATCAGCCTTTGCGGCTCATGATCAGCGACGTCGAGGGACGAGCAACTTTTGCGGCTCTCCAAATCAAAAGGCACACTAGACAGTAGGGTTGTCCAAATCGCTCGTTGCTCGCTCGATTTTCAGCTCGGTTGTAAACGAGCCGATCGGCTCGGTTCGGTTTGTAAACGAACCAAACACGAGCAAAGGTCCGGTCGGTTTGGTTCGGTTCATGAACAACCCTACTCTCAAGTACCTCCTCCCCACACACACAATATTTGGTGACATGATAGGTAACCTAAAAGTGTATCGAGGATATTAGTAAACCTTAAAAAGCTAAAACGCAAAGCGTTAAAGCTTTGCGTACAAGTAGTTTATGTAGGATTTTCTTAATTTACAATAACGTCCCCTGAAAAGTCACATATTAACCCCCTCAACTTTCGCTATATAAACACTTTTATTTTTCTTTTTTCGTCTTTTTGTGATTGAATATTTTATTAATATAATTAATTTTAAAGTTATTTTGTTTTTTTCCTATAACTTTTAAAATATGATGTTTTATAAAATTTTGAATACACCGTTGCGACGTGCGTATTTTTATCTTCGTTTTGATGTAAATTTCGTTCAAAACGGAGTTGCGCGTAATAATGTACAAGTTATCAAAGCACAAACGTAAGAGTCGTCAAAGCTGCTTCAAGGTTTCTACTTTTTCATAGTTTTTTTTGTTTTCCTCTTACAAATTTTAAAATATGATGTTTTATAAAATTTCGAGTTTAACGTTGCGACGTGCCTATTTTTATTTACGTCTCGACGTGAATTTTCGTAACGTCATTTTTAAGTTGATCGGTTGTTTTAAACGTTTTCTTAAACCATTCGGCTTTTTAAACCGTTTACGCTCCCTCCGCAACGTGGTGTTTCATCTTTTTTATATAAAGTTTCAAATGTTATCAGCAACGTCCAGGCTTCGCTTTTCTTATATAAAGTTATGCATGTTAGCAACGTCTCCTTCAACGCGCGAGTTCGCTACAACGTCTCGACGTTAAATTTTTCACGGCTATACTCCGCCGCCGCAGCGCGAGGGTCATAACACTAGTTAATAGTTAAAAAGTAGAATGATCATTGATATATTAAGAAATGTATGATGTTATTAGAGCATCTCCAACGTGCTCATCCGTATGAGGCGGACGGAGAAGCGTACCAGCCTTTGCGATGGAGTCCTCATCCGGTCACTCCAACGTTCGGATTTCCAAACGACTGCAAACATGAGGGTGTAGGCCCCCTCTTTCACATACCATATAATTAATAATTTATATTTTATTAAAAAGTGTGTGTTTGGAAAATATGTATTGTTGGAGTCGAGGTTGCAGAAGGCGTTGGACGCTCCCAGGGCGGTCGACTGGGGAGTTGCGAGTACTCGGACTAGGTGGCGAGTACTCGGACATGGTAAATTATAAAGAAAATAGTTTTGAGAGATTATGTACATGTCAAATATCTTATGTTTACTAGTATATAATTAAAAGAACTTCCAAAATCAAAATCAAAAAACCAAATCAACAGATATACAGTTGTAAAATCTGTAAATGTTAATGTAAGAGAATAATTTCAGAAAATAATGTAAGAGAACCTTTGGTCCTCTGTTTTTCATCTCGCCATCTCCGGCGACAAAGGTAGAGAGTATATACAGTGGCAAAATCGGACCATTATAAAGCAAAGATGTGAAATGGGACCATTATAAAGCATAATCGGACCATTATGAAGCAAAATCGGACCCTAACTGTCAGTTTTATAAACCAAAATCAGACAATAGACCGCCTAGCCCGAGTTGGACCGTCTAGGCCCGGGTTGGACCTCCTAGGCCCGGGTTAGACTGAGTCCGAGTTTCTTAGACCGAGTAGGGGAAAGTATGTGCGGTAAATTGCCGAGGAGCGCCTAGGCGCCGAGTACTCGGCCGCCTAGGCCGAGTTTTACAACACTAGTTGGAGTAAAAATTGGTGTTTTAAAGAATGAATGAAAATCTTGTGTGACACAATATGTGACGTGTTTGTTGATGTTTGTTTCATCTCCCGTTGTAGATGCTCTTATTATATGATACATGATATAATAAGAGCATCTACAACGTGTTTAATATTTTCTCAACTATTTAATATTGTCCTTTATTAGTATTTTTTTTATTCAACTATTTAATATTTTTTCTCAACTGTTTAATATTTTATTTACTGATGTTTTTTTATTTAATATTCAATTTCTTTATTTATTTTCGTTTACTACTAGTTATTTAATAGTTTTACGATTACTGGTGGAATTGCATGTGAGGGAACATTGAGAATGAATTATGCTATTTAATTCAAGTCTTGGCCCCAAATCCGGAAATAACTCGACTCCCAACAAACTTCTACCGCAACAAATCTCCGTTAAAAGATCTAAATTTGACTTCTAAGAGGTAGAAAATAATAACTAGTATTAAACCCGTGTGCGTTGCGGCGTGCGGTTTAGCGGACATGTTGGCGCATCCAATAAGTTGTTACATGAACTAAAGTTTCTAGCCACTTGATACAACGAATGGAGAACGTAGTATTTCTAATGCCTTCTACTTACAAAGGGAGAAAGCTGTTACAGTTCTTATTTTATCTCACCACATTAAATAAATACAATGTACTAAGAAGAAGTTTATTGCTCACCCAAAAGTTGCATTCAAACACTTGGACGATGCATCTGACCTTGAACTCTTCTCAAGAATTCCATAAGAATCACCCTGTTCTGAACTCTTCTTTGGGGTCTCATATGTCTATGTCTCGGCCTCCATAGGTGTTGTGGTCGTTCTAAAATATGAACATGAATTGGGTAAGATTGATGATGTTTGGCTAGAAAAAAGTGATCGCGATGGTGGGAGTCGTTTGTTAAACTTCTCTTTTGCTACTAACACATCCTCATATTTGACAGCAATCTGTCCTCTGAAAAAAACGATATGTTGATTGAGATTCAGAGCATTATGGTCGATTTGAGTAGATTTTAGTCGTGTTTATCCTTAACGGGTCAGATAAAAGTTTAATAACACCCTAAAGTTACTTAACAATACGTACCTGTACATGAGCAGATTCTTTCTGTTGATAAGGAGACAATCAGAAATTCCTATATGAACAGATTCTTCTAAATACTAAAAACACAAAAAAAGAAAATCATAATGAAATGAGAAAACAAACCTATAAACCGAAATCAACCATCACAAATCTAAACCCCAAACCTATAAACAAATATGATAAAATAGTAAAAAAATTCAAAACCTATCAGAAAAAATAAAATCTAGTAATACATTACCGGAACAAATTAAAACAGGAATTGAACACATTAATAGAAACAGCACTTACAGTTGAAAGTAAAACATCGCCATGGTCGGATGACTCCAAGAGAATTCTCAACAGACAAACAGGCCGGTCTGCAATCCAGTTTACAAACCACCTACATTTAAGAAATCATAGGAGGATTACCAAAAATTCATGTGATCATAGAACAGCAAGAAGTAAAAACAATCATCCAATAAATAGTGACATAAAAATCTAATGAAGAAATTGGGAGCTATTAAAACTCAACACCCAAACATTGCTTTACAACAAAAAAACACAAAGCTGGCCTACCAAAAGTCTTCAAAACCATGCAGACATGTTAACCATATTATAATTAAATTATTTATTTAATCACTTAAATAATTAAAATGAAAATATAACATTTTAGAATATAAATTATGATCATCCATACATGACTTAAATGAGTTTAATTTAAAATTAAGTATCTTTACATCATCATTTTTTGTAATTTCTGTTCTTATGCCATTTGGATACCCTACTTTTAAGTGTAAATCAGGAACAACCACCTAACTAAATATATTCATTTAGATAAAAAAAAACACAAATGAAAAACCAATACAAAAGTAAGGACCCAACCGACCAGTAAAGTAATACGCTAATTACAGCTGCCAACCGAACACCCATCATGCCTATAAACTTACATGAATGCTAACTAATATTGTTTTAAGTTTAATTTCCTGTGATGCTGCAATAATGTGAATCACATCAGCTAACTGTTACATTAGTAAACATGTTTATCTTCCATATACAATAGTAACACAACACATACCATTCAATAGCTGTAATTAACTCAAAATTAATTAAACAAACCATTAACTGAAAAACATAAGGAACTCAAAAGCAGTTAGGAAAAAATATGAACACAAAATTGTGGGATAATAAGGACCAACAACGCTGCACCGCAATCACAATGAGGACCAACACCTGTTTCTCCCCACATTGCAATCATACAATACTCTCAAAGTCAAGTAAAATGATAAACCAAAAATCGTTACCTCCCAAAATAGATTCTTATTAACCGCCAAAGAGATCAAAAGAACCAATTTCGAGTTAAAGATTGATGTGGGTGTATGCGTACCACGAAATTGAACCCTTGATTAACATAAGAACAGATGCAACCTAAATTGTACCAAAGACTCAAATCGCTTCAGATTGTAATCTGAAGGCCAACGGCAAGTCGTTGTACCAAGAACACAAATCGCATCAGATGGCAACCTAAAGCCCAAACGGCGGTAACCTAAAGGACAGCATAAAAGTGAGAACATATCATGACGAAAACCGCGTCGGGCTTGTGCTAGCCTGAATCATACCTGAACTGTTTGCGGAAACACCGACCACCGACGACGATGATTCTCTGCTATCTTCATCGTCCCCTCAACAAACCCCTAACTCCTTCAATTCATTCCTTGAACCCCCTTCGTCCATGGATGCGGTATTCAGATCGTTCGATGGTGACCAAGCGAAGCAAATTAGCGGCGACGTTGAGTTGCCGTTGATGAAGACGTCTAACGATATATCTCGTCCCTTTTTATGCTGATCTCTGTGTCTCTCTCGTTTGTTTGCTGCAGAAGAATTGATACCCGCGGGGCATGTATTACATACTAAAACAAAACATTAAAACGTAAAAAAAAAAAAAAAAAAAAAACTGGATATTAAAAATAATATTTTACACCCAGGTGGTTGGCATAAACAACAAACCCAATATGCAAAGTTACCACTTGACCAAGGGCTTACCTTTGTATAATCTTTAACTCAATACATTTAACATGAATAAAAAGCAGGTAAACTATAACCGACCATGATTTGACATGTGTCTCAACCGTCAAAATGAGTGCAGAAGTCTTATTAAAATGTATGTGTTTATAATAATTTCAGTTTGGTTGACCGTTGAAAGTCAACTTAAGTACAATTCATATTTGACATCCATTCTTTGAGACGGAAGAAATCTCGACAAACTTTAAAATTATTCTCTTATTGTATGGCATTGTTCAACTACTATCCTTACGAGTTCGATCTCATTTCTAATAAAATACTAAATAAGGGGATACATGTTATCATCACATTCAACTCATAAGTTTTTTCCCCTTCAAAATCACATTCACATCCACTATTCAATCTTTTCATATTTAACTCAATTTTTTTAGGAAATTGCATAAATAAACATTTTACCAAATCAATTCATCATTATTACCATTAACTTAATTTTTTTTAAATTATCATCAAAAGTGAATATTTAAAAAAAAACAAGAATGAAAAAATTGGAGATTTTAAAAAAGCGAGTTTTTAAAGTTTTATTACTAAAAAAACGAGTTTTTAAAATTTTATTATTAAGAAATCAAGATTTTTTTAATTTTACATATAAAATTTGAAAATACTACTTTTGTATTTTAAATAAATATGTGTTACAATAAAGTTTACTAGTATTTAATTATTAGTTTTTTAATTAAGTTTGATATTTATAAATAAATTTTATTTTGATTTTAAAATTTTAATAGTTAGTTTTTAATTAAAATTGAGAAATTTATAAATATTTATTTTTAAAATTGTATTATATTTTAAACTTTGTTTTTTAAATGACGAGATTTTTTTTTTCAAAAAAATATGTTTGGTTTAAATTCTAATTTATTAGTTTTAATTTGTTTCATATTTAATTTTGGAATTTTAAATTTAAATTGTGTCGATATATTAAGGAGTGCGATTTTTAAATTTTGGAGTGTAAAATTTTGAATTTAAAATACGATATATTGTTGAAATTTAAATTTTATTTGTATTTTTTTATTTTATTATAAATAAGAGATTAAATATTAAAAGTTTAGCGAGATTTTTCGTATAAAATGCGAGATTTAAAAAAAATTAATTAATATCAAATTTGTATAAAAAGAAGTGTTAAAATATTTATTAATATAATATTAACATTTCACCTCATGTAACATAGAGGGTTTAATCTAGTAAATTATATATGTATTGGAAAATAGTAACACTTTTACTAATAATATTATTAATAACACATCAAAATGAATATAATAATAGTAAAATAATTTCATCGTTTCATTGATAAGAGAATATTTTTTTCCAATCAAAAGTATACTTTTATATTATAAGAAATATTACTTACAAAAAATAATTTAAAACTTTGACTTAGAAATTTATATGGATAAATCATATTAATATTTTTCTCTCCCATTTTGTGTCTTTATTAATTTGTTACGTGCATATCAGTTTGCAAGTCAAAGCCTGTAAATGTTTTTTTTTCTTTTTATAAATGTAACATTTCAACTATATTTTTTTGTTTACATAATTTATTTTATTGCTGCTATAATTATTAAAAAAAACTTATAATTTACTTTAACAACATAATTTAAAATCGAGAAAAATAAAACTTGGGATCACAATTTGTTTTATTTTGTTTATTTTATTTTTACAATTATCAATGGCGACATCTTTTGTGACCGAGTTTTATTTCCATTTACTTTTACTTTTTTTTTGTTTGTTTCTTAAAATTATTTTCATGTTTGTTTATTAATATTATTTTCGACCGTTTTTGTGATATGGTTTAAATTATATATATAAAATTTGTGACC